>CM069151.1:5645355-6881035 GCA_035221665.1 Okamejei kenojei | reverse complement strand
TATGAATGAACAATTAAGAATTATAAATTGTAAACTAACCAATATAAGATAGTTTCGAATATTTCAATTTCCGTATCTTTTTCGTGACGTGTTATCCTATGTGCGCTCCCATCCTCATACTAATCAATCTTGTTGATTATTGAAATACTATAAATATATTTTATAAAAGAATGAAGACTGGAAAAAACTCCTCAAACTTCTGAATGTAGAAAATTATGATTCTCAATTAGTCAAACACCCTTTCAATGGTGTCTAAACACCAAATACATTTCAAGGGTTTATTTGAAAGAAAATTCAAGGGGTTTCATAGAGCTGATATGTCAAAATGAATGGCTCGTTTTTATCGTCATATAACCCTACTGTGGTCGATTACCTCGAATTGCCTAACTACATATTTTTTCCTGCCCCACTTTGTAAATATTGTAAGACATTTTGATACTATTTCTGTGTCTTAGTAATTGATTATAACCCACCCTATTAATCAATTTTTGGCTTCCAATGTTAATTCAGTCATTATCCCACTCCGCCCATCTTTATTGCTTTGACCACATAAATGGCCCAGAAATCTATTTATTTAATGGTAAGACCCAACCCACCGCCACCACGCAGTACTGCGTAAACGATATTCATCTTTCAAACTTAGAAAAATTAGGATGAATTTGTTAAACCTTTTAATTGGATATGCTTGGAAAATATAATTGAACACTTTCGATACCATATAAATTCTTCCTCTTTAAAAAACCGTAGATAACAATTGTCAAAAACCCATATTGAACTACTGACACTAACAGACGTAAATTGTGAAACTTTAGTTCAGATTCGTGTTTGCTTTGGTTATATTCTAGTTATTTATTTATATATCTTATTTATTATTATAATTTATTTTAATTTATTTTTTTTAGTTTTGGGTTTGGATTGGGGTCTTTGTTTCTTTCATTATTCTTTTTTTATTTTTTGTGTTTTTTTCTTCATTTATAATTTTCTTTAAAGATTTAAATTTATATTCACATAAGAACGAGTCTATATCAATTTATTTTGACACGGGCTCATATCAGGTTATAACCTGTATTAAATTAATCCTATCCCTATTACTAGATATTTGTTAGTTTTATCACTATCTTTTTGCCTCTTTTTTATGTTTAATTTTTTTTCTGTGAAAAAAACCCAATAAAAAATTTAAAAGAAAACATAAAGCCCCCCCCCCACTGGCCCCTTAAGAATTGTGAGAGTGATATTCGTTGGGACCACTCTCCAGTTGAAACAACATATCTATAATATAAAGCCAGAAAATATGCCTACTAAAAACCGATCTCTAGTATGCATTATTCTCCCGTGCCTTCTACACATAAAACACAAACACCAAAAGTATTGCACGGCTCATTGTCCCGACACTCTCAAGCCTTCAATACAATGTCTATAACGGCACTAAAGTGAACTTTCTTCTTCCTGACTGCGTGCATTGTGCACACAGCCGACGCCTTCCACGCATTTTCTTGTGGGTTTCAAACATGGATTGTCATTTATCTTAAAGTATTTTATGAAACAAAAGAGAAGATGAGTTGTGGACAATAATGTGTATAATTCTTTAGGACCATAAAAAAAAATTTCCGCAAAAAGCTATTTTTTTACCCTAAAATTAGCCTAAATGTACCTCATCTTGGTAGCTGAAGCTAGATTGTTACCTAAAAGATTGATTTGCCTAATCCGCTTTAAAACATGGAGGACACAATGATTCCTAACACAGGGCCAACCTATCCCCCATCCCCCTAACCCAACGCAAGTGAACCCAGCAAGCCGACCTGGGAACCAGCCATTCCAGCACGCACAACCTGAGAATCACCCAACCGGCAAATGAGCCACCAGGCGCTAATGCCATCCCTACGCAGCTTTAGAGGTTGGCAATTCTCAATAAAATAACAGAGGAACTGCTGGCCTTGTCACCAAACTTGGATTATTATTTAATTCATTATCCCTATTTTTGACCTGCTCAAACCACAGTAGGACCAGCTCAAGACAAGAACGTAGAGCAGGGGTCAACGATGATAAAAAACACCGGTGGACTTACTGACAATTAAACCTCAATGCCCCTTGCACTAATATGCATTCATAATTTCACAACGAGTCAACTTGCCTAATGCGCCTGTTTTACCCACCATCTCTCCACCTCCGTCACCCTCCACCCCCCCTCCCATTCATCATCAGAAGAGAATCTGGGAGCCTGGTAATTTGAATTTTACTTTCGTAGTGTTATTTTTATTTTTTATTATTTTGATGAAAATGCTTTACACCCCAGTTTTTTCAATTTTAGCAACTCAAAAGGGCTTTCGACGCAGTTGTCTTCTTTCTATAAAAAACGCATATTTTTTAAATACTTTATTAAAATAAGGCTTTTGAAGACAAATTACTTTATTAAAGTCGACGACTCCTACCGGTAAAAATCGTCGATCGCGGTTTTCAAAAGATTTTTTAAAACAACTGACAGCCTACCTACTAATTAACTAATGGCATAACCGCCACACTGTATCACTCTGACAAGATAACCACCTGCTTTGTAAACATTTCTTCTATTTTTATTGCAAAACGCATAGATAATTCTCAACGCAACAGACTTTTCAAAAATAATGCCGTCCCTCTTAGCACTTTTTTTAGTAATGCAGGAGACTATATGCGTAGACATAAATCCCCACTTGCCACATGATCGCTTGGGGGTCCTGGATTTTGCCATCATGTGTTGCGGATTCCTGCATTCTGGAACTAGTCGCGGTTTCATTAAATCGCTGGAATTTTTTTTCAATATTGTAAAAATTACGGCGACTAGAATTATGCAACCAGAATAGTAACGGCAGTCTCGTCATAGGTGGTCCCATCATGTCCTAGAGTTGCCAGATCAAAGTTCTCGAATTTCTCGAAAGTTGTAGCCGGCTACCATGAATTTCATTCTCATTGGAAAAAAAGGAAGTATTTTCAAACCAAAGTAACCACATAATTTAAATTCCGCCGACTCTTCACAGTCGTGTATCACCTGGATACTAAAATTTTCTCCTACTCCTTCATCCCCTCTCCCCCTATCTTTTAGACTTACCTTACTTTGTGAATAGCCATCTTTTTATAACAGCGCCCAACCCTTCTTCATCGTGTGTCGTTCTACTCCAGTGCTTTGCAGCTTAACATTTAACAACGCTCCCCCGTTTGCCCTTCCCCCGCCACATAACGGCTGTGAAGGAAATTGTGTGGGTTGAATTTCCGCTCTGACAACGCCATTTCCTGTGTCCGTTTTTTTCAACGAACCCCCTGCCGAAATTTGACATCGCAGGCATCCGTTGAAAAATTTCCTACAGTGGGACTCGCAAAAGAGATTGCATTACAATAATCCAAACAAAAAATCTACTGGAAGAATTGACCCGCGAGTGCCAAGACTAAATGATAACCTTCCATTTTTATAACATTTCAATAGACCACAACTGCAGAGTACCATTCACCTCGACCACCACCGCCATTCAATGGACTGTTGATCACCCCCATCATACCCTGTTCCTGCCTTCTCCCTATACCCCTGCCTCCGCTATTTTTTAACCCTATCTAGCCCTCTTGAAAAGCATCCCAGAGGACCTCCCATCACCGCCCTCTAACGAAAATCCTATAGACCTCACCATTCTCTTGAAAAACTTTCCCTCTCTCATCCTTCTAAAGCTACTCCTATGCTTAAACTGTCCCCTTTCTGCTCCCACCAAAGCCAATATGTTCGTGCCTCCACCAGTCCATCACTTATCAATCTTATAAGTCAATGAGATAACCTCACATCCTTTAAACTCCCGAGTGTAACAACCCAGCTGCTCCATTCTATCCAGTATAAGACATTCCCACCATCCCAGTAATTAACTTTGAAACCTATGCGCACCCCCTCAAAACAAAATGACTTCCTCAAATTAGGACAAATAAGTGCCAAAGTTAACTTTTTCTCTTCCCCACACGCTTCCTCACCTATATATACCCAGGATTTTGTTTACTTGTTGATTGCAATTGTAGGTAAGATTTCACCTGCTGTAAATAATACCTGACTTCTCAGATGAAAGGCCTAAACAACTAACAAAATACAAAATCACAAAACTTCAAGTTGACACAAAAATGCTTAGTAACTCACAGTCAGCAACTAATCTTACGAATAATAGAACGTTTTGCTCTACCCTTCTTCAACTGAAGAGAGTGCAATACATCACCTCCAACATTATCATCACCTCCACCGATCCCACTAGAATCAACATCTTTCACATTCCCCCACCCATACCAGAGACCTTCCCTCATAATTCCCTGGGATCACTGGTAATCCCTTCTTCAAGATGTTTTCCACCCACTTTACTCCCGCACTCTAAGCATATCTTTGTATATAACATCATTGCAGCTCCATGTACTAAACTCATTCAGGATACAGGTTCCATCAGCTGGTGGCACAGCCGTTGGTGTGCAGCCACCGATAACCCCTGCTGAATTGTCGCATGCGAGAGTCATTTGATGGACGCACACGGGCCCCAGGCCGCCGCCGGTCCGCGCTCACACACCCACGAGCCGTCACTTCAGGACTAGTCTACACGATCTGCCACGACCGATCCCTCAACAGTCAGTCCTCGCCCTCCCTCCACTCTCCACGGCAAACACAGCCACATAGGAGGCCACAACTCACCCCCTCGACGCAAAAAACCGGACACCACAACAGAACACCTCCCCACTCTGATGGAGAAACCTCCCTTCTCAACCTGAATCAACCCAGGAAGCCCTAGCAATACCAGCATATAACAGTTGGCTGGATCAGAAGGCCAAAAGTGGTAATAAAGGGGCTTTTTCATGTTGGCTGCCATGACAGCAGTTCTCAACTCTCTGGGCCGTCTCTTCATGTTGGTATATTAAAGATTTGGACTAGGAATTTGTGAAAAAGTTCACCCCCAATTTTGAATCTAAAGCTCCTCATAAGCCATGGAGCATATTCCAATGATTATCAAAAATTAATAGACTCTTAGCTTATGAATCAGGTATATGTAGAAAGCAACGATACTGATTTGATGATTAGCATAATCAATGGGCTGATTGAAGCGATGCCACCCCCCTATTTTCTATGTTTTCCTATGAAGAGTCAACTTTGTAATCAAGTTTTTGCGGATATCAAAGAAATGGTAGGAAGTGTATAAGAAAGCGAATCTGCCAAAGGACTTGAATTGGGACAGTGCAAGAAGCGATGAATATGTGTAGCAAATGTGACCTCTTTTGTATATAAATTAAGCTAACCTATATTAAAAAGGGGAGAGTATCAAAATACGAAGCGCAAAGATACTTAGTGCTGCAGATTCCCAAAAAATTTGAAAGCAATCTTGAAGGAAGCAATGCAATCTAACTTTATATCAAAGACTAGAATATATAAAAAGGATGTAATCTGACCTTAAGCGCTGCAGCTGCAATTTGGCTATTTACATTTTTGGGCCTCATTATCTAGGAAGATGCTCCTGACCAAAGTTTACGGAATTCCTCAAATATGTTAACATACATGACATTACTGCAACTGTCCTTTTATCGCTGGAGTTTGAAGATAGTGGGACCTCTCAAAACTTACCAAATATGGAGCTGATAAAGTGCATGCGAGAGTTGTTTCCATTATGGAAGTCCCTTGCCAAGGCCACAGCCTCATAAAAAAACGTACCTTTAGAAAGGAGAATAGAGATTTTCTTAGTCAAGATGGTAATATTTAATTCATGCACAACAACTAGCCTTCAACTGATATTTAATGAATTGATAGATTCTTGGTTAGTAGAGATAGTATTAGGGTTTTGGGGCGAAGGCAGGAGAAATGGGTTGAGAGGGATGATGATCAGCCATGGCAGAGTAGACATGATGGGCTGAATGGCCTAATTCCGCTCCTAGAACCTATGAACCTCTCTGAAACCACCCCCCTCCCACCCTGAGATCAACTCCTCCCACTCTGAGAAACCAAGCCCCTCCCAACCCCCGGAACAGCCACACAGAGAACCCCTTCCCTCCCCCGGAGATTCACCCTATCCCACCTAAAGAATCCCCCTCTCCACCCTGAGACCAGCCCATTCCTCACCCATGAATAAACAACTCTCCACCTCTATAACCCCCACTGCCCTTTGAGAGAAACCCCTCCTCCCCAGCCTCAGTTACATCCTAACTCTGCTTAAAAACCCCTCCGAGATAAAACCCCTCGTTGAAATAAAACCTTCTTCCCCTCCCCACAAAAGTCTGCCCCTGTCTTAGTCATAGAGACGTACAGCATGAAAACAGGCCCTTCAGTTCAACGTCCCATCTACACAAATCTCACCTGCCTGTGTTTGGCCCATACCCTCTAAACCTGTCCTATCCATGTACCTATCTAAATGTTTAAGTTTTGCAATAGTCCCTACCTCAACTACGTCCTTTGGCAGCTCGTTCCATACACCTATTCCCTTTCCATGAAAACATTACCCCTCAGGTTCCTATTAAATCTTGCCCTCCTTTCTGTCTTGACAGAAACCCTCCTCTGCACTATGAGAGAAACCTACCCGGGCAGAAGCCCCCTCACCCAACTCTCACAGAAGTCCACACCCCACCTGAGAACCCATCAGAGAGATGCCCCTATCCTCAACATGAAAAACCACCCTCCCCCTCTTAACCCTCTCTGAGAAGCCTCTCAGCTCTGACAGTGGGATTTTCACCCCACCATTGCTCCCTGGATGTTGGTTACGACATTGACCAGGACGTCAAGTTGGACCTTCACCTTGGCCATAGACCCACCGAGCCCGAGACCCCAGGCACGCTCCTGAGATGTGATCATTTAAATTGTGACCCTGTACCCCTAACACTCTTCTCCTCATCCTTTCTCTACATTCCCCCGCCCCCCCCCCTCCCACTGGGTCTGTGGAGGGGAGCACCAATGCTACAGTGAGCAGCGTTAAAGACCGTTTCATCCCAACCTGTTAAAAATAGCGAAAACAACACGGCAATCATCTATTGCCATGGACCCAAAGCCCCTAACCTGAACAGAATATTTTTGGATGTTCTTCCTAAGTTCAATCATGGTATCCTTTTCTTTAAATTAATTCTGATGCTTCTGTAAGGAAATAATCATATGGTTAGAATGTCATATCAAGCCCATTAAACCTACAAAGCTGTACGTCTTTGGAGTGTGGGAGGAAACTGGAGATTCTGGGAGAAAACCCACGCACTATTCTGTTGAGGGGGGCGCTGTCGATATGGCTGCCCATGGTTCGGCCTTTCACCCTTTTTTATTTTTTTAATGTGTCAAACGTTTTTATTTTGGAGGTCTAGTCTTTTGATGTGGGGGGTGGTGGGGAGGGGGGGTGGGAAAATGGGGAAACTGTATTTCTCTGTCTCTACCTGGTCGGAGATGCGGCTTTCCTCGATCCGCATCTTCGCCCCTTCCTCGCGGCCTACCAGGGGACTGACGGAGCGGCGTTTCCTGCGGGAAACCCCCGGCCAGAACCTCAGCTTCGGCGGCGACACAGCGCTGAAGCACCATCCTGGAGCGGAAGCGATGCCTTACCTCCCCGGGTCGCCGTGTGGTAAGCTCCGGAGTGCTGGGACCGCCGACTTCCAACATCGCGGAGCTGTGGTCGCCCGAGTGTCCAAACTGCGGGCGGCGGCTCTGAGTTTAAAACACCGCGGAGCCTGGGATCTTTCGCCGAGATCGCCAGTGTTGGAGCTCCGACCAGTGGGGCCTGTGGACTTCGGGAGCCGCGGTGTCTGGTGAGAAGCGGCCGTTCCAGACACTCCAGGCCGCTGAGAATGTTCCTCCGACGCCGGAGCTCCATCGTCCAGCGAGAGGGCCTGAAACATCGGGCCGCCGTCGCGGCAACTGCGGAGGCCTCAAATAGGCCCCGACCACGGGTGAACAAGAGGAAGAGGACTTGACTTTGCTGCCTTCCCTCACAATAGGAACCATTGTGGGGGGATGTTTTTATGTTTAATGTCAAGTTCAAATTCAAATTTCACTACACCAATTGGTGTATGTGAAAATAAACGTCCTTTGTCCTTTGTCTTTTGTCCTTTGTCAGGTCACGGGAGAACGTACAAAACTACGTACTGGCAGCACCCATAGTCGGGATCAAACCCGGATCACTGGCGGCAAGGCAGCAACTCTACCGCTGCACCGCCGTGTCACCGCATACTGGCGTTTGAATTATGATTTTGAGATTTGAAAACAATCCATCTTAAAACTGATGCAGAATAGCCAACACAAATGAGATACCAGTGGGAGAAATTGTTTGCTTATTTGGAAACATTCTCTCCGGTAGGGTTGGCCTGTATTTCGGCGATAAATAAGGAAAAGAGAAATTCAACATTGATTTTACTTCGGAGTCACGTGAGTGACTACATGAAGAAGCCCAGCCAGAGCGCATGCTTGTCATTACGTCAGACGCATTGGCAAGCACCGGACTGGCGGGGCAACGCTCCTGCCGGTGGTAAGTTTCAACCTAGAAGGTAAGTGTTTTTGCTTACCAACATTCTTTGTTTGAGCAGGAGCCTCTCTTTACAGAGGCTTCCTGCCGAATTTATCGGAGGTCCGATGCCTAAGCCGGCTACGGGGGTGGGGGGGGGGGGGGGAACCCCGGTCCGACCGCAGAAGCGGATAGCCGGCAAAAAGATCAGGTTTTCTGATAACGGCCGCTGACAAAGCAGTCAGTGGCTTCCAGCCTGCGGTGTTGCCGTTTAAATAGCGCTAGAGTCGCTGACAGACACGTTGCCCCAGGCATGGAGGTAAATTGGAGGGAGAGAGAACTTGTGCAGCCCTATTGGAACTCAGGTGAGTCGGGCTGCAGGAGTTCCTCCGATAATAAGGGTATTTCACCCTTTACAAATTCACACTACCAAATTAGTGAAACACCACTATAATAGCACGGGCCTATGAGACAGGCCGCGCCAGCAGCGTCTGGAATAGGGCTGCTTCATGGGAAAAAGCGCCGACCTGTACGAGAGGCGGCGCCTGCAACGCCTAAGGACAGGGTTGCTCAAGGTCTCCCTGCTGGAGGGGGAGACCAGGACGGGTCAGTGTGCTACTGACGCCAAATCTATCACAGCACTGGCCTTCGGGAGAGCCGCGCCAGCAGCGCCTGGGATAGGGCTGCTTCATGTGTAAAAGTGCCGGCCTACGGGAGAGCCGTGCTAGCAGTGCCTGGGACAGGGCTGCTTCATGTAAAAAAGCACCAGCTTCTACGAGAGGCTGCGCCGGCAACGCCTCGGACAGGGTTGCTCAAGGTCTCCCTGCTGGAGGGGGAGACCAGGACGGGTCAGTGTTCTACTGACGCCGTATCTGTCACAGCATGGGCTATGGAGAACCGCGCAAGCAGCGCCTGGGATAGGGCTGCTTCATGTGTGAAAATGCTGGCCTATGGGAGAGCCATGTCAGTAGCGCCTAGGAGAGGGCTGCTCAAGGTCTCCCTGTGGGAAAGGGCAGACCAGTTCGGGTCAATGGGTTGCTGACACTGAACTTTTTCACAGCGCAGGCCTACGGGAGAGCCGTGCGACAAGCACCTGTTGACAGGGCTGTGTGTATGACCTCCCGTGAGCATCAGCCGGGAAAGCCAGGGCAGTAGGATGCTGACCCTGAAGTTAAGGGACCCATCACACCAGCACCTCGTTTAGGGCTGTGTGTGACCTCCCGTGCGCATCAGCCGGGAGCACCAGGGCAATAGAATGCTGACCCTGAAGTTGGTGTCACTGATTATGTGCATACACCAAAAGTACAAGAACAAAGCCCACGCTCCAGGTGGCCCGGATGTGGTTAGCCACGTTACCATACCGGTGTAAGTCGATAACAATTTGGCCAGCAAATGAATGGTCCTCACCAATTCCAGGACTTCATAATGGGAAAAAATTCACATATCAAACACCTGTTTACTGTGCATCGCTCTAAAAGGAGCGCATCATGAGGCGCTTGAATTAAGGCTGCAAAAGACCTAAAAAATAGATAAATAAATATCCAGCCTACGCTCAACCCACGGTTCACAGCCTTGCGCAATCCTCTAGTACCCAGGGGATATACCTGGACGACGAGACCTAAAACTGAGGCCAGGATTGCCACCTCAAAAACCGTATCCTTTCAGATTATGAAACAGTAAGTGAATTGGACTGTATCCGGGATTCTTGAATATGTGTCTCGGAATTATATCCACTCGTACAAAATAACACAGATTGGTATTCGGGTTCAATACCAACTAATTCTATAGGTCGTGATCATGCATATCAGCCTTTAACAATTGTGTCCAAATTCCCCACCAAAAGGACGATGTGGTGTCGAGTCATTCAGGGCCGGAACAAACTTAACCCTTATGTGGACCAGTAACTAGGTTTAAAAATGTCATATTAATAAAAATTAAATAAAAAAAAAATAAAATGTTCGTATTGAAAAAATAACCCTGGGAATAAAAAGGGTGTTATATTGGCAGCCTAGATCTGAAAGATAAATATTCACTACCACACACCTGTTGAGAGTTAGGTCCTCACCCATCTAATTACATAATTAGTACCATTTAGAATGATTGGCTATTTGAGGTCATCATTGGTTAATTAAACATGACAGTACTTTGGCTAGGGCCCACAATTGTAACTAATGTCTCCGCGATGTACTACGACATTCTGACTCAATAACCTTAGTTTATAAAACTGATGGGAGCTCAAGATGAGGATCCACTTGATCCATCTGGCTTGGGACGGCAGGTAAAATAGAAAGAGGTATTAACCTGCAGAGGCTGGGGTAAACTCATAGAACTAGGTGAATTTCTATAGCCATAAAGCACATGAATTCTGTCCCTAGAACAAAGCATGAATTGCATGTGGCAGTTTCAAGCACAATATCACCAGCTGGTGCCCCATATCAATCACATGGGTAGAATGAGGTCATTATTCTGTAACAGTCTGCCTAGCCTTATCTGGCACTGGTGCATTACAAGGAACATCTGGGTCTCAGATATTTACCTATCAGGTAGAGATAATCCGAAAGTTGCAGACACCAGGTCATGTAAATCCCATGAAGTCCATATAGATAACATCCACCGCTTTATCCTCATCAATTTCCCTAGTAACCTCTTCAAAAAATTCAAAAAGATTAGTGAAGCATGATTATATATATTATCTCTAAGTATTCTTTCCATTAATTTGCCCACAACTGACGTCAAACTAACAGGTCTATAATTGTTAGGTTTACTTTTAGAACCCTTTTTAAACAGCGGAACAACATGCGGCACCATTCCTGTTTCTAATGACATTTGAAATATTTCTGTCATAGCCCCTGCTATTTCTACACTAACTTCCCTCAATGTCCTAGGGAATATCCTGTCAGGACCTGGAGACTTATCCACTTTTATATTTTTCAAAAGTGACAGTACTTCCTCTTCTTTGATCCTCATAGCTTCTATAGCTACCCTACTTGTTTCCCTTGTATGGAATAAGCTGCTAGAGGAAGTAGTTGAGGCTGGGATTATTGCAACTTCTATGAAACAGCTAGACAGGTACATGGATAGGACAGGTTTAGAGAGATATGGACCAACAGGGGCAGGTGGGACTAGTGTAGATGGGACATGTTGGCTGATGTGGGCATGTTGGGCTGAAGGGCCTATTTCCATGCTGTATGACTCGATGATTCTAATCTGTATAGACTTATATAACGTTCCCACCAAGTCATTGAAAATCCCTAGCCCATGACCACTGCAAGTGAAGAAGCGACATTGGAGATGTTACTGAGAACCTTGAGGTCATTGCTCAGCTTACAATGAAGCCCACTGTAAACAGTGGAAGAAACATGCCACCTGCTGAACTAATTACCCACTCTCTCTATACTGCTTGGCCCAAAATTGTGACAATCACTGTATAATACACTCATATTGCCATATCTGAGTTACTGTGTGGAGATATGGGGTAACGCCTACAAAACCAACCTACAGACGTTATGCACATTACAAAGAAGAGCAGTAAGAATTATCAATAACGTTGGCTATCTTGAACATACCGATTTATTAATCTTAAAGTCACATACACTGAAGTTCACCGATCTGGTTAATTTTAAGACTGCACAAGTCATGCACAAAGCAAAAAATAATTCAACTGCTAAATACAAAAACTATTATGGAAAGACAGGGTGGGTATAATTTGAGAGGGGAATTTGATTATTTAAAACTGAATGTCAGAACAACTCTTAAACGTATGTGCATAGCAATCTGTGGGGTGAATTTGTGGAATGGTATGGAACAGGAGATAACAGCACAAACATAATTCAATTAAAAAAGATGTACAAAAACACTTTTTTTTAAGGATATTGGGATGAGGATAGGTGATTTTGAGTGGGATATTTGTTATACTGATTGTATTGGGAAGGGTGATTATAGGGTGATGAGTTGTATATATTACTAAGAGATACTGTATAGTATATGAGGGTTTTTTCTTTTTTTCTCTCTTTTTTTGTATGGCTTTGTAAATATTTGATTAGTGTATAAATATAAATAATTTGGTGTACATATGGAAAAAGCTGTTTAGAGCTGCTAAATTTGTATAATTATAAGCAGTTGAATAAGGGGTGGGAATTAATAAGCTTTGGCTTCTTCCTGCTCCTTTTCGGACACATACGATTCATTTATTTATAAATATTGTTTATGACACTTTATAAATATTCTTTTTTTTTTGTTTTGTATGCTGTTTCACACTTGCTTTTTATTATTTTATTCTGTTCGGAATAAATAAATAAATAAATAAATAAAGTCAATTATGATGCTCCAAAAAGTTGCCTGTCGTATTTCACCTTAAACTTTACCACCATAACAATATTTTGCTCGTTGAGTTTAATTTATTGTCACGTTTACCGAGGTGTAGTGAAGTTTTTGTTGCGTGCTAACCTGCTATAATCTACAATACATAGACCCCACTATCAATATTATGAGGTGATTATTTTCCTCCCATATTAGTGTAACTAACTCCACAGCACCATACTCCCTCAAATATAAGAGAAAATAGTCTTCCTAATATGGAATATTTCAAATAATGTTTTTCACACATTTTGTGTTTCCGTCTCATCATCTGCTTTCTGCTCCTCATATTTGCTGTCAGTTGTTTTCATGAACAGTTTCCCTGCACAAGAAACACCTGTGAGCTACTTTCTCTGAATGTGATTGTGTTGTTGGCTTATGATAAACCATTCCCACAGATGAAGTCTATCATTTTTATTTACCAAAGGCTTAATGCCTGCTACTTATTTGGTGTAGTGGCAGTTTATTATATCTTTCAAGGAATTTTTCCTCTAGCCACTAAGATTTTTTTTTTTTTTCTTTTTATTAGAAGTAATGTACAGTACAATAATATAAGCCCAAAATAACATAATACATTTCATGTACCACTTCTTGTTTAAAACTTTAATAATAGGAAAGTAACAGAAGAAAGGGAGATAGAGAAAGTTAGATAAGATAGTAAGTGCGTGAGAAGTGAAAAGAAATAGCCCGTAAAGACGTAGAACGTGAAGAAGAATAAAAAAAAGAAAAAGAAAAATATAAAAAAGGAAAATATTAGAAAGTGAAATAAGATAAGATAAAAAGGGATGTACCTACTTCATATCTTTACACACCCCACACCAGGTCCCGAAGTTGTGTTGCACCCTATGCTTGTAATAAGTCAATAAATGGAGACCAAATCCTTAAGAATTAGTCTGATTTGCCTGCTAGAACGAATCTCATGTCTTTGAGGTGTAACATTTCGGACATATTTGAAATCCACATTTTTACCGTTGGTGTGGGTGCATTTTTCCAAAATTTAAGTATGAGTTTTTTTGCCATTATTAAGCCATAATTAAGGAAACTCTTTTGGAACGAAGTCAGCTCAAAGCTGACTTCCATTGTTCCAAAAATAATCAATTCTGCGTTCAGTTTCAATTTTATTTTGAATAATTTTGTAAAAATGTCAAAGATTTAATTCCAAAATTTTTGGATTTTTATGCAAAAAACAAAGAAATGTGCTATAATGTGCATCTTGAGATAAACATTTATCACAAGTGGGGGAAACATTTGGAAAGATTTTACTTATTTTAGTTTTTTTTTTTTTTTTTTTTTTTTTTTTTTTTTTTTTTTTATAAAAAAATTGTAATCTTACTTTTAATTTTTTTCAATAATAAAAGAACAGTGAGAGAAAAGAGAAATAAAGAGTGTCGGAATAGATAGACAAGCAAGTAGAAACAGAAAGTAAAAAAAAATAAAGGACAGAGGTGAGAAGTTAAAAGATTGAAAGAAAAAAAAAGTAATAAGAAATGAAAGATTAGGAGAGATCTACCTATCTCATATTTTTGCCCATTCGTCACCCAGTTCTGAAACCATTTAATTTCTAAGGTTATGTTATGTTGCACCATATGCTTGTATAAAGTTGATAAACGGAGACCAAATCTTTAAGAATTGGTCTACTTTGCCTAGTAAAGGAATCTCATTTCTTCAAGATGTAGCGTTTCAGACATATTTGAGATCCAACATTTTTGAATGTTGGGTAGGTGCGTTTTTCCAAAATTTAAGTATAAGTTTTTTCGCTGTTATTAGACCATAATTAAGAAAGGCTTCTTGGGATATAGTTAGTTTACTTCCCTCTTCCATTGATCCAAAGATAATCAATTCAGTATTGGGTTCAATTTTGTGTTAAATAGTTTTGTAAAAATTCCAAAAATTCATTCCAAAATGTATACAGTTTTGTACAAGAGACAAAGGAATGTGCTATAGTGGCATTTTGAGTTAGACATTTGTCGCAGATGGGGGAAACATTTGAAAATATTTTATTCAGTCTTGTTTTTCGAATAATATAATCTATGTAAATTTTAAATTGAATTAGGTTATGTCTTACATTCATTGAACATTTGTTTACATATAATAAATTTTTATCCCATCTATCGTTCGGAATTTTATCAATAACTCTTGTTCCCAGTCTCTTCTAATTGCTTCTGTCGTTGGTGTTTCTATATTTAGAATTATATTATATAAGTAAGATATTAAATTGCTTGATTCTGCCTTTCTATTCATTCCTTCCTCCAGTAGATCTGGGGTTAAAGTTTGATTATCCTTGTATATACTTTTCAAATAATCTTGAATTGAAGGTATTTGAAATATTGATTACTTTTCAAATTATATTTTAGTTGTAATTGTTGGAATGATAAAAAGTTTTCCCATTTCATACTATCTCCCATCATTTTAATTCCTATTCTTTCCCAATGGGTAAACGTTTTATCAATAATGGATGGTATTGAATGAGGGGATTATTTAGCTATTGGAGAAAGAAGCGATAAATTTTCTTAATTTTAAAGTTAATTTTATTTGTTTCCAAATTCGTATTTATACTATGAATAATTGGATTCTTCTTGTATATTACATTGTTCAGTTTTATCGGGGAAAGAAGGATCGCTCCTATATTATAAGGGGAACAATCCTCTTTCTCCATTCTTATCCAATCTACCTGTTGGGCAGAACTGTCCAACCAGTAGATTATATTTTTAATTTCACTGCCCAATAATCGCAACAATAAAGTTAGGGAGTGTCAGTCCCCCTGATTCTTTAGATTTACACAAGTGGTTTTTTTTTTATTCTGTGTGATTTATAATCCCATATAAAGTTTATAATATCAGAATCTAATTTTTTGAAGAATTTTTTAGGTATGTATATTGGTATTGATTGAAATAGGTTACAATATTTGTGGTAAGAAGATCATTTTTATCGCGTTTATTCTGCCTATTAATGACATCGGCAGTGTCTTCCAAAATTTAATCAGCCCATTTAATTTAGTTAATAAAGGCATATAGTTTGCGTTTGAGTAATGATTTATAGTTCCTAGTAATTTGGATGCCCAAAATATTTAAATTTTTCTGTTGTAATTCTAAAAGGGAATTTCAACAGATTGTCGACTCTTGAGGTTTTATCGTCAATTTCGCTTATTGTTCGCAATTTATTCTATATCCTGAAAAAGAACCCAAATTCCTCTATTAAATTTATATTTGGTATGCTATTTGCGAATTTGTAATATATAATAATATGTCATCTGCATATAATGAAAAAATTTTATTAATTTGAGTGTTTGGTCATATACCCATGAATGTTCGATGGCTTCTTATACTTTCAGCTAAAGGCTCAATCACTAGTGCAAAAAGCAGGGGCGATAACGCGCACCCCTGCCTATTGCCCTTGTTAAGTGGAATTTCAGGGATAATATATTATTAGTCAGTATTCTAGCCGTCGGCTTATCATATAATAGTTTTACCCATGAAATAAAATTATCTCCCATATTAAATTTTTCCAATACTTTGAATAAATATTGCCATTCTACTTGATCAAAAGCTTTTTTCTGCATCCATGAAATAATTGCTAGTTCTTCTTCAGTATATGGGAGTACATTATATTAGACAACCCGTCTCAAATTGTTAAATGAGGTATTCTCTTGGTATGAACCCTGTTTGGTCCGGATTTATTAGTTTACTAACACTATTTACTCAATCTTCTCGCTAGGGTCTTCGTTAATATTTTTTGGTCTGTATTTAGCGAGTGCTATAGCTCTATATGACCCCCTGGGTCTTCTAGATCTTTATCCTTTTTGGTATAAGTGTAATAGTTGATTCAGTTAGTGTTTCTGGTAGTTTATTTTCTTTAAAAATGTTTATAATATATAATCTTGCAACCGTGGAGAAATTATTTCGTAGAATCTTTTATAGAAAATTCATTACTGAAGCCATCAGGTCCTGGGGTTTTTGCCGTTCTTCAACGAACTAATTGTTTCTTCTATTTCCTGTATGTAATCTGAGCTCCTAATGCCTCTTGTTCCACCATATTTAATTTTGGAAGATTACAATTATCTAAGAAATTTGCAATCCTTGAGTATTATTTGCAGAGGTTTTCGATGTATATAAGTTTTGATAAAATTGAGCAAATCTTTTATTAATATCTTTAGGTAGTGTTAGTAATTCCCTTTGTCTGATTTAATTTTAGTAATTGTATTTTCTGTGTCCCTTTTTTTCATTTTGGCGTGCTAGGAGTTTATGAGGTTATCACCAAATTCAAAATTTTCTTGTTTTTGTAAATTTGAAATAATCTCATTATCTAGGCCGATAAAATTTTATTTAGTTTATATTTTAGTATTAATTATCTTATTATGTTTATCTATAGTTGGTTCTTTGGCATTTTCTGTGAATCTAATTGTCTAATTTCTTGTTCTAACTGCAATTGTTCATATTATTCTTTTATTTTGGAAAGCTTGATATAGATTATAATTCCTCTAATAAATGCCTTAAAAGTTTCCCATAATAAAGAGGGTGAAATATCTGGTGGTATCAATTGTCCTCAAAAAGAATCCACATCTGCTCTTTTAAATATGTCCTCAACCTTGTGAGTTATTTAAAATTTGGGGGTTAAACCTCCAAAACGAATTTTTACGGGCATTCCTTCTAATTTTTAAAGAAAAAGTTAACGGGAATGATCAGAAATGATACTATTATGATATTTAGAATTATATGTATATGGAAATTAGTTTTGTGTCCACTAAGAAATTTCAATACGTGAATATGTTTTATCTCTATTTACTGTTGAATAAAATGAATATTCCCTACTTACTGGGTTAGCGATCCTCCATACAGTCTGTTATATTAGATTTTTCATGTATGTATTTAGGAGTTCACTCGTTTTAGATTTTATGTTAGTCCTTTTTTGTTTTGCTGATTTTTCCAAAATATGGATCTAAAACACTATTCAAATCTCCCCCTATTATCACATTTTGATGATTAAGTTCTGAAATTATATCCAAAATTTTACTAAAAATTGGGGGTTGTCAAAATTAGAGCATAAATATTTATCAAAGTAAGTGGAGTAGAATAAATTTCTCCCGTTACTATGACGTACCTCCCCTCTTTATCTGATCTATAGTTATTCTTTATTTAAATGTATACCTTTACGAATGATAATAGCCGTGCCTCTAGATTTAGAAGTAAATGAAGAGTAGTAAGATGTTTGCCCAATCCAATTTGCCTTCAATCTTATCTGATGTTTGATATTTCAGATGCGACCTCTTGTAAGAAATAATGTCTTTTTAAGGCTTTTAATTGGGCAAAGATCTTACCCCATTTTTAATTGGTTCATTAGCGCCCCCTTATATTCCAACTACAAAACGTGATTCCTCCAGTTTTATTTTGTTTATCGTCTTGCATTATGGATCATGTTAATACCTTTACTTCATATGGTGCAACCAAGACCTTATAACTCCAGATGAAGGATGATCATCCCCAGCTGTTAAGTTTTGTTGGAATCTCTCCTTCAGAATAAACCTTGAAAAAGACCAGAAAGTGTAGAGTCGTGTAAAAGATAATTAAACAAACAAAAAGTGATATTTATAATATGCCAAAAATAAAGATATTATAATTAAAAACAAGCCACCAACAGGTGGTAGAAAAATTGTTATTGACTTCCGTAGATGTTTTTATATGTTTCGCTCTTGCCCCCTTGACCAATTATTATTTATTGGAAGAGAGAGCGATACAAAGTTCAAAATTATATATATATATATTAATAAAACATACTCCAATAGCTAGATTAGAAATTTATCTTCCAGGAGAAAAACAAAATCAAAAAGTAGTTTCCAAATTAATTATATATTTAAATAATAACATAATTATGTTAATTATATATCCATATCTATCATTATAACCCTAGATTTATTACAAATTAAGTCTCAAACTTTTGTATCAGACAACAGCAGGTCCCAAGGGTTAACCAAATTCAGACCTTGGATAATTTCCAAGTATCTGAATCTCCTCCCCCCTTTTACGCACGATCTAGATTAAGTCTACTGTATCCATAAAATGTGTTAGTATGTTATTAATACTACCCAATTTTATTAATTATATTTTATGTTAGTATGTAATTATATGTTTTTCTTAAATCGTATTCTTATTACACTATATTCTCAACTTATTTTCCCCCCGCCACAGTTTCTCTTCTTTGTCAGTCCTTTGTTGAAATGGAATACTTAAAAAATCCGACCTTGAATTAACATTCCACAGATAAAGTCTAGACAGTGCCTCGAGGAAGATTCGCCATTTTAACAAGAGCAGTCTTTTTGTATGTTAAAAAAAAAAAAGAGACACAGTCCTTTCTTGTTTGTCGCTTCTCCTCGATGTTTATTGTAGGGAGACCAACTCCTAACGATCAGTAGGCCTCCTTTGTGATACTTTTGTGCATATTTAAATGCCTCTGTTCATGGATCCGTGATGCACGTTCAACATGGTTATAAGAAATTTCTCAATTTAGCGGGATATACTATCCCATATCTTAACTCCCGAGGACCTCTTTCAGTAGTCTTCTCGTGTTTGTAACTTATTCCTCTTTTCCATGACTTCAGCTGGAAAATTTCACGGAAGAATCTTAGTTTGTCTTCTCCAAACATCAAATTCCCCTCCATATGGAATTTTTTTCATAATTCCTTCAAGGTTGAAATGTCATAGAATTTCAGAATAATCTGTCTTGGGGGGGCAGTTAAGCTTGCTTGAGCCTTACGTCGGACTCGGTGAGCCATATCTATTCTCGGGGCTTCAGGGCAGCTTAAGTACTTGTTTGAGTAAATTGGGCAGCAAAACTCCTGAAAGTTTTGTTCCAATCTCCTTTCCTTCTTTTAATCCAATTATCCTCAAATTTTGTCTCCTTGATCTTGCCTCCAAGTCCGTGCATTTATACTTCATTTTAGCAAGCTCCCTCCCAATGATTTCTTGTTCCTGTTTTAGTCTCTTTATCTCCTTAGCCATCTCAGTTATCGTATTGTCCATTCCTTCCATAGCCACCTCAGTAGATTTTAGCATTGTATCCAGTTATTTTAGTTTTTGAATAGAATATAATCTGTGTAGGATTTTAAGTTGCAATTAGAATATGTCTTACATTAATCGAGCATTTAATTAATTCGAGCACAAATAGCAAATGTTTATCAAATGTTTATCCCAACTCTCTTTCAAGATTTTTATAGATAGTTCTTGTTCCCAATCTCGTCTAATTCTATCGGAGGATGGTAGAAACATAGAAACATAGAAACATAGAAAATAGGTGCAGGAGTAGGCCATTCGGCCCTTCGAGCCTGCACCGCCATTCAATATGATCATGGCTGATCATCCAACTCAGTATCCTGTACCTGCCTTCTCTCCATACCCCCGATCCCTTTAGCCACAAGGGCCACATCTAACTCCCTCTTAAATATAGCCAATGAACTGGCCTCAACTTTACCTTCTGTGGCAGAGAATTCTACAGACTCACCACTCTCTGTGTGAAAAAAGATCTTCTCATCTTGGTCCTAAAAGACTTCCCCCTTATTCTTAAACTGTGACCCCTTGTTCTGGAGTACTCCAACATTGGGAACAATCTTCCTGCATTGAGCCTGTCCAACCCCTTAAGAATTTTGTAAGTCTGTATAAGATCTCCCCTCAATCTCCTAAGTTCCAGCAAGTACAAGATGAGTCTATCCAGTCTTTCTTCATATGGAAGTCCTGCCATCCCAGGAATCAGTCTGGTGAACCTTCTCAATACTCCCTCTATGGCAAGAATGTCTTTCAGATTAGGAGACCAAAACTGTATGTAATACTCCAGGTGTGGCCTCACCAAGACCCTGTACAACAGCAGTAGAACCTCCCTGCTCTTGTAATCAAATCCTTTTGCTATGAATGCAAACATACCATTCGCTGTCTTCACAGCCTACTGCACCTGCATGCCTACTTTCAGATAATAGTCTACCCTCCTGTTTTTGCCGCCAAAATGGATAACCTCACATTTATCCACATTATACTGCATCTGCCACGCATTTGCCCACTCACCCAAACTATCCGTCATCTTGCAGCCTCCTAGCATCCTCCTCACAGCTAACACTGCCACCCAGCTTCATGTCATCCACAAACTTGGAGATGTTGCATTAAATTCCCTCATCCAGATTGTTAATATATATTGTGAATAGCTGGGGTCCCAGCACTGAGCCTTGCGGTACCCCACTAGTCACTGCCTGCCATTCTGAAAATGACCCGTTTACTCCTACTCTTTGCTTCCTGTCTGGCAGCCAGTTCTCTATCCACATCAATACTGAACCCCCAATACCGTGTGCTTTAAGTTTGTATTCTAATCTTTTATGTGGGACCTTGTCAAAAGCCTTCTGAAAGTCCAGATATAACACATCCACAGGTTCTCCCTTATCCACTCTACTAGTTACATTCTCGAAAAATTCTATAAGATTCGTCAGACATGATTTGCCTTTCATAAATCCATGCTGACTTTGTCCAATGATTTCACCACTTTCCAAATGTGCTGCTATCCCATCTTTAATAACTGACTCTAGCATTTTCCCCACTACCGATGTTAGACTAACTGGTCTGTAATTCCCCGTTTTCTCTCTTCCTCCCTTTTTAAAAAGTGGGTTACATTAGCTACCCTCCAATCCTCGGGAACTATTCCAGAATCTAAAGAATTTTGAAAAATTATCACTACTGCATCCAATATATCTGGGGCTACTTCCTTAAATACTCTTGGATGCAGTCTATCTGGCCCTGCGGATTTATCGGCCTTTAATCCATTCAATTTACCTAACACCACTTCCCGGCTAACCTTAATTTCACTCAGTTCCTCCATCTCATTTGACCCCCGGTCCCCTGCTATTTCTGGCAGATCATTTATGTCTTCCTTTGTGAAGACAGAACCAAAGTATTCAATTGGTCTGCCATGTCCTTGTTCCCCAGGATCAATTCACCAGTCTCTGACTGCAAGGGACCTACATTTGTTTTAACTAACCTTTTTCTCTTCACATATCTATAAAAACTTTTGCAGTCTGTTTTTATGTTCCCTGCCAATTTTCTTTCATAATCTACTTTCCCTTTCCTAATTAAGCACTTTGTCCTCCTCTGCTGGACTCTGAATTTCTCCCAGTCCTCTGGTAGGCTGCTTTTTCTGGCTAATTTGTATGCTTCATCTTTAGTTTTGATACTATCCCTGATTTCCCTTGTTATCCACGGATGCACTACCTTCCGTGATTTATTATTTTGCCAAATTGGGATGAACAATTGTTTGTAGTCATCATGCAGTCTTTAAATGCCTTCCATTGCATATCCACCGTCAACCTTTAAGAATCACTTTCCAGTCTATCTTGGCCAATTCACATCTCATTCCCTCAAAGTTACCTTTCTTTAAGTTCAGAACCCTTGTTTCTGAATTAACAATGTCACTCTCCATCCTAATGAAGAACTCAACCATATTATGGTCACTCTTGCCCAAGGGGCCACGCACAACAAGACTGCTAACTAACCCTTCCTCATTACTCAATACCCAGTCTAGAATAGCCTGCTCTCTCGTTGGTTTCTCTACATGTTGGTTTAGAAAACTATCCTGCATACATTCCAAGAAATCCTCTTCCTCAGCACCCCTGCCAATTTGATTCACCCAATCTATATGCAGATTGAAGACACCCGTGATAACTGTTTTACCCTTGTTGCACGCATTTATAATTTCATGTTTGACGCATTTCTAATTTCATGTCAACTCCACAACTACTGTTAGGTGGCCTGTACACAACTGCCACTAGCGTTTTCTGCCCCTTAGTGTTTCGCAGCTCTACCCATATCAATTCCACATCCTCCAAGCTAATGTCCTTCCTTTCTATTGCGTTAATCTCCTCTCTAACCAGCAACGCTACTCCACCTCCTTTTCCTTTCTGTCTATCCCTCCTGAATATTGAATATCCCTGGATGTTCAGCTCCCAGCCTTGGTCACCCTGGAGCTATGTCTCCGTGATCCTAACTATATCATATTCATTAATAACTATCTGCACATTCAACTCATCCACCTTATTACGAATGCTCCTTGCATTGAGACACAAAGCCTTCAAGCCCAAAACTCTTACCCCTTATACAATTATGTTGAAAAGTGTCCCTTTTTGATTTTTGTCCTGGATTTTTCTGCCTGCCACTTTTACTTTTCACCTTGCTGCCTATTGCTTCTACCCTCATTTTACATCCCTCTGTCTCTCTGCTCATGCTCCCATCCCCCTGCCACATTAGTTTAAATCCTCCCTGACAGCACTAGCAAACACTCCCCCAAGGACATTGGTTCCCTTCAAGCCCAGGTGCAGACCGTCCTGTTTGTACTGGTCCCACCTCCCCCAGAACTGGTTCCAATGCCCGGGAAATTTGAATCCCTCCCCCTTGCACCATTTTTCAAGCCACGTATTCATCTGCAATATCCTCCTATTTGTACTCTGACTAGCACGTGGCACTGGTAGGAGTCCAGAGATTATTACCTTTGAGGTCCTACTTTTAAGTTTATCTCCTAGCTCCCTAAATTCGCCTTGTAGGACCTCATCCCATTTTTTACCTATATCGTTGGTGCCAATGTGCACCACGACAGCTGGCTGTTCACCCTCCCCCTCCAGACTGTTCTGCAGCCGTTCAGTGACACCCTGACCCTTGCACCAGGGAGGCAACATACCATCCGGGAGTCTCGTTTGCAGCCGCAGAAATGCCTATCTCTTCCCCTTACTATTGAATCCCCTATTACAATAGCCCTTCCACTCTTCTTTCTCCTCTCCTGTGCCGCAGAGCCACCAATGGTGCCATGAACTTGACTGCTGCTGCCTTCCCCTGATGAGTCATCTCCCCAACAGTATCCAAAATGGTATATCTGTTTAGGAGGGAGATGACCGCAGGGGACTCCTGAACCACCTGCCTACTGCTACGCTGGCTAATGGCCACCCGTTCCCTTTCTGACCGCTTAACCTGCAGTGTGACCAGCTCACTGTATGTGCTATTCACAAGCTTCTCAGCATCGTGGATGCTCCAGTATGAATCCAACCGCAGCTCCAATCGTTCAATGCGGTCTGCCAGGAGTTGCTGCTGGACACATCCTGCAAATGTAGTCACCAGGGACACCGACAATATCCCTGATCTCCCACATGTTGCAGGATGAGCAAACCATGGGACCAATCTCAAATGACATGGCCTGCCCCCAAATTAAATCAACTCACTCACACTATAAAAATCTTAATCCTTTAAACTAACCTTTACTAAAAATCACTGTACCCTTAGCTCACTGAACCCTTTTCTCACTGAACCCTTTAGCTCACTGAACCCTTTAGCTCACTGAACCCTTTAGCTCACTTTACCTTTAACTCACTTTACCTTTAATGCAAACCAGGGGTCGCACCCAATCAGCAGCTTCCACCAATCAGCGGCTTCCACCAGATCACTTGTGTGAAACGTTACAGGTTTGGCTTCCTCCTCTTGCTCCAATGGCTCCTGGGTCTCTGTTAAAACAATGCCTCGCGCTTGATTTTTAAACTCACCACCCGGAGACTCCTCCTCTTGCTCCAACGGCTCCTGGGCCTCTGTTAAAACAAAGCCTCGCGCTTGATTTTTAAACTCACCACCCGGAGACTCCTCCTCTTGTTCCAACGGCTCCTGGGCCTTGGTTAAAACAAAGCCCCGCACTCGATTTTTAAACTCACCACCCGGAGACTCCTCTTGCTCCAACGGCTCCTGGGCCTCTGTTAAAACAAAGCCCCGCGCTCGAATTTTAAACTCACCACCTGGAGATCCTCCTCTTATAACCGTATAACCATATAACAATAACAGCACGGAAACAGGCCCTCTCCGCACTTCCAGTCCATGCTAAACATTTATTTTCCCCTAGTCCCATCTACCTGCACTCAGACCATACCCCTCCATTCCCTTCCCGTCCATATACCTATCCACTTTACTTTTAAATGTTAAAATCGACCCTGCCTCCACCACTTCTGCTGGAAGCACATTCCACACAGCCTCCACTCTCTGAGTAAAGAAGTTCCCCCTCATGTTACCCCTAAACTTCTGTCCCTTAATTCTCATGTCATGCCCTCGTGTTTGAATCTTCCCTACCCTCAATGGGAAAAGCTTATCCACGTCAACTCTGTCTATCCCTTTCATTATTTTAAAGACCTCAATCAAGTCCCCCCTTAACCTTCTGCACTTTAAATAATAAAGACCTAACTTGTTCAACCTTTCTCTGTAACATAGTTGCTGGAACCCAGGCAAAATTCTAGTAAATCTCCTCTGTACTCTCTCTATTTTGTTGACATCATTCCTACAATTAGGCGACCAAAATTGTACACCATACTCCAGAATTGGTCTCACCAATGCCTTGTACAATTTTAGCATTACTTCCCCACTCCTATATTCAATGCTCTGATTTATAAAGGCCAGCACACCAAAAGCTTTCTTTACCACCCTATCTACATGCGAATCCACCTTCAGGGAACTATGCACAGTTATTCCTAGATCCCTCTGTTCCACAGCATTCCTCAATTCCCTACCATTTACCATGTAGGTCCTATTTTGATTTGTCCTGCCAAGATTAGGGGAAAACAAATGGTCGGCACGGACTGGAAGGGCCGAGACGGCCTGTTTCCGTGCTGCAATTGTTATATGGTTATATGGTTATATGTAGCACCTCACACTTATCAGCATTAAACTCCATCTGCCATCTTTCAGCCCACTCTTCCAAATGGCCCAAATCTCTCTGTAGACTTTGAAAATCTACTTCATTATCCACAACACCACCTATCTTAGTATCATCTGCATACTTACTTATCCGATTTTTCCAACCCATCATCCAGATCATTGATGAACATGACAAACAACAGTGGACCCAACACAAATCCCTGAGGCACCCCACTGGTCACCGGCTTCCAACCTGACAAACAGCCATCCACCATTACTCTCTGGCATCTCCCATTCAGCCATTGTTGAATCCATCTTGCTACTCCGCCATTAGCACCCAAAGATTGAACCTTCTTAACCAACCTTCCATGGGGAACCTTGTCAAAGAGTAGGAGTGAACGGGTCCTTTTCAGGATGGCACACAGTGACTAGTGGGGTGCCGCAAGGCTCAGTGCTGGGACCCCAGCTATTTACAATATACATTAATGATTTGGACGAGGGAATTAAATGCAACATCTCGAAGTTTGCGGATGACACGAAACTGGGGGGCAGTGTTAGCTGTGAGGAGGATGCTAGGAGGCTGCAGGATGACTTGGATAGACTGGGTGAGTGGGCAAATGCATGGCAGATGCAGTATAATGTGGATACATGTGAGGTTATCCACTTTGGTGGCAAAAACAGGAAGGTAGACTATTATTTGAATGGTGACCGATTAGGAAAAGGGGAGATGCAGCGAGACCTGGGTGTCATGGTACACCAATCATTGAAAGTAGGCATGCAGGTGCAGCAGTCTGTGAAGAAAGCGAATGGTATGTTGGCATTCATAACAAAAGGATTTGAGTACAAGAGCAGGGAGGTTCTACTGCAGTTGTACAGGGTCTTGGTGAGGCCACACCTGGAGTATTGCGTACAGTTTTAGTCTCCTAATCTGAGGAAAGACATTCTTGCCATAGAGGGAGTACAGAAAAGGTTCACCAGACTGATTCCTGGGATGGCACGACTTCCATATGAAGAAAGACTGGATAGACTCGGCTTGTACTCGCTGGAATTTAGAAGATTGAGGGGTGATCTCATCGAGACTTACAAAATTCCTAAGGGGTTGGACAGGCTAGATGCAGGATGATTTTTCCCTATGTTGGGCAGGTCCAGGACAAGGGGTCATAGTTTAAGGATAAGGGGGAAGTCTTTTAGGACCGAGATGAGAAAATCGTTTTTCACACAGAGAGTGGTGAATCTGTGGAATTCTCTGCCACAGAAGGTAGTTGAGGCCAGTTTGTTGGCCATATTTAAGAGGGAGTTGGATGTGGCCCTTGTGGCTGAAGGGATCCAGGTACAGGATATTGAGTTGGATGATCAGCCATGATCATATTGAATGGCGGTGCAGGCTCGAAGGGCCGAATGGCCTGCTCCTGCACCTAATTTCTATGTTTCTAAAGGCCTTACTGAAATCCATATAGACAACATCCACTGCTTTATCCTAAAGTATTTCCCTAATAACCTCTTCAGAAAAAATTCAGCATGACCTTGGTGAGTATTTCTATATTTAGGATGATATTACACATGTATGATATTAAGTTAGTTGAGTCCGCCTTTCTGTTCATAGCTTCATCTAATAGGTCTGGAGTCAAATTTTGATATTCTTGCGTATGTTTTTTCAAATAATCACAGATTTGAAAATGTTTAAAATATTCATTACCTCAGATTCTATTTAAGTTGTAGTTGTTGGAATGATGAACAATTTCCAGTTTCATACATGTTTCCGAACGTTTTAATTCCTATTCTTTCCCAATGTATGAGTGATTTATCAATAATGGATAGTTTAAACGACGGATTATTAACTATAGGCGAGAGAAGCGATAGGTTTCTTAATTAAAGGGTTAATTTTATTTGTTTCCAAATTCTAATAGTACTGTGGATAATTGGATTTTTCTTGTATATTGTATTATTCAGTTTTATTGGTGAGAGAAGGATTGCTCCAATATTGAAAGGGGAACAATCCTCTCTCTCCATTACTATCTAATCCATTCGCTGGGCAGAGTTGTCCAACAGGTGAATTACATTTTTGACATTTGCTGCCCAATAATAATACAAAAAATTAGGGAGTGTTAATCCACCAAATTCTTTAGGTTTACACAGGTGTCTGCTTTGAATTCTGTGCGATTTATATTCCCATATAAAATTTGTGATATCAGAATCCAATTTTTTGAAAAACATTTTAGATAAGTATATTGGTATTGATTGAAATAAATATAAAATTTGTGGAAGGAAGATCATTTTTATAGCATTTATTCTGCCTATTAAGGACATCGGAAGAGTTTTCCAAAATTTAATCAGGGCAATTAATGTAGTAAGTAGGGGCATATAATTTGCATTGAATAAAGATTTATATTTTCTGGTGATTTCTATTCCCAAGTATTTAAATTTTTCTGTAGCGATTTTAAAAGGGAATTTTAAAAGGTGTGTCGAGTCTTGAGGTATTATCATCATAATTTCACTTTTATTCCAATTTATTCTATATCCTGAGAAGGATCCAAATTCCTCTATTAGATTTAGTATATTTGGTAAACTAATTTGTGATTTTGTAATATACAATAGTACATCATCTGCGTATAATGATATTTTATTATTTGAGTATTTTGTATTATAACCGTGGATATTCGGATGTGTTCTTATGTTTTCATCTAGGGGTTCTATTACAAGAGTAAATAGCAGGGGTGATAATGAACATCCCTGTCGATTGCCCCTGGATGGATGAAATTTCGGAGACAGCATGTTATTAGTTAATATTCTAGCATCAGCTTGTCATATAATAGTTTTACCCATGAAATAAAATTCTCTCCCATTTGAAATTTTTGCAATACTTTAACGGGGTAATCCCATTTCACTTGGTTGAATGCTTTTTCTGCGTCCAATTAAATAATTGATAAGTCTTACTCTTCAGTTTTGTATGAGTGCATTATATTAAACAGACGTCTCAAATAATTGCATGAGTATCTCTTGGGTATAAACCCCGTTTGATCTGCATTTATTAGTTTGCTAACATATTTACTTAATCTTCTTGCTAAAGTTTTCGCTAATATTTTTTGATCTGTATTTAAACCCTGTATGAGCCAGGGTTTTCTAAATCTTTATCTTTTTTAGGTACAAGTGTAATCGTTGACTCCACTAATGTTTCTGGTAGTGTTTGTTCTTTGAAAGCGTATGTATACATTTTATGTAACCGTGGTGAAATTATGTCGTAAAATCTTTTATAAAATTCATTATTAAATCCATCTGGTCCTGGTGTTTTACCATTCTTCAGAGAATTTATTGTTTTTTTAATTTCCTTAATTGAGACCTGAGCTCCTAATTCCTCTTGTTCCAGCAGATTAAGTTTTGGGGGATTACAATTATCCAGAAACTTTATAACTTTAGTACTATTTGCTGATGTTTTAGATGTATATAAATTTTGATAAAATTCAGCAAATCTTTTATTGATATCATTAGGTAATGTTACAATTCACCTTTATCTGATTTAATCTTTAAAATCTTATGATCTTTTTCCCGTTTTTTCAATTGACGTGCCTGAAGTTTATATGGTTTATCACCAAATTCAAAATTTTCCTGTTTTGTAATTTGAAATATTCTTATAACTTTTGCAGAAAATCTTCTATTTAATTTAAATTTCAATAATGTTATTTTATTATGTTTATCTATCGTTGGCTCTTTAGCATTATCTAGGTCCAATTGTCTAATTCGTTCTTCTAACTGCATTTGATCATTCTTCTTTTTATTTTGTAAAGCTTGATATGAAATTATAGATCCTCTGATAAATGCCTTAAAAGATTCCCATAGTAAAGCGTGTGAAATATTTGGGGTGTTGTTGGTCTCGAAAAAAGTTCCATCTGTTGTTTTAGATATATACCACCTTGTGGATCATTTAGAATTTGAGGATTAAACCTCCAAAACGATTTTTTGTTAGGCATTCCATCTATTTTTTTTAAAAAAGTTAACAGGGAGTGATCAGAAATAATGCTATTGTGATACTTTGGGTTTGTTGTGTAAGGAATTAATTTCGTAGCCACTATGATTGAAGACAGGGGAAAGGAGATAGTTTTGTGGAGATAGCATGCGAGCTCTCCACGAGACATTCAAAGCCGTCCAAAGATAAACCTTCACAACACAGTCTCTTAATTAGTAGTTTATTTATTGTCGTAGTATAAACAGTAAGATATTCATCCAAACTTCTTCTTGTTTAAGTACATTTTGATCTTACTCGTAATCAAACTCACGCATGGTCAAAAGCTGTGCCTTTCCCATGCTTCTTAAAAACTAAAACAAAAAATTACTGGCGCGTCTGCCTGAAAATCCCAGACACAAACACGCCTCCGACCGCGTAATAAATCCCACCCACATAATTACAGGCAGATAAAATTTAAAGGTAACTGATATAGTTATAACATACTGAGTTAAGCTTAATGCCTACTACATACCGGCCCCTAATTGATCTGAATATATAACGAGGCAATTACAAAAAGACATCAAAAAAAGTTGTGTGCAGACGTGGTGCCGACGGACAAGAGGCCGAAGCACAGTCGAAGCCTAAGAACCGAATGGAAACGAGGCCGAAACGCCAATAAACCGAAAGATTACGAAGATGAAACGTCACCTAACCAAAATTATGGGACGCCTAAGTGCAAACTAACCGAAAGGACGGGACGCCTAAAATCCAATGAACCGAATAGCTGCGTTGTGAGAGGAGTGGAGAGAGAGGAGAGGAGTTGAGAGAGAGAGGAGGGAGGAGAGAGAGGAGAGAGAGAGAGAGAGAGAGAGAGAAGGGAGAGAGAGAAGGGAGAGAGAGAAGGGGAGAGAGATGGGGAGACGGGAGTGTGGGGTTCATTTTCCTACACAAGCCATAGGTGACTGGGCAATCTGAACCCAAGCACCAAGTTGAAAGTGGCCGAAGGTGTGCATTCCTCGGGACATCCCCATTCTCCCACGGCCGCCCTTTGCGGGCTGCAGGTCGGGTGGAGCGGAGGTTTGAGACGATGTTCATGCCTTCACAGTGAAGTGATGGACGCGGGGGTCTGGACCAATCGCTGACAAGTCCCGCCCGCCGGCAACGTCATGTCCGTTATTGGACTTTTCTGTTGAGCGGCTATCGGTTCTTTGCCCTGTAGGCGACGCCGCCTTTCGGGTAGGTGGCATGTCGACTGAGCGGCCATTTGGTAAGTTTGCTTTTAAGCGACGCCGCTTTTTGGTTCATTGGCTTTTAGGCATCCCGCCCTTTTGGTTAGTTTGCATTTAGACGTCCCTTCCGTTCGGTTAGTAAGCGTTTCGTCTTCGGACTCTTTTGGTTTATTGGCGTTCCGGCCTCGTTTCCATTCGGTTCTTTGGCTTCGACTTCTTTGCTTCGGCCTCTCGTCTGTCGGCGCCAAGCAAAGGTACCAAAAAAGTAGTTATAAAGGCGTATATCAAAAATCAAAAAATAGCATGCGTTATATATCCGCATTCAGACATCTTCAGCGATTCTTCCATCTTCACCTTCGCCTTCTAGAAGCAAGCATAACTTGGTTACTGGTCTTATTAAAACATAGTTCTCAGTCTGAAGTCATACCGTGCGCACAAAACCCTTAACATCAGTCATGATCCCCAGTATATAGTCCAAAACACAAAAGTCCAGTTTTGACGGCATGTAACGTCTTCCTCCATGTCAACTCATGGATATGTCGTAACGATAATGTTGATTTGTGAAAGTCCTTCGAGAGAATAATACGTTTTTTAGCAATAACGTTCACTGTGAGGTTTTGTTTAATTTCCGGATCATTAGCAGAAATTTCAAATCCCAGCTCAAGTTTTGGCCATTCACTGTCTGGCTTACAGAGAAACTCTGCTCCATTGATCCATCTCTTATTGCTTAAGAAGCAATCTGCTGTCAGTCCTCTAGAAGCTTCATCCGCAGGTTTTCTTTTGTGTTAACATATTTCCATTGTGAAATAATTAGTAGCTCCCAATACAAAAGAGATTCTGTTTGCTACAAATGTCAACAAACGTTTGTTCTCATTGTTGAAGTATTTAAGCACCGTGGTACTATCAGTCCAGAAGATAGATTCTTCCAGTTGAAGCTGTAGTTATTTTTGCAGCAATATGTCAACTTTAACAGCTAAGAATGCGGCAGTAAGTTCCATTCTGGGAATTGGCATTTGTTTCAATGGTGCCACTCTGACCTTTCCCATTAAGAATGCAACATGTACTTCTTTGTTATCATTTTCCAGTCTTAGATATGAAACAGTACCGTAGCCACTTTCACTGACATCTGAGAAATGATGCAGCTGTGCACTTCTGATCTTACCAAAGCTTGTAGGCTGCATGCACTGGTCTACTTTGAATTCTGAGACCTTGTTGAGATCTTCTAACCATTCTGTCCATCGGTGAGAGGAAGTTTGTGTTATACTCTCATTCCATCCAAGTTTTTCCTTAAAAGAGTCTGAAGAAGGGTCTCGACCCGAAACGTCGCCTATCTCCTTCGCTCCTTAGATGCTGCTGCACCCGCTGAGTTTCTCCAGCTTTTTGTGTACCCTGCAAAATCAACTTGGCTGGTAATGTAAATGGTGCAAGAAATCCCAAAGGGTCGTAAACAGAACCAATCACGGATAGGATACCCCTTCCAGTACATGGTCGCTCTTGGATCGAGATTCTGAACTTGAACACATCTGCTTCAACGCAACAGTGCCGTACCAAAGCTCTTTACATTGGCAAATTGTCTTTGTCCAAATTCAACCCTCTGGTCTCTTTGGCTCTATCATTTGGTGGAATGCTTTCCAATACAACACGACTGTTGCTGACCCACTTGGAAAGCGTAAATCCTCCCTTATTGCAGAGGGACGTCAGATGTTTTACCATTTGAATTGCTTCCTGCTCAGTAGACATGGAATTTTATTTCGGAGTCACGTGAGTGACTACGTGAAGAGCCCGCCAGCCCGCATGCGCGTCATTACGTCTAACGCATGACGCCACGGACTTGGCTGGTAGGCGCGTCGCTCCTCCAGTGGTAAGTTTAAAGACCTCCAGGTAAGTTTTCGAACTTAGTCGGTGGTCGTTTTTCGTTTCTGTGTGACAGCTTGAGAAACGAACTACAATGGACAAGACTAAGGTGAAGTCCAGGCGGGCTGTGAGGAAAACCGCTACTGAAGACCGCGGGAGTGCGGTTAGCGGGCGGCCGTTGGTCTCACCATCTCGGTCACTGGCAGTACAGCCAGCAACTTCAGACTCAGTACCTATAGAAGGTACCTTGGTTACCCTGAGAGTCGGGAAAGGCCAAGCAGAAAACAAATAAGCCGGTAGACTCGGACGAGTCCGGCCAGGAGGGACTCGCCTCCCCCAACAGGGAACGTCTTCGGATGTATATTTCCCAAATGGAGCATCTTATGGATAAGATGCTCCAGCATGATATACTCCATAAACAGGAGTCATATCAGCAGGGGCTTTAGGGACCCGTGGCAGCACCTGATGCAGGGCTGCATTATATCTCCCTGTCCGAGGAAGGGAGTGTAGGTCATTAGTCCTGGCTTGACTCACACTTCAGTGGCATGTCGGAATGTTCCACGACACAAGACCTACATGAAACACAAGTGCCCACCATGGTGTCCAAATTTGCAATTGCCATCACAAGTCGATGAGCCGTTGAACGCAGAATTGGCGGCCAGTATCAATTACCTGACCTCTCCCCAGCTACAGGAGCAGGTAATGCTGGAAACGGCTATGAAATATCAGACACCCAGCAACTGCGCCTCGCTCAGTCCCGACCGTCAATAGCTCCATTTGGAGTTACATGGGGGAGGCATCAAGACTCAGGAAGTCAAACTCCAAAGAATCCAGAGCCTGCTAGCTTCTGGTGTCACTGCCTTCGCCAGGTCAGTAGATGCAAGCTCCCTGTCGGATTTCAACAGGACGCATTGGCTCTGATGTGCAATGCACATTTTCAGATAAATTGCTTTCGGAAGAACGCCAGTCATCCAGTACTCAATCCCAAATTTGTGGGATTATGTAAATCCACAAATGTGCAGCCGCCCAATTATTTATTTGTGGAGGACCTGTCCAAACAAGTTAAAGATTTGGATGACGAATCAAAGGCGGTGGGGCTACTCAGAGCTCCACCAGCAGATAGACCTTCATCGTTTCGACGGCAGCACCCATATGCCTCTGCTAGCAGCAGATAGTCTGCAGGAGCCAGTACCAGCTCAAGGACCGACAGAACCGGCCAAAGGCCTTTCCCAGGACAAAGTTCAAGCCGCCAGACATCTGGCACACACCAGTAAACACTGCATATCAACCAGCAACCTTGGAGGTAGGTGGGTCTGGTTCTCTAAGGAACATGCGGTGTGTGGGTCAATCACATGTTGGTGGGAGATTACGTTTCTTTTGAATGAATGGCGTTGGATAACCTCAGATTTATTTATACTGCACAGTATAGATGGATTCCAAATTGAGTTTCAGATTCACTTCCACCCACACAGCATACTACAAACTGATCCTTTGTTCATTCACAACAAGAGTTTGAATGTACAATCTGAAATTTAGTCATTATATTCAAAAAAGGGTAATTGACAAGTCGAATCATGGATCTCACCAATTTGTGTCTAATATATTTACCAGACAAAAGAAAGATGGGGGATGTAGAATTATCCTCGAATTGACCCAACTCAACACCCTTGTGCAGTATAGATACTTCAAAATACAAGATGTTGTTACTGCCAAACAATTAATTTCCAAAGGGTGTTACATGGCATGCATCGATCTCAAAGATGCATGCTATTTGGTGCCTATTCATAAGGATCACCAGAAATACTTAAAATTCGACTGGATGGGGCAGCTATGGCAGTTTAAATCATTGCCTAATGGGTTAACTTCAGCTCCCAGATTATTCACCAAATTATTGAAACTGTTACTTGTGCTATTACGAGCTCAAAAACATATAATAATGGCATACTTGGATGATATCCTTATCATAGGCAAAACTCCGGAATTGGCTATTTTGGCAGTCTCAGCCACCAAGCTCTTGTTAGAGCAATTGGGGTTTCTCATCCATCCAGTTAAATCTAAGTTGACACCATCCCGAGTTATGGATTATTTAGGATTCACTATTAACTCTGTTTACATGTCTGTAACTTTGCCTTGTTGCAAATAATTGGAGTTATTGGAAGTCTGCAATTACCTCATTACAAAGCAGCAGCCTCCTATTTGACAAGTGGCCAGTTTCATTGGCAAATTGATGGCGGCTTTCCCAGCCACAAAATGTAGGCCTATGCATTTACCGGCTGAAGCCATTGCCGAATTAAAACGGTGGAAGTACAATATTTGGCATAGCTCTAACAACATTTCGGTTGACAATCCTTCACTAACTTTACAAACTAATGCCTGTGCTTTGGGATGGGGCGCTACTGACACCATCTCTAGCTGCGGAGTAAGATGGAACATGCATGAACGGTCATTTCTGCAATTATATGGTGTTAATTATTTAGAATTACTGGCAGCCTTCTATGGACTAAGGGCTTATTGTGGGAATATGCATAATTTGCATGTTCAATTACAGATTGATAACTCAGCAGTGGCATACATTAAATCACATGGGTGGAATCAAGTCAGTATCCTATGATAGATTGGCAAATCTCATTTGGCAATGGTGCATTCCAAGGAATACTTGGGTTTCAGCTATCTACCTGCTAGGTAGGTTTAATACGGTGGCGGACACCAGGTCAAGCAAATTCAATGACAACACAGAATGGATGTTAAATCATAGAGAGTTTAATGATATTATCTCTAGGTATGCACCACCGGATATAGATTTGTTTGCATCCAGACTTAATCATCTATTACCAAACTATATTGCTTGGGAACCAGTCCCAGGGGCAGTAGCGATAGATGCATTCTCACTGCATTGGGGATGAATGTTTTTCTATGCTTTTCCCCCATTCTGCCTTGTCAGTCGATGCCTGCTTAAAATTTAGCAAGACTCTGCCTCGGGCATTCTAATCGTCCTTGACTGGCCCACTCAGTCATGGTATCCACTCATTCTGGGTATGATCACAGAACCCTTCATGGTGGTTCCCAAATGCAGAAATCTGCTAACCCACCCCATCACTGGAAAAGAACATCCTCCACATGATCGGCTAAACGTATTGGTTTGCAGATTCTAAGAAGACCTTTTCTCGGGATTGGACTAGCTGACCGTACAGTGGATGTGCTAACTACGGCCTGGAGAGATAGCACTAAAAAACAATATATCTCCTACATAAAGAAATGGGAAGAGTTCTGTTTGCAAACTAATATCATGTATGAGACAGCGCACATAACCAACCTTTTGGAATTTCTTTCAAAACTTCATTTGACGAGAGGTTGAGCTACAGTGCTCTGAATTGTGCCAGTAGTGCATTGTCATCATACTTGTTGCCAAGCTCAGGTCAACACTCTGTTGGGTCTCATCCATTAATATCCAGATTCATGAGGGCAGGCCCAGATATATCTTGCAATGAAACTGGCCACTTGTCAAATAGGAGGCTGCTGCTTTGTAATGAGGTAATTGCAGACTTCCAATAACTCCCAGTTAAAATTGTACAAGGCATTGGTAAGACCAATTCTGGAGTATGGTGTACAATTTTGGTCGCCTAGTTATAGGAAGGATGTCAACAAAATAGAGAGAGTACATGTTGCCAGGGTTCCAGCAACTATGTTACAGGTTGAACAAGTTAGGTCTTTATTCTTTTAAGGGGGGGACTTGATTGAGGTCTTTAAAATGATGAAAGGGATAGACAGAGTTGACGGGATACGTTTTTTCCCATTGAGGGTAGGGAAGATTCAAACAAGAGGGCATGACATGGAATTAAGGACAGAGGTTTCGGGGTAATGAGGGGAACTTCTTTACTCAGAGGGTGGTGGCTGTGTGGAAATCAGCTTAAATCAGATTTTAAACATTTAAGAGTAAAGTGGATAGGTATATGGACATGAAGGGAATGGAGGGGTATGGTCTGAGTGCAGGTAGATGGGACTAGGGGAAAACAAATGGTCGGCACGGACTGGAAGGGCCGAGAGGGCCTGTTTCCGTGCTGTAATTGTTATATGGTTATATGGTTATATCGAAATATGGGATGTAGGTGTGGTTCTAACACTACTTTGCCAATGGGCTCCAGCTACATCCCTGTCCCTTCTCCGGCTCACTTACAAAGTAGTGATGCTCGTGGCACTAGTATCAGCTCAATGGGTCCAGTCATTACAGAAGCTGCGTCTGGATAGGATGATCACTTCTGCTGGTGAAATAGCATTTTTTGTATATGATCCAATTAAACAGAGCAGACCTGGTGTTTCCGTCTCAAGCTACAATTTATTGCATACCCCTTGGACCCCCGATTATGTGTGGTCACACACCTCCAGCAATATATTAAGGTCATAAAGGGTCTTAGGGGGTCAGAACTAACATTATTTATTAGTCACTAGAAACCGCATAAAAAGGTTTCAGCTCAGACCATCTCCAGGTGGTTGAAGCATGTTCTGGCTGATGCTGGTATAGACACTGAAATATTCAAATCTCATTCCACCAGGGCTGCAGCTACGTCCGCAGCAAGGGTCCTGGACGTCCCATTGGACCAAATCCTAGCAGTCGCAGAATGGTCCTCAGAACGCACGTTCCAGACGTTTTATAATAAACCTGTAACCAGATCAAGTGATTTCTATTTTAAGTTGTAATCTCCTCTTGGTGAAAGGTCTCTATTAGTATTTTGTCATTAAATATTTTAAGTTCTGTTTTGATTTACTAATCTCAACTATGTTTCTTGGGTGAGAGAGGTCTCATGAAATTATTAGTATTTTGTCCATTAAAATCGATAACATTTAAAAGTAAAGTGGATAGGTATTTTCAGCAGGTAGATGGGATGTTCAAAATATGATGGTTATCATGTCTGAATACTTGGTTTGCACGCCTCCTTGGTCAACTATGCAGTGTGTGACGCATGGACTCGTTCCATGGCATGAAGTCAGAGCTTCAAAATCTTCACGTAGTCACTCACGTGACTCCGAAGTAAAATAGAGAGAGCTTCCTCTCTCTTCATGAGAGTGTCTCATGAAGAGAGAGCTTCCTCTCTTTTCATGAGAGTGTCCTGCCGCCTCAGCAGGAGCTCAACCGATCCCACGAGGCAACAGCCTCTCAGCAACAACAACGACTATTATGTTAGAGTGCTAAACATACATGTATTTTCAACCTACAATGCCTGAATAATGAATCAATTTATTCACGACGTTTGTGCCTCGACATTGGTGACCCGACGTTTCAAAACAGATATTTTGGATTCCAAATTGATGGTGACCTGAAGTCTGCAGCTGACAGCCCAGCCCAGCTCTACGGTAATTAACGCTATGTATTCATAGGGCCGAGAAGTCGGATACAGAATGGGAGGGGGAGTTGAGGTGCTGAGCCACCGGGAGGTCGGGTTGGTTAATGCGGACCGAGCGGAGGTGTTCGGCGAAACGATCGCCAAGCCTCCGCTTGGTCTCACCGATATAGATCATCTGGCATCTGGAGCAGCGGATGCAGTAGATGAGGTTGGAGGAGGTGCAGGTGAACCTCTGTCGGACCTGGAAGGACTGCTTGGGTCCTTGAAAAGAGTGGAGGGGGGAGGTGGAGGGACAAGTGTGGCATTTCTTGCGTTTACAAGGGAAAGTGCCCGGGGAAAGGGTAGAGCGGGAGGGAAGGGAAGAATTGACAAGGGGGTTGCGGAGGAGCAGTCTTTGCGGAAGGCAGACAGGTGGGGAGATGGGAAGATGTGGCGAGTGGAGGGGTCACGTTGGAGGTGGCGAAACTGGCGGAGGACTATGTGTTGTATTTGACGGCTTGTGAGGTGAAAGGTGAGGACCAGGGGGACTCTGCCCTTGTTGCGAGTGGGGGAATGGGGAGAGAGGGCAGTGTTGCGGGGTATGGAGGAGACACTAGTGCGAGCCTCATCTATAGGGGGGAGGGGAATCCCCGTTCTCTGAAGAATGATTTTTTTGTCAGGGATCAGGGAAACGAGAGATATAGACGGTGATGTGGAGAGATAAAGAACAATAAATGAAAGATATGCAAAAAAGTATCGATGATGAAGGAAGAGTCAGGAAGGGGACTGACTCGTAAGACCGCAAGAAATTGCAACGAATTGTGGACGCAACCCAGACCATCACATAATCCAACCTCCCTCTATTGACTCAATTTATACATCACGTTGCCTCCGCAAGGCCAGTAGCATAATCAAAGACGAGTCTCACGTTGGCCACTCCTTCTTCTCCCGTCCCCCATCAGGGACAGTTTCTTCCCAGTTGTTATCAGGCAACTGAACCATCCGACCACAACTAGCACTTGCCACGCAGAGTTGATGGCTGCATACATAGCGTTAATTACCGTAGAGCTGGGCTGGGCAGTCAGCTGCAGACTTCAGGTCACCATCAATTTGGAATCCAAAATATCTGTTTTGAAACGTCGGGTCACCAATGTAGATGCACAAACGTCGTGAATAAATTGATTCATTATTCAGGCATTGTAGGTTGAAAATACATGCATGTTTAGCACTCTAACATAATAGTCGTTGTTGTTGCTGAGAGGCTGTTGCCTCGTGGGTTCGGTTGAGCTCCTGCTGAGATGGCAGGACACTCTCATGAAGAGAGAGGAAGCGGAAGAGCAAGAGAGCGAGAGAGGGAAAGTCAGTTCTTATACATCCCCATATATCCAGTGACTCCTTCCCACCATGGCTGCCGAGGATTTGCATCGCAAGAGTGGCTGAACCACTAGGTGCCACCACAGGATTACCTTTACTACCACAGATGATGCATTGCTAAATGAAATAGCTAAACTTTCAGCATTAAACATTTACTAGTTACCTTTACAAATATGTGTCTGGAATTGACTTTCCAAGAGCTCCATTTGGGGATCCAGTTTTTTAGAGAATTGCTTGTCTTTCGGACTCGATTTCCAACGATATACTGGAGAAAGGAAATAATTTGATCAACTGTGAATCAAAGGAAACTAAGTTCCAAATAAATAACATTAACCACTGCAGGGGCAACATTTCCAAAACCAGAAACTCTCAAACAGATTTCTAGTCAAAGTTTATGAAATGTGATCCAAAAAATATATATAATACTAAATAGCAGTGCAGAATTAAGCTGGTGAAAACCACACTCCGTCATCAAATTAAAATGCTCCAATATCTTTAAAAGCATTTCCTTAAATATTTCTAATACTGCTGCCTTTTTGATGATTTCCCATACATGGAAAAATGAAACTGCAGATTGTTAAATTTTGAAACAAAACCAAATGCTGGATGAATTCTTTATGGCAGAGATAGATATATTCTTGATTTGTACGGGTGTCAGGGGTTATGGGGCGAATTGCAGGAGAATGGGGTTAGGAGAGAGCGATAGATCAGCCAGAGATTGCATGGCGGAGTACACTTGACTACTGCTCCTAGAACTTATGACATTAATTCAGCCAGTCAAGCAGCACATGTGGAAAGAAAAGGCAAACTAGTTATCAGGTTGAAAATTATTCATCAGACCTGAAACATTATCAGTTTTTTCTTCCCATATATACTGCTTGACTGGCTGAGTCCTTTCAGCATTTAGGTTTTTTTGTTTCCCATATACTGAATCTTGTTACATCTAGACAAAAAAATGCTGGAGTAACTTAGCGGGTCAGACAGCAATGAATGGGTGATGTTTCGGGTCGAGACCCTTCTTCAGACTGAGAGTCAGGGGAAAAGCAAACAAGAGATATAGACAATGATATAGAAAGATACAGAACAAATGAATGAAAGATATGCAAAAAAATAACAATGATGAAGGAACCAGGCCATTGTTAGCTGTGGGCTAGGTGAAGACGTTACAGACAATGAGAATCTACAGGACAACTTTGAAACTAGTAAAATGCCAAGGGTGGGGGAGGGTCAGAGAGAGGGAAAGCAAGGGTTATTGAAGTTAGATAAATCAATAATTCATACTACTAAATTGTAAGCTGCTGAAGATACACAGATGATTAGGTCACCCAGAGTCATTCTAAGTTTAATCCAATTTTGACCAAATGCAATAACACACATTTAGCCTGTAATTAATTCTTGATGCCTTAATTACACAACCACTGTGAGTTTAGAAACAGTTCTTATCCTCTATTCATCCATCCATCCATTTCTCCCTGTTCACTCAATCTTCATCTATTAAACTATGAATCCATCAGTTCAGATTTGTTCCATCATTCCCTTTCTGCTATCCATACATCTCTACGTGGATCCACCCCACATCCCACATCCCTCCCTCATTCCCATTGTTCCAACTCTGGCCAAAGACTGGGAGAACACTAACAGAGATCAGTTATTTTATCGAATAATATTTAACATAGTATATTAAATACTTACTGGCAAAGAAAACCAACAGAATAACAGGGATCACAAGTAATCTAATTAAATTGGATTTGTTGGTAGATGGAACCATTAGATTCTAATGTATTGTCCAATTCTCACCTAAGTAGAAAACATAACTTTAACACTTTTAAAGCTACAAATCTAAGTCACTAGGAGTTAATAACTGTAAATGATCAAGATTTTAAATCAATGATTTCAATATTACACTTTGAATGATAGGGTCTGAAGAAGAATCTTCAACTATTCCTTTTCTCCAGATATGCTGCCTGACCCGCCGAGTTACTCCAGCATTTTGTGTCTATTTTTGGTGTAAATTCTTCCTCAGAATTATAAATGGTCTGTCTCTGGCCTTCTCAGTTCAGAGTGGTGCAGTATGTTTTTCATGTTGCAGGATTTTAAGGGATTTGGAAAGTTGCAGTGATTTATTCTGGAATTTGAAAGGTGAAAAACTAATTCCCACATCTTAAACCAAGGGTTGAAATAGTGTTGATTTTTTTGCTGTGGTGTATAATGCATTCTCAGGATTGGGAATTGCAAGATTCTACTCCAAAACTTGTATCAATTCATAATATTTACCAAGGTCTGGAATGACAACATTCATCCATTTGTTCTCAATTCTTGTTTTCACTCTAATAAAAGCAATCATAACGCAAACATCATAAAAGTCTTGCAGGATGGCATGGTGGCATAGCGGTATAGTTGCTGCCTTACAGCTCTAGAGACTCGTGTTCGATCCTGACCAGGGGTGTTGTCTGTGCACTGTTTGTACATTCTCCTTGTGACCTGCGTGGGTTCTCTCCGGGTGCTCTGGTTTCCTCCCACACTCCAAAGACGTACAAGTTTGTAGGTTAATTGGCTTCGGTAAAAATTGTAAATTGTTCCTAGTGTGTGTAGGATAGTATTAATGTATGGGGATCGCTGGTCAGCGTGGACTCAGTGGGCTGAAGAGCCTGTTTCTGTGCTGTATCTCTAAACTAAACTAAACCATCGGGTGGTGCCATTGAGTGTGGCAACCTTGCCAGCAGCTGTGCATCACTTCACCCTTTTTGTTATTTTTAGTGTGTCTAAAAGTATGTTTTTAAAGGTTTCCTAGTCTTTTTTATGTGGGGGGTGGGGATTAGGGGGAAACCGTTTCCCAGTCACTTCCTGGTCGGAGATACGTCTTTTCTCCGAGGCGCAACTTCGCCCCTCCCTCGTGGCCTACCATCTGGATTGGCGCGGCCTTTCCTGCCAGAGCTTCAGCAGCGGCGCAGCACTGAATTCCATCGCAGTGTGGGACGATGCCTTGTTGGAGCTCTGGAGTGTTGGGCCTGCTGAGTTGAACACCATGGTCCTGTGGTTTTCAGAGCTTCTAGCCACGGGCGGCGCTGACTTTAGCAATGCGGAGTCATGGGATCTTTTGCTGAGGGTCGTCAGCGTTGAATCTCCGTCCAGTTCGGCCTGTGGACTTAGGAGCCGCGGTCTCTAGTAGGAAGTGGCCGATTCGGAAACTCCAAGCCGCTGAGAGTGTTCTTCCGTTCCGATGCCGGAGCTCCGATCATCCCGGCGAGAAGGCCTGAACATCGGGCCGCCCATTGCGGTGACTGCGGACGGTTCAAAGGCCCCGATCACAGGTGAACAAAGAGGAAGATGACTGAACTTCCCTCACATTGGGAAACGTTGATTCCGCTGTGTGGGGATGTTCATGTTAAATTCTATTGTGTATTGTGTTGTATTCTATCGTGTAGCCTCTTTGTAGAGCTGTGTAATCTTTCTTTAATGCCTTGATAACCTCTTCTTTTCAAGTTCCTTATGAAAGTTAACACCCATTCTTCTACCATTGCAACCAGAACTCATTATATTAAAACATTCTCAACTCCTGACAAGCTTAGTTTAGTTTAGTTTAGAGTAACAGACCCTTAGGCCCGCCGAGTCCGCGTCGACCACCAATACTAACACTATCCTGCATACACGAGGGACAATTTCTTTTCACCATTTTACCAAGCCAATTAACCTACAACCCCGCACCTCTGAAGAGTGGCAAGAAACTGGAGATCCCAGAGAAAACTCACACAGGTCAAGGGGAGAATATATAAACTAAATCTAAAGAAATACATTCTTACCATAAATGGAGTACAGATAAGATTTACCAGACTGATTCCTGGGATGGCAGGAATTACATATGAAGAAAGACTGGATAGACTTGGCTTGTACTCGCTAGAATTTAGAAGATTGAGGGGGCATCTTATAGAGACTTACAAAATTCTTAAGGGGTTGGACAGGCTAGATGCTTACTAAACTTTGTGGCCATGTCAGGATAGAACCCGGGTCTCTGGCGCTGTAAGGCAGGAACTCTACCACTGCACTACCATGCCACCCCAAGCCTTGCTTCTTTTTACAATAACCTTAAGTCTGTAGCCTTTGCTTACTAAACTTTGTGGCCGTGGAAGCAGTTTATTTTAATCTATTCTGTAAAACTTCATGTAATTTTGAACATCCGTATTAATTTATTTTGCTCTTAAAAGAACAACCCCAGTTTTGTTAGTCTCTCCTCAGTCATGGTTTCATTTGAGTAAATCTCCTCTCCAAGGGCTTTCAACCTTATGAGGGTGAGGGGAGATCTTATGGAGGTATATAAAATTATGAGATGAATAGATTGGGTTAGATGCACAGAGTCTTTTGCCCAGAGTAGGTAAATTGAGGATTAAAGGACAAAGGTTTAATGTGAAGGGGAAAAGATTTAATATAAATCTGACGGGTAACTTTTTCACACAAAGGGTAGTGGGACAAGCTGCCAGAGGAGATAGTTGAGGCTGGGACTATCCCAATATTTCAGAAGCAGTTAGACAGGTACATGGATCGGACAGGGATATGGGCCAAATGCAGTCAGGTGGGACTAGTGTAGATGGGACATGTTGGCCGGTGAGGGCAAGTTGGGCTAAAGAGCCTGTTTCCACGCTATATGACAAGAGACGTTGCAAAGAATGATCTCACCACTAAAATAGCAGAAATAAAAACAATTGTTTGAATGTACCTGTAATTCTGATATTGAAATGTCAGTTGTGTTTAAACACATTTTATTTTATCGTCCATCACTTTTGTAATGTTACATTCTAACGGACCGTCTGCATCCTTGGGAACGAAGATCTTAATGTCACTTTCAGAAAGTTGTAAATTATCTACCTTTCGCTGCAAAATAATTGTCAATGGAGAAATAAAAGTTAGAGAATGCCTCAAAATAAGTGAGCTGTGCATGTTAAGCATCTGAGACAATGAAAGAGCTTTTTATTACCATCACTGTTATCAGGAGTTGTTTATCGTCAATAAACTTTGTGAAGTTGTAAAATATAGGATTCTCGTGGTATATCAGATGGACTTGCTGCACAGATCCAGAGAAGTGAAAAAATACAGAGTAGTTGCCTGGAATTCCATTTTGCATAAATGGAGATTCACAGGTCCAGGTCCCTTGATCAGCTGAACACTCCTAGAAAACAAACAGATAGCAAGGTGTATTAAATCATGAGAGGAATAGATCTGGTAGACACACAGAGTCTCTTGCCCAGAATAGATTTGTGGACAGAGGTCATAGGTCTATGGTGAAGGGGGAAAACATTTTCATAGGAATCTGAGGGGTAACTTATTCACAGAGTATGGAACAATCTGCCAGAGGATGTAGTTAAGGCAGGGACTATCGCAAGGTTTAGAAAACATTTAGACAGGTGCATGGATAGTAGGTTTGGACAAAAGCAGGCAGGCCGTAGTAGTGTAGACGGGACGTGTTGGTTGGTGTGGGCAAATTGGGCCGAAGGGCCTGTTTCAATGCTATATCACTCTATGACTTTGACTCCAGCATTAACATACAGAGTTCACCTACAAATTAAATTGTAATGTCACCATCTGAAAAATCCATTATTCCACGTTTAATGCACCTTTCAGGAACAGGAAGATAAAATGAACTTACAACCCATGACCTGCGTCCTTCAGATAATGATATCTGCATGTGTTTAACCACATCTAAATTTTTGCCTTTTATTGTCATTCTTCGTCCTCCTCTGTAAATAAAAACAGAAAGAAGAAATCAAGACTTCAACAACAGATAAATATTAGTAGTGGGCATGGGGGTCCCTCTGTATCAAACAAGACTAAGGTTTGGCATTATTGGCCAGACTAATATATGTTTGCATCTTCCTACATAATGTGTGATATTTGACATGGGATATCAAATATCATTTGACATTGATATCCTGGTTATCAATATCAATGTTACGGTGTAACATTGATCATTATTTGAAATAAAATCTTACTGTTTTGGAATTAATCTCTAATCCCCAAGAAGGCTTAGGAAGTTCAGCAAGATCCCAACAACCCTCACCAACTTCTATAGATGCACCGTGGAAAGCATTTTATCGGGATGCATCAGAGTTTGGTTTGGGAACAACTCCATCCAAGACCCCAAGAAATTAAAGCAAATTGTGGAAGCAGCCCAGACCATCACAAACCAACATCCCTCCCATTGACTCCATTTACCACACCCTTACTCGGCAAGGCCAGCAGCATTTATCAAGGACCAGTATCCTATATGACACAAAAACAGGTGGAAGGGCACGTAGTGCAGAGAAAGCAGGGACTCTGCAGAAGGACTTGGACAGGTTGGGAGAGTGGGCAGAGAAGTGGCAGATGGAATACAGTGGAGCAAAGTGTGGAGTCATATATTTTGATAGTAGGAATAAAGGCATAGACTATTTTCTAAATGGGGAGAGAATCCAGAAATCAGAGGTGCAAAGGAACCAAAGGAGGTGCTGGTGCAGGATTCCCAAAAAGTTAATCTGCAAGTCGAATTGGTAGTAAAGAAAGCAAACTCAATGTTAGGATTTATTTCAAGAGGACTTGTATACAAAAACATGGTTGTAATGCTGAGGCTCTATAACGCGCTTGTAAGGCCACATTTGGAATAGTGTGAGCAATTTTGGGCACCATATCTGAGGAAGGATGTTCTGCCTCTGGAGAGGGTCCAGAGGAGGATCACAAAATGAGTAGGTTAACCTATGATGAGCGTTTGTTGGCACTGGGCCTGTACTCGCTTGAGTTTAGAAGAATGAAGGGGGACCTAATTGAAACATACAGAATAGTGAAAGGCTTGCATAGTGGATGTGGAGAGGATGTTTCCACTAGAGGGAGAGTCTAGGACTAGAGGTCATAGCCTCAGAATTAAAGGACGTTCATTGAGGAAGGAGATGATGAAAATTTTATTTGGTCAGTAGGTGGTGAATCTGTGGAATTCTTTGCCACCGAAGGTTGTGGAGGTCAAGTCAGTGAATATTTTTAAGGCAGAGATAGATAGATCTTGATTAGGACAGGTGTCAGAGGTTATATGAAAGATATATAGAAAATATATATGAAAACACACAGCTCCAGATTCAGGGACAGTTTCTTTGCAGCTGTTATCAGGCAACTGAACCATCTACCACAACTAGAAAGCAACCCTGAGCTACTTCATTGGTGACCCTTGGACTATCTTTGATTGGATAGTAAAAGCTTCTTTAGGTATGTGAAGAGGTAAAACATAGTTAAGACCAAAGTTGGACCCTTGAAGACTGAAAAAGGTGAATTTATTATGGGGAACAAGGAAATGGCAGATGAGTTGAACAGGTACTTTGGATCTGTCTTCACTAAGGAGGACACAAACAATCGTCCTGATATAGTATTGGCCAGAGGATCTGGGGTGACAGAGGAACTGAAGGAAATCCACATTAGGCAGGAAATGGTGTTGGGTAGACTGATGGGGCTGAAGGCTGATAAATCCCCAGGGCCTGATGGTCTACATCCCAGGGTACTTAAGAAAGTGCCTCTAGAAATCGTGGATGCATTGATGATAATTTTCCAATATTCTATAGATTCAGGATCAGTTACTGTGGATTGGAGGGAAGCTAATGTTATCCCACTTTTTGAAAAAGGCGGGAGAGAGAAAACAAGGAATTATAGACATGTTAGCCTGTCATCGGTGGTGGGGAAGATGCTGGAGCCAATTATAAAAGATGAAATAGCAGCACATTTGGATAGCAGTAACAGGATCAGTCTGAGTCAGCATGGATTTAGGAAGGGGAAATCATGCTTGACTAATTTTCTGGAATTTTTTTGAGGATGTAGCTTGGAAAATGGACAGGGGAGAGCCAGTAGATGCAGGGTACCTGGACTTTCAGAAAGCATTCGATAACGTCCCACATAGGAGATTAGTGGGCTAAATTAGGGCACATGGTATTGGGGGGTAGAGTGCTGACATGGATAGAAAATTGGTTGGCAGACAGGAAACAAAGAGTAGGGATAAACGGGTCCCTTTCAGAATGGCAGGCAGTGGGGTACTGTAAGGCTCGGTGCTAGGACCGCAGCTATTTACAACATACATCAATGATTTGGATGAAGGGATTCAAAGTAACATTAGCAAATTTGCAGATGACACTAAGCTGGGTGACAGTGTGAACTGTGAGGAGGATGCTATGAGAATGCAGGGTGGCTTGGACAGGTTGGGAGAGTGGGCAGATGCATGGCAGATGAAGTTTAATGTGGATAAATGTCAGGTTATCCACTTTGGTATCAAAAACAGGAAGGCAGATTACTATCTAAATGGTGTCAAGTTGGGAAAAGGGGAAGTACAACGGGATCTGGGGGTCCTTGTTCATCAGTCTATGAAAGTAATCATGCAGGTACAGCAGGCAGTGAAGAAAGCAAAAGGCACGTTGGCCTTTATAACAAGAGGAGTGGAGTATCGGAGCAAAGAGGTCCTTCTGCAGTTGTACAGGGCCCTAGTGGGACCACACCTGGAGTAATGTGTGCAGTTTTGGTCCCCTAATTTGAGGAAGGACATCCTTGCTATTGAGGGAGTGCAGCGTAGGTTTACAAGGTTAATTCCCAGGGATGACGTGACTGTCATATGCTGAGAGAATGGAGCGGCTGGGCTTGTACGCTTTGGAGTTTAGAAGGATGAGAGAATGTCTTATTGAAACATTTAAGATTGTTAAGGGTTTGGACACACTAGATGCAGGAAACATGTTAGAAACATAGAAACATGGAAAATAGGTGCAGGAGTGGGCCATTCGGCCCTTTGAGCCTGCATCGCCATTCAATATGATCATGGCAAATCATCCAACTCAGTATCCTGTACCTGCCTTCTCCCCATACCCCCTCATCCGTTTAGCCACAAGGGCCACATCTAACTCCCTCTTAAATATAGCCAATTAACTGGCCTCGACTACCTTCTGTGGCAGAGAATTCCACAGATTCACCATTCCCTGTGTGAAAAATGATTTTCTCATCTCGGTCCTAAAAGACTTCCCCCTTATCCTTAAACTGTGACCCCTTGTTCTGGACTTCCGCAACATCGGGAACAATCTTCCTGCATCTAGCCTGTCCAAACCCTTAAGAATTTTGTAAGTCTCTATAAGATGCCCCCTCAATCTTCTAAATTCTAGTGAGTACAAGCCAAGTCTATCCAGTCTTTCTTCATATGTAATTCCTGCCATCCCAGGAATCAGTCTGGTAAATCTTATCTGTACTCCATTTATGGTAAGAATGTATTTCTTTAGATTAGGAGACCAAAACTGTACGCAATACTCCAGGTGTGGCCTCACCAAGACCCTGTACAACTGCAGTAGATCCTCCCTGCTCTTATACTCAAATCCTTTTGCTATGAATGTTAACATACCATTCGCTTTCTTCACTGCCTGCTGCACCTGCATGCCTACTTTCAATGACTGGTGTACCATGACACCCAGGTCTTGTTGCATCTCCCCTTTTCCTAATCGGCCAGCATTCAGATAATAGTCTACTTTCCTGTTTTTGACACCAAAGTGGATAACCTCACATTTATCCACATTATACTGCATTTGCCAAGTATTTGCCCACTCACCCAACCTATCCAAGTCACCTTGCAGCCTCCTAGCATCCGCCTCATAGCTAACAGTGCCCCCCAGCTTCGTGTCATCCTCAAACGTGGAGATGTTGCATTCAATTCCCTCATCCAGATCATTAATATATACCAATATATATTAACTAGACTAAGAGGGACCCAGCATCACACAGGAGGGCTGGTCACCAACTTAATATTCCACCTCTCCAACAATTCCAATATTGCTCGCCAGTGGGGGGGCTTTCTGTTGCACTAGTATGGGTGTTGCGGGCCGAACGTACTGGTTTCCAGAGGGCTAGCATAGCATTCCTGGGCTGGCGGCCAACTGTTGCAATGATTTTAAAAGCCAAGCCAAGGAAAAACAATTGGGCTGCAGCCACCCGACAACCAAAATTCATTTTGTGAACACAAACTCTTTAAAAAGGGCAGGCAAACAATTGGGCTGCAGCCACTCGACAACCAAAATCCATTTTGTGAACACAAACTCTTTAAAAAGGCCAGGCAAACAATTGGGTTGCAGCCACCCGACAACCAAAATCCGTTTTGTGAACACAAACTCTTTAAAAAGGCAAGGCAAACAATTGGGCTGCAGCCACCCGACAACCAAAATCCATTTTGTGACCACAAACTCTTTAAAAAGGCGAGGCAAACAATTGGGCTGCAGCCACCCAACAACCAAAATCCGTTTTGTGAACACAAACTCTTTAAAAAGGCAAGGCAAACAATTGGGCTGCAGCCACCCGACAACCAAAATCCATTTTGTGAACACAAACTCTTTAAAAAGGCCAGGCAAACAATTGGGCTGCAGCCACCCGACAACCAAAATCCATTTTGTGAACAAACTCTTTAAAAAGGCGAGGCATACAATTGGGCTGCAGCCACCCGACATCCAAATTTCATTTTGTGAACACAAACTTTTTAAAAAGAAGGTAAACAATTTGGCAGCTGCCAAATCGAGGGGACTCACCGTCGAGTAGACGTACGTTCAGTGTTATACACAGCTCAGAGAGCCGTGACCCTCTCACTTCCTGGGTCTGGCAGAGACTGAGTGTGGCACAACACATCCGGGTTTTATAGTCCCTACCCCATCCCCCCTGCCGCCAGTGGGGGCAGCAGAGAGAACAGAGAGAATGGGGAATTTAAAAAAACATTAATATCTCTCTCATTTTTCATCGATGGAAAAAATACTCTGGTCCCGGAAGGCGGAGGGGGGCCCTGAGCGAGGTGGCCAAAAATGACGGCCGTAGGTGGCGGCGTTCTCTCCGGAATCGCAGCACAGTGGGCCAAAAGCGGTCAAGATCAGACTTTTAGAACTTCCGGTGGCGCCATGTTATCTTAACAGACGCTGCACATAGCTCCACTCCCTAAAATTCGCGATTTTTCACGTTAAAATCGGATCTACAGGTCGGGACCAATTAAAAAAGCTTATCTCTGCTCGACTTGCTGATAACATCATCTGTAACAGCTGTGAATTTAACAGATGCTTTAAGGACGTTAAATGAAATATTCTTCCCTGGGTAAGAGCACTCAGAGGACAGTTACAAAACTCTCCTGGCGAAGCCAGACAAAGCCTACAGATTTATTTTTGAAGTGGCTTCCGAAGAAAAGGTGCTTTTCGATATGGCTACAAGACTCAAAGCAGACTTGGCCAAGGACAAAGAATTTGAAGAATTAAAGCTTTCGGTAAGTGAACTGAAAGATGTAAATGTGGATGGAAAAAAGATGGAACACATGTTGGGAGTGATGATGGATAAGATAGAAAAGCTGACGCTAAATATGACTTCTTGTAATCAGAATGTGATTGAGTCTGTGAAGGATTCAATTGGCACTATTAATAAATGAATTGACGATGTGAGAGATGAACTATCGGAGAGAATTGATAAGGGTGATGAAGACACCACGAAGAAGTTCGGCGCTGTGCTGGACACTGTATCAACCTGTATGTTAACCTAGTCCATCACTGCACGTCCATATACCTATCGATGTTAAAATCGGACCTCTGCTGGAAGAGAGTAAAGGCTGTCAAATGGTGGAGGAGATGAAGAAGGTGAGGTCAGAACAAGACCTTGCTACACGACGGATGGCAACTCAGCTAGCTAAAGTTTCAGACAAATGTCTGGACCTCGAGGCTCGTTCGAGAAGTCATAACCTAAGATTAGTTGGCGTACCAGAGGGAGACGAGAGAGATAACACTTGCGAGTTCGTTGCGGGATTAATTAAAGAGGCTCTTAAGCTCCCTAACCTACCAAAAATTGAAGCAGCACACCGGGTTCCTAGATTCAAACACAAATCTCAGGATGGCTCAGAATGTACATGACAGATTATTGTGAAATTCCGGGACATTGCTGACGTGAAAGAGGTTATGAGGAATATCAAATATGGCTTGCCTCAGATGTATGGTGTAACTACTTTTAAAATCTTCAGAGACTACCCTTATGAAATCATGCAAAAATGAAACCAATTCTCTAAGGCAAAGCAGGCTCTCCAAGGATATAAGGTGGTCAGATATGGTGTTTACTACCCAGCTAGAATGCGCATTTCCTACAAAGAACAGCAAAAATTGTTCACAAATCCCGAGGAGGCGTACAAATATGCTCTAACCATCGTGGAACAGAAGGACTAGCTGGAAAGGTTGGACATTTTGGACACTCTCTCTCTTTACTATTGCACCCAGTATGGTGGCACACTGCCCAAAGAAGGAACTTTGTTTAGACGTCTTATCGGCGGAATGCTAACTCAAGGACACACTCTGTTCCAAGAAAAGCTGGAAAAAGATAATCAACGAAAGCAAAGCTCATCAACAGACTGGGTTTAGCTATTACTGTTGTATATGAGATTAAATGAATAACCGAAATGATATAGCATTAACTTCCTTTACAATATTAACATTGAATATTAACATAAAAACAGTAATGAATGCTAATCAGAAATGCAGAAATGGGGATTTTCAAATTAACACTTTAATTTAACCTAATAATTCTTAAGTAGATTTATAACCGGGGCGTGAGGGGATGAGGCGAGCTACTGGCTTAGTTCCAGGAGCCAGAAATAGGTTAACCCCTTCAACTAACAGTCGGTGATTTTTAAATTGCGGTTAAAATATACGCTTAACACTCAGTAGACAAAAATTATAGTTATATCCGAAAATACCTAGGAAATGGACATATATTCTGTAAATGGGTACTATATGTAGAGAAGGTACACAGACACCTTAAAGTATTCACTACTTTATTAAGCATACATTTTATATAGCTCTGGCTGTACGTGGTCTGTCACGATCACTAGAGAGAGAGCTAGGGGCGTGTGGGTTACAATTATACTAACTGGTGGGGGGGTGGTTAGCATGGACATCGTCACTATCAATTAAAGGTGTATACACATATCATCTACATCCTTCCTCTACCAAAATAAACAGTGAGTGACAGGGCGACCACGTCTCATGCGCTAGGGTGAATGCAAACAGTAAAGCATGGGAATACAGGATCACACATAATCGCCGTAACGGACCGGCGGCCTGACCAGGCGACTAGACCGGGTCCGCACCTCGCCATCACCTCCTTCCCCGACGGGAACAAGCGGGGTCGCCGGGGCATGGTGGGGGCTACGGACAGGAGAACCCCTTGGCGACGAAGGCATCGGGGGGGACGGTGAAGAGAAGGGCGAGGAATCCGGAGAAAGTGGGACCGCAGCCGGGAGGCGGACAGGAGGAGGACGAGGGGAGGTTGGCCCCAGAGGAACGGGCAAAGCACAGGGCCGCGACAGTGGCAGCGTGGGGGCATACGGAGCCGCCGGGGAAGGAGAGGCTCGTTCATGAGCCGGAGATGCTGGCGGGACCGGCGGTACACCCTTCCGCCGTGGTTGACAAGGTACGAACGAGGGGAACCTGTAGAACCGACGACCACGGCCAGCTTGGAGCGGCCAGAAGAGGACCTCATACGGACGACCTGGCCGGGCAGAAGAGGGCGGAGGACACGGCAGGACCTGTCGTGGGAACACTTCTGGATACTGTGTTTTTTGGCAATGCGTTTCCGGACCAAGGCAGGGGGACCAATATCCTGGCAGGGAGATTTGCAAAGGCTACTGGGGAGACTTTAAACTAGAAAGGCTGGGGGGAGGGACTCGGGTAGAGGGGGCTAGGGGTCAGGGTGTGGGGCAAGAGGCAGAGAAGGGAAGCACTCGGATCCAAAATGTAGGCGAGAAAGATGAAAAAGATAATAGACCGAGAATAAGGGATGGTGGGTTTCTAAAATGTGTATATTTTAATGCTAGGAGCATTGTAAGTAAGGTGGACGAACTTAGAGCCTGGATTGACATCTGGAAATATGATGTTGTGGCAATCAGTGAAACATGGGTGCAGGAGGGCTGTGATTGGAAACTAAATATTCCAGGATTTCGTTGCTTCAGGTGTGATAGAATTGGAGGGACCAGAGGGGGGAGGTGTTGCATTGCTTGTCAGAGAAGATATTACAGCAGTGCTTTGGCAGGATAGATTAGAGGGCATCGTCTAGGGAGGCTATTTGGGTGGAACTGAGAAGTGGGAACGGTGTAGCAACACTTTTAGGGGTGTATTATAGACCGCCAAATGGGGAGCGTGAATTGGAAGAGCAAATATGTAAGGAGATAGCAGATATTAGTAGTAAGCACAAGGTAGTGATTGTGGGAGATTTCAATTTTCCAAAAATAGACTGGGAAAACACATTCTGTAAATGGGCTGGATGGTTTGGAGTTTGTAAAATGTGTGCAGGATAGTTTTTTTGCAGCAGTACATAGAGGTATCGACTAAAGAAGGGGCAGTGCTGGACCTCCTGTTAGGAAATGAGGCAGGTCAGGTGACGGAGGTATGCGTTGGTGAGCACTTCGGGACCAGTGATCACAATACCATTAGTTTCAATATAATTATGGAGAGAGTCAGAACTGGACCTAGGGTAGAGATTTTTGATTGGAGAAAGGCTAACTTTGAGGGAATGCGTAAGGATTTTAAAGGAGTGAATTGGGACACTTTGTTTCATGGGAAGGATGTAGAAGAGAAATGGAGGACATTTAAAGGGGAAATTGTAAGAGTACAGAATCTTTATGTCCCTGTTAGGTTGAAAGGAAATAGTAAAAATTGGAAAGAGCCATGGTTTTCAAGGGAAATTGGACACGTTTCGAAAAAAGAGAGATATCTACAATAATTATAGGAGGCATGGAGTAAATGAGGTGCTAGAGGAGTATAAAGAATGTAAAAAGAATCTTAAGAAACAAATTAGGAAGGCTAAAAGAAGATATGAGGTTGCTTTGGCAAGAAAGGTGAAAGTAAACCCAAAGGGTTTCTACAGCTATATTAATAGCAAAAGGATAACGAGGGATAAAATTGGACCATTAGAGAACCAGAATGGACAGCTATCTGCAGAGCCAAAAGAGATGGGGGAGATATTGAACAATTTATTTTCTTCGGTATTCACCAAGGAGAAGGATATTGAACTCGGTGAGTTAAGGGGAAAGAGTAGAGTAGCTATGGAAACTATGAGATTCAAAGAGGAGGAAGTACTGACACTTTTGAAAAATATAAAAGTGGATAAGTCTCCAGGTCCTGACAGGATATTCCCTAGGACATTGAGGGAAGTTAGTGTAGAAATAGCAGGAGCTATGACAGAAATATTTCAAATGTCATTAGAAACGGGAATAGTGCCGGAGGATTGGCGTACTGCGCATGTTGTTCCATTGTTTAAAAAGGGTTCAAAGAATAAACCTAGCAATTATAGACCTATTAGTTTGACGTCAGTGGTGGGCAAATTAATGGAAAGGATACTTAGAGATAATATATATAAGCATCTGGATAAACAGGGTCTGATCAGGAACAGTCAACATGGATTTGTGCCTGGAAGGTCATGTTTGACAAACCGTCTTGAATTTTTTTGAAGCGGTAACTAGGGAAATTGATGAGGGTAAAGCAGTGGATGTTGTCTATATGGATTTCAGTAAGGCCTTTGACAAGGTTCCCCATGGAAGGTTGGATAAGAAGGTTCAATCTTTGGGTGTTAATGGCAGAGTAGCAAGATGGATTCAACAGTGGCTGAATGGGAGATGTCAGAGAGTAATGGTGGATGGCTGTTTGTCAGGTTGGAAGCCGGTGACCAGTGGGGTGCCACAGGGATCTGTGTTGGGTCCACTGTTGTTTGTCATGTACATCAATGATCTGGATGATGGGGTGGAAAATTGGATAAGTAATGTATGCAGATGATACTAAGATAGGTGGTGTTGTGGATAATGAAGTAGATTTTCAAAGTCTACAGAGAGATTTGGGCCATTTGGAAAAGTGGGCTGAAAGATGGCAGATGGAGTTTAATGCTGATAAGTGTGAAGTGCTACATCTTGGCAGGACAAATCAAAATAGGACGTACATGGTAAATGGTAGGGAATTGAGGAATGCTGTGGAACAGAGGGATCTAGGAATAGCTGTGCATAGTTCCCTGAAGGTGGAATCGCATGTAGATAGTGTGGTAAAGAAAGCCTTTGGTGTGCTGTCCTTTATAAATCAGAGCATTGAATATAGGAGTAGGGAAGTAATGTTAAAATTGTACAAGGCCAATTCCCGTAAGACCAATTCCCGTAAGACCAATTTGTAAGACCAATTCTGGAGTATGGTGTACAATTTTGGTCGCCTAGTTATAGGAAGGATGTCAACAAAATAGAGAGAGCACAGAGGAGATTTACTAGAATGTTGCCAGGGTTCCAGCAACTATGTTACAGAGAAAGGTTGAACAAGTTAGGTCTTTATTCTTTGGAGCGCAGAAGGTTAAGGGGGGACTGCTGAGACACCAGGACCGTGGGCCTCGTGACTCGGGACATGAGTCTCTGAGCCGGGGAGCCCAGGGCATGGTCGCGGGAGATGTGGCGGAGGTTCAGCAGGACTAGGTAGATGTCGGAGCGGGATAAGCATGCTGCCGAGAAGTGGTTGGGCTTGTTGCAGAAATTACAGGTTTTCCCCAACGCCGGCACACATTAAAACGGTGTGAGACAAAGTTACAATTTGGACATCGTTGAGGCGGTCTGAAGCCCTGCAGTGGTCTTACCCTCTGTCGCCGGGGAGCATTGTACTGGGGACCAGCGAGACTGGCTGTGTGGACCACAGGGTCAGGTACAGCGGAGGAGACAGCCTCAGCTAAACGAGAGGCATGCAGCGCCTCATCGAATGTCAGATCAGGCTTACGCAGCAGCTCAGAGCGCAGCTTATCATCCCATAGACCAAAGACCAAGATGTCACGGGTCAAATTATCAGGGGTCAGGACATGCAGGTCACATCGGCGAGCCAGTTGGCGCAGCGCGGCCACAAAATTGTCAATAGATTCCCCAGGGTTTTGGCGTCGGGAGAACAGTTTGAAACGTTCTAAGATGTGGTTAGTGGGAAGGTCACACATTGCCGTAAATTTAGCAAGCAGACATACCGGGTCCTGGATACTCTCACCCTGTCCATAGATGAACGACTCCGAACGTTCGAGCGCTTCGGGACCAGCTAGGTTAAGCAGCAGGGAAGCCTTGACAGCGGGGGCCACAGCAGGGTGGGCGATGGTAACATAATGCTCAAAGTCACGTCAGAACACACTCCAGCGATGAGTGATGTCTGCATCAAAGACTAGGATGTCAGGTTTACAACAGGCAGAAGCCATCACGGCACAGGGAGGTGGTACTGGGACTAAGAAAATAAAACGCGATAGACTGGAGACGCAGAAAGAAGCACTTCTGACGCCATGTAGAGAAGGTACACAGACACCTTAAAGTCTTCACTACTTTATTAAGCATACATTTTATATAGCCCTGGGTGTACGTGGTCTGTCACGATCACTAGAGAGAGAGCTAGGGGCGTGTGGGTTACAATTATACTAACTGGTGGGGGGTGGTTAGCATGGACATCGTCACTATCAATTAAAGGTGTATACACATATCATCTACACTATACATTTGATTTTTTTAAACTGGTCCCGTTCCAATATGTTATGATTAATTGAGGGAGCAGAGCTATTTGTTTGTTTTATATCGACACGGAAGTCAATAAAATGTTTTTTTCCCACCTACAGGTGGGTCACTTGTTACAGTGCCGACAAGCTCGGACACTGTATTCTCACTTGTATTAGTTTTTTTTAATCATTTTCACATTTAATCACATGTGTTTTTTTTAATTCAAGGACTATCGCAAAGGGAATCTACTAACTGAACATTGTAGGGTAAATGAACCCCCCATATCCAAAGACCTGAGGTACGAATGCACCGCAAGACACATAGGTATTAAATATATTCAAAATGCAAGACGATAACCAAAATAAACTGGGAGGAATCTCATTTTGTAGTTAGAACGTTAGGGGTGTTAACGAACGCATTAAAAGGGGTAAGATTCTAGCTCAGCTGAAAGCATACAACACAGATATTGCCTTTTTACAAGAGACGCATCTTAAACTTCAAGACCAAGCTAGATTGAATAGCTCCTATCGAACTGGATAGGACAAACTTTTCACTCGTCATATACGCCGAAATCTAGAGGAACATCTATTATTATTCGCAAAGGCATTCCATTTAAACCCAAAAATACCTTAACAGATAAGGACGGGAGATATTTTATAGTTACTGGGGAGATCCATGCTGCCCCAATTACCTTGGTAAATATATATGCGCCCAACTTTGACAACCCGCACTTTTTCAATAAAATCTTGAATATAATTGCAGAATATAACTACCAAAATGTCATAATCGGCGGAGACTTTAACTGTGTCTTAGACACTTACTTAGATAAATCCAATCAAAAACAAAGAGGTATTACGAAATCCAAAACCAGCGAACTCCTAAACACATACATAAAAAACACAAACATAACAGATGTCTGGAGGATTGCAAATCCGACGGGCAGGGACTACTCGTTCTATTCTATGGTACACAAGACATATTCACAAATATATTATTTTTTGGTGGATACAAAACTAATACCCCACACTTCTAAACCAAAATACCACGCAAATACAATCTCAGATCACTCCCCAATAACTTTTTTTCTAAAAATGGAAGGAATGACTAAGAACAAACCGTTTTGGAGGTACAATCCACAAACTTTAAAAGACACGCAAGGGAGTACATATTTAAAAGAGCAAATGGACCTTTTCTTCGAAATAAACGACATGACAGACATATCACCTACATTATTATGGGAATCTTTTAAAGCATTTATTCGAGGCGTGATAATTTCATATCAAGCTTTTCAAAATAAGAAAAATAAGAACGAACAAAGACAACTAGAAGAACAAATTAGACAACTGGACATAGAAAACGCTAAAGACCCCACTACGGATAAACATAATAGAATAATAATACTGAAATTCAAATTAAATAAATTATTATCAGAGAAAATCATAAGATTATTACAAAATACCTGACAGGAACACTTTGAATTTAGGGATAAGCCCCATAAACTTCTGGAACGTCAGTTAAAAAAACGAGAAAAGGATCACACAATTTTAAAGATTAAATCAGACAAAGGGGAAATATTGACCTTGCCGAGTGATATTAATAAAAGATTTGCACAATTTTATGAGAATCTGTATACATCTAAAACGAGAATGGACACCAACAAAGTTACAGAGTTCTTGGATAATTGTAACCTTCCTAAATTAGAGTTGTAGGAACAAGAGGAATTGGGAGCACAAATCTCAATTAAGGAAATAGAAGAAACAATAATCTCATTAAAAAATGGAAAAACACCAGGTCCCGATGGATTTAGTAATGAATTCTATAAAAGCTTTTATGACATATTTACCCCCGCCTACAGAAAATGTATACTTATGCCTTCAAGCAAAAATACTACCTGAAACACTAGCAGAATCCACGATCACACTAATACCTAAGAAAGATAAAAATGTGGAAGAACCTGGATCATACAGAGCTATTGCGTTGCTAAATACAGATCAAAAAATATTAGCGAAAATACTATCTAGAAGACTAAGTAAATATGCTAGTAAATTAATATATCCGGATCAAACGGGGTTTATCCCTAAGAGACAATCATTTAATAATTTGAGATGTCTGTTCAATATAATGCATTCACATCAAACTGAAGATCAAAAACTATCAATCATATTGTTGGATGCAGAGAAAGCATTCGATCAGATCGAATGGGATTATATGCTCAGGGTATTGCAAGAATTTCAACTGGTAGAGAATTTTATTCCATGGATTAAATTACTATATAATAAGCCAACGGCAGAATATTAATGAACAATAATTTATCTACAAAATTTAATTTGTCAAGGGGAAACAGACAAGGATGTTCATTATCACCGTTGTTATTTGCCCTCATAATTGAACCCCTAGCAGAAAGAATCAGAACTCATCCGAATATCCATGGATATAAAACAAAATATTCCAATAATAAAATATCACTATACGCTGACAATGTACTATTGTACATCACAAAACCTCATATTACTATACCAAATATTTTAAAATTAATAGAGGACTTCGGATCATTTTCAGGATATAGAATAAATTGGAATAAAAGTGAAATCATGTCAATAAAACCGAAAGACTCTACACATCTTTTACAGTTTCCTTTCAAAATAGCTACAGAAAAATTTTAATACTTGGGCATCGAAATTACTAGAAGATATCAAGATATGTTTGACGAAAATTATAACCCTCTACTTAAGAAACTATGTAACTTGATTAAATTTTGGAAAACGCTTCCGATGTCCTTAATCGGCCGAATAAATGCCATAAAAATGATTTTTCTACCACAAATTTTATACCTGTTCCAATCTATCCCAATATATTTACCCAAACAGTTTAAAAAAAAAACTGGACTCAGATATCACAAATTTTATTTGGGATTATAAATCCCACAGAATACAAAGAGCTCATCTGAATAAACCCAAAGTAGTAGGGGGATTAGCACTCCCCAAATTTATGAATTACTACTGGTCTGTAAATATCAGAAACATGATCCAACTGCTGGATAACTCTTCCCAACAACTGGATTGGACGATTATGGAGAGAGAGGATTGCTCTCCTTATAATATTGGACCAATCCTTCTCTCTCCAATATCGATGAATAATAAAAATTACAACAATAATCCAATTATATACAGTACAATCAGAATTTGGAAACAAATAAAACACAATCTAAAATTAAGAAATTTATCTCTCCTATCGGTAAAAACCCCTAATTTAAACCTTCAACTATAGATAAAGCATAGATAAATGGGAAGAGCTGGAATTAAAATCTTCGGAGATGTGTATGAATCGGGAAAACTATTATCATTTAAACAAATACAACTAAAATACAATTTGGGAAACAATCAGTATTTTAAATATTTCCAAATCTGTGGCTATCTGAAAAAATACGAACAAGATTATCACAATATGCCTCCAGACTTACTGGAAGAAGTAATGAACACAAAGGCAGAATCAGCAAACCTAATATCATATATATATATATTTTCTAAATGCAGAAATACCAACAACAGATGGTATGAGGAGAGACTGGGAAAAAGAATTAAGTATAAAAATTCCCAAAGAAAGGTGGGAAGAATATTTATTAAACGTGCATAAATGTTCAATTAATGTAAGACACACCTTAATACAATTTAAAATCTTACACAGATTATACTATTCAAAAACTAAAATAAGTAAACTTTTTCCCAATGTCTCATGTGATAAATGTCAATGTCAAGAAGCTAATATAGCACACTCATTTGTCTTTTGTAAAAAAAATTCAAACATTTTGGACTGAAATGTTTGAAATTTTCACAAAAATATTTAAAATAAAACTGACCCCGGAAGCAGAATGGATAATCTTCGGGATATCGGAAGATTGCCCCGAATTAAATGTGTTTCAAAAGACTCTATTTGAATATGGCTCAATAACTGGAAAAAAGCTGATCTTAAAATTCTGGAAAAATTCTCCGGTACCAACAGTCAATGTGTGGATTTCAACTATGTTCGAAACACTACACTTGGAAGATATGAGACTTCGACTAGCAAGAAAATCAGACTGTTTCTATAAGACGTGGTCTGCATTTATAAATCTATTACAAGGATAAGGTGCAAGAATACCTCAAAAAAGTACCGGTGTCGGGTCTTGGTAAAGGGGGAAGAAAAACTGTCGAGTTGGTAGATTCCTTTTGCGAGATGTTTATAATAAAGTAACTGGCTTTTCTTTTTTCTTTTTCTATTTTTCCCTTTTTTTTCCTCTCCAGGGTCTATCTCTTAATTCCCGTTTCGAACTCTTCAAGGGTTTCATTTCCCTCTGTCACGCTTTTGCACTTTTACATCTCTTTTTCACTTTTCTACTTTCTATGCTGCTATTTTTTTCTCTATTCTCTCTTTTCTAAAGCCTTAAAATAAAAAAAAATTAAGGGGTACATTGACTGTAATACAATACAAGGGATGTACACTGATGTAACTTACAGTACCGCTACTAAATAAAGATATTAAAAAAAAGTAAAAAAGATCAGACTTTTAGTAATATAGATATATATATATAATATATGTTCCCGGGGGGAGTCCAGAGCCACAGTTTAAGAATAAGGGGTAAGCCATTTAGAACGGAGACGAGGAAACATTTTTTGTCACAGAAAGTTGTGAGTCTGGAATTCTCTGCTCGGCGGTGGAGGCCAGTTCTCTGGATACTTTCAAGAGAGAGCTAGATAGGGCTCTTAAAGATAGCAGAGTCAGGGGATATGGGGAGAAGACATGAACGGGATACTGATTGGGGATGATCAGCCAGGCTCACATTGAATGGCGGTGCTGGCCCGAAGGGCCGAAAGGCCTACTCCTGCACCTATTGTCTATTGACTTTACTGGCTTTAACTTGCACTAAACGTTATTCCCTTATCATGTATCTGTACACTGTGAATGGCTCGATTGTAATTGTGTATTGTCTTTCATCTCACTGCTTTTTTTTTTATTTATTAGAAGTACATTACATTTTGATGGTACCTTTTTACAGGTTCCCAGAATTATTAAAACGTTCTTTATACAACTTCCTTTTTTTTTAGAAAGAAATGAGGAAGAAAGAAGCAGAGTAAAGGATAGTCTAGTGAGAAAGTGAAGCAGAGAGGAGATTCTCCCACGCCACAAGTCAATGTAGAATTTTTATTTTACGATACTATTAAACCACATGAATCACAAGGTCAATAAATCTCACTGGTTAACACGCAACACAAGCTTTTCACTGTAGCTCTGTACACGTGACAATAAACTAAACTGAACTGATCTCTGATAGTCTGAAGAAGACCCAAAACGTAGAGATGCTGCCTGTCCAGCTGAGTTTGCCCAGCATTTTGTGTCTAATCTTTGACAGTTGGAGCTTCCAGTTTGCGGTATGATGTTTGGCTGAACTGTAAACTCTGAATTTGTTGTGGTCAGATTTTGAAACAACAGGTGGCTTCTTTAATAAATGCTGATGAGGCTGCTGAACACTGGGTAGGTAAAAGCAACACCTGAGCTCTTGCTATTCCTGCTTGTGCATTAGATTTAAATACTGGGCAACTGATCATCCTTGCTAACTACTGACCACTTCACAACCACTGACATCCCCGGGAGCATCATTGCTACGCAATTGTTCCAGAAGGGAGTCACCACTCTCTTGGAATGCATAAAACACAATATTACATCCCAAACTTGCAACATGAAGCATTCTTACGGCTGAGAACTGGACCTGACATCAGATTTAGAGTTTAGATATTAGAGATACAGCGTGGAGACAAACCCTCTGGCCTGTCGTACATACCACATACTAAAACTATCCTACATACGAGGGACACTTTTTACCACGACCAATTAACCTACAAACCTGTACATCTTAAGAGTGTGGGAGGAAACCCGCGCGGTCACAGGGAGAACTTACAAACTCCATACAGACAGCACCCATGGTCATGATTGAATCCGGGTCTCGGGCACGGTAATGCAGCAACTCTACCACTGCGCCACCGTGTCCAAATTCCCTTTACTCCCCAGCCTCGTTGAGCATGTTGTGGTTTCCCATTTCCAGGCCCTTGCCATAATAATAACTGTAATCTAAATCAGTGAATGAATGATACTTTATTGTCTGGCCCCCGACAAAGTTACAAATTAGCGAACGGCCTTATCTACTGCCTGCTGCCGCACATGGCAGATGGCTTCCTTCCCCCCCCCCCGCTTGCTCCCCCTTTCTTCTCGGCAGCCCCCCCACGTCAGGTTTTCAGTTTAGTTCAGTTTAGTTTAGTTCAGTTTAGTTTAGTTGAGAGATACAGCGTGGAAACAGGCACTTTGGCCCACCGGGTCCGGGCCGACAGGCGATCCCCGCACATTAACAATATCCTACACCTACTAGGGACAGTTTTTACATTTACCAAGCCAGTACGACTACAAACCTGTACGTCTTTGGGGTGTGGGATGAAACCGAAGATCTCGGAGAAAACCCACGCAGGTCACGGGGAGAACGTACAAACTCCGTACAGACCGCACCCGTGACTGCCCTAAACATCTACCGTTGCACCACAGTGACCGCCGCGCCACTGTGGTCCCCCTTCATTCTCGGTGACCCATCATTAATTCCATGCTTGTGATTATGAGGAGAGTGACTGACCCCTCCGAACATCATGCTACCTGATTTCGGCCTTCGACGTGAATAATCTCCTCCATTAGAGGATAGCTGTAACCTTTAGGAATCAAGGGATTTGGGGAGAAAGCAGGAATGGGTTACTGATTTTGGATGATCAGCCATGATCACATTGAAAGGCGGTGCTGGCCCAAAGGGCCGAATGGCCTACTCCTGCACCTATTTTCAATTATTCTATCTCCTGCAAGGTACAATCTGCCAGAATAACATTTGAAACAACTCAGAAAATAGCATTGCCATAGCATCCCTTGCCCACACTGCTGCCATACTTACTCAAGCCAGGATACTGCTGGGCAAATCTCGGTCACACGGATGTTGGTGACATACTCCAGGAAAGCAGTTCTATTCGCCACACAGTCCTCTTCAGAATCATATAACAGGCACACAGTTTTCTTGCCATGGATTGCCTTTGGTAATACACATTTCACCAAAGTGCTGTTCTCAATCGTGCAATCGTTTGATCTGGAAGTAGAAATGTTACAAAAAACAAACAACATTCTATTGCAATACCAAGTTCCATGACCTCAGTGTTTGAGAGGAGGAACAGCTGATGCTGGGGTAAACACTTTATTTGGCCTTCATTATCTGCTTGCAAATCAGGGCACATTTGGGTATCTGTTCCCCAGCATTGAAAACAAACCATAGATGTTGCGAGGAACACTGAAGAATAGACACGTTTGCATTTTGGTGCAAACCCTGTATAAGAGCATGACACAGAAGCTGCCTCAATGACAGGAAGATATGTGGTAACTAGAAGTGAAATAATGAGATGATCCCAACAGTGAATGGTTCCCGGTGCCCAAGGATATCAAATTGAAACTTTAAATCTACTTTAATGGACAGTATTACAGTGATCGAGCATTTGATCGATAGATCGATTAATTGATCGATTGATCAATAGATTGATTGATTGGTTGATATAGCATGGAAACAGGCCCTTTGACCTACCAAGTCCACGGCAACAATTGATCACCCATTCACACTAGTTCAGAAGTTCATAAGTGATAGGAGCACAATTAGGCCATTCGGCCCTTCAAGTCTACTCTGCCATTCAATCATGGCTGATCCATCTCTCCCTCCTAACCCCTGATCCCTCCCCGTAGCCCCTGTCACCCGTACTAATCAAGAAGCTCTATGTTATCCCACTTTTGTATCCACTCCCAACACGCTAGGGGCAATTTACAGAGGGTCAGTTAACCTGCAAACCCGCACGTCTTTGAGATGTGGGAGAAAACCAGAACACCCGGAGGAAACCCACGTGGTTATAGGGAGAACGTGCAAACTCCACACTGACTGCACCAGAGGTCAGGATCGAACCTGGGTCTCTGGCGCTGCGAGGCAGCAGCTCTACCCGCTGCGTCACTTGTACACGTTTGTTTAAACAAGCATATCTGGTTATCTCAACTTTGATAGAGAATGCTGTATACTGTGTTAAAGTTCTTTTGATAAGCCCATAAGATTCAAAAAGGGTTGACTATCAGTAAAACGTCACAGTCTGTGACTGTTTTCACTTACATGTCTGCACTGTAGTCAGCCATCCCATGGATCCGCAGTGAAGCTCTCGATCCAACATTTAGCCTTTTCCCAACAATGCTCAATGTGTTCCTCTCTGATGAGGCCACACGGTCTGGATTTATAGACGTAACGATCGAATCCTAGCACAAGAAGAGTTTTATAAATTACCCGTTCTAGGTGGCAGAGATGAATTTAGTTTAGTTTATAGAGACACAGCGCAGAAACAGGCTCTTTGGCTCGCTGAGTCCGTGCTGACCAGTGATCCCCGCACACGAACACTATCCTACACACTAGGGACAATGTACAATTTTTACCTGTACGCCTTTGGAGTGTGGGAGGAAACTGGAGCTCCCAGAGAAAACCTACGCAGGTCACGGGGTGAACGTGCAAACTCCATACAGACAGCACCCATGGTCAGGATCAAACCCGGGTCTCTGGCGCTGTGAAGCAGCAACTCTACCGCTGAGCCACCGTGCCACCCCCAAAGCTAGTGAGTTTGAAGAAGTTTCTTATCAGGGAGAAGGACAGGAAAATTAAAGTCAGTGCCCAAAGCATGATTGAAAAATGGAAACAAAAACTACAGAGCAGAATAAAAGTATGCGGCAAATGACAAGTTGTTCACATAAATGAGAACCTGGCTGATTACATTACTTTCAGAGTTGAAGTGGAAAAGGAAATAAGAAAGGCAAAGCAAGAGTGTGAGATCAGACCGACAGAAACTAAACATGTTCTGTACGCATGTGGACAAGAGTAGGGTTGCAGGAAAAGAACCAGGGTTAACGAGAGATCTAAAAGGGAGTCTACTGATGGAGGCAGAGGACGCGGCTGAGGTTCAAAAGGAGGCGGCACAGTGGCGCAACGGTAGAGTTGCAACCTTACTGCGCCAGACACCCGGGCTCAACCCTGACAGTCTATTTGGAGTTCGTATGGTTTCCCCGTGACCGCATAGATTTTCCCCGAGTGCTCTGGTTTCCTCCCACACTTCAAAGACGTACAGGCTTGTAGGTTAATTGGCTTCAGAAAAATTGTAAATTGTCCCTATTGTGTGTAGGATAGTGTTGATGTACGGGGATCAGTGGTTGGCACGGACTTGGTGGACCGAATGGTCTGTTTCTGTGCTGTATCTGTAAAATGTAAAGTCTAAAAGTATTCGCCAGATGTTGATGGAAACTCAACAAAGTAAAGGGAAACAGGTCGACACAAAATGCTGGAGTAACTCAGCGGGTCAGGCAGCATCTCTGGAGAGGAGGAATGGGTGACGTTTCGGGTCGAGAATCTTCTTTAGATTGAAGACTTCTTCGAGTCTGAAGAAGGGTCTCCACTTGCAACAACACCCATTTCTTCTATCCAGAGATGCTGCCTGACCCGCTGAGTTACTGAAGACTTTTTCGAGTCTGAAGAAGGGTCTCGACCTGAAACGACACCCATTCCTTCTATCCAGAGATGCAGCCTGACCCGCTGAGTTACTCCAGCATTTTGTGTCTACCTTCGATTTAAACCAGCATCTGCAGTTCTTTCTTACACAAAGTAAAGGGAAATTATGATTCTGGATGCGCTAAATGCTGGGATTCGAAACGCTAGCTGCACAACGTGGAGCGATTACTAGTCCACAAGGAATACATGCTAAATTGTGAAGTGAGGAAATTAATGTTATAGTGAAGTGAGGAAATTACATGTTATGATAATCTATTTGTTCCCTTAGTTTAGAGATACAGTGCAAAAACAGGCCCTTCGGCCCACTGAGTCGAAACCGACCAGCAATCCCCGCACACTAACACTATCCTGCACACACAACGGACAATTTATAATTTTACCAATGCCAATTAACCTACAAATCTGTATGTCTTTGGAGTATGGGAGGAAGCCAGAGATCCCAGAGAAAACCCACACAGGTCATGGGGAGAAAGTACAAACTCCATACAGACAGCAACCGTAGTCAGGATGAAGCCCGGGTCTCTGGCGCTGTAAGGCAGCAACTCTACCACCGTGCCACCATACCACCCTTGATTTACTGAACTAAGCTATTGGTGTGATTTGAACTGGGATCATGTTTATGATCATAAACATTAGTTTCCATACCCCATAATCTCAAGAAAAACAAAAAGATATTTTTGGAATAATAAGAAATAGCTAGAACATTTTCTCCCTCCTAGATTACTGAAACCAAAAATGCTGGAAGCACTACGGGGGTCAGATGGCATCCACGGATAGAGAACAAGTTAACATTTCAGCTTGATGTCCCTGCATCAGAACAGACCTATTGAAACATTAACCTTGTTTCTTTCTACACAGATACTGCCTGATCTGTTGAGTATCTCCAGGAATTTATTTTTCATTTCCGGTAACTAGCTTTGGTGGAACTGAAATGCAGAATTGATTTATGTCATTCATATCAAAATGCAAGACTCAGGGAAAGTTATATTTACACAATCTCAACATTAAAAATTAATTAAAAGAGAATATTCCTTACCGTGCAACTTTTTTGTGGCGTACAGAAAACACAGTCTGCCGTCTGGTCATCACACCTATAAACTGTAAAAACAGACAGCTCAATACAACGAGAATGCAAAAACACAATGCAGTAAACCCTCGTTATAACGGACCATTGGGAGGGGGGGGAATGCTGTCCATTATTGCCGATTGCCCTCTATAACCAACATGGTGGTGCAGCGGTAGAGTTGCTGCCTTACAGCGCTTGCAGCACCAGAGACCCGGGTTCAATCCTGACTATGGGTGCTGTCTGTACGGAATTTGTATGTTCTCTCCATGACAGCGTGAGTTTTCTCCGAGATGTTCGGTTTCCTCCCACACTCCAAACACGTATGGGTTTGGAGGTTAATAGGCTTGGTAGAAGTGTAAATTGTCTCTAGTGTGTGTAGCATTGTATTAATGTGTGGGGATCGCTGATCGGCACAGACGCAGTGGGCCAAAGAGCCCGTTTCCGCGCTGTATCTCCAAACTAAACTAAACCGAGTAAAGGATTATCTTTGTATGTAGTTGAAATAAAGAACTGTAGATGATGGTTAATATACAAAAGAACACAAGTGCTGGAGTAACTCAGCAGGTCAGGCAGGAGAACATGGATAGTGACATTTCGGGTCGGGAACCTATTTCAGACTGATTTGGTCTGCTGAGTTACTCCAGCACTTGTGTTTCACATTATAATTAGGTGTTGATGCCATTGGTCTGCACCAGCGAGCCCTTCGGACCTTCCCACGCCATCCCTGACACACACGACCTCCCCTCCGGTTACTGCCCTGTTTCCAACGCCTCCCCCAGCTCACAAGGTGCAACAGCGAGCCCTTCCCCATCCACCGCACGGTTCAGTGACACGCTGTTGTTGCAGCTCACATTGTAGCCCCTGGGGACAGCACTTTCTTCAGGCCCCAGCCACCAACAGGACGCGCTTGGTCACCATGGGACTCCCTCCCCTCTCACCAGCTGCTGCTTCTACCTGTCGGCTGACGCTTTGGCCCCTCCACCGATCCACTGCTCCCTCCTCCACCAACGCCTCCTCCTTCACTTTCACAGCCATCGGCTTCTTCCCAGGTGGAGTATGTCAGTGACTCCCAGGGAGATGGATGAAAAGACGGCAGTGAAGGAGGGAGTGGTGCTGTGGACGGAGCGACGGTAGGAGGGGGTGGTGGAGGAGGGAGTGGACAAAGCATCGGCCGACAGGATGAAGCAACAGCTGGTGAGAGGGGAGGGAACCCCAAGGTGACCGAGCGCGTCCTGTTGGTGGCGGCGGCCTGAAGAAAGCACTGCCCCCAGCGACTACAACGTGAGCCGCAACAACAATCGTGCCACTGGACCGTGCGGTGGGTGAAGGGCTCGCTGCTGCACCTTGCGAGCTGGGGGAGGCGTTGGAACCAGGTCTGTAAGCGGAGGGGAGGTGGTGTGAGTCAGGGGTGGCGTGGACACGTCTGTCCGCTATAACCTAAATCTATTATAAAGGGATCCGTTAAAATTAGGGTTTACTGTACAAGAGAGCAAGCTGCAGTTTTGGTAACAAGGGTCAAGGACTAGAGGATGTACGTTTAAGGTGAATGGGGAAAAGATTTAATAGGAATCTGGAAAGACTCAGGGGCTACCAGAGGAATTAGTTGAGGCTGGGCCTATCACAACAGTTAGACAGGTACATGGATAGAAACAGTTAGACAGGTACATGGATAGGACAGGTTTAGAGGGATATGGGCCAAACGCAGGCAGGTGGGACTAGTGTAGCTGGGACATGTTGGCCGGTGTGGGCAAGTTTGCTCATGTTTGCTACATATTTGCTCATGAGCCTGTCAAGAGAGACAGCCATTCTACACCCACACATGGGAGTAATTCAGTGTATAATCACACATGAAAGCAAATGGATTAGATATCCATTGTAGAAAGCACCTGAAAGTTCACTGCACAGAAAGTTATGAAGGGGACTGAAACACATGCTGCACTTCTGTTATTTGTATCCAAAGAATATTAAACGATGGATGGACATCTAATTACCTGTGATATTGTTTGGATTGTCAATAATATTTTTGGCATCATAAGTATGGATAACGTTTACAGGAATTATCCGTCGCTCATTATCAAACTGCAATCGAAAGCACATTGTCACAACATTAATTTAACCACTCGTGCATGCGTGAGTTTATGCATTTAATTTTAAAAGAGCAAATATCTTAAATTCCAACCAAAATACTGATACATACAAAAAAAACAGCTCTTTCATCCAAGAAAACAGACGTATGACAACAATGCTGATAACGGAAAATGGACAAACTTCTTTATAGGTCACAAAACAGTACAAAGTGGATAAAATAGATGTTTCCACTGGTGGGAGAATCTAGGACCAGAGGCCACAGCCTCAGAATAGAAGGACGTAGCTTTAGAAAGGTCATAAGGCCATGTGATAGGAGCAGAATTAGAACATTCGGCCCATATAGTCAACTACGTCATTCAATCATGGCGTGCATTAACAGAAACAGGTTATTATTTGCAGTTTTAGAAAAAAAGGTAGGAATGACAAAGTTAAACGCTAAAACAAATAGTAAATACCCAACAAAAAATTCATATTCATCAGTTTCATCAATTCATCTAATCATCTATTCATCTAAATTCAATTACTAGATCTAAACATCTATCCATTTCTTAAGAAAAGGCTAACATTTTTAAATAGCCTAAATATCCAAATAACAAATAACAAACTGATCCCATTCACACAAGAATTCACAATATACCATGTTTTTAAATGTCATGAATTTATATGCCAAATGGAAGGAATTTAATGTTTAATTCCCATAAATTAATCCAGAAACATCCACTCTCAAGATAATCAAAATCATTATTTTCTGCACAATACATCTGACCAAAACTGTACTGTGGAAAATATTGATCATAGATCGACATTAACACAAAATATAGATGATTTAGATGTTCTTATGACATGATTGTGCAAAAAAATAATGACAGTGCAGGTAGATGGGACTTAAAAAAAACGGACTAATTGATATGGTTATATGGTTATATCTCGAGAGTGGATGTTTCTGGAATGTGATCGATTGAAATGTTGCCGTTGCCATAAATTTAAAGCCCATATCAGCTGGCAAGACATGGCCGATTCGTATGTGGGCCTAAATAACATTTTTTGCATCATAAGATTAAAATGCAGCCACACCAAAAAGCAAGATAATATGTTAAATAAATTGCAATCCATGATGTTGAAGGCGTTAGAAGTCGTGTTTAACTTCAATGCAGCGATTAAATCATCCAGCAATTTAAAAAAAAACTCGGAGAACGGAGGCTCGAGCGATTTTTCTTCATCAGCTAGCAGCCCGAGGAAATCCCTCTCTAACAACCAATACAAAACTGCATTTTAATCCACCCCCCCACACCCCCCAAACCTCCGGAATCGCACGCACAGGCAGTGGCAGATCTTCTGCTCCGCTGATGGTAGGTTTTGTAACAACGCTAATCTATCTATCTCTGCCTTAAAAATATGCATTGACTTGGCCTCCACAGCCTGTGGCAAATATATCCACAGATTCACCACCCTCTGACTAAAGAAATTCCTCCCCATCCCCTTCTTAAAGGAATGTCCTTTAATTCTGAGGCTATGGCCTCTGGTCCTCAACTCTCCCACTAGTGGAGACATCCTCTCCACATCCACTCTATCCAAGTCTTTCACAATTCGGTAAGTAAGGTGTCACAGGTTATAGGGAGAAGGCAGGAGCATGAGGTTGAGGGGGAAAGATAGATCAGGCATGATGGATGGGCCGAATGGCCTAATTCTGCTCCTATCATTTATGGACTATGAACTTATGAGAGTAGTGTCAACAACAAATAGACCAAAACTCAAACTTGCTGAACTCTAGTACAATGAGCAGCTAATTGGTCTGACATTGTGCGGATAATTTTGTTTGCCCCTTCCTATCGTGTTGTGTCACACTGGTTCCAGCGATAAAGTTTACACTTTTCCTCAAATCTGCAGAAAAGTTGTTTCTGATTATAACAGGTTCTTCCCAGCTGTTCAGGCATCTGAACCATCCTACCACTACCAGAGAGCAGTGCTGAACAACTTCCTACCTCATTGGTGACCCTCGGACTATCCTTGATCGGACTTTCCTGGCTTTAACTTGCACTAAACATTATTCCATTATTATTATGGATCTGTGCACTGTAAATGGCTCAAAGATAGACACAAAATGGCTCAAAGATAGACACAAAATGCTGGAGTAACTCAGCGGGACAGGCAGCATCTCTGGAGAGAAGGAGTGGGTGACGTTTCGGGTCAAGACCCTTCTCCAGATGTTCAGTCTCACCCATTCCTTCTCTCCAGAGATGCTGCCTGTCCCACTGAGTTACTCCAGCTTTTTGTGTCTATCTTCGGTTTAAACCAGCAGTTCCTTCTTACACTGTAAATGGCTCGATTATAAACATTTATTGTCTTTCTGCTGACTAGTTAGCATGCAACAAAAGCTTTTCACTGTACCTCAGTACACGTGACAATAAACTAAACTGAATTATTCGGGTGACCAAGTACAGTATGTTAGGGAGATCTTCTCAGCAGCATCAACTAGCAGTGCTGCAGCTACACACCCTCAGTAACCCAAGTTTAATCTGGACATCTGGTGCCTCTGAAGTGTGAAGTCTTCATGAACCTGCGCTGACCAAGAAGATTACCTCCAACTTGTTCTCACGTCCCAAAGATTTTTATTTTATTTTAGCTTGGAGATACAGCGTGGAAATAGGCCCTTTGGCCCACAGAGTCCGCACCGACCAGCGATCACCCCGCACACTAGTACTATCCTGCACACTAGGGACAATTTTCCATTTTTATCGAATTTACAATCATTTCCGACCACAACAGATCTGTGTTACCCCACATTCGCATTTGATTTAAAAATATTGATGAAAGCATTTCAAGAGTTCTCCACCTTCTTCCACCCTGCTACCTTCTTATGACTCTGTGATCCAGTATCTCTTGCATTGTTAATGGCCCAGTTAAAGATGGGATAATTGAAAAAAATATTATTATCACCTTGTTATTTTTTACATTTCTCACAAACTTGCCAGCTTATTCTAACTTAGTGTCTATTCTGATCCTGAAACCCGGGTTCGATCTTGACTACGGGTGCTTGTCTGTACGGAGTTTGTACATTCTCCCCGCGACCTGCGTGGGTTTTCTCTCAGATCCTCAGTTTCCTCCCACACTCCAAAGATGTACATGTTTGCGGGTTAATTGGCTTGGTGTATGTGTAAATTGTCCCGAGTGTCTAGGATAGTGTTAATGTGCGGGGATCGCTGGTCGGTGTCAACTCAGTGGGCTGAATGTCCTATTTCCGCGCTGTATCTCTAACTTAAACAAAAAAAAAAACGAAACCCATTACAACCATCTGGATTTCCCCCCACATTCTAGGAGCCAAATTAGGCCATTCGGCCCATCAAGTCTACACCACCATTCAATCATGACTGTCATATCTTTCCCTCTCAACCACATTCTCCTGCCTTCTCCCCATAACCCCTGACACCTGGACTCATCAAGAATCTGTAAATCTCGGCCTTAGGAATATGCACGGACTTGGCCCCCACAGCCGTCTGTGGCAATAAATTCCACAGATTCACCATCCTCTGACTAAATAAATTCTTTCTTATCTCATTTCCAAAGGTACATCCTAATTATTCTAAGGCGATGGTCTCCAGTACTAGACTCGCCCACTAGTGTAAACATCCTCTCCACTTCCACTATCCAGGCCTTTTACTATTCAGCAAGTTTCAATCAGGTCCTCCCTCATTGTAAACTTAAACGGTCATTTAGAAATTCAGGTTAATTTCTCTGCTAAAAGATGGCACCTCATCAATGGTACAATGGAGAATCAGCCTGGATTATGTGCTCAAGGCAACGTTACTGTTGAAATTATCTCAGCCTACTTCCTCACCATTATTTAATGGTTATATTTTGCAATGCCTTATAAGTATTCCAAGATTCACATTGCCTAATGATCATAGAATCAAGGAAGAATATACACGGGCCATTATTGATATTTGGATTCAAAACACTATCTCTAAAAGGGTATAAAAGCAAAATTATATATAAAGTATTGCATGCAAAGTATGCAACAGTAACAAGATAAAATCAGAACATGTTCGCCTCAATAGAGAATTAATATTATAAAACTGATATTACATTCCCACCACGTTGATTTGATGGAAGTTCAAAGTTGAATGATGAAACCGGGCCTACATTTTGATGTGGCAGTGTGACAGATAAAGAAAGATACAATGATTCACATTTAACAGAAGGAAGCTTAATCAATGGAAAGGAACTCAACTTACCGTGGGCATGCGGCATTTAATGATAGATTTGTTAATCCACATGGCTGAGTATGTGAATTCGACTATCCCATTATATACACAGCTCAGGTTAGATTTCTGTAAAACATTGTAATACGAAACTTCTTGAAAAATACTTAATTTATATGTAGTTCTTAAAGTTGCACAACATTTTATTCAGCCCTGTTTAAGAAGGAACTGCAGATGCTGGAAAATCGAAGGTAGACAAAAGTGCTGGAGAAATTCAGTGGGTGCAGCAGCATCTATGGAGCGAAGGAAAAGGCAACGTTTCGGCCCGAAACCCTTCAGACTGATCTTACAGAGTAGGCATACCTTGAGGAGATTTTGCAGTGGAGTAGGCATACCTTTTATTCAGCCCATCTGGTCCAGTCTGACTCTAATAAGACCCACGTTGCATTAATTTTGGTGGGATCAGCATTACTATTTTGTCTTGCCTTGAATGTTTCAGGAACCAAGTCACTTGCTCAGTTCCCCGCTGTCTCCCTCACAACCTGGCTCCAAGATTACATTACAATTCAAATGATCTTCAAGCCCTCATCACAGAGACTGAGGCCACACGGCATCTCCTCTTGGCCCAGATTTATTATAAAATCAGAAACGTGCAGTACTGAAAGAACCATTTGGCCCATCATTATGCCCACTACTTTGAAAGAACAATCCACCGGTTCCATCCTCCACCCCATTCTTACTCAAAACACTAAAACCTTACTCTCATTTCTTGCTAATGCAATTGAGTTTGGAAGAACCCTCCACTGTATCTACATTAACAACCCCAGCAGGCTGTGAGCGTTATGCAGTTCAGTTTTGTTTAGTGCAGGGATACAGCGCAGAAACAATGGACAATAGACTATAGGTGCAGGAGTAGGCCATTCGGCTCCTCGAGTCAGCACCGCCATTCACTGTGATCATGGCTGATCATCCACAATCAGTACCCCGTTCTTGCCTTCTCATCATATCCCCTGACTCTGCTATCTTTAAGAACTCTATCTAACTCTCTCTTGAAAGCATCCAGAGAATTGGCCTCCATTGCCTTCTGAGGCAGAGAATTCCACAGATTCACAACTCTCTGGGTGAAAAAGTTTTTCCTAATCTCCGTTGAATATAACCTACCCCTTATTCTTAAACTGTGGCACCTGGTTCTGGACTCCCCCAACATTGGGAACATGTTTCATGCCTCTAGGGTGTCCAACCCCATAACAATCTTGTTTCAATAAGATCCCCTCTTATCCTTCTAAATTCCAGAGTATACAAGCCCAGCCGCTCCATTCTAGCAACATATGACAGTCCTGCCATCGCGGGAATTAACCTTGTGAACCTACGCTGCACTCGCTCATTAACAAGAATGTACTTCCTCAAATTTGGAGAACAAAACTGCACACAATACTCCAGGTGTGGTCTCACTAGGGCCCTGTACAACTGCTCTAATACTCCACTCCTCTTGTTATGAAGGCCAACATGCCATTTGTTTTCTTCACTGCTTGCTGTACCTGCATACATACTTTCAGTGACTGATAAACAAGGACCCCGAGATCTCGTTGTACTTCCCCTTTTCCCAACGTGACACCATTCGGATAATAATCTGCCTTCCTGTTTTTGCCACCTCACATTTATCCACATTAAACAGCATCTGCCATGCATCTGCCCACCCACCCACGTGTACAAGGCACCCTGCATCCTCATAGTATCCTCCTTGCAGTTCACACTGCCACCCAGCTTTGTGTCATCTGCAAATTTGCTAATGTTACTTTTAAACCCTTCATCTAAATCATTAATATATATTATAAATATTATAAATAGCTGCGGTCCCAGCATCGAGCCTTGCGTTACCCCACTAGTCACGACCTGCCATTCTGAAAGGAACCGGTTAATCCCTACCCTTTGTTTCCTGTCTGCCAACCATTTTTCTATCCATGTCAGTACCCCCAAAACCATGTGCTCTACTTTTGCCCACTAATCTCCTATGTGGGACCTTATTAAATGCTTTCTGAAAGTCCAGCAACACTACATCCACTGGATCTCCCTTGTCCATTTTCCTAATTATATCATCAAAAAATTCCAGCAGATTAAGTCAAACATGATTTTCCCTTCGTAAATCCATGTTGGCTCAGACCGATCCTTTTACTGCTATCCAAGTGTGCTGCTATTTCATCTTATATGATTGACTCCAGCATCTTCCCTACCACCGATGTCAGGTTAACTGGTCTATAATTCCTTGTTTTCTCTCCCCCGCCTTTCTTAGCTACCCTCCAATCCACAGTAACTGATCCTGAATATATAGAACATTGGAAAATGATCACCAATGTGTCCACGATTTCTAGAGCCACTTCCTTAAGTATCCTGGGATGCAGACCATCAGGCCCTGGGGATTTATCAGCCTTCAGTCCCATCAGTCTACCCAACACCATTTCCTGCCTAATGTGAATTTCCTTCAATTCCTCCGTCACCCTAGGTCCTCTGGCCACTAGTACATCAGGGAGATTAATTGTGTCTTCCTTAGTGAAGATGGATCCAAAGTATCTGTTCAACTCGTCTGCCATTTCCTTGTTCCCCAGAATAAATTCACCTGTTTCAGTCTTCAAGGGTCCAACTTTGGTCTTAACTGATTTTTTCCTCTTCACATACCTAAAGAAGCTTTTACCTTGATATTATTGGCTAACCTACCTTCGTACCCCATATTTTTACCTGTATTGCCTTTTTAGTTATCTTCTGTTGCTCTTTAAACATTAGCCAATCCTCTGGCTTCCCGCTCATCTTTGCTGTGCTATACTTCTTCTCTTTTATTTTTATACTGTCCTTGACTTCGCTTGTTAGCCATGGTTGCCCCTTAGTCTTCTTGGAATCTTTCTTACTCCTTTGAATGAATTGATCCTGCACCTTCTGTATTATTCCCAGAAATACCTGCCATTGTTGTTCCAATGTCATCCCTGCTAGGGTATTTTTCCAGTCAACTGTGGCCAGCTCCTCCCTCATAGCTCCATGGTCCCCTTTGTTCAACTGTAATACTGACACTTCTCCCTCTCAAATTGTAGATTAAAACTTATCATACTCGGCCCACCGGGTCCACACCGATCCGCGATCTCCGCACATTAACACGATCCTACACACATTATGGGCAATTTACACTTATGCCAAGCCAATTAAACTACAAACCTGAATGTCTTTGGAGTGTGGGTGGAAAACAAAGAAAACCCACACAGATTACGAGGAAAACGTACAAACTCCGTACAGACAACTGCCCATAGTCAGGATCGAACCCGGGTCTCTGGCACTGTAAGGCAACAACTCTACCGCTGTGCAACCGTGCGGTGGTCATTCCTACCATTACATTTTGGGCGGCACGGTGGCGCAGCGGTAGAGTTGCTAGAATCTCTTTAAACCCCCTTTAAACTCATTTTACCCTCTATATTTGCCAATTACTCTGCTGGGTTTTGACACGTCCCCACCTTTTTTTTCCAGCTTTCTCCTCCCCCCGCACTCCTGTCAGTCTGAAGAAGGGTCCCAACTGAAACATCTGTCCATTCCCTCCACAGATGCTGCCTGACCCACTGAGTTCCTCCAGCACTTTGTGTTTTGCTCTAGATTCGAGCATTCCTCACATCTAGTTTAGACTGGATAAGGATGGTAGATTTTGCTTTCTAATATTATTAATGAATCAGATGGATATTTATGACAGTCTGATTCTTTCTAGAGTACAATTTTTTCCTCTTATCTGCAAATCAAATTATTTTCCATCAGTGAATCTTCTAGTGCACCACATCAGTGGCACGGTGACGCGGCAGTAGAGGTGCTGCCTTACAGCGCCAGACCCAGGTTTGATCCTGACTTCAGGTGCTCTCTGTATGAAGTTTGTACGTTCTCCCCGTGATGGCGTGCGGTTTCCCTGGGAGCTCCAGTTTTCTCCCACACTCTAAAGACATACAAGTTTGTGGCTTCAGTAAAATTGTAAATTGTCTCTGGTGTGTGTAGGATAGTGCTAGTGTGCGGGGATCTCTGTTCGTTGTGGACCCGGTGGACCGAAGGGCCTGTTTCTGTGCTGTATCTCTAAACCAAACTGAAGTATACAAAACAATAAAAGAAAACAATTGGACATGTCCATCCAAGTTCTTTGGCAGAATATTGTGTGCAGTATTTCTGATAGAGTAGTGAGCAATCCTATGCATCGGCCAATTTACAAAACAGTCGGCTTCTAACTTGTGTAAGGACAGGCTCCCGAAAAGGTTCATCCTTATGCTGAAAGGCAAGAGGAACCAGCTTATTGAAACAGGAACTGGATTGTGCAACATCTGGAACGGCTGTAGGGAGCAGGCACTTGTTCTGAGTGAGTCAAGAGCAATCTTGAGAATGTGATGCCTGGGCGAGGGCGGCACGGTGGCGCAGCAAGTTGCTGCCTGACAGCGCTTATAGTGCCGGAGACCCGGATTTAATCTATCATACAGTTTGTAGGTCAATTGGCTTAGTATAAGTAAATTGTTCTGGTGTGTATAGGACAGTGTTAATAATCGAGACAATCGGTGGGCTAATTCATTCATGTATGTTTGAACTCTATCACAGCAGAGGAATTGAAGTTCATGGAATTAATTAAAATTGGAACAAAACCTGATGTCTATAAAACTCTTGATAGTCGTAAACACCCATCTGGTTTACTGATATCATTAGAGTTATAGTTATATAGAAGATAGATGCAAAATATTGCAGTAACTCAGCAGGACAGGCAGCATCTCTGGAGAGACGGAATCCAGACTTGCTGCCTGTCCCTCTGAGTTACTCCAGCATTTTGTGTCTGTCTTTGGTGTAAACCAGCATCTGCAGTTCCTTCCTACACTTCTAGTTACAGAGCATGGAAATAGGCCCATTCAACCCTACCTGTCCACACCGACCAATATGCCACATCCACATTAATCCCAATCGCCTGGAAAGCCTCCACTGAAGCGTGAGTTGCATCTACTGACCAAAGATCCTACAGGATCTTTGCTACCGATGCACACACACACAAACACTTCGCAACGGTGGGGGCCAGGGACAGTGGATGAGCGCTGTCTGCGCGATGAAGAAAAAGGTAAACGGCTGCCACAGAGCACGGTAAGTCCTTTAGAGAATGCAGGAGGGAGGGAGAGAAGGGGAGAGAAGGACAGAGAAGGGGACAGAGAAGGGGTCAGAGAAGGGCGGAGAGAAAAGGGCAAAGAGAGAGAAGGGGGGAGGGAGAGAAGGGGAGAGGGAGAGAATGGGAGAGAAGGAGAGAGAGAGAGAGAGAGAGAGAGAGAGAGAGAGAGAGAGAGAGAGAGAGAGAGAAGAGAGAGAGAGAGAAGGGGAGAGAGAGAGAGAAGGGGAGAGAGAGAGAGAAGGGGGAGAGAGAGAGAGAAGGGGGAGAGAGAGAGAGAAGGGGAGAGGGGGGAGAGAGGGGGGAGGGGGAGAGAGAGAAAGAAGGGGGGAGAGAGGGGAGAGAGAAGGGGGGGGAGAGAGAAGGGGGGGAGAGAAGGAGTGGAGACAGTTTAAAGAAGTTTAATAAAGTTAGCGGGCACTTTACCTTCTGGCGGATCCAAAGCCAATCAAAATGGCCGGTCAGCAAAGGAGATTGCCTTCGACTGCCTGTAAGTAAATAGCAACCCCACTCCACTGGCTTCGACCAAACGGCAACCTATTTTTAGTCGAGGCCAGTTTTGAATTTGTTGAAATAATCACAGGAACATGAAGAAGCCTCGACTACGTGGAAACCACTTTCGACCATTAGGGCGAGTGACCAAAACCTCCCGGAACCTCACGGAAACCTTGGGTGGGGCGCAAGGTCACCAGAGGTTTCTGTTCAGGTTTCCTAAGTGGGACAGGGGCTTAATCACTGTACATTCCTCAAATACCTTGTCTGGCAGCTCTTTCCTTATATCCACATCTTTCTATGTGAAAAAGCTGTCCCTCAAGTTCCTATTAAATATTTCTCATATCACCTTAAACCTATTCTTAATGGTTCTCGATTCTCCTATCCTGGGAAAAAGACTATGTAAACAATATGCATTTACCCTATCTATTCCCATCATGATTTAATACACGGTCACACCCTCTTCTCCCCATCACCCATCAGGCAAAAGAAATAGAAGTGTGAAAACGCACCCCTCCAGATTCAAGGACAGTTTCTTCCCAGCTGTATCATGCAACTGAACCATCCTATCAACAACTAGAGAGCGATCCTGATCTACCTCTTTGGAGACCTTTGGACTATCTTTGATCAGACTTCACTGGCTTTATCTTGCACTAAACATTAAACATGTTATTCCTTTTATCATGTATCGGTACACTGTGGACGGCTCGATGCTAATCATGTCTTGTCTTTCTGCATACTGGATAGCACCAGTAAAGCTTTTCACTGTACCTCGGTACACGTGACAGCAAACTAAATTAAATCACACCTTTTAAGATCACCTCTTAGATTCCTGCACTCTAAGGAATAAAGTCGATGTCTGGCATCAGATGCACATTAAAAACCAACAATTAATGTGGACTTTGTGAATGATATCAATCCTGTGAGTGAACTACATGGAGAAGGATCTCGCCCCGAAACGTCACCCATTCCTTCTCGTCAGAGATGCTGCCTGTCCAGCATTCTGTGTCTGAATTGAAGCTCTTTAGGATGTGTGCCTCTGAACCCGATCAACCATTCATCCTCTCTTCCCTGTCCCTCCCTCGATCACTGCTAACTACCACTGCAGTTTGGAACTCTTCTTTCAAATCCTTTCCAAGTTTAGTTTAGTTTAGAGACACAGCGCTGAAACAGGTCCTTCGGCCCACCGAGTCCGCGCTGACCAGTGATCCCCATGCACTAACTCACTAGGGACAATTTACAAATTTACCAAGTCAATTAATCTACAAACCTGTTGGAAGTGTGGGAGGAAACCGCAGCACCCAGAGAAAACCCACGCAGGTCACGGGGAGAAGGTACAAACTCCATACAGACAGCGCCCATAATCAGGAATCAAACCCGGGTCTCTGGCGCTGTGAGGCAGCAACTTTATCGCTGCGCCACCGTGCCACACTTGACGTCTCACACATTCCTGACTTGGCCATGCATTGTATTTTGATGCTGAGCCACAGATCCTGAAATTCCATGTCATCTACCCTGGCAGAGCCCCCTTCCCTGATGCTGCTGCATCCTCTACTGACACCGACCGTCCTAACTGCAAATTCAATGCTCCATACGCCATTCGTACTCTCATTCCCTATGCCGCAGCCACTCGGTCCATCTACAATATTTGTTACTGTACATTTATCACACAGAGCCCCACTTGGTTTCACCTCTTCATTGTGATACCTCAGATTTGTGGGTAGACAAAAATGCTGGAGAAACTCAGCAGGTGAGGAGGCATCTATGGAGAGATGGAATAGGTGACGTTTCGGGTCGGGATCTTCAGGGGGCGGGAAAAAGAAAGGAAGAGGCGGAGACAATAGGCTTGTGGGAAAGTTGGGAAGGGGAGGGGAAGAAGGGAGAAAGCAAGGGCTACCTGAAATTGGAGAGGTCAATGTTCATCCCGCTGGGGTGTAAACTACCCAAGCAAAATATGAGGTGCTGTTCCTCCAATTTGCGCTGGGCCTCATTCTGGCAATGGTGGAGGTCCAGGCCAGAAAGGTCCAATTTGGAATGGGAGGGGGAGTTGAAGTGCTGAGCCACCGGGAGATCAGGTTGGTTATTGCGAACTGAGCGGAGGTGTTGGGCGAAGCGATTGCCAAGCCTACGCTTGGTCTCACCGATGTAGAGCAGTTGGCAGGTGAACCTCTGCCTCACCTGGAAAAACTGCTTGGGTCCTTGGATGGAGTAGAGAGGGGAGTTAAAGTGACAAGTGTAGTATTTCCTGCGGTTGCAAGGGAAAGTACCAGGGGAGGGGGGTGGTTTGGATGGGAAGGGACGAATTGACCAGGGATTTATGGAGGGAACGGTCTCTGCGGAAAGCAGAAAGGGGAGGAGATGGGAAGATGTGGCCAGTGGTGGGATCCCATTGGAGGTGGTGAGTATTTGAGTGAGCATTTATGCAATGCTTTTCACATCGTCAGATGATTACAAGGCGACAGTCACTGAGCAAAATCATTGTTGTACAGAGTCATAGAATGATACAACGTGGAAACAGGCTCTTCGGCCCAAATTGCCAACACCGACCCATCTACACTAGTCCCACCTGCCTGCGTTTGGTCTATGTCCCTCCAAACCTGTCCTATCCATGTACCTGTTTAATTGTTTCTTAAAAGTTGCGATAGTACTTGCCTCAATTACCTCCTTTGGCAGCTCGTTCCATACACCCACCATTCTTTGTGAGAAAAAGATACCCCTCAGATTTCTATTAAACGTTTACCCCTTCACCTTGAAATATCCTCTGGTTCACAATTCCCCTACTCTGGGCAAGAGAGTCTGTGCATCTACCCAATCTATTCTTCTTGTGATTCTATACACCTCTGTAATATCATCCCTCATCCTCCTGCGCTCCAAGGAATAGAGACCCAGCCTGCTCAACGTCTCCCTATAGCTCAGACCCTCTACTCCTGGCAACATCCTCATAAATCGTCTCTGCCCCCCTTCCAACTTGACAACAACTTTCCCATAACATGGTGTCCAGAACTGAACAAATGCGACCTTACCAACGACTTATACAACTGCAACATGACCTCTCAACTTCTGTATTCAATACTCTGACTGATGAAGGCCAATGTGCCAAAAGCTTGTTTGACCACCCCATCTACCTGTGACAGAGGAACCGTGGAAGCCCGTACAGTGTAAGGCTCCACAAGCTGCACTAAGTTAAGTGATCAGTGAGTGTGAAGGAAGGAACTGCGGATGCTGGTTTACACTGAAGATAACAGACATAAAATGCTGGAGTAACTCAGCGGGTCGGGCAGCATCTCTGGAGAGAAGGAATGGGTGACCTTTCAGGTTGAGGCCCTTCTTCAGACTGAGAGTCAGGAGAGATAGAGACATAGAGATATTGAAGGGTAAGGTGTGAAAACGACAGATCAAAAGGGACGATGATGACGGAAAATATAGAATGCTTCATTGTTAGCCCACAGGAAGGTGACAAGGAGGCATTCAAACAGTAAAATTAAACAGGAGGACAGTGAAACGAGTTGGTGAACTAGGGAGGGAGAGGGAGAGCGGGAAAGGAAGGGTTACCTGAAGGTAGAGGAATCATTATTTATGCCACTGGGTTGTAAGCTGCCGAACGAAATATCTGTTTCAGTGAGCATTGTCTGAGAGATAATTACAGGAAATACATTGCTACTTTCCTTCAAAATAAAGACCGGCTGAACCTTATGCCCATTTAAGAAAGAAAGTGGACCCCGAGCTTAACATCACATCTGAATACAAGCCTCTTATCTAATTCAAGTGCACTGAAATGCCAGCCTGGTTTATGTGTTCAAAGCTCAGATATGGGGCATGAATCCGCCGGTCCAAGGGTAACCTGACCGCTGATACAGCTACATAAATAGGACAGGCTTAGAGGGATATGGGCCAAATGCAGGCAGGTGGGACATGTTGGTCGGTATGGGCAAGTTGGGCTGAAGGACCTTTTTCCACGTTGTATCATTCTATGACTCTGAGCCACAGATAATCTGTCAACACCTTTCTTCCAATTCCATGAGCATCTTGCAGCTGTTTCGCTGGTGAAATGTGGCTCAATGACACACTCTTTCAACCACAGACTTTAAGTAGTCTGTGACATCTATGGAAGGCCCTTTTTCTTCCAAGATGGCGCCCAACCCAGGCGACTATATACGTGCTAGCCACAGAAAGCAGATCTACAATCACATATTACAATCGCTCCACACTTAAAATCTCTAGTCCTACAGCAACATCTTTTACCTTAACTATGATCTTTGCTGGCTTTACCTTGCACTAAACGTTCTTCACCTTATCATGTATCTGTACACTGTAAATGGCTCGATTGTAATCATACATTCTCTCTCCGCTGACTGGTTAGCATGCAACAAAAGCTTTTCACTGTACCTCAGTACACGTGACAATAAATTAAACTAAACTGTGAATCTGTGGAATTCTCAACCACCGAAGGCAGTGATGGCCAATTCACTGGATGTTTTCAAGACAGAGTTACTGTAGATTTAGCTCTTGGGAATCAAGGAATCAAGGCATATGGGGAAAAAAACTGTAACGGGGTACTAATTTTGGATGATTAGCCATGACCATATTGAATGACAGTGCTGGCTCAAAGGGCTGAATGGCCCACTTCTGCACCTATTCTTCTATGTTTTCTATGATGAATAGAAAACTGGAAAGAACTGTAATTGTCTAAAGAAGTGTAGGAAGGAACTACAGATACTGGTTTAAATCGAAAATGTAAATGTTGGTTTAAATAGACACAAATAGACCAAAGAAGGGTCTCAACCCAAAACGTCATCCATTCCTTCTCTCCAGAGATGGTGCCTGTCCCACTAAGTTACTCCGGCATTTTGTGTCTATCTTCGGTGCAAACTTCCTTCCCTAACTAAATGATGATCTTTAACCTCGCACAGATACAAGAGGGGGTATTTAAGCCTTACTTCGAGAATTTCAGCATCTTTCAGGTAAATGTGAAGGTCTGCCTGTGTAGATTGTTCTGCACGAGTAACATGAGGACAGACCTGAAACAAAAAGTTGATGTTAATTTCATGTCTGTTCTCTTTTAAAATTGATATTGATATTAATAAAGCTGATGACTGTTACCTGCGTTTTACTTTGACTAGGAAATAGAGAGCACTTATGCACTGTCGCCCACCAGTAACATCCAGAATTAACACAATTGGAACATCTAGCGAACAAAGGGGAAAAAGGGACCTTTGGTTAGCAGGTGATAGTTGCAGAGAAACACAGAAATTAGAGCACACAATCTCTTACCAGGCCTAACCATCCCATTGCAGAGATTGTATCATGATTAATGAAGATGTTGCAGATATTGGAAATCTAAAACGATAATGGAAAATGCTGGGTATACTCAGGCCACACCTGTGAGATGAGAAGCAAAGTCAATGTCTTGGGCAGCTTACAACCCAGAGATATGAATATTGATTTATCTAACTTCAAGTAACCCTTGATTCCCCACTCTCTCTATCCCTCCCTCACCCTAGTCATTGTATTAGTTTCACTGTAGTCCTGGTGAGTGTCATTGTCTGTATAACTCGTTAACACCCCTAGTCCACGGCCAACAATGGGCCATTTCCTTTATCATTGTTAGTTTTTGAATATCTTTCATTCATTTGTTCTATATCTCTATACATCACCGTCTATATCTCTCATTCCCCTTTCCCTCCCAGTCTGAAGAAGGGTCTCGACCCGAAACGTCACCTATTCCTTTTCTCCAGAGATGCTGGCTGACCCGCTGAGTGACGCCAACCTTTTGTCCGTCTAAAGCCAATGCCTCCACGTCGGAGACACTTCAGAACTGAAAAGGACACAATAAAAACTTGTAGAGGGTGGGGGATGGCATGTCGCTGACAGGGTAAAACCAGGATGACCAGGGGGATCAGCTATAGACAAGGTTATCTGATCACTGAGTAAATGGGAGAGGTAAATGAGGGAAAAATTAGGGGAGCTGCAAAATGCAGAGCAGGAGGATGAGCCCGGCACAACAGCCTGTACACGTTCTCCAGTCCTGGAGAGTTCAGTTCAGTTTAGTTTATTGTCACATGTACCGAATTAAGACTATACAGATTACTATACATGATTACCATATGCAATGTATAGATCAGCGGCCCCCAAACGTTTCAGTATGAGGGCCACATTATATATTTGGCACATTTTTCTGGGCCATAGGAAAACATAAAGACATGTCAGTTTTATACATTTAACGTGTGTCTCTCTCTGTCTCTCTCTGTCTCTCTCTCTCTGTCTCCCTGTCTCCGTCTCTCTCGCTGTCTGTCTGTCTCTCCGCTTCTCTCTTTGTATCTCTGTGTCTCTCTCTGTGTCTCTCTCTGACTGTCTGTCTCACTCTCCGTGTCTCTCTCTGTCTCTGCCTCTGTCCCTCTCTTTCTCTCTCTCTCTCTCTCTCTCTCTCTCTGTCTCTCTCTGTCTCTTTCTCTATGTGTCTCTTTCTCTGTCTCTCTCTGTCTGTCTTTCTCTGTCTCTGTCTCTCTCACTTGGTCTCTCTCTCTGTCAATCTATCTGTCTCCATCTCTATCTCTATATCTGTCTCGATGTAAACCAAAGATCCTAGAGGAGCTCTCTAGTATCTTTGATGTAAACTACCGTGGGCCCCGTCCTCTCCAGCAGGGCGGTGATGATGTCGGGTGGGGATGGGGCGATGGGGGGGGGGGGGGGGGCGAGTGTCCCTGGAGCCGAGGGAGAGGTTGAGGGTACCCGGTGTGGTGTCTCCCGGGTTGCAGCCGGTGCGGGGACCGTGGGCGTCGGGTAGGCCCGTGAGCGGGAAGTCACCGCGCCGGGTACCCTCAGCCTCTCCCTCTCCCTCCCCCGGCTCCAGGACGCTCGCCGCCAAAGATACTAGAGGATCTATTATCTTTGCTCGCCACCGCCACCGCCACCCCCCCCCCCCCCAAACACAGGGTGGCGATGCCCTGGGGGGGGGGGTGGGGAGCAGAAAAGGAAACAAACTCGTGGAGCTGTCGGGGTTCCTGAGGGGGATAAAAAGATTTTGCCGCCAGTCCAGTAAAGACTGAAAAGGCGGGGCAAGTGTGGGGGGAGGGCTGTTTTCTCTCACTAGCACAGAACGCGCTACCACAGAAGCCGCTAAATAGCCCGTTGCACGGAACGTGTTAAGAGCTTGGTATAGATGCATGATATGGGAATAACGTTTAGTGCAAGGTAAAGCCAGTAAAGTCCGAGGGTCACCAAAGAGGTAGATAGTAGCTCAGCACCGCTCTCTACATGTGGTAGGTTGGTTCAGTTGCCTGATAATAGCCAGGACGAAACTGAACCTGAATCTGGAGGTGTGGACGGCACTAGAGGAAGGTGAAAGAATTAGGAGCTGAGGTCGTAAGGTCAGAAATGATGGGAGCAGAATTAGACCATTCGGCCCATCAAGTCTACTCCACCATTCAATCATGGCTGATATATCTCTCCTGCCTTCTCCCCATAACACCTGACACCCGTACTAATCAAGAATCTATCTATCTCTGCCTTAAAAATATGCAGACTTGGCCTCCACAGCATTCTGTGGCAAAGAATTCCACATCCTTTACGAAGGGGATGAGGAAATATTTCATTAGTCAGAGGGAGGTGAATTTGTGGAATTCATTGCTAAATTAATACAGTCTCCAAATGCATTCCTCAGCCATGGAAAATCCCAAGCTGAACTATGTGGAGCTTGTTGAAAGACTGTGATCCCTTGCTCCACCATGACGTGGGAAGGTCCTGCATTAATGTACAGCTCCATAACTCGTGAGAATAAATGAGCATAATGATGCTTTAGGAATGGAAATCCTTCAGAATAGGAATTTTTGCAATTGAGTTTAGTTTAATTTAGAGATAGAGTGCGGAAACAGGCCCTTCAGCCCATCGCGTCCGCGCCGACCAGCGATTCCCGCACACTTACACAATCCTACACACACTAGGGACAACTTACAATTTTACCAAGCCAATTAACCTACAAAATCTTGTATGTCTTTGGAGTGTGGAAGGAAACCGGAGCACCCAGAGTAGACCCATACGGTCACAGAGAGAATGTACAAACTCCGTATAAACAGCACCTGTAGTCAGGTGAAACCCTGGGTCGAAGGCAGCAACTCTACTGTTGCACCACCGTGCCGCCCAGATTGCTACACATCTTTTTCTGAAATAGTTCTGTTTTGTGACCCTGACAAGTACTTTAATACTTTAATCCATTCAAACGACTCCACTTGACACAATGAGCTGACAAACTTACGGATTGTTACCGCGGGAGGCATGACTGTTAAAACAATTATGCAGGTTGCCCCAGGTGGTGACGTTCAGGGACGTTAACTGAACAGATGCCTCTACGACGAATGGGACTGCAGGAAACAGGCAAGAAAAGTGTGTTAAAATCTTCTCATTGTGGAATCTTAAGATCCGATTTTTAAGGGGGTTTGCATGCTGTGAGACGGGCAAGAAACGGGAATTGCCTTAAATACCAGGTTGGTTTAACTCCGGGCTTCATTACAGTTCCCTGAGTGAGTCCGGTAGGAGTAATGTGTATACACTCACGAGAGGAATAGATCGGGTAGATGCACAGAGTCTCTTGCCCAGAGAGGATGAACCGAGGACCAGAGGACATAGGTTTAAGGTGAATGGGGAAAGATTTAATAGGAATCTGAGGGTAACTTTTTCACACAAAAGGTGGTGGGTGTATGGAACGAGCTGCCAGATGAGGGAGTTGAGGCTGGGACTATCCCGGCGTTTAAGAAACAGTTAGACAGGTACATGGATAGGACAGGTTTGGAGGGATATGGACTAAACGCAGGCAGGTGGGACTAGTGTAGCTGGGACATGTTGGCCGGTGTGGGCAAGATGGGCCAAAGGGCCTGTTTCCACACTGTATCACTTTATGACTCTAATGACTGAATGGATGATACTTTATTGTCACATGTACCTAGGTACAGTGAAATGCTTAGTTTTGCATACCGCCTAGGCAGCACACAAGTTTTGTTGGTGCTGACAATGTTACGAAAGCACCGAATGGTCGTATTTACTGCCTGCCGCTGCACGTGGCAACAGACCCACCCCTCACCTGCCAGTTCCCCTTAATGGAAGAGGAGTAATGGGATGAGGTGGGAACGGTCTCCCACAGGGTAAATGGGGGTTTACACACTAACTATACTAGTTAGGAGGAGCAGGAGCAGGGGACTCAGTCAGTCCATCTCTCTGCGCATCACAGCTCTGCAATCTGCCATCAATTCAATAAATAGGCGGATGATCAGAACCAAACCCAATGGGGGCCAACACCAGAGTTGTGGTTCGGCACAAAGTGCTGCAGAAAAATCAGCGGGGTGGGCAGCATTTCTGGAGAAAAGGAAATAGGGGATGTTTCGGGTCAAGACCCTTTTTCAGCAGGATCTCGAACCGACACATCACCCATCCTTTTTCTCCAGAGATGCTGGCTGTCCCAGTGAGTTCCTCCAGCTTTTTGTGTCTATCTTTGGTTTACTGCAGCATCTGCAGTTCCTTCTTAAAGAGAAACAGAGAAGATCTTTTTGTATTAGATTTATTCATGCTAAATCCCAAACGGGTGCTGCTTCATGAGAAATATCAGCACTCAACAATATTACTTTGTTTTTTGGTAAAGTAGTTAAAGTAGTCATGGATTTCTTTAAACACAAGAAAATATAACAATGAATGTAACATCGAGTTGCAAGGGATGTACAGGAAAGTAATAGTTCAGTCAGCCCTTTTAGACAAAACCCAAAGGAACTGCAGATGCTGGTTTAAACTGTAGACACAAAAAGCTGGAGTAACTCAGCGGGACAGGCAGCATCTCTGGAGAGAAGGAATTGGTGGCGTTTTGGGTCGAGACCCTTCTGAAGAAGGTTCTGAAGAAGGGTCCCGATCTGAAACATCACCTATTCCTTCTCTCTAGAAATGCTGCCTGGCCTGCTGGGTTTCTCCAGCATTTTGTGTCCATCTTCAGACAAAACCCAATCTCTCGTATGAATACTGTACCTATCTGATTCTTGAGCTGAAGGTAGGTCCTGCTGGACAGATGGCAGAGGCAATAAGTGCTGTAACTGCCACGGCAAATAATCTCATCTGTCACGTTGTTCCTCATCATACACTCTCCCTTTTCTCTGCTTATATTGCCAAGATTCCCTTTTAATGTCACTTTAAAATGCTGAAAAAGAAAATAAAGTTAAAAGATATATCTCTGAGCAAACTTCACTTATTACAACAACGTGCCTGCAAACAAAAGTGGTAAAGATCAAAAGTTTGGGTCACCAATAAATGTATATGAAAACTCTAAAGAAATGTATTTATGTCCAAAGAGTCATTAGAATGCGGAATGTAATTACATGAATAGATGAGCCAAATCTGCACAGATGATTATAAGGGAACATTGGGTAAACACAGTAGCGCAGCGGTAGAGTTGCTGCCCTACAGCGTCAGAGACCCTGACTACAGGTGCTGTCTGTACAGATTTTGTTCGTTCTCCCCGTGACCTACATGGGTTTTCTCCAGGATCTCCGGTTTCCTCCCACACTCCAAAGACGTACAGGTTTGTAGGCTAATTGGTTTTGCTATAAATGTAAATTGTTCCTAGTGTGTGTAGGATAGTGTTAGTGTGCGGGGATCACTGGTCGGCGTGCACGGTGGGTTGAAGGGCCTGTTTCCATGCTATATCTCTAAACAAAACCATTGGATGCCAAATGGCTTTTTGTTCCGATGTGATACTGGATAAACTCTGAAACTAGGTAAGGACATAAGGCAACAAGGAATAAGAGATGTAAGGAACTGCAGGTGCAAAACTTGTTGTTTTGCTCGAGATTCCAGCATCTTCAGTTCATTGCTTCTCCTATTCCTTGTTGCATTATGTCTTTATCTAGTTTCAGAGTTTAAGCAGTATCGCATCAGAATAAAAAGCCATTTGGCCCGGCTGTTCTCTGCTAGAGTTTATGCTTTACATGATGCTCCTCCGTTTGTCTTTGTCGCACAATGTTGGCATTTCCTTCTGTGTAGGAAGGAACTGCAGATGCTGGTTTACACCGTAGATAGACACAAAATGCTGGAGTAACTCAGCGGGACAGGCAGCTTCAACGGAGAAGCACTAAATGCTGGAGTAACTCAATGGAGTTCTCCAGAAATGCTGGCTGACCCACTGAGTTACTCCAGCATTTTGTGCCTATCTTTGGAATTTCCTTCTGTTTCTTTCTGCTTCACATTTTTACCTTGATCCCCTTTTGGGATTCCCCTGTTATTTAGTTCATTTACTCCCTTCAATGGCATGATTCGCATTCTAATCACTATTTGGACAAAGGAAATCTTGAATTCCCATGTGATAGGAGTAAAATTAGTCCATTTGGCCCATTGTCCACTCAGCCATTCAATCATGGCTGATCTATCTCTCCCTCCTAACCCCATTCTCCTGCCTTCTCCCCATAACCTCTGACACTTTACTAATCAAGAAACTATCTCTCCTTTAAAAATATCCATTGACTTGGCCTCCACAGCCTTCTGTGGCAATTGTCAATTGTGCACAAAATGGACATATTAAGACAATCCACAATGTAATTTAAAAAGTTTGAGTTAATTTGATATTACCTGTGTCTTGTTGAAAGTATCAGCAATTGCCAAAGGTTGAAAGGCAACTTTTGGACAACTGCCAGCTTGTCCTGTGAACTTTATCCAAATTGTTTTTTGGCATTCACTGTTAAAGGAGCACCTGTAAAAAATGGACACTTTTCATAAATTGTGTTGAGCGGAATTATGAGAATGTTAATTTAAGCTTTAAGTTCCTTCCTTTTAATACACAGGAAAGCACGCATTTTTTTGAGGTCATAACGCTATTTATTATTGATACTAACATTTGCACGTTGCAGAAAACTGAATTATTTTGGATATTACCAAAAAGAAGATTAATGCATGGTTATCTTCTGAAAATGGCAGCAATGCGTCACCTCAGCAAAAAAGTTTTCTAGGCACTACCTTGTTCAGCAGTGCAGGTCAATCAAAGAGGACAATGACGATCTATTATGAAACAAAACACTTAAACCAATGGCCTAGATATTGGTGTGTAGGAAGGAACTGTAGATGCTGGTTTATACCGAAGAAAGATACAAAGTGTTGGAATATCTTAGTGTTGGAGAAGTAAGGCAGCATCTCTGGAGAAAATGTATGGGTGACGTTTCGGGTCTGAAGATGGGTTCTGTATGGAAACGTTATCCACCCTTTTTCTCCAGAGATATGGCCTGGTCGGCTGAGATACTGCAGCACTTTGTACCTATCTTCGGCCTAGTTATTAAGGCCTAGACAACATCTAACTCATTGGGTCAGGATGATGGGATATTGGCCTCTGGACCTTAACAAAAAATCCCCTGATTACAACTCTACATGTCTTTGATCCCAAGGCAATGGCCCAAGACAGGGGTTGTTAAATCAAGAGCTGGACATTTGTGGTCACCACAATAGAGGAGTGATGTGAATGGGTTGAAGAAGGAGCAGGGGAGATTTATCAGCATGTTGCCAGGGCTAGAAAGTTTCACACATAAGGAAAGATGGAATAGGTTGGGGTTGCTTGCTTTGAAACAGAGGAAGCTAATGGGTACATATAAAATTACAGAGTAATTAAGAAGAACCTGGTACCCTTACCAGGGAAGTCCAAAACCTGGGACATTTAAATTAATTTGTAGAAGGATTAGGAAGAAGATACAGATTAATTTTTTCCCCTCAGATGATGATGAGTGAGAAACTCAATGTATGAATGAGTGCTAAAGGTATAAATCTTAATCACATTTATACAATATTTATATCTGTGTTTAAAGACCGTGACCTACCAGCCAAGGCACCCAGTGTTGGGTACGTGGATTTATGCTGGGGAGCTTCACATTGACCAGCACTGACATGATGGGCTGAATGACCTCCTCATAGAGTCTAACTCACAGGCCCTTCGACCCAACTTGCCCACACCAACGAACATGTCCCATCTACACAGGTCCAACCTGCATACGTTTAGCCCATATCCCTCTAAACCTGTCCTATCCATCCATGTACCTGTCTAAATGTTTCTTCTGTGTTATAAATTCTCTAAGTTTAGTATTATCGCTAGGATCGAACAAAATGCTCCGATACAGGAGGTGGGTTCAGAATAACAATTACATTAAGGCAGGGGAGTCAAATTACCGGGGTCCAATCCAGCCCTCAGGATGATTTGGGGGGGAAAAAGTAAATTCATGACCATTTATTATGTATATGTACAATGAACACCGAAGATAGTCTAAAAAATGCCGGAGTAGCTCAGCGGGACAAACGGCCTGCCAGAGGTGAGAATGAACATTTGACAATTAATTAAACCGTTCACTTGATGCGGGCGGCGGCGCCTCGAGCGACCCCAGGGCGCGCTCCCACGGGCGGCAACCACTGCCCGTGCGGGGATCACTGACCAGACAGCCCCCTCCTCCCATTCAAGACACCCCCTCCTCCCCAGACTAGACATCCCCCTCCCAAAATCTTAGCCAAAATAGCATTGTTTTTCTCTCGTCACAACTTTCTTGTAGCTTACTACTGTAAGTTAATACCAATCCTAATGGACCTCGTGAGAAGTTCCTGCATTCTGGGAACTAGTAGCGGCCTCATTATGGTTGCTGTGAATTTTTCAACATGTTGAAAAATTAGTGGCCACCATAGAGATTATCAAGAAATCTCGAGCCGTAGGTGGGTTGCCAGGAGGTCCTAATGGGTTCCCAGGAGGTCGACGGTTCTCGTAAGTTGTAGCCAGTGCTGACCGGTGAATTTCATTTGCTTATTGGGAAAAAAGGTAAGCAGTTGTTTTCAGAATTAAGAATAACCGACCGGTAATGTTAAATGTCCGCCAAGCTTCACAACTGTGTATCTCTGGCTTCTTAAAAGTTGTCTCTGATCCTTCTCCCCCCTCTCTCTCTCCCCCCCTCTCTTCCCTTCCTCCCCCCTCCCCCCCCCCTCCCCCCTCCCCCTCCCTCCCTCCCCCTCTCTCCCTCCCCTCACCCCTCCCCCTCCCCCCCTCTCTTCCACTCTCCCTCTCCCCTCCCCCTCTCGCCTATCCCCCTCCTCCCCCCCTCCCTCTCCCCCCCTCCCCCCCTCTCCCTCCCCCTCCCCCTCTCCCTGTGAATTTTTTAGATAGGGCAAGCAGGGGGAGCGCTGTCTAAAAAATTCACACGGTCTGGTGAAGGAAGCGATGTGTTTGTGTTCCACTCTGACAGTCGCCGTTACAGTTCCCGGTTTTTCAGTCCGCTGAAAAATCGCCTAAGTGGGACAGGCCCATAAAAATAATGTTTGCTAGGCAATCTTCTTCATAAGAAACAAAATTCGTAAAGTTAAACACTTTGTAGTTATCGCAGAGACTGAGACACATGTGGGCAGGTTGAAAAAGCGAAGGCACCGAAAGCTGTTGGAGCAAGCGCGTACGTTTGCGCGTGCACAACTGATCTGGCCCGCATGATGTCGCAGTTTGCCAAATCCGGCCCGATACTCCCCTGTCCAGACACCACGCCCCAGATCAGACACCTCCTCCCCAGACCAGACCCCCCTCCCTCCCAGACCATACACCCCCTCCCTCCAAGTCCAGACAGCCCCTCCTCCCATTCCAGACAGCCCCTACCCCAGACTAGACATCCCCCTCCCCCAATCTTAGCCAAAATAGCATTGTTTTTTCTCCCATCACAAAATTCTTGTAGCTTGCGACTGTAAGTTAATACCAATCCTAAAAGTAATGTTTGCGCGGCAATCTTCTTCATAAGAAACAAAATATGTAAAGTGAAACACTTTGTAGTTATAGCAAAGACTGAGAAACATGAGAGCAGGTTGAAAAAATGAAGGGAACGAAAACTGTGGGAGCAAGCGCGTACGTTTGCGTGTGCACAACTGATGTGGCCCGCATGATGTCGCAGTTTGCCCAATCCGGCCCGTGACCTCAAATGAGTTTGACACCCTTGCATTAAGGGGAAGTGTAATTGAGTCAATAATTTATTTTTTAAAATGGGGGCGGATTTGTAAGTTAATAGGCCCTCTGTAAATTGCCCCCATAGTGTATTCAATGGGTGAGAAAGTGGGATAACACTTTAACTATGCTAAATGTTATTCACAATATTCCCTTTATCATGTATCTGTACACTGCGGATGGATCGAACGTAATCATGTATTGTCTTTCCGCTAGCTGGTTAGCACGCAACAAAAGCTTTTCACTGTACCTCGGTACACGTGACAATCAACCAAACTCAACTCAAATGAGAAGTGAGTACAGGTGGGGAAGGCCCACTATGAAGAGTTTAGCATCATTTTGGGTCCAGAATGTTTATGCCAATAGTATTAATATTATATATAGTATTATTTGTAGTATTATAAAGACCAGGGGGTTGGACAGCGGCAGGAGTAACATTAACTAAATAAACAACCTTGAAATTTTGCAGAAAAATACTCCGGCTCACAAACACTGTCCTGATTTTGATTACAAAACAGATTGACATCAGTGTGTAGGAAGGAACTGTAGATGACGGTTTAAACCAAAGATAGAGACAAAAAGCTGGAGTAACTCAGCTAGTCAGACAGCATCTCTGGAGAAAAGTAATGTGACGTTTCGGGTTCAGTCTGAAGAAGGGTCTCATCCCGAAACGTCACCTACTCCTTTCCTCTATCAGATGCTGTCTGATGTGCTGAGTTCCTCCAGCTTTCTTTGTCTATCTTCAGATTAACATCAGTGTTGCTTTACGAAGTGGATGTCCAGGAGTGTTGCTGCTACTCAGCTGCTTTGCACAAACAGACCTTTCCTCGTGCACACACCATCCACAGTACGGGTCCTGTGCCGACAAACAACGTTCACACGAACTATACTGGATACAGTTTGCCACCTTCAGCCGCCTCACCTGCAGAGCCAAGAGAAAAAAAATGTATTAGGAGTCTTCTAACACACGCAAGTACATAAGTGATAGGAGCAGAATTAGGCCATTCAGGCCCATCAAGTCAACTCCGCCATTCAGTCATGGCTGATCTACCTTTCCCTTACGGGCTGATTCCCCACGGGAGATTCCTTTGTGCACCGTGTGTGTGTGTGTGGGGGTGTATGTGTGTGCGTATATATGAATGTATGTATATGTGTGTGTGTGTGTGATGTGTGTATGTATGTGTGTAAATAAGAATATGTATATGTGTGTGGTGTCTGCGTGTATATCCAATTGTGTGTGTATATGTATGTATATGTATGTATATTTGTGTGTGTATGCATGTTCAATGATTCAATAGTCCTGTATTATCACGTTTGATTTGCCATACAGTCATTATAGGAAAAAAGCAACAAGACACACAACTACATAAAAGTTAACATAAACATTCACCACAGAGACTCCCCCACATTCCTCACTATGATGGAAGGCAATAAAGTCTTATCTTCTTTCCTGCTTATTCTCCCGCGGTCGAGGGAGTCGAACCATCCGCACTCGGGGTGATCGAAGCTCCCACATAGAAACATAGAAAAAAGGTGCAGGAGGAGGCCATTCGGCCCTTCGAGCCAGCACCGCCATTCATTGTGATCATGGTTGATCGTGACCAATCATTAACCCGTACCTGCCCTCTCCCCATATCCCTTGATTCCACTAGACCCTAGAGCACTATATAACAATATCTTAAACCCATCCAGTGATTTGGCCCCGACTGCCCTCTGTGGCAGGGAATTCCACAAACTCTCTGGGTGAAAAAGTATTTTCTCACTTCAGTCTTAAGTGGCCTCCCCTTTATTCTAAGACTGTGGCCCCTGGTTCTGGACCCAACATTGGGAACATTTTTCCTGCATTTAGCTTATCCAGTCCTTTTATAATTTTATATGTTTCTATAAGCTCTCTCCTCATCCTTCTAAACTCCAGTGAATACAAGCCTAGTCTTTTCAATCTATCCTCATATGACACTCACGCCAACCCAGGGATCATTCTTGTGAACCAACGCTGCACTGCCTCAATCACAAGGATGTCCTTCCTCAAATTAGGAGACCAAAACTGTACGCAATACTCCAGATATGGTCTCACCAGAGTCCTATACAACTGCAGAGGAACCTCTACTCCTGTACTGAAATCCTCTTATTATGAAGGCCAACATGCCATGAATATTATGTTCCCTGACCCGATCCTCCTGCAGCCACGTCTCCGTAATCCCCACAATATCATACCTACCAACCACTAACTGAGCCTCAAGCTCATCTATGTTACATCTTATACTTCGAGCATTCAAATACAGTATTTTTAATTCTTTATGCATCTCACCATTCACATCGATCCCTATTACACTTGGCCATACTCTCCTATCCCTTTGTGAGCTTTCTTTCCCGTTAATTCTGGGGTCATTAACTATCCCTTTACTCCCTTTCCCTTTAACGCCGTCCTTGACTATCCCATTTGACACCCTTATTTAGTTTAAAATCACTTGTGTCGCAGTGGCAAACCTGCCTGCCAGAATGCCGGTTCCCCACCTGTTAAGGTGCAATCTGTTCCTTTTGTACAGTTCCCCTTCCAAAACAGATCCCAGTGGTCTAAGAATCTAAATTCCTGCCCCCTGCACCAGTTCCCCAACCACACATTCAGGTCCTATATCTCCCTGTTCCTGCTCTCGCCAGCACGAGGAACTGGAAGCAAACCAGAGATAACTACCCTGGAGGTCCTGCTTTTCAGCACTTTTCCGAGCTCTCTGAAGTCACACTTCAGAATATTCATCCCCTTGTTTCAGACATCGTTTGTGCCAACATGCACTACAATGTCCGGCTGTTCATCTTCGCCCTTGAGGATTTTCTGCACTCTGTCTGTGACATCCTAGATCCTGGCACCCGGGAGGCAGCACACCATCCTCGCATCCCGTCTGTTGCCGCAAAAACCCCTGTCCGTACCTCTCACAATGGAGTCTCCAACCACCACTGCGTTGCCTGACATTGGCCTCGCAAGCCAGTGCGCTGCTCGGTGCGTCAACATCTTCTGTCCCGACAGCTTCTAAGTGGGTGAACCTGTTCACAAGAGGTACAACACCCGGGGATCTGTGCATTCCATGTTTACTTCCCTTTCTCACTGTCACCCACCTTCTCTCTTCCAGTACGTAAGGTTTAACAATCTTGCTGTAGGACTTGTCGAGGAACGACTCAGCCTCTTGGATGAACCGGAGGTCATCCACTTGCTTCTCCAGTTCTCCAACTCGGTCCTTCAGGAGCTGTACCTGGATGCACTTCTCACACTTGTAGCAGCCAGAGGCACCAGCGGTGTCCTTGACCTCCCACATACTGCAAGTATCGCGCTGAATCAGCTTGCCTGACATCTCCTTCTTTCATCTCTCCCTCTCCAGAGTTTTGTGTAGCTACCTCGCCGAAGACTCTCGAGCCAAAGACTCACAAGGCACTTTACTCATAAGGCTGCTTCCCTAGAGCATCCTTGTTTACATTGACTGATAAATTGCTTAATTTACCCATTTACCCATTTACGAACTAAATTCCTCAGTTTTAAACTGTTCCCTGTGACACTCACCTCCCCCCATGGGCTCCAGCTTCTCCTTCATGCTGCTTCTTTAAAATCCACGTAAGCTCTGTGTTAAGTCTGTCTGCGTTTTGCCGCTCTTTTTCAACTGTTTTCCCCCTCTAACTCACCTCTTTCTCTCCTCCCATATTGGCTTCAGCCAATCAGTGCTTCTTCCAGCTTCTCCTTGTTGCTGCTTCTTCAAAATCCACGCAAGCTCTGTCAGGGGTGATCGAAGCTCCCGCGATCGGGGTGGTTGAAGCTCCTGCAACTTGGAGCTCCCAAAGTCAGTCCCTGACAAAGGGACCGCCAGCACCACGATGTTAAGTCCACAGGCTCCCACAGTTGCGGCTCCCAAAGTAACGATCCCCAGCAAGAGGCCGCCAGCTCCTCGATGTTACGACGGGGATACGATACAGAAAAAGTGGCATCTCCGTCGAGCAAAGAAATTTTAAAAAGATTCCCCCAACCCACCCCCCACATAAAACAAAGCGAAAGATACACTAAAACATACATTTAACAACATACTAAAAACAACAAAGAAAGAAAAGGACGAGGCAGACGGTTTGTGAGGCTGCCATTGTACGGCGCCATGTATACGTGTGTGTGCGCGAGTGCATGCATGTGTAATGATTGCCCACAATTAAGGATAAAGAGACAACAGTTTTCACACAAACCTTACAACTAATGAGCAGGGTACATGATAACACACTAATAATGTTTACAAACATGAGCTAAAACTAAACTGCTGCCTGTACTTAATGGCAATGTTTAGAAGACTGCAGAGAAATCTCGGTGGGCCAAATGGCCTGTTTCCATGTGGTATCTTTAAACTGAACTAAACTAATCATTTCAATTACATTTCAAAATAGGATAATCAGAGCTAGTTTTTAATCAACATATGAACTAAGTAAGTTTATTGGCCAAGTATTCACATACAAGGAAATTGCCTTTGTGCTCCGCCCACAAGTAACAACATGACATACAGTGACAGTTACGAATGACTCAGAAAACAGTAAACAATAATAATAATAATAAGACAATGATAAAACATCATTGATCAAGCAAAATACCAGATCAAAGGGAAGGCTACAGATTTTTGGCTGTAGAGTAAAGCAGCTACTCGTGGATAAAAACTGTGTTTATGTCTGGCTCTGGCAGCTTTGACAATCCGGAGACGCCTTCCAGAGGAAAGTGATTCAAAGAGTTTGTGGCCAGGGTGAGAGGGGTCAGAGATGATCTTGCCCCCTCGGTTCATTAACGGAGGGAAGGTTGCAGCCAATAATCTTCTCTGCTGATCGGACGATTCGCTGCAGCCTCCAGGTGTCGTGCTTGGTGGCTGAGCCAAACCAGACCACGATGGAGAAGGTGAGAACAGACTCTACGATGGCCGTGTAGAATTGGACCATCATTGCCTGTGGCAGATTGTACTTCCTCAGCTGCCGCAGGAAGTACATCCTCTGTTGTGCCTTTTTTGACTGTGGAGTCGATGGTAGCCCCCCACTTAAGGTCCTTGGAGATGATGGTTCTCAGGAACTTAAAATACTCCACAGATGTGACTGTGGTGTTGTTGATGGTGAGTGAGGGGAGGGGGAGCTCTCCTAAAGTCTACTATTCCACTGTCTTAAGAGCATTGAGCTCTAGGTTATTGCTCCAGGACGCCAGCTGTGACACTTCCTGTCTGTAGGCGGATTCCTACCCATTCTGGATCAGTCCAATCAGGGTTGTGTCGTCCGCAAACTTGAGAAGCTTGACAGAGGTGTCTGTGGAGGTGCAGTCGTTGGTGTAGATAAAGTAGAGGAGAGAGTACGCAGCCTTGCGGTGCTCCTATGCCGAGTGTTTGCGGGTCTGAGATGTGCTTTCCCAGCCTCACATGCTGCTTCCTGTCTGTCAGGAAGCTGATAATCCACCGACAGAGGGGCTCAACTCGGAAAGTTTGGAGTGTAGTAGCTCTGGCACAATGATGTTGAATGCAGAGCTAAATTCAACAAACAGGATCCTCGCATAGGTCCTCTGGCGGTCTAGTTGTTGTAGGATGAAGTGCAGGCCCAGGTTGACTGCATCATCCACAGATCTATTGGCCCGATATGCAAACTGCAGAGGGTCCAGCAGGGAGTTTGCAGTGACTACAACTCTCCCGCTTTCGGCGGGAGATCGCCCGCTGAAAGTCCATTTTCGCAAAATCTCCCGCTTGAGATTTAATTTCTCCCGCCCGGGCGGGAGAAATTATATCTCAAACGGGAGAGCGGGAGATTTTGCTAAAATTGACTTTCAGTGGGCGATCTCCCGCCGAAAGCGGGAGAGTTGGAGTCACTGATTTTGTGATATTTTTCAGCTTGGCCACCACAAGCCTTTTAAGTGTCTTCATGACTACAGAGGTCAGTGCAACAGGCCTGTAGTCATTAAGACAAGTAATCCTTGCCTTTTTGGGTACAGGGACTATAATGGAGACTGGGATCCCTCGTTGGGGACCCGGGAGGAGAAGAAGCTCCGACCGCCGGTCCGCGGCCTACATCTACCGCGGGCGTGGCGGGGACTTACCATCAGGAGTGGGGTCCCTCGCCGGGGACCCTTGGAGAGAAGCTCTGACTGCCGGCCCTGCCTTCTGCGGTGCTTTTGGCTCTCACAGGTCCTCCTCCATCACAAGACCTTGAACGCAGCCACAGTCCCGCCGACGAGTATGTCCAAATAATCCAGCGAGTGCGAAAAATCCGGAACGATGTTTGGAGGTACCCTATGTCTAATGTTTATGAGTACCTCTCTCGTGAAAGTAATCTTTGTAGGGTTTTCACAGACGACACAAACGACACAAAAACGAACAAACACATACAAAACAGCAAGGAGCAGTACACCATGGCAGCCATCGTCGACGCCAGCAGCAGCAGCTGCACTGCAAGAAGCTACACATGGCTTATAATCCAGCTTTGAATATTGTACAGTACATTCTGTGTAAATGAGAGATGGTGAGTGTATTGTATTGTACATTACGTATAAATGAGAGATGGTGAGAATATTGTATTGTATTGTACAGTACATATAAATGAGAGATGGTATGAATATTGTATTGTATAAATGAGAGATGGTGAGAGTTTGGTTATGTGCATGGATTTTTCCTTCACATTATTTGCAAGAAATTACTGTCTGGTTATTTTTAGGAAGTAATAATCTTGATGAAAGATGGAAAAGATGTTGAGTTCGTAGAATGTTCTGTGACAGCTAATCCAAGACAGATAGAAACAAATATTAAAAAAATCTGAAGAAGAATGAAAGAAGAATCTGAAGAAGGGTCTTGACCCGAAACGCCACCCGTTCCTTCTCTCCAGAGATGCTGTCTAATCCGCTGAGCTACTACAGCCTTTTGTGTTTATTTAAACCAGCATCTGCAGTCGCTGCAGTTGCTGAAGAAATAAAATGAGTCTGTAATGGAATGATAGAATGAAAGCAAAAGGGTTCGGTAATGTTACCAGGAAACAGTGGATAGGTTTCAAGGAGCTGTTGAACCTGAATTTTGGGTCCTGGCATCAAGACAACAACCTTTCCCTCAATGTCAGCAAGACAAAGGAGATAGTGATCGACTTCAGGACACGAAGCAGGACACATACCCCAGTTTACATTGGCGGTGACGAAGTATAGATGGTTGAAACGTCAAATTCCCAGCGACTGGCAGAAGGCAAAGAGTGGGAATAAGGGGAGCCTTTTCGGGTTGGCTTCCAGTGACTCGAGGTGTTAGGCAGGGGTCATTGTAAGGTCCACTACTTTCACGTTATGTATTAATGATCTGGATGATGGAATTGATTGCTTTGTGGCCAAGTTTGTGGATAACACAAAGCAGGTAGTGTTGAGGAAGCAGGAAGTCTTGGACAAGTTGGGAGAGTGGGCAAAGAAGTAGCAAATGGAATGCAGCATAGCAATGTCATGCACTTTGCTAGAGGAGGCAAGAGAATGGGGTTAACAATAAAAACACCAACAATTGCAAAATAGCTGAATAGTGAATATTGTAAGGCAAAATCTGAGTAGTGCAAAAAAATATTGCATTCATAGAATAACCAAATGAGACTGTCCTTAAGTCTGAGCTTTCACGTTCCTGTATCATAACCCTCTCCCATCAGGCAAAAGGTGTAGGTGTGAAAATGCACACCACCAGATTCAGGGACAGTTTCTTTACAGCTATTATCAGGCAACTGAATCATCCTACCACAACCAGAGGGCAGTGCTGAACTACTATCTACCTCTTTGATGTCCCTCGGACTATCCTTGACCTGACTTTGCCGGCTTTACGTTATGAAGCTGCTCTAGATGGAAGGAAATGACAAGCTTGTGATGGACTGGGCTGTGTTCACCACTCTCTGCAGGATCAGGCAGCCAAGAACACTTGCCACACCAGACTGAAATGCACTCTACTAGAATACATTCTGTAGTACATCTGTTGAAGTCCGAGAGAATCCTCAAGTACTTGCTGAATCTTCTCAAATGCCTGTATGCTGATGTGTTTTTTTGATCGGCTGGAGTGTGGCGGCGCCTAACAGCAGCGGCTTGACTGCGGTCCGTCTGTCTTTTTTTTAAACATTTTTGTCCCGTTAGATGTATGCTTTTGGTTTTAATTTTTATTATTTTTTAGCTGTGTATATGTGGGGGAGGGGGGCAATGGGGAAACCGTTTAATCTCTTCCCTGTAAGGACATTTTGTAATGTTAAGACTGCAGGAATGAAATTTTGTTCAACCCTTGTCTGTTTGAATGATAATAAAAGGCATTCTATTCTGATCACCACATGGTGACACAGTGGCGCAGCGGTTGAGTTGCTGACTTACAGCGCTAGAGACCCGAGTTCGATCCTGACTACGGGTGCTGTCTGTATGGAGTTTGTACTTTCTCCCTGTGACCTGCGTGGGTTTTCTCGGGGATCTTTATTCTTTGGAGCGCAGAAGGTTAAGGGGGGACTTGATTGAGGTCTTTAAAATGATGAAAGGGATAGACAGAGTTGACGTGGATAAGCTTTTCCCATTGAGGGTAGGGAAGATTCAAACAAGAGGACATGACATGAGAATTAAGGGACAGAAGATTAGGGGTAACGTGAGGGGGGAACTTCTTTACTCAGAGGGTGGTGGCTGTGTGGAATGAGCTTCCAGCAGAGGTGGTGGAGGCAGGATCGATTTTAACATTTAAAAGTAAAGTGGATAGGTATATGGACGTGAAGGGAATGGAGGGGTATGGTCTGAGTGCAGGTAGAATGGACTAGGGGATTAAATACCGATCAAAAAATTTTAACAAAAATTCTTGCACAAAGACTAAGCAAAATTGTTAATGAATTAATTCATCCTGATCAAACAGGATTTATACCTAAAAGATATTCTTCATATAATTTAAGACGGTTATTTAATATTATATACTCGAAAAGAAGTGATAAAAAAGACTTAGTAGTCATCTCGTTGGATGCAGAAAAAGCTTTTGACCAGGTGGAATGGCCTTATCTATTTTCGGTGATGGAAGCCTTTAAGCTTGGTGATAAGTTTTACTACTTGGATTAAATTATTATACGCAAATCCAACAGCTAGAATAATAACAAATTATATGTTATCAACTAAGTTTAGTTTATCTCGAGGTTGTAGACAAGGCTGTCCTTTATCACCATTACTGTTTGCGTTAGCAATCGAACCCCTTGCTCAAAGGGTAAGACTACATCCAGAAATATATGGATACGATACTAAAGATACTAAGAATAAAATCTCGTTATATGCGACGATATATTACTTTATATTACAAAACCGGAAATAGTATCTGTAATTTGTTAAAACTAATAACGGAATTTGGTTTAATTTCAGGATAAAGCATCAATTGGAATAAAAGTGAACTTATGCCAATAACCATGAATAATTTACAGATATTACAACAATTTCCTTTCAAGATAACAAATGAAAATATTAAATACCTTGGTATTTTTGTTACAAAAAGATTTGACTCTTTATTTAAATCTAATTTCCCGTTATTATTGAATAAATTAAATAAAAATATCTTATATTGGAAAAGCTTACCTATCTCAATGTTAGGTAAAATAAACGCAATAAAAATGATTTTCCTCCCACAATTATTATATTTATTTCAATCAATCCGATATATCTTTCTAAAAATTTCTTTAAAAAGTAGACTCAATAGTCACTAACTTTATTTGGGACTACAAAAATCATAGAATAAATAAAAAACATTTATGTAAAGCTAAAAATAAATGGGGGCTTAGCTTTACCAAATTTTATGTTCTATTATTGGGCAGTTAATATTAGAAATATGAATTTTGGTTAGGAGAAATAGATAATAAACCAAATTGGTTAAAAATGGAAAGAGAAGACTGTTTTCCATTTGAAATTAGCTCTATAATATTTGCTAATATTAATGTACCTAAGAAAACTTATAGTGAAAAATCTGATAATAGAAAGTGGAATACGTATTTGGAAACAAATAAAGAAAACACTAAAACTAAAATTTATACCGCTAGCTCTTACAATTGCCAATAATTTTACGTTTAAACCGTCAATGATGGATAAAGCTTTTATACAATGGAAAAATAAAGGAATTCTAAACATAGGGGATCTTTATAAGGATAATTCATTTCTTTCATTTCAAGAATTTACAACAAACTTACGGGCTTCATAATAATGAATATTTCAGATATTTACAAATCAGAAACTATATTTCCGCAAATACACAAGAACTTAGAAATAGAAAGAGTGAAATTTTAGATGAATGCTTGAATAAACACCCAAATACAGAAAAAATGATATCATACATTTATAATATTTTGTTGGAAAGTGATATCCCATCATCGGAAATACATAGACAGCGCTGGGAAAATGAACTAAGTCAAATAATAAGTCCAGAAATATGGGAAGAAAGCCTACAACATATACATTATTGCTCTTTAAACGCTAAACATGCACTTTATACAGTTTAAAATCTTACATAGATTACATTATTTCTAAATCTAAACTACATAAATATATTTCCAAAACTATCACCTATATGTGATAAATGTCAAATCATGGAAGCAACTCTGTCACACTCATTTACTAATTGTACGAAGATTTTACAATATTGGAATGAAATATTCAAAACAATCTCGAAAGTTATTAATATTACTATGATTTATGACCCAAAGTTAATCATACTTGGAATACCGGAAATGGAACAAATAATTACAAGGAATCATAGAACTTTTATCGACTATTCTTTAATAATTGGGAAAAAATTAATATTAAAATTTTGGAAAGGCCCTGTATCCCCAACAATTAAAATGTGGAATACAGAAATGACGGAGACACTTCACTTGGAGAGATTGAGACTTGTCCTCATGGACAGGTTAGATCTCTTCAAGGAGATATGGTCTCCCTATATTAAAATATCTACAGGGTCACAAGGTTCGGCGCAGGGACTTGACTGAGGCCTGAATATCTGAGTGGATGAAGAAATACACATAACAAATCATGAATGTATCTCCAAGATTGGATTACTTAGTAATACTTTAATCTCCATCAAACTTTTCACACTTTCTTTTCTATTTTCTATTCCTTTTTTCTATCTCTCTATCTTTTAATTAAGGAAAAAAATTATAGAAACATACTATATAAATTTTTAATATGTACACACTTATCTCTGTTTGTATGAAAAAAGATTATAGATGTCTTAAAACTTGTAATTATATAAAACTATGTACTTTCAATTATACAATAACTATGAAATATAAAATTAACAATAATACAAACATTATTAATATTTTGATAACATTATGAATATTTTAAAAAAATGTTGTTTAAGATTGGGTACTACGTAGTTAAATTAGCGGGGATTTCTATTTGGTAATTAGAAGAATATCTATGATTTGAGAAATCTAAGTGTATTACTTATATTAGGAATATACTACATATACTCCCAATTATATAAAATAAATAATAACGGAATGTATAATGGATAATACTACAATTATCATAAATAGTACTAATTAATAATCAATACGTTATAATTTTACACATTGTATAAATCTCAATGTCGTATAAGAGTGTACTTGGTATATACTGTTTCTACAATAAAAAAAATATTTAAAAAAAAAAAAAAAAAAAAAAAAAAAGAATGGACTAGGGGAAAACAAATGGTCGGCACGGACTGGAAGGGCCGAGAGGGCCTGTCTCCGTGCTGTAATTGTTATATGGTTATATCGGGGATATCCGGTTTCCTCCCACACCCCAAAGACGTACAGGTTTATAGGTTAATTGGCTTTGGTACAATTATAAATTGTCTCTAGTCTGCACAGGATAGTGTTACTGTGCGGGAATCACTGGTCGGTGCTGACTCGGTGGGCCGAAGATCCTTATATTTTTGCACTGGTTTTCTAAACTAAACAAAACATCATTATGAAGCGACAAGGTGACACAGTGGAGCCATCTTAGGCAGTCAAAATGAAAAGCCATACATAACAAATCCCTCACTTGGAATAAGTATTTTGTTCACTCATTTAGAACCCACAATTCACAACCCCTTGTCCACAGCAAGTTCCTTCTCTTCCCTTTCTACCACCAAGTCTAGAACCACTGGTTTAGTTTGTTGTAGAGATACAGCGCTAAACAGGCTCTTCAGTCCACCAACTCCATGACGACCAGTAACCCCCACACACTAACACCACCCTACACACACTAGGGACACTTTACAATTAAACCAAGCCAATTAACCTACAAATCTGTATGTCTTTGGAGCAGTTTGTCAGTGGGAGAAAACCGGAGATCCTGGAGAAAACCCACGTGGTCACGGGGAGAACGTACATACTCCATACAAACAGCACCTATAGTCAGGATCGAACCCGGAACTCTGGTGCTGTGAGGCAGCAACTCTACCGCTGTGCCACCATGCCACCTGAATCTACTTGAAGCTATTTTTAGTTATTATTTATCTGTATTGCTAGATTTCTTAGCTTCTACACTGCATTTAGTAACTTTCCTTATTCCTCAAGCCACGATTGACCACTCAGACATTGATCCATGGGATTTACTTTGCCATCTACCCTCCTTTCTATTCCTTCCATCGTTTGAGCTGTTGGCCACATACCCCACCAATCCGTCCACCTGATATTTCCTCTGGATCTCACCAAATACATGCTGGTGAGTACAACAACAGCAAATTAATCTTCGTAAAATCCGCTCAAAGCATATACTTGGCAATCAAGAAGGGTCTCGACCCAAAACATCACCCATTCCTTCGCTCCATAAATGCTGCCTCACCCGCTGAGTTTCTCCAGCATTTTTGTCTATCCTACTTGGCAATGATGTAATTGCTAGTTCCTCACGATACGTCTCAGTTTAAAAATACTAGACCAAAACCAGAATAAGCTTTTGAAATGCAGCTACATCCTCAATATAAAGCACACTTCCCAGTACCAAGGGGAAGTGCCTCTGGATGTGGTGGCTACTAAATTTCTTATTAAAATGGTGGAGCAAAATCTTGCAGGATTGTCAGCCTCCAGCAAGCACCATGGTGCAGAACTCCTCAGATGTTTGCACTTCACTGTTCTTCTTGTTGACCTTTGTTTCCACTAGTGGAGAGGTCATAGCCTCAGAATTATAGGTCAGGAATAGTAGAATTAGGCCATTTGGCCTATCGTCCACTGATGGCTGATCTAACTCCCTCCTAACCCCATTCTCCTGGCTTCTCCCCATAAACTGACGCCTGTACTGATCAAGAAAGTACATCCATTTGGGAGGATGAAGAGGAATTTCTTTAGTGGTAAATCTGTGGAATTCTTTGCTACTGAAGGCTGTGGAGGCGACGGACATTTTTAAGGCAAAGGTAAATAGATTTCTGATGGGTGTTAGGGGTTATTGGGAGAAGGCAGGGGAATGGGGTAGGAGGGAGAAATAGATCAGCCATGATTGAATGTCGGAGTAGACTTGATGGGCCGAATGGCCCAATTCTGCTCCTATCACATGAACTTATAAACTTGAAAATTATAAGGCAGTCTGAAGAAGTATCTCTACCTGAAATGTCACCCATTCCTTCTCTCCAGAGATGCTGCCAGTCCCACTGAGTTACTCCAGCATTTTGTGTTTATATTCAATTTAAACCAGCATGTGCAGTTCCTTCCTATACATGAGTAGGTTATAGTCTGTTTAACCCTAGAGCTTACATACTGGGGAAGCATGATGGAAGAACATAGGATGTTAGGAGAGTTATAAATAGATGTGTCCATGTATTTAGCTGTCACAGCACAGCTAGCTTAGCTATAATAAATACTCGACCAAGTGAGTCCCGTTGGGCCCCGTCCCCAAACGCGGGGGGGGGTGCGGCGTCGGCATTCACCCCGGGGGGATGAGGGGGCGGTGGATGGGGGGGTGGGTGGAGTAAGGGGACCGATAAGAGTTTCCCACCCCCTCCCCACTCCCTACCGTGCCCAAACACCAGAATCGTGGGACCAAAATGCAACCAGAACTTGATGAGCAGCCCCTTCAGATATTGGTAAAGGGGCAGCAACCTCATTACCATTGGCAACGTCCCAGTGTGATGTCATTGCCGCAGTTAGCAGCCAGCTTGAAAGCCCATTGTTACCGTAGACAACGTCCCATTGTGATGTCATTGTGGCAGTCGGGATATGGGGAGAAGGCAGGAACGGGGTACTGATTGAGGATGATCACATTGAATGGCGGTGCTGGCTCGAAGGCTCGAATGACCTACTCCTGCACCTATTGTCTATTGTTTATTGCCACCACAGGAAAAATGTGAGTAGGATGGCTGAAAATGGCAAGGCTGTGGTCCAGCGTTTGGAAGAAGATAGGAATTAACCATTGACACAGAGACACATCGTGGGCACAAACCAAAGACTTTTAGTTATATAAACATTGGGGGGTTATAAATCGCTGAGGGTAAAAACAATACACTCTGCTGAAAAGCAGGCTTCCTTATCTATTGAGGGAGGGATAGTTGTTTGCAGTTCTGCATATGGTCTTATCCGTTGCAACCCTGAGATTACGCTGCTCTTTGTCACTGTGTTTGGCGGGCAAGTCCCCAGAGGTTAACGAACGGTCGTTTTTAAGAAGTGGACCCCATCTATTCTCCCTACAGAATATCGACATCTATAGTATTTGTTAGATATATTGGAGAAAAATGTTCAAGGTAACATGAAGTGTACGGGTTAAAGATTGCTCTGGGAAAAGACAAAGATGGAAGGTTACAGAGACATCAATCTATGATGACATATTTCAAATCTATAAGAAACCATTGTGTCATGAGAATATAAAATGCTGTAGGTACTGTGAATCTTTGAAACACTTTGGGATCTCTGAGAGTGTTTTGCAGTACGCATTGTTAAGGCCTTCAATAAATCGACTTGTTTGATAGACTTCCCACTGATATACACTGTTTTATTTTGTGTCCATGCCTATCCAGATACAGGTCATGGGTAGAGCACAAAATAGCACAAAAGTCTCCCTATAACCTTATACTTCAGGATCAGCAATAGCAGCCTTTTCTAGTAATTCTTGGATATCTTGAGACTATGTTGGTGGGTCTTTCTCTTGAAACTGCTGCCACTGGTTTACCAATGTCCTTCAGGGAAGGAATCCTCCCTTCCTAACGCAGCCTAGAAATGACTGCAGACCGACTGAAATGTTTGGTCATTTACTGCTCTTTGAAATGGATCAGAATCAGTTTGGTTCAAAGGTGTAAGTCTTGGCTGGAGCTGGTAGTGATGTGTACATGTTGTGAATGAGTGGGGAGAAGCCCCCGTGGTGGAAGAATTCCCACGTCACTGCTGGTCAAGGGGTCTCAGGACCTTCATCTCTCTGTAAAAGTAATGACATCAGGATGGTGTGCAACATGATGGAAACACAGTGCACAGTCACTGGGCGGCACAGTAGTAGAATTGCTGCCTTGCAGCGTCAGACACTCGAGTTTGATCCTGACTACGGGTGCTGTCTTTATGAAGTTTGTACATTCTCCCCATGACCACGTTTTCTCCGGGTGCTCCAGTTTCCTCCCACAATCCAAAGATGTACAGGTTTTATAGGTTAATTGGCTTGGTGTAATTGTAAATTGTGCCTCGTATGTGTAGGATAGTGCTAGCGTGCGGGGATCGCTGGTCGGTGCCGTCTCAGTAAATTGTCCCCAGTGTATAGGATAATGCTAGTGTATGGGTTGATCGCTGGTTGGTGCAGACTCGGTGGGCCGAATGGCCTGTTTCTGGCTGTATCTCTAAAGTCTAAAGTAAAGTCCAAAGTCATTAGATTACAATTTCACAAGTTGAAACACTCAAAGCAATTGGCACCAAAATAAAAAAATCTGGGGTGGAGGAATTTTACTTCATGGTTCTGAAATCAGTCAAAGTGATGCAAGAAGAGTTCAGTAAAAAGGGAAATACAACTTTCCTCCTCATGAAGAAGGTTACAAAGCAACCAGAAATAAATAACGCTGCGTTCGGCGATGTATTTGTGGCAGAAGAAATAATGTTTGCTCACTAATGGTCATCTCTACAGCAAACAGAATGAATTTACACCAAAATGACTGTCTATTTAGAGAGCAGAGGGAACTGGTGATAGAATGATAAAAACTACATATTTCTCAGCAATAGCAAAAATAGTGACTAAAAATAATCCAATTATCTTCATTCGGGTGTCGCCACTATTACAATCTTTGTCAGATTGTCTACCTTTTGAAATCGGTTCGATTATATTTGCACCGACAAAATTGCATTAAAAAACCTATAGGGAAAACCCTATAATATATAGTGGTACACGAATCTGGAAACAAAAAGGCTTTAAAATTGGATGATATACCACTCTGTCTCCCTATTGTAAACAATGCCTTATTCAAACCTTCCATGCCGGATAAAGGCTTTATACAATGGAAAAACTATAGAATCAAAAAGATGGAACACCTTCATAAGAAAGGCAATTATCTTTCATTTCAGGAACTGCAACAGATTTATGGATTACACTCAAATAATTTTTTTCGATATCTACAACTCAGAGATTATGTTAAACCAAATACACAAGATTATAGGAATAAGGAACCTGAAATCCTTGATGAATGTCTGAATAAGCATTCTGTTCACAAACAGAAAAAATATATATTTATAATAACCAATTAGATAGTGAGATACCATCGACGGAATCATATATGGGAAAATGAAATAAATCAATCCATAACGAAAGATATATGGGACAAAAGTTTACAATATATACATCAATGCTCGCTAAACTCCAGACATGCTTTAATACAATTTAAAGTATTACATAGATTACATTACTCCAAAGTTAAATTGAATAGAATCTTTCCACAGATATCCTCTATCTGCGATAAATGTCAGCATCCAGAGGCTAATTTAACACATACTTTTGCAAATTGTATAAAAATTAAGAATTTCTGGATTTTTAGAACAGCTTCTGAAGTTATTAATACTAAACTGGATCCGGACTCAAAATTAATAATACTTGGAATATCAGAACAAAGTTTAACTCTTACAACAAGTCAAAGAAATTTCCTAGATTACAGTATAATAATTGTGAAGAAATTAATATTAAAATTTTGGAAAGGCCCTATATCCCCCACAATTAAAATGTGGATTACGAAAATGTCGGAGACCCTACACCTGGAAAGAATCAGATTTGCCCTAATGGACAAACAAGAAGTTTTCGTTAGAATATGGTCTTCTTTCATTGATTACTTAAAAGGGAAGATCGGTTCGGCAGGGAACCCTAACTGAAACTTGGACTCAGGATTAGATGAAAAGTTATATTCTATATTCCTTGATCTTATCTCCAATGATGTATTAATAGTAAATTATTCCATTCTTTATGAATTTTTTTTTGATTTTGTTTTTTATTTTATTTTTCTTTCTGTTTTTCTCTCTTTAAAAAAAAAATTATTAGAGTTAAAATGATTCACTTGACAATATTAATAATGTATGACTGTTGTACACAAAATATTGCTATCATAACATGTGTTTGCTAAGTCACTGCCTATATACTCTAATAAAAATATATATTAAAAAAAACCCAAATTCGACTTGTTTGATAGACTTCCCACTGATTTACACTGTTTTATTTTGTGTCCATGCCTATCCAGATACAGGTCACGGGTAGAGCACAAAATAGCACAAAAGTCTCCCTATAACCTTATACTTCAGGATCAGCAATAGCAGCTTTTTCTAGTAATTCTTGGATGTCTTGAGATTATGTTGGTGGGTCTTTCCCTTGAAACTGCTGCCACTGGTTTACCAATGTCCTTCAGGGAAGGAATCCTCCCTTCCTTGCGCAGTCTAGAAATGACTGCAGACCGACTGAAATGTTTGGTCATTTATTGCTCTTTGAAATGGATCAGAATCAGTTTGGTTCAAAGGTGTAAGTCTTGGCTGGAGCTGGTAGTGATGTGTACATGTTGTGAATGAGTGGGGAGAAGCCCCCGTGGTGGAAGAATTCCCACGTCACTGCTGGTCAAGGGGTCTCAGGACCTTCATCTCTCTGTAAAAGTAATGACACCAGGATGGTGTGTAACATGATGGAAACACAGTGCACAGTCACTGGGCGGCACAGTAGTAGAATTGCTGCCTTGCAGCGTCAGAGACTCGAGTTTGATCCTGACTACGGGTGCTGTCTTTATGAAGTTTGTACGTTCTCCCCATGACCACGTTATCTCCGGGTGCTCCAGTTTCCTCCCACAATCCAAAGATGTACAGGTTTTATAGGTTAATTGACTTGGTACAATTATAAATTGTTCCTCGTGCATATAGGATAGTGCTAACGTGCGGGGATCGCTGGTCGGTGCCGTCTAAGTAAATTGTCCCCAGTGTATAGGATAATGCTAGTGTATGGGTTGATCGCTGGTTGGTGCAGGCTCGGTGGGCCGAATGGCCTGTTTCTGGCTGTATCTCTAAAGTCTAAAGTAAAGTCCAAAGTCATTAGATTACAATTTCACAAGTTGAAACTCTCAAAGCAAATGGCTCCAAAATAAAAAATCTGGGGTGGAGGAATTTTACTTCATGGTTCTGAAATCAGTCAAAGTGAAACAAGAAGAGTTCAGTAAAAAGGGAAATACAACTTTCCTCCTCACGAAGAAGGTCACAAAGCAACCAGAAATAAATAACGCTGCGTCCGGCGATGTATTTGTGGCAGGAGAAATAATGTTTGCTCACTAATGGTCAACTCTACAGCAAACAGAATGAATTTACACCAAAATGACTGTCTATTTAGAGAGCAGAGGGAACTGGTGATAGAATGATAAAAACTACATATTTCTCAGCAATAGCAAAAATAGTGACTAAAAATAATTCAATTATCTTCATTCTGGTGTTGCCACTATTAAAATCAGTAAAAAATTAAATCTTTCAAAATGTGAGTACCGATGATCAAGGCAAAATATTTATTCTATCACATGTTTTGAATTTGAAAAGAAAATTAACTCACTTTTTCCATTTCACACTTTGCCGTGTTCTAAATCTACAATTCCAATTATATTAAAATGAATCTGGAACCCAAACAGTTCATTAAAGATCTTCAGGGAATCACATGTGCTGATCTTCCCCTTACCCATTCTATGACTTCAGATTTACAGCGTGGAGACAGGCTCATCGGTCCACCGAGTCCGCGCTGACCAGCACTGTCTTACACATTGCAGACAAGGGCGGCACACTGGCGCAGAGGTAGAGTTGCTGCCTTACAACGCCAGAGACCCGAGTTCAATCCTGACTACAGGGAGTGATGTCTGTACAGAGTTTGCACGTTCTCCCTGTGACTGAGTTTTCTCCAGGTGCCTTGGTTTCCTCCCACACTCCAAAGAGGTACAGGTTTGTATGTATTTGGCTTTGGTAAAATGTTAAATTGTCCCGAGTGTGTAGGACAGTGGTAGTGTACGGGAATCGCTGGTTTGCGTGGTCTTGGTGGGTTGAAGGGGCTGTTTCCGTGCTGTATCTCTAAAGTCTAATATTAATAAAGATCTGGAACCCAATCAGTTCATTCAAGGTTTTCAGGGAATGACACTTGCTGACCTCCTCCCTACCAATTCTGGAGTTTGTGTTACACCAGACCCCCACCAACACAGCTGGCCTTTCAATGTCCTGCAAATTCGCTGAGCCCATCACTCATGTTCATACGTTACAGCAGCAGAATGAGGCCATTCAGCCCATCAAGTCTACACCACCATTCAATCATGGCTGATCTATCTTTCCCTCTCAACCCCATTCTCCCAGCCTCCAGCCATACAAGGCAAATTCCTTGTATGTCTATACTTGGCCAATAAATGTATTCAATCATTCATTCATTAATTCTCCCCATAGCCCATGCCACCCGTACTAATCAAGAATCTATCAATCTCCACCATAAAAATATCCATTGACGGCCTCCACAGCCTTCTGGGGCAATGAATTCCACAGATTCACCACCCTCTGATGAAAGAAATTCCTCCTCATCTCCTATAGCAAGCAGTAGATCCAAGGACCATCCAGCAACCGCCTTTTCAGGCCAACTGCAGATAGTTACAAGCATCAGCTTTGCCATAATTTCACATGCCATGAATGAAAGACATTATGATAGAACTGTGTAAAAAAATCAGCTTACCATCCTCTGAGTTAACAGGTAGAAGTAATGTGGATCTATTTTATCAAACATTATGCTGTGCTTAATTGGAGATTCATCTTGTAGTTCAATCAGAATACTCGGCCGAAGTACTTTCATGTTTTTATCCAGAACCAGCTGCAATAAAAGACATGCAGTTAATAATCTAACAAATAGTATGATAGAGACATTGTTTCCCCAGTCTGAGATAGAATCTGTCCTTAACTAACATCAGCTAAAACTGCTAACTCACCCCATACAAGCGGCACCGTGGCGCAGTGGTAGAGTTGCTACCTGAAAGCTCCAGAAAGACCAGGTTCGATCCTGACTCTGGGCGCTTGTCTGTATGGGGTTTGGCACATTCTCCCTGTGACCACCCCCCCCCCCCCCCCACGTGGGTTTACTCTGGGTTGCTCTACCCAACGGCTTCCTATCCCACACTTCCTAAAGGACATGCTGGTTTGTAGATTAAATGGGCTCTGTAAATTGTCCCTAGAGTGTAGGATAAAACTAGCGTACAGGGGGCGACTGTTGATCGGCATGGACTCGATGGGCCTTAGGGCCTGTTTCCACGCTGTATCTATAGATTTAAATAAATATACATTTTCCTCATTGTTGGTTTGTAAGAACTTGCCGCGCTCAGATTGACCACTGCATTTCCCAACCTTACACTAACAATTGATTCCACGTCTAAAGTATTGGACAGTCTGGTGACAGTCTGTGGTAGTGCTGAAAAGCAAGTCACTAAAAGCAGACTGCAGGAGGAACACTGCAGGTTAAGCAGCATTACTATAGGCAAAGGAATGGTCAACATGGACTTTTTGGGCAGGACTTATTCTTTTTATCTGTTTTACACAAAGTAAAATTATGCATAAAAGTGCAACATGAACCAAGGATACTCAGTGAGGATCATTGTAAAATATCACAAAGCATGATCAAAATCTCACCAGATAGTAATTTAGACCATTTTGTGTAAGTGATGCTGCAAATTAATTGACTGCAATAGCTGGAAATCCGATTAATATTCAGCACCGTGTTTTAGAGTTTAGAGACACAGCACGGAAACAGGCCCTCAGCCCACTTGCTAACCAGCGATCATCCGTACTCTAGCGCTATCTTACACACTAGGGACAACTTACATTTTTTACCAAAGACATCAAATGCATTTTAGCTGGAATGGGATGCGATTGCAATTGTTTCTCTTTACATGACAGCATCCCACCAATGCATCGGATGCGTTAATGCATCACACACACACAACTAATGTAATGCCCATACAATGCCATTTCTCAGCTGCTGAGTTTAGTTTAGTTTAGTTTAGAGATACAGCGTGGAAACAGACCCTTTGGCCCAATGAGTCCGTACTGACCAGTGATCCGCGTGCATTAACACCACCCTACACACACTAGGGACAATTTACATTTATACCAAGTCAATTAACCTAAAAACCTGTATGTCTGGAGTGTGGGAGGAAACCGAAGATCTCGGAGAAAACACACGCACGTCATGGGGAGAGCGTACAAACTCCGTACAGATAGCACCCGTGGTCAGGATCGAACCGAGGTTCTCTGGAGCTGTAAGGAAGCAACTCTACTGTTGAACCACCATGCCGCCCTGTGCTGCTGCCAGCATAGATTGCAGCTCCGAGCTCCAAGGCAATGGCAAAGCTCTGACAGTCACAGACAGACAAGGGTCCATGGCACCATGTGCTCAAAGTTAAAGCATTTAAAGGGTCACTCACAACGGGAGATTACCGCAAGTAACTGCAGACCTCTACTGAGGATGTCAAGAGTGTTTTATTGTCATGTGTCTGAGACAGAACAATGACATTCTTACTTGCAGCAGCACAACAGAATAGGTAAACATGGTACTCTGTAAATAATATAATAAATGAGAAAAATAAGGCTGCACTGTTCTGCAATGTAGAGTTGCTGCCTAAAGGGCCTGTCCCACCTTCACAACCTAATTCACGACCTCTGCCGAGCTTGCCCTTGACTCATACTCATAGTATGGTCGTCATGAGGTCGTAGGAGTTCGTGATGCTAGTCGTAGGTACTCGTGGCATCAAGTAGGTCGGGGCATTTTTTCAACATGAAGAAAAATGTCCACAAGTAAAAAAGGTTGTGAATTAGGTCATGAAAGTGGGACAGGCCCTCTACAGACGTGGGTTCGATCCTGACTACGGGTGCTGTCTGTACGAAGTTTGCACGTTCTCCCTGTGACCGCGTGGGTTTTCTATGGATGCTCCAGTTCCCTCCCACACTCCAAAGAACCAGGTTTGGGGAGTACGGGGCACTAGGACCCAGTGCCGTCAAAACTCGAGTAGTGGGAATCAGCAGTGTGGAGGCTTCAGGCCCGCTACAGAGTCCAGTTTGCAGGTGAGGCGGGACGGCTGCGGGCTACTGAATGGGCGGGTGGAGTGTCGTGGGTCGGGCGGACCCGAAGGTAGGAGTCCACGAGCAGTAGAGTCGGGATCGGCGGGCGATGCGTGGGTGGTCCCGGTGGGCGGGTGGGCGGTGGGGCGGTGTAGACCAGCCCGGCCGGTAAGACGGTGAGATAAGTGGGGTGCGGTGCGGCGGCCATGTTCGGGGAGCCCCGGTGCGGCAGCGATGCTCTGTAGGCCAGGTACGGCGGCGATGTGGGGTAGATCCAGACCGGTGGCGATGTTGGGTGGGCCCGGTCCGGCGGCGATGTTAGGTGAGCCCGGTCCGGCGGCGATGCTGGATGGGCCCGATGTGACGGCGGCGTTAGGTGAGCCAGGTGTGGCTGTGATCGTGCGGGCCCTTTGTGATGGCGATGCTGGATGGGCCCGGTGCGGTGATGAGGTTAGGTGCTCCCAGGAGGCGGCGAGGTTCGGCGGTCGCGTTGTGGTGGCGATAGGTGGGGGAATCAGGGAAGTGGAGATAAGCAGAGTTACCGGGCAGGCAGCAAGGCTGGGTGTCATCAGTAGGCAGGTAGAGGTCGGCAGCAGCATCGGCGTGGGGGTCGGTGAAGGCTGCGTCCTGGTGATTACTGGAGGCGCTTCTTGTGGCCAAGATGGCGTCGGGGGACTCGGGCCGGTGGCTCGGGCCAGAGTTGGGGCCTGGGGCCTGCGGGCGGTCGAGTCGCGGAGTGTCGGTGGCAGGAGCGGCCTGGAGGCCGGCTAATTTCAGGTCCTTGGTGGAGTTAAGGTGGGACAGGAATTGTTGATTGAAGCGGTGGATCTTCCGGAGGATATAGTATAGTTGGGGTCCGTTGCAGGTCTGGGTAAGTGCGGCACGAAGTGCCTGCGCATCGCAACCAGGGTGGATCTCAGTGCCCGGTTAGAGAATTGTTGGATGTGGCGGCAGATAGCCAGTCGGTACCGATAGTCCGGCTGGGGTCTGAACTCCCTGAGGATCTTTTACAGAGAGTCGTTAATATCTTTAACTTACTACTTAAAGTGGTGGTGAAATCAGAGGCAAATGCAGTCTGAAGAAAAACGTTGTGCCTACTTGTGGTGACATCGTTGATTTGGAAAATGTGGTGGCTTCCAGAGGGTAAGGTTTATTTGCTCTCCATGTCTATCAGTGTAATCTAATCAAAATTGATATTTTTCAGAGGAAGATGTGACAACCAACATTCTAGGCCAATTTACGTGCCTTGGGAAACTCGGTCCCTACTGCTGTGGAGCAGCACTTTGTTGGCCTGGTTTCCCTAACTGACCTCACAGGACTATGTCAATGCTGGTACTTTGTTCCTCTCCAGGAACGATGTAGTGCACGTAGACTATCGCACTGAGGATGCTGTGGTGGGAGCGTTGGCAGGGCAACACAATCCCCCACACCACAGCACTCGACGGGAAGGCTTGATGGGGAAGTGAAGCTCTACATACACTCTGGAGCCCTCCCCCCAACACCTGGCCCCACTGACACATTGACTTTCTATGGCTAGGTGGCACCGAGCAATTGCCACCAGCAACAATAAGGCTTCAGATGGTGGAAACTAATGTCCCATGCACAGGTCTGAAGAAGGGTCTCGACCCGAAATGTCACCCATTCCTTCTCTCCAGAGGTGCTGCTGAATTACTGCAGCTTTTTGTGTCTATCTTCGGTTAAAACCAGCATCTGCAGTTTCATCCTACACATCCCATACATAGTTATATCAATGAGAATCATAGTCATAGCGTCTTACAGTGTGCAAGAAGGCCCTTCAGCCCAACATGCCCACACTGGCCAACATTTCCCAGCTACACTAGTCCAACCTGCCCGTGTTTGGCCCATATCCTTCTAACCTGACCTATCCATGTACCTGTCTAACTGTTTCTTAAATGTCGCGACCATAACTACCTCTTCCATCAGCTCATTCCACACATCCACCACCCTTTGCATGAGAAGGTTACCACTCAGGTTCCTTTTAAATCTTTCCCCCCTCACCTTAAAGCTATGTCCTCAATATTGAAATAAAAGAGTAAAAACAAAACCACTTAACTTCCCTTACTTCACCCATCATTTCAAAAGTTTAGTTTAGTTTAGATACAGAGCAGAAACAGGACCTTTGGCCCACCGAGTCCGCACTGAGCAGCGATCGCTGCACACTAACACTAACCCTCTTGTTTTTGCTTTTACATTGATACCAAGCCAATTATCCTACATCTTTGTACATCTTTGGCGTGTGGGGGGAGACCGAAGATCTTGAAGAAAACCCACGCAGGTCACGGGGAGAACGTAAAAGTTCCATACAGACAGCACCCCGAGTCGGGATCGAACCCGGGTCTCCGCCACTGTAAGTGCTGTAAGGCAGCAACTCTACTGCTGTGCCACCGTGCAGCACACTCTCTCTCCGTCCTTTCCTTTCCCCACCCTAGTTCTCGATGGGCCGAAGGGCCTGTTTTCCACGCTGTATCTCTAAACTAAACTAAACTGAGATACTGCCTGATGCTGAGTTGCTCCAGCACTCTCTGTCTATCGTGGGACGAAGGGAGTTGGGTCACTGGAGGACACATGCACAGGCATCTGACCTCCAGTGCGTTCTGGCCTTCTGTGGTAGAGTGGCCGACTGCTTTCTTGTACAAACACCAGCACAATCCAGACTTTCTTTTATGCTGTCTTTTCGATATTCCAAGCAGTCTTGACATTTGGAGGAATTGGGAATGTGCATCCTTCAAGTTTTGACTCAGTGACACCCTATAGTATGAAAACCTATTGTCTTGGTGCCCACACTGAGGTCTTGAGGTTCTTCCTCAGTGTGATGCCCAGAACTTACATTTCATTTCGGAGTCACGTGAGTGACTTCGTGAAGACCCCGCCAGCACGCATGCGCGACATATCGTCGCTTGCAGTCGCTGTCGACGGCTGGAGGAGGAGCGAGCTCCACCACCAGCTCTTCATAAGGACCGCTCAGGTAAGGGAAACTAACCTTGAGCTGGTTAGTTCTGTGTGAAACTTGTTTTTTACAGGACGATGGACAGGAGTAGTAGGATTTCCAGCAGCAGGACTTCCGACAGGAGTCAGCGGCTGCATACCCCGGAGCTGCCCTCTACAACGGCAGCACCCGCGCATCGGGCCGGGAAAAGAGCGCGGAAGACGGGGAGTCCTACACCAACGGGACCCGACTCTCCACCACAGCTGTCTCCAGAGCAGCAGAGTGGGAGGAGCACCGCGCAGGAGCAGGGTAAGCAAGACCCTGACTCCTTACCACTATCCCCTACACATAGCGGAAGAATGGCCAAGGTGCGTACGCGTGTTACCCGTTCGACGGCACGTTCTCTCTCCCCAGCCACACAGGTCACCAGAGGGCGATCCAGGGGAAGAGCCGTACACCAGTCGGTGAGCCCAGCTGTAGGAGTCGGGGTCGACGTTCCACCGAAGCAGTCCGCCAGAGCCCGGACGGGTGAGGGATCGACACCAGAGCCTGCTAGCTCGACAGGTGGGGCCGGCATAGACTCACCACCGGGGGAGCCCGCTAGATCATGTACCGGTGCAGTCTCATCTCGGTCACCGCACCCCCCTTTAGCGGCAGGACGTGACCGAGCGTCGCCTTTGTCCCCAAGGAGAACAAGGGGCAAGCCCGCGCGGACGTCGGGGCACCACGCTTCGGCGGCCGGGTCCGACTCATCACTGCTTATGTCCTATCAGACTAGCGGGCCGCCTCCGTCCAGAAGACGGCGGACCAGCGGCAGGTCCGCGCGGGAGTCGCGGAGCACCGCGGGGAGCGACATCCTGTCAGGACACCCGTATTATCACCTCGACGAGGTGTGGGCTGATGACAGAAGCCTAAGGAATTCCCCAGCACCTGAGGAAGTCGACTTGTCGTCAGCAGACGGTGGCGGCGGTCGCATGCAACGCATGGAGCGCATGATGGAGCGGCTCCTGGAACACAATCTCCAGCAGCAGTGCCGTGTGGCTGCGGGCCCTAGCATATCCCCATCATTGGTGGGGCGTACCGGGGTCAACAGCTGGGTGAAGAGGAAGAAGGCTTACAGCAGGAACCTGTGGTGCCTGAACAGGCCCAGGAAGAACTTCTAGGAATTGTCTCGAGGTTCGCCCAGCCTAAGCCCTCGGGTCAACCTCTTCAACCCAAATTGGCGGCTAGTATTGACTTCCTCGCCACGCACCAGCTGCAAGAACAGGTCCTTAATGAAGCAATGAACAAGTACAAAGCACCAAACAACTGCAATTCATTGAATGTGCCCACCGTAAACACTCCCATTTGGGGCAACATCAGCTCGGGGATCAGAGCGCAGGAGCTTAAATTGCAAAAAATCCTGAAGCTGCTCACGTCGGGGATCACCGCTTTTGCCAGGTTGATAGATGGGACGGAATTGTCTACAGAGTAAGAGGATGCTCTTGCTCTATTATGCAACACGCAATACGAGATCGATGCATTCCAGAAGATCACCATAAAGCTGACCCTCAACCCGAAGTTTGCAGGGTTATGCAAAGCATCGCCGACGCCACCGCCGAGACAGCTGTTTGGGGAAGACCTGCCCAAACAGGTCAAGGACCTGGATGACCAAGCAAAGACAGTTGGGTTGATGAGACCGCCTCCTTCCAGCAGGCAGACATTTCGGAGGACGCCATATTCAAGACCTCGGGGGCCGCCTGACAGGCTAGTAAGGACCTACACGCCGGCTGCACCACATCACCAACAACAACAGAAGCCTTTTTTAGGACTAGGCCCTCAGCGGCCGGTGTGGAAGATGCGGCAAACCCAAAGTCCAGCACCTCCACGGAACACCAAAAATGTAAAGGCCCGCCGGTAACCATGGAGGTAAGGGTCTAGTTCTCATGCACGGTTTGCATGTGAAACCTCACAAATTGGTGGGAGATTGCGGTTTTTTGGGGGATGCATGGAGTTCTGTCACCCCAGACTTGTTTATTTTACAAAGTATTCAGGGGTACGAAATTGAGTTCATAAATGAACAACTTCCCCCGCCTCAACATGTACCAGACCGTAAACTTGCACTTTCTCATAAAGAAATAGCGGAAGGGCATGTTGATATTTTGAGGCTACAACAAAAAGGGGTGATAGAAAAAACGATTCACGAACCTCTTGAGTTTGTATCCAACATCTTTACCAAAACCAAGAAAGATGGTGGATGTCATTATTGATCTAACCCATCTGAATACCTTTGTTCAATATACCCATTTTAAAATGGACACGTTTGAAACAGCCAAATTACTGTTTTCCAGAGCTTGCTTCATGGCATGCATCGATTTAAAAGATGCATACTATTCAGTATCCATACGGGAACATCACCGGAAGTTCTTGATGTTTGTTTGGATGGATCAGCTATGGCAATATAGAACCCTACCTAATGGGCTTACTACAGTCCCTAGATTATTTACCAAATTATTGAAACCAGTGTTGGCAACACTGAGGAGACAAAACCATATTGTCATGGCCTATTTGGATGACATTCTAATAGTAGGAGATACCATGGAATCAACTAATTTAGCAGTAACAGCTACTACATCATTGTTTCAAAAAATGGGGTTTGTAATCCATCCAGACAAATCTCAGTTCTACCCAACACAGGTTATGGACTATCTGGGATTCAAAATTGACACCAATCAAATGATTGTTACCATCCCAGCTAACACAGCTATGGATATCATTGGAGCATGTAATGAACTTGTTTGCGCCAGGGCACCGACAATCAGACATGCTGCTAAGGTAATTGGGAAATTGGTAGCTACATTTCCAGCTGCTCATTACATTATCAAAATTTACAAAGAACAAAGATTTCAGCATTAAAAATCAATGCTGGATATTTTGATAGACCTATGCAGCTGCCAATCAAGGCAAAATTTGAGTTACAATGATGGATTGGTAACATTCATAATTCATTCAAGCCCATCATTGTGCCTAATCCGTCGATGGTTTTACAAACTGACGCAAGCGCCCAGGGTTGGGGAGCTTCCAGTTGTGGCGGCAGATGGGATTCACATGAATCTACCCTTCTTTTATCACAAGGGATAAATTATTTGGAGATGCTGGGGGCATTTCACGGACTACGAGCTTATTGTACAAGCCTCTGTGACACGCATGTCCGTCTCCAAATAGACAATACTACTGTGGTGGCATATTTAAATCATATGGGTGGTATCAAGTCAATATCTTGTGATGAATTGGCTAATTCAATTTGGTTCTGGTGCATAGAACAAAATATTTGGATATCAGCTACCTATGTTCCAGGTAAGCTCAATACAGTGGCGGACACCAGGTCACGAGCATTCAACGATAATATTGAATGGATGTTGAATCCCCAAATATTTGCAAAAATCACAGCCAAATTTGGTACACCAGATATCGACCTTTTTGCGTCCAGGTTGAACCATCAGATACCAACATATGTATCTTGAGAACCAGATCCTGGGGCAATAGCGATGGACGCTTTCTCGCTGCACTGTGGGAAATGGTTTTTCTATGCATTTCCTCCATTTTGCCTCATCAGTCAGGTATTGCGGAAAATAAGATCAGATTCTGCAACAGGTATTTTAATAATACCCGACTGGCCTACACAACCATGGTATCCGGTGGTCCTTGGGATGATTATAGAACCTTGGGCACTTCTAAACAAGAGCCCAGATTTGGTGACTAACCCGACTACAGGGGAATACCATCCGTGCCACGGTCATTTGAACCTGTTGGCCTGCAGGTTTTGAAGAGACCTCTGCTACAATACGGACTCACACCAAGGACAATGGACACCATCGGAACATCGTGCAGAGAGTCTACCAGACGGCAGTACCTGACACAAATCAGAAAATGGGAGGCCTACTGCACAAGGATCAACATCACGTATGACTCTGCCACGATACCACGTGTGCTGAAATTTCTCGCGGGGCTGCACCATGACGAACGTCTCAGCTACAGCGCCATCAACAGTGCCAGGAGCGCACTGTCCTCCTACCTCTGCATAGGGGTAGGATCACACCAGCTGGTGTCAAAACTAATGAGGGGCATCTTCAATTCAAACCCTCCCCGACCACGTTACAACGTTACCTGGGACATTGGAGTGGTGCTGACCCTCCTCAGGAATTGGTCGCCGATGATTGGACTTCCGCTGGACAAACTAACCCTGAAAGTGGTGATGTTGATGGCCCTAACATCAGCTCAGCGGGTTCAGAACTTACATAAGATCAATATGGATAATATGATCTCTACCCGTGATAGAATAATCTTCTATATTGATGAATTATTCAAGCAACATAGACCTGGGTTCACAGGGATGCAGCTGATATTTCCGGCATACCCCGCTGATGAGAGGCTCTGCATAGCCACCTATATCCGTCACTATATTAAAATGACGCATACCCTCAGGGGAACGGAGAGGTACCTGCTGATTAGCCATAAGAAGCCCCATCACAGGGTGACGGTGCACACGATCTCCAGGTGGTTCAGGGTGATTCTGGATGCAGCAGGTATTTATATTAATATCTTTAAATCCCATTCTACCAGGGCTGCATACACATCAGCGGCGAGGATCATGGAGGTGCCCATGGACCATATCCTACCACAGCGGGCTAGGCTAGCGAAGCTACATTCCAGAGGTTTTACAACAAACCTGTGCCCGCTCCTGCTATGTTTGGGGAGACCGTTGCTGGTTAGCAACATATGTTTATCCCTGTATGAGGGTTTTTTTGTTTGTGATTAATGAACATTATTATTTTTCAGCTCGTCAAGTCTAAATTACGTTAATATACTCCTTCCATCAATATTGTGGCAGTGTGTGAGCATGGACGTGATCCAGGGCATGTAATCACAGTGCTTTGAAATCTTCACGAAGTCACTCACGTGACTCTGAAAGGAAATAGTAAGATTAAACGAGAATTTACCAGTTTGAAGTTTGATCTTTATTTTATGAGGAGTTGCGATGAGGGATTTCGTGCCCTCCACTCCCAACCCTCTACTATAAGGTCAACTGGTATATAGAGTCTCTTCAATCTTACTATGCTAGTCATTTCTGGATAGTTCTGTGATTCCACACCGCTGCTTTGAAGAATGTCGCGCATGCGTGCTGCGGTCTTCACGAAATCCCTCATCGCAACTCCTCATAAAATAAAGATCAAACTTCAAACTGGTAAGTTCTCATTCAATTTTACTATTTCCCGTTACAGATGGTTCAGCCTCACTTTCTCGTTTGCACATTCAATTCCCCTATTTATAAAACCACCGATCAGCATCTGCGGTTCCTCCCTACACATTTTGCGTGCTTCACTGCACAATCTCCTCAAGGTTCCCTTACTTCTCCTCTCTCCGACGAGAATTCTGCAACACCCCCTCTCTTGCTGCACCCCCTCTGTGATTCCTCCTGCTCTTGTATGTCCTGTCAATATCTCTCATTCCCCTTTCCCCTGACTTTCAGTCTGAAGAAGGGTGTCGACCTAAGATGTCACCCATTCCTTCTCTCCAGAGATGCTGCCTGTCCCGCTGAGTTACTCCGGCTTTCTGTGTCTGCCTTCAGTTTAAACCAGCATCTGCAGTTCCTTCCTACACATCAAATTACCCTGTCAGCTACAACGATGCGGAAATCAACAGCCCAGCTCTCTCTGCTCAAAGCAAACTGCGTCCCTTCACATTAATTTTGCAATTAGTTGCCCTTGCCAAGTCTCAAGTTTAGTTTAATTTAGTTTAGAGATACAGCAGGGAAACAGGTCCTGTGGCCCACCGAGACCGCGTCAACCAGCGATCCCCGCACATTAACACTATCCTACACACACCAAGGAGAATTTTTACCAAAGCAAATTAACCTGCAAACCTGAACGTCTTGGGAGTGTGGGAGGAAACCGGAGCACCTGGAGAAAACCCACGCAGGTCATGGAGAGATCGTATAATCTCTGTATGGACAGCACCCGTAGTCAAGATCGAACCTGGGACTCTGGCACTATAAGGCAGCAACTATACTGCTGTGCCACCGTGCTGCCATCTTTTGATTGTTCTGCTACAGACAAGCTGCTAGTGCACTTGAAGGCACCAGTGATATCGCGATCTCCTGCAGCTGCGGGAGCCTTCAACTGCAAGCGTTCCCTCGATCGCTGGACAGCACCCGACCCGACTTGGGATCACAGGTACTGTACCTGGAAACACCGGGAAGACCTCCGGAGCATACGGGCAGGATCTCCCAGCAGCAATGGAGCAGGAGCTGCCGACTGTGATGGAATCCCCGATCGCAATGGAGCTGGAGCTGCCGTCTGCAAGGGAATCCCCGTTCCAGTGCAGGTTTGCAGAAACAGCAGGTACAGTAAACACAGCACCTGGAAACAACGGAGAGCCCTCCATTGTGTCCGGAAACGTGGCTGACGGGCAGGACTTCAGGTCATACTGAAGCGCAGGGGACTTCGACCCCCTTCCCATACCATCCTACTGGCCAATGTACAGTCCCTTGAAAATAAAGTGGAGGACTTAAGGGCAAGACTGCTTTATCAAAGGGAGCTGAGGGAATGCTCTGTGTTCTGTTTCACAGGGACATGGCTCACCCTCAGCTCCCCAGACTCAGCAGTCCAGCCTGATGGTTTCTCCATCCATCGCATGAACCGTACACTGGCATCTGAGAAAGGGAGAGGAGGGGGCGTCTGCCTCATGGTGAACTCTGCATGGTGCTCAGATGTGGCAGTCCTATCCAACTCCTGTTCTCCACACCTGGAACTCCTGGCTGTGAAGTGCCGTCCCTTCTACCTACCAAGGGAATTCACCTCCATCATCCTGACTGCGGTCTACATCCTTCCCAGGCTGATGTCCATCTGGCACTGGGGGAACTGCATGCCGTGGTCAACAAGCACCAGACGGCTTACCCCGACGCATTTACCACTATAGCCGGGGACTTCAACAAAGCCAACCTGAAGAAATCGCTCCCTAACTTCTACCAACATGTCTCCTGCAGCACCAGAGGATCAAACACGCTTGACCACTGCTACATGACCATCAAAGATGCCTATCGCTCTATCCCTCGCCCTCACTTTGGTAAATCCGACCATACCATGGTGCTGCTTCTTCCTGCCAACAGGCAGCAATTGAAGAGCGTGAGGACTGTTCGGGGAGGGGTGGAGGGTGGCGGGGGGGGCAGAGCAACAACTCCAGGACTGTTTGGAGTCTGTAGACTGGGCAATGTTCAAGGACTTGGCAACGGACCCGAACGAATATGCCACAGTTGTAAAGAAATGTGTGGAGGACTGCATCCCAACAAAAACCTTCCGAGTGTTTCCTAACCAGAAGCCTTGGATGAACCATGAGAACCGCACTCTTCTGAAGTCCAGATCCCGGGCATTCAGGTCTGGAGATACAGAGGTCTACAAGAAGTCCAGATACGACCTTGGTAAGGCCATCAAAAAGGCCAAAAGGACTTCTGCTCCAAGCTGCAGGATGAGACGGATGTTCAGAAACTGTGGCAGGGCTTGAATGCAATCACCTATAAGGCAAAATCAGGAGGCAGCTCAAATGTCAGTGAAGCATCACTCCTTGAGCCCAATGCGTTTTACGCACACTTTGATAGGGAGAACACTGATGTGGCTTCCTGAGCCCCCCCATTCGCCGTGACGATATTTCAGTCGCAGTCACAGAGGTCGACGTCAGAAGTTCAGAGGGGAGAACCCTCAGAATGCGCCTGGACCTGATGGTATACCCGGTCGTGTTCTAAAAACCTGAGCGGACCAACTGGCTGGAGTTTTTACATTTGGACATTTTCAACCTCTCACTTCTGAGGTATGAGGTTCCCACGTGCTTTAAAAGGGCATGAATAATACCAGTGCCCAAGAAGAGCAAGGTGACATACCTCAAGACTATCGACCAGTGACACTAACGTCTGTGGTGATGAAGTGCTTTGAGAGGTTGATTATGGCGCAAATCAACTCCTACCTCGACAAGAACCTCGACCCACTGCAGCTTACCGCCACAACATATCAACGGTGGATGCAATCTCACTGGCTCTCCACTCCACTCTGACCACTTGGACAACAAAAACTCATATGTCAGGCTGTTATTCATTGACTACAGCTCGGCATTTAACACAATCATCCCCTCCAAGCTGGTTACCAAGCTCTCAGATCTCGGTCTCTGCGCATTCTTCTGCAATTGGAACCTCGACTTCCTCATCCACAGACCACAGTTTGTCCGTCTTGGTGGAAATGTGTCATCCTTGATAACAATCAGCACGGGAGCACCTCAAGGCTGCGTGCTCAGCCCCCTGCTTTACTCACTCTATACTCATGACTGCGTAGCCAGACACAGTGTGAACTCCATCATCAAGTTCGCCGATGACACCACTGTTGTGGGACGAATCACTGATGGGGACAAGTCAGAGTATAGAAGTGAGATCGAGCAATTGACCATATGGTGCCAGCACAATAACCTGGCTCTCAACACCAGCAAAACCAAGGAACTGATTGTGGACTTTGGAAGGGGTCGGATAAGGACCCACAATCCCGTTTATATCAACGGGACGATGGTGGAAATGGTCAAGAACTTCAAATTCCTGGGCGCGCATATTTCCAAAGATCTTTCTTGGTCCCAGCACACTGATGCAATTATAAAGAAAGCACACCAGCGCCTCTACTTCCTGAGAAGATTTCGAAGAGTCAGTATGTCAAAGTGGACTCTCTCGAACGTCTACAGGTGCACAGTAGAGAGCATGCTGATTTGTTGTATCGTGGCTTGGTTTGGCCACTTGAGCGTCCAAGAGCGGAAAAGAATGCAGAAAGTTGTGACCACTGCCCAGTCCATCATCGGCTCTGACCTCCCCACCATCGATAGGATCTATCGCAGTCGCTGCCTCAAAAAGGCTGCCAACATCATCAAGGACCCACACCATCTGGGCCACGCACTCAACTCTCCGCTACCATCGGGTAGAAGGTACAGGAGCCTAAAATTTGTTACATCCAGGTTCAGGAACAGCTCCTTCCCCACAGCCATCAGGCTATTAAACGCACCAACATACAGACTCTGAACTGTAACAGCCTATTGCACTTGATCCGTTTATTTATGTGTATATTGAACTGAATTGTTCTGTATTTATGCTTACAATACTCTGTTGTGCTGCAACAAGCAAGAGATTCATTGTCCTATCTGGGACACATGACAATAAACTCTCTTGACTTGACTTGTCTGTTACCTCTTAAAGAATGATGCATCTTTACTTAGAGATAATATATAATATATATAAGCATCTGGATAAACAGGGTCTGATCAGGAACAGTCAACATGGATTTGTGCCTGGAAGGTCATGTTTGACAAACCTTCTTGAATTTTTTGAAGCGGTAACTAGGGACATTGATGAGGGTAAAGCAGTGGATGTTGTCTATATGGATTTCAGTAAGGCCTTTGACAAGGTTCCCCATGGAAGGTTGGTTCAGAAGGTTCAATCTTTGGGTGTTAATGGCGGAGTAGCAAGATGGATTCAACAGTGGCTGAATGGGAGATGTCAGAGAGTAATGGTGGATGGCTGTTTGTCAGGTTGGAAGCCGGTGACCAGTGGGGTGCCTCAGGGATCTGTGTTGGGTCCACTGTTGTTTGTCATGTACATCAATGATCTGGATGATGGGGTGGAAAATTGGATAAGTAAGTATGCAGATGATACTAAGATAGGTGGTATTGTGGATAATGAAGTAGATTCTCAAAGTGTACAGAGAGATTTGGGCCATTTGGAAAAGTGGGCTGAAAGATGGCAGATGGAGTTTAATGCTGATAAGTGTGAAGTGCTACATCTTGGCAGGACAAATCAAAATAGGACGTACATGGTAAATGGTAGGGAATTGAGGAATGCTGTGGAACAGAGGGATCTAGGAATAACTGTGCATAGTTCCCTGAAGGTGGAATCGGTGGTAAAAGAAAGCCTTTGGTGTGCTGGCCTTTATAAATCAGAGCATTGAATATAGGAGTAGGGAAGTAATGTTAAAATTGTACAAGGCATTGGTAAGACCAATTCTGGAGTATGGTGTACAATTTTGGTCGCCTAGTTATAGGAAGGATGTCAACAAAATAGAGAGAGTACAGAGGAGATTTACTAGAATGTTGCCAGGGTTCCAGCAACTATGTTACAGAGCAAGGTTGAACAAGTTAGGTCTTTATTCTTTGGAGCGCAGAAGGTTAAGGGGGACTTGATTGAGGTCTTTAAAATGATGAAAGGGATAGACAGAGTTGACGTGGATAAGCTTTTCCCATTGAGGGTAGGGAAGATTCAAACAAGAGGGCATGACATGAGAATTAAGGGACAGAAGTTTAGGGGTAACGTGAGGGGGAACTTCTTTACTCAGAGGGTGGTGGCTGTGTGGAATGAGCTTCCAGCAGAGGTGGTGGAGGCAGGATCGATTTTAACATTTAAAAGTAAAGTGGATAGGTATATGGACGTGAAGGGAATGGAGGGGTATGGTCTGAGTGCAGGTAGATGGGACTAGGGGAAAACAAATGGTCGGCACGGACTGGAAGGGCCGAGAGGGCCTGTCTCCGTGCTGTAATTGTTGTTATATGGTTATATCTCACCTCATCACGGTGTCTTCGGACTGAAGATAGGTTATTCAGATTGAAGAAGGGTTTTAACCTGGGCCTGTCCCACTTAGGCGACTTTTTAGGCAACTGCAGGAGACCATGCAGACGCCACATGTTCGCAGGTGGTTGCCGGGGAGTCGCCTTCATGGTCATGAGGAGTTCCTGCATTCTAGGCACTCGTCGCGGCCTCATTATGGTCGTGGCGAATTTGTCAACATGTTGAAAAATTAGAGACGACCAGAATGAAGCCGCCATGGAGAGTAGCGAGAATTCTCGAGCCATAGGTGGGTCGCCAGGAGGTCGAAGGTTCCCGGAGGTTGTAGCCGGTGCTGACTGTTGAATTTCATTGGCTCATTGAGGAAAAAAAGGTAAGTAGTAGTTTTCAGAGCCAAGGATAACCGACCGGTAATGTTAAATGTCCGCCGAGCTTCACAGCCGTGTATCTCTGTCTCCACTCCTTTTCCTCCCTTCTCCCTCCTCTCCTGCCCCTCTCCTCCCCTCTTTTAAAGGACTCACCGTACACTGCTTTAGCCGTCTTTTTACAGCGCCAACCTTCCTGTTCATCGCAGTGTGTGTCTGTTTCACCTTGGCTTTGCACCATGTGAATTCTTTAGACAGCGCTTCCCCCGCTTGCCCTGTCCCCAGCCTGCATAACGGGCTGGGGAAGGAAGCGATGTGTGTGTGTGTTTGTGTTGCACTCTGACAGTCGCCGTTCCAGTTGCCGGCAGTCCGCTCAAAAATCATCTAAGTGGGACAGACCCATTATGTTCAGTTTAGTTTAGGTTAGTTTAGAGATACAGCAGGGAAACAGGCCCTAAGGCCCACCGAGACCACGCTGACCAGCCATCCCCGCACACTACTAACATCCTACGCACCAAGGACAATTTACAGAAACCAATTAACCTGCAAAACTGCACATCTTTGGAGTGTGGGAGGAAACCTGTGAACCGGGGAAAACCCACGTGCATCACAGGGAGAACGTACAAACTCCGTACAGAGAGCACCCGTTGTCAGGATCGAACCCGGGTCTCCAGCGCTGTGAGGCAGCAATATTACCGCTTGGCAATGGGCACTGCAAGACGGCTGTTGCAAGCTGAGGATGGGGGGAAAGCTGAGTCTGTAGTGTGCAGAATGAGTAGTGAGCAAGGTCAGTACTGTGCTGTAAAATGGCTGCAGCTGTGGTTTTGCTTTGTATCTACTGACATTTGGTTTAAATCTTCAGCCTGAGAAACTTAACTGCACTGACTGCATCAATACTGTGGCTGCCAGACAATATGAAAAACTGAGTATCTAATGGCAAATTGGCAAGCGTTTCGACAAAAATAGATACAAAATGCTGGAGAAACTCAGCAGCACAGGGGGGTGGGAGATTGCAACTTTCACGTGGTCCACCTTGTTTCGATGAATGCAATCAACCTGGCTTGCACAATTAAGTAAGATCAAATAGAATAAGTTGTCCTACAACTTTAGGCTGTGCAAGCCATACGCAAGAAGAAGAAGCAGCACAGGCAGCTTCTCTGGATCGAAGGAATGGGTGAGGATTTGGGTCGAGACACTTCTTCAGACTTAGAGTCTGGGGAGAGATTGAGACCTTTCTCCATTCCTTCACTCCAGAGATGCTGCATGTCCCGCTGAGTTACTCCAGCATTTTGAGTCTATCTTCGGTGTAAACCAGCACCTGCAGTTCCATTCCACACAAGAGACTCTCCAAAGTTTTTTCACCAGCACCTTGGCATTTCTATACACTTAGCACTTAATCTGGGATTGTGTTTATGTATGGTAATAATTTCCTGAACTGTATACAAAAAAAAGAATTTCACTCTAGCTCAGTACATGTGATAATAAAGAACCATTGAATCATCGTATGATAAGACGATTTAAAAGACATTTAGACAAGTACATGGATAGGACAGGTTTAGAGGGATATGGGCCCATTGCAGGCAGGTGGGACTAGTGTAGATGGAGCATGTTGGTCGGCATGGGCAAGTTGGGCCGAAGGGCCAGTGTCTGTTGTATGACTTCAGCATGCCTATTGAGAAGATGCATCTTGCAACCACGGTCACGCAGCACAAGAGTAAAGAAGCAACAAATTTGTGTGGCTCGATAATTAGGTGACAGTTCAATTATGTTCATAAGTTATAGGTGGAATTAGGCCATTCGGCCCATCAAGTCTACTCCGCCATTCAATCATGGCTGATCTATCCCTCCCTCTTAACCCCATTCTCCTGTCTATTATTTGAGCATGATACATTTGAGCAGACTCTAAGCCAAAGATTTTGATGGGACACATTCATTGGCAAAATATCAGTCATGCTAGAGTCATATATGTTCCCGAATGTAAGAACGATTTATACATGTAATACATGATATACACCAGTTAATTAACCATGTATAAATGTATATCATGTATTACGTGTATAAATCGTTCTTACATTCGTGAACATGGTTAACGTGGGATTTCAATTTGAGCGCACTTGTTTGAATAGATGCAAGCGGCATGTCCAGCTTCTCTCCTGGGCGAGCAATACACGAAGCCAATGAAATGACACAATTGTCACACCAAAGATAGACACAAAATGCTGGAGTAACTCAGCTGAAGAGGCAGCATTTCGGGAGAGAAGGAATGGGTGGCATTTCGGGTCGAGACCCGTCAGACGCACACTGAACACAGGAGCCGTTGGAAGAGGAGGAGGGGGAGGAGCGACACCCGACCGGTAAGCTATAAAATCCAGCGCGGGGCTTGTTTTTTCAGAGGCCCACAGGAGCCGTTGGAAGAGGAGGAGGGGGAGGAGCGACACCCGACCGGTAAGCTATAAAATCCAGCGTGGGGCTTGTTTTTTTCAGAGGCCCACAGGAGCCGTTGGAAGAGGAGGAGGGGGAGGAGCGACACCCGACCGGTAAGCTACAAAATCTAGCGCGGGGCTTGTTTTTTCAGAGGCCCACAGAAGCCGTTGGAAGAGGAGGAGGGGGAGGAGCGACACCCGACCGGTAAGCTATAAAATCCAGCGCGGGGCTTGTTTTTTCAGACCCAAATCCATAACATTCCATTTGGAGAAGTGGGTTTTTTTTGAGGAAGCCGCTGATTGGTGGAAGAGGACCCGAGGAAGCAGCTGATTGGGTGCAACCCCGGGTTTACAATTTTACATTTCTGCCTTCTGGGAGTTAGGGATTCTGGGAGTTAGGGATTCTGGGAGTTAGGGATTCTGGGAGTTAAGGATCCAGTATTTAGTAGTAAAGTTTAAAGGATAAGTTTTTGTGTTTTTTTTAATATTTAATACAGAGTAATTTGGGAGTAAGGTATGGCAGTAGAGATTGGCCCCGTGGTTTGTTCAGCCTGCAACATGTGGGAGATCAGGGAGATGGTCAGTGTCCCTGGTGACTACGTTTGCAGGAAGTGTGTCCAGCTGCAGCTCCTGGCGGACCGCATTGAACGATTGGAACTGCGGCTGGATTCATACTGGAGCATCTACGATGCGGAGAAAGTCGTGGATAGCACGTACAGTGAGTTGGTCACACCGCAGGCAAAAGGTAAGAGGACAAAAAGGGAACGGGTGGCCAATAGCCAGCAAAGCAGTAGGCAGGTAGTGCAGGAGTCCCCTGCGGTCATCTCCCTCCTAAACAGGTATACCATTTTGGATACTGTTGAGGGAGATGGCTCATCAGGGGAATGCAGCAGCAGCCAAGTTCATGGCACCATGGGTGGCTCTGCAGCACATGAGGGGGGAAAAAAGAGGGGAAGGGCAATAGTAATAGGGGATTCAATTGTCAGGGGAATAGATAGGCGTTTCTGCGGCCGCAAACGAGACTCCAGGATGGTATGTTGCCTCCTTGGTGCAAAGGTCAGGGATGTCACTGAACGGCTGCAGAACATTCTGGAGGGGGAGGGTGAACAGCCAGTTGTCGTGGTACATGTTGGCACCAATGATATAGGTAAAAAAAGGGATGAGGTCCTACAAGGTGAATTTAGGGAGCTAGGAGATAAATTTAAAAGTAGGACCTCAAAGGTAGTAATCTCCGGATTACTACCAGTACCACGGGCCAGTCAGAGTAGAAATAGAGGATATTGCAAATGAATACGTGGCTTGAAAAGTGGTGCAAGGGGGAGGGATTCAAATTTTTAGGGCACTGGGACCAGTTCTGGGGAGGTGGGACCGGTACAAACAGGACGGTTTGCACCTGGAATGGAATGGAACCAATGTTCTTGGGGGAGTGTTTGCTAGTGCTGCCGGGGAGGATTTAAACTAATGTGGCAGGGGGATGGGTACAAGAGCAGAGAGGCAGGTGGGTGTAAAATGAGGGTAGAAGCAATAGGTAGCAAGGTGAAAAGTAAAAGTTGCAGGCAGACAAAACCAGGGCAAAAATCAAAAAGGGCCACTTTTCAGCAAAATTGTATAAGGGGTAAGTGCGTTGTAAAGACAAGCCTGAAGGCTTTGTGTCTCAATGCAAGGAGTATTCGTAATAAGGTGGACGAGTTGAAACGTGCAGATAGATATTAATGATTATGATATAGTTGGGATCACGGAGACATGGCTCCAGGGTGACGTAGGCTGGGAGCTGAACATCCAGGGATATTCAATATTCAGGAGGGATAGAGAGAAAGGAAAAGGAGGTGGGGTAGCGTTGCTGGTTAGAGAGGAGATTAACGCAATGGAAAGGAAGGACATTAGCTTGGAGGATGTGGAATCGGTATGGGTAGAGCTACAAAACACTAAGGGGCAGAAAACGCTGGTGGGTGTTGTGTACAGGCCACCTAACAGTAGCAGAGAAGTTGGGGATGGTATCAAACAGGAAATTAGAAATGCGTACGACAAAGGCAAAACAGTTATAATGGGTGACTTCAATCTACATATAGATTGGGTTAATCAAATTGGCAGGGGTGCTGAGGAAGAGGATTTTTTGGAATGTATGCGGGATAGTTATCTAAATCAACATGTAGAGGAACCAACGAGAGAGCAGGCTATTTTAGACTGGGTTTTGAGTAATGAGGAAGGGGTAGTTAGCCGTCTTGTTGTACGTGCCCCTTGGGCAAGAGTGACCATAATATGGTTGAGTTCTTCATTAGGATGGAGAGTGACATTGTTAATTCAGAAACAATGGTTCTGAACTTAAAGAAAGGTAACTTTGAGGGTATGAGATGTGAATTGGCCAAGATTGACTGGCAATTAATTCTAAAAGGGTTGACGGTGGATATACAATGGAAGACATTTAAAGACTGCATGGATGAACTACAAAAATTGTTCATCCCAGTTTGGCAAAAGAATAAATCGGGGAAGGTAGTGCATCCGTGGATAACAAGGGAAATCAGGGATAGTATCAAAGCAAAGGATGATGCGTACAAAGTAGCCAGAAAAAGCAGCATACCAGAGGACTGGGAGAAATTCAGAGACCAGCAGAGGAGGACAAAGGGCTTAATTAGGAAAGGAAAATAGATTATGAAAGAAAACTGGCAGGGAACATAAAAACTGACTGCAAAAGTTTTTATAGATATGTGAAGAGAAAGAGGTTAGTTAAAACAAATGTAGGTCCCTTGCAGTCAGAAACAGGTGAGTTGATCATGGGGGAACAAGGATATGGCGGACCAATTGAATAACTACTTTGGTTCCGTCTTCACTAAGGAAGACATAAATAATCTGCCGGAAATAGCAGGGACTGTGGGTCAAAGGAAGAATTGAGTGAAATCCAGGTCAGTCGGGAAGTGGTGTTGGGTAAATTGAATAGATTAAAGGCCGATAAATCCCCAGGGCCAGATAGGCTGCATCTCAGAGTACTTAAGGAAGTAGCTCAGGAAATAGTGGGATGCATTTAGTGATAATCTTTCAAAACTCTTTAGATTCTGGAGTAGTTCCTGAGGATTGGCGGTAGCAAATGTAACCCCTCTTTTTAAGAAGGGAGGGAGAGAGAAAACGGGGAATTACAGACCAGTTAGTCTAACATCGGTAGTGGGGAAACTGCTAGAGTCAGTTATTAAAGATGGGATAGCAGCACATTTGGAAAGTGGTGAAATCATTGGACAAAGTCAGCATGGATTTACGAAAGGTAAATCATGTCTGACGAATCTTGTGGAATTTTTCGAGGATGTAACTAGTAGCGTGGATAAGGGAGAACCAGTGGATGTGTATATCTGGACTTCCAGAAGGCTTTCGACAAGGTCCCACATAAGAGATTAGTATACAAACTTAAAGCATACGGTATTAGGGGTTCAGTATTGATGTGGATAGAGAACTGGCTGGCAAACAGGAAGCAAAGAGTAGGAGTAAACGGGTCCTTTTGACAATGGCAGGCAGTGACTAGTGGGGTACCGCAGGGCTCAGTGCTGGGACCCCAGCTATTTACAATATATATTAATGATCTAGATGAGGGAATTGAAGGCAATATCTCCAAGTTTGCGGATGACACTAAGCTGGGGGGCAGTGTTAGCTGTGAGGAGGATGCTAGGAGACTGCAAGGTGACTTGGATAGGCTGGGTGAGTGGGCAAAATGTTTGGCAGATGCAGTATAATGTGGATAAATGTGAGGTTATCCACTTTGGTGGCAAAAACAGGAAAGCAGACTATTATTTAAATGGTGGCCGATTAGGAAAAGGGGAGATGCAGCGAGACTTGGGTGTCATGGTACACCAGTCATTGAAAGTAGGCATGCAGGTGCAGCAGGCAGTGAAAAAAAGCGAATGGTATGTTAGCTTTCATAGCAAAAGGATTTGAGTACAGGAGCAGGGAGGTTCTACTTCAGTTGTACAGGGTCTTGGTGAGACCACACCTGGAGTATTGCGTACAGTTTTGGTCTCCAAATCTGAGGAAGGACATTATTGCCATAGAGGGAGTGCAGAGAAGGTTCACCAGACTGATTCCTGGATGTCAGGACTGTCTTATGAAGAAAGACTGGATAGACTCGGTTTATACTCTCTGGAATTTAGGAGATTGAGAGGGGATCTTATAGAAACTTACAAAATTCTTAAGGGGTTGGACAGGCTAGATGCAGGAAGATTGTTCCCGATGTTGGGGAAGTCCAGGACAAGGGGTCACAGCTTAAGGATAAGGGGGAAATCCTTTAAGACCGAGATGAGAAAGACTTTTTTCACACAGAGAGTGGTGAGTCTCTGGAACTCTCTGCCACAGAGGGTAGTTGAGGCCAGTTCATTGGCTATATTTAATAGTGAGTTGGATGTGGCCCTTGTGGCTAAGGGGATCAGAGGGTATGGAGAGAAGGCAGGTACGGGATACTGAGTTGGATGATCAGCCATGATCATATTGATTGGCGGTGCAGGCTCGAAGGGTTGAATGGCCTACTCCTGCACCTAATTTCTATGTTTCTATGTTTCTATGAACAATGGTCTTGGCACGAAATGTCACCCATTCCTCCTCTCCAGAGATGCTGGCTGTTTTGTGCGTGGGAGCTTGGGTGCATTCTGCAAACACAGAGATGGTATAAACTCTCTTGCTGCACCCCCTCTGTGCATCACAGGGAGAACGTACAACTTTCTGTATAAACTCGTTATCACCTAGCCCACAGCCAACAATGGATCCTTGTTGGCTCCACTTCTCCTTGATCATTGTTGCTTTATGCATATCTTTCATTTGTTTATTCTATGTCCCTTCTATGTCTCTCATTTCCCTTTCCCCTCACTCTCAGTCTGAAGAAAGGTCCCGACCCGAAACGTCACCTATTCCTTTTCTCCAGAGATGCTGCCTGTCCCACTGAGTTACTCCAGCTTTTTGTGTCTATCTTCGGTGCAAACCAGCATCTGCGGTTCCTCCCTACACAATTTGCCAGCAGACACTACTCCACTGACAATAGTAACCCAGCAGGGCAATGCAAATGTGCACATCCGACACCTGAGATCAGCTCATTATTTCCAAGTAACATGTACGCTTTTGATCTGAAAATATTCAAACTGATCCTCGTCAGAACAGCAGATAAGTGCAAGCATTTTTGAAAATAAAGTGTACGTCCATCTAAAAAGAGTAGTGAGCAACTTTAAGAAGGGCTTTATGGCCAGATGTAGTTTTTCTGACCTTAATCAATCGTCCATCTTCTGCTCCAAGGAATATGACAGCCCAGTTCCTCACCAACGTAGCTGACACAGATAACAATCCAGAGTAACTAAATAACGGTGTACTGTCTATTGTGTCCGAAGCAATGTTTATTCTGGGCGCAGGCTCAAGAACCTAAAAATGGGACAAAAAAATGTTTTAAAGGCTGTAAAAGGTCAATAAAATGTATTCATGCTCACACTATTGATGTATTCAAAAGAGATTTAGATATAGCTCTCAGGGCTAACGGAATCAAGGGACATGGGGAGAATGCAGGAACGGGGTACTGATTTTGGATGACTCGAATGGCCTACTCATGCAGCTATTTTCTAAGTTTCTATTCACATTTTAATAAATGCATCTACAACTATGTCAAGGGAAAGCAAAGCTTCTGCCAGGCTGTCTGTCTTTGACACATGGATTTTAAAATTCTCTCTCATTTTAAAATAGAGGTAAATATATTTTTAAAATAATTAAAGATAGACACAAAATGCTGGAGTAATCCAGAAGGTCGGGCAGCACCGCTGGAAAAAAGGATAGGTGAGGTTCCAGGTCGAGACCCTTCTTCACACTGAGCCCCCAGTCTCAAGTAGGGTTTCCTGTTCGTTCTCTGCACAGATGCTGCCTGGCCCGCTGAGTTACTCCAGCATTTGGTGTCTATCTTCGGTATAAGCCAGCATCTGCAGTTCCTTCTTACACAATTGAAACAATGACACAATGTAATATGAGAACCATTTCCATAAAGCTTAATACTTTAAAATAATTACACTTACTGCAAGCGGCATGGTGGGGCAGCGGCAGACTTGCTGCCTTACAGCGCCAGAGACTCAGGTTTCATCCTGACTACGGGTGCTGTCTGTACGGAATTTGTACGTTCTCCTGGTGAACGTGTGGTATTTCTCCGGGTGCTCTGGTTTCATCCCACTCTCCAAAGACATACAGGTTTGTAGGTTAATTGGCTTCAATCCCTAATGTCCCTAATGTGTCGAAGACAGTGCTGGTGTACGGGGATTGCTAGTCTGCGCAGACCCGGTGGGCCGAAGGGCCTGTTTTGGCACTGTACCTCTAAACTAACAAAGTTAAATTAAACTATTTGTTTCCTTTACCACTGATTGCCCTCTGAAATCAATGAAGGTATGATTGATGGGATTTCAGCCCCATTGCCCAGCCGAATGTTGTGGATATCACATGAAGATTGACCACTACAGTCAGAATCAACAGTGGGTCCTGCAGCAGTGAGTTGTACCATAAATAGAAACATAGAAAGTAGGTGCAGGAGTGGGCCATTCGGCTCTTTGAGCCCACACCGCCATTCACTATGATCATGGTTGATTATCCAGAATCATCCTGTTCTTGCTTTACCCCCCATATCCCTTGATTCCTTTAGCTCCAAGAGCTATATCTTTCTCTTGAAAACATCCAGTGAATTGGCCTCCACTGCCTCCTGTGGCAGAGAATTCCACAGATTCACAACTCTCTGGGTGAAAATGTTTTTCCCGCATCTCAGTCTTAAATGGCCAAACCCTCATTCTTACACTGTGACTCCTGGTTCTGGACCCCCAACATCGGGATTTTTTTTTCCTGCTTCTAGCCTGTCTAATCCCTTAAGAATTTTATATTTTTCTTTTAGATCCCCTTTCATCCTTCTAAATTCCAGTGAATATAAGCCCAGTCGATCCATTCTTTTATCATGTGTCAGTCCCGCCATCCCGGGAATTAAGCTGGTGAACCTACGCTTCATTCCCCCAATAGCAAGAATATCCTTCCTCAAATTAGGAAATCAAAACTGCACACGATACTCCAGGTGTGGTCACACAAGGCCCCTATGCAAGTGCAGTAGGACCTCCTTGCTCCTATACTCAAATCCTCCCACTATGAATGTCTACATGCCATTTGCTTTCTTCACTGCCTACTGTACCAGCATGCTTACTTTCAGAAACTGCCTACCTGGAATTGTTGACAGTTCTCAGATTCACCAAATGAACTGCCGGTGAGGGAGGAGAAACAACCCCAGTGAATAAAGACAGAACAAAACATTGATCACTACCTGTGGTAAAACTCTTAGAGTCATACAGCCATACAGCATGGAAACAGGCCCTTCGGCCCAACTTGCCCACACCGGCCAACATGTCCCATTTACACTTGCCCCACCCAGCTGTGTTTGGCCCATATCCCTCTAAACCTGTCCTAACCATGTGCCTGTCTAAATGTGTCTTAAACGTTGTGATTGTCCCAGCCTCAACTACCTCCTCCAGCAGCTTGTTCCATACACCCACCACCTTTTGTGTAAAAAAGTTACCCCTCAGGTTCCTATTAAATCTTTGCCCCCTCACCTCAAACCAATGTCCTCTGGTTCTTGATTCTCCTACTCTGAGCAAGAGACTCTGTGCGTCTACCCGATCATGTTCCTCTCGTGATTTTGTATTGTCATTATCTTATTACCAATAGGTCAAGATCAAATGAGAAAATCATAAGAAACGCAGATGTTTCAAACTCAAATAAAAATAGAAAATGCTTAAAGTACTCAGCAGATTAGGCTGGATATGGAGAGAGGAACACAGTTAATGTTTCAGTGTCAATTCTAATGTTACCACATTCCCCCCATTATAGAGCTGTCCTTTATTCCACATATTGTCCTCTCCCGACCTCCTCTGCTATTTAGACTTTGTTTTCTCTCTTATGCAGGAAGGAACTGCAGATGCTGGTTCATACCAAAGATAGACACAAGTGCTGGAGTAACAGTGGGTCAGGAAGCATCTCTGGAGGAAAGGAATAGGTGACGTTTTGGATCACATTCCTTCAAGCTTGGGAGCGGCAGGAGTGAGTTCTGTGATTGGCTGTAAGGCAAACTCTTGGGAGTTTCTTTTGTTCCCTTTCAGGAGTTTAAAACCGGGCACGACCAGCTAGGAACACATCCCTTAGGGAGTTCGGTGATTGGCTGAGGAATTCAATTTGCAAATTGGTTAAGTGGCAAATTGGGCAATTTATCAGCCAATATAAGCAAGGTTTGGTGTTGGGGACCGCCTTGTTGAGGAAAGTGCCTTGTGAGAAAAATGCAAGTCTTTGGCTCGAGAGTCTTCGGCGAGCAGGCTGAGGAGACTATGGAAAAAGCTGGAGAAGACAGGATGCGGTGAACACATGACAGATAAGATGAGACAGTGTGATGTTTGCAGGATGTGGGAGGCCAGGGACAATGATGGAGCCTCTGGCTGCTACAACTGTGGTAAGTGGTCCAGGTTCAGCTCCTGAAGGACCTTATTGGGGCACTGGAGAAGCCGCTGGATAACCTCAGGGCCATCCAGGATAACGTGAGTTTCCAGGACAGGACCTACAGTGAGGTCATCACGCCAAGGATACAGGAAGAACGAAGGTGTGTGACTGAGAGAAAGGGTAGTTACTGTGGAGTGCAGGAGACCCAGGTGGCTGTATCTAATGAAAACAGGTACACTCTCTTGGGAGCTGTCGGGGGAGACGAAGCTTCCAGTCCGAGTGGCGGATACGCCGGTGGCTCCAATCCTAGAGATGGGACTCGACCGGCCAGACCAACGTCGGGCAGAGCCATAGTGGTGGATGACTCCCTTGTCCGAGGGGCGGACTGGAGATTCTGTGGCGGCAGACGAGACGTAAGGATGGTCTGTTGCCTCCCTGGTGCCAGGGTTCAGGATGTCAAAAACCAAATTCAGAACATCCTCGAGAGAGAGAAGGTGAACAGCCGGTAGTAGTTGTGCACAAAGGCACAAACGACATCGGGAAGAAGACGAAGGAGGTTCTGCAATGTGAGTTTGGAAAGTTAGGAAGAAGACTGAAAAGCAGGACTTTTAGGATGGTTATCTCTGGATTGCTTCCAGTACCTCGTGCTAGTGAGGGCAGGAACAGGGAGCTAGAGAATCTGAATGTGTGGCTGAGGGGCTGGTGCAGGGAGCAAGGATTTAGATTTATAGACCACTGGGATCTCTTCTGGGGCAGGGGTGATCTATACAAAAGGGACGGGTTACACATTAGGAGGTAGTGACCATAATATGGTCAGGTTTAATCTACAATTGGAGAAGGGTAAATCGGAGGTGTCAGTGTTACAGTTGAACAAAGGGAACTATGGAACCATGAGGGAAGAGCTGGCCAAAGTTAACTGGAAAAATACCCAAGCTGGGATGACAGTGGAACAACAATGGCAGGTGTTTCTTGGAATAATGCAGAAGGTGCAGGATCAGTTAATTCCAAAGGGGAATGAAGATTCCAAGGGGAGTAAGGGGCGACCGTGGCGGACAAGCGAAGTCAAGGACAGTATAAAGATAAAAGAGAAGTACAAAGTAGCAAAGATGAGCAGGAAGCAAGAGGATTGGGTAATGTTTAAATAGCTACAGAAGATAACTAAAAAGGCAATACGGGGAGAAAAGATGAGGTACGAAGGTAACCTTGCCAAGAATATAAAGGAGGATAGTAAAAGCTTCTTTAGGTATGTGAAGAGGAAATAATTAGTTAAAACCAAAGTTGGACCCTTGAAGACTGAAATACGTGAATTTATTGATGGGAGTGAAGGCTGATAAATCCCTAAGGCCTGATGGTCTGCATCCCAGAGTACTTAAGGAAGTGGCTCTCGAAATTGTGGACGCATTGGTGATCATTTTCCAATGTTCTATTGATTCAGGATCAGTTCCTGTGGATTGGAAGGTAACTAATGTTATCCCACTTTTTAAGAAAGGCGGGAGAGAGAAAACGGAATTATAGACCAGTTTGCCTGACATCGGTGATGGGGAAGATGTTGGAGTCAATCATAAAAGATGAAATAGCGGCACATTTGGATTGCAGTAACAGGATCGGTCCAAGTCAGCATGGATTTACGAAGGTGAAATTATGCGTGACTAATCTTCTGGAATCTTAGTCACTGGAAAATGGGCAAGGGATTGTAGTGTACCTGGACTCAGAAAGCAATTGATAAGGTCCCACATCGGAGATTAGTGGGCAAAATTAGGGCAAATGGTATTGGGGGTAGAGTGCTGACATGGATAGAAAATTGGTTGGTAGACTGGAAACAAAGAGTAGGGATTAACGGGTCCCTTTCAGAATGGCAGGCAGTGACTAGTGGGGTACCGCAAGGCTTGGTGCTGGGACCGCACCTATTTACAATATACATCAATGATTTAGATGAAGGGATTCAAAGTAACATTAGCAAATTTGCAGATGACACAAATGCTGGGTGGCAGTGTGAACTGTGAGCAGGATGCTATGATAATGCAGGGTGACTTGGACAGGTTGGGTGAGTGGGCAGATGCAGTTTAATGTGGATAAATGTGAGGTTATCCACTTTGGTATAAAAAACTAAGGCAGATTATTATCTAAATGGTGTCAAGTTGGGAAAAGGGGAAGTACAATGGGATTTGGGGGTCCTTGTTCATCTTTCAATGAAAGTAAGCATGCAGGTACAGCAGGCAGTGAAGAAAGCGAATGGCATGTTGGCCTTCATAACAAAAGGAGTTGAGTATAAGAGGAAAGAGGTCCTTCTGCAATTGTACAGAGCCCTAGTGAGACCACATCTGGACTATTGTGTGCAGTTTTGATCCCATAATTTGAGGAAGATTCTTGCTATTGAGGAAGTGCAGCGTGGGTTCACAAGGTTCATTCCCGGGATGGCGGGACTGTCATATCCTGAGAGAATGGAGTGGCTGGGCTTGTATACTCTGGAATTTAGAAGGACGAGAGGGGATCTTATTGAAACATATAAGATTATAAAGGGCTTGGACGCTCTGGAGGCAGGAAATATGTTCCCGATGTTGGGGGAGTCCAGCACCAGGGGCCACAGTTTAAGAATAAGGGGTAAGCCATTTAGAATGGAGATGAGGAAACACTTCTTCACACAGAGAGTGGTGAGCCTGTGGAATTCTCTGCCTCAGAGGGCGGTGGAGTTCTCTGGATACTTCTCTGGAAAGTTCTCTGGATACTTTCAAGAGAGAGCTAGATAGGGCTCTAACAGATAGCGGAGTCAGGGAATATGGCAGGAGAAGGCAGGAATGAGGTACTGATTGTGGAAGATCAGCCATGATCACATTGAATGGCGGTGCTGGCTCGAAGGGCCGAATGGCCTACTCCTGCACCTATTATCTAACTCTTCTTCAGACTGCACTTTATACTTGGAGCCGGAGAGCAGTAGGAATCACAGAGGGGGAGCAGCGAGAGAGAGGGTGTTGCAGAACTCTCATTGGAGCGAAGAACAAATAGAATCAGTCTGAAGAAGGGTCTTGACCTGAAACGTCACATATTCCTTTTCTCCAGAGATGCTGCCTGACCTGCTGAGTTACTCCAGCATTTTTGTGTCTATCTTTCTGAGTCCTGAAGAAGCATCTTTGACGCAAAATGTTAGCTTGTTTTGCTTTCGACAGATGCTGCTTGCCTGGCTGATTTCTATCATAACTTTTGATTCTGTTGATATTTCAGGTTGCTGTTATGAGAATTGAGACAAGTTAGAAACCGAACGTGTTAACTATCTTACTCCCCCCTTTCTACTTACCAACCCTCCCAATTCCTTTCAACCCCAGTCTTTCCTGCACATCCCGAACCTCCCCCGTGAATCTGAGTCAAATCACTGCAGTCAAACCAGCTTCACTCCAGCTTTTTGTTTCTATCTTCGATAGAAAGGCTGGGTTTGTTTTCCCTGGGGAGCAGGGTGATGAGACGATACCTTCTAAAAGTTTATAAAATCAAGAGGGACATAGATAAGGTAAATAACCACAATCTTTTCTGCAGGGTAGGGAAGTCTAAAACTATAGGGAATAGATTTAAGGTGAGAAGGGAATCTCTTTTCCACACAGAGGGTGGTGTGTATTTGGAATGAGTTGCCACTGTTCATTGACGGATACAGCATGGAAAAAGGCCCTTCAGGCCACTGGGTCCATGCCGACCATTGATGAAGTTAACTGGAAAAATTGATATTTTTCCATTAACACACTAGCGTTATGTTATCCCACTTTTGCATCCACTCCCTACCCACCAGGGGCAATTAACCTACAAACCGGTATGTCTTTTGTATGTGGGAGGAAATCGGAGCATCCGGAGGAAACCCATGTGGTCACATGGCGAACACCCGCAAAATCCAAATAGATAGCACTCAAGATCAAGATCAAGATCAAAACCCCAGGTATCTGGCACTGTGACACACTTGGACACATACTGCATATGGATAAGAAAGGTTTGGAGAGATATGGACCAGGAATTAGGAGGGAGAGATAGATCAGCCATGATTGAATGACGGAGTAGACTTGATGGGCCGCATGCCTAATTCTACTATTATTCCTTATGACCTTAGGCTCTTCGGCCCAACGAGTCCGTGCAGACCAGCGATTCCTGCACATTAACACTATTCTACACACACTAGGGACAATTTACAATGTTACCAAGCCAATAAACCTACAAACCTGTGCTTCTTTGGAGTGTGGGAGGAAACCAGAGCCCCCGGAGAAAACCCACGCAGGTCACGGGGAGAACGTACAAACTCCATACAGACAGCACCCACAGTCATATCAAAACCAGGTCTCTGGTGCTGTTAGGCAGCAACTCCACCGCTGCGCCACTGTTCCACCCTTATACTCCAAAGTGCTACCATGCCGCCCCTATAACCCACACTCCAAAGACGTAAAGGTTTGTAGGCTAATTGACTTGGTAACATTGTATACCAGGTGTACCCTTCTGTAACCTTCATTGAACCATATTTGATGCCCTGGCTTGGTCCTGGTGGAGTGAGGTTACAGATTGTGGGAGTGCACATTTCTAATCTACTGATGGTCCTCACTGATGCTGACATTTCAGTTGTCAGATCTACCCCACACGGCACATCTGTACACATTGCATTTAGGGTTTCCTTGGTGTAGAGACGGGATCTTGTCTCCACAGCAACTGTATGGTGTTCACTCCTTCCAATGCTGTCTAGTTTAGTTTAGTTTAGAGATACAGCTCTGAAACACCCTTCGGCCAACTGGGTTGCAAAGCAGGGGGAAGGTTGTGAAGGGACCTGATTGAGGCTTCTCAAATCAGAACATGTGCAGACAGGGCTGGTAAAGAGGAACTGGAAACTGTTCTGTCAGTAGAGAGGTCAAGAACTAAAGGATGTGGAATGTTGGTGATGTGCAATAAATCCAAAAAGGACAGGCGTGTTGAAAATATTTCACACAGCAAGCGCTGGGGATCTTGCACGCCGGGGGTAGTAATGGATGCAGAGACTTCCTTGAAGGTGGAGTCGCAGGTAGAGAGGGTGGTCAAAAGGCTTTTGGCACATTGGCCTTCATCAGTCAAAGTATTGAGTATCGAAGTTGGGATGTCATGTTGCAGTTATATAAGATGTTGGTGAGACCGCATTTAGAGTATTGTGTTCAGTTTTGGGCACCATGCATAGAAAATATATTGTTATGTTGGAAAGGGTGCAGAGAAGATTTACAAGGATGGTGCCAGGACTTGAGGGTCTGAGCAATAGGGAGAGGTTGCGTAGGCTGGGACTCTATTCCTTGGAGCACAGGAGGACAAGGGGTGATCTTATTGAGGTAGATCAAATCATTAGACGAATAGATCACTTTTATCCATTGATACATAAACCGACGAGAATAACCAGCACCTCAGCTTCACTCATTGATAACATCTTGGCAAACTGTCTGGATTACAAAATGTCTTCTGGTATATTGTTAGCTGATATCTCTGATCATCTCCCTATATTTCAAATTGTACATATCAACTCAAACAGAATAAGTAAAAGCAATAGCTGTGATCATAAGGGAACAGAATATCGCAAATATACCAATAGAAATATGGAAGTTTTTAAATGTGTAATTGGTGGACTATCATGGGATGAGGTTCTTAGGCTGCAAGATGTCAATGAAGCTTATCAGGCATTCATTTCCCTTATTAATATCTCTTTGGAGAAATGCTTTCCCTTAATTTCTACCAAGATTAAGAAAGCTGCCTCATTTGACAAACCCTGGTTCACTAAAGAATTGAAGAAACGCATTTTGATTAAAAATAAACTATACAAGAAATCTATTTTGCATCCCACACCATTCAATGTGGAATCATATAAAGCTTACAAACATAATCTTACTCACTATTTAAGGCAAGTAAAAAAGAAATACTTTACTGATAAATTCATGCAAGCGTCAAATGACATCAAATCAACTTGGAACCTCATCAACCAAGTGCTAAATCGCAAAAAAGCCCCACCTGCTGTGCTCACAGAGATGTTAGGAAGAGATGGTACTATTCATAACCCAAAGGAGATAGTTGATGGTTTTAATGATTTTTTTGTCAACGTTGGGTCCTCCTTGGCTTCAACCATTAAGGACTCTAATGAAGACCCTTGTAAATTGATTAACGGTCAATTCTCTACTTTGTCCACCTTCCATCCCCCTTGTCCATAAAAGTCTACAACATAATTGTGAGTCTAAAGAACTCTGCAGAAGGCCATGATGGAGTTAGAACCACTCTCTTAAAAAAAGTTATTGATCATATTACTGAGCCACTAGCACATTTTTCTTTCTTTATCTCACCAATCTGGTGTCATTCCTCAAGATTTAAAGATTGCCAAAGTGATACCTATCTATAAATCAGGTGATCCTAAAGAATTTGGTAATTACCGCCCAATATCTATTCTCCCCTGTCTCTCAAAAATCATAGAAAGACTAATGTACACAAGAATCCTAAATCACCTAACTGTGAATAATATTTTGTATAACCATCAATATGGCTTTAGGAAGAAGTACTCTACGGAGCATGCATTATTACAACTTATTAATAACATCTCTACTGCTCTAGATGAAAATAAATTTGCTCTTGGTGTCTTTCTAGATCTATCCAAGGCATTTGATACAGTCAACCATTCAATCTTAATCTCTAAACTCAATAGATATGGGGTAAGGGATGTAGCGCTTCTATGGTTAACCAACTATTTAGCAAATAGAGTGCAATTTGTCTATCTAAATGGAAGCTCATCCCAAAAATTGATAATTCACTGTGGGGTACCACAAGGCTCCATCCTTGGTCCTTTACTATTCTTGATCTATATAAATGACTTATCCTATACCTGTATACTTCTTCCTATCCTGTTTGCCGATGGCACCAATCTTCACATAGTGATCTAAAATCATTGGTTGAATTAGTTAATGAAGAAATGTCTCATGTCTCTACGTGGTTTGAAGTGAACAGGCTCTCTCTCAATATCAAAAAATGCAATTACATGATCTTCTGCAATAAAAACAAAATTTGTCCCAAAGACAAATCTAAATTTTTTAATAACGGACATGAAATTCCTGAAGTAACATATACAAATTTTTTAGGAGTAACCATTGATAAAAATTCAACTTGGAAATAACATATCAATATTGTCTGTAGAAGATCAATGAAAATGCTTGGAATCTGAGAAAGGTTTGTGCATTTATTCACCTGTCTTCCCATCTAACAATATATTACAGTTTGATTTTTCCTTATTTCAATTATTGTAATATTGTTTGGGGTTCTACCTATCCTTCCTATCTTCCTAAGCTACTCATCATACAGAATAAATATATGAGATTAATTTCTCATTCAAATTCACAAGAACCTTCTGCCCCTCTCTTCAAGAAGTACTCAATTTTGTCTGTAGATAAACTGAATGCATTCCAATATGTATTTTTATTTTCAAATATCTCAAATGTAAATATGATTTGCCTGTTTCTCTTCATGATCGTTTCACCCTCTCTTCTAATATTCACCATTACCCAACCAGAAGAAGAAATGATCTTCATCTTCCGTTTTGTCGAACATCCAAACACCAACATTGCATTACCTTTAAAGGTCCTAAATTTTGGAATACCCTGCCTCTGTCATTAAAGTCTCACACCTCCTTAGCCACCTTTAAGATTGAGCTTAAAAAGTTTCTCATCATGTCCTGAGTTCTGACCTCCAGCTTTTTGTAATGCTATTTATGAGCTCAAACTACTTCTGTTGACTTTTATCTCATACTATACCTTATTATTTTATTTATTTTCATATTTTCAATTTCATATTTTTAATTTTCAATATTAAATTGTATTATTGTTTATTATTGTCTTTTTTATTTCTCCTACCTCCTGATTTGCCATTAACGCTCATTTTCAGATGGGAGCGGACTTTGTATAAGCCCTCTGGGCTTCCCTTCCCTCCCAGCACTGTATGGTATTATAAATTGATCGTTTGTCTTCTTTTAAAACATGGTGCAAATAAATAAATAAATAAATAAATAAATAATCAAGTAGACGCACAGACTTTCTTGCCCAGAGTAGGGGAATCGGGAACCAGAGGACATGGGTTTAAGGTAAGGTAACATAGTAAAGGGAAAGATTTTATAAGAATCTGAGGGGTAACCTTTTCACAGAAGGGGGTGGGTGTTTGGAATGAGCTGCCAGAGGAGGTGGTTGAGGCAGGTACTAACACAACGTTTAAGAAACAATCAAGACCGGTGCATGGAGAGAGGGATATGGGCCAAATGCAAGCAGGTGGGACTAGTGGAGATGGGACATGTTGGTCGGTGTGGGCAAGTTGGGCCGAAGGGCCTGTGCTTATGCTGTATGATTGCTTGACTCTGTTTCCAACCTGGCACCCAAAGAGGAAGCGCAGAGATAGATGAAAGAAAACAATGCAGATCTATGGAGAGGAGAGAGAGGAGACCAGGTGAAGTGCTTTAGTACAGAGTTGGGATGGACTTCATGGGTAGCATATTCATAAGATCACAAGATGTTCTTCCATTCTATGAGTTACAAATCCTCATCTATTGCAAAGAAAAATCTTGACCGGTACTGAAGATTATTTCCTATCATTTCTACACATTATCTGAGCACAAATAAGTATTTGTAGTTGCTATGAAACGGGTGACCAAACTTGGGCACTTGATTACATTGATGGTCTTTGGTATCTCTCCCTAATAAAACTCTGAACCAAAGCAAAGCAGCTCTGGGTCTTTTAGACTTTAGAGATACAGCGCGATCACAGGACCTTCAGCCCACAGAGTCCGCACTGACCAGCGATTACCCCATACAATAGCACTAGCCTACACACTAGGGACAACTTAACCGAGCCGATTAACCTACAAACCTGTACGTCTGTGGAGTGCGGGAGGAAACCAGAGAACCCAGAGAAAATCCATGCAGGTCACATGGAGAACGTACAAACTGAACACAGACAGCATCCGTAGTCAGGATCAAACCTGGGTATCTGGCGCTGTGAGGCAGCAACTACCGCTGCGCCACTGCACTGCCTGGGTCTGTAAATACTAAGAGATACATACTAGCTGCATTTAATTATGGGGTGCAATCTAATGCATCACTAAAGGTGCAGCTGAATCATCAGCGTAGCGTCACCTGAGAAAGAACATCCCTGCAAAACATCCGCAAAACAATCGTTCAGTCTGTGTTTAAGTCCACATTTTGAACAGCGAATACAGTAGATGAGGTTGGAGGAGGTGCGAGTGGAACTTTGCCTAATCCGAAAGGACTGTCGGGGTCACTGGACAGAATCGGGGGTGGAGGTATAGCGACAGGTGTTTGCATCTTCTGCGGTTGCAGGGGAAGGTACCTGAGGAGGCGGTGGTTTGGATGGGAAGGGATGAGTAAACCAGGGTTGCGGAGAGAAGGGTCTCTACGAAAGGTGGAAAGAGATGGAGATGGGAAAATGTGGCTAGTGGTGGGATCTTGTTGGAGGTGGCAGAAATTTCTGAGGATTATGCGTTGTGTGCGACAGCTGATGGGGTGGGAAGTAAGGAGTAGGGGGACTCTGTCCCTGTTGTGATGAGGGGGAGTAAGGGCGGAGCTGCAGGGTACCGAGGAGACACGAGTGAGGGCCTCATCTATGATGGGAGAGGGGAACCCCCGTTATCTAAAGAATGAGGATATCTCAGATGTTCTAGTATGGAACCCCACATCTTGGGTGCAGATTGGGAGTAGGGGATAGAGTATTTGCCGGAAGCAGGGTGGGAAGAAGTGTAGTCGATATAGCTGCGGGAGTCGGTGGGTTTGCAATGGTCTAGGTCCTATGATGCAGACTGAGATTGAGAAAGGGGAGGGAGGTGTCGTAGTTGGTCCAAGTAAATTTGAGTACAGGATAAAAATTGGTGGTGAAGTTGATGAAGTCTAAGAGTGCTGCATGGGTGCAGGAGGTAGCACCGATGCAGTCATCAATGTGACGGAGATAGATTTTGGGGATAGGGCCAGTGTACGCCTGGAACAGGGATTGTTGAACATACCCTACAAAGAGGCAGGCATAGCTGGGGCCCATGCAGGTGCCCATAGCTACGCCTTGGACTTTGTGGAAGTGGGAGGAGTCAAAGGAGAAGTTGTTGAGGGTGAGGACCAGCTCCGCTAGGCGGAGTAGAGCGTTAGTAGAGGGAAATTGGATGGTTCTGCGGTCGAGGAAGAAACAGTGCTTTAAGGCCTACCTGGTGGGGGATGGAGGTGTAGTGTGACTGAACGTACATTGTAAAATGAGGGAGTGGGGGCTCGGAAACTGGAGTCATTAAAGAGACGAACGGCATGTGGTCGGGAGAGATTGGACCAGGGGGGATAGGATCGAGTCGAGGTACGTGGAAATCATTTCCGTGGGACAGGATCAGGCAGAAACAATGGGTCAGCGAGGGCAGTTGTGTTTGTGGATTTTGGGGAGAAGGTAAAGACTGGCTGTATGGGGCTGGGAAATGATAAAGTTGGAGGCTGTGGAAGGCAGACAGTCAGAAGTGATGAAATCAGTAATGGTGATTGAGACTAAAGCCTGGTGCTCGTCTGTGGGATCATGGTCCAAAGATCAGTTGGAGATGGTGTCTGAGAGTTGTCGCCTGGCCTCAGCCCGGTAGAGGTCAGCGAGCCAGACTACCACGGCACCTCCCTTATCGGCGAGTTTGATTATAATGTCTGGGTTGCTGCAGAGTGAGCGGAGGGCTGTACGTTAAAAGGGGTGAGGTTGGAGTAGGTAAGGGGAGTGGAAAGGTTATACTAATCTCATCTGCCTGCACGTGATCCTTATCCCTACATATCCACATGCCCATCGAAAAGCCCTTTAATTGTCACCATCATATCTGCCCCCACCACCACCCCTGGCAGCACGTTCCAAGCACCCACCACCGTCTGTGTACATAACTCGCCCACCACATCTCTTGTACACCTCAATAAAGCCACTTCTCAGTCTCCAAAGAAAAAAGTTGCAGTCTATCTAAACTTTCTTTACAACCCAAGCATGAAAATCCATGTAGCATCCAGATTAATCTTATCTGCACACTTTCATGCCACACAACACAAGAAGACTGGTCTCGCCAACAACTTTGCACTCAATACTCATTCCAATGCAGGCGAGCGTGCCAAACACCTTCTTCCCCACCTTGTCTTACTGATTCACCACCTTCAGCCTGAAGAATGGTCTCGACCCGAAGCGTCGCCCATTCCTTCTCTCTAGAGATGCTGCCTGTCCCGCTGAGTTACTCCAGCATTTTGTGCCCTCCCCCCACTGGGCTCAGTGATTGGACCATCTTTGCACGAGCCTCTGCAGTTTCTTTGACCCAGCTTCCCACAAGGTCCAAGGATGTACTTGATGGGGCTCTGGTAAGACCACATCTGGAATATTGTGTACAGTTTTGGGCTCCTAATTTGTGGAAGGACATCCTTGTGATTGAGGCAGTGCAGCGTAGGTTCACAAGATCCCTGGGATGGCAGGACTGTCATATGAGGAAAGATTGAAAAGACTAGGCTTGTATTCACTGGAGTTTAGAAGGATAAGGGGGATCTTATAGAAACATAAAATTATAAAAGGACTGGACAAGCTAGATGCAGGAAAGATGATCCCAACGTTCGGTGAATCCAGAACCAGGGTCCACAGTCTTAGTCAGGGAAGGCCATATAAGACTGAGGTGAGAAAAAACTTTCACCCAGAGAGTTGTGAATTTGTGGAATTCCCTGCCACAGAGGGCAGTGCAGGCCAAATCACTGGATGGATTTAAGAGAGAGTTAGATAGAGCTCTAGGGGCTAGTGGAATCAAGGGATAAGGGAGAAGGCAGGCACGGTTATTGATTGGGGACGTTCAGCCATGATCACAATGAATGGCGGTGCTGGCTCGAAGGGCCGAATGGCCTCATCCTGCACCTATTTTCTATGTTTCTATGTACTTGATGGGACTCTGCAGACTTATCCAGCTCACTGCTCTCTAAAGCCACCAATGCCCACTCTTTGGTAATCCGTTTACGACCGAAGACATCACAATGATTATGCCTCAATTCCTTAACTTCTGTAATCTAGCTATCGGTAAAAACAGATGAGAAATACTTACCATCTCCTGGGGCTAAACACAAAGATGGCCATCCTCCAGTTCCATCTCTAAAGACCTTTGCAAAATCAAATCTGCACTTATCTCTCCTTCCATTCTTTAAGAGCCTGGAAATAATTTTACCTCTCCCTAGTGATATGTCCGTTTCAACAGATAGAACATAGAACAGTACAACACCAGAACAGGCCCTTCAGCCCACAATGTCGGTGCTGAACATGATGCCAAGGCCAACTCTCACCTGCCTGCATATGACCCATTCTCTGCCTCTGTGGAATTCTCTGCCTCAGAGGGCGGTGGAGGCCGGTTCTCTGGATACTTTCAAGAGAGAGCTGGATAGGGCTCTTAAAGATAGCAGAGTCAGGGGATATGGGGAGAAGGCAGGAACGGGGTACTGATTGGGGATGATCAGCCATGATCACATTGAATGGTGGTGCTGGCTCGAAGGGCCGAATGGCCTACTCCTGCACCTATTGTCTATATTGTCTATTATCCTTCCATTTCTATTTCACATGGGATTAAATAATTTCAATTAAATTGAGAATTATATTCTGCACTCTATATCTTCCCCTTTGTTCAACTGTTGTACGTGAGTTTTAACTGATTCAAGGTTCCAAGGTCAGTTTGTTGTCTTTTGAATCCACATATGGTATATATATGTGTGTAGGAAGGACGTGCAGATGCTGGTTTAAACCAAAGATAGACACAAAATGCTGGAGTAACTCAGCGGGACAGGCAGCATCTCTGGAGAGAAGGAATGGGTGACTTTTTGGGTCGGAACCCTTCTTCAGACACTGAAGGTGGTGAATCAGTAGGACTAGGTGTTGAAACGTCACCCATTCCTTCTCTCCAGAGAAGCCGCCCGTTCCGCTGAGTTACTCCAGCATTTTGTGTCTATCTTCCGAGCAAAACGTACCTTTTTGACGGCGTGGAAGCGCCCCAACTCGAAGAGGCAGAGCGCATTGTGTTGCGGCTGATCCCGGCGAGAGAGCACAGCGGCCAGGAAGGACTGGGAGCCGGCGGTGCGGACCAGGGCAGACGACAAGACCTGGAGGGGTCCGCTCCCAGCTAAGCTGCAGGAGACGTTGACCAGAACGCCTTGCCTGACGCTAGAAACATTGGCGAAGACGACTTTGGCGTTGGCTGCTTTGACTGCATTGACTGAGATGTAGATTGCGCCGTTAAGGTGGAAACCCTGCACGAATTGGTGCTCCTCGGAGGTTGGCAGGTCTACGACCGGCTCTAGAAATTCGGAATCGTAGCCGAGGAAGAGGCTCCCGTTCACCTGGCCCTCCAGAGACCTTAAGGAGACGCGGGTTTCCTTGACCTCGTAGTAGCTTGTATCGCCCTTGCAGCCGGCGGGGATGAACCTGCTGTCCTCGCCCGTGGAGGTGACGGCGGTCAGCATGTGGGTCGAGCTGCCGATAGTCACCGGGAAAGCCAGGGTGGAGGCCCCCAGATGCCGAGTGGCCACTCGGCCCCCCTCGTTCTGCTGGGAATCGCTGATGTTGCTGAGCTGGCGCACCTCGCAGTCGCCGCTCCTCACGGTGCCGCAGGTGATGAGGTGTCCATTGCCCTCGTCCACCACCAAGATGCGGTTGACATTGGTGGTGTTGGCCCAGCGCTGGCAGCAGCCCTGGCTCCTCACACACGGCCCGTCCAGACGCGGGCCGGTGCGGACCCAGCGCTCCAGCACCAGCCCCCGGGTGAACTGGTGCAAGGAGTTGTTACTGGCCACGAACACCCTGCCGCCCTCCCCCCCGCTCATGGCCATGTTGTTGGTGCTGTCCTCGAAGAGGTAGCTGCTCTCCTCGGCCCGGGCGAGCAGGGGGCTGGAGAGCAGGAGGCAGATCCGCAGAGCCTGTGCGGGATGCATGAATGCGAGATGTGTCCAAGACCAGGGCTACAAGCGCCCCGCTTCCATACTGTGTGCGCTCACAACTCACACTGTGCAATGGCAACAACTTGCACGACGCCAGCGCCCGCTTCCTTTTCCGTTTGACTTTCCTGCTGGTGTTTTTTTCACCATCGTCAGAAATAAGCTGTTCAAAATTTGGAAAGATACAGATATATTTATACAGATACAGATATATGTATACAGATACAGATATACAGATATATCATAATCATAATAATACTTTATTAGCCAAGTATGTTTTGCAACATACCAGGAATTTCATTTGCCATACAGTCATACCAATAAAAAGCAACAGAACACACTAAATACATTTTAACATAAACATCCACCACAGTGACTCCTCCACATTCCTCACTGTGATGGAAGGTGAAAAAAGTTCAATCTCTCCCTTCTTTGTTCTCCAGCAGTCGGGGGCCTCTAACCTTCCGTTGATGGGACAATCTTATTCCCGTAGCCAGCGGCGGGCCTCCTCCTCGGGGCGATCAATCTCCTGCATTGGGGGGGGGGGGGAATCTCAGCTCCCCTGCGCCGGGCGATCTACCCCGGGACGGGGCTTGTAGAACGTTGTGTGGCGATCTACCCCGAGACTGTGAGCTCCTTGATGTTAAAGTCTGCAGGCCGTGGTTGGAGCGTCAATCCTAGGCAAGGAATCGGCTCTGATGGTAAGTCCATACCACGCGATGGGGTGCAAAGTCAGTCCCTAGCAAGGCCTCCAGCTCCACGATGTTAGGCCGCAGAGCGACCTGAGATACCATCTGGAAAATAATCGCAAATCCGGCAAGGTCAGAGATTGAAAAAAAGTTTCCCCGAACCCCCACCCACATAAAGCAAACCAGAGAATATTAACACACTTTTTAAACACACTAAAAATAACAAAAAAAAACACAAAAGGGACAGACGAACTGTAGGTGAGGATGCCATCGAAGAGCCACCCAGTGCAATTATACACACACATACGTCTATCATCTATCTCTATCTTTCTATAATAATCTATACATAACTAAAGCTCTGATCTTGTTATCATCCGGTTTGAGCAGTCATTCTATTTGCGCAAAAACAGTATGCGAGAGGAGTGGGGGAGGTAGGGAGTTGGGAATAGAGGGGTAGGGAGGGGTGAGGAGTTGAGGGAGGGTGGGAGTGACTGATTATAGGGGAAAGGAGAGTGAGGAAGAGTTGAGGGTGGGATTATGAAGGGGAGGAGGAGAGGGGAAAGAGGATGAAGAGGAGGGGGTGCTGGGGATGAGGGGAAATGAGCCGCGCCTGCGCAGTTGGGGGCTATGGGTGAGTGGTGGAATATTGTGTTGGGAATGGGTATATATATGTGTGTGTATATATATATATATATATTATATGTGTGTGTGTATTATGTGTGTGTGTAATACATATATTACAGGCACGTGCTGTAAGTAATTACTCAGGGTAGGCAGTCAGCCGATTTTCAAAAATATTTAGAAACCCACGCATGCGCAGGCAGTCAGTCAACTTTTATAAAGTAACTCGACTAAGTGGGATCCATTGGGTCCCATGTTCACAAGGGAGGGCTGGTCCTCCAATACAATATTCCACCTCTCCAACAATTCCAATATTGGTGGACAGTGGGTGGGGCTTTGTGGAGCGCTAGTATGGGTGTTGTGGGCCAAAGGGACTGGTTCCCTAAGGGCTAGTATGGACATTGTGGGCAGAATGGAATCTTGGGCTGGCAGCTCCGTCACTCAGGCCTGGTGGGCTGGCAGCTCAGTCAATCAATGCTGGTGGGCTGGCAGATCAGTCACTCAGGGCTGGTGAGCTTGCAGATAAGTCACCCACTGCTGGTGGGCTGGCAGCTCAGAAACTCAGAAATTCTGCACAAAACAGGTGAGACACTGAGAGAGAAGGGGAGAGGGTGAATTAATTTTAGACATTTTCCATCTATTTCTGCAGAACACAGCAAGGAAGGAGGAAAGTCTATCATGGCCTGGATCTCACAGGGAGCCAATGGAGGAAGAAAAATACTGGACTGAGGTTTAATACTTGCAGGGGGAATATGAACTGATGGGCCGAAGGGACTCCTCCTGGGCTAGTATGTTTCTATGTTTCTAATACAGGCCTGATGGGCTGAAAGGACTCTTTAAAAAAAATCTTAGTGAAAGGCACTTTTTCCACCCACAGGCCCTTCAACGCCGACTTGAGGTGGCAGTGAAAGCGCTCGACAAGCCCGTTGGCCTGTGGGTGGTAGGCGGTGGTGTGGTGCAACCATGTCCCCTACAACTAAGCAAGAGAAGTCCACAAAGAGGAAGTGAATTGGGGCCCCCCGGTCGGTTGTGATATCTGATGGGACCCCAAACAGGCCAATCCAGTTGGCCACCAGAGCCCGAGCACAGGACGCGGCGGAGGTTTCCAAAAGCGGGATAGCCGCCGGCCACCTCATGAATAGATCCACGATGGTAAGTAAGTAATGGTAAGTAATTTTTATTTATATAGCACTTTTAAATCAAAGCATGTTGAAGCCAAAGTGCTTTACAAAGAAAAAAAAATTAGATTACCATACGTCCATATAAAATAAAAAAGAAGAAAAAAAGCACAATACACTATAGGATTCAACATGAACGTCCCCCCACAGCAGAATCAACACTCTCCACTGTGAGGGAAGGCACCAAAATGTCCAGTCCCTCTCCTCCTCCTAGTCTTGGTATGTTACAAAACTTACCTTCAGCAGCGCTGCAGTTCTGTCACTGGCTGTGTGTGCGACTTTGGCACCTTTGAGAGGGGGGGGGGCGGGTTTAAAATGCCGTTTCTCCACCCTGTTGAAATCGATCTTTGTCAGGCTGTTTAGTGGCTGAAGAATAATCGCTCCGATATCCGTTTTATCAATTTTTTTAATAAATACCGCTGGATAATTTAATAGCAGGAGTACAATAAATATCTTCTAAAGCCGTCAATGCCGACAACGGAACGGATCTCACGTACTGGACCAAGCAAGGTACGCCGTTTATTTTTACATATAAACGTACTTCTTAGGATGCCTTCAATCAAAATTTCACGTTGCGAGAAGGTGATTTAGGCCCCTTACGAACCGGGTGTTTTTCCTGCCCACATGGGGTTTAAATTCACCGTAAATGCACCGTTCCAATCGATCGCGATCCACAAAATCTCACTCGCAAGATGATTTAAATGGCCATTAATTTACGGGAATTAAACACCAAATTCCTTCCATTTGGCCATAAATTCATGACAATGAGATTTAAAAATCATGTTATATTGTGAATTATTGTGTGAATGTTATTTGGACACTTAGGCTATTTAAAAATGTTAACCTTTTCTTTAGAAATGGATAGATGTTTAGATCTAGTAATTGAATTTTGTAATTAGCTACAATTAGGTAACTAACTAATTATATGCTTTAATTTCAGGTCATCCAAGTAAGATTGTTTCATATTTGTTTCAGAATGCTTCAATCTATAATAACTGAACATTTCATTCAGTTCTCTTAATTTTTAAGAAAGTTATGGGCTTTTGACTGTCCTTGATCACAGCTTTTGTGTTGTCAATGGAAAAGCAATAGGGAACAAGATGCAAATTTCCGAGTATGAAAATGGCCATAAATTTTTTAATACTGAAGATATGAAAGTGAATTAGGTGTCAAATTAAACTTCTTTTTATGTTTTATCTTTTTGTAAAATATTTTTATTAGAAGTAAATACATATTAAGAAGAAATAATATAAAATCGAAAAAAAAGAAAACATTCGTCACATACATTCTTAATATTTTTAAAATTTATGGTCAATCTTATTTATACTTCTATATTTTTTTATTATTTTATAACAGTAGGAAATAAAGAGAAATAATACAAAGAAAAAGAAATAAGAAAGAAATAAAAAATCAATAAAATGAGTGGAGTATTAAGCAAGATATTCTTCATTGGAGATATATTCATGATCTATTGTATATAATTCTTCATCTATTCCTTCATTCAGGCTTCAGTCAGGGCCTCGAACCGGACCACCTTAACCCTTTAAATATTCAATAAATGGAGACCATGTTCCTCTGAATTGATCTAACCTGTCCATTAGGACAAGTCTTAATCTTTCCAGGTGAAGTGTCTCCGACATTTCTGAAATCAACATTTTGATTGTGGGGGATATGGGACCTTTCCAAAATCTTAGTATTAATTTTTTACCAATTATTAAACTATAACCAATAAAAATTATTTGTTGTGTTAGTATCTGATCCGTTTCTAATATTCCTAATATAATTAATTTTGAATCTGGAATTAAATTTGCATTAACTACATTCGAAATTATCTTAAAAATTTCTGTCCAAAAATTAGTAATTTTTGTACATTTTGTGAATGAATGCGTTAGATTAGCTTCTAACTGTTGACATTTATCACATACAGCAGAAACATTTGAGAAAATTCTGTTTAATTTGGATTTTGAGAAGTGTAATCTATGTATAACTTAAAATTGTATCAAGGAGTGTCTGGCATTTAATGAGCAATGGTGTATATGTTGTAAACTTTCATTCCATACTTCTATACTAATTGTTTGACATAATTCGTTAAAAGGTGGCTCTGTGGTGCAATGGATAGCGGATTGGACTTCGAGAGGGCTGAAGGCATTCAAAGGTTCTGGGTTCGAGTCCCGGTAGAGTGGTTAGATTTGGGGTAACGTGAGGGGGAACTTCTTTACTCAGAGGGTGGTGGCTGTGTGGAATGAGCTTCCAGCAGAGGTGGTGGAGGCAGGATCGATTTTAACATTTAAAAGTAAAGTGGATAGGTATATGGACGTGAAGGGAATGGAGGGGTATGGTCTGAGTGCAGGTAGATGGACTAGGGGAAAACAAATGGTCGGCACGGACTGGAAGGGCCGAGAGGGCCTGTCTCCGTGCTGTAATTGTTATATGGTTATATGGTTATATGGTTTTTCCCATGCTTGTCTATATTTTTCCGTATTTGGTAAATCATTTTCCAGTAAGATATTATAAATATATGATATTAATTTTTCTGTATTCGGATGTTTATTTAGACATTCATCTAAAATTTCTGTCTTTCTATTCCTAAAATCTGGTGTATTTGATTTAACATAATCTCTAATTTGTAGATATCTAAAATATTCTTTGGAGTGTAATCCATAATTTTGTTGTAATTCCTGAAATGAAAGAAATAAACTTTCCCTGTAGAGATCACCCATCTTATTTATTCCATAGTTCTTCCATTTTAAAAAACCTTTATCCATCAATGAAGGTTTAAAAGTAATGTTGTTTACAATTGGAAGAGCCAGTGGTATACTCTGTAATTTTAATGTTGTTTTTAATTGTTTCCAAATACGTATACCACTTTCTATTATTGGATTTCCTCTATAAATTTTCTTATGTATTTTAGTGTTAGCAAATAAAATCGAGCTAATTTCGAAAGGTGAACAGTCTTCCTTTTCCATTTTTAACCAATTTGGTTGTTTATCTACTTCTTCCAACCAGAAATTCATATTTTTTATATTAACTGCCCAATAATAAAACATAAAATTAGGCAATGCAAAACCTCCATTCATTTTTGATTTACATAGATGTTTTTTAATTATTCTATGGTTTTTATAATCCCAAATAAAATTGGTAACTATAGAGTCCACTTTCTTAAAAAAAATTTTAGGAAGATATATCGGGATCATTTGAAACAAGTATAATAATTGTGGAAGAAAAATCATTTTTATCGCATTAATTTTACCTAGCATTGAAATAGGTAATGTTTTCCAATATAGGATATTCTTTAGTTTATTCAATAAGGGTGGGAAATTAAATTTAAATAAAGAATCATATCTTTTTGTTACATAAATTCCAAGATATTTGATTTTTTCATTTGCTATCTTAAAAGGATATTGTTGTAATATATGTAAGTTATTTCCCATTATTGGCATAAGTTCACTTTTATTCCAATTAATTCTATATCCTGAAAACGATCCAAATTGAGTTATTAAATCTAATAAGTTAGGAATACTAATTTACGGCTTTGTGATATAAAGTAATACATCATCTGCGTATAAAGAGATTTTATTTTCAGTTTCTTTAGTTTCATACCCGTATATTTCACGATGCAATCTCACGGATTTTGCTAGTGGTTCTATTGCAAGTGCAAACAGTAGTGGAGATAAAGGGCAATCTTGTCTGCAGCCTCGGAATAAGTTAAATTTAGTCGTTAACATTTGGTTTATTAATATTCTAGCTGTTGGCTTGGTATATAGTAACTTAATCCATGTTATAAACTTCTCCACCAACTGAAAAGATTCCATAACCGAAAATAAATAAAACCATTCAATCTGATCAAAAGCTTTCTCTGCGTCCAACAAAATAATTGATAAATCCTTATTAATGTTTCTTTTCGAGTATATAATATTAAATAATCTTCTCAGGTTGTTTGAGGAGTATCGTTTTGGTATAAATCCTGTTTGATCTGAATGAATTAGTTTATTAATCACTGTATTTAGTCTTTGTGCTAGTATTTTGGTTAATATTTTTTGATCAGTATTTAAAAGAGATATAGCTCTATATGACCCTGGATCATCCAGATTTTTATCTAATTTAGGTATGAGCGTTATAATAGATTCATTTAATGTTTCTGGTAATTTCTGTTGTGCATAAATGTGTTCATATAGTGTCTTCAAACGTGGAGCTATCATATCATAAAATATTTTATAAAATTCTGATCCAATACCATCTGGTCCTGGAGTTTTACCATTTTTTAATGATCTAATAGCTTCTTCAATTTCTTTAGTAGTTATTTCAACGTTTAATAATTCTCTATCTTCTAAATCCAGTCCTTTTAGATTTCAATTTTTTGAAGAATGTTTCTACTCCTATCCGATTTTCTTTTGTTTTGGCTGAATATAAATTTTTATAATATTGCAAAAATCTCTCGTTTATATCTTTAGTTTGTACTAGTAATTCCCCTTTATCTGATTTAATCCTATAGATTAATTTTTCTCCTTCTAATTTTTGTAATTGACTAGCCAATAATTTATGTGGTTTGTCTCCAAATTAAAATTGTATTTGTTTAGTATATTGGTATAGTTTTATAACTTGGTCTGACTGTATTTTATTTAATTTATATTTCAATGCAAAGATTTTATTATGTTTTATCATGGTTGGATTAACAGCATTCTCTGTGTCTAATTGTTTGATCTCCCTTTCCAATGCCTGTTGTACCCTCCGATTCTCTTTATTATAAAATGCTTGAGGGGATATCATAATTCCCCGAACATACGCCTTAAAAGTTTCCCATGATAGGGACGAAGAAATTTCTGGCGTATCGTTTATTTCAAAGAAAATCTTGATCTGTTTTGTGATATATTCTTGAGTTATTTTGTCTTTTAAAATGTGTGGGTTAAATCTCCATTGTCCTTGTTTTTCCGTTTTACCAGTTATTTTCATCATAAAAGTTAAAGGTGCATGATCTGAAATTATAATATTGTGATATTTTGAATTATACGTAAATGGAATAAGTTTTAAATCTACCAGAAAATAATCTATTCTTGAATAAGTTTTATGCACAGGTGAGTAAAATGAGTATTCTCGTCCTGTTGGGTTTTGCAATCTCCAAACATCTTTAATATTATTAGTATCTATATATGCATTTATTAACTCACTGGAATGCGATTTAAGTTTCCGTTGTTTTGATGATCTATCCAAATAAGGATCTAGTGTACAATTTAAATCTCCTCCAATTATTAGATTGTGTTGTGATAATTCCGGGATGGTATTAAATATTTTTTTTAAAAACAGCGGGCTATCAAAATTTGGGCCATATACATTGACAAAAATCATTTTTTGTGTATATAATTCTCCTATTACAATAATATATCTACCGTCACTATCAGTTATTGTTGAAGTATGTTTAAATGCAGTGCCTTTACGAATTAATATTGCTACACCTCTAGATTTGTGTGTGAAAGAAGAATGATAGACTTTATCAATCCATTTAGCCTTTTTTTTTAAATGTGTCTCTTGGATAAATGCCACATCTACTTTAAGTGCTCTTAAATGTGCTCTCTTAATTGGTTTGTTAATACCTTTAACATTCCAACTACAAAACGTTATTCCTCCATTCCCCATATACGTATGTAAGTCTTGCATCTTTTATCTAAAGGGATATATAATAGAGCGAATGGTTCAGTTCGACATACCCGACTTTACACCTGAACTTCGAATAGATGAATTTCAAGGCCCTTGAGTATCTCTCACATATATATCTCCTTTGCATTAATTTATAATTCCACTCAAATGTAAAATAATAATAACAAGAAATAATATTTAAAAAGGGATAGATTAAGAGATTAGTAGGGTGCACAAAGAAAGAAAAAACTACATCTAGTATTGGTGTAGTTAGTGTTAGCCATACTATCATGGCTAGCAATCTAAAGACTTCCGTAGTCAATGTTACATACTTATCCATCTCCATGATTCACTAAAATTATTATTCCATAAAAAATATTTAAACCGGGGATATTAAACTATGGTGTGTACAAAGTTCATAGTCAAGTATATACTAAAATATATACTTAATACTTATTAAAAACTATAATAATAAGAATATATTAAAAAATATATATATATATATATGTATATAGAAAAAATAAAAAATAAAAAAGAAATAAAAAGTACCAGGGGGGATAAATGAAGTCAAAGTTTATATTTTGTGTATTTATATTTACTATTTACTTAATTCTAGGTTAATCAGCTATAATTAATTATTAATCAATAATTGGTAATTATTAGCTCTAATTAATAATGATACCAGTGTATTAATTTTAATATATGTTTGTATATGTTAATTATTAATATTAGTAGTGTTAGTATTCTAATTATTAGTATCCATGGAATAGTCTTCGATCCGTATCTCCTCGAGTCTCCCATCCGCATCCTTCTCCATCTTCTTTAGATGAAACAAGTCCATAGTCTATTCCAATCTTCAACCAATCTTGAAAGTACGGTTTAATTGTTCATTTAGTTCATCTTTGAAGATTTCATTCAGTCTACCTCTCGCTCCTTAATCCCTTGGGCAAAGCTCAATGCGTCCTCTGGATTTTTAAAATAATGTTCTTCCTGGTTGTAGGTGACTCTCAGTATGGTTGGGTATCTCAGACTGTACTTCAGATTCTTCACTTCCCTCAAAATTCTTTTGGTCTCTTTGAACGCATTCCGTTTCTTGGAGACCTCTGCTGGGTAGTCTCGGTAAATGCTGATCGAATCTTCTTCATATTTAAGATTTCTACTTTTTACAATTTTATTCATCATTTCCTCCAAAACGTAATCATACTGGACTTTTACTATCATTTTTCTTGGAGGAGCATCTTGCTTTGTGCAACGTCTCATTACTCTGTGTGCTCGGGCTAGCAAAAGCTTTTGTTCCAGAGATAAAACCTTTTGTAATAAGTTTGCAGTGAACTCTCGGGTATCTTGATTCTTTTCTCTCCCTTCTCGAATACCCACGATCCTTAGGTTCTGCCTTTTCTGGCATCCTTCCAACTCAGTACACCTATCAGTAATTTTGCCCAGTAAGTCAGATAATCGTTGATTTTCTTTGACGAGTGTTTTTGTAGTCTGAGTACTTATTTCGACTGGTTCTTCAAGGTTTATTATGGATGTTGATTGTTCCTTAATTTCTTCCAGCACAGGTTCCATTTCCATTTCCACCTTGTTTTCAATTTTTTCATTCAACTCTTCCATTATACTTGCAAATTTATCCGTCACTACTTCTGCAATTTCTTTTCGCAGCTTGTCTGATAATTCTGTAGTCGAAAGATTGATTTCAGACTTTAACTCCTTCATCTCCATCTTGGTTTTTCCATTTCTTCACTAAAATTCATTTTTTCCAGTTCAATCTTTAATTCCAACTTCATTTTTTTTTTAATTCTGCCATTTCTTGTACAAAAAATTCCATTTCCAATTTTTTTCCGATTTTTTTGACACATCTTCTAAGGACAGTGTCCTACCTGAGGCCGAGGCTTCAGTCAGGCCTTGTTCTTGTTCAGCCATTTTTCTTGTATACCGGGATTTGGATTTATCCACAGGTGGGCTGCACTGTGTTGCCATTACGGGTCGCACGTCTGATGACGTCACTCACGGCAGCCGGTGCAGAAACAGCAGATGCAGAAGCAGCAGCAGCAGCAGCAGGTAGGTTTTCTCCCCGTTTTCTCCCCGGTTTTTCCTCGTTTTTTCACGGAGGTGGCTGGCATTGCCTTCTAGTCCTCCATAGCGCCACCGGAAGTCCTTTTTATGTTTTATCTGATGGGATAAATTGCAGACTTGATTTTTTTTTATCTCAAAATTGTGTTACATTTCTACCTAGTCCATCCGAGGTCGGGGCCTATTTGAGATCTCCGCAGCCAGTCGCTGCAACGGCGGCCCGATGTTATAGGCCCTCCTGTCGGGAAGATGGAACACCGGCGTCGGGGTAAGTAAATGGCGCCGCGGGATGTCGATAACGGACCCACCAAATCGATGTGAATGTGCAGGAAGCGGGCTGAAGGATTGGCGAAATCCTGTACTGGAGCCCGCACATGCCGCTGTACCTTGGAGGTCTGACAGGGATGGCAGGCATGGGTCCAGGCTGCCACCTGCTTGCGGAGCCCATGCCAGACAAATTTATCTGCTACCAGTGTGGAGGTTGCCCGGATGGATGGGTGGGCCAGGCCATGGATGCGGTCGAAGATCCGGCGGCGCCAACGTACGGGGACGATGGGGCGAGGTCGACTTGTGGAGACATTGCAGAGGACCATCGTGCCCAAGGGCCCGCACGGGACATCGGCTAACCAAATGCCAGACAGCAGTGCGGTAGTCCGCCATCCCAGCATCCACGCGCTGCGCCGCGGCCAGCTCCTCGTAATCCACGCCGTGGTCTCCGGCTGAGACGGAAGGAAAAGCGGGATGGGATAAAGCGTCAGCGATTGTGTTGTGCTTCCCTGCGATGTGCTGCATGTCTGTGGTAAATTCTGAAATAAAAGCGAGCTGTCGCTGCTGGCGTGCGGACCACGGGTCGGACACCTTACCCAAGGCGAAAGTGAGATGTTTGTGGTTGGTGAAGGCGGTGAAAAGGCGTCCTCCAAAAAATAACGAAAATGCTGAATGGCCAGGTACAATGCGAGGAGCTCCCTGTCCAAGGCGCTGTAGCTGACGGCTGAAAAAGTCCAGCGGCTGCCAGCGGCCATTGATGAGCTGCTCTAGAACGTCGCCCACAGCCTTGTCAGAGGCATCCACAGTGAGGGCCATTGAGGCTGAGGCTCGCGGGTGGACCAACATGGTGGTATTGGCCAAGGCTCCTTTGGCATCCTCAAACACCACATCTGCCTTGGCAGACCAAACTAGCTCCCGCGGCTTGCCCGCGAGGCACTGGAAAAGGAGCAGCATGACTTTGGCCGCTGTCGACACGAATTGGTGGTAAATGTTTACCATGCCGACAAATTCCTGCAACCCTTTCACCGTGCACGGCCGGGGGAAACTGCCGAATGGCCTCCACCTTTGTGGGTAAAGGGGCGGCGCCCTGAGGCGTAACACTGTGCCCCAGAAAGGAAATGGAGCAGAGGCCAAATTGGCATTTAGTGGGGTTGATAATGAGGCCGTGGTCCAGGAGACGCTGGAACAGGCTCCGCAGATGTTCGATGTGCTCATGCTGGGTGCAGCTCGCGACCAGGTTGTCGTCGAGATAGATAGAGACGAATGGCAAACAACTCCCGACCCTATCCATGAGTCTTTGGAATGCCTGCGTGGCATTTTTCAATCCAAAGGACATACGCCACCATTCGTACAATCCGAATGCGGTGATGGTCGCGGTCTTGGGAACATCGTCCGGGTGGGCCGGGATTTGGCTATACCCGTGGACCAGGTCGATTTTTGAAAAGAAAGTGTCGGAAAAGTCCTGGATGTGGGGCATGTGGTAGCGGTCCGTGGTTGTCATGGCGTTCAGATGCCTAGAGTCCCCACATGGTCTCCACCCCCAGATGCTTTTAGGACCATGTGTAGCGGGGACGCACATGGGCTGTCTGAGCTCCGGCCAATCCCCAAGTCTTCCATGAGCTGAAACTCCTCCCGGGCAATGTGCAGCTTGCCCGGGCATGCACAGGTGGGCCCATGGTGGGGATATGGTGGACGAACTCGAGCTTAGGAGCTGCCATGCTGAAACGGGGAGTGAGGAGCTCTGGGAACCCGGTGAGGAGAGAAGCATAGGGGCCGTCAACCTCAGCGATGGTGCTGAGCTGTGGGCTGGGTTGAGATGGGGGCCGCGGGACCGCGGGTCCGAGGTCTGTCGCCGGAATCATGCGCCCGCCCCGCACATCGACCAGGAGGGAGCAGGCCCATAGGAAACCGGCATCCAGGAGCGGTTGCGTGACGTCTGCAATTATGAAAGGCCACACATACAGGCGGGAGTCGAAAGACAGCGAGAGGGTCCACGTGCCGTAGGTTCAGATGGTGCTACGATTAACGGCTGTGAGGCCTTTCATAACGTGACCGTGATCTAGTCAAATCCGAGGGTTTGACTAATCAGAACCACCACCAGGTGACGCTACAGCATCTTCATAGCCAGGAAATATGGTAGCTCAAAGAAATGTACTTACCACATTATTTGTACACAAACTCCATTCTTATCTCTTTGTTTCTTAACATACTCTTAAGATAATGACAATCCATGTTTGAAAAATCCTCCAAGAAACCTGCGCTGCGCATGCGCAGTAGGCTGCTGTGCAGCACATGCACGCAGTCCACGGTGCAAAGGCAGAATTTCAGCTGCCTTTATAGACCGTTGTCATTGAAGGCTTGAAGCAGCGTCGACGACACGTGAGCTGCACATACTTTTGTGTGTTACATATACTGCGGATGAAAGGCACAGGAGAATTATGCCTACCTAAGAGAATGATCTCTTAGGTAGGCATAATTCTCCCGTGCCTTTTCTATTTATATTTAATAATTATCATTTTATCATTTTAGTCAGGGTAGGCACTGCCTACCTTGCCTACCCTGACAGCATGTGCCTGCAGTGTGAAAACAGGCCCTTCGGTCCAACTTCCCCACACCAAACAACAATGTCCCAGCTACATGAGTCCCACTTGCCTGCGCTTAGTCCATATCCCTCCAAACCTGTCCTATCCATGTCATCTCCAGCATTCTCTCTCACCTTACTTTGTAAATCGATGTCACTACTTACATGTCTCACAGAGCATTAACATTACTGGAAATACTTTCTAATTGACTGTCATGGGGTATAGTGGATGTGTACAATGGTGACACAAAGTACAAGGGCAGCGTCCTTTGCCATTGTACCATCCATCTCTATGTTGTCCTTCGTTTTAACAAATACTGCATTTGCTGAGATTGTTCATTTTGTTTGCACTAAAATAAACTACTTTTCTACTTTTTACTTCTCAGTTTCATTTGGTGTCTTTAATTCGCACTGTCATGGTACAAATTAATTAAATGACATTGCAGCTTTGAACAAGTTGCCACCTTCCAGTATTAACATAATCGGTCTTTTGATTGTAATTGTAAGAAATCACTCATAAAATGCTGCAGCCCCCCCTGCACTTTTTTTTGGCTAGACATGTTTCAATGTCTCTGGCTTTTGGCGAGGCGCTGCTGTGCTCTGAGCAACCTGGTCATGGGTGTTGTAGAGCCGGGGCGAAGGGAGAGATGGAAGCAGAAGCAGCGGCGGGGGCAGATGCGGATGGGGAGCTGGGGCTGGCAAGAGTTTGCCGGGCTGGCGAATCGCTCACTGCATCCATGGAGCAGCCTCAGTGCAAGTGTCCCGGGCCGTCGGAAGCGTTTGCGCCGCTGCCGTGAGCGCCAAATTTGCCCTGGTGACTGGCATGGACCATGCTGCGGCTCGGTGCATCCTGGAGGACAACCAGTGGCTGCTGGAAGTAGGTACCAAGCATTGGGTAGAAGCGGTGGAAGATAGTCGCCTTCAAATGGGGGTGGTTGGAGAAAGCATCCTGCTTTCCTGTTAGATTTTCACGTACTGTAACTACAGAAAAAATGTTCCCGATGTTGGGGAAGTTCAGAACCAGGGCCACAGTTTAAGAATAAGGGGTAGGCCAGTTTGGACTGAAATTGGGACAAACTTTCTTCACGCAGAGAGAATTCTCTGCCACGGAACTTCGTTTCACGGCTTTCGACAAGGTCCCACATAGAGATTAGTATAGATGGGATAAAAATCTATTATATGTAAACAAATGTTCCATAGATTATATTATTCGCAAACAAGACTGAATAAAATATTTTCAAATGTTTCCCCCATCTGCGACAAATGTCTAACTCAAAATGAGCACATTCCTTTGTCTCTTGTACAAAACTGTATACAGAATGAAATTTTTGGTAACACAAAATTGAACCCAATACTGAATTGATTATCTTTGGATCAATGGAAGAGGGAAGTAAACTAACTATATCCCAAGAAGCCTTTCTTAATTATGGTCTAATAACAGCGAAAAAACTTATACTTAAATTTTGGAAAAACGCACCTACGCCAACATTCAAAATGTGGATCTCAAATATGTCTGAAACGCTACATCTTGAAGAAATGAGATTCCTCTTACTAGGCAAAGTAGACCAATTCTTAAAGATTTGGTCTCCGATACAAGCATATGGTGCAACATAACATAACCTTAGAAATTAAAGTTCAGAAGGGTGACGAATGGGCAAAAATATGAGATAGGTAGAATCTTTTAACTTCTCACCTCTGTCCTTTATTTTTTTTTACTTTCTGTTTCTACTTGCTTGTCTATCTATTCCGGTTCTTTTATTATTGCACCAAAAATATGAAGTTGTACGTACTTAAGTACCAACTACTGTACTTACTTCTAACAAAAATAAACAAACAAAAAAAAAAAAAAAAAAAAAAAAGAGATTAGTATACAAACTTAAAGCATACGGTATTAGGGGTTCAGTATTGATGTGGATAGAGAACTGGCTGGCAAACAGGAAGCAAAGAGTAGGAGTAAACGGGTCCTTTTCACAATGGCAGGCAGTGACTAGTGGGGTACCGCAGGGCTCAGTGCTGGGACCCCAGCTATTTACAATATATATTAATGATCTGGATGAGGGAATTGAAGGCAATATCTCCAAGTTTGCGGATGACACTAAGCTGGGGGGCAGTGTTAGCTGTGAGGAGGATGCTAGGAGACTGCAAGGTGACTTGGATAGGCTGGGTGAGTGGGCAAATGTTTGGCAGATGCAGTATAATGTGGATAAATGTGAGGTTATCCACTTTGGTGGCAAAAACAGGAAAGCAGACTATTATTTAAATGGTGGCCGATTAGGAAAAGGGGAGATGCAGCGAGACCTGGGTGTCATGGTACACCAGTCATTGAAAGTAGGCATGCAGGTGCAGCAGGCAGTGAAAAAAGCGAATGGTATGTTAGCTTTCATAGCAAAAGGATTTGAGTACAGGAGCAGGGAGGTTCTACTTCAGTTGTACAGGGTCTTGGTGAGACCACACCTGGAGTATTGCGTACAGTTTTTGTCTCCAAATCTGAGGAAGGACATTATTGCCATAGAGGGAGTGCAGAGAAGGTTCTGATTCCTGGGATGTCAGGACTGTCTTATGAAGAAAGACTGGATAGACTCGGTTTATACTCTCTGGAATTTAGGAGATTGAGAGGGGATCTTATAGAAACTTACAAAATTCTTAAGGGGTTGGACAGGCTAGATGCAGGAAGATTGTTCCCGATGTTGGGGAAGTCCAGGACAAGGGGACACAGCTTAAGGATAAGGGGGAAATCCTTTAAGACCGAGATGAGAAAGACTTTTTTCACACAGAGAGTGGTGAGTCTCTGGAACTCTCTGCCACAGAGGGTAGTTGAGGCCAGTTCATTGGCTATATTTAAGAGTGAGTTGGATGTGGCCCTTGTGGCTAAGGGGATCAGAGGGTATGGAGAGAAGGCAGGTACGGGATACTGAGTTGGATGATCAGCCATGATCATATTGAATGGCGGTGCAGGCTCGAAGGGCTGAATGGCCTACTCCTGCACCTAATTTCTATGTTTCTATGTTTCTATGGAAGGCAGTGGAGGCCAATTCACTGGATGTTTTCAAGAGAGAGTTACATTTAGCTCTTGGGGCTAGTGAAATCAAGGGATATGGGAAAAAAAAGGAAAGGGGTACTGATTTCAGATGAACAGCTATGATCATATTGAATAGCAGTGCTGGCTCGAAGGGCCGAATGGCCTATTCCTGCACCTATTTTCTATGCTTGAGTAAATGGCAATAAAACTCGACCACTTGATTTTGAAGCATTCATGCATGGTGGAGGTATAATGTAGTCATAGAGTGATACAGTGTGAAAACAGGCCCTTCGGCCCAACTTGCCCACACCCGCCAACATGTCCCAGCTACACTACCCCATATCCCTCCAAACCTGTCCGATCCATGTATCTGTCTAACTGTTTCTTAAATGTTGGAATTGTCCCTGCCTCAACTACCTCCTCTGGCAGCTTGTTCCATACACCCAACACCCTTTGTGTGGAAAAAGGTTAGGGCCTGCCCCACTTTCACGGCCTAATTCACAACCTTTTTTACTCGTGGACATTTTTCATCAGTCTAGAAAAAACGCCTTGACCTATTTGATGCCACGAGTACCTACGACTAGCATCACGGCCTGCTACGACCTACCTATGATCTCGTGACGACCATGCTGCGAGTATTGAGTCAAGGGCAAACTCGGCAGAGGGTGTGAATTAGGTCGTGAAAGTGGGACAGGCCCTTTACTCCTCAGATTCCTATGAAATCTTTTCCCCTTCACCTTAAATCTGTCCTCTGATCCTCAATTCACCTACTCTGGGCAAGAGACTCAGTGAATTGAGCTGTATATTTCTAATGCGTTTTAGATTTCTCGAAAGTCTTCCTTTTAAAAAAGTTACGTTTCCACAAACATATACCCCCTTTATTAATGTCATGGTTTGATGATTCTAATTTCAAATCAAAATGAAATATATGTCTAAAGGAGAACGCATACTTTCAAAATACACTGATTTTCTCCCCGAGCAAAACATAATTTGTATGACTTTGCAAAATCAGGAAATGTTATGGTTATTTCTTGTCCCTTTTTCCAACTACAAACAAAAAAAAAGCACTTGAAATTATAACACATTTAAAAGTTTGTTTGTCAGGGTTATAGTTTGGTTTAAACATGTCTTGATATCTTCTAGTAATTTCAATGCCCAAGTATTTAAATTTTTCCCCAGCTATTTTAAAAGGAAATTGTACGAGATGTATAGAATCTTTCGGTTTTATTGACATGATTTCACTTTTATTCCAATTTATTCTGTAACCTGAAAATGAACCAAAATCCTCAATTAAATTTAAAATATTGGGTATAGTGATATGAGGCATTGTGATGTACAAAAGTATGTTTCATCATCAGCGTATAATGATATTTTATTGTTTGAATATTTTGTCTTATATCCGTGGATATTCGGATGAGTTCTAATACTTTCCGCTAGTGGTTCAATTATGAGGGCAAATAACAATGGTGATAATGAACAACCTTGTCTATTACCCCTTGACAGTTGAAATTTTGTGTATAAAATATTATTAGTTAATATTCTGGCCGTTGGCTTATTATATATTAATTTAATCCATTGAATGAAATTCTCTCCCAGTTGAAATGTTTGCAATAGCTTAACCATATACTTCCATTCAACCTGATCGAATGCTTTCTCTGCATCCAGCGAAATAATTGCGAGATTTGGATCTTTAGTTTGGTGTGAGTGCATTAAATTAAGCAGACGTCTCAAATTATTAAATGAATGTCCCTTAGGGATAAAGCCCGTTTGATCCGGATGTATTAGTTTAATGGCGTACTTACTTATCTTATTGGATCTTGCTAATATTTTTACTAATATTTTTTGATCTGTATTTAACGCGATAGCTCTATAGGATCCAGGTTCTTCCTCATCTTTATCTTTCTTAAGTATTAATGTAATCATAGATTCTGCTAGTGTATCAGGTAATATTTGTTCTCAGAAAGCGTGTGTGTACATTTTCTGTAGACGAGGACTAAATATATCTTAAAATTTTTTATAGAATTCATTACTAAATCCGTCGGGACCTGGTGTTTTTCCATTTTTTAATGAGAATATTGTTTCTTCTATTTCCTTATTTGAGATTTGTGCTCCCAATTCCTCTTGTTTCTGCAATTCTATTTTGGGAAGATTGCAATTATCCAGAAACTCAGTGATTGTGTTGGTGTCCATTGTCGTTTTGGATGTATACAAATTCTCATAAAATTGCACAAATCTTTTATTAATTTCATTTGGTAATGTTAATACTTCCCCTTTGTCTGATTTAATCTTTGAAATCGTGTGCTCCTTTTCTCGTTTTTTTAATTGGCGTGCGAGAAGTTTATGAGGCTTCTCCCCAAATTCAAACTGTTCCTGTCTTGTAATTTGGAATAATCTTATAACTTTCTCTGATAGTAATTTATTTAATTTGAATTTTAGTATTAATCTTTTATTGTGTTTATCCATGGACGGGTCTTTAGCATTATTTATATCCAATTGTCTAATTTGTTCCTCTAGCTGCCATTGTTCATTCTTATTTTTTTTATTCTGAAAGGCTTGGTATGAGATTATAACACCTCTAATAAAAGCTTTGAAAGATTCCCATAAGATTAATTTTCAATAAACGAGACCAGAAACCAGGGGGAAGCATTGAATCATGTATTGCTGAGCTGAAGGAGCTTGCTAAGACATGCAACTTCTGCGATTCCTGAAAGAAAGCCTCATTTGAGATCGCATCGTCATTGGTATTGCAGACCAGTCAACTAGGAAGACACTCCTTCAGAAGAGGAATCTGCCACTGCAGGAGACTGTGGACATATGTAGATCCTCGTAGGTAACAGTGACGAAAATGCAGGTCGTTGGCGAAGAGCCGAGAATACACAAGGTGGAACGATTCAAACCGAGGGAAAAGATGGCAGAAGAAGAATCGACTAGTCAAGTGCACGTTCTGTGCGAGGACGCACAGCGTAGGAGGAGAATGCCAATGTATTTCTGCACAAGGTCGTAGAGGCATCTGACACAGCGTCCATATCCGACACAGAATCAGTGAGTTGCATTGAGGTCAATGCAACTGGAAACAATTCCTCTTCAGGCCTGTTCGCTAAGATGCAGGTCGGCACAGAAGCTATCAAGTTTCAGATTGACTCTGGTACCAATGTTAATGTGATTCCCAAGGATCTTGTATCCAACAAAGAGGACATTAGATGAGAGAAAATCATCTTAACGATGTACAACAGATCCAACCTGCTGGCGGAAGGTAGGATGAAAGTTATACTCCAGAACAAGAAGTACCGTGTTCACTTCATAGTGGAAGAGGAAGCCTGGCTCATACCGCTCCTGAGCAGCAAAGCTGCACAACAGATGAAACTCATCACGGGTCACTACGAGAACTTCAAGAGCCTGAATGCTGTTAGCGAGGCTGACTCATTACTCAAGAGCTACAAAGATGTCCTTGACAACGAAAGACCGGGGAGACTACCAGGCAAGGTCAAGTTGGTAACGCAGACAGAGGGTGTGACCCCATCAGAATGTTCTGCAAAGCCGGTACCTGTAGCCATGAAAGGGAAGGTCAAAAATGGTCTCATGAAGCTGGTCGAGCAGGACATTTTGACAAAAGTCGAAGAACCAACTGAGTGGTGTAGCAGGCTGGTCATTACGGAGAAAAGGACAGAGTTGAGGTCCTGCATAGATCCTAGACCCCCTCAACAAAGTCCTGAAAAGGGAGATCCACAGACTACCAGTCATAGAGGACATACTCCCTGAGCTGTCTAAGGCAAAGATTTTCTCCAAATTCGATCTGAAGTCAGGATATCTCCACTGCGAACCAGATGAGGAGAGCAGTTTCCTAACAAACCATGAACATCCCATTTGGGAGACATCGCTGTAAGAGGTTGCCATTTGGACTGAAAGTAAGCGCAGAGATCTTCCAGAAGAAGCTGCAACAAGCCCTAGAAGGATTAAAGGGAGTGGAATGTGTTGCAGATGACATCATCCTATTCGCAGTAGGGGACACCAGAGAAGATGCAGAAAGGAATCACGATGCAAGACTGTAAGATCTTCAGTGATGCAGAGATGAAGGCATCAAGCTGAACCAGAAGAAGTCGGTAGTGAAAACTACTTGTATCACATTTCTAGGACATGTAGTTACAGATCGTGGCCTGAAACCGGATCCGAAGAAGATCCAGGCTATCCTAGAGATGCCCAACCCGACCAATCCAACAGAAATCCAAAGATTACAAGGCAGTGTAAACTACTTGGCAAGATTCCTGACCATGTTGTCGGACACATTCGAGCCTTTGAGGAGATTGACCCACAAGGATGCAGAGTGGGAATGGTCACCAGAACATGTCATGGCAATGTCAATGATCAAGGAGCTTTTGACAATGGCACCTATCCTGGCATACTACACACCAGATGAACAGCTGACCATACAATGTGATGCAAGCAAGGCAGGTCTAGGTGCAACACTTATGCAGAAAGGACAACCATTGTCCTGTGTGAGTCGAGCATTGAGGCCAACCGAGCAGAGACATGCTCAGATTGAGAAGGAGGCACTAACAATAGTGTTTGCCCTCGAGCGCTTTGATCAGAACACCTACAGACAATGATCGTCGAGAGTGACCACAAGACATTGGAAGTCATCGTCAAAAAGCCTCTGCATACAGCACCAAGACATCTTCAGGGCATGATGATGAGGATGCCAAACTATGGCATTGAGTGGGTAAAGGGAAAAGACATGCATCTAGCAGATATGCTCTCCCGAGCATACCTCCCGGACACCACAGGATCAACCAGATTCACTGATGTCAATGCAGTTTAGTCCTTGAGCATGGGAGAGGACAAGGTCAAATGCATCCAAGCCCATACCAGGGAAGACGAAACTACAGACCATTAAAATGGATGGCCAGATCACAAAGCAGAAATCCCAGAGGCAGCACAACCATACTTCAACGTCAGAGACCAGTTGAGTGTGCAAGACAGTCTAGTATTCAGAAGAGAAAGAGTTGTAATCCTTACCACTCTATGCAAAGATATGAAGGAGACACTCCACACCTCTCACCTAGGAGTAGAAGGAACCCTCAGACGTGCTAGCGAATGCATTTTCAGGCCCGGAATGAAGCAGTTCATTTCAAACTGTGAAGCCTGCAGGACGTACGAACAACAGAATCAGAAAGAAACTCTGATTCCCCATGACCTCCCAGATCACCCATGGGAGAAAGTGGGAACCGATATGTTCGAACTTGAGGGAAAGCATTATTTAATCACAGTTGACTATCTATCTAATTTCTGGGAAATAGACAGACTGTACGACCTGAGCAGCAGGACAATCATTGTGAAACTTAAGAACCACTTTGCAAATTACGGAATTCCCAGCACTGTGGTAAGCAAGAACGGGACACAGTTCTCATCGGAGGATTTCACCAAATTTGCTGGGCAATGGGAATTTGACCATGACACAATTTCTCCAAGACATAGCCAAGCTAACGGTAAGGTGGAATCGGCAGTCAAGGCAGCTAAGTGAGTACTGAAGAAAACCACTCACTCCAAGACAGATGTCTACTTAGCAATACTGGAATTGCACAACATCCCTGTGCAAGGAGTGAACAGTAGTCCCGCACAAAGACTACATGGAAGGAGAACAAGAACAACACTTCCAACTACATCAAACCTCCTCAAAGCACGTGGTGCTGAGATACTCACAGAGGAGAGGAAAAAGGTGAAGGATTTGCAAGGAAAACAGTCAAAAATCTACAACCAACATGCTAAGGATCTGCCAATCCTAGAAGAAGGTGATGTCGTAAGATTCAAACCCTATAAACTAGGAGATACCAGATGGCAGAGAGCAACAGTTTAGAAACGACTGGATGGGAGATCATACGAAGTCGAGACATAATCGGGACTTCTAATCCGATGTAATCGAGTGGATCTGAAGAAGACTGGAGAACTACCCCCACACATAACTCCAGAGAAACCACCAGACGCGGAGAAGACTGAGAAACCTTTCCAACCTCAGCTGACACAGGAAAAACCTTTGCATCTCCAGAAAAAAATGCAAATCATGAAACTCAGAACACAGAGAAAACTAAACAAAAACAAAGTGACACAAGAGAAGAAACAAGAAGTGATGTCCAGAGTGTACACAATGAAAAGAAAGACACTTATGAAACAAACACAATCACAAAGACTAAGGCAGGAACAGTTGTCAGACTGCCGGAAATGTATGGCGAATATATCTTTTTTATTTATTGTTTTTATTTATTAGAAGCAAATGTACAAAAATAGAACCAATGGCATATAAAATTATACAGTTATTGTACAGCTTCAATTTTAACTTTTTAGCTTGAATTGGAAAAAAAGATAGGAGAAAAAGCAAGAAAGAGAAAAAGTGAGATGTGCAAAGATAGAACCCTTAGACTACCAAAGTAGTGTAGTCAAAGAGTAAATAAATGAAAGAAAGAAGAGAGGAATAGAAAAAAAATAAAAGGACAAAAAGAAAAAGAGAAAAAAAGTGGTGGTATACCTGCCGCTCATCCCTCCCCACCCACCTCACCCAACCCGTAATTAGATTTAAATCCAAAGTTGTGTTGTGCCATGCTATCCTTGTAATAAATCAATGAATGGTGTCCATGTCTTTGAAAAATGATCTGGTTTTTTCTGCCAAGACAAGTCTAATATTTTCAAGATGTAGCATCTCGGACATGTTTATAATCCACATCTTATAAGTCGGGACTGATGTATACATATAATAAATTTTTATCCCATCTATCATTCGGAATTTTTATCAATAACTTTTGTTCCCAGTCTCTTCTAATTGCCTCTGTCATTGGTGTTTCTATATTTAGAATTATATTATATAAGTAAGATATTAAATTGCTTGATTCTGCCTTTCTATTCCTTCCTCCAATAAATCTGGGGTTAAAGTTTGATATCCTTGTATATACCTTTTCAAATCTTGAATTTGAAGGTATTTGAAATATTGATTACTTTTCAAATTGTATTTTAGTTGTAGTTGTTGGAATGATAAAAAAAAAATCCCATTTCATACATATCTCCCATCGTTTTAATTCCTATTCTTTCCCAATGGATAAACGTTTTATCAATAATGGATGGTTTGAATGAGGGATTATTAGCTATTGGAGAAAGAAGCGATAATTTTCTTAATTTTAAAGTTAATTTTATTTGTTTCCAAATTCGTATTATACTATGAATAATTGGATTCTTCTTGTATATTATATTGTTCAGTTTTATCGAGGAAAGAAGGATCGCTCCTATATTATAAGGGGAACAATCCTCTTTCTCCATTCTTATCCAATCTACCTGTTAGGCAGAACTGTCCAACTAGTAGATTATATTTTTAATATTCACTGCCCAATAATAATACAATAAGTTAGGGAGTGTCAGTCCCCCTGATTCTTTAGATTTACACAAGTGTTTTTTTTTATTCTGTGTGATTTATAATCGCATATGAAATTTATAATATCAGAATCTAATTTTTTAAATAATTTTTTAGATGAGTATATTGGTATTGATTGAAATAGGTACAATAATTGTGGTAAGAAGATCATTTTTATCGCGTTTATTCTGCCTATTAAAGACATCGGCAGTGTCTTCCAAAATTTAATCAACCCATTTAATTTAGTTAATAAAGGCATATAGTTTGCATTGAGTAATTATTTATAGTTCCTAGTAATTTGGATGCCCAAATACTTAAATTTTTCCATTGTAATTCTAAAAGGGAATTTCAACAGATGTGTCGACTCTTCAGGTTTTATCGTCATAATTTCGCTTATGTTCCAATTTATTCTATATCCTGAAAAATAACCAAATTCCTCTATTAAATTTAGTATATTTGGTATGCTAATTTGTGAATTTGTAATATATAATAATATGTCGTCTGCATATAATGAAAATTTATTATTTGAGTATTTGGTATTATACCCATGAATATTCGGATGGCTTTTTATACTTTCAGCTAAAGGCTCTATCACTAGTGCAAATAGCAGGGGCGATAATGTGCACCCCTGCCTATTGCCCCTTGCTAGTTGGAATTTCGGGGATAATATATTATTAGTCAGTATTCTAGCCATCGGCTTATCATATAATAATTTTACCCATGAAATAAAATTATCTCCCATGTTAAATTTTTCCAATACTTTGAATAAATATTGCCATACTACTTGATCGAAAGCTTTTTCTGCATCCAATGAAATAATTGCTAGTTCGTCTTCAGTATTATGTGAGTACATTATATTAGACAGCCGTCTCAAATTGTTAAACGAGTATCTCTTTGGTATGAACCCTGTTTGGTCCGGATTTATTAGTTTACAAACATATTTACTCAATCTTCTCGCTAGGGTCTTTGTTAATATTTTTTGGTCTGTATTTAGGAGTGCAATAGCTCTATATGAGCCTGGGTCTTCTAGATCTTTATCCTTTTTTGGTATAAGTGTAATAGTTAACCATATAACCATATAACAATTACAGCACGGAGACAGGCCCTCTCGGCCCTTCCAGTCCGTGCCGACCATTTGTTTTCCCCTAGTCCCATCTACCTGCACTCAGACCATACCCCTCCATTCCCTTCACATCCATATGCCTATCCACTTTACTTTTAAATGTTAAAATCGATCCTGCCTCCACCACCTCTGCTGGAAGCTCATTCCACACAGCCACCACCCTCTGAGTAAAGAAGTTCCCCCTCACGTTACCCCTAAACTTCTGTCCCTTAATTCTCATGTTGACTCAGTGTTTCGGGTAGTTTATTTTCTTTAAAAGCGTATATATATATATATAAATCTTGCAACTGTGGAGAAATTATCTAGTAGAATCGTCTATAAAATTCATTACTAAAGCCATCTGGTCCTGGCGTTTTGCCATTCTTCAACGAACTAAATGTTTCTTCTATTTCCTGTAGTGTAATCTGAGCTCCTAATCCCTCTTGTTCCACCATATTTAATTTTGGAAGATTACACTTATCTAAGAAATTTGTAATTTGAGTATTATTTGCAGTGGTTTTCGACGTATATAAGTTTTGATAAAATTGAGCAAATCTTTTATTAATATCTTTAGGTAATGTTAGTAATTCCCCTTTGTCTGATTTAATTTTAGTAATTGTATTTTCTGTTTCCCGTTTTATCAGTTGGCGTGCTAGGAGTTTATGAGGTTTATCACCAAATTCGAAATTTTCTTGTTTTGTAATTTGAAATAATCTTATTATTCTGGCCAATAAAATTTTATTTAATTTATATTTCAGTATTATTATCTTATTATGTTCATCTATAGTTGGTTCTTTGGCATTTTCTAAATCTAATTGTCTAATTTATTGTTCTAACTGCAATTGTTCAGTATTATTCTTTTTATTTTGGAAGGCTTGATATGAGATTTTACTTCGGAGTCACATGAGTGACTACGTGAAGAAGCCCCGCCTGGCGCTGGAACGGCATTACGTCGACGCTGACCGCAGAGCATGAGCTGCAGAGGCAGCTCCTCGACAGCGGTAGGTACGGGCCCGCAGGTAAGTGCAATGGAAAAAACTTTCAGGGTCTAAAAAACTCCGTGGCTGGTATTGAACCACCAGGATTTAAAACTAATTTAAAAGTAAAAAATAAGTAAAAGTTAAAATAAAAGGAAATACTCTATATAAAAAAAAACAACGGAGTTTTAAAAGAATGTCCCAGGGGAAGCGATCGGGACGGGAGATTACGGAACCGGTTCCGATACCGGTGGACGTCAAAATTACGTTTGGAAGACTTTTAGTCGCTCCACAAACTTTTGGCAGGGGGAGGGGGGGGGGGGGAATTTTATAGTCAGAAAGGCCATAATTTAAAAAGTTCAATAAAAGGCCTTCAGACTAAAAAAGCTTTATGGCTTGAAAAATAATGGAAAATAGATTCCAAAAAAAAAAAAAAAAATTAATAAAAAAAAAAAAATTCAAGCCAAAAAAGGGTTAAAAGGCACAAAAACATTCCCTAACCTACCCTAAGGGGGTTTCATATATTAATATATATGATGAAATATTGCGGGAATATCTACCTCAGATATGTTTGAAGGTAGTCTCCTTGAGGGAAAAACTCAGGAGTAACAAGGGCAGTAAAAATAAAATGGAAACTGACCCTAAAAGTGCACAGATAGTGGTGGCTGGTCATGAAGTACCCACTATATATATATATATATATATATATATATATATATATATATATATATATATATATATATATATATATATATATATATATATATATATACAGGTGTAGGTACAACACCTGAATAAGAAGTGAGGCCTTGAAAAAATTACCATGGAAACGAAAATTAGTTGGTCTCTCACTAAAGCTGTTATGGTTAAAACAGCAGAATAATAATAAAACTTTTATGTTTTATTCAAGTACACTTCAGCACAAAATATATATAGAGGTGTACTAGGTATGATACCCGAATGAATGAGTGCGGCCATGAAAAGTAAAACATGGAAACTAAAAATTAATTGGTCTCACCAATCAGTTATGGTTGAAACAGCAGAATATGATAAAACTTTTATGTTTTATAAATATATCAACGGTGAATCCGTTTATGATAGCCATGTCTCAATTATATGAGATATAAGGAAATACGATTTCAAAGTATTTCAAACTGGTGCATGGCATTACCATTTAATGGAAAACAAATAAAACATTGTGCAAATAACCAATACATTTAAAATAAAAATAAATTGCCATCAGTTTGTGGAGCTCAATGGGAAGAAATATATAATATTAATTTTAGTTATATATATGTAATTGTATAGGGACCAAATCTGCACTTTAGATTTGTAGATCAATACAAATCAGGTTATGTTAAACCCTTGATTATTATGGAATAAAACCTGCCTTATGATAAATCAAAAATATTGATTACAAAAGAACAGACTATTGGTCTTTAAACTTTGGGGGGGAAAATTATGATCCAATATAAAGATTTAATAATGGATCAAAACAAAGGCATAAGTATGATAAATAAATATAATCCAACATAGCCTTATCCGAACCCATATAATTGGGAAAAGAAGGCTTGAAGTACGTTGAAGAGGTGCAAACAACTTGTTACAAAATAAGTTCATGAAATCTCCGATTGTGGGGGATTACAGGTGTATTATGATCATTAATTTAATATAACTAAGGACTACAAAAAATTGTAGAAGGGATTGATTCAACTGTATAAGAAAACCTAAAAAATTGATTTTAGGTTTGCACCCAAAGTAACTTCAATAAAGAAGGGGTACGTATATATATATATATATATATATGTATATATATATATATATATATATATATATATATAATAAAATTACCTCAGTGTAAAGATGTGATGGTATAAACCATACAAAACATCATTTTTATATACACTTTCACAGTGTAAGAATATTTTATTAAAATGGAAACATCTTCAACATTGAAATACAGTTGTTATTAACAAATTGTTAATCAAATATTACAGGTGCTTGAAATTAATTGAAATGGGTCAAGCGGTGCAAGTTCAAACATTGTCTAAAGGAATAAAAACCAGTTCAAGGCTGTTAAACAGAATACTGGAAGAACAATTGTACTGATAAAAAGAACAGCACATGAGGACATGGTCATGGTTTATCTTGATCACATTTAAATTGGAAGGTTATAAAGAGTCAGCTGCAAATTAGTGCTGCAATTACAAGCCTGTTGAAAGGCAAGGACCTGACCCATCACATAAAGCCTATGTTTTAGGCATGCATAAATATTCATAAATTACTATTCTGGATTTAGGAGTAATTCAGCACCATAAGAGATGGAAAATTGTTCCATGATACAAATATGTCTCATTGTTTTGTTGACATACTTTGTCCCTCCATTAGAAAAGGAGCCTAGGTAAAGAGTAAATAAAGCTCAAAAAGAAGGAATACAGAAGCTTATAAGAATATGTATGCCTTTGTGAGAGGCTTATGCAAGTACCAAATGATACATTATCATTATTAAAGTAATGGATAAAAAGGTTCACAAGCTGCTTCAACTATAAGCTTAGCAGCTGTTGCAAGCTGAAGCAAGTATTAACAGATGATGGACAGCTTCTGTGCATATTTGGGTAAGATAAGAATATTATCTATTCTTATAAAGATAATTGATACGTCTCTTGTTGGGACTACGGACAATAATACCAGGTAATTGCAAATGGATTGTCCTAAGAAATTTCTCCAAACATTTGTATTAATTATTGAAGTATAAGGAGTTATTGATTAAATATCGATTGTTCTATTATGGAAGTGTCCATGTCATATCAAGGTGAACAATACCACAGCTGTGGCATATATTAAATCACATAAGATAAGTAAAATAATAATCATATGATTATCTGAGTAAACAGATGTGGCATATTCTAAAATGTTTTAGTCCAGCTGTTTATCTCTAAGAAAGAGACAATGTTATCGCAGCCAACAAATTAAGGGGGATTTAATTTAAGGGACAGAGGTTTCGGGGTAACGTGAGGGGGAACCTCTTTACTCAGAGGGTGGTGGCTGTGTGGAATCAGCTTCCAGCAGAAGTGGTGGAGGCAGGATCGATTTTAACATTTAAGAGTAAAGCGGATAGGTATATGGACGTGAAGGGAATGGAGGGGTATGGTCTGAGTGCAGGTAGATGGGACTAGGGGAAAACAAATGGTCGGCACGGACTGGAAGGGCCGAGAGGACCTGTATCCGTGCTGTAACTGTTATATGGTTATATGGTTATATGGAAAATACATTGTCATTAATATGGATTACTTACGATTAATCTGGTTATATACAGATTAAATCACCGATCTTTCAAATGTTCTCATGGGTAAACCAAGAACAGGAAAGGTGGATGCATTTTCTCTCAATTACATGAGAAAATATGTTCTTTTATGTTCTTCATTTTTGTCTGATAGGGCAGTGTCTGATGAAAATGTAGCAGGACACTGCCAGAGGCATTTTGGTGGCCCAAAACGGATCCTTCATGGTTTTCATAAATATTGAGTGATGTTGAACCACTTGTGATGGATGATTCATAGTTGCAGTAATTTATTGTTGTACAAAGGCATCCATGACATGAAAATATGAATTTGACTATCTGCAGGTTGACCAGACCATTACAGCAGTTTGATGGTCAAAGAAGTCTATGAATGTTTAACTAATATAACAACATAACAATAAAATAATTGTGTATAAAAGAAGTGTTATACCTGCAATTTGCAGAAATAAGTTTAAAAAACAATATTTTGTTATAAGAAGTTGGAAGTCTGTGTAGACAGTAAAGTTATTTGTCATATTAGATATATGTGAGTTCCTTGTGCATTGCATTTTTTCTGTGTATCTAATTGATAGAGCCAATAATAGGGCTCAGAGTGTTTATCGTCCTATTTACGGACAATATACTAACCAAGAAGTTATCGGGTTCATTCGTAATATCCCGATATGAAAAGGGATATATATGTAGATATAAATATAGATATATATATGTATGTATGACTCCAATTCTATCAATGATTCAAAAAAGTCAACATTGAAAGTAATAATGCTGATGACTTTAGTATCAACATAAGAGTGCAAACATTGCAAATATTACGTTATAATTGCATGTGGATACAGATTACATTATCATATATGTTTATGAATTTACCAAACAAAGCAGACCAAGAAGAGCTGAAACCAAGGTAAACCTATAAGCATATCCTGTCGGCCTTAAATTGTGTGTGTGTGTGTGTGAACATTGATGAAATCTGTTGAAGTAGGTAAGAGTCTCTGTGGTGATGAGACAGCACTACTTATTACACACAAAAAACCACATTAGGTTTCAGTAAAAACTGATGGTTCTAGAGAAATGTATTCTAGATGGTTAAAAATTGAATAACACTCAGTGGAACTAGACACTGAAATGTGGAAAATCACTCTGTTAAGGAGGTAGATACATTCATAGGAATGGCACAGGATGAGCCGCTCGAGCAAAGATGCAAGGCCACAGGAGGGTGTAAAATAAATATTAAATTAAATGGTGTTAACGAAGAAACTGCAGATGCTGGAGAATCGAGGGTTACACAAAAAGCTGGAGAAACTCAGCGGGTGCAGCAGCATCTAAGGAGCGAAGGAGATAGGTGGCGTTTCGGGTCGAGACCCTTCTTCAGACTGGTCAGGGATCAGGGAAACGAGAGATATAGACGGTGATGTGAAGAGATAAAGAACAATGAATGAAAGATATGCAAAAAAGTATCGATGATAAAGGGAACAAGCCATTGTAAGCTGTTTGTGGTGTGAAAATGAGAAGCTAGTGCGACTAGGGTGGGGGAGGGAGATAGAGATAGAGGGAATGCCAGGGCCCGAGGGCTGAGGGAGAGGTGGGAAGGGGAGGAGACAGCAAGGGTTAACAGAATTGAGAAAATTCAATGTTCAAGCCCAAAGGATGAAGACTCCCCAAGCGGAATATGAGGTGCTGTTCCTCCAACTTGCGGTGTTGCTCACTCTGGCCATGGAGGAGGCCCAGGACCGAGAGGTCGGATACGGAATGGGAGGGGGAGTTGAAGTGCTGAGCCACCGGGAGGTTGGGTTGGTTTTTGCGGACCGAGCGGAGGTGTTCGGCGAAACGATCGCCAAGCCTCCTCTTGGTCTCACCGACATAGATCATCTGGCATCCGGAGCAGTAGATGCGGTTGGAGGAGGTGCAGGTGAACCTCTGTCGGACCTGGAAGGACTGCTTGGGTCCCTGAAAGGAGTGGAGGGGGGAGGTGAAGGGACAAGTGTTGCATTTCTTGCGGTTGCAAGGGAAAGTGCCCGGGGAAGGGGTAGAGTGGGAGGGGAGGGAAGAATTGACAAGGGAGTTGCGGAGGGAGCGGTCTTTGCGGAAGGCAGACGGGGGGAGATGGGAAGATGTGGCGGGTGGAGGGGTCACGTTGGAGGTGGCGAAACTGGCGGAGGACTATCTGTTGTATTTGCCGGCTGGTGGGGTGAAAGGTGAGGACCAGGGGGACTGCCCTGTTTGCGAGTGGGGGAATGGGGAGAGAGGGCAGTGTTGCGGGGTATGGAGGAGACCCTGGTGCGAGCCTCATCAATAGTGGGGGAGGGGAATCCCCGTTCTCTGAAGAATGAGGCCATTTGTGATGACCTGGTGTGAAACACCTCATCCTGGGAGCAGATGCGGCGTAGACGAAGGAATTGGGAACGGGATGGAGTTCTTACAGGAAGCAGGGTGGGAGGAAGAGTAGTCCAGGTAGCTGTGGGAGTCAGTGGGTTTGTAGTGGATGTCGGTCAGGCGGTCCTGGCATTCCCTCTATCTCTATCTCCCTCCCCCACCCTAGTCGCACTAGCTTCTCATTTTCACACCACAAACAGCTTACAATGGCTTGTTCCCTTTATCATCGATACTTTTTTGCATATCTTTCATTCATTGTTCTTTATCTCTTCACATCACCGTCTATATCTCTCGTTTCCCTGACCATCTCTATTGCAGGTGATACACTCCTGACCGACATCCACTACAAACCCACTGACTCCCACAGCTACCTGGACTACCCTTCCTCCCACCCTGCTTCCTGTAAGGACTCCATCCCCTATTCCCAATTCCTTCGTCTATGCCGCATCTGCTCCCAGGATGAGGTGTTTCACACCAGGTCATCATAAATGGCCTCATTCTTCAGAGAACGGGGATTCCCCTCCCCCACTATTGATGAGGCTCGCACTAGGGTTCCTTCCATACCCCGCAACACTGCCCTCTCTCCCCATTCCCCCACTCGCAAACAGGGCAGAGTCCCCCTGGTCCTCACCTTTCACCCCACCAGCCGGCAAATACAACAGATAGTCCTCCGCCAGTTTCGCCACCTCCAACGTGACCCCTCCACCCGCCACATCTTCCCATCTCCCCCCCCGTCTGCCTTCCGCAAACTCCCTTGTCAATTCTTCCCTCCCCTCCCGCTCTACCCCTTCCCCGGGCACTTTCCTTTGCAACCGCAAGAAATGCAACACTTGTCCCTTCACCTCCCCCCTCCACTCCTTTCAGGGACCCAAGCAGTCCTTCCAGGTCCGACAGAGGTTCACCTGCACCTCCTCCAACCTCATCTACTGCATCCGCTGCTCCGGATGCCAGATGATCTATGTCGGTGAGACCAAGCGGAGGCTTGGCGATCGTTTCGCCGAACACCTCCACTCGGTCCGCAAAAACCAACCCAACCTCCCGGTGGCTCAGCACTTCAACTCCCCCTCCCATTCCGTATCTGACCTCTCGGTCCTGGGCCTCCTCCATGGCCAGAGTGAGCAACACCGCAAGTTGGAGGAACAGCACCTCATATTCCGCTTGGGGAGTCTGCATCCTTTGGGCTTGAACATTGAATTTTCTCAATTCTGTTAACCCTTGCTGTCTCCTCCCCTTCCCACCTCTCCCTCAGCCCTCGGGCCCTGGCATTCCCTCTATCTCTATCTCCCTCCCCCACCCTAGTCGCACTAGCTTCTCATTTTCACACCACAAACAGCTTACAATGGCTTGTTCCCTTTATCATCGATACTTTTTTGCATATCTTTCATTGTTCTTTATCTCTTCACATCACCGTCTATATCTCTCGTTTCCCTGATCCCTGACCAGACTGAAGAAGGGTCTCGACCCGAAACGTCGCCTATCTCCTTCGCTCCTTAGATGCTGCTGCACCCGCAGGATAGTCAAGTTAAGGAACCTTTTAGGGTTTGTGACAAACCTGTCCTCGCAATGCAAAGATTTGGGCAAGCAGTTTTGGGTTCTGTTTGAGTTGTCCTTTGTAATTTCCCCAGCGAAAGAGGGCTTATTGCTGTTCTTTTATTTTTTTAAACAGTCATTGTATAATTTAAACAATGTTTGATACATTATTTGGCTATCCTGTGTCAACCAAGGCAGTGTATCGTATGGATCTGTATCTATGGCATGAAATCATAGAGCTTTGAAATCTTCACGTAGTCACTCACGTGACTCCAAAGTAAAATAGTAAGATTAAATGAGAATTTACCAGTTTGAAGTTTGATCTTTAATTTATGAGGAGTTACGATGAGGAATTAAGTGCCCTCTGCTCCCGACCCTCATAGTCGCAAAGATCATCTGGTAGTTCTAATCTTCTGAGTCTTACTATATCACTTCGACTGTAGTTACTGTGATTTCACACTGCTGCTTTGAAGATTGACAAGCATGCGCACTGGCGGGGCTTCTTCACGTAATCCCTCATCGTAACTCCTCATAAAATAAAGATCAAACTTCAAACTGGTAAGTTCTCGTTTAATCTTACTATTTTATTCTGTTAAGTTAAACCATATTACTACGGTGTAATATTATGAAAAAGTGTTTAGTTTGCTTTGTTTTGGATCGTTGGAAATGTAATCCCAAAATGTCAGAAAGGAAAGGATGTGACAATAGCCACGTAATTTATGCGTATGAGCTGTACTCATTCTCGCACATGCTCAGTAAATCAGCCAGTGACCTATTACTTGGGAATAAATCATTCCTGCTTTTGATGCCAACACGAGTGTGTGTGGAGTCACCTTTCTCCGTATATTATTATTTATTTATTTTTCTTTTTTTTTTCTAATTAAGGATAGAAAAAATAAAGAATAGAAAATAGAAAAGAGAGTGTTGAAAGTTTGATGGAGATTGAAATATTATTCATTAATTCGTCCTTGGAGATATATTCATGATTTATTATATATGTTTCTTCATCCATTCAGATATTCAGGCCTCAGTCAAGTCTTCGCGCCGAACCGTTATGACCCTGTAAATATTTAATATATGGAGACCAAATCTCTCTGAAGAGATCTAACCTATCCATAAGGACAAGCCTCAATCTCTCCAAATGAAGTGTCTCCGACATTTTCTGTATTCCACATTTTAATTGTTGGGGATGCAGGGCCTTTCCAAAATTTTAGTATTAAATTTTTTCCCAATTATTAGACAATAATCGATAAAAATTCTTTGGTTCATTGTAACTAGTTGGTCCGTTTCAAGTATTCCAAGTATTATTAACTTTGGATCAGAAATCATAGTAATATTAATAACATTCGAAATTATCTTAAATATTTCGTTCCAATATTCTACAATCTTTATACAATTAGTGAATGAATGTGACAAATTTGCTTCTGAAATTTGACATTTATCACATATAGGCGATAATTTTGGAAATATATTATGTAATTTAGATTTGGAATAATGTAGTCTATGTAGAATTTTAAACTGTATAAGAACATGTTTAGCATTTAACGAACAATGATGTATGTGTTGTAAGCTTTCGTCCATATTTCTGAGCTTATTATTTGACCTAATTCATTTTCCCAAATCTGTCTATGTATTTCCGTTGATGGGATATCACTTTCCAATAAAATATTATAAATATATGATATCATTTTTTCTGTATTTGGATGTTTATTCAAGCATTCATCTAAAATTTCAGTCTTTCTATTTCTAAGTTCTTGTGTATTTGCAGAGATATAGTTTCTGATTTGTAAATATCTAAAATATTCATTGTTTTGTAGTCCATAAGTTTGTTGTAACTCTTGAAATGAAAGAAAAGAGCTTTCCTTATAAAGATCCCCTATGTTTAAAATTCCTTTATTTTTCCATTGTAAAAAAGCCTTATCCATCGTTGAAGGTTTAAACGTAAAATTATTGGCAATGGTAAGACCTAACGGTATAGATTTTAATTTTAATGTTTTCTTTATTTGTTTCCAAATGCGGATTCCGTTTTCTATTATCGGGTTTTCACTATAAATTTTCTTAGTCACGTTAGTATTAGCAAATATTATAGAACTAATTTCAAATGGAGAACAATCTTCTTTTTCCATTTTTAACCAGTTTGGTTTATTATCTATTTCTTCTAGCCAAAAATTCATGTTTTTGATATTAACTGCCCAATAATAAAACATAAAATTTGGTAATGCTAATCCCCCATTTATTTTAGCTTTACATAAGTGTTTTTTATTTATTCTGTGGTTCTTATAATCCCAAATAAAGTTAGTAACTAGGGAGTCTAATTTTTAAAAAAATTTTTTAGGGAGATATATCGGTATTAATTGAAATAAATATAATAATTGTGGGAGAAAAATCATTTTTATCGCGTTGATTTTACCTAACATTGAAATAGGTAAACTTTTCCAGTATAAAATATTCTTATTTAATTTGTTCAGTAATAACGAGAAGTTAGATTTAAATAAAGAATCAAATCTTTTTGTAACGAAAAATGCCAAGATATTTAATATTTTCATTTGTTATCTTGAAAGGAAATTGTTGTAATATCTGTAAATTATTCATCGTTATTGGTATAAGTTCACTTTTATTCCAATTGATACTGTATCCTGAGATTAATCCAAATTCCGTTATTAGTTTTAACAAATTTCGGATACTTATTTCCGGTTCAGTGATATAAAGTAATACATCGTCCGCATATAAGGAGATTTTATTCTTAGTATCTTTAGTATCATATCCATGTATTTCCGGATGTAATCTCACCCTTTGGGCGAGAGGTTCTATTGCTAGCGCGAACAATAAAGGTGATAGAGGACAGCCTTGTCTACAACCTCGAGATAAACTAAATTTAGTAGATAACATACGGTTTGTTGTTATTCTAGCTGTTGGGTTTGCATATAACAATTTAATCCAAGTAGTAAACTTCTCACCGAGCTTGAAAGCTTCCATCACCGAAAATAGATAAGGCCATTCCACTTGGTCAAAAGCTTTTTCTGCATCCAGCGAAATAACTACTAAATCTTTTTTATCACTTCTTTTCGAATATATAATATTAAATAACCGTCTTAGATTATATGAGGAATATCTTTTAGATATAAATCCTGTTTGATCGGGATGAATTAATTCATTGACAACTGTACTTAATCTTTGTGCTAATATTTTTGTTAGAATCTTTTGATCCGTATTTATTAGAGCTATTGCTCTATCTGATCGTGGTTCATCCAAGTCTTTATTTATTTTAGGTATAAGTGTTATAATAGACTCGTTCAGCGTATCTGGTAATTTCTGTTGTGTATATATCTGTTCATATAATGATTTCAAATATGGGACCATATGATCATGAAAAATTTTATAAAATTCCGAGCCTATACCATCCGGTCCCGGTGTTTTACCATTTTTTAATGATCTAATAGATTCTTGGATTTCTTTTATTGAAATATCAGCATTTAATAGTTCTTTATTTTGTAAATCCAAACCTTTTAAGTTACATATTTTTAAAAAGGCATCTATTTCTGTTTTATTTACTGTCGCTTTAGCAGTATATAGATTTTTATAATATTGCATAAATCTTTCATTAATATCTTTAGGTTGTATTAATAAATCACCATTTTGTGATTTAATCCTATGTATAATTTTTTCAGCTTCAATTTTCCTTAATTGTCGAGCTAATAATTTTTGGGGTTTGTCTCCAAATTCAAACTGTAATTGTTTAGTATGTTGATAAAATTTTAAAACTTGATCAGTATATATTTTATTTAATTTATATTTCAATGCTACAATTTTATTATGTATTATTATATCTGGTTTTATTGCATTCTGTATATCTAATTGTTTAATCTCCCTTTCCAAGTCCTGTTGTTCCTTCCGAATCTTTTTATTATGGAATGCTTGTGAAGAAATCATAATTCCTCGAAGATATGCTTTAAATGTTTCCCATAATAAAGAGCGAGATATTTCTGGTTGATCATTTATTTCAAAAAAAATCTTAATTTGAGATAATATATTCCTGAGTGGTTTTATTTTTTAAAATTTGTGGATTAAGTTTCCATTGTCCACAATTTTCTGTTTTACCATTTATTTTAATTTTAAATGTTAATGGTGCATGATCTGAGATTATAATATTATGATATTTGGGTTCGTAAGTAAGTGAGATAAGCTTTGCATCTACCAGAAAATAATCTATTCTTGAGTAAGTTTTATGTACTGGTGAGTAAAAAGAGTATTCTCGACCAGTAGGGTTTTCTATTCTCCAAACATCTTTAATATTAGTCGTTTGAATATATGCATTTAATAAATCACTAGAATGTGATTTTAGTTTTTCTTTGTTTTGAAGATCTGTCTAGGTAAGGGTCTAATGTACAATTAAAATCTCCTCCAATTATCAAATTATAATGTGTTAATTCCGGAATATTGTTAAGTACTTTCTTAAAAAACAAAGGGCTATCAAAATTTGGTCCATATATATTAACGAAAATCATTTTTTCTGTGTTTTATTTCTCCTATCACAATAATGTATCTACCATCTTTATCAGATATAGTTGATGTATGCTTAAATAAAGTACCTTTACGAAATAATATTGCTACACCTCTTGATTTATGCGTAAAAGAAGAATGATATATATTTTGTCTATCCATTTAGTTTTCAACCTGTTTTCAGCGTCTTTTTTTAAATGGGTTTCTTGAATATAAATTACATCAGCTTTAATTGCCTTTAAATGTGTCAATATTTTTCCTCTCTTTATTGGTTCATTAATACCTTTAACGTTCCAACTGCAAAATGTTAATCCCTCATTCCCCGTATTTCTTTTTAAGTCTTGCATTTTAAGTTTGTGGGAATCTGCAATAGAGTCTAAGGGTCAGCGCAGTAGACCTAACCTTACACCCGAACACCGAATAGATGAATTTTAAATCTCTTTTATATACCTCACGAATATATCTCCATTGGTCCAATGTGTAACTCCATTCAAACTGAAAAATACAATAGATATAAAAGGATAGTAAAGAATAGTTAAAGAAATTAATAGTTTGTGTAAAGAAGGAAAAAACTACAAATAAAGTATTTGTAGTTTGTGTTAGCCACTTGGCTATCCATCTAAGGAGTTCCGGCATTGTTGTTATTTACTTGGCCAGCTCCTAGATTTGAGGAATTATTTCTTCCATCAATATATTTTAACTGGGGTGTAATATTAAAGGAATGAAAAAAGTGGTGGTAGTCGTCATATAAGGGTATCTATATCTAAAATTAACTTAGAAATCTAAGCAGTATTAAACATAAAGAATATAATTTAAAGTACAAAATAAAAATTATTATTAGAAAAAAAGGATCTCCAAATGAGATCCATAGCTAAATTTAACTCCATTCATTAATGAGACATTAGTTATTAATTATTAGTGATATTAATTAGCAAAAGTGAGCGATCTTGATTAATAATAATCATAGTGATAATAAAACCGCGTTGTGATTTTAATATGTGTGTTATTTGTTTATATTAGTTATATGTTAAGACTAATTGTCAGTATCCAGAAAACGTCTTCCAATCCAGTTTTTTCCTCTTCATTCCGTACGGCATTGTCCCATTACTTCTAGTCCCATATTATCATATGAAATCTCACGAATGTTGAGTGTCCGTATTGGGTCTCTAAAAGTAGAAAAAGTCAGTATGTTTGCTTGTAGATACTTTTCAAGACTCGAGCTGCTTTGCGAAATCCAAGGCTGCTGGTAGTGTTGAGACTCCATGTTGGGTCTCTAAAAAATAGTAAAAGTCAGTATGTTTGCTTGTAAATACTTTTCAAGGCTTGAACTGCTTTGCGAAATCCAAGGCTGCTTCTGGGGTTTTAAAAGAAATGCTCCACTGTGTTAAAAGTAACTCTTAGAATGGCTGGGTAATTCAAACCGTATCTCAGATTTTCTACACCCCTCATTAAGCTTTTTGGCTTCATTAAAAGCCTTCCGTTTTCTAGCAACCTCTGGAGGGTAATCTCGATAGATACTGATCCTTTGTCCTTCAAATGTCAAATTCTTATTTCTCGCAGCTTTCCGCATAATCTCCTCCAGAACAAAATCATATTGTAGCTTTATGATCATTTGTCTTGGGGGGGGCATTTATACTGGTCTGACGTCTGCCGACTCTATGTGCACGAGCTAATAAAGGCATTTCATCCAGAGATAAAACATTTTGGAGTAGTTTAGCAGTGAATTCTCGAAGATCTTCGTGTTTCTCGAGACCCTCGGGAATCCCTGCGATCCTCAAGTTCTGTCTTCTCTGATAGCCTTCTAGCTGAGTACATTTCTCTGTTGTTTTTAGTCAGCAAAGTCATTAGACGTTCATGTTCTGTTATCAGCTTTGCTGTAGACTCAGTACTTGCCTCCGCTATCTGTTCAAGGTTCTTCATGCCAGCTGCCTGTTGTTCCAGCACATTCTCAATAGGATTAATCTTATTTTGAAAGTCTTTTTTAACCTTTTCAAGTTTTTTTCTCCATCTTACTTTCCATATCCTTAAGCATTTCAATAAGTTCTTTCTTCAAATCTTCCGATACTTTCTTGACCTTTTTTTCAATTTTTAACATTGTTTCTTTTTGAAATTCATTCAGTTGATTTTTCATCTGATCCATCTGATTGTTTATTTGACATATTTCTTCCTTTAATTCTTCCTTTATACCTTTCATTTCTTCCTTTAATTCTAGCTTTAAAATAGCCATCTGTTGAGATATAAAAGTTTTCAAATCCTCACCTTCCGCTTTTGTGCCTGGTTTCTTGGAAACATCTTTCCATGGAGCTAGTCCTACTCGAATCCGAGGCTTCACCTCGGCCTTCTGCCGCTTTCTGTCGGGTTGAACGAGTTTTACTCTTGTCGGTAGGGCTCCGTGTCGTCGACATAGTTAGTCGCAGGGCTGATGACGTCACTCGGCACAGTCGGTATAGAAACGGCAGGCAGTGTGTAGCAGACAGCCGGTAAGTCTTTTTAAACCCCGTTTTTTCCCGATTTTTTACGGAGCTGGCTGGCGCTATCCTCTAGGGCTCCATAGCGCCACCGGAAGTCATTCCTGCTTTTGATCCCAACACGAGTGTGTGTGGAGTCACCTTTCTCCGTATATTATGAGCTAGTTTACCTATTTTGTAAGCAGACATATATCAAAATAAATAGGTTTGATCCTGACTTTTGGTGCTCTCTGTGTGGATTAGTTTAGTAACGATGAGGGATTACGTGCCCTCCACTCCCGACCCTCATAAAATAAATGATCATCTGGTAGTTCTAAATCTATGTTGAGCCTTACTATCTTACTCCGGCTATTATGTTCTGTGTTTTTCATGCCGCTGCTTTGAAGTATGCCGTTCCAGCGCCAGGCGGGCTTCTTCACGTAATCCCTCATCGTTACTCCTCATAAAATAACGATCAAACTTTGAACTGGTAAGTTCTCGTTTAATCTTACTATTATAGTTCCTCTAATAAATGCCTTAAAGGTTTCCCATAATAAGGAGGGTGAAATATCTGGTGTATCATTTGTCTCAAAGAAGAAGCTCATCATCTCTTTTAAATATGTGCAACCTTGTGAGTTATTTAAAATTTGGGGGTTAAACCTCCAAAACGAAATTTTATCAGGCATTCCTTCTAATTTTAAAGAAAAAGTTGACGGGGAATGATCAGAAATGATACTATTATGATATTTAGAATTATATGTATATGGAATTAGTTTCGTGTCCACTAAGAAATAATCAATACGTGAATATGTTTTATGTACTGTTGAATAAAATGATATTCCCTACCTTCTGGGTTAGCGATCCTCCATACATCTGTTATATTAGTATTTTTCATGTATGTATTTAGGAGTTCACTCGTTTTAGATTTTATGTTAGTCCTTTTTTGTTTTGCTGATTTATCCAAATATGGATCTAAAACACAATTCAAATCTCCCCTATTATCACATTTGATGATTATGTTCTGAAATTATATCCAAAATTTTACTAAAGAATTGGGGGTTGTCAAAATTAGCATAAATATTTATCAAAGTAAGTGAAGTAGAATAAATTTCTCCCATGAAAATGACGTACCCACCTCTTTATCTGCTATGGTATTCTTTAATTTAAATGGTATACCTTTACGAATGATAATAGCCGTGCCTCTAGATTTAGAAGTAAATGAAGAGTAGTATGTTTGCCCAATCCAATTTGTCTTCAGTCTTATCTGTGTTTGATATTTCAGATGCGTCTCTTGTAAGAAAATAATATCACTGTTTAAGGCTTTTAATTGGGCAAAGATCTTACCCCTTTTAATTGGTTCATTAGTGCCCCTTATATTCCAACTACAAAATGTGGTTCCTCCAGTTTTCTTTTGTTTATCGTCTTGCATTATGAATCATGTTAATACCTTTACTTCATATGGTGCAACCAACAACCCTATAACTCCAGGTAAAGGATGGTCATCCCCAGCTGTTAAGTTTTGTTGGCATCTCCCCTTCAGAATAAACCTTGTAAAAGACCAGAAAGTGTAGAGTCGTGAAAAGATAATTAACAAACAAAAAGTGATATTATAATATCCAAAAATAAAGATATTATAATTAAAAACGAACCACCAACAGGTGGTAGAAAAATTCTTATTGACTTCCGTAGATGTTTTTATATGTTTCGCTCTGCCCACTTGACCAATTATTATTAATTGGAAGAGAGAGCGATACAAAGTTCAAAATTATATATATAAAATAAAACGTACTACAATAGCTAGATTAGAAATGTATCTTCAAAGAGGAAAAACAAAATAAGAAGTAGTTTCCAACATTAAGTATATACTTAGATATAACAGTAATTATGTTAATTATGTACCCATATCTATCAATATGCCTAGATTTATTACAATTAGGTCTCAAACTTTTGTATCAGACAACAGCAGGTACCAAGGGGTTAATCAGATTCAGATCCTTGGATAACTTCCAAGTATCTGAGTCTCCTCCCCCACCTTTACGCGCAATCTAGACTGTCTACTATATCCATAAAATTTGTTAATATGTTATTAATACTTATCAATCATATTTAACTTGTTATTCTTATTAGCAAATAATTAATATCATGAAATAAACATCAACTATAGTTAGGCTATGCCTTAATATTACACAATTTTATTAATTATATTTTATGTTAGTATGTAATTATGTTTCTTAACTCATAACTTTCTATATACAAGTCCACTGATAATATTCCATATTACACTATATTCTCAATTTATATTCCCCGCCACAGTTTTTCTTCTTTGTCAATCCTTTGTTGAGATGAAACATAAAATCCGATCTTGAATTAACATTCCAAAGATAAAATGACTAGACAACGCCTCGAGGAAGGTTCACCATTTTAACAAGAGCAGTCTTTTTTGTATGTTTAAAAAAAAGAGACAAAATCCTTTCTTTGTCGTTTCTCCTCGATGTTATTGTAGGAGACCAACTCCTAATGATCAGTAGACCTCCTTTGTGATACTTTGTGCATATTTAAATGCCTCTTCTGGATCCGTCAATGCACGTTCAACATGGTTATAAGTAATTCTCAATTTAGCGGGATATATCCCTATCTTACTCCCGAGACCTCTTTCAGTAGGCCTTCTCGTGTTTGTAAAACTTGTGCCTCTTTTCCATGACTTCAGCTGGAAAATCACGGAAGAATCTTAGTTTGTCTTCTCCAAACATCAAATTCACACCATATGGAATCTTTTTCATAATTCCTTCCAGGGTTGAAATGTCATAGAATTTCAGAATAATCTGTCTTGGGGGGGCAGTTAAGCTTGCTTGAGCCTTACGTCGGACCCGATGAGCCATATCTATTCTCGGGGCTTCAGGCAGTTTAAGTACTTGTTTGAGTAAGTTGGCAGCAAACTCCTGAAAGTTTTGTCCACTCTCCTTTCCCTCTTTAACTCCAAGTATCCTTAAATTTTGCCTCCTTGATCTTGCTTCCAAGTCCGTACATTTATGCTTCATTTTAGCAAGCTCCCTCCCAGTGCTTTCTTGTTCCTTTTTTAGTCTCTTTATCTCCTTAGCCATCTCAGTTATTGTATTGTCCATTCCTTCCATAGCCGCCTCAGTAGATTTTAGCATTGTATCCAGCTTTTTATTACAATCCTTTTCAGCCCGCTTAATTGTTTTGTTTAAATCCTCCTTAACCTCGACCACACGTTTGGTTAAGTCATCAATTTTCCCCGTCAGCTTATCATTACCTTGTTTAATTTTTTCAGAGATGCTTTTGTCCAGCTCGACATTCCCCTCTCGTATCGCTTTAGAAATAACTTCAGTGACTGAAGCTAATACTGACTTTTCCAGATGTTCCATTTGTTCCCTGTGTTCCTCCATTAAAGTCAATTCTGTAGAAGGATTTCAGGAATCAACTTCTTCTTCTGAACTTCCAGCTGATGTTTGAGGGGATTGAGGAGTCTTTTCAGGTTTTTTCAAGTAGGCTCTTGTAGCAGGTCTTGAAGCGGCTTTTGCAGGCTTCTGGCAAAATTTGTTTTTTCATTTAAAACTGCAATTATTCTCTGTTATCAGCAGGATTCTGATAACACACAATTAAATAGCAGCTCCGGTAGTTATTTTCAGAACTCTCCCGTCTTCCAACTCATATTTTAGCACATTAAAACATTCTTCGGGAGCAGAGCGAAACAGTGACGTCTCTCACCCCACCATTGACGCTAGTAGGGACTGATGTATGTTTCCAAAATTTAAGTATTCTTTTTTTGGCCATTATCAGGCATTAATTAAGGACACATCTTTGAAATACAATCCAATTTTATCTTTAGTGTTTTTGAAAAAATTTCAAAAATTCCTCTCCAGAAATTATATAACTTTATACAAAAGGCAAAGGAATGGGTTATAGTTGCTTCCTGAAGAAGACATTTATCGCAAATAGGAGATACATTTGGAAAGTTCTTATTCAGTTTAGACTTTGAATAATAGAGTCTGTGCTGTATTTTAAATTGAATTAACGAATGCCTAACATTGAACGAACAGTTGTGTATATATATAAGGTTTTCCTCCCACCTGTCTTTAAACATTTTTAGGCCAAGCTCATCTTCCCAAGCTCTTCTAATTACTTCTGACGATGCGGTTTATATATTTAAAAGGGTGTTATACAGATATGATATTAACTTGTTTGAATCCGAGTTTCTATTCATACATTCGTCTAGTGTGTCTGGCAATAAAGATTGATAGTCTTGGGTATATGATTTCAGATAGTCCCGTATTTGAAGGTATCTGAAATATTGACTACGTTTCAGATGATATTTCGACTGTAATTCTTGAATTGAGAGAAGAGTTCTATCTCACAAAGATCTCCGAGTTTTGTAATTCCTAATCTTTCCCAATGTGTGAACGTTTTGTCTAAAATAGATGGCATGAACTAAGGGTTGTTGGCAATTGGTGAGAGAAGAGATACATTTCTCAGTTTAAGGGTTGACTTCACTTGTTTCCAGATTCGTAGGGTACTGTGGATAATCGGATTTTTCTCATATAGTGTTTTCTTCAAATTTATTGGAGAGAGAAGAATCACACCTATATTAAAAGGCGAGCAATCCCCTCTCTCCATTATTAACCATTTAACCATGTTGGCATGTGTTGTCCAACCAATAGATTACGTTTTTAATATTCGTTGCCCAATAATAGTATAAAAAATTGGGAGAGCCAGTCCACCAATTTCTTTGGGTTTACATAGATGTCATTTATGGATTCTATATGTTTTATAATCCCAAATAAAGTTTGTAATCAGAGAGTTGAGTTTTTTTTGAAATGTTTAGGAAGATAAATCGGTATTGATTGAAATCAGTACAGGATTTGTGGGAGGAAGATCATCTTTATGGCATTTATTCTGCCTATGAGAGACATCCGAAGCATTTTCCAAAATTGAGTAAGGGCATTTAGTTTGGTAATTAAAGAAGGAATGTTTGCTTGAAATAGAGAAGTGTATTTTCTAGTTACGTGAACTCCAAGATATTTAAATTTTCCCGTAGCTATTCTGAAAGGGAATTTTAGGAGGTGTGTCGGCTCTTGAGATTTTATTGACATAATTTCACTTTTGTTCCAATTCATTCTATATCCTGAAAAGGAACCGAATTCCTCTATAAGATTTAGTATACTAGGAATGCTAACTTGGGAATTGGTGATATAGAGTAATACATCATCTGCATATAATGATATTTTATTATTGGAATATTTAGTGTTGTAGCCATGAATATTCGGATGTACTCTTATACTTTCCGCCAAAGGTTTAATCGTGAGGGCAAATAACAGGGGTGATAATGCACATCCCTGTCTATTGCCCCTGGATAACTGAAATTTAGGTGAGAGTACATGATTAGTCAGTATTCTGGCAGTTGGCTTGTCATATAGCAATTTTATCCATGAAATAAAATGTTCTCCCAACAGGAATTTTTGCAATAATGTAAAAAGATATTTCCATTCTACTTGGTCAAATGCTTTTTCTGCATCTAATGAAATAATTGATGTCTTCTTTTATCATTCTATGTGAGTACATTATATTAAACAGGCGTCACAAATTGTTAAACAAGTGTCTCTTGGGTATAAACCCAGTTTGATCAGAATGTATTAATTTATTAATGTATTTACTTAATCTTCTTGCCAGGGTTTTAGCTAATATTTTCTGATCTGTATTTAACAGGGCAATTGCTCTGTATGATCCCAGGTCTTCCAGATCTTTATCCTTTTTGGGTATAAGTGTGATAGTTGATTTGGCTAAGGTTTGTGGTAGCGTCTGTTCTTTAAATGCTAGTATATAAAGATTACAGTGAGTATATCAAGAAGTAATGTGTTTTGTTCTGATGTACCTACATGCTTATGAGAAGAAAGCATGTGAACATTATTTTGTGTTAATGAAATGTCACAAGTGTAGCTATGGTTGAAATTGTGAAATAAGACAGAACAGTTGTTTTACTTCGGATTCACGTGAGTGACTATGTGAAGAAGCCCCGCCAGTGCGCATGCTTGTCATTACGTCAGACACATTGGCAAGCACCGGACTGGCAGGGCAATGCTCCTGCCGGCGGTACGTTTCAACCTAGAAGGTAAGTGTTTTTTACTTACCAGCATTATTTGTTCAAAGCAGGAGCCTTTTCTTCACAGAGGTTTCATGCCGGATTTATCCAAGGTCCGATGCCTAAGCCGGCTATGGGCTGAGGGGTAACCCCGGTCCGACCGCTGAAGCGGATAGCCGGAAAAGATCAGGTTTCGAGATAACAGCCGCTGACAAAGCAGTCAGTGGCTTCCAGCCTGTGGGGATGCCGTTTAAATAACGGTAGAGTCACTGACAGTACGGTCAGTGACTCACAGACACGTTGTCCCCAGGCATGGAGTAAATTTGGAGGGAGAGAGAACTTGTACAGCCCTATTGGGACTCGGGTGAGTCGGGCTGCAAGTGTTCCTCTCCGATAATAAGGGTATTTTCACCCTTCACAAGTCCACACTACCAAATTAGTGAGACTCCACTATAATAGCACGGGCCTACGGGATAGCCGCACTTGGGACAGGACAGGCCTGTCTTCATGTGAAAAAGCCTCTATGAAAATGGCGGCGCCGGCAATAGCCTGGGCACAGGGTTGCTCTAAGGTGCTGGTAGCACCTGTCATAGTGTCTACTGACGCCAAAGCATTGCGATAGGGCTGCCATGTGTTGCCGGCCAACATATAGCGCCTAGCTCTCATGGTCTCCTGTTACAAAGGGCAGACCAGTTCGGGATACTGGTGAAGGGCCGTGGGGATGCGCCAGCAGCACATCTACCATAAGCAGGAGCCGGGAGAGCCAGCAGTGACCCAGAAGATGGGTGACCCTCCCGTGAGCATCAGCCGGGAGAGCCAGGTCAGCAGCAAGGCCTGTGTGTGTGTGACCTCCCATGGGCATGAGCCCGGGAGAGCAGCCAGGGTAGGACATCTGACCTTTGTAGTTGGAGACCCAGCACACCAGCAGTGACTCATAAGCTGACTGGAGTTGGTTCAGTTGTTGTCTCGCTTATGTGCATACACCAAAGCAAACATGAGCCATCCTGGCCATCTGGTCAGCAATTTATGGATCTCACAGTTCCAGGACTTCATAATGGAAGAAACTCACATATCAAAACCTGTTAACTGTGCATCGCTCTAAGGAGCGCATCATGAGGGCGCATGAATTAAGGCTGCAGAAGTCCTAAAAAAATGGTTGAAGCATGAACAATGGCGTTTAGGCAAATGGCAAAGCCACTATCTAAACACATATGGACCCTGCTGTGTAATGCCCATTTGTATAGATTATATATTTTACGAATAACTATCAGCCTATGCTCAACACCAACCCACGGTTCACAGCCTTGCGCAGATCCTCTGGTACCCAGGGGAAGACCTGGACAATGAGACAAAAACTGAGACCAGGATGCCACCTCAAAAACCATACCCTTTCAGATTAGGAAGAGGTAAGTGAATATTGGACTGTATCCGGGGATCTCAAATAGGTATCTCTGAAGTACATCCACCCATACAAAATATACATAGTTGGGTATTGGGGTTCAATACCACTAACTCTACAGGTGGATGATGCATATCAGCCTTAACAATTGTGTCCAATTCCCCAGCCAAAAGAACGACGGTGGGTGTCGAGTCATTCTGGGCCGAAACATACTTAACCCTTAAGGTCCAGTATAAAAGGTTTTAAATTAAAATGTCAGTATTTTAACTGGGATAGGGTGTATAAGCCATAGGATCTGAAAGGATAAAACCTGTTGAGAGGAGGTCCTCAACCCATCTAATTAAACTTAGATTTAGTATATGGCTATTTGAGGATCATCAGTTAATTAACATGGACAGTACTTTGCCTATGGCCAAAATTGTAACTAATGTCTGCGAAGCGATGTACTAGATACATTCTGACTCAATAATACAAACTGAAAGGATCAGCTATCAAGTCTGGCTGTGGCGGCATGTTGAAAAGAAGCATTAGCCCTGCAGAGGCTGGGGTAAATGCAATAGAATTGCTGGGACTATGGCTGGCCAAAGCCTGCTCAACAATGCATGATTTGGCATGTGCACTTTTTTAATATTTCCCCCAAGAATTGATAATTGTCATTCTCCCAGGTCTGGCAATCTGTCTAGCCTCATCTGGCACTGGTGCATTACAAGGAACTTCTGGGTCTCAGATATCTACCTATCAGGTAGAGATAATGGGAAAGTTGCAGACACCAGGTCATGTGATTGGCTATTTGAGGTCATCATTGGTTAATTAACATGACAGTACTTTGCCTATGGCCAAAATTGTAACTAATGTCTTGCGATGTACTAGAGACATTCTGACTCAATAACCTTTAGTTTACAAACTAATGTGAGCTTCAGGATGAGGAGCCACGGATATCAAGTCTGGCTGTGGCGGCAGATAAAATGTGAAAGAAGCATTAGCCCTGCAGAGGCTGGGGTAAACTGCGTAGAATTGCTGGGTGCATTCTATGGCCTAAAGCATTCTGCTCAACAATGCATGATTTGCATGTGCAGCTTCAGATTGATAATACCACAGCTGTTGCATATCAATCACATGGGTAGAATGAGGTCATTATTCTGTGGCAATCTGGCTAGCCTCATCTGGCACTGGTGCATTACAAGGAACTTCTGGGTCTCAGATATCTACCTATCAGGTAGAGATAATGGGAAAGTTGCAGACACCAGGTCATGTGAGCTTCATGAATTCCATGACACACAAAAAATTAATGATGAATCCAAAAGTTTCAAAATGATTGTTAGCCGGTATGGATTGCCAGACATAGATCTGTTACATCTGGGTTAAATTATCAGTGCCTGTATTCGGCATGGGAACCAAATCTAGGGGCAGTAGCGGAGGATACATTCTCGCTACATTGGGGATGTACGTTCTTACGCTTTCCCCATTTCTGCCTCATTTAATCAATGTCTCACCAAAATAGAGTACGACTGCACTTAGGCGTTTGGTAGTTCCTAAACTGGTCCACACAGCATGATCCCATTGGTTCTGAGATGGATGACAAAGCATTAATGATCATCCCAATTTCAGCAACTTGTTGATTCACACTGGGACAGGAGGAAAGTTCCCCTTTACATGAGCGTATTAATCTATTGATTTGTATCTTCTGACCAGACTGTTCCAGGGACTTCGGACTATCAAGTAGGACCGTCGATGTGATTACGATGGTCTGGAGAGATAGTACTAAAAGACGATATGTATCTCATATTAAGAAATGGGAGATGTCCTGTTTACTGTCAAATATATCTTATCATCAGTTGCAGGCATACCGGATGTATTGGAGTTCCTGGCTACATTGCATTTTGACGAGCAGTTAAGCTATAGTGCCATTTATAGTGCTAGAAGTACTTTGTCCTCCTACTTAGGGCAAGAGTCCGGACAACACTCTGTCGGATCTCATCTATTGGTGGCCCGACTTCATAGGAGGTATTTTTAAAAGAACCCCCCCCCCCAGACGTACATATTCAGAAATCTGGATGTGAGCATAGTTCGCACACTGCTTTGGCAATGGGCTCCAATTACATCTCTGCCTTTCCGGAAGTTAACGCTCAAAGTGGTCATGTTCATGGTGCTAGTGGCAGCACTATGGGTCCAAATATTGCAAAAGTTATGACTGGACAGCATGCATTCTTCTGTAGATGATATTGTATTTTATGCATATGATCTAATCAAACAGAGCAGGCCAGCGATGGCTGGAACCAAAATAAGCTTAAAATATAAGCATTAATCTAAGACTATATGTAATTACGCATCTGAGTTAATAATATCAAGGTCATCAAGAGTTTCAGAGGCTCTGAAACAGCGATGGTCATCAGCCACATAAAACCTCATACAAAGGTGTCAGTACAAGCTATTTCTAGATGACCGAAACAGGTTTGCATTATGTTGGAGTAGACACTGATGTGTTTAATCACTCCACCAGAGCAACATACACAGCAAAGGCACAGGACGTGCCATTGGACCAAATCCTCACCACAGGATAGTCAAGTTAAGGAACCTTTTAGGGTTTGTGACAAACCTGTCCTCGCAATGCAAAGATTTGGGCAAGCAGTTTTGGGTCTGTTTGAGTTCTCCTTTGTAATTTCCCCAGCGAAAGAGGGCTTATTGCTGTTCTTTTATTTTTTTAAACAGTCATTGTATAATTTAAACAATGTTTGATACATTATTTGGTTATCCTGTGTCAACCAAGGCAGTGTACCGTATGGATCTGTATCTACGGCATGAAATCATAGAGCTTTGAAATCTTCACGTAGTCACTCACGTGACTCCAAAGTAAAACAGTAAGATTAAATGAGAATTTACCAGTTTGAAGTTTGATCTCTAATTTATGAGGAGATACGATGAGGAATTAAGTGCCCTCCGCTCCCGACCCTCATAATCGCAAAGATCATCTGGTAGTTCTAATCTTCTGAGTCTTACTATATCACTTCGACTGTATTTACTGTGATTTCACACCGCTGCTTTGAAGATTGACGAGCATGCGCACTGGCGGGGCTTCTTCACGTAATCCCTCATCGTAACTCCTCATAAAATAAAGATCAAACTTCAAACTGGTAAGTTCTCATTTAATCTTACTATTTTATTCTGTTAAGCTAAACCATATTACTACGGTGTAATATTATGAAAAAGTGTTTAGTTTGCTTTGTTTTGGATCGTTGGAAATGTAATCCCAAAATGTCAGAAAGGAAAGGATGTGACAATAGCCACGTAATTTATGCGTATGAGCTGTACTAATTCTCGCACATGCTCAGTAAATCAGCCAGTGACCTATTACTTGGGAATAAATCATTCCTGCTTTTGATCCCAACACGAGTGTGTGTGGAGTCACCTTTCTCCGTATATTATGAGCTAGTTTACCTATTTTGTAAGCAGACATATATCAAAATAAATAGGTTTGATCCTGACTTTTGGTGCTCTCTGTGTGTAGTTTAGTTTAGTTTAGAGATACAGCGCGGAAACAGGCCTTTCGGCCCATCGAGTTCGCACTGACCAGCGATTCCCGCACATTCACACGATCCTACACACACTAAGGACAAGTTTACATTTTACATTTTTACCAAGCCAATTATTCATCAATCCTGTACGTATTTGGAGTGTGGGAGGAAACCGAAGATCTTGGAAAAAGCCTATGCAGGTCACCGGGAGAACGCACAAACTCTGTACAGCCAGTACCCGTAGTCCGGATTTAAGCCAAGTCCGGATCTAACCCAGGTCTCTGGTGCTGTAAGGCAGCAACTCTACCGCTGCGCCACAATGCCGCCCCAATGTTTGCAGGTTTTCCCAGGGACCATGTGGGTTTTCCCAGGGGCTCCAGTTTCGTCGCACAACCCAAGAATGTGCAGGTCGGCCGCTGCAAGTTACCTCTGATGGCAGGTGGGTGATAGAATCTGAGGGAGATGAAGGCGTGTGGGGAGAATAAAATGGACGATGTAGGATTAATGTAGCTGGAGTAGGTGATGCAGCATGGACTCAGCAGCTGATGGAGCTGTTTACACTTTATTCGCTAATTGAGAGTCTGTCCCATCTGGGAACCCTGTCACAGAGTCATAGAGTGATACAGTGTGAAAACAGGCCCTTCGGCCCAACTTGTCCACACTGGCCAACATGTCCCAGCTACACTAGTCCCAACTTCCAGAAGTTGGTCCATATCCCTCCAAACCTGTCCTATCCATGAACCCGTGTAATTGTTTCTTAAACATTGTGATAGTCCCTGCCTCAACCACCTCCTCTGGCAGCTTGTTCAATACGCCCACCGCCCTTTGTGTGAAACAGTTATCCCTCTGATTCCTATTAAATATTTTCCCCTTCACCTTAAACATAAGTCCTCTAGTCCTCGATTACCCTCCTCTGAGCAAGAGACTCTGTGCATCTACCCGATCTATTCCTCTCATTATTTTATACACCTCAATAAGATCTCTCCTCATCCTCCTGCGCTCCATTTAATAGAGACCCAGCCTACTCAACCTCTCCCTATAGCTCAGACCCTCTAGCCCTGGCAACATCCTTGTAACACAACAAAAAAACATTTGGAGCGGTGTGTGACATCGTCCAGTAGACTCCAGGTGGACAATAAATACAACTGCAGTGACACTCACTAGAGCACAGACGTGGGGGAGTGGAGGGAGGAACTGAGGGATCAGCTTTATCCCCCATGGTTCAGTGCTAACATGCTCGCCTCGCCTTCAGAAGGAGAAGTTCCATTCCACACCACAACTCAATTCTGAAAAACGGTCTCCACCCAAAATATCACCTCTGTCTTTTAGTTTTAGTTTAGTTTAGAGATACAGCATGGAAACAGGCCCTTCGGCCCACTGGGTCCGTGCCGACCAGCGATCCCTGCACACTTACACCATCCCATAAACACTGGGAAAATGTTTACATTTACCAAGCCAAATAACCTACTAACCTGTACGCCTATGGAGTGTGGGAGGAAACTGAAGATCTCGGAGAAAACCCATGCAGGTCACGGGGGGAACGTACAAACTCCGTACAGACAGCACCCGCAGTCGGGATCGAACCCGGGTCTCTGGCGGTGTAAGGCAGCAACTCTACCACTGTGCCGCCATGCGGCAAGGTGGGATGTGGAGGGGATGATCTTCCATACAGGTCACGTCCTTGTCCGTTCACACGACAAGATATTCTGCCAAAAGGCAGGCACTGTCTCTCTGGTTCGCTGATCGCTGTTTAAGCTTCCAGAGTAATGATCCTGAGGCCAGAACTAAAATTCCAGAGATGTAATTTCAAATCGCAACATGGCAGCTCTGGAATTTAATTTCAGTTGATTTAATCATTTTAGAAGGGTAGTGACCATGCAGCAGTCTGTATGAGTTATAGAGAGTCATACAAGCTTATACAGCGTGGAAACAGGCCCTTGGGCCCACTGTCTGCGCCAACCAGCGATCCCCGCACACTAACACTATCTTATATACACTAGGGGCAATTGTACACTTATACCAAGCCAGTTAACCTACAAACCTGTACCGTCTTTGGTGATGGAGGAAACCAATAATCTAGGACAAAACCTAGGCAGGTCACGGGGAGAACATACAAACTCCATACAGCATCCGTAGTCGGGATCAAATCCGGATCTCTGGTGCTGTAAGGCAGTAGCTCTACTGCTGCGTTCCTGTGCTGCTCATAAGGGTGCATTTAAGCCCAACTTGCCCTCGCTGGCCAACATATCGGATCTACACTAGTCCCACCTGCCTGCGTTTGGCCCACATCCCTCTAAACCTGTCCCTATCCATGTACCTGTCTAAATGTTTCAATGCAGCGGGTCAGGCAGCATCTCTGGACAACATGGATAGGCTGAGTTTTAGGTTTGGGTCTGAAGAAGGGTCCTGACTCGAAACGTCACCTGTCTATGTTTCCCGTAACCTCCATACCTGTCTTATCCATGTACCTGTCTAACAGTTTCTTAAACGTTGTGATAACCTCTGCTTCAACTACTTCCTCGGTAGCTCGTTCCATACACCCACCACCCTTTGTGTGGAAAATTTACCCTTCAATTAAATCTTTCCACCCACCCCCCCCCCCCCCCCCACCTTAAACCTACGTCATTTGGTTCCCCTATTCTGGGCAAGAGACTCTGTGCATCTACCCGATCTATTCCTGTCAAGGTGAATTGACGTTCTCTATGGGAGAAAATGTACCGCCCTTACACTCTATGAGCAGTTTGTACTTTGCTCCAGTTTCCAGCATCCACAGACTTTTGTGTCCCTGGATTTGCCATTCGTGCTGTAAATGGTTGACTCCTCATTGCCCTCTGACGTGACCCTCTGAAGCTGTATCTTTATCCACTGCGTGATATAGACTAAGAATAAAAAGAACCGATGAACCACTCAGCAACAAACAGACAACAAATTCGGACATGTTAAGGTTAATCACAGTTCAGGCAATCTAGCAAAGTCTCTCTTGTGAATATGTCGGACTGATGTTTAAACCTTCAAAGCGGTTGCCTATATGTCAGTGAGCCCAAGCGTTGGCTGGGCGATCGTTACACTGAACACCTTCACTCAGTTCACCTAGGTCTATGGTGATCTCCCAGTTTCCAAACACTTTAACTCCCCTTCCCATTCCCACACTGACCTTTCTGTCCTGGGCCTCCTCCATTGTCAGTGTGGCCCAATGCAAATTGGAGGAACAGCACCTCATATTTTGCTTGTGCAGCTTACAGCCCAGCGGTATGAATATTGATTTCTCCAAGTAACCCTTTCTTTCCCTCTCTCTCCGTCCCTCCCCCATCCTAGTTCTCCAACTAGTTTCGCTGTCCTGATTAATTTTACTGAATGTAAGCCTTGTCACCTTCTCCGAAGCCATCAATGAACCATTTCCTTAAACATCGGCTGCTTTGATCTGTCCTTTTCACACCTTATATGCTCTACCTTTCCATATCTCTAGTTTCCCTCTCCGCTGACTCTCAGTCTGAAGAAGGGTCTCACCCATTCCTTCTCTCCAGAGATGCTGCCTGTCCCTCTGAGTTACTCCAGCATTTTGTATCTATCTTTAAAGAAGTGATAGCCTGAAAGAGTCAAGATTAAGGAATAACACATCACAGACAATGGGCCAGAATCCTCCATCATAGTCAAAAGCAAAACAAAATAACATGTGCTGGAAAGCTGAAGAAGAAAATGCTTAAAGTACTTTTATCGAGGTGTATAAAATCATCAGAGGATTGAGAGTTAGAGTGAAGGGTAAGGGAGGCAAATGTAAGGAAGCTTAGCTGACGAGGGAAATTGAGGCATTGGTCAAGAATAAGGACACATGGGACATGTACAGGCAGCTGGGACTAAGTGTATCCTTGGAGGATTTGGGAATTAAGGAGCAAACTAAAAAAGATCAGAAGGGCAAAAAGGGGTCAGGAGATGCTCTGGCAGACAGCATTAAGGACAACCCCAAGATATTTTATAAATACATAAGGGGGGAAAAGATAACAAGACAGAGTGGGACACCTCAACACTCTGTGTGGAGCCACAGGAGATGGGCAAGGTCCTCAATGAGTATTTCTTGTCAGTATTTATGGAGAGGAAAGACAGTAGGACGGAGGAACTTGGGGCAGTCAATGGAAGTGTCTTGAGAACAGTCAGTGTTCTGGTCAAAGAGGTGCTGAATGGTACTGTCTTGTATGGAGGTAGACAAATCTCCAGGGCCTGATCAGATATATCCAAGGACATTGTGGAAAACTAGAGAGGAAATTGCGGGAGCCCTGGTTGAAATTTACGAGTTGTCCTTAAATACAGGAGAGGTGCCGGAAGACTGGAGGGTGGCAAATGTTGTGCCTTTATTCAAGAAGGGCTGCAGGGAAATTTCTGGGAACTATAGGCCAGTGAGCTTAACATCTGTAGTTGGAAAGTTACTAGAGGGTATTCTGAGGGGTTGGATTTACAGGCATTTAGACGGGTAAGGGCTGATTAGGGATAGTCGGCATGGTTTTGTACGTGGGAGGTCGTGTCTCACAAAGCTGATTGAGTTTTTTAAAGACATGACCAAAAAGGTTGATGAAGGCAGAGCTGTGGATGTTACGTACATTCGACAAGGTTCCGCATGGCAGGCTGCTCTGGAAGGTTAGATTGCATGGGACCCAAGGAGAGATAGCTGAATGGATAAAAATTTGGTTCCATGGAAGGAAGCAGAGGGTTGCTTTTCGGACTGGAGGCCTGTGATTAGTGGTGCGCCTCAGGGTTCGGTGCTGCGCCCGTTTACTGTTAGTCATCTATATCAATGATTTGGATGAGAACATACATGGCAAGATTAGCAAGTTTGCAGATGATACAAAAGTGGGTGGTTTGCAGATAGTGAGGATGGTTGTGAAAAATTGCAGCAGGATATTGATCGCTTGGCCTGGTGTGCGGAGAAATGGTTGATGGAATTTAATACAGAAAAATGTGAAGTTGCATTTTAGGAAGTCTAACCTAGGCAGGACCTACACACTGTCCTGGGGCTCTAGGGAGTGTTGTAGAGCAGAGAGATCCAGGAGTGCAGATGCATGGTTCCTTGAAGGTGGAGTCGCAGGTAGATGGGGTGGTCAGAAATGCTTATGGCACATTCGCCATCAGTCAGAGTATTGAGTATAGAAGTTGGGAGGACGTTGCAGTTGTATAAGACGTTGGTAAGGCCGCAATTAGAGTATTGTGTTCAGTTCTGGGCACCATGTTATAGGAAAGGTGTTGGCAAGCTGGAAAGAGCACAGAAAAGATATAGACTATAGACAATAGACAATAGGTGCAGGAGTAGGCCATTCAGCCCTTCGAGCCAGCACTGCCATTCAATGTGATCATGGCTGATCATCCCCAATCAGTTCCTGCCTTCTCCCCATATCCCCTGACTCCGCTATCTTTAAGAGCCCTATCTAGCTAGATTTACAAGGATGTTGCCAGGACTAGAGGATCTGAGCTATAGGGGCAGGTTGAGTAGGCTGGGACTCTATTCCTTGGAGTGCAGCAGGATTGGTGATATTATAGAGGTGATTAAAATCATGAGAGGAATAGATCGGGTAGATGCACAGAGTCCTTTGCCCAGAGTAGGGGAATTGAGGACCAGATGACATAGATTTAAGGTGAGGGGGAAAAGAGTTAACAGGAATTTGAGGGTTTACTTTTTCACACAAAGGGTGGTTGGTGTATGGAACGAGCTGCCAGAGGAGATAGTTGAGGAAGGGACTCTCGCAACGTTTAAGAAATATTTAGACAGGTACATTAATAGGACAGGTTTGGAGGGATATGAAGAACATAGACAGGTGACTTTTCGGGTCGGGACCTTTCTTCAGACCCAATCCCAAAACATTGCCTACCCATGTTCTCCTAGGATGTTGCCAGACCCACTGATTAACTCCAGCACTTTGTGTCTTTCTTTGTAAACCAGCATCTGCAGTTCCTTGTTTCTACAAATTACATGCTCATTTAGCTCCATCATGTGGTCAGTCACATTAACAGGATAAGGGACTGATGTTTGACAAAATGCAATCTTGCTTCCAACTATTTAATTGTATTGTTGAAGAGAGTTCACAGATCGATTCCTTTAACATTGCATAAGGTAATGGAAGAAACAACTAAATAATTAGCATGCACAAATTCATTTCATCCCAGATACAAGAACTGATGTTTGGTATTTTTTTTAGTTTAGTTTTGTTTAGTTCAGTTTAGTTTAGTTTAGTTTAGTTTATTGTCACGTGTACCAAGGTACAGTGAAAAGCTTTTGTTGTGCGCTAACCAGTCAGCGAAAAGACAATACATGATTACAATTGAGCCATTTACAATGTACAGATACATGATAAAGTGAATAACTTGAATAACGTTTACTGCAAAATAAACCCAGTAACGTCCGATCAAAGATGATCCAAGGGTCTCCAATGAGGTGGTTGTTAGCTCAGGACCGCTCTCTAGTTGTTGGTAGGGTGGTTCAGTTGCCTGACTGGGAAGAAACTGTCCCTGAATCTGGAGTTGTGCGTTTTCACACTCTGTACCTTTTGCCCGAAGGGAGAGGCAAGAAGAGGGAGTGGACAGGGTGCGACTTGTCCTTGATTATGCTGCTGGACTTGCCGCGGCAGCGTGAGGTGTAAATTGAGTCAATGGAAGGGAGGTTGGTTTGCGTGATGGTCTGGGCTACATGATGGTAGCAGGTACCATGGAAAGATGAATGAGAATGGACAGCGATTGGTGGACTAATGTACACAAAATGAACTACACATCATAAAAACCTTATTTCAGGATAAGCACCACCACAAGGTGTCATGGCATTACCCCCACTCTGGATAGTGGCACCAATTCCATTCACTCATCATTAGAAGAAAGGAACTGCCTTGTGTTGTTCACACTTGAACTTAAAATGAGAGGGGACCTCATTGTACAGAATAGTGAAAGACATGGATAGAGTGGATGTGGAGAGGATGTTTCCACAAGTGGGAGTGTTTAGGACTCGAGGTCAAAGCCTCAGAATTAAAAGACGTTCTTTTACGAAGGAGACAAGGAGATTTTTTTTTATTCAGAGGGTGGTGAATCTACGCAATTCTTTGCCACAAAAGGCTGTGGAGGTCGTCCGTGGATATTTTTAAGGCAGAGATAGATAGATTCTTGATTAGTACAGGTGCCAGAAGTTATGGGGAGAAGGCAGGAGAATGGGGTTAGGAGGGAGATATAGATCAGTCATGATTGAATGACGGAGTAAACTTGATGGGCTGAATGGCCTCATTCTGCTGCTATCACTGATGACTTTATGACACTGACCACTCACTCTCCGAGAGAAGCTACTCCCACGTAAGGTACATACGTTCAAACAGAAATGCCAGCCCCGTAGCAACATGATAGCACTCTCGACAACAAGGCTTTTCACAGTACCTCGGTACACGTGACAATAATATACTAAACAACCACGGCACCTCGGAATCGCTTCCCCAAGCGTTCCCTACTCTGGACCCTCCCAGGGATGCCGATGCAGCCTGGAAATCCCTGAGAACAGTCATCTATGAGGCAGCATTGCTTGCCTTTAGAAAAGAAAAGCCTAAGAATACCGACTGGCGCGAGGCACATTTTGATGAATCCATCATTGAAGCTAAATGCTCTGCGCACCTCTCCCATGGTGTACAACCAAACCCCAGCACGCAAAAAAAGGCCTAAAGCTTGCAAAGGCAGCCACCCAGAGAGCAGCAAGGCATTAGGCCAAAAGGTACTGGAGTGTCTGTCTCTGTGGCTGGAAGCAAGAAAAGACCATGACAAATCAGGGCCTGTACGTTTGGAGTTTGGGTGAAAACTGCACACAGAATGTGCAAACTCTGCACAAACAACAGGATCGATCACAGGACTCTGATGCTCTAAGGCAGCAACTCTACCGCTGTGCTACTGTGCCACCCATTTCCGGATTCTAAAAACTCAGAACACAGTTCATTTTTCAAGATGAGAAGAGGGACTCCTGCTGGTGTTTTGACTACAGTACCACTGAAACAGAGAATCAGGTGGTTATCTCAGTGGGGGATCTAGCTGCACACAAACTGGCTGCCATGTCTCCTACAATAGTCATTACCCAGGGCTGTGGAAGATGCTGCATTAATGCTTTTTGTTTAAAGAATGTGCAAGGAAGCCAAAGATGAGGCGGGGGTCCGTGGTCAACTGATTCTTCACAGATGTCTGATTGCAGCTGAAGAAAGACACTAATTGCTGGAGTAACTCAGCGGGTCAGGCAGCGTCTCTGAATAAATGAATAGGCGACATTTCAGGTCGAGACCCTTCGTCAGACATCGGCCTGCAGCTGCGGGCTTGTCGTGCACCTGAAGGCACGGGCATTTCCAGGTTGTTGACTTAACAGGTGATCTTTCATGCGGGTAGTTATGCGATGTGGTACAATAAGAAAAAAGCCTGCAGTTTCAGAATGCACTGGGTAGGGCTGTGGTTTCCTGCTTTCGGGTGAGGTTTGCGAGACAAGCCACTTTCGTCTCTTTCTGTGGTACCTTGTTTTTTTGCTGTGAATGGGCAGGTGTTCCCGTCTCTGGGATCTCCTGGTTCTCCTTCAATCCCCATTGTGAGCCAGCAAGATGATACCAAGACAGTGCTCACCAACCCCGGAAAACCAGTGGTTTATCCTGGTTCACCGCCCACCACGGTGGAGGTTCTCTGCTCCCCTTGTTCCCTTATCGAGTCCTTGTGAACTCCTCAACGAAACCATATCTGCCCTTATCTCAGAGTGTTAACTTCCTTCCACTGAATGTTGTTTTTAGACTTTACAGTGTGGAAACCGTGCCTTCAGCTCAGTAAGTCTGCGCCGACCAGCGATCCTCATACACTAACACCATCCTACACACGAGGGACAATTTACAACTTTTCCCAATTAACCTACAAACCTGCACGTCTTTGGAGTGAGGGAGGAATCCGGAGCACCCAGAGAAAACTCACGCAGGTCACAGGAAGAACGTACAAAAATTCTGTACAGACAGCACCGTAGTCAGGATTGAACCTGGGTCTCTGGTGCGGTAAGACAGCAACTCTACCGCTGCACCACCTCTCCACTCTCCACCCCCCCAACCCCCCCCCCCCCCACCCCCACCCCCCCCGGTAGTAATTAGGTACAGGGCGTTTATCCTCCAGATGTTTAATGTGAGATCTATTCTTATATACACTTTAGTGAAGAAACCATCAATGACGGAGCTCATACTCTGACAAGCCTTCCCGATGTCCTGTAATTGGGTGATCTTATATATATAACATATAACAATTACAGCACGGAGACAGGCCCTCTCGGCCCTTCCAGTCCGTGCCGACCATTTGTTTTCCCCTAGTCCCATCTACCTGCACTCAGACCATACCCCTCCATTCCCTTCACGTCCATATACCTATCCACTTTACTTTTAAATGTTAAAATCGATCCTGCCTCCACCACCTCTGCTGGAAGCTCATTCCACACAGCCACCACCCTCTGAGTAAAGAAGTTCCCCCTCACGTTACCCCTAAACTTCTGTCCCTTAATTCTCATGTCATGCCCTCTTGTTTGAATCTTCCCTACCCTCAATGGGAAAAGCTTATCCACGTCAACTCTGTCTATCCCTTTCATCATTTTAAAGACCTCAATCAAGTCCCCCCTTAACCTTCTGCGCTCCAAAGAATAAAGACCTAACTTGTTCAACCTTTCTCTGTAACATAGTTGCTGGAACCCTGGCAACATTCTAGTAAATCTCCTCTGTACTCTCTCTATTTTGTTGACATCCTTCCTATAACTAGGCGACCAAAATTGTACACCATACTCCAGAATTGGTCTTACCAATGCCTTGTACAATTTTAACATTATTTCCCTACTCCTATATTCAATGCTCTGATTTATAAAGGCCAGCACACCAAAGGCTTTCTTTACCACCCTATCTACATGCGATTCCACCTTCAGGGAACTATGCACAGTTATTCCTAGATCCCTCTGTTCCACAGCATTCCTCAATTCCCTACCATTTACCATGTCCAGGAATAGAGACAACTAACCATGAACAGTTTCCCATTCATCCACTCCAGTGGCCAGCTTGCTGGAGGAGTGAAGGAAGAAGGTTGGATGGAAGAGAGACACAAAACGCTGGAGTAACTCAGTGGGGCATGCAGCATCTCTGAGGAAAAGGAAGTTTTGGGCTGAGATCCTTCTTCAGACTGACAGTCCTTCAGTTCTTCAGACTCTCAGACTGAAGAAGGGTCTCGACCCGAAACGTCACATGTTCTTTTTCCTCAGATGTGCTGCCTGTCATAGAAACATAGAAAATAGGTGCAGGAGGCCATTCGGCCCTTCAAGCCAGCACCGCCATGCATTGTGATGTTCAAAGGTTACAAAGGATACAAAGAACATTTATTATCACATACACCAATTGGTGTAGTGAAATTTAACTTGCCATTGCAGCACACAAATAAAGATAAGACTCAACATCAAATAATTTAACAGTAAACATAAAAACATCCCCCCACAATGGTTCCCACTGTGGGGGAAGGCAGCAAAAATCCAGTCCCATCCCCTGTTCACTCATAGTCGGGCCTATTGAGGCCTCTGCAGTCGCCGATACAGCTGCCCGGTGCTTCAGGCCCTTTCGCCGGATGAAGGACTTCTGGCGTCGGGTGAACACTCTCAGCGGCCTTGACTGTCTGGAGCGGCCGCCTCCTCCCCGGAGACCGCGGCCCCGAGTGTCTGAAGCGGCCGCGCTGGTCGGAGCTCCGATCCTGGCGATCTCATCGTGAGATCTCAGGCTCCGCGGTGGTTAACGTTCAGCACCGCCCGCGGCTGGAAGCTCCACGGACCGCAGCTCCGCGATGTTGGAGTCGGCGGTCACAGCACTCCGGAGCTTACTGCACGGCGACCCGGGTAAGGCATCGCCTTGATTCATTCATTGACAGCTCCGTTGTCCCACTGAGTTACTCCAGCATTTTGTGTGTCGCTTTGGTATAAGACAGCATCTGCAGCTCCTTCCTACACAAGGTTAGATCGATGATGCACCTTTGTTTGACCCCACCTACACTTGCGGTTGACCTTTTGTTGAGGTTAATAGCCTGCTTGCCATCAGTCAACAAATGTAGACTGGTGATAGACACAAAATGCTGGAGTAATCAGAGGGACAGACAGCATTTCTGGAGAGAAGGAATGGGTAACGTTTCGGTTTGAGACCCTTCTTCAGACTGAGAATCAGGGGTGACGGAGATATAGAGATAAGAAAATGAGGTGTGAGCACAAGACATCAAAGGAGGTGGAGATCAAGGGAAATGTAGAATAGATCATTGTTAGTTGGGAGAAGGTAACAATACAGCAAACAGAGGTAAAATGTAATCAGGGACAGTCAGACTGGTCCAAGAACTGGGAAGGGGGAGGGGATGGAGAGACAGGGCTACAAGGGCTACAAAGTTAGAGAAGTCAATGTTCATACCGCTGGGATGTAAGCTACCCAAGCAAAACATGAAGTGCTGTTCCTCCAATTTGTGCTGAGCCTCACTCTGACAATGGAGGAGAACCAGGACAGAAATATCAGTAACGGAATGGGAGGGGGAGTTAAAGTGTTGAGCATCTGGGAGATCAGGTAGGTTTAGGCGGACTGCGTGGAGGTGTTCAGCGAAACGATCGCCAAGCCTGAGTTTGGTCTTAATGTAGACTGGTGATGTATTTCGGACCGATCCCTAATCGGAAAAGAATCCTTCATAATTAGGCAATAGACAATATGTGCAGGAGTAGGCCATTTCGCCCTTCGAGCCAGCACAGCCATTCACTGTGATCATGGCTGATCATCCACAATCAGTACCCCGTTCCTGCCTTCTCCCCATATACCTGACTCCGCTATCTTTAAGAGCTCTATCTAAATCTCTCTTGAAAGCATCCAGAGAATTGGCCTCCACTGCCTTCTGAAGCAGAGAATTCCACAGATTCACAACTCTCTGTAAGATGGCAGACTGCAGGAGTGGGGCGCCGTTGCGTATGGCTGCTCTGCCTGCAGTCCGCCCTTTCACCATTTTTTATTTTATGGAGTGGGCGATGTCTAACCGGGTCGCCGTGCGGTAAGCTCTGGGATGCTGTGGCCACCGACTCTAACATCCGAGGAGCTGTGGTTGCGGGCGGCGCTGGATTTGGAACACCGTGGAGCCTGGGATCGAGATCGCTGGTGTCGGAGCTCCAACCGGCGCGGCCTGAGGACTTCGGGTGCCGCGGTCTCCGGGGAGAAGGCGGCCGCTCCAGACTTTCCAAGCCGCTGAGGAATGTTCACCCGACGGCAAGAGGGCCTGAAAACATCGGACTGGCTGCAAGGCCACAAATGGGCCCCAGCCTCGGGTGGTCACAGAAGAAGAGGACTAAACTCTCTGGTGCCTTTCCCCACAGTGGAAAATTTTGATTCTGCTGTGGGGGGACGTTTGTGTTGAACTCTATAATGTGTTGTGTCAATTTTTATTTTTTTAATCTTTTTCTATGGATGTACGGAAACATATTATTTATTTTATGTAGAGTAGGTATGTTACAAAACCTACCTTGAGCAGCGCTGCAGTTCTGCCGCTCCCTGTGTGCGTGACTTTGGCGCCTTTCAGAGGAGGGGCGTGTTTAAAATGCCGTTTTTCCACAGATTGGGCAAATCGATCCGTGTCGGGCGATTTCGTTGCTGAAGAAAAATCGCTCCGACATTTCATTCATGAAGGTACTTTTAAATTACGCTAGATTATTTATTAACTAGAGTAATTTAAAAACCATCTTCTAAGGCCGTGAGCGCCGACAACGGGAAGGATTTTACGTAGGGGAGAAAATAAAGTGCACAGTTTATTTTTATATTAAAACTTGGTTTTTAGGAAGCCTTTAATCACATTTTCATATTGCGAAATGGGGACAAAAAAAAATGTATGAACCGGCAGTGTTTTTCATGCCGACTAACAATGAGAATAACAATAGGTTACTACCATAGAAAAATCAGTTCAAGTTCACATAAACTAATTAATTTCTACAGAAACATCAACCATTTCTGACCATTTCTCACTCCAATGGAAGCCTATAAAGTGCGATTAATATCCCTCCGTTTTTCTCCCGTGATCGGGGCCTGGAAATTGGCCGCTACGGACGGCACTATGTACAGCCTCCCCCCCGCGGAGATGATCCAAACACACCCCGCGGCTCCGCGTTTGCTTCTTAATTGAGACCGCGACTCCACTATGTTAAGTACATTCTTCAGACTTCTTAATGCTTTTCTCACTAAATTCAATTACCCTGCTGCAAGTTTCCACGACATGTATTCCACAGAACAACAAGGATCCTTCGTCGGAATCTCCAGTAAAACTGGCATCAGTAGAAGCACTCTCAGCCATGTTGTGTGCTCCCGGCCTAGCTACCCTGCAACAAAGCGCGTGATTGGCCAACTGGCAATACAACTCAATGTTAAACGTGCTTTGATTGGACTAAAAATACCCAAACATTTTCCGGTTTTCTCTAATTTAATAAAACATGTGCAAGTCTGGTTCCTGGCGAGTTTCAGGGGATGATTTTTTATAATATTGATACACAATATGTGAAAATTTCATGTAGTTCTGTGTCTTGGGTCACGAAACATTAGAATAAAGCTCCTCGGCCCACAGCCTATTTGTCTTGGATTTGCCACAGAGATGATCCATTGTGGTCTGGAGACAAGGGCTACACCTGGAGTGCTGAAGAAACAGCAACAAGAAGTCTCCACAAACTCCTCAAAATCTACGGGTGGTCTCAACGTCCTTCCCAGGTCAACGTCCCCAGCATCGAGGGTGTGATCACACCTTGTAGAGGGAGCCACCGAGTCAGACCCGGCTCATCGCCCGAAGACCAGAGAACCGAAATGGAGGGAGTCGGTGAGGACGGACACAAAGAACTAGGTGGTAGGACTTGTCTCTCAGGGTCCGCTCGGTTCGCAATAACCAACCTGATCTCCTGGTGGCACGGCACTTCAACCCCCTCCCATTCTGAATCCGACCTTTCTGTCCTGGGCCTACTCCATGGCCAGAGTGAGGCCCATTGTAAATTGGAGGAGCAGCACCTCATATTTCGCTTGGGTAGTTTACACCCCTGCGGTATGAACATTGACTGCTCCAATTTTAGGTAGTCCCTGCTTTCTCCTTCTTTCCCCTCCCCTTCCCAGCTCTCCCACAGCCCACTGTCTCCGCCTCTTCATTTCTTCTTCCCCCCACCCCTACATCAGTCTGAAGTGTACAGATACACGATAAGGGAATAACGTTCAGTGCACGGTATAGGCAGTAAAGTTCGATCAAACATAGACCGAGGGTCACCAGTGAGGTAGACAGTAGTTCAGGACCGCTCTATAGTTCTGGTAGGATGGTTCAGTTGCTTGATAACAGCTGGGAAGAAACTGTCCCTGTATCTGGAGGTGTGCGTTTTCACTCTTCTATAACTTTTGCCTGATGGGAGAAGGGAGAAGAGGGAGTGGCCAGGGTGCAACTTGTCCTTGATTATGCTGCTGGTCTTGCCGAGGCAACGTGATGTATAAATTGAGTCAATGGAAGGGAGGTGGTTTGTGTGGTCTGGGCTACGTCCACAATTCACTGCGATTTCTTGTGGTTTTGGATGGAGCCGTTCCCAAACCATGCTGTGATGCATCCTGATAAAATGCTTTCTATGATGGGAGCGTGCAGGCACCAGACACAGGCAACAGAATGAGCGAACAACATTCCAAGTAATCGTTCCACCCATCCGTGCAGCACCTCCAGCCCAACAAGTCACACAACCAGCTCCATGCACAAATGATCTTCAACCTCAGCAGTTTGCGTATGAGTGAAAAATAAGCTTTTATATCCCTAAACAGGAAATAATTAAAACCTGGAATTATGTAGAATTTGTAAGACAGTGGGCTCAGGTAACCAGAAGTAGTTATTTCTCAAACAGGCACAGATACACACACACCGCCCACACACACACACACAGACGCACACACAAACACAGATACACAGACACAGGTACACTGACACGCACAAACAGATATACACACGCACACACGCAAACACACACAGTGTCATATCCCATTTACCCAGCATCTTATGTCCTTTTTCCTTCCAGTCAACTCTAAGATATTCACAAGGTATATTTCAATGTCTACAGGCATAAGTGGATTTCACAATCTTCCACCCTTTGGAATAATAAAATCTCTCCTGCCCTTTGCTTCAAATCCTTTGTATTTTGCATGCGTGCCTGTCCCCCCTGCTGGTTCTGCACCTATCCGCCCTATCACACCCTGTCCCGTCCCATGTAAGAGGCAGCAAGCCCAGACAAGTTCCTCCCATGGAATATCCAGGGCGGAAGTCATGACCCAGTAACCATTCTCACTCCTTGCATCCACCACTTGAACCCGTAAAAGAGACTAGAATTTCGGGTTGTGTCAGAAGGAACTGCAGATGCTGGTTTACACTGAAGATAGACTCAAAATGTTGGAGTCACTCAGCGGGTCAGGCAGCATCTGTGGATAGAAGGAATGGGTGACAATTCAAGTCGAAACACTTCTTCAGTCTGAAACGTCACCAATTCCTTCTCTCCAGAGACGCTGTCTGTCCCACTGAGTTATTCCAGCATTTTGTGTCTAGAATTCTGGATTCATTTACAAATGAAAATAATGAGAGAACTGGGATAATGGGAGAATAATTGGGACAGCACGGTGGCGCAGCGGTAGAGTTGCTCCCTTACAGCACCAGAGACCCGGGTTCAATCCTGACTATGGGTGCTGCCTGTATGGAGTTTATACGTTCTCCCTGTGACCTGGGTTTTCACTGGGTGCTCCGGTTTCCACCCACACACCAAAGACGTACAGGTTTGTAGGCTAATTGTCTTGGTATAAATGTGAATTGTCCCTGATGTGTGCAGTCCCTAGTCTGTGCGGAATCGGTGGGCAGAAGGGCCAGTTTCCACGCTGTATGTCTAAACTAAACAAAACATAAATACAGGGTAATAATTACACCAATGCCCTCTTCACACTAAACAATTCAGAGTGCTCACTGGTGTTGCCAACATAATTGGAGCAGGTGAATGTCCAGCCCTTTGAGCCTGTTTCACCATTCAATGATCGTGGCTGAACTTTTAGCTCAGTGTCAGGTTTACTCCAGGTAAGGGGACCAACACTGTACACACTACTCGAGATGTCACATCACCAAGGCCCTAATATAATTAAAGTCACAGTCAGAGCACGGAAACAGGCCGCTTGGCGCAACTTGACCATGCTGACCAAGATGCCCCAACTATGCTAGTCTCACCTGCCCACATTTGGCCCATTTCCCTCCAAACATTTCCTGTTGCCTAAATGTTATTATAGTACCTTCCTCAACTACCTCCTCTGGCAGCTCGTTCCACATACTTACCACTCTTGGTGTGAAAAAGTGTCCCTTGGGCTCCTATTAAATCTTTCACCTCTCACCGTAAAACCTATGCCCCCCTGCTCTTGATAGACATAAAATGCTGGAGTAACTCAGCGGGCCAGGCAGCATCTCTGGAGTGAAGGAATGGGTGGCGTTTCAGGTCGGGATCCTTCTTCAGACTGATGATAGCAGGGGGAGAGAAAGTTGGTCGAATGGTACAGGTAAGCAACTAGCTTGGCATGGACGAGTTGGGCCTTTTTCCGTGCTGTGTGACTACTGATTATGACACCAAACGGGATGTGAAAGCTGGAATTCAAGCTGCTTCATACATCTTGTTGTCTGCCTTACTGGAAGTGTCGATGCTCCCACATGGCACTGCGTTCACCTGCCCTCAGCTCAGCTCCCTCTTTGTCTCTCCTTCACTATCACTTTCACAGCAGAAACCTGTGCAATTCATTGCCACAGACAGCTGTGGAGGTCAAGTCAATGGACATTGTTAAGGCAGAGATGAATAAATTCTTGATTAATACAGGTGTCAGGGGTTATGGCGAGACGGCAGGAGAATGGGGTTGAGAGGAAAAGATAGATCAGCCATGATAGTTCATGTTCATAAGTTCCAGGAGCAGAATTAGGCCGTTTGGCCCATCAAGTCTACTCCGCCATTCAATCATGGCTGAGCTATCTTGGCTGATCTACTCATCAAGAATCAGTCAATCTCCGCCTTAAAAATACCCATTGACTTGGCCTCCACGGCCGTCAGAGGTTATGAATTTCACAGATTCACCACCCTCTGACTAAAGAAATTCCTTCTCATCTCCTTTCTCGAGGTACATCCTTGTATTCTGATGCTATGGCCTCTGGTCCTAGACTCTCCTACTAGTGGAAACATCCTCTCCATTCATTGAATGGCGGAGTAGACTTGATGGTCCGAGTGGTCGAAATCTGCTCCAAGAACCCGTGAACTGTCAGAGCATAGATAAAAATGCTGGAGAAACTCAGCGGGTGAGCAACTTGCTTCCCATGGGCGAGTTGGGCCGAAGGGCCATTTTCCGTGCTGTGTGATTACTGATTCCCACATGGCACTGCGTATACAGGCCCTCAGCTCAGCTCCCTGTTTGCTGACAGATCATAATCAGCAGCTACTCACCAACCATACTGTCACATGACGTTATCAGATCATCGCCGTGACCACTATGCTCAAACCACTCAGTCGACTGGCATCTGACAGCAGCGGACTTTAAACTAAAGTGAGAGCCTTCTCACAACATCACTTGTTTATCATGTCAACTGAAAGCCACAAAATGAATTGGATATGACTTTTAAGGGAAACAATTAAAATAAACTAACTTTGTCCTTGCTTTAGTTTAGTTTAGTTTAGAGATACAGTGTGGAAACAGGCCCTTCGACCCACCAAGACGACTGACCAGCGATCCCCACAAACTAACACTATCCTACACTCACTAGGGACAATTTACAATTATACCAAGCCAATTAACCTACAAATCAGCACGTCTTTGGAGTGTGGGAGGAAACCGGAGCTTCCGGAGAAAACCAACGCACGTCACAGGAAGAAGGTACAAATTCTGTACAGACAGCACCCGTAGTCAGGATCGAATATGTTTCTCTGGCGCTGTAAGGCAGCAACTCTACCACTGCTCCACCATGCCTCCCATCAAATTTAAGACTGACGTGAGAAAAAACTTTTTCGCCCAGAGAGTTGTGAATTTATGGAATTCCCTGCCACAGAGGGCAGTGGAGGCCAAATCACTGGATGGATATAAGAGAGAGTTAGATAGAGCTCTGGGGGCTAGTGGAGTCAAGGGATATGGGGAGAAGGCAGGCACGGGTTATTGATAGCGGACGATCAGCCATGATCACAATGAATGGCGGTGTTGGCTTGAAGGACCGAATGGCCTCCTCCTGCACCTATTTTCTATGTTTCTAACCAAGCTGTTTCTGAAGGATCACATGAATAAAGTGAGGGGAAGGGGGCAGGTGAGGTGACGGGGAATAAGGGACAGGTATGGTGGAGGGAGGAGGGGTGGGGGTAAGTGTTGGTTGGAGGGGAGGTATGTGGATAGGGTGCGGGAGGGGCAGTGGGGGAAAGGTGGGTGGGATGGGTGTCGAGGTGGGTCAGCTTGGGGTGCGTTGAGGTGGGTGTGTTCGCGGGGAGAGTGTCACTGGATGAGTTGTGAAGGGAGGAGAGGTTAATGGAATTGGATGGGGAATAAGGGGGAGAGGGGCGATTGGTGTTGGGTGGTGGATGGGGATGGAAAGGGAGCATGTGGACAAGGTTCAGTATCCACGGTGCTGATGAGCTGTCTCCGTAATAAAATTTAGTCAAGAAATTTTCAATGTGACATGCTTCACCGAGCTAGCTTGTTACACTCAGAGTCATGCTTTAATGCCATTAAACCAAAAGATGGAAAATGTGACTGAGTTCAATGCCTACTGTGGTTTCATGTGTTACCCCTCCTTGAGCTCGGGGCTTTCCAAAAACATTCAAGTGCTCCAGTGTTGTGGTCAGCATCTCCTGTTTACGAGGTGACGCAGCAGTCACAGCGCCAGAGTCCCGGGTTTGATTCTGACCATTTCTCCCTGTGAACTGCGTGGGTTTTCCCCGGGTGCTCTGGTTTCCTCCCACAACCTGAAGACATCGTACAGGTTTGTAGGTTGATTGGCTTCGGTAAAGATTGTAAATTGTCCTTAATGTGTGGGATGGTGTTAGTGTGCAGGGATTGCTGGGCAGCGCAGACACTTATTAGATTTCCATCCATTCTTGGGTATTAAGGTCATAAGTGATAGGAGTAAAATTAGGCCATTCAGCCCATCAAGTCTACACCATTCAATCTCTCCCTCCAAACCCAATTCTCTTGCCTTCTCCCAATAACCCCTGACATCCGTACTAATCAAAAATCTATCTATCTCTGCTTTAAAAATATCCATTGACTTGGCCTCCACAGTCTTCTGTGGTAAATATTCCACAGATTAATCGCCCTCTGTCTAAAGAAATGTATCATCATCTTCCTAAAGGAACGTCCTTTAATTCTGAGGCTGTGACCTCTAGTCCTAGACTCTCCCACTAGTGGAAACATACTCTCCATGATCACTCTATCTAAGCCTTTCACTATTCTGCATGTTTCAATAGGGTCCCCCCTCATTCTTCTAAACTGTTGACATTGAAGGTGAGAAAACCTCTCACTGTCCCTTTTGAAGTTGGTTCTTTATCCACTGTAGCAAAACCACCATTGCTGTGAAGTTAGTTAAGGAGTTCCAAATATCAGAGATTTAAGTAATTAGCGAAAGAACCACATGAGATACTTTATAGAGAGATACAACGTGGAGCCAGGCTCTTGGGTCCACTGAGTCCAGACCATCGCTCAAGTACCCATTTTTACACTTAAACTTACCCTAGCCCATTATATTTTCACACCATTCCCTCTAACTCTGCTCAGATTCTACATTCTAGTACATTTTAGGGCGGCACGGTGGCGCAGTGGTAGAGTTGCTGCCTTACAGCGCCAGAGACCTGGGTTCTATCCTGATTACGGATGTCCCTGTGACCGCGTGGGTTTTCTCTGGGTGCTCCGGTTTCCTCCCACACTCCAAAGATGTACAGGTTTGTAGGTTAGTTGGCTTTGGTGAAGATTGTAAATTGTCCCTAGTGTGTGTAGGATAGTACAAGTGTGCGGGGATCGCTGATAGGCGACAAAGGGCCTGTTTCCACACTGTATCTCTAAGGTCTAAAGTCTGAAGCCTACCGTTAGGTGCAATTTACAGGTTTCCCTAGTTTATGATTGCCCTACACACAACCCAAAGCACAACATTCGGGAGACCAGTGGGGTGGATTTACGGGCTGCTGGAGGCCGTAGATTGTTCCCAACACTAGCTGGAACTTTGCAACATCAAAGCCAGGAAGACCACAGAAGATAGACACAAAATGCTGGAGGAACTCAGCAGGTCAGGCAGAATCTCTGGAGAAAAAGGAATAGGTGACTTTCGGGTCGAGACCCTTCTTCAGACCCGCTGAGTTATTCCGGCCTTTTATGTCTATGTTTGGTGTAAACCAACATCTGCAGTTCATTCCTAAGTAGGAAGACCACATTTTGGTAAGCATGTTAATGGTCATCCGTGTAGGAAAGAACTGCAGATGCTGGTTTAAATCAAAGATAGACATAAAATGCTGGAGTAACTCAGCGGGACAGACTCATTTTGTCAATCCTATCCAGACACATGCCACCTGGGCCGGCAGCAGTGTCACTGAGTACTGGAGTACATATCGTTTAAGAAGGAACTGCAGATGCTGGAAAATCGAAGGTAGGCAAAAGTGCTGGAGAAACTCAGTGGGTGCAGCAGCATCTATGGAGCGAAGGAAATAGGCAACGGTTCAGCCCGAAACGTAGCCTATTTCCGTCGCTCCATAGATGCTGCTGCACCCGCTGAGTTTCTCCAGCACTTTTGTCTAGCCTGGAGTACATGTCAGCAGATGCAGGGAGAGAACAGCCCAGTACTGGGGGGCGGGAGAGACTACGACAGGTGAAAACGCCACTGAGTATGACACCGAAGATCGACACAAAGTGCTGGCATAACTCAGCGGGTCAGGCAGCATCTCTGGACAAAAAGGATGAGAGAAGTTTCGGGTCAAGACCCTTCTTCAGACCCAATCCGCACCCACCCTTTGTCCCCGGAGATGCTGCCTGAACCACTGAGTTATGCCAGCACATTAGATCCACATGTTTGGAGCTGAATTAGGATGGGATTAGGGTGTTGAAAGCGGAGCAATAGTCCATAAATATGCCCGATGTCCCCTCTATCTTTCAATCTGAAGAAGGATCCGGACCCGTTCTGTTTTCTCCAGAGATGCTGCCTGACCCGCTAAGTTAACAGCACTTTGTGTCCATCTTCTCCATAAGTTTTGCCACAGCTGCACGGGTGGGTTTAAACTAAATAGTGGGGGGGGGGGGGAAGAGAAATTGGAAATACAAGGATGGAGTTAAAGTGAGAGAGTATAGGAAGTTAAGAAAAACACCAGAATTAACGGGGCAGAAAGCTCACAAAGGGATGGGAGAGTATGGCCAAGTGAAATAGGAATCCATGTGAAAGGTGAGGTGAGTAATGGATTAAAAGTATTATAAATGAATGCGCAAAGTATAAGAAGTGAAGTGGATGAGCTCGAGGCTCAGTTAGAGATTGGTAGATATGACATTGTGGAGATTACAGAGACATGGCTGAGGTAGGATCTGGGCTGGGAACTGAATATTCAGGTTATACATCCTATAGAAAGGACAGGCAGGTGGGCAGAGGAGGTGGGGTAGCTCTGTTGGTGAGGGATGAAATTCAGTCCCTTGCGAGGGGTGACATAGGGACTGGCGATGTAGAGTCGCTGTGGATAGAATTGAGGAATTGTAAAGGTAAGTAGACACTAATGGGAGTTATCTACAGGCCCCCGAACAGTATCCAGGATATCAGGTGCAAAGTAATGCCACTGTGGTTCTGGGAGATTCCAATATGCAGGTAGACTGGGAAAATCAGGTTGGTTCTGGACCCCATGAAGGGGAGTTTGTCGAGTGCCTCCAAGATGGATTCTTAGAACAGCTTGTATTGGAGCCTACCAGAGAGAAGGTAATTCTGGATTTAATGTTGTCTAATGAACCAGATATAATAAGGGAACTCAGGGTAAAGGAACCGCTCGGAGGTAGTGACCATAATATGATACGATTTGAGAGGGAGAAGGTTAAATCAGAAGTGTCAGTGTTGCAGTTGAACAAAGGGGACAATTAAGGCATGAGAAAGGAGCTGGTCAAGGTCGACTGGAAAGGATCCTAGCAGAAATGAAGGTGGAACAACACTGGCAGGAATTTCTGGGCATAATCCAAAAATGCAGAATAATTTCATTCCAAAGAGGAAGAAAGATTCTAAAGGGAGTAAGAGGCAACTGTGGCTGACAAGGGAAGATAGGGACGGTATAAAAGTAAAAGAAAAGGTGTATAATAGCAAAGAGTAGTGGAAGCGAGAGGATTGGGAAACTTTCAAAGTACAACAGAAGGTAACAAAAAGGGCATACGGGGTGAAAAGATGAAGTACGAAGGTAAGCTCGCCAAGAATATAAAGAAGGATAGTAAAAGCTTCTTTAGGTATGTTATGAGAAAAAGATTAGTAAAGACAAATGTGGGTCCCTTGAAGGCAGAAACAGGTGAAATTATTATGGGGAACAAGGAAATGGCAGAAGAGTTTAACAGATGCTTTGGTTCTGTCTTCACTAAGGAAGACACAAACAATTTCCCAGATGTACTAGAGGACAGAGGATCTAGGGAGACGGAGGAACTGAAAGAAATTTGCATTAGGCGAAAAATAGTATCGGGTAGACTGATGGGACTGAAGGCTGATAAATCCCCAGGGCCTGATGGTCTGCATCTCAGACTACTCAAGGAGGTGGCTCTAGAAATCATGGAGGGTGGTGGGAGGGGGTGGTCTGGGGGAGGGAGTGCTTTGGTTGGTGGTGTGGGGGGGTGAGATGGCATGGGGGTTGGGTGGCGCGTGGGGGTGGGTTGGTGTGGGAGGGCGTGAGAGGGGTGGTGCGGTGTGAGACGGGTGGGGTGGTGTGAGAGGGGTGGGCGGTGTGGGAGGAGTGGGGTGATGTGGGAGGGGTGGGGTTGTGTAGGGGGGTGGGGTGGTTGGGGGAGTGGGGTGGTGTTGGGGGAGTGGGGTGGTGTGGGGGGATTAACGGGGGAGGGGTAAATGGGGGGTGGGTGTGTGGGAGTGAGGGGTGTGCGTGGGGAGGAGGGGGACGAAGGAAGGGGGTGTGTGTGGGGAGGAGGGGGGGAGGGGAGGGGGAAGGGGGGAGGGGGAAGGGGGGTGTGGGTTGTAGGGGGTGCGGGGGTGTGTGAGGGTGGAAGGGACTCCACTCAGCAGCCACCGGCCCTAGCACCACAGCAACTTTCCCGACTCCACACAGTGACTTACCCGACACCACACAGCACCTCCCGACTCCACGCAGCGACTTTCCCGACTCCACTCTTGCGGACTCAATCAGCACTTGCGGACTCAATCAGCACTTGTGGACTCAGCCCTGCCTCAGGGAATTTATTCTCCAGCGGGTGCCAGAAGGGGCGTTACGTTCATAGTGACTAACAGGCGAGAAGACCAACCTGCTGATCTCATGATTTTTTTAAACCTTCATAACTTTTGTAATCTTCCACCGTTCGGAACAAAACTTGGTGCGCTTGGAGGAGAGAACGGTGAAAGGTGGCGAAAAAATCCTAGCGATAAAGGGTACCTTTTTTGCACACATTTTTAAAAACAGAAAACCAGAAGTGGTCAAGATGAGAGTTTTAGTAACAGTATAGATAGAACATGGACGATAGAGATAGAAGATAGATAGATGTGTGTATAATTCCACTGGGTGGTGCTTCGATGGCATCCTCACCTACAGTCAGTCTGTCCAGTTCATCTTTTTTTTGTTATTTTTAGTGTGCGTTAAAAGTTTGTGTTAAAGTTCTCTGGTTTGTTTTATGTGGGGGGTGAGTGGGAAGGTCGGGGGAAACTTTATTTCAATCTCTGACCCTGCCAGAGATGCGATTATTTTCCCGGATCGTTTCTCCGGTCGCTCTGCGGCCTAACATCGTGGAGCTGGAGGCCTTGCTCGGGACTGACTTTGACCCCCACCGTGGGGTGTGGACTTACCATCCTTGCCTGAGATCGACGCTCCAACTGCGGCCTGTGGACTTTAAGGAGCTCGCAGTCTCGGGTTAAAACCTACGTCGTGATGCTCCAAAACCGCACGACGTTCGACCATCCCCGACCCGGGGTAGATCGCCCAGTGCGGGGGAGCTGAGATTCCCCCTGATGCAGGAGCTTGATCGCCCCGACGAGGAGGTCCGCCGCTGGCTACAGGAGTACGATTGTCCCATCAACGGAAGATTAAAGGCCCCTGACTGCTGGAAAACAAAGAAGGGAGAGATTGAACTTTTTTCACCTTCCATCACAGTGAGGAATGTGGAGGAGTCACTGTGGTGGATGTTTATGTTAAAATGTATTTAGTGTGTTTTGTTGCTTTTTATTGGTATGACTGTATGGCAAATGAAATTCCTGGTATGTTGCAAAACATAATTGGCTAATAAAGTATGATTATGATATCTATACACACACACACACACACACATATATATATATATATATACACACACACACACACACACACATATATATACACACACATATATATAATATATCTTTACATAATCTGAATAGCTTATTTCTGAAGATGGTGAAAAAAATACCACCAGGAAATTCAAACGGAAAAGGAAGCGGGCGCTGGCGTCGTGCAACTTGTTGCCATTGCACAGTGTGAGTTGTGAGCGCACACAGTATGGAAGCGGGGCGCTTGTAGCCCTGGTCTTGGACACATCTCGCATTCATGCATCCTGCACAGGCTCTGCGGATCTGCCTCCTGCTCTCCAGCCCCCTGCTCGCCCGGGCCGAGGAGAACAGCTACCTCTTCGAGGACAGCACCAACAACATGGCCATGAGCGGGGGGGAGGGCGGCAGGGTGTTCGTGGCCAGTAACAACTCCTTGCACCAGTTCACCCGGGGGCTGGTGCTGGAGCGCTGGGTCCGCACCGGCCCGCGTCTGGACGGGCCGTGTGTGAAGAGCCGGGGCTGCTGCCAGCGCTGGGCCAACACCACCAATGTCAACCGCATCTTGGTGGTGGACGAGGGCAATGGACACCTCATCACCTGCGGCACCGTGAGGAGCGGCGACTGCGAGGTGCGCCAGCTCAGCAACATCAGCGATTCCCAGCAGAACGAGGGGGGCCGAGTGGCCACTCGGCATCTGGGGGCCTCCACCCTGGCTTTCCCGGTGACTATCGGCAGCTCGACCCACATGCTGACCGCCGTCACCTCCACGGGCGAGGACAGCAGGTTCACCCCCGCCGGCTGCAAGGGCAATTCAAGCTACTACGAGGTCAAGGAAACCCGCGTCTACTTAAGGTCTCTGGAGGGCCAGGTGAACGAGGGCTTCTTCCTCAGCTACGATTCCGAAATTCCAGAGCCGGTCGTAGACCTGCCAACCTCCGAGGAGCACCAATTCGTGCAGGGTTTCCACCTTAACGGCGCAATCTACATCTCAGTCAATGCAGTCAAAGCAGCCAACGCCAAAGTCGTCTTCGCCAATGTTTCTAGCGTCAGGCAAGGCGTTCTGGTCAACGTCTCCTGCAGCTTAGCTGGGAGCGGGCCCCTCCAGGTCTTGTCGTCTGCCCTGGTCCGCACCGCCGGCTCCCAGTCCTTCCTGGCCGCTGTGCTCTCTCGCCGGGATCAGCCGCAACACAATGCGCTCTGCCTCTTCGAGTTGGGGCGCTTCAACGCCGTCAAAAAGGTACGTTTTGCTCGGAAGATAGACACAAAATGCTGGAGTAACTCAGCGGAACGGGCGGCTTCTCTGGAGAGAAGGAATGGGTGACGTTTCGGGTCGAGACCCTTCTTCAGGCTGAGAGTCAGGGTTTCGGGGTCGTCGATTTATTACAGTTAATGGGAGGGGGGGGGAGATTTAATGGGAATCTGAGGGGTGACTCTTTCACACACAGGGTGGTGGGTGTATAGAACGAGCTGCCAGAGAACGAACTTGAGGCTGGGACTAACGCAACGTTTAGACAGGTACATGGATAGACTAGGTTTGTAGGGAGGTTTCACCCCAAGTGGAGGTGAGCACTTACAGCGTAGCGGGCCCGTTATAACCCGCAGAAATGGTCAATCTTTGTGCTGTAAATAATGATGGAAATCGGGATAAGCGTGAGAGACATTTAGCCTGCATCAGAATTCCAAAAGTGAGGAGAGGTGACGGTAGATAGAACCTTCATTCCGCTTCCCTTTTGGAATTCTGACGTTGGGTACATGTCTCTCACACTTACCCCGACTCCCACTAATGTTTACAGCGTAAAAATCCAACATTTTGGCGGTTTTTAACGGGTAGGAAAGTCCGCGTTCCCTGCATTATTGACATGTACCGGAAGTGACGTACGCCCGCCAGGTGGATTTACCGGCTCCGTGCGTCAAGCCCTTTGACCCAGTGACCTTTCGTGCAAACCCCCTATAGGCCAAACACGGGCAGGTCGGACTAGTGGAGGGTCTCGACCCGAAACGTCGCCTATCTCCTTCGCTCCTTAGATGCTGCTGCACCCGCTGAGTTTCTCCAGCATTTTGTGTAACCCCCGGAGATGGGACATGTTGGTCGGTGTGGGCAAGTTGTGCCAAAGTCGTTTCATGCTGTATTACTCTATGACATGAAGTATTGCATGGGGGGGGGGGGGGGGGAGAATAAAGATTGTTCATTCGGGCAGTCAGACCAGAAGCAGTTGGTGAAGTATGAATCTGGTATAAATAGAGTCTTGCAGCATGGAGGGGTGGAAGATTGCAACCTTCATGTGGTCCGCCCTGTTTCGACGAATGCAATCAACCCGGCATGCACAATCAAATAAGATCAAATAGAACAAGTTGTCCTACAACTTTAGGCTGTGCATGCCATATGCAAGAAGAAGAAGCAGCGTAGAAACAGGCCCTTCAACCCAACTTGCCCACGCTGACCAACATGTCCCATCTGCATTAGTTCTACCTCCTCTGGCAGCTTGATCCATCCACCCACCACCCTTTGTGTACAAAAGGTTACCTATCGGGTTCCTATTAAATGCCATATATATATACCATAAATGCTGGAGTAACTCAGCGGGACAGGCAGCATCTCTGGAGAGAAGAAATAGGTGACGTGTTGGGTCTTCAACGTCTTGTCCTACTGATTCAGTCTGAAGAAGGGTTCCAACCCGAAACGTCACCCATTCCTTCTCTCCAGAGATCCTGCCTGTCCCGCTGAGTTACTCCAGCACTTTGTGTATATCTTTGGTTTAAACCAGCATCTGCAGTTCCTTCCTACACACATATATATACCATGCATGGATACATAAGACAATAAACTGACCTTGAAACCTTGAATCAGTTAAAACTCGAGATAGAACAAAGGGGAAGATATAGAGTGCAGAATTTAATTTAAATGATTTAATCCTAAATGGAATAGAAACAGGATGGATGGAAGGGTAATGATTAGAGCTCTTAGTTCAGTCAACATTAACATCTACTGTGGCTCTGTGATTTCCCCAGATTTACTAACATTCGCCATGAGAGAGAAAAGAGGAACTTGACATTGCTAAACTTGCAAAATAAGGAAGTTGATGACCAATATGCAGAGTGTGATGTAGCAGGAAGCCTCCAGGCGTGTTGAAACCTTTTGCTGCAATCACTGAGCCCGATGAGGGGTGGTACAATGCTTTTCACTGTACCTCAATACACCTGACAATAACAAACCTAAACCTAAATTCCTTAGTTCCCACTTGAGATTAGGAAGAATGTGCATGGAAAAATGTTGCCAGAAGGTATAAGATCTTCCAGAGAGAAAGAGGTCCAGGAGACAAAGTAGTACTGGTGGAGACCAAAATGGCAGTCTTAGTTTAGTTTAGAGAAACAGCGCAGTAACAGGCTCTTCAGCCCACCGTGTCCGCACTGACCAGCGATCCCCGCAAATTACACAATCTTACATTAAGGACAATTTTACATATTAACCAATGTAAGTTGGTTACATATAAGTACATAACTTATAACTTGCATGTAAGTTTTACATATTAACCAATGTAGCCAATTAACTACAAACCTGTATGTCTTTGGAGTGTGGGAGGAAACTAAAGTTCTCGAGGTAACCCATGCAGTCATGGGATGAATGTAGAAACCGCATACCGGCCAGAAGTAGCCAGAATCAAACCCGGGTCTCTGGCGCTGTAAACCAGAGCCAGATTTACCACTAGGCTTCATAGGCTGAAGCCTAGGGCCTCAAAATCTAGGGGGCCTCCGGCCAAGGCAGGACTCGAAATTAACGGTTGCCCGGGTGCCAATGGCCACCTAACGTCCCGCCGGGAAACCTAAAAGTTGTGTCATTTTGCCCGGCTTGGCAAGCACCCAGGACACCTGCCGTTCAACTCTGAGCGGGCCCCCTCTCAATCTCTCTCTCTTTCTCTCTGCCACTCTCCGTCTCCGCTCGCCATCCGTGTCCGGGCCGCTGGGTCTCCGCTCGCTCCTCATCCGCCAGCACGGCCGGCCGCCTTGCACATGCGCACTGCTACGGCCAGCACACCCTCCCCCTGCACATGCGCACAACCACGGCAACTGGTCATCGCTGGGCACTTTCTCCCTCGCTTTGAATTGTGGGAGATCTGGCTGCCATTGCTGTCCAGTCGCTACCTCGCCTCGACCGCTGAGAACCAACACAGAATCACTCCCTGGAGCTGGAGTAATTCCCTGGAGTAACTCTTGCTTCTGGTTTCCTGGTCCTCCAAAAATATTCTAAATGGAATTTAAACTGGAGGTGGTGGAGGGTCCATTACCAAACTCCAAACTCTGAACAATAACAACCTATTGCATTTTATCTGTTTATTTATTGTGTATATATATGGTCTATGGTATATAAACACACTGAACATTTATCTCCTGTTCTATATTATGTTTACATATTCTGTTGTGCTGCAGCAAGCAAGAATTTCATTGTCCTATCTGGGGCACATGACAATAAAACTCTCTTGACTATTGACTTGGACTTAAGCTAAAAAGGGTTCTTGGGGGAAAAAAGAGCTACCTTAAATTTAGTTGTGTCTGGTTGGGTAACTATGGTAGGGTGAAGACTATTCCATGCTTTAATTGTGCAGGGGAACTCCATGGAGCAGCCAGCAACTCTGGATAGAAGAAATTGGGTGACGTTTCGGATAGAGATCCTTCTTTAGACTCCCTCTGGTTTTAGTGTTTTTAGTTTAATTTAAAGATACAGTGTGGAAACAGGCCCTTCAGCCCACTGAGTCCACGCCAACCACCGTTCTATCCCACACATTAGCGAAGTAAGTCAAGAGTGTTTTATTCTCATGTCCCAGTTAGAACAATGAAATCCTTACTTGCAACAATGTTATAAACGAGACAACAAAACGGTGTATATTTATATATGAATATATAACTATATAAATATATATATGTGTGCGTGTGTGGGTATATATAATATATATACCCACACACACAATTTCCCTCCTGGGATTAATAAAGTTCTATCGTATAGTATCATGTGTATAGGAAGGAACTGCAGATACTGGTTTAAACTGAAGATGGACACAAAAGCCTGGAGTAACTCAACAGGTCAGACATAATCTCTGGACAAAATGAAAATATTACGTTTTGGGTTGGGTCTGAAATAGGTTCCTACACACCTTTGGAATGTGGAAGGAAATGAGCACCCGGAGAAAACCCATGCGATCAAAGGGAAAAGGAGGAAACGCCATACAGACAGCACCCACCATATTCAGGATCAATTCTGGGTCTCCAGCACTTTTAGGCAGCAACTTTATGGCCAATGTACTGCTCCATAGTCTTGAACTGAATTAAAACATACAGTAGCTGTAAAGGGGGACATGGCGTCACTTGGAGATTTAACACTGAAAATGGATATTTTCATTTTTTTAGAAACCAAAGTTATCAACGTATAATTTTTTTGTGTGTTGGAAAACAAAATATAGTGGCACAGCTGGTAGACTTGCTGCCTCACATGCCAGAGTGTCCGATCTGTGTTCGATCCTGTCCTCGGGCACTGTCTGTGTTGAATTTGCACATTCTCCCTGCAAGCGTGTGGGTTTCCTCCAACATCCCAAAGACGCATTGGCTTTGTAGGTTAACTTGTCTCTGTAAAATTGCTCCTAATGTGTGGGGAGAGGGTGAAGAAAGTGGGATAACAGAACTTGTGTGAATGGGTAGACAAGAATGCTGGAGAAACTCAGCGGGTGAGGCAGCATCTATGGAGCGAAGGAAATAGGCGACATTTCGGGTTGAGACCCTTTTCAGACTGATGTGAGGTTGGGGGGGTATGGGAAGAAGAAAGGAAGAGGCGGAGACAGTGGGCTGAGGGAGAGCTAAGAATGGGAGGAGAAAGCAGGGACTACCTGAAATTGGAGAAATCAATGTTCATACCGCTTGGGTGTAAACTGCCCTAGCGAAATATCAGGTGCTGCTCCTCCAATTTACAGTTGGCCTCATTCTGGCCATGGAAGAGGCCCAGGACAGAAAGGTCGTATTCGGAATGGGAGGGGGAGTTGAAGTGTTCAGCCACCGGGAGATCAAGTTGGTCATTGCAAACCGAGCGGAGGTGTTGGGCGAAGCGATCACCAAGCCTGCGCTTGGTCTCACCGAGGTTGATCATACGCTGAATAATCCAACAACATTTTTGTTTGGAAGTGGAAAGAAACAATAGAAATTGCATTCATTGCAACATGTAAAAAGAGTTGAGATACTGTATTATAATTTTGCTGCATGTCATTGTGGTATATATCATGTCTTGATTGGTAAATATGTTCAGTTTGTGACTTTATTTGAAGCAGAAGTAATATGTGAATGCTTCATTGAGCATAATTCCGACTGGTAACTACGCACTTCGTCCGAGCACATTAATCGCACGCGACATGCAAGCCGTCTTAAATGACCACCTAAACTAATTTGGCAACCTAAAAAGCTGCCAAGGGCCTCACAAGTGGAACAGCCTAGGGCCTCTGTTCATCTAAATCCGGCACTGCTGTAAGCGCTGTAAGGCAACAACTCTACCGCTGCGCTACCGTGCAGCCCAAGTGGGGAGTATGTGGAGGTGGAAGATGTGTTGAAGAAATACTTTGCATGTCTTCCCGGAAGAGGGGGGTTGACATAGGTGTTGGTCTTAAGTAAGAAGACTGTAAAGTGTTGGAAATATTATTAAGAAAACAGTGGGAGAGAAAACCTATTAATCAGCCCATCACCCACTTCTAAGGATGAAAATATCAAATACCAGAGGGCATAGGTTTAAGGTGAGAAGGGCAATGTTTAAAGGAGGGATGCGGAGCAAGGTTTTTACACAGAGTGGTGAGTGCCTGGAACACTGTCAGAGGTAGTAGTGGAGGCATACGATAGTGACGTTTAAGAGGCTTTTGGATCGGCACAGGAATATGCAGGGAATGGGGGGATATGGTTCAAATGCAGGTAGGTGAGAGTTGGTCTTGGCATCACGTTCAGCACCGACATTGTGGGCTGAAGGGCCTGTTCTGGTGTTGAAGTGGACATATCACTAGGGAGAGGTAAAATCCTTTCCAGGCTTTTGAATGGAAGGAGAGATAAGTGCAGATTTGATTTTGCAAAGGTCTTTAAAGATGGAACTGGAGGATGGCCATCTTATAACCATATAACCATATAACCATATAACAATTACAGCACGGAGACAGGCCCTCTCGGCCCTTCCAGTCCGTGCCGACCATTTGTTTTCCCCTAGTCCCATCTACCTGCACTCAGACCATACCCCTCCATTCCCTTCACGTCCATATACCTATCCACTTTACTTTTAAATGTTAAAATCGATCCTGCCTCCACCACCTCTGCTGGAAGCTCATTCCACACAGCCACCACCCTCTGAGTAAAGAAGTTCCCCCTCACGTTACCCCTAAACTTCTGTCCCTTAATTCTCATGTCATGCCCTCTTGTTTGAATCTTCCCTACCCTCAATGGGAAAAGCTTATCCACGTCAACTCTGTCTATCCCTTTCATCATTTTAAAGACCTCAATCAAGTCCCCCCTTAACCTTCTGCGCTCCAACTGGAGAATAAAGATCTTAATGCTTAGCCCCAGGAGATACTAAGTATTTCTCATCCGTTTTTACCGATAGCTAGATTATAGAAGTTAAGGAATTGAGGCATAATCATTGTGATGTTTTGGGTCATATACGGATTACCAAAGAGTGGGCATTGGTGGCTTTAGAGAGCAGTGAGCTGGATAAATTGGCAGAGCCCATCAAGTACATCCTTGGACCTTGTGGGAAGCTGAGTCAAAGACACTGCAGAGGCTCATGCAGAGATGGTCCAATCACTGAGCCCAGTAGGGGGAAGGGTGGTGCAATCACTGAGCCCAGTGAGGGGAGGGCTGGTCCAATCACTGAGCCCAGTGGGGGAAGGGGTGGTCCAATCACTGAGCCCGTATGGGGCTGGTCCAATCACCGAGCTCCGTAAGGGATGGGATGTGGTCCAATCACTGAGCCCAGTGAGGGGTGGGGTGTGGTCCAATCACTGAGCCCAGTGAAGGGTGGGGTGTGGTCCAATCACTGAGCCCAGTGGGGAGGGAGGGGTGGTCCAATCACTGAGCCCAGTGAGGGGTGGTCCAATCACTGAGGCCCGTGGAGGGGAGGGGTGGTCCAATCACCGAGCCCCGTGCGGGGAGGGGTTGTCCAATCATTGTACCTGGTTGGGGCTGGTCCAATCACTGAGCCCTGTGGGGGGTGGGGTATGGTCCAATCTCTGAGCTGTGAGGGGGTGGTCTGGAAATAGAGGCACAAGTTTCCCTGAATGTGTAGGAAGGAACTGCAGATGCTGGTTTACACTGAAGATGGACACAAAATGCTGGAGTAACTCAGCGGGACAGGCAGCATCTCTGGAGAGAAGGAATGGGCGATGCTTCGGGTCGAGACACTTCTTCAGACTCTGAAGGTGGTGAATCAGTAGAACAACGCTCGCCTGCATTGGAATGAGTATTGAATGCAAAGTTGTTGGCGAAACCAGTCTTGTTGTATTGTGTCCATTTCTGATCACCCAGCTATAGGCAGGAAAGGGTGCAGATAAAGTTCACCCGGATGCTCCCTGGATTTTCAGGCTTGGGTTGTAAAGAAAGTTTAAATAGACTGCAACTTTTTTCTTTGGAGTGTAGGAGACTGAGAAGTGACCTTGTTGAGATGTACATGAGATGTGCTGGGTGGGTTTTGTACACAGAGGGTGGTGGGTGCTTGGAACGCACTGCCAGGGGTGTTGGTGGGGGCAGATATGATGGTGACATTTAAGGTGCTTTTCGATGGGCAGGTGGATATGCAGGGAATGGAGGGATAAGGATCACGTGCAGGCAGGTGAGATTAGTATAACCTTTCCACTCCCCTTACCTACTCCAACCTCACCCCCTCTGAACGAACAGCCCTCCGCTCACTCTGCAGCAATCCTGACATTATAATCAAACCCGCCGACAAGGGACGTGCTGTGGTACTCTGCTCGCTGATCTCTGAGGCCAGGCGACAACTCTCAGACACCTTCTCCTATTGATCCTTGGACCATGATCCAACAGATGAGCACCAGTCCTTAATCTCAAACACCATTACTGATTTCATCAGCCTCCAACTTTATCGTTTCCCAGCCCCGCACAGCCCATCTTTACCTTCTCCCAAAAATCCACAAACACAACTGCCCTGTCAGACCCATTTTTTATGCCTGCTCCTGTCCCACAGAAATGATTTCCACGTACCTCGACTCCATCCTATCACCCCCTGGTCCAATCTCTCCCGACCACATGCCGTTCGTCTAATGACTTCCGCTTTCCGAGCCCCCATTCCCTCTCATTTCACTTACCTGCATCCCCCAGCAGGAAGGCCTTAAAGCATTTTGTTTCTTCCTCGACTCCAGAACCATCCAATTTCCCTCTACTAACACTCTACACTGACACTTGAGGTGCTCACCCTCAACAATGTCTCCTTTGACTCCTCCCATTTCCTCAAAGTGCACGGCGTAGCTATGGGCACCAGCTATGCCTGCCTCTTTGTAGGGTACGTTGAACAATCCCTGTTCCAGATGTACACTGGCCCTATCCCCAAAGTCTATCTCCGTTACATTGATGACTGCATCAGTGCTACCTCCTGCATCCATGCAGAACTCATAGACTTCATCCTGCACTCAAATTTACTTGGACCAACTCCGACCCCTCCCTCCCCTTTCTCAATCTCAGTCTGCATCATAGGAAATAGACTATTGCAAACCCACTGTCTCCCACAACTATATCGACTATATTCGAGTGGGGGTGCTGTCGAATATGGCCGCCCTGCCTTGCAGCTGTTCGTCCTTTCAACCTTTTTTTAATTTTTAGTGTGTTTTGTCTTGGAGGTCCTCTAGTCTTTTTATGTGGGGGGTGGAAGGGGGAAACTGTTTTTCTCAGTTCCTAACTGGTCGGAGATGTGTCCTTCCTCCAAGTCGCATCTTCGCCCCTTCTCGCAGCCTACCAACAGCAGTGGAGCGGCGTTTCCTGCCGGGACCGGCCAGAACTTCAGCTTCGGCGGCGGCGCAGCGCTGAATTACCAGCGCGGTTCGGGCGATGCCTTACCCGGGTCGCTGTGTTGTAAGCTCCGGAGTGCTGTGACTGCTGACTCCAACATCGCGGAGCTGTCGTTGTGGCGCGTCTGGCCACGGGCGGCGCTGACTTTTAAACATCGCGGAGCCTGGGATCTTTCGCCGAGATTGCCACTGTTGGAGCTCCGAGCAGCGCAGCATGTGGACTTCGGGAGCCGCAGTCTCTGGTAGGAAGCGGCCGTTCCAGACACTCCAAGCTGCTGAGAGTGTTCTTCCAATGCCAGAGCTCTATCATCCAGCGAGAGGGCCCGACCACGGGTGAACAAGAGGAAGAGGACTGGACTTCGCTGCCTTCCCTCACAGCGGGAACCATTGTGGGGGGATGTTTTTATGTTTCATGTTAAATTCTTTATTGTGTTTTATTTTTATTGGTGTGCTGCAATGGCAACTGAAATTTCACTACACCAATTGTTGTGTGACAATAAATGTTCTTTGTCCTTTGACTACACTTCTTCCCACCCTGCTTCCTGAAAAGACTCTATCCTACTCCCAATTTGCACCCAAGATGCGGTGTTCCATACCAGGACATCTGTGATTTCCTCATTCTTTAGATAACGGGGGTTCCCCTCTCCCATCATAGATGAGGCCTTCATTCGTGTCTCCTCGGTACCCTGCAGCTCTGCCCTTGCTCCCGGCAGTCACAATTCAATTCAATTCAATCTTTAATTGTCATTGTGCAGTGTACAATACAGAGACAACAAAATGCAGTTGGTATCTCCGAAGGGCGAACTTACGAATAAACAAGTAATATTTATACATATGCAGTGGTATCCGTGCAATTTGCTGGTGATTGGATAGTCCGGGGGGGGGGGGGGGGGGGGGGGGGGGTGAGGGGTGGAGACAGGCAGTCATTGAGGTGCAGCGTTGAGAAGTGTGACAGCCGCAGGGAAGAAGCTGTTCTTGAGCCTGCTGGTCCGGCAGCGGAGGGACCTGTAGCGTCTCCCAGATGGGAGGAGGGTAAACAGTCTATGGTTGGGGTGTGAGCTGTCCCTGACGATGCTGTGCGCCCTGCGCAGGCATCGTTTACTATGGAAAGACTCAATGGAGGGGAGTGAGGAGCCTGTAATGCGTTGGGCGATCTTCACCACCCTCTGCAGAGCTTTCCGGTCGGCGACAGAGCAGTTACCATACCATACTGTGATGCAGTTGGTAAGGATGCTCTCGATGGTGCAGCGGTAGAAGTTCACCAGAATCTGGGGAGACAGGTGGACCTTCTTAAGTCTCCTCAGGAAGAAGAGACGCTGGTGAGCCTTCTTGAGGATGTGTTGTGGGTCCAGGAGAGGTCATCGGAAATGTTGATCCCCAGGAACCTGAAGCTGGAGACACGTTCTACCTCCGTCCCGTTGATATGGATGGGGTTGTGCGTGCAGCCTCTCGATCTCCTGAAGTCAACAATGAGCTCCTTGGTCTTCTTGGAGTTGAGGGCCAGGTTATTGTCGGCACACCATGCTGTTAGGAGCTGAACCTTCTCCCTGTAGGCCGACTCATCGTTGTCGCTGATGAGGCCAATCACCGTTGTGTCATCTGCATACTTGATGATGGTGTTGGTACCATGTACAGGTATGCAGTCGTAGGTGAAGAGGGAGTAGAGGGGGCTCAGCACGCAGCCCTGGGGTACGCCAGTGTTCAGGGTGAGCGTAGAAGAGGAGTGGTTATCCAACCTAACAGACTGTGGTCTGTTGGTTAGAAAGTCCAGTAACCAATTGCAGAGGGAGGGGTTGATGCCCAGGTCATCGAGTTTGGTGATCAATTTCGAGGGGATAATGGTGTTGAATGTTGAGCTGTAGTCGATGAGCAGCATTCTCACATAAGTGTTTTTGTTGTCGAGGTGGGAGAGGGCGGAGTGGAGTGTCGTTGAGATGGCATCCTCCGTGCTCCTGTTCTTGCGGTGTGCAAACTGGTAGGGGTCCAAAGTGGGAGGTAGGCAGCATTTGAGGTGTGCCATGACCAGCCTTTCAAAGCACTTGGCGATGCTAGGGGTGAGTGCAACTGGGCGGAAGTCGTTGAGGCTCGACAGAGACCGAGTCCCCCTAGTCCTTACTTTCCACCCCATCAGCCGTCCCATACAACATATAATCCTCCGTAATTTTCGCCACCTCCAATGAGATCCCACCACTAGCCACATTTTCCCATCCTCACTCCTTTCCGCCTTCCGTAGAGACCTTTCCCTCCACAACTCCCTGGTTAACTCATTCCTTCCCACCCAAACCACCGCCTCCCCAGGTACCTTCCCCTGCAACTGCAGAAGATGCCAACACCTGTCACTATACCTCCTCCCTCGACTCTGTCCAGGGACCCCGACAGTCCTTTCAGGTTCGGCAGAGATTCACTTGTACCCCCTCCAACCTCATCTACTGTGTCCGTTGTTCATGATCTGGTCTCTTATACATCGGCGAGACCAAATGGAGACTGGGGGACCTATTCGCAGAACACCTTCGCTCAGCCCGCGTGAACCAACCTGATCTCCCGGTTGCTGGACACTTTAATTGTCCCCATTCCCACACAGACCTTTCGATCTCCTCCATTGTCAGAATGAGGCTAAACGCAAATTGGAGGACTAGCATCTCATATTTCACTTGGGCAGCTTACAGCCCAGTGGTATGAATATTGATTTCTCTCACTTCAGGTAGCCCCAGCATTCCTCCTCTCTCTCTCTCTCTCTCTCTCCCTCCCTCTCCCACCCGTCGCACTAGCTTCTCATTTTCACGCTACAAACAGCCAACAACAGCGTTTCCTCTATCAGCATGACTATTTTGCATATCTTTCATTCATTGTTATTCATCACTCCACCATCTACATCTCTCATTTCCCTTATCCCTAACCAGTCTGAAGAAGGGTCTCGACCCAAAATGTTACCCATTCCTTCTCTCCAGAGATGCTGCCTGTCCCGCTGAGTTACTCCAGCTTTTTGTGTTTAATTTGGTTTAAACCAGCATCTGCAGTTCCTTCTCACACAGTGTATCTTGGCATTAGCACAGACATTTTCAGCTGAAGGGCCTGTTCCTGTGCTGTTCAATGTAGAAGGTTCCAATGTAGATCTGGAAGGAAAACTTGCAGGACTGTGGGGTCCAGTGATGTGAGTAAGAAGGGATTATGGGGAGAAGACAGGAGAATGGGGTTGAGAGGGATAGATTGATCAGCTATGATTGAATGGCAGAGTGGACTTGATGAGTCGAATGGCCTAATTCTGCTCCTAGAACGTAGGAGAGAGGCGGGGTCAGGACAAAGTCTGGCAAGTGATAGGTGGATATAGGTAAGAGGGATTTTGATTGTCAGATGGGTGGACGAAGGCCAGAGATTGGAAGAAGACAAAAGACTGAGAGAGACAAAGGGCAGAGATGGAAATCTCTGCAGGGATGTTCTTTCTCGGGTGACGCTACGCTGATGATTCAGCTGCACCTTTAGTGATGCATTAGATTGCACCCCATAATTAAATGCAGCTAGTATGTATCTCTTAGTATTTACAGACCCAGGCAGTACAGTGGCGCAGCGGTAGTTGCTGCCTCACAGCGCCAGATACCCAGGTTTGATCCTGACTACGGATGCTGTCTGTACACAGTTTGTACATTCTCCATGTGACCTGCATGGATTTTCTCTGGGTTCTCTGGTTTCCTCCCGCACTCCAAAGATGTACAGGTTTGTAGGCTAATTGGTTTCGGTTGAGTTGTCCTTAGTGTGTAGTCTAGTGCTATTGTATGGGGTAATCGCTGGTCAGTGCGGACTCTGTGGGCTGAAGGTCCTGTGATCGCGCTGTATCTCTAAAGTCTAAAAGACCCAGAGCTGCTTTGCTTTGGTTCAGAGTTTTATTAGGGAGAGATACCGAAGACCATCAATGTAATCAAGTGCCCAAGTTTGGTCACCCGTTTCATAGCAACTACAAATACTTATTTGTGCTCAGATAATGTGCAGAAATGATAGGCAGTAATCTCCAGTACTGGTCAAGATTTGTCTTTGCAACAGATGAGGATTTGTAAATTATAAAATGGAAGAACATCTTGTGATCTTATGAATATGCTACCCATGAAGTCCATCATCTCTGTACTAAAACACTCACTCCATAGATCTGCATTGTTTTTCTTTCATCTATCTCTGCGCTCCTCTTTGGGTACCAGGTTGGAATCTGGCCTTTATAAATCAGAGCATTGAATATAGGAGTAGGGAAGTAATGTTAAAATTGTACAAGGCATTGGTAAGACCAATTTGGAGTATGGTGTACAATTTTGGTCGCCTAGTATAGGAAGGATGCCAACACAGAGGAAGATTTACTAGACTGTTGCCAGAGTTCCAGCAACTATGTTACAGAGAAAGGTTGAACAAGTTAGGTCTTTATTCTGGAGCGCTAAGGGGGACTTGATTGAGGTCTTTAAAATGATGAAAGGGATAGACAGAGTTGACTACGTTTTTTCCCATTGAGGGTTGAGAATTAAGGGACAGAGGTTTCGGGGTAACGTGAGGGGGAACGTCTTTACTCTGGCTGTGTGGAATCAGCTTCCGCAGAAGTGGCGGAGGCAGGATCGATTTTAACATTTAAGAGTAAAGTGGATAGGTATATGGACGTGAAGGGAATGTGAGGGGTATGGTCTGAGTGCTGGTAGATGGGACTAGGGGAAAACAAATGGTCGGCACGGACTGGAAGGGCCGAGAGGGCCTGTTTCCGTGCTATGGTTTCATACAGTCAAACAATCATACAGCATAAGCACAGGCCCTTCGGCCCAACTTGCCCACACCGACCAACATGTCCCATCTCCACTAGTCCCACCTGCCTGCGTTTGGCCCATATCCCTCTCGTCATGCACCTGTCTAAATGTTTTTTAAATGTTCTGTTAGTACCTGCCTCAACCACCTCCTCTGGCAGCTCAAACACCCACCACCCTTTCTGTGAAAAGGTTGCCCCTCAGATTCTTATAAAATCTTTCTCATTTCACCTTAAACCTATGTCCTCTGGCTCCCGATTCCCCTACTCTGGGCAAGAGTGTCCGTGTGTCTACTTGATCTATTCATCTAATGATTTGATCTACCTCAATAAGAACACCCCTTATCCTCCTGTGCTCCAAGGAATAAAGTCCCAGCCTAATCAACCTCTTCCTATTGCTCAGACCCTCAAGTCCTGGCACCATCCTTGTAAATCTTCTCTGCACCCTTTCCAGCATAACAATATTTTTTCTATACATGGTGCCCAAAACTGAACACAATACTCTAAATGCGGTCTCACCAACATCTTATTTGACTGCAACATGACATCCCAACTTCTATACTCAATAGATGCTGCTGACCCGCTGATCCCATTTTGTGTACTTCTATACTCAATACTTTGACTGATGAAGGCCAATGTGCCAAAAGCCTTTTGACCATCCTATCTCCCTGTGACTCCACCTTCAAGGAAGTCTCTGCATCCATTACTACCCCCGGCGTGCATTACTACCCCCAGCGTTTGCTGTGTGAAATATTTTTAACATGCGTGTCCTTTTTGGATTTTTTGCACATCACCAACATTCCACTTCCTTTAGTTCTTGACCTCTCTACTGACAGAACTGTTTCCAGTTCCTCTTTACCAGCCCGGTCTGGACATGTTCTGATTTGAGATGCCTCGATCATGTCCCTTCACAACCTTCCCCCTGCTTTGCAACCGCCACCCCTCCCTCCTCGCCCCTCCCTACCCACCAGTTCACCCACTTCCTTATCCCTAGAATTGTTTTTGTAGATCTTATCTGCATTCTGACCCAAGTCTACAGATTAGGTAGTGTAAGTGTGCGTGCCGAGAGCTGGAAGCAAAACTCCGGCTGTTGCTGAACCACGGTGAAGCAGTCATTTGACTTCCTTGTTCTTGTAAATAAAGCCACATGATTTATTTACCCATTTGCTCAAGGGTCCATATCACTTTTAATGTTTTTATGCACAAATAGCCTCGGGTCTCTCTTTTAGAATTGAACCACAGTTCAGTTCAAGGTGGTGCAGCGGTAGAGGTGGTACAGCGGTAGAGTTGCTGCCTTACAGCGCCAGAGACCCGGGTTTGATCCTGACCGTGGGTACTGTCCGTATGGTGTTTGTACATTCTCTCTGTGACTGCGTGGGCTTTCTCCATGTGCGCCAGTTTCAAAGTTTCAAAAGTCTTTCATTGTCACGTGTACCAATTAAGGTACAGTGATATTTGTATTTCAAAGGTTTCCTCCCACACTCCAAAGATGCACAGGCTTGCAGGCTAATTGGCTTGGTAAAAAATTGTAAATTGCACCTAGTTTGTGTAGGATAGTGTTAGTGCACGGGGATCACTGGTCATCGTGGACTCAGAGGGCCGCAGGGCCTGTTTCAGAGCTGTATCTCTAAACTAAACTAAACTAAACTAGACAGCATTGTAAGGCGTGAACCATACAGTTGCTGTGGAGACAAGATCCCGTCTCTACACCAAGGAAACCCTCAATGTAATGTGTACAGATGTGCCATGTGGGGTAGATCTGACAACTGAAATGTCAGCATCAGTGAGGACCATCAGTAGATTAGAAATGTGCACCGCCACAATTTGTAACCTCACTCCACCAGGACCAAGCCAGGGCATCAAATATGGTTCAATGAAGGTTACAGAAAAGTATACTGGGAATACACCTGGTATACAATGTTACCAAGTCAATTAGCCTACAAACCTTTACGTCTTTGGAGTGTGGGTTATAGGGGTGGCATGGTAGCATTTTGGAGTATAAGGGCAGCATGGTGGCGCAGAGGCACCAGAGACCTGGATTTGATCCTGACTGTGGGTGCTGTCTGTATGGAGTTTGTACGTTTTCCCCGTGACCTGCGTGGGTTTTATCCGGGGGCTCCGGTTTCCTCTCACACTCCAAAGAAGCACAGGTTTGTAGGTTTATTGGCTTGGTAACATTGTAAATTGTCCCTGGTATGTGTAGGATAGTGTTCATGAGCAGGGATCGCTGGTCTGCACGGACTTGGTGGGCCGAAGAGCCTAAGGGCATAAGGAATAATAGTAGAATTAGGCATGCGGCCCATCAAGTCTACTCTGCCATTCAATGATGGCTGATTTATCTCTCCCTCCTAATCCCTGGTTCATATTTCACCAAACCTTTCCTATCCATGTATAGTAGTTGTCCAAGTGTGTCACAGTGCCAGATACCTGGGATTGTGATCTTGATCTTAAGTGCTGTCTATCTGGATTTTGCATGTGTTCACCGTGTGACTGCATGGGTTTTCTCCGCGTGCTCCGGTTTCCTCGCACATACAAAAGACATGCTAGTTTGTAGGTTAATTGCCCCTGGTGGGTGAGGAGTGGATGCAAAAGTGGGATAACATAACGCTAGTATGAACGGGCGATCAATGGTCAGCATGGACCCAGTGGCCTGAAGGGCCATTTTCCATGCTGTATCCATCAATGAACAGTTGCTCTGGCAACTCATTCCAAATACACACCACCCTCTGTGTGGAAAAGAGATTCCCTTCTCACCTTAAATCTATTCCCTACAGTTTTAGACCCTGCAGAAAAGATTGTGGTTATTTACCTTATCTATGTCCCTCTTGATTTTATAAACTTTTAGAAGGTATCGTCTCAACACCTTATATTGCAAAAAAAACAAACCCAGCCTTTCTATCAGAAACAAAGATAGAAACAAAAAGCTGGAGTAACTCAGCGGGCCAGGCAGCATCTCTGTAGAGAAGGAATGGATGACGTTTCGGGTTGAGACCCTTCTTCAGACTGCTTCTATTTGTTCTTCACTCCGATTTCTGCAACACCCTCTCTCTCGCTGCCCCCCTCTGTGATTCCTACTCCTCTCTACGTTTAAACCGCAGTCTGAAAAAGGGTTCTGATTCAAAACGTCACCTATTCCTTTCCTCCAGAGATGCTTCCTGACCCGCTGAGTTACTCCAGCATTTTGTGTCTATCATTGGTATCAACCAGCATCTGCAGTTCCTTCCAACACAAGAGAGAAAACAAAGTCTAAATAGCAGAGGAGGTGGGGGGAGGACCATATGTGTAAGAAAGGACAGATCTATAATGGGGGGAATGTGGTAACCATAGAATTGACACCTGAAACATTAACTGTGTTCCTCTCTCCATATCCAGCCTAATCTGCTGAGTACTTTAAGCATTTTCTATTTTTATTTGAGTTTGAAACATCTGCGTTTCTTATGATTTGCTCATTTGATCTTGACCTATTGGTAATAAGATAATGACAATACAAAATCACGAGAGGAACATGATGGGGTAGACGCACAGAGTCTCTTGCTCAGAGTAGGAGAATCAAGAACCAGAGGACATTGGTTTGAGGTGAGGGGGCAAAGATTTAATAGGAACCTGAGGGGTAACTTTTTTCCACAAAAGGTGGTGGGTGTATGGAACAAGCTGCTGGAGGAGGTAGTTGAGGCTGGGACTATCACAACGTTTAAGAAACATTTAGACAGGCACATGGTTAGGACAGGTTTAGAGGGATATGGGCCAAACACAGGTAAATGGGGCCAGTGTAAATGGGACGTGTTGGCCGGTGTGGGCAAGTTGGGCCGAAGGGCCTGTTTCCATGCTGTATGACTCTTTGACTCTAAGAGTTTTACCACAGGTAGTGATCAATGTTTTGTTCTGTCTTTATTCACTGGGGTTGTTTCTCCTCCCTCACCGGCAGTTCATTTGGTGAATCTGAGAACTGTCAACAATTCCAGGTAGGCAGTTTCTGAAAGTAAGCATGCTGGTGCAGTAGGCAGTGAAGAAAGCAAATGGCATGTTGACGTTCATAGTGGGAGGATTTGAGTATAGGGGCAAGCTGGTCCTACTGCACTTGTATAGGGGCCTGGTGAGACCACACCTGGAGTATTGTGTGCAGTTTTGGTTTCCTAATTTGAGGAAGGATATTCTTGCTATTGGGGGAATGCAGCATAGGTTCACCAGCTTAATTCCCGGGATGGCAGGACTGACATATGATGAAAGAATGGATCGACTGGGCTTATATTCACTGGAATTTAGAAGGCTGAAAGGCGAACTAAAAGACAAATATAAAATTCTTAAGGGTTTAGACAGGCTAGATGCAGGAAAAATGTTCCTGATGTTGGGGGAGTCCCGAACCAGAGATTAAAGTGTAAGGGGTAGACCATTTAGGACTGAGATGCGGAAACAAAAACGTTTTCACCCCGAGAGTTGTGAATCTGTGGAATTCTCTGCCACAGCAGGCAGTGGAGGCCAATTCATTGGATGTATTCAAGAGAAAGTTAGATATAGCTCTTAGAGCTAAAGGAATCAAGGGATATGGGGAAAAAGCAAGAACAGGGTACTGATTCTGGATGATCAGCCATGATCATGTTGAATGGCGGTGTTGGCTCAAAGGGCAGAATGGCCTACTCCTGTACTTACTTTCTATGTTTCAATGTTTCTATTTGTGTCACAACTCTCTGCTGCAGGACCCACTGTTGAGTCTGACTGTGGTGGTAAATCTTCATGTGATATCCACAACAGTTTGTTGGGCAATGGGACTGAGATTCCATCAATCATACCTTCATTGACTTCAGATGGCAATCAGTGGTAAAGGAAGCAAATAGTTTAGTTTAACTTTGTTAGTTTACAGATACAGTGCCAAAACAGGCCCTTCGGCCCACCTAGCAATCCCCGTACACCAACACTATCTTCCACACACTAGGGACTGAAGCCAATTAACCTACAAACCTGTATGTCTTTGGAGTGTGGGATGAAACCAGAGCACCCGGAGAAAACCCCACACGTTCACCGGGAGAACGTACAAACTCCATACAGACAGCACCCGTAGTCAGGATCAAACCTGAGTCTCTGGCGCTGTAAGGCAGCAAGTCTGCTGCTGCGCCACCATGCCGCTTGCAGTAAGTGTAATTATTTTAAAGTATTGAGCTTTATGTAAATGGTTCTCATATTACATTGTGTCATTGTTTCAATTGTGTAAGAAGGAACTGCAGATGTTGGTTTATACCGAAGATAGACACCAAATGCTGGAGTAACTCAGTGGGACAGGCAGCATCTATGGAGAGAAGGAACAGGAAACCCTATTTCAGACTGGGGGCTCAGTCTAAAGAAGGGTCTCGACCCGGAACATCACCTATCCTTTTTCTCCAGTGGTGCTGCCCGACTCTCTGGGTTACTCCAGCATTTCGTGTCTATCTGTAATTGTTTTAATTATTTAAAGAATATATTTACCTCTATTTTAAAACGAGAGAGAAATTTAAAATCCACGTGTCAGAGACAGACAGTCTGGCAGAAGCTTTGCTTTCCCCTGACATAGTTGTAGGGTGGACGTTTGTACCTGCATTTATTAAAATGTGAATAGAAACTTAGAAAATAGCTGCAGGAGTAGGCCATTCGGCCCTTCGAGTCAGCACCGCCATTCGATATGATCATGGCTGATCATCTAAAATAAGTACCCCGTACCTGTATTCTCCCCATGTCCCTTGATTCCATTAGCCCTGAGAGCTATATCTAACTCTCTTTTGAATACATCAATAGTGTGAGCATGAATACATTTTATTGACCTTTTACAGCTTTTAAAACATTTTTTTGTCTCCATTTTAGGTTCTTGAGCCTGCGCCCAGAATAAACATTGCTTCGGACACAATAGACAGTACACCGTTATTTAGTTACTCTGGATTGTTATCTGTGTCAGCTACGTTGGTGAGGAACTGGGCTGTCATATTCCTTGGAGCAGAAGATGGACGATTGATTAAGGTCAGAAAAACTACATCTGGCCATAAAGCCCTTCTTAAAGTTGCTCACTACTCTTTTTAGATGGACGTACACTTTATTTTCTAAAATGCTTGCACTTATCTGCTGTTCTGACGAGGATCAGTTTGAATATTTTCAGATCAAACGTGTACATGTTACTAGGAAATAATGAGCTGATCTCAGGTGTCGGATGTGCAGATTTGCATTGCCCAGCTGGGTTACTGTTGTCAGTGGAGTAGTGTCTGCTGGCAAAATGTGTAGGGAGGAACCGCAGATGCTGGTTTGCACCGAAGATAGACACAAAAAGCTGGAGTAACTCAGTGGGACAGGCAGTGTCTCTGGAGAAAATGTGCAGAAATGCTTCTTTAGTATAAATTGATTTAGACTTTTAGACTTCAGCGATGCAGCGCAGAAACATACCATTCGGTCTACCGAGATTGTGCCATCCAGCAATCACCCCGTACACTAACACTATCCTACACTAGGGACAACTTACAAATTACCGAAGCCAAATAACTTAAAAACCGGCACGTCTTTGGAGAGTGGGAGGGAAACCCATGCGGCCACAGGAAGAACATACAAACTCTGCACAGGCAGCACCTGGAGTCAGGATTGAACCTGAGTCTCTGGCGCTGTAAAGCAGCAACTCTACCACTGCACCATCGTGCTGCCATGATCTGTTAGTATTTGTGATTTTCGCACTAATGTTAATCATGTAATTGAGAGGTTAGAGATTCTTGTGCATCACATTGATGGCCACTTGCTACGGATGTGGCGTATTATCCCTCACTGTAGATTGTGGCGTTCCTGGCCTCTTGCAGTCTCTCTCTTCTCCAAGGCATCCTGTGGGGCTGCCATGGGGTATGAGCCTCTTAGGGCCCAGTACTCTTTTCTGATTTGCCATACAGCCGAGTTTGGGAAATGGCACTGAATTCAGCCTGGTCTCATCAGAAAGCAAGCAGATCATGTTTGGCAGGTGCTGCTTTTTTAGTTTAGTTTAGAGATACAGCACGGCAACAGGCCTTTAGTCCACCAAGTCCGCACCGACCAACAATCGCCCCGTACACTAGCACTATCCTACACACACTAGGGATAACTTACAATCTTCACCAAAGCCAATTTAACCTACAAACCTGGACATCTTTGGAGCATGGGAGGAAACCGGAGCACCCGGAGAAAAACCCACTCAGGTCATGATAAGAACGTACAAACTCCGTACAGACAGCTCCCATAGTTAGGATTGAACTCGGGTCTCTGGCGCTGTGAGGCAGCAACTCTACCGTTGCGCCACCGTGCCATCATGATGTACTAGTATTTGCGATTTTCTCACTAATGTTAACCAAGTAACTGCGAGGGCAGCGATTCTTTGGCACCGTCTTTCCTAGCACATGGGACCTTCCTCCAAATAAGGCTCTACCGCTGCACCACCGTGCTGCCCACTGCTTTCTGGTGTAATGCACCCCAGCTCTTCCCCACACCCACCTTTTGCCAGTTTCCTGATTTACTTGGATTTGACCTGACTTGGCACTGGATCAGCTGACTCAGCGGGTCAAGCAGCATCTGTAGAGGCAAAAGGCTTGGCACTGGTCCTATAAACCTTGTGTTGTGCAATCCACGTTTTGAGTCGCACAAGACCCAGTGCAGATCAGGACTAGGCTTGTATTTTTAAATGAAAATTCATAATACTGGTCCTGAGTACTGAGAGCAGACCTTGTGTGCGCCTGCGCAATGGAGGCCCACCAGAGGACTTGTAAGAGCGAAGGAGATAGACGTTTCGGGTCGAGACCCTCTTCTAGCTGAAGAAGGGTCTCGACCCAGGCCGATGACTGTACCCCCGGTGATGGGCTCCAAGAAAGTGCCGCTGATTGCACGAAATGCCGACTGGGGCCCGGCCAGCCCCACTGTTCACCCACTGCGACGCGCGGCCACTGGGGCCCGGCAACCCTCCCCCACTGTAGGGCCCGGCAAAGTCCGGGGACACATGGCGCCGCATTCACACTTTTGGCGGGAAGGGAACCTAAAAAAGCGGGAATATGCCAAAAGCAGGTCTGCGTGCTCCAAGATGAACTATGATATCCATTTAGTTTAGTTTAATTTAGTTTAGTTTACAGATACAGCAAGAAGGGCCAAAACCAGGCCCTTCGGCCCACCGAGTCCGCACTGCCAGCACTCCCTGCACATTTACACTACCCTACACACACACACACACACAGACGCTAGGGACAATTTTACATGAATACCAAACCAATTACCCTACAAACCTGTACGTCTTTGGAGAGTGGGAGGAAACCAAAGACCTTGGAGAAAACCCATGCAGGTCACGGGGAAAAATGACAAACTCCGTTCAGACTGCACTCGTGGTCAGGATCGAACCCGAGTCTCTGGCACTGTAAGGCAGCAACGCTGCGCCACCGTGCCACCATATCAGTATGAGAAAATGTTACATCGTCACTGTTGTTCTGATGAAACTTTATACCAGGTCCAGGGATCATTGGGTTAACATCTGATGAACGTTTAACGGCACTGGGCCTGTACTCGCTAGAGTTTAGAAGGATGAGAAGGAACGTCATTGGAACTTAGCGAATAGTGCAAGGCCTGGATAGAGTGGATGTGGAGAGGATGTTTCCACTAGTGGGAGAGTCTAAGACCAGAGGTCATAGCCTCAGAATTAATCTCCTTTAGTAAGGAGATGAGGGGAATTCCTTTAGTCAGAGGTTGGTGAATCTGTGAAATTCTTTGCCACAATGGATATTTTTAAGATATTAAAGTGTGAGGGGTTATGCGGAAAAGGAGGGAGAATGGGGTTGAGAGGGAAAGATAGATCAGCCATGATTGAATGGCAGAGGAACAGAATTAGGTCATTCAGTCCGTCAAGTCTACTCTGCCATTCAATCAATATAACTGATTAACTTATGTCCCAGTTTTCCCTATCAGCTAAAGAGCCCATAAAAGATCTTGTGACACCATCTTAAAGACTGGGGGAATTTATCTTATTGTCTTGGCCAACATGTGTTCTTTATCCAATGTTACTAAATCAGACTGTTTTACCTCTCTGATATTTTGCAATATTGATCTGCGTTGCTGAATGGCAGCCACCATTCTAAAACTCCAATGCAACATGGAAACAGGCCCTTCAGCCCATGGAGTCCACACCACCCGTTCACACATCGGTCTATGTTATTTCATTTTTGCATCCACACTTGGAGTAATTTACAGAGGTCAATTGACTTAAAAACCTGCACATATTTGGGATACCGGAAGAAACCGGACCATCTGGAGGAGGAAACAGGGAGAACATGTAAACTCCACACAGACAGCAGTCAATGTCAGGATGAAACCCAGGGTCTCTTGCGCTGTGATACAGCAGCTCTGCCAGCATCACCACTTAGTTGTAACATTGTGCATCATCTATCAAAGCCTCACATCAGGTACAACGTACCCTCCATTTCTCTCTATCTTACCACCTCTTCTGAAATATATATAAATCCTCCTCCATAAACTTACGTTGGCCAAAATGGGTATGTTAATAAAAGGTAGCAGCTTAGATGGGCATTTTAATATTGGCTATTGAAAGATGTTGGAATTGGGAAAACAATTGTGCTGAGAATCTCGTTAGGTTTGTTGTTAATTCTATAGGATGTGTTTAATTTGTACTGCGCAGAGGAGTCTGTTGAAAATGACCACAATCTTGCTGATTATGGTGCAGACACATAAATGTGATTGCTTGAACAACACTTCTATTTTTGGGCATATGTTTGCAGCGTGAATTTCATCTTCCTCTTACTTTTGGGCTTAATATCATGTTTTCCAAAAATTGGTAACTGGCTCCTGACCTCTCAACGCCTCCAATTTAAACCTTTCAACCTCCTTTGGACTTTAGAGAGTGTGAAAACAGGCCCTTCAGCCCAACGTGTCCATGCCAACCTGCGATCCCCGCACATTAACACTATCCTACACACTAGGGCCAATTTACAATTTTACCTGCAAACCTGTACGTCTTTGGAGTGTAGGCAGAAACTGGTGATCACGTAGAAAACCCACGCAGTCACGGGTAGAACGTACCGCACCCGTAGTCAGGATTGAACCCACGCCTCTGGTGCGGTAAGGCAGCAACTCTACTGCTGTGCCACCATGTTGAAGTACTTTCTTGGCCTCTTTTGATCCCATCTCGTCACTCCTTGGCTTTGGCCTCCAATATCTTCTTATCTCTGGCAGTACCCTCATTTGACCAATTGCCATGTACTGAGCTACCCTTCCGTCCTCCACTTCCTTCCTGCTTGATGCCAGACCTTGCTTTGAACATGATTTCATCCTTCACACATTACTGATTAGTTGGCAACCGTGTTATTTTTCTTTTCATGTTATTATCTCATTTCATAACTGATAGGAGCAGAATTAGGCCATTCAGCCCATCAGGTCTACTTCGTCATTCAGTCATGGCTGATCTATCTCTCCCTCCTAACCCCATTCTCCTGCCTTCTCCCCATAACCCAGTGTGGGTCCATTTTGTGCTCCATGTTTCCCCTGTTGACATCACCCTTCACAGAACATAACTTTGTCGCATGCTTCTGTTTTCTGAGTATTCTGTGCCATTCCGGTCATGGAGAATAAAGGGAAAATGTTTAAGTGCTGTGCACAACATAGACAAAGGGTTCAAAATGTATTTCTAGTGCTACGGCAAGGAGATACCATCAGGGAGTTTTAACATTGAAATAATGATCTTCTTGCAGAGGGCAACCTATGAAATGAGCATTAAGACAAATCTGTACAGGGCAAAATCCTACAATCATTTATTAAACCATCAATTGCTCAATATAGGACGTATCAGGTCATTGTGGACTGAAACCCAAAAGTTGCATTACCACCATCTTCATCTGCAGTTAGTTTACAACTTTGGTGTATTCAGTTTTTATATTGTTTTTTGTGCGGTTCCTCTCATGATTAGAAAAATATATATTTACATGGATTGATTAAATATTAAGTAGAAATATGAGGCTATATTTTTAGATTGTTAGATAGTTGGATGGTTAGATTTTATCCGTGGATTTCTGTATGCTTCTTCCTTAAATAAACTGCATTTTAAGTTTCTTTAAACTGAGTTTCCAGTTTTGAAGAAGTAACCAGAACAGTTGATGAGGGCAAAGTTGCAGACTTTGTCTACATGGAGTTCAGTAAGGCATGTGATGCTCTACATGGTAGGCTGTTCTGGAAGGTTAGATCACATAGGATTGAGGGAGAGCTAGCCAACTGGATAGAGAATCGGCTTCATGGAAGGAAGCAGAGGGTGATGGTGGTGGTTGTTTTTTGGTCTGGGGCCGGTGACTAGTGGTGTGTCACATGGGCCGATTGCTGTTTGTAGTTTATATCAATGATTTGGATGAGAATGTACAAGGCATGATTAGTAAGTTTGCAGATGACACTAACTTGGGTGGTGACATAGATAGCAAAGATTGTTATCAAAGATCACAGCAGGATCTTGATCAGTTGGCCAAATGGGAAGAGGAATGGTTGATGAAGTTTAACTGCAAGGTGCTGCATTTTACGAAGTCAACGCAGGGCAGGACCTTCACAGTGAATGGCTGAGCTCTGGGGTATGTTGTAGAGCAGAGGGATCTAGGAGTGCAGGTACATGGGTCCCTGAAACTAGCTTCACAGTTCGATAAAGTAGTCAAGAAGGCTATTGGTGCATTAGCCTTCATCAGTCAGGGTATTGAGTATAGAAGTTGTGTTATGTTACAGCTGTGCAAGATGTTGATGAGGAAGCATTTGGGGTATTGTGTTCAGTTTTGGTTACCTTGCTCTAGCAAGGATGTTGTTAAGCTGGAAAGATTGCAGAGAAGATTTACGAGGATGTGCTGAGAGCCTTAGCTATAGGGAGAGGTTGAGTAGACTCGGATTTTATTGCTTGGACTGCAGGACGGGTGATCTTATCGAGGTGCATAAGTTCTTCACTGGAATAAATAGGGTGAATGAACAGTCTTTCACCAGCTTAGAAGAATCAAGAACCAGAGGACATAGTTTTAACATGATAGGGGAAAGATTTAACAGGAATCTGAGGAGCAACTTTTTCATGCAGAGGGTGGTGGGTAAATGGAACGAGCTGCCAGTTGGGTAGAGTTGGCGCCTTACAGCACGAGACCCGGGTTCGATCCTGACTATGGTGCTGTCTGCACGGAGTTTGTACGTTCTCCCTATGATCACATGGGTATTCTCTGGGATCTCCAGTTTCCTTCCACACTCTAATGATGTACAGGTTTGTATGTTAATTGGCTTTGGTAAAAATTGTAAATTGTTCCTGGTGTGTAGGGTAGTGTTCGTATACGGGGTGATCACTGGGTCTGCGTGGACTCGGTGGGCCGAAGAGCCTGTTTCCGGTTGTATCTCTAAAGTCTAAAAGTAAAGGAGATAGTTGAGGCTGGACCGTTGGGGACTCGGCAACAGGCCTAGCTCACCCGCTGCAGAACCGGGAAACCCGCCTGGAGAGGGAACCGCAGAACAGCCCCTGCTCATCCCTGAGGACCGGAGAGGAGGGTGGTGGGAGTCGGCGACGGTGGATGCAAAAACCAAGGGCCATTAAGAAAAAACAGGGTCTTACACTCAAGGTCGGCTGCGGGAGGCATCCCTGGACCACAAAGGCTGAAGATGGCCAGGCGAGGAGAGGGATGACAGTTTGTTGGACGATCCAGACGAAGCAACGGCTGCATTGGGCCTTTATGGCCAGCTGTAGCTTGGATTTAGAAAATGGTGCCAAAACCTGGCGACTTTTGCATAAGTCTCAGTGAGCTATTTCTGCTGATTGTGCTTATGTATGGTAATAATTTTCTGCACTGTATGCAAAGAAGAATTTCACTGTACCTCAGTACATGTGATAATAAAGAACCATTGAATCATTGTATTTTAAGAGGATTTAAAGGACAATTAGACAGGTATATGGATAGGACAGGTTTAGAGTGATATGGGACCAATGCAGGCAGGTGGGACTAGTGTGATGGAGCATGTTGGTCACCATGGGCAAGTTGGGCTGAAGGGCCTGTTTCCATGATATATGACTCTAGCATGACTGATATTTTGCCAATGAATGTGTCCCATCAAAATCTTTGGCTTTGAGTCTGCTCAAATGTATCAAGCTCAAATAATAATAGACAAGAGAATGGGGTTAAGAGGGACGGATAGATCAGCCATGATTGAATGGCGGAGTAGACTTGATGGGCCGAATGACCTAATTCCACTCCTATAACTTATGAACATAATTGAACTGTCACCTAATTATTATGTGGCACAAATTTGTTGCTTCTTTACTCTTGTGCTGCGTGACCGTGGTTGCAAGATGCATGTTCTCAATAGGCATGCTGAAGTCATACAACAGACACTGGCCCTTCGGCCCAACTTGCCCATGCCGACAAACATGCTCCATCTACACTAGTCCCACCTGCCTGCAATGGGCCCATATCCCTCTAAATCTGTCCTATCCATGTACTTGTCTAAATGTCTTTTAAATCCTCTTATCATACAATGATTCAATGGTTCTTTATTATCACATGTACTGAGGTACAGTGAAATTATTTTTTGTATACAGTTCAGGAAATTATTACCATACATAAACACAATCCCAGATTAAGTGCTAAGTGTATAGAAATGCAAAGGTACTGGTGGAAAAACGTTGCAGAGTCACTTGTGTAGGAAGAACTGCAGATGTTGGTTTACACCAAAGATAGACACAAAATGCTGGAGTAACTCAGTGGGACAGGCAGCATCTCTGGAGTGAAGGAATGGAGAAGGGTCTCGATCCCTCCCCTGATTTTAAGTCTGAAGAAGTGTCTCGACCCATTTCTTCGATCCAGAGATGCTGCCTGTGCTGCTGAGTTACTCCAGCATTTTGTAGAATCACTTGGCAATTTGTCATAAGATACTCCGTTTTTCGCATTGTCTTGCGGCCACAGCGAGGAGGAATTTCTTTAGTCAGAGGGTGGTGAATCTGTGGAATTCTTTGCCACAGAAGGCTATGGCAGCAAAGCCAGTGGATACATTTAAGGCAGAGATAGATAGATTCTTGATTAGTGTGAGTGTCAGGGGTTATGGGGAGAAGGCAGGAGAATGGGGTTAGGAGGGAGAGATAGATCATCCATGATTGAATGGCAGTGTACATTATGCAGTGCAGTCCACCCGGGGTTAACAGTGACAATTGCTCATTGGAAATAAATGACCTGGATGGATGTAGCTATCATACATTTTAAAGCTTGCAGATACAATACTCAGAAATATGGTACACCACAATGAGGTGAGATGCATCATTCTTTAAGAGGTAGTAGAACAATCAAAAGATGGCAGCACGCTGGCACAGCGGTAGAGTTGCTGCCTTACAGTGCCAGATATCCAGGTTCGATCTTGACTATGGGTGCTATCTGTACAGAGATTATATGTTCTCCCTGTAACCTGTGTGGGTTTTCCCCAGGTGCTCCTGTTTCCTCCCACACTCCAAAGACGTTCAGGTTTGCAGGTTAAATGGCTTTGGTAAAAATTGTAAATTGTCCTTAGTGTGTGTAGGATAGTGTTAGTGTGCGGGGATCGCTGGTTGACGCGGTCTCGGTGGGCCACAGGACCTGTTTCCCTGCTGTATCTCTAAACTAGATTAAACTAAACTTGAGACGTGGCAAGGGCAACTAATTGCAAAATTAATGTGAAGGGACGCAGTTTGCTATGAGCAGAGAGAGCTGGGCTGTTGATTTCCACACCGTTGTAGCTGACAGGGCAATCTGATGTGTAGAGGGGAACTGCAGATGCTGGTTTAAACTGAAGACAGACACAGAAAGCCGGAGTAACTCAGCGGGACAGGCAGCATCTCTGGTGAGAAGGAATGGGTGACATCTTGGGTCGACACCTTTCTTCAGACAGAGTCAGGGGAAAGGGGAATGAGAGATATTGACAGGAATTACGAGAGAAGGAGGAATCACAGAGGGGGTGCAGCAAGAGAGGGGGTGTTGCAGAACTCTCGTCGGAGCGAGGAGGAGAAGTAAGGGTACCTTGAGGAGATTTTGCAAAATGTGTAGGGAGGAACTGCGGATGCTGGTCGGTGGTTTTATAAATAGGGGAATTGAATGTGCAAACGAGAAAGTCCCCAGGCTGAACCATCTCGAACAGGAAATGTAAGTTCTGGGCATCACACTGAGGAAGAACCTCAAGACTTTAGTGTGGGCACCAAGACAATAGGTTTTCACACTATAGGGTGTCACTGAGTCAAAACACTTAAACTAACTGCTCCAGAGAGTTAGAGTTCAACCAACCTTTCCGCTGTGCGTTCCACTTTATGATTTACCGCCCAACTATCTTGACACATGCATGAAAGTGGACTGCTGTACTAACACATTCTCGGAAAAAGCACGCTTTGCCCAGTAGCCCACCGTTCCATTTCCAAAAGCAATCTATCTTTGACCAGACATCCTCCGGAAACACGGAAATAAGTTGTCTTCAGATGTACAGCCCATCATGCCTATGCAGCTTGTGATTGGCCATGCTCCCAAGCCCAAGTGATAGAGTGAAAGAGTGTGGAAACAGGCCCTTCAGCCCAACCTGCACTCACCGCCAAACATGTCCCAGCTACACTAGTCCCACCTGCCTGCATTTGGTCCATATCCCTCCAAACCTGTCCTTCTCATCTCAGATGATTTTCTGCAGCTCAAAGGATGCACATTCCCAATTCCACCAAATGTCAATACTTTGCTTAGAATATCGAAAAGACAGGATAAAAGAAAGTTTAAGAAGGAACTGCAGATGCTGGAAAGTCTGGTTTCGGCCCGAAACATTGCCTATTTCCTTCATAGATGCTGCCTCACACACTGAGTTTCTCCAGCATTTTTGTCTACCTAGGATAAAAGAAAGTCTGGATTGTGCTGGTGTTTGTACAAGGAAGCAGTCGGCCATTCTACCACAGAAGGACAGAACACATTGGAGGTCAGATGCATGTGCATGTGTCCTCCAGTGACCCAACCCTCCTTCCCACGATAGACAGAGTGCTGGAGCAACTCAGCATGTCAGGCAGCATCTCAGTTTAGTTTAGTTCATAGTACAGCGCGGAAACAGGCCCTTCAGCCCACCAAGAACTACGGTGGGGGAAGGACGAAGAGAGAGTGTGCTGCACAGTTGCTGCCTTGCAACGCTTACTGCCAGAGACCCGGGTTCGACCCCGACTAGTGGTGCTGTCTGTGTGGTTCGTAGGTTCTCCCCGTGACCTGTGTGGGTTTTTTTCAAGGCCTTTGGTCTCCTTCCACACTCCAAAGACATACAGGTTTGTAGGTTAATTGGCTTGGTATAAATGTAAAAACAATTGTCCCTAGTGTGTGTAGGATAGTGTTAGTGTGCGGGGATTGCAGGTCACTGCGGACTCGGTGAGCCGAAGTTTCTGCTTCTGCTCTGTATCTCTAAACTAAACAAAACTTTTCAAATGACAGATGAAGTAAGGGAAGTTAAGTGGTTTTGTTTTTACTCTTTTCTTTCAATATAGAGGACATGGGTTTAAGGTGAGGGGGGAAAGATTTAATAGGAACCTGAGTGGTAACCTTCTCATGCAAAGCGTGGTGGATGTGTGGAACGAGAGGTATTTGAGGCAGGTACGGTCGCAACATTTAAGAAACAATTAGATAGGTACTTGGATAGGTCAGGTTTAGAGTATTATGGGCCAAACGCAGGCAGGTGGGACTAGTGTAGCTGGGACATGTTGGCCAGTGTGGGCATGTTGGGCTGAAGGGCCTGTTTTCACACTGTAAGACGCTATGACTATGATTCTCATTAATATAACTGTGTATGGGATATGTTGGAAGGAACAGCAGATGCTGGTTTAAACCGAAGATAGACACAAAAAGCTGGAGTAACTCAGCGGGACAGGCAGCATCTCTAGAGAGATGAAATGGGTGATGTTTTGGGTCGAGACCCTTCTTCAGACCTGTGCAAGGGACATTAGTTTCCACCATCTGAAGCCTCATTGTTGCTGGTGGCAAAAGCTCGGTGCCACCTAGCCATAGAAAGTAACTGTGTCAGTGGGGCCAGGTGTTGGGGGGAGGGCTCCAGAGTGTATGTAGAGCTTCACTTCCCCATCAAGCCTTCCTGTCGAGTGCTGTGGTGTGGGGGACTGCGTTTGCCTGGCAACGCTCCCACCACAGCATCCTCAGTGCGATAGTCTACGTGCACTACATTGTTCCTGGAGAGGAACAAAGCACCAGCATTGACATAGTCCTGTGAGGTCAGGTTAGGGAAACCATGTCAACAAAGTGCTGCTCCACAGCAGTGGGGACCGAGTTTCCCAAGGCACGTAAATTGGCCTAGAATGTTGGATATCACATCTTCCTCTGAAAAATATCAATTTTGAGTAGATTACACTGATAGACATGGAGAACAAATAAACCTTACCCTCTGGGAGCCATTACATTTTCCAAACCTACGAGTTCACCTCAAGGAGGCACAGTTTTTCTTCAGACAGCATTTGCGTCTGATTTCACCACCACTTTAGGTAGTAAGTTCCAGATATTAATCACTCTGTGTAAAAGATCCTTGAGGGCATTTTCTCTTGTCCCTGCAGTCGCCCAAGCAGTAACAGTAATTTTGTGTTCATTTTGTCAATTTTAACTCAATCTCAGACATTATTCTGCAATCCGGCTAAACTGGCCTGCAATAGCTTGACGGGAATGGCCTGGTTGTAGTTCATCTGCAATGTTCAGAGCTAGTGCTTCATCCTCAAGATGAAGGTCCATGTTTCAGAAGCACTGCCTGCCTCACCAGCGCCATAATCAAGCTTGCAGATGATACTAATGTGGGTGACATTGCAGAGAGTGAAGATGGTTGTCAAAAATTGCAGCAGGACCTTGATCGGATGGGCAGGTGAGCTGAGGAATAGTTGATGGAATTTAATACAGAGAAATGTGAGGTGTTGGATTTTTGGAAGCCCAACATGGGCAGGGCCTACACAGTGGATGTGATGGCACTGGGAAGTGTTGTAGAGCAGAAAGTTCTAGGAGTGCAGGTGCATGGTTCTTTGAAAGAGGTGTCATAGGTAGATACGGTGGTGAAAAAGGTTTTTGGCACATTGGCCTTCATCAGTCAGAGTATTGAGTACAGAGCAAGTTGGGAGGTCATGTTGCAGTTATATAAGATGTAGGTGAGGCCGCATTTAGAGTATTGTGTTCAGATTTTGACACCATGTTAGGGGAAAGATGTTGTTGAGCTGGAAAAAGTGGAGAGAAGATTTACAAAGATGTTGCCAGCACTTGAGGGCCTGAGCTATAGGGGGAGGTTGAGCGCGCTAGTACTCTGTTCCTTCGAGCGCAGGAGGATGAGGGTTCATCTTATAGAAGTGTACAAAATCATGAGAGGAGTAGTTCGGGATCACAAAGTCTCTTGCCCAGAATAGGTGAATGGAGAACCAGAGCACATAGGTTTAAGGTGAGGGGGGAACGATTTAATGGGAACCTGAGAGGTAACTTTTTTACACAAAGGATGATGGGTGTATGGAACCAGCTGCCAGAGGAGGTAGTTGAGGCAGGGACTTTCGCAATGTTTAAGAAACAGTTAGACAGGTACATGGATAGGGCAGGTTTAGAGGGAGATGGGCAAACACAGGCAGGTGGGACTAGTGTAGATAGGACCTGTTGGTCAGTGTGGGCAAGTTAGATCGATGGGCCCATTTCTATGCTATTTCACTCCATGGCTATAATCACCCATTTCTTATTTTTCTAGTTGATTCTTGTAATTATTAATAATTGGTATCCTTTGAGGCAATGATGCATCTTCCGCCTCCTTTACTTGCTTCTGCTTGCTCCGTACACCTCTGTTCAGGTAAGGCTGAGCTGGGTACCTTTTTTTTTTAGTTTAGAGATACAGCACTGAAACAGGCCTTTCGGCCCACCGAGTCCGTGCCGACCACTGATCCCCGTACATTATCACACACACACACTCGCACTGGGGAAAATTTACAATTATAACCATAGCACTCGGAGGAAACCCCACGCAGGTCACGGGGAGAATGTACAAACTCCATACAGACAGCACCCGTAGAAGGATTGAACCCGGGTCTTTGGCGTTGTGAAGCAGTAGCTCTACCGCTGCGTCACTATGCCGCCCGTGATGTTGAAGCAACATCACCTTTCTTTGCTTAAATTAATTCCTCCTCTTTCCCTGTTAAACTGATAACTATTGGTGCTGCGTCCTGCACTTGAACTGCATCTTTGCTGCCAACTTTCACCCTGCTCTCTGCCACATGGTCTGTCTCTGACACTTTCCTTCCCTTTCTTGACTTCTCCATTACTCATGAACCAATATCCATTGCAGGCCTCCAACTCATACCATTATCTTAACTATCGCTCTGTCTTCCAGCATCTCCACTTAAGTTGCATTTGTTCTGATGATTTCTGGTATGTAGACCGTGACGTTACCTTGCTAGATAAAAGGGGTGACATGGAGGGATATGGATCGTGTACAGGCAGTTAAGAGTTTGTCTTGGCCTTGTACTCTAGTACGTACTTGCCAAGTGCCAGTTTTTAAGTGGGGATCGACAGTAGTGTCATGTGTTGCAAGCACGTTAATCCGCGCTGACCAGCAATCCCCGTACACGAACACTATCCTACACACTAGGGACAATTTACCATTTTTACCCAAGCCAGTGAACCTACAAATTTGTATGTCTTTGGAGTGTGGGAGGGAACTGGAGCACCCAGAGAAAACCCACGCGGTCACAGGGAGAATGTGCAAACTTCGTACAGACAGCACCCTTAGTCAGGATGGAACCCACGTCTGTAAGGCAGCAACTCTACCACTGCACAACCATGCAGCCTTATTTTTCTTGTTTATTATATTATCTACAGAGTACCATGTTTACATATTCTGTTGTGCTGCTGCAAGTAAGAATGTCATTGTTCTGTCTCAGACACATGACAATAAAACACTTCTGACATCCTCAGTAGCGGTCTGCAGTTACTTGCGGAAACCCGTTGTGAGTGCCCTTTGAGCACATGGTGCCATGGACCTTAGTCTGTCTGTGACTGTCAGAGCTTTGCCATTGCCTTGGAGCTCGGAGCTATGGCAGCAGCACAGGGCGGCATGGTGGCGCAGCAGTAGAGTTTCTTCCTTACAGCGCCAGAGACCTCGGTTCGATCCTGACCACGGGTGCTGTCTGTACGGAGTTTGTACGTTCTCCCCATGACCTGCGTGGGTTTTCTCCGAGATCTTCGGTTTCCTCCCACACTCCAAAGACATACAGGTTTTTAGGTTAATTGGCTTGGTATAAACATAAATTGTCCCTAGTGTGTGTAGGGTGGTGTTAATGCACGCGGATCTCTGGTCAGTGCGGACTCATTGGGCCACAGGGTCTGTTTCCGTGCTGTATCTCTAAACTAAACGCAGTATCTGAGAAATGGCATTGTATGGGCATTACATTAGTTGTGTGTGTGATGCATTAACGCATCAGATGCATTGATGGGATGCTGTCATGCAACGGGAAACAGTTGCAATCGCATCCCATTCCATGCATTTGGTATCTTTGGTAAAAAATGTAAGTTATCCCTCATGTGTAAGATAGTGCTAGATGATCGCTGGTCCGGACGGACTCAGTGGGCTGAAGGGCCTGCTTCCGTGCTGTATCTCAAACTGTAAAACATGGTGCAGAATATTAATCGGATTTCCAGGTTCTGCAGTCAATTAATTTGCAGCATCACTTACACAAAATGGTCTAAATTACTATCTGGTGAGTTTTTGATCATGCTTTGTGATATTTTACAATGATCCTCACTGAGTATCCTTGGTTCATGTTGCACTTTTATGCATAATTTTACTTTGTGTAAAACAGATAAAGAATAACAAGTCCTGTTGACCATTCCTTTGCCTATAGTAATACTGCTTAACCTGCAGTGTTCCTCCTGCAGTCTGCTTTTAGTGACTTGCTTTTCAGCACTACCACAGACTGTCACCAGACTGCCCAATACTTTAGACGTGGAATCAATTGTTACTGTAATGTTGGGAAATGCTGTGGTCAATCTGAGCACAGCAAGTTCTTACAAACCAACAATGAGGAAAATTAATATTTATTTAAATCTAGAGATACAGCGAGGAAACAGGCCCTAAGGCCCACCGAGTCCATGCCGATCAACAGTCGCCCTGTACGCTAGTTTTATCCTACACTCTAGGGACAATTTACAGAGCCCATTTAATCTACAAACCAGCATGTCTTTAGGATGTGGGACAAAGCCAAAGCACCTGGAGAAAATCCACGCGGTCACAGGGAGAATGTGCAAACCCCATACAGACAGCGCCCAGAGTCAGGATTGAACCTGGGTCTCTGGAGCTTTCAGGGCAGCAACTCTACCACTGCACCACGGTGCCGCTTGTATGGGGAGTAGCAGTTTTAGCTGATGTTAGTTAAGGACAGATTCTATCTCAGACTGGGAAAACAATGTCTCTATCATACTATTTGTTAGATTATTAACTGCATGACTTTTATTGCAGCTGGTTCTGGATAAAAACATGAAAGTACTTCGGCCGAGTATTCTGATTGAACTACAAGATGAATCTCCAATTAAGCACAGCATAATGTTTGATAAAATAGATCCACATTACTTCTACCTGTTAACTGAGAGGATGGTAAGCTGATTTTTTTTCACAGTTCTATCATGTAATTAATGTCTTTCATTCCTGGCATGTGAAATTATGGCAAAGCTGATGCTTGTAACTATCTGCAGTGGGCCTGAGAAGGTGGTGGCTGGATGGTCCTTGGATCTACTGCTTGCTATAGGAGAAGAGGAGGAATGTCTTCAGTCAGAGGGTGGTGAATCTGTGGAATTCATTGCCGCAGAAAGCTGTGGAGGCCAAGTCAATAGATATTTTTAAGGCGGAGATTGACAGGTTCTTGATTAGTACAGGTGTCAGGGATCATGGGGAGAAGGCTGGAGAATGGGGTTGAGAAGGAAAGATAGATCAGCCATGATTGAATGGTGGTGTAGACTTGATGGGCTGAATGGCCTCATTCTGCTGCTGTAACGTATGAACATGAGTGATGGGCTATAGCGATTTTGCAGGACATTTAAAGGCCAGCTGTGTTGGTGGGGGTCTGGTGTCACACAAACTCCAGAATTGGTAGGGAGGTGGTCAGCAAGTGTCATTCCCTGAAAACCTTGAATGAACTGATTGGGTTGAGAAATATGTAGTTTCTATGATTCTATCACCAGTTCCCTCTACTCTCTAAATAGACAGTCATTTTGGTGTAAATTAATTCTGTTTGCTGTAGAGTTGACCACTAGTGAGCAAACATTATTTCTCCTGCCACAAATACGTCACCGGACGCTGCGTTATTTATTTCTGGTTGCTTTATAACCTTCTTTGTGAGGAGGAAATTTGTATTTCCCTTTTTAATTAACTCTTCTTGTATCACTGACTGATTTCAGAACCATGAAGTAAAATTCTATCACCCCAGATTTTTTTACTTTGGAGCCAATTGCTTTGAGAGTTTCAACTTGTGAAATTGTAATCTGATGACTTTGGACTTTACTTTAGACTTTAGAGATACAGCCAGAAACAGGCTTTTCGGCCCACCGAGCCTGCACCAACCAGCGATCAACCAATACACTAGCATTATCCTATACACTGGGGACAATTTACCGAGACGGCACCGACCAGCGATCCCCGCACGTTTAGCACTATCCTATATGCACGAGGAACAATTTATAATTGTACCATGCCAATTAACCTACAAAACCTGTACATCTTTGGATTGTAGGAGGAAACTGGAGCACCCGGAGAAAACATACATGGTCATGGGCAGAATGTACAAACTCCGTAGAAAGCACCCGTAGTCAGGATCAAACCCGAGTCTGACGCTGTAAGGCAGCAATTCTACTACTGTGCAACCGTGCCGCCCAGTGACTGTGCACTGTGTTTCCATCATGTTACACACCATCCTGGTGTCATTACCTTTACAGAGAGATGAAGGTCCTGAGACCCCTTGACCAGCAGTAACGTGGGAATTCTTCCACCACGGGGGCTTCTCCCCACTCATTCACAACATGTACACATCACTACCAGCTCCAGCCAAGACTTACACCTTTGAACCAAACTGATTCTGGTCCATTTCAAAGTGCAGTAAATGACCGAACATTTCAGTCGGTCTGCAGTCATTTCTATGCTGCGTAAGGATGGGAGGATTCCTTTCCTGAAGTACATTTATTAAACCATTGGCAGCAGTTTCAAGACAAAGACCCACCAAGATAGTCTCAAGACATCCAAGAATTACGAGGAAAGGCTGCTATTGCTGATCCTGAAGTATAAGGTTATAGGGGGCCTTTTGTGCTATTTTGTGCTCTACCCATGCCCTGTATCTAGATAGGCACAGACACAAAATAAAACAGCGTGTAGATCAGTGGTGAGTCTATCAAACAAGTCGATTTATTGAAGGCCTTAACAATGCGTCCTGTAAAACACTCTCAGAGATCCCAAAGTGTTTCAAAGATTCACAGTACCTACAGCATTTTATATTCTCATGACACAATGGTTTCTTATAGATTTGAAATAATCATAGATCGATGTCTCTGTAACCTTTCATCTTTGTCTTTTCCCTGAGCTATCTTTAACCCTACTCTTCATGTTATCTTGAACATTTTTCTCCAATATATCTACAAATACTATAGATGTAAATATCCCTGTAGGGAGAATAGAAAAAGATCGTTCATTAACCTCTGGGGACTTGCCCGCCAAACACAGTGACAAAGAGCAGCTGTAATCTTAGGGTTGCAACAGATAAGAACATAAGCAGAACTGCAACTATCCTCGCTCAATAGATAAGGAAGCCTGCTTTTCAGCAAAGTGTATTGGTTTTATTACCCGCAGCTATTTACAACCCCAATGTCTATATAACTAAAAGTCTTTGGTTTGTGCCCACGATGTGTCTCTATGTCAATGGTCAATTCCTATCTTCTTCCAAAAGCTAGACCACAGCCTTCCCATTTTCACACATCCTACTCGCATTTTTCCCGTGGTGGCGATAAACATCTTCCCATCGCATTTCCACCTATATTTCCAAAGTTATTAATCTTTGAAATTTTAAAAACAGCCAAAACTGTCTACTCACTGACAGCTTCCAGCCTTCTCACAGTGGACCAATCACAATGGGCTCTCAAGCTGGCTGCCGACTGCCACAATGACATCACAATGAGACATTGCCAATGGTAACGAGGTTGCTGCCCCTCTACCAATATCTGAAGGGGCTGCTCATCAAGTTCTAGTTGCATTTTGGTCCCATGATCCTGGTGTTTGGGCACAAGGCAGGGTGTGGGGAGGGCCGATCGGGTGGGGGGGGGGGGGGGGAATTCTCATCGCCCCCCCACCCACCCCCACATCTATCGCCCCCTCCTCCCCCCGGGGTGAACGCCGACGTCACCCCCCTCCCCCCCCCCCCCGCGTTGGGGGACGGGGCCCAACAGGTCCCACTTGGTCTAGTATTTATTATAACTAAGCTAACTGTGCTGTGACATCTAAGTACATGCACACATCTATTTTTAACCCTCCTAACATCCTATGTTGGCCTTTTCTTCCATACCCCAGTATGTAAGCTCGGGTTACACAGACTATAACCTACTCATGTGTAGGAAAGAACCTCACGTGCTGGTTTAAACCGAATGTAGACACAACATGCTGGGAGTAACTCAGCGGGACAAGCAGCATCTCTGGAGAGAAGGGATGGGTGACGTTTTGGGTCGAGACACTTCTTCAGAATGCATCTTTCGGCCAGTCTACTCCGCCATTCAATCATGGCTGATCTATTTCTCCCTCCTAATCCCATTCCCCTGTCTTCTCCCAATAACCCCAAACACCCATCAGAAATCTATTTACCTTTGCCTTAAAAATGTCTGTCGCCTCCACAGCCTTCTGTGGCAAAGAATACAACAGATTCACCAGCCTCTGACTAAAGAAATTCCTCCTCGTCCTCCTAATTGGATGTACTTTCTTGATCAATACAGGCGTCAGAGGTTATGGGGAGAAGCCAGGAGAATGGGGTTAGAAGGGAGAGTTAGATCAGCCATGATTGAATGGTAGAGTGGACTTGATGGCCTAATTCTACTCCTATTCCTTATGACCTTTAATTCTGAGGCTATGACCTATCCCACTAGTGGAAACAAAGGTAAACAAGAAGAACAGTGAAGTGCACACCTCGGAGGAGTTGTGCACCATAGTGCTTGCTGCAGGCTGACAAACCTGCAAGATTTTGCTCTGCCATTTTAATAAGAAATTTAGAAGCCACCAAATCCAGAGGCATTTCCCCTTGTCACTGGGAAGTGCGCTTTAAATTGAGGATGTAGCTGCATTTCAAAAGCTTATTCTGGTTTCGGTCTAGAGTATTTTTAAACTGAGACACATCGTGAGGAACTAGCAATGACATCATTGCCAAGTATATGCTTTGTGCGTATTTACGAAAATTAATTTGCATTGTCGTACTCACCAGCATGTATTTGGTGAGATCCAGAGGAAATATAGGGTGGAGGGATTGGTGGGGTATGTGGCCAACAGCACAAACAATGGGAGGAATAGAAAGGAATACATGAAGGAGGGTAGATGGCAATGTAAATCCCATGGATCAACGTTTGAGTGGTCAATCGTGGCTTGCGGAATAAGGAAAGTTACTAAATGCAGTGTAGAAGCTAAATAATCTAGCAATACAGATAAATAGTAACTAAACTAAGCACAGCGGTAGAGTTGCTGCCTTACAGTGCCAGAGACCCGGGTCCGATCCTGACTATAGGTGCTGTTTGTATGGAGTACATACGTTCTCACCGTGACCGTGTGGGTTTTCTCCAGGACCTCCGGTTTGCTCCCACTGACAAACTGCTCCAAAGATGTACTGGTTTGTAGGTTAATTGGTTTGGTTTAATTGTAAATTGTCCCAGCGATCAATTACAATCGGGTGGTGTTAGTGTGCGGGGATTGCTGGTTGGCATGGAGTTGGTGGGCTGAAGGGTCTGTTTAGCGCTGTATCTCTACACCAAACTAAACCAGTGGTTCTACACTGGGTGGTAGAAAGAGAAGAGAAGGAACATGCTGTGTGACAAGGGTTGGGCAATGTGGGTTCTAAATGAGTGGACAAAATACTTATTCCAGGTGATAGATTTGTTTTGTAAGGTTTTTAATTTTGACTGCTTCTGATGGCTCCACCGTGTCATCTCATCGCTTCATAATGTTTAGTTTAGTTTAGTTTAGAGAATCAGCGCAGAAAAAGTAAGGCCCTTCGGCCCACCGAGCCCGCACCAACCAGTGATTCCCGCACACTAACACTATCCTATGCACACTAGGGACAATTTACAATTGTACTGAAGCCAATTAACCTATAAACCTGTACGTCTTTGGAGTGTGGGAGGAAACCGGAGATCACCGAGAAAGCCCACGCAGGTCACGGGAAGAATGTACAAACTCCATAAAGACAGCACCCATAGTCAGGATCGAACCCGGGTCTCTGGTGCTGTAAGGCAGCAACTCAACCACTGCGCCACCGTGTCGCCATGTGTTGATCAAGAAAACACATCAGCGTACAGGCGTTTGAGAAGATTCAGTAAATACTATTTACAATATATATATTAATGATTTAGATGAAGGAATTAAAAGTAACATTAGCAAATTTGCAGATGACACAAAGCTGGTTGGCAGTGTGAACTGTGAGGAGGATGCTATGAGGATGCAGGGTGACTTGGACAGGTTGGGTGAGTGGGCAGATGCATGGCAGATGCAGTTTAATGTGGATAAACGTGAGTTTATCCACTTTGGTGGCAAAAACAGGACGGAAGATTATTATCTAAATGCTGTCAAGTTGGGAGAAGGGGAAGTACAATGGGATCCGGGGGTCCTTGTTCATCAGTCACTGAAAGTAAGCATGCAGGTACAGCAGGCAGTGAAGAAAGTAAATGGCATGTTGGCCTTCATAACATGAGGAGTTGAGTAAAGGAGCAAAGAGGTCCTTCTGCAGTTGTACAGGGCCCTAGTGAGACCACACCTGGAGTATTGTGCACAGGTTTGGACTCCAAATTTGAGGAAGGCCATTCTTGCTATTGAGGGAGTGCAGCATGGGTTCACAAGGTTGATTCCTGGGATGGCGGGACTGTCATATGTTGATTAAATGGAGCGGCTGGGCTTGTATACTCTGGAATTTAGGATGAGAAGGAACCTTATTGAAACATATAAGATTATTCAGGGTTTGGACATGCTGGAGGCATGAAACATGTTCCCGATGTTGGGGGAGTCCAGAACCAGAGGCCACAGTTTGAGAATAAGGGGCAAGTCATTTAGAACGGAGATGAGGAAATACTTTTTCGCACAGAGTTGTGAATCTGTGGAATTCTCTGCCTCAGAGGGCGGTGGAGGCCGGTTCTCTGGATGCTTTCCAGATAGAGAGAGTTCGATAGAGCTCTTAAAGATCATGGGGAGACGGAAGGAACGAGGTACTGATTGTGGATGATCAGCCATGATCACATTGAATGGCGGTGCTGGCTCAAAGGGCCAAATGGTGTACTCCTGCACCTATTGTCTACGTCAACAGATGTGCTACAGAATGTATTCTGGTAGGGTGCATCTGAGTCTGGTGTGGCAACTGCTCTGCTCTTGACTGCTTGATCCAGCAGAGAGTGATGAACACAGCCTAGTACATCACAGGCTAGTCACTTCCTTCCATCTAAAGCAGCTTCACAAGGTAAAACCAGCAAAGTCTGGTCAAGGATAGTCCAAGGGACATCAAACAGGTAGATAGTATTTCAGCACTGCTCTCTGGTTGTGGTAGGATGATTCAGATGCCTGCTAACAGCTGGAAAGACACTGTCCCTGAATCTGGTGATGTGCGTTTTCACACTTCTATACCTTTTGCCTGATGGGACAGGGTTAGGATACAGGAACTTGAAACCTCAGACATCTAGACTTAAGGACAGTCTCATTTGGTTATTATATGAATGTACTTCAATATTTTTTTGCACTACTCAGATTTTACCTTACAATACTGCCCATTCTGCTATTTTGGAATTGTTGGTATTTTTATTGTTAACCCCATTCTCTTGCCTCCTCCAGCAAAGTGCATGGCATTCTATTTGCCACTTCTTTGTCCACTCTCCCAACTTGTCCAACACTTCCTGCTTCCTCAACACCATCTGCCCCTCCACCTATCTTTGTGTTATCCACAAACTTCGCCACAAAGCAATCAATTCCATCATCCAGATCATTAATACATAACGTGAAAGTAGTGGACCTTACAATGATCCATGCCTAACATGAGTCATTGGAAGCCAACTTGAAAAAGCTCCCCTGATTCCCAATCTTTGCCTTCTTCCAGTCGTTTGTAGAATTAGGTGAGAGTTGTAGGGGACATGCCGAACATCCTGAGCCTTCTTAGGAAGTAGAGGCATTGCTGTGCTTCCTTGGTCGTTGCTTTAATATGGGTGGTCCAGGAGAAGTTGTAGGTGATATTAACTCCTAGGAATTTGACGTTTCAACCTTCTATATTTCGACACCGTCAATGTAAACTGGGGTACGTGTACTGCTTCATTTCCTGAAGTTGATTACTATCTCCTTTGTCTTGCTGACATTGAGAGAAATGTTGTTGTCTTGACGCCAGGACACAAAATTCAGGTTCAACAGCTCCTTGAAACCTATCTACTGTTTACCGGTAACATTACCAAACCCTTTTGCTTTAATTCTATCATTCCATTACAGACTCATTTTATTTCTTCAGCAAATGCAGCAACTGCAGATGCTGGTTTAAATAAACACAAAAGGCTGTAGTAACTCAGCGGATTAGACGGCATCTCTGGAGAGGAGGTGGTGTTTCGGGTCGAGACCCTTCTTCAGAATCTTCTTCCATTCTTCTTCAGATTAGTTTAATATCTGTTTTTATCTGTCTTGGACTAGCTGTCAAAGAACATTCTGCGAACTCAACATCTTTTCCATCTTTCATCAAGATTATTACTTACTATAAATAACCAGACAGTCATTTCTTGGAAATAATGTGAAGGAAAAATCTATAACCAAACTCTCACCATCTCTCATTTATACGAACTGTACAATACTAGAATGTTGCCAGGGTTCCAGCAACTATGTTACAGAGAAAGGTTGAACAAGTTAGGTCTTTATTCTTTGGAGCGCAGAAGGTTAAGGGGTGACTTGATTGAGGTCTTTAAAATGATGAAAGGGATAGACAGAGTTGACGTGGATAAGCTTTTCCCATTGAGGGTAGGGAAGATTCAAACAAGAGGGCATGACATGAGAATTAAGGGACAGAAGTTTAGGGGTAACGTGAGGGGGAACTTCTTTACTCAGAGGGTGGTGGCTGTGTGGAATGAGCTTCCAGCAGAGGTGGTGGAGGCAGGATCGATTTTAACATTTAAAAGTAAAGTGGATAGGTATATGGACGTGAAGGGAATGGAGGGGTATGGTCTGAGTGCAGGTAGATGGGACTAGGGGAAAACAAATGGTCGGCACGGACTGGAAGGGCCGAGAGGGCCTGTCTCCGTGCTGTAATTGTTATATGGTTATATGGTTAATACAATATTCATACCATCTCTCATTTATATGTACTGTACAATACAATACAATATTCCCTTCATCTCTTTTATACAGTATGATCTGTACAATACAATATTCATACCATCTCTCATTTATACAGTATGTTCTGTACAATATTCAAAGCTGAATTATAAGCCACGCGTGTTAATTAAAAACCAGCTCTAATTATCCCATCTTGAAACCTGGAATTGGAATGATCAGTTTAGTTTAGTTTAAAGATACAACGCGGAAACAGGCCCTTTGGCCCACCGGGTCCGCACCGACCAGCGATCCCCGCACACTAACACCACCCTACACACACTAGGGACAATTTACACTTGCACCAAGCCGATTAACCTACATACGTGAACGTCTTTGGAAAGTGGGTGGAAACCGAAGATCTCGGAGAAAACGCAGGTGGTCACGGGGAGAACGTACAAACTCCGTACAGACAGCACCCGTAGTCAGGATCGAACCAGGATCACCGGCACTGCAAGCGCTGTCAGGCAGCAACTCTACCGCTGCACCACCATGCCACCCCTAAAACCTAAAATAAAAACAGAAAATGCTGGAAGTGCTTGTAGTATCAGACAAGATCTTAAGCATTGGCTTTGTTTCTCAATCCACAATTGCTACCCAATCTACTGAATAATTCCAGCATTGTCAGTTTTTATTAAATAAATGTGCAAGCTTGATGGTGTGTGATACGACTAGACTGTGAGATTTCTCTGCAGTCTTCTAAACATTGTCGTTAAGTACAGGCAGCAGTTTAGTTTTAGCGCATGTCTGTAAACATTATTAGCGTGTGTTATCATGTACCCTGCTCATTAGGTGTAAGGTTTGGGTGAAAACTGTTGTCTCTTTATCCTTAATTGTGGGCATTCATTACGCATGCACGCACAAACACACACATATACATGGCGCCGTACAATGTCGGCCTCACCAACCGTTCTTTCTTTGTTGTTTTTAGTATGTTATTAAATGTATGTTTTAGTGTATCTTTAGCTTTGTTTTATGTGGGGGGGTGGGAGTTGGGGGAATCTTTTTTACATTTCTTTGCTCGACGGAGATGTCTTTTTCCGTATCGTATCCCTGTCCGCGCTACGGCCTAACATCGAGGAGCTGCCGGCCTCTTGCTGGGGATCGACTTTGGGAACGGCAACCGTGGGAGCCTGCGGACTTAACTTCGTTGTGTCAGTGTCCCTTTGTCAGGGATCGACTTTGGGAGCTCCAACTACGGGAGCCTGCGGACATTGGAGAGCTCGCGTCCCTTGTTTAGGGACTGACTTTGGGAGCTCCAAGTCGCAGGAGCTTCGACCACCCCAACCGCGGGGGCTTAGATCGCCCCGATGCGGGGGCTTCGATTGCCAGCTGTGGGAGCTTCGATCGCCCCGAGTGTCGATGGTTCGACTCCCCAGACCACGGGTGAATAAGCGGGAAAGATAAGACTTTATTGCTTCCATATAGAAACATAGAAAATAAGTGCAAGAGGGCCATTCGGCCCTTCGAGCCAGCACCGCCATTCATTGTGATCATGACTGATCATCCCCTATCAATAACCTGTGCCTGCCTTCTCCCCATATCCATTGACTGCACTAGCCCCTGGAGCTCTATCTAACTCTCACTTAAATCCATCCAGTGACTTGGCCTCCACTGCCCTCTGTGGCAGGGAATTCCATAAATTCACAACTCTCTGGGTGAAAAAGGAATGTGTGTGGAGCCGCTGTGGTGAATGTTTATGTTGACTTTTATGTAGTTGTATGTTGCTTTTTTTCTATAATGATTGTATGGCAAATCAAATGTCGCTGTACCTTAAATGTACGTGACAATAAAGGACCATTGAATATGCACAGACGCGCGCGTGCACGCACACAAATATACACATACACACAATAGCATATACACACACATGCACACATATACATACATTCATATAATATACCCCCATTTATATATATATATATATATATATATATACACACACACTCACACCCCACGCACACATGGTGCAGAAAGGAATCTCCCGTGGGAAATCATCCCGAAAAGGAATGATAGAGCAGCCATGATTGACTGGCGGAGTAGACTTGATGGGCCGAATGACCTAATTCTGCTCCTATCACTTGTGAACATCTGAACTTGTGTGTGTTAGGCGATTCCTAATACATTTATTTTCTCTCGGCTCTGCAGGTGAGGCGGCTGAAGGTGGCAAACTGTAGCCAGTACCGTTCATGTGAAGGTTGTTTGTCGGCACAGGACCCGTACTGTGGATGGTGTGTGCACGAGGAAAGGTCCGTTTCTGCACAGCAGCTGAGTAGCAGCAACACTCCTGGACATCCATTTCGTAAAGCAACACTGATGTTAACCTGATGATAGAGGAACTCATCGCATCAGACAGCATCTCTGGAGGAAAGGAGTAGGTGATGTTTCGGGACAAGACCCTTCTTCAGACTGAACCCAAAACGTCACTTATTCCTTTTCTCCAGAGATGCTGTCTGACCAGCTGAGTTACTCCAGCTTTTTGTGTCTATCTTTGGTGTAAACTATCATCTGCAGTTCCTTCCTACACACTGATGTCAATCTGTTTTGTAATCAAAATCAGGAGAGTGTTTGTAAGCCTGAGTATTTTTCTGCACAATTTCAAGGTTGTTTCTTTGGTTAATGTTACTCTTGCCACTGTCCAATCCCCTGGTCTTTATAATACTATAAATAATACTATATATAATACTAATACTATGGGCATGAACATCCTGGCCCCAACCGGATGCTAGACTCTTCATAGTGGGCCGTCCCCACCTATACTCACTTCTCATTTGAGTTGAGTTTGGTTTATTGTCACGTGTACCGAGCTTTTGTTGCGTGCTAACCAGCTAGCGGAACGACAATACATGATTACATTCGACCCATCCGCAGTGTACATATAAATGATAAAGGGAATAATGTGAATAACGTTTAGCATAGTTAAAGTGTTATCTCACTTTCTCACCCACTCTATACACACTGGGGCAATTTACAGAGGGCCTATTAACCTACAAATCTGCCCCCATTTTTTGAAATAAATTATTGACCCAATTAAACTTCCCCTTAATGCAGGGGTGTCAAACTCATTTTAGGTCACGGGCCGGATTGGGCAAACTGCGACTTCATGCAGGCCAGATCAGTTGTGCATGCGCAAACGCACGCGCTTGCTCCCACAGCTTTTGTTGCCTTCGTTTTTTCTGTCTCAATCTCTGCGATAACTACAAAGTGTTTAACTTTACGAATTTTGTTTCTTATGAAGAAGATTGCCTAGCAAGCATTACTTTTATGGGCCTGTCCCACTTAGGCGATTTTTCAGCGGACTGAAAAACCGGGAACTGTAACGGCGACTGTCAAGAGTGGAACACAAACACATCGCTTCCTTCACCAGACCGTGTAAATCTTTTAGACAGCGCTCCCCCTGCTTGCCCTATCTAAAAAATTCACACGGTGCAAAGCCAAGGTGATACAGACACACACTGCGGTGAGCAGGAATGTTGCCGCTATAAAAAGACGGCTAAAGCACAGCAAGTCCTTTAGGAGGGGAGGGGGGGGAGGAGAAGGAGCAGAGACAACCTTTAAGAAGCCAGAGATACACGGTTGGAAGCTCGGAGGGCATTTAACATTACCAGTCGGTTATCCTTAATTCTGAAAACTACTGCTTACCTTTATTCCCCAAATGAGCCAATGAAATTCACCGGTCAGCACTGGGTACAACCTACGAGAACCTTCGACCTCCTGGCACCCACCTTCGGCTCGAGATTTGTCGCTAATCTTTATGGCGGCTTCATTCTAGTCGCCACTAATTTTTCAGCATGGCAACCATAATGAGGCCGCTACTAGTTCCCAGAATGTAGGAACTTCTCACGAGGTCCATAAGGATTGGTATTAGCTTACAGTCGTAAGCTACATGAAAGTTGTGATGAGAGAAAAACAATGCTATTTTGACAAATCTAGTCTGGGGGGAGGGGGGTGTCTTGAATGGGAGGAGGGGGCTGTCTGGAATGGGGGGTAGGGGGTGTCTGGTCTGGGACAGGGTATCTGGTCTGGGGAGCTTCTGATCTGGGGGAGAGGGGGATGTCTAGTCTGGGGGGAGGGAATGTCTAGTCTGGGGGGGGGGCAGTGTCTGATCTGGGAAGTGGTGTCTGGTCTGGGGAGGTCTGGTCTGGGGAATGGGGGGGGGGGAGGAAGGGGGTGTCTGGAATGGGGGTGAGGGGGATGTCTAATCTGGGGAAGGGGGTGTCTGGTCTGGTGGGGCGGCGCATCGGGTGGTCGCCAAATTCAGGCGACGTCTCACCTGCCCGCAGGCGGTGTCTGGAGGGGCACTGCTCTCCGCCCTGGCGGTCGGGAACGGCCGCCATCAGCGCAGCCGCCGGTGGCGATGATGAGCCGGGCGCCGAGAGCGTCCATGACGGCGGCATCGCGGCCTCGCGCTTGCTCTCCCGCCGCGCGCACGCGCAGTGGTTGCCGCCCGTGGGAGTGCGCCCCGGGGTCGCTCGAGGCGCCGCCGTCCGCATCAAGTGAACGGTTTAATTAATTGTCAAATGTTCATTCTCACCTCTGGCAGGCCGTTTGTCCCGCTGAGCTACTCCGGCATTTTTGCGACTATCTTCGGTGTTCACTGTACATATACATAATAAATGGTCGTGAATTTACTCCCCCCCCCCCCCCCCCCAAATCATCCTGAGGGCTGGATTGGACCCCGGTAATTTGATTCCCCTGCCTTAATGTAATTGTTATTCTGAACCCACCTCCTGTATCGGAGCATTTTGTTCGATCCTAGCGATAATACTGAACTTAGAGAATTTATAACATAGAAGAAACATTTAGACAGGTACATGGTTTATAGGGATATGGGCTAAACGTATGCAGGTGGGACCAGTGTAGATGGGACATGTTCGTTGGTGTGGGCAAGTTGGGTCGAAGGGCCTGTGAGTTAGACTCTATGAGGAGGTCATTCAGCCCATCATGTCAGTGCTGGTCAATGTGAAGCTCCCCAGCATAAATCCACGTACGAACACTGGGTGCCTTGGCTGGTTGGTCACGGTCTTTAAACACAGATATAAATATTGTATAAATGTGATTAAGATTTATACCTTTAGCACTCATTCATACATTGAGTTTCTCACTCATCATCATCTGAGTAGAAAAAAATAATCTGTATCTTCTTCCTAATCCTTCTACAAATTAATTTCAATGTCCCAGGTTTTGGACTTCCCTGGTAAGGGTACCAGGTTCTTCTTAATTACTCTGTAATTTTATATGTACCCCTTAGCTTCCTCTGTTTCAAAGCAAGCAACCCCAACCTATTCCATCTTTCCTTATGTGTGAATTTTTTTAGCCCTGGCAACATGCTGATAAATCTCCTCTGCTCCTTCTTCAATCCATTCACATCACTCCTCTATTGTGGTGACCAGAAATGTCCAGCTCTTGATTTAACAACCCTTGTTTTGGGTCATTGCCTTGGGATGAAAGACATGTAGAGTTGTAACCAGGGGATTTTTTGTTAAGGTCCAGAGGCCAATATCCCATCATCCTGACCCAATGAGTTAGATGTTGTCGAGGCCTTAATAACTAGGCCGAAGATAGGTACAAAGTGCTGCAGTATCTCAGCCGACCAGGCCATATCTCTGGAGAAAAAGGGTGGATAACGTTTCCATTCGGAACCCATCTTCAGACCCGAAACGTCACCCATAAATTTTCTCCAGAGATGCTGCCTGACTTCTCCAACACTAAGATACTCCAACACTTTGTATCTTTCTTCGGTATAAACCAGCATCTACAGTTCCTTCCTACACACTAATATCCAGGCCATTGGTTTAAGTGTTTTGTTTCCTAATAGATCGTCATTGTCCACTTTGATTGACCTGCACTGCTGAACAAGGTAGTGCCTAGAAATCTTTTTTGCTGAGGTGACACATTGCTGCCATTTTCAGAAGATAACCATACATTAATCTTCTTTTTGGTAATATCCAAATAATTCAGTTTTCTGCAACGTGCAAATGTTAGTATCAATAATATATAGCATTATGACCTCAAAAAAATGCCTGCTTTCCTGTGTATTAAAAGGAAGGAATTTAAAGCTAAAATTAACATTCTCATAATTCCACTCAACACAATTTATGAAACATGTCCATTTTTTACAGGTGTTCTTTTAACAGTGAATGCCAAAAAACAACTTGGATAAAGTTCACAGGACAAGCTAGCAGTTGTCCAAAAGTTGCCTTTCAACCTTTGGCAATTGCTGATACTTTCAACAAGACACAGGTAATATCAAATTAACTCAAACTTTTTAAATTACATTGTGGATTGTCTTAATATGTCCATTTTGTGCACAATTGACAATTGCCACAGAAGGCTGTGGAGGCCAAGTCAATGGATAGATTCTTGATTAGTAAAGTGTCAGAGGTTATGGGGAGAAGGCAGGAGAATGGGGTTAGGAGGGAGAGATAGATCAGCCAAGATTGAATGGCTGAGTGGACAATGGGCCAAATGGACTAATTTTGCTCCTATCACATGGGAATTCAAGATTTCCTTTGTCCAAATAGTGATTAGAATGCGAATCATGCCATTGAAGGGAGTAAATGAACCAAATAACAGGGGAATCCCAAAAGGGGATCAAGGTAAAAATGTGAAGCAGAAAGGAACAGAAGGAAATTCCAAAGATAGGCACAAAATGCTGGAGTAACTCAGTGGGTCAGCCAGCATTTCTGGAGAACTCCATTGAGTTACTCCAGCATTTAGTGCTTCTCCATTGAAGCTGCCTGTCCCGCTGAGTTACTCCAGCATTTTGTGTCTATCTTCGGTGTAAACCAGCATCTGCAGTTCCTTCCTACACAGAAGGAAATGCCAACATTGTGTGACAAAGACAAACAGAGGAGCATCATGTAAAGCATAAACTCTAGCAGAGAACAGCCGGGCCAAATGGCTTTTTATTCTGATGCGATACTGCTTAAACTCTGAAACTAGATAAAGACATAATGCAACAAGGAATAGGAGAAGCAAGGAACTGAAGATGCTGGAATCTTGAGCAAAACAACAAGTCCTGCACCTGCAGTTCCTTACATCTCTTATTCCTTGTTGCCTTATGTCCTTACCTAGTTTCAGAGTTTATCCAGTATCACATCGGAACGAAAAGCCATTTGGCATCCAATGGTTTTGTTTAGAGATATAGCATGGAAACAGGCCCTTCAACCCACCGAGTACACGCCGACCAGTGATCCCCGCACACTAACACTATCCTACACACACTAGGAACAATTTACATTTCTAGCAAAACCAATTAGCCTACAAACCTGTACGTCTTTGGAGTGTGGGAGGAAACCGGAGATCCTGGAGAAAACCCATGTAGGTCACGGGGAGAACGAACAAAATCTGTACAGACAGCACCTGTAGTCAGGGTCTCTGACGCTGTAGGGCAGCAACTCTACCGCTGCGCTACTGTGTTTACCCAATGTTCCCTTATAATCATCTGTGCAGATTTGGCTCATCTATTCATGTAATTACATTCTGCATTCTAATGACTCTTTGGACATAAATAAATTTCTTTAGAGTTTTCATATACATTTATTGGTGACCCAAACTTTTGATCTTTACCACTTTTGTTTGCAGGCACGTTGTTGTAATAAGTGAAGTTTGCTCAGAGATATATCTTTTAACTTTATTTTCTTTTTCAGCATTTTAAAGTGACATTAAACGGGAATCTTGGCAATATAAGCAGAGAAAAGGGAGAGTGTATGATGAGGAACAATGTGACAGATGAGATTATTTGCCGTGGCAGTTACAGCACTTATTGCCTCTGCCATCTGTCCAGCAGGACCTACCTTCAGCTCAAGAATCAGACAGGTACAGTATTCATACAAGGAGAGATTGGGTTTTGTCTGAAGATGGACACAAAATGCTGGAGAAACTCAGCAGGACAGGCAGCATTTCTAGAGAGAAGGAATAGGTGATGTTTCAGATCGGGACCCTTCTTCAGAACCTTCTTCAGAAGGGTCTCGACCCAAAACGCCACCAATTCCTTCTCTCCAGAGATGCTGCCTGTCCCGCTGTGTTACTCCAGCTTTTTGTGTCTACAGTTTAAACCAGCATCTGCAGTTCCTTTGGGTTTTGTCTTAAAGGGCTGACTGAACTATTACTTTCCTGTACATCCCTTGCAACTCGATATAACATCCATGACTACTTTAACTACTTTACCAAAAAACAAAGTAATATTGTTGAGTGCTGATATTTCTCATGAAGCAGCACCCGTTTGGGATTTGGCATGAATAAATCTAATACAAAAAGATCTTCTCTGTTTCTCTTTAAGAAGGAACTGCAGATGCTGGAGTAAACCAAAGATAGACACAAAAAGCTGGAGGAACTCACTGGGACAGCCAGCATCTCTGGAGAAAAAGGATGGGTGATGTGTCGGATCGAGACCCTGCTGAAAAAGGGTCTTGACCCGAAACATCCCCTATTTCCTTTTCTCCAGAAATGCTGCCTACCCCGCTGATTTTTCTGCAGCACTTTGTGCCGAACCACAACTCTGGTGTTGGCCCCCATTGGGTTTGGTTCTGATAATCCGCCTATTTATTGAATTGATGGCAGATTGCAGAGCTGTGATGCGCAGAGAGATGGGCTGACTGAGTCCCCTGCTCCTGCTCCTCCTAACTAGTATAGTTAATGTGTAAACCCCCATTTACCCTGTGGGAGACCGTTCCCATGTCATCCCATTACTCCTCTTCCATTAAGGGGAACTGGCAGGTGAGGGGTGGGTCTGTTGCCACGTGCAGCGGCAGGCAGTAAATACGACCATTCGGTGCTTTCGTAACATTGTCGGCACCAACACTTTGGCAAAACTTGTGTGCTGCCTAGGCTGTATGCAAAACTAAGCATTTCACTGTACCTAGGTACATGTGACAATAAAGTATCATCCATTCAGTCATTAGAGTCATAAAGTGATACAGTGTGGAAACAGACCCTTTGGCCCATCTTGCCCACACCGGCCAACATGTCCCAGCTACACTAGTCCCACCTGCCTGCGTTTAGTCCATATCCCTCCAAACCTGTCCTATCCATGTACCTGTCTAACTGTTTCTTAAACGTCGGGATAGTCCCAGCCTCAACTCCCTCATCTGGCAGCTTGTTCCATACACCCATTGTGTGAAAAAGTTACCCTCAGATTCCTATTAAATCTTTTCCCCATTCACCTTAAACCTATGTCCTCTGGTCCTCGATTCATCCACTCTGGGCAAGAGACTCTGTGCATCTACCCGATCTATTCCTCTCGTGAGTGTATACACATTACTCCTACCAGACTCACTCAGGGAACTGTAATGAAGCCCAGAGTTAAACCAACCTGGTATTCAAGGCAATGCCCGTCTCTTGCCCGTCTCACAGCATGCAAACTCCCTTAAAAATCGGATCTTAAGATTCCACAATGAGAAGATTTTAACGCACTTTTCTTGCCTGTTTCCTGCAGTCCCATTCGTCGTAGAGGCATCTGTTCAGTTAACGTCCCTGAACGTCACCACCTGGGGCAACCTGCATAATTGTTTTAACAGTCATGCCTCCCGCGGTAACAATCCGTAAGTTTGTCAGCTCATTGTGTCAAGTGGAGTCTTTGAATGGATTAAAGTATTAAAGTACTTGTCAGGGTCACAAAACAGAACTATTTCAGAAAAAGATGTGTAGCAATCTGGGCGGCACGGTGGTGCAACAGTAGAGTTGCTGCCTTCGACCCGGGTTTCATCCTGACTACAGGTGCTGTTTATACGGAGTTTGTACATTCTCTCTGTGACCGTATGGGTCTTCTCTGGGTGCTCCGGTTTCCTTCCACATTCCATAGACATACAAGATTTTGTAGGTTAATTGGCTTGGTAAAATTGTAAGTTGTCCCTAGTGTGTGTAGGAGTGTGTAAGTGTGCGGGAATCGCTGGTCGGCGCGGACGCGATGGGCTGAAGGGCCTGTTTCCGCACTCTATCTCTAAATTAAACTAAACTCAATTGCAAAAATTCCTATTCTGAAGGATTTCCATTCCTAAAGCATCATTATGCTCATTTATTCTCACGAGTTATGGAGCTGTACATTAATGCAGGACCTTCCCACGTCATGGTGGAGCAAGGGATCACAGTCTTTCAACAAGCTCCACATGGCTGTGGAATGCATTTGGAGACTGTATTAATTTAGCAATGAATTCCACAAATTCACCTCCCTCTGACTAATGAAATATTTCCTCATCCCCTTCGTAAAGGAACTGTGGAATTCTTTGCCACAGAATGCTGTGGAGGCCAAGTCTGTATATTTTTAAGGCAGAGATAAATAGATTCTTGATTAGTACGGGTGTCAGGTGTTATGGGGAGAGGGCAGGAGAGATATATCAGCCATGATTGAATGGTGGAGTAGACTTGATGGGCCAAATGGTCTAATTCTGCTCCTATCATTTCTGACCTTACGACCTCAGCTCCTAATTCTTTCATCTTCCTCTAGTGCCGTCCACACCTCCAGATTCAGGTTCAGTTTCGTCCTGGCTATTATCAGGCAACTGAACCAACCTACCACATGTAGAGAGCGGTGCTGAGCTACTATCTACCTCTTTGGTGACCCTCGGACTTTACTGGCTTTACCTTGTACTAAACGTTATTCCCATATCATGCATGTCAACAAAATAGAGAGAGTACAGATGAGATTTACTAGAATGTTGCCAGGGTTCCAGCAACTATGTTACAGAGAAAGGTTGAACAAGTTAGGTCTTTATTCTTTGGAGCGCAGAAGGTTAAGGGGGGACTTGATTGAGGTCTTTAAAATGATGAAAGGGATAGACAGAGTTGACGTGGATAAGCTTTTCCCATTGAGGGTAGGGAAGATTCAAACCAGAGGGCATGACATGAGAATTAAGGGACAGAAGTTTAGGGGTAACGTGAGGGGGAACTTCTTTACTCAGAGGGTGGTGGCTGTGTGGAATGAGCTTCCAGCAGAGGTGGTGGAGGCAGGATCGATTTTAACATTTAAAAGTAAAGTGGATAGGTATATGGACGTGAAGGGAATGGAGGGGTATGGTCTGAGTGCAGGTAGATGGGACTAGGGGAAAACAAATGGTCGGCACGGACTGGAAGGGCCGAGAGGGCCTGTCTCCGTGCTGTAATTGTTATATGGTTATATGGTTATCTATACCAAGCTCTTAACACGTTCCGTGCAACGGGCTATTTAACGGCTTCTGTGGCAGCTCGTTCTGTGCTAGTGAGAGAAAACAGCCCTCCCCCCCCACTTGCCCCGCCTTTTCAGTCTTTACTGGACTGGCGGCAAAATCAGTTTATCCCCCTCAGGAACCCCGACAGCTCCACGAGTTTGTTTCCTTTTCCCCCAGGGCATCGCCGCCCTGCGTTGGGGGGGTGACGGTGGCGGTGGCGAGCAAAGATACTAGATCCTCTAGTATCTTTGGCGGCGAGCGTCCTGGAGCCGAGGGAGGGAGAAGGAGAGGCTGAGGGTACCCGGCGAGGTGTCTCCCCGCTCACGGGCCTACCCGACGCAGACTCTCCCCGCCCACGGTCCCTGCACCGGCTGCAACCCGGGAGACACCACACCGGGTACCCTCAACCTCTCCCTCAGCTCCAGTGACACTCGCCCCCCCCCCCCCCCCCCCCCCCCCCCCCACCCCCCCCCCCCCCCCCCCCCCCCCCCCCCCCCCCCCAACCATCTCCCCATCCCCACCCGACACCATCACCGCCCTGCTGGAGAGGACGGGGCCCATGGTAGTTTACATCAAAGATACTAGAGGAGCTCCTCTAGGATCTTTGGTTTACATCGAGACAGATATAGAGGGAGAGAGAGAGAGACAGAGACAGACAGATTGACAGAGAGAGACCAAGTGAGAGAGACAGAGACAGAGAAAGACAGACGGAGAGAGACAGAGAAAGAGACACATACAGAAAGAGACACGGAGACAGAGAGACACAGACAGAGAGAGAGAAAGAGAGAGAGAGAGAGAGAGAGACAGAGACACAGCGAGAGGGACAGAGGCAGAGAGAGAGGGACAGAGAGAGACACAGAGAGAGAGAGAGACAGACAGTCAGAGAGAGACACAGAGAGAGACACAGAGACACAAAGAGAGAAGCGGAGAGACAGACAGACGGAGAGAGAGACGGAGACGGAAAGATAGAGACAGAGAGAGACAGACACAGAGAGAGAGAGAGAGAGACAGAGACACAGAGAGAGACACACATTAAATGTATAAAACTGACATGTCTTTATGTTTACTTATGGCCCAGAAAAATGTGCCAAATATATAATGTGGCCCTCATACTGAAACGTTTGGGGGCCTCTGATCTATACATTGCGGATGGGCTGATTGTAATCATGTATAGTCTTAACTCGGTACATGTGACAATAAACTAAACTGAACTGAACTCTCCGGGACTGGAGAACGTGTACAGGCTGTTGTGCCGGGCTCATCCTCCTGCTCTGCATTTTGCAGCTCCCCTAATTCTTCCCTCATTTACCTCTCCCATTTACTCAGTGATCAGATAACCTTGTCTATAGCTGATCCCCCTGGTCATCCTGGTTTTACCCTGTCAGCGACATGCCATCCCCCACCCTCTACAAGTTTTTATTGTGTCCTTTTCAGTTCTGAAGTGTCTCCGACGTGGAGGCATTGGCTTTAGACAGACAAAAGGTTGGCGTCACTCAGCGGGTCAGCCAGCATCTCTGGAGAAAAGGAATAGATGACGTTTCGGGTCGAGACCCGAAACGTCACCTTGAGAGGGAAAGGGGAATGAGAGATATAGATGGTGATGTAGAGAGATATAGAACAAATGAATGAAAGATATGCAAAAACGAACAATGATAAAGGAAATGGCCCATTGTTGGCCGTGGACTAGGGGTGTTAACGAGTTATACAGACAATGACACTCACCAGGACTACAGTGAAACTAATACAATGACTAGGGTGAGGGAGGGATAGAGAGAGTGGGGAATCAAGGGTTACTTGAAGTTAGATAAATCAATATTCATATCTCTGGGTTGTAGGCTGCCCAAAACATTGACTTTGCTTCTCATCTCACAGGTGTGGCCTGAGTATACCCAGCATTTTCCATTATCGTTTTAGATTTTTAATATCTGCAACATCTTCATTAGCGCCACTGTGCTAATCATGATACAATCTCTGCAATGGGATGGTTAGGCCTGGTAAGAGATAGTGTGCTCTAATTTCTGTGTTTCTCTGCAACTATCACCTGCTAACCAAAGGTCCCTTTTTCCCCTTTGTTCGCTAGATGTTCCAATTGTGTTCATTCTGGATGTTACTGGTGGGCGACAGAACATAAGTGCTCACTATTTCCTAGTCAAAGTAAAACGCAGGTAACAGTCATCAGCTTTATTAATATCAATATCAATTTTAAAAGAGAACAGACATGAAATTAACATCAACTTTTTGTTTCAGGTCTGTCCTCGTGTTACTCGTGCAGAACAATCTACACAGGCAGACATTCACATTTACCTGAAAGATGCTGAAATTCTCGAAGTAAGGCTTAAATACCCCCTCTTGTATCTGTGCGAGGGCAAAGATCATAATTTAGTTTGGGAAGGATGTTTACACCGAAGATAGACACAAAATGCCGGAGTAACTTAGGGGCATCATCATGGGTGACTTTTTGGGTTGAGACCCTTCTTTGGTCTAAGAAGGGTCTCGACCCAAAATGTCACCCATTCCTTCTCTCCAGAGATGCTGCCTGTCCCGCTGAGTTACTCCAGCATTTTGTGTCTATTTAAACCAACATTTACATTTTTGATTTAAACCAGTATCTGTAGTTCCTTCCTACACTTCTTTAGTCTATTATAATTAGAAACGTAGAAAGCATAGACGAATAGGTGCAGGAGTGGGCCATTCAGCCCTTTGAGCCAGCACTGTCATTCAATATGATCATGGCTAATCATCTAAAATCAGTACCCTGTTACAGTTTTTTCCCCATATGACTTGATTCCTTTAGCCCTCAGAGCTAAATCTACAGTAAACCTTTCTTGAAAACATCCAGTGAATTGGCCATCACTGCCTTCGGTGGTTGAGAATTCCACAGATTCACAGTTTAGTTTAATTTGTCACGTGTACTGAGGTACAGTGAAAAGCTTTTGTTGCATGCTAAGCAGTCAGCGGAGAGAGAATGTATGATTACAATCGAGCCATTTACAGTGTACAGATACATGATAAGGTGAAGAACGTTTAGTGCAAGGTAAAGCCAGCAAAGATCATAGTTAAGGTAAAAGATGTTGTAGGACTAGAGATTTTTTTTTTTTTTTTTGAATGTTTATTAGAGTATTTAGACGGTGATTTAGCAAACATATGTTATGATAGCAATATTTCATGTTCAACAAGCATATATTATTAATATTATCAAGTGTATCATTTTGACTCTAATAGTTATTTTTATAAAGAGAGGAGAACAGTAAGAGAAATAAAATAAAAACCTACATCAAAGAAGAAAATCATAAAGAAAGGAGTAATTTACTATTAATACATCGTAGGAGATAAGATCAAGGAATATAAGATATAACTTTTCACCTATTCCTAAATCCAAGTTTCAGTTAGGGTTCCCTGCCGAACCAATCTACCCTTTTAAGTAATCAATGAAAGAAGACCATGTTCTAACAAAAACTTCTTGTTTGTCCATTAAGGCAAATCTGATTCTTTCCAGGTGTAGGGTCTCCGACATTTCCATAATCCACATTTTAATTGTGGGGGATATAGGGCCTTTTCAAAATTTTAATATTAATTTCTTCCCAATTATTATACTGTAATCTGGGAAATTTCTTTGACTTGTTGTAAGAACTTTGTTGTAAGAACTTGTTGTAAGAACTTTGTTCTGATGTTCCAAGTATTATTAATTTTGGGTCCGGATCCAGTTTAGTATTAATAACTTCAGAAGTTATTCTAAAAATCTCAGTCCAGAAATTCTTAGTTTTTATACAATTTGCAAAGGTATGTGTTAAATTAGCCTCTAGATGTTGACATTTATCGCAGGTAGACAATATTTGTGGGAAGATTCTATTTAATTTAACTTTGGAATAATGTAATCTATGTAAAACTTTAAATTGTATTAGAGCATGTCTGGAATTTAGCGAGCATTGATGTATGTATTGTAAACTTTTATCCCATATATCTTTCGTTATGGATTGATTTATTTCATTTCCCCATGTGTGTCTATATGATTCCATTGATGGTATCTCAATATCTAAAAGGGTGTTGTAAATATAAGTTATTAATTTTTCTGTGTTAGGATGCTTATTCAGACATTCATCTAAGATTTCTGATTCCCTATTCCTATAATCTTGTGTATTTGACCTAACATAATCTCTGAGTTGTAGGTATCAAAAAAAATTATTTGAGTGTAACCCATAAATCTGTTGCAGTTCTTGAAATGAGAGATAAGTGCCTTTTTTGTAAAGGTGTTCCACCCTTTTGATTCCATAGTTTTTCCATTGTATAAAGCCTTTATCTAGTATGGAAGGTTTGAATAAGGGATTGTTTACAATAGGGAGATAGAGTGGTATATTATCCAGTTTTAGAGCCTTTTTAAGTTGTTTCCAGATTCGTATACCACTATATATTATAGGGTTTTCCCCATAATTTTTTTTGTGCAATTTTGTCGGTGCAAATATAATCGAACCGATTTCAAAAGGTAGACAATCCTCCTTTTCCATCCTTAACCATTCTGGTTGTTGATCCATTTCTTCCAGCCAAAAATTCATGTTTTTAATATAAACTGCCCAGAAATAAAACAAAAAGTTTGGTAGAGCTAATCCTCCATTAATCTTTGATTTACATAAATGTTTTTTATTTATTCTATGATTCTTGTAGTCCCAGATGAAAATTGTAACCGTAGAGTCTACTTTTTTAAAAAAAGATTTTGGAATATATATCGGGATTGATTGAAATAGGTACAATAATTGCAGTAAAAAAAATCATTTTTATAGCATTAACTCTACCGAACATTGAGATAGGAAGTGTTTTCCAGTATTGAATATTCTTATTTAGTTTATTCATTAAAGGTGGAAAATTTGATTTAAATAAAGAACTATACCCCTTAGTTACATAAATACCTAGATATTTAAATTTTTCGTCAACTATTTTAAAAGGTGATTGTTGTAGTATATGTATATTATGATCCGTTATTTACATGATTTCGCTTTTATTCCAATTAATTCTATATCCTGAGAAATGACCGAATTGAGTTATTAGATTTAATAAATTTGGAATACTAATTTCCGGCTTTGTAATATATATTAGTACATCATCTGCATATAGAGAAATTTTATTCATTGTATCTTTAGTATTGTACCCATGTATTTCTGGATTAGATCTGACATTTTCTGCAAGTGGTTCAATTGCTAAAGCGAATAATAATGGAGATAACGAACATCCTTGTCTACAACCTCTGGAAAGATTAAATTTAGTTGATAACATTTGATTTGTTAGTATTCTAGCTGTTGGGTTAGAATATAACAATTTAACCCATGCGCAGTATTTCTCTCCCAATTGAAATGTTTCCATCACTGAAAATAAATATGGCCATGCTACTTGATCAAAGGCTTTTTCAGCATCTAGCGATATAATTGCTAGATCTTCATTAGTAATTCTGTTTGAATATATAATATTAAACAATCGTCTAAGATTATAAAATGAATGGCGTTTGGGGATAAAACCTGTTTGATCAGGGTGTATTAATTTGTTAATTACTAAGCTCAATCTATTAGAAAGGATTTTAGTTAATATTTTCTGATCAGTATTTAATAGACCTATTGCTCTATATAAGGCTGGGTCTTCTAGATCCTTATCAATTTTAGGTATAAGTATTATTGTAGATTCATTTAAAGTTTCCGGGAGTTGCTGTTGAGTATAAACATATTTATACAGTGTTTGTAAGCGTGGAGAAATCAGATCATAAAATTCTTTATAGAATTCAGAACTTAGGCCATCAGGGCCGGCGGCCTTTCCATTTTTTAAAGATCTAATTGACTCTTCAATATCTTTGGTCGTTATTTCAGCTCCTAATAATTCTTGTTCTTGCAGATCTAAGCCTTTAAGGTTGCATTTCTGTAAAAATGCTTCCATTCCTATTGATTGTTGTGTCACTTTAGTTGAATAAAGATCTTGATAAATGCTTTGAATGTTTCCCAGAGAAGGGAAGCAGAGATTTCGGGATGGTCATTGACCTTGAAGAACATATTAATCTGTTTTACCAGATATTCACAACATACCTGGTCCTTTAAAATTTGAGGATTAAGTCCCCATTGTGTCTGTTTCTTGTCCATTCCATTTAGTTTAATCATAAACGTTAATGGGGCATGATCCGAAATTATAATATTATGATATTGTGATTTATAAGTAAATGGAATTAGTTTAGCGTCTACTAAGAAATAATCTATCCTTGAATATGTTTTATGCATAGATGAGTAAAATGAGTATTCTCTTCCGGATGGGTTTTCAATTCTCCAGACATCCTTAATATTGGTATTATTTATATATGAGTTTAAAAATTCACTTGACAGAGATTTTGACTTTCTCTGTATTGATGATCTGTCTAAATATGGATCCAGTGTACAATTTAAATCTCCACCAATTATTACATTATTTTGTGTACATTCCGGAATAATATTCAGTATTCTCTTGAAAAACCGCGGACTATCAAAATTGGGTCCATATATATTAAGGAGAGTCACTTTTTTTTAATATAATTCGCCTACTACTATGATATATCTACCATCAGCATCTTCTGTAGTTGATATGTTTAAAAGGTATACCTTTATGAATTAGAATTGCAACTCCTCTAGATTTTTGTGCGAATGAGGAATGATATGTTTGGGCAATCCATTTTGTTTTCAATCTGTATTGCGCTTCCTTTTTAAGGTGAGTTTCTTGGAGGAATATTATGTCTGTTTTGAGCGATTTTAGCTGAGTTAATATGCCTCTCTTAATGGGTTCATTAATTCCCTTAACATTCCAACTGCAAAATGTAATTCCTTCACCCCCAGTGTTCACTTTTACGTCTTGCATCATGATTAGGGTGGTCTATAATGGAGTAGATGATTCAGCATGTTAAACCATACCTTACACCTGGATCTCAGATAGATGCATTTCAGAACTTGTAGGTTTTCTTCTCGGTCATATCTCCTTGAATAACAATTATAATTCCATTCTAAATAAAAATTATGTTGATTATAACATACTACAAAATAGAAAGAGTAAGTGGTTATTATGTTAGTAAAGTGTGAAAGAAAGAAAAATACTACATCTATAGTTAGTGTAGTTAGTGATAGCCACCCTAATGTGGCTAGGCATCTAAAAACTTCCGTAGCTTTTGGTAAAAAAAATGTTACTAGCTCCGTTCTTTCCTTGAAGGAAAAAATTTCAAATACAATAAAGAAAAACATTATATGGGGGAGGGGGGGAAATAATGGATATATTCCAATAGTGGAATAATTATTGGTTCATGATTAGTCTAAATAGTATCAATATCTAGGGTTAAACCTACATCTTCTATTTTAATCATCTTATGGTTCATCCTTTTAACTAATTCTGAATTAATCCAATTAATTATAATTGATAATGATTAATTATTATGATTAATAATGGTTAGTAATAAATACAATATAAAATATTATATAACGATGATCAATTTCATTCTAAATTCATAACAATCCTGAAGTATAGTAATTTAAAGTTCAGTTTCTTCTCAATAAGGTACCGAATCCAATATCATCGCATATATTTAGCGTTAAGTATTAATCCTCAGTGTCCTCTTTTTCGCTCTCGTCCTCGCTAATTTCAATCTTTTCAGTAGCCTCAATCTTCTTTGCAAATTTAAAAGCCTCTGTGTGGTTAGTAAAGAAGTATCCTTTGTGGTCGTAGGTGATTCTCAATGTTGCAGGGTACATCAGTCCATATCTCAGGTTATTAATGTTCTTGAGTATTCTTCTTGTGTCTGTAAACAATGCTCTTTTCTTGGCAACCTCCGCCGGGTAGGCTCAAAATATGCTGATCTTGTCTCCTTCAAAAACAAGATTTCTGCTGCGAACAATTTTCTTCATCATGTCATCCAAGACATGGTCATATTGCACCTTCACTATAAGTTGTCTTGGAGGGGCATCCGCCCCTGGACGGCGTTTCAGTGCTCTATGTGCCCGAGCCAGTAAAGGTGCTTTATCCAGATTTAAAACTTTCTTCAGTAGATCTGCAGCAAATTCACGAGGGTCCTGGTTCCAGTGCCTGAGAGATGGCTCCAGCTTCGAATTAAATACTGATTCCATCAGATTGTTTGACATTTACCTCATCAATCTTTTTATTTAGATTTTCTTCCATGATCATCTTCCAAGAGTCCGATTGTTTCTGAACAATAACAGCAATATCTTTCTTAATTTCTTCTTTAATTTCTTTTTTAAAAGTTTTCAATTCATCTTTAAAATCATTTTTGAGTTTTTTAAATTCTGCCATTATTTTTGAAATTTCTGAGGCAAGGAAACTTCTTAGTTCTTCCACATCTGTCTTTCTTTCTCTTGAGATCTCTTCTTGGGATGCTGTTAAAATTGAGGCCGAGGCTTCGGTTGGGCCTACTTCCCTGGCCCTACCGGTTTTTTTCGGTTTGGGGGGAGGGGTACGTTGTGAAAACATACCGTCGGTTTCGTCGCGCGCCTTATGACGTCACAGGCTTGCTGCAGTCGGTTGCGATGTTGAGCAGGTAAGTCCCGATTTTTCCCCCCGTTTTTTCTACAGTTTTTCCGGAGCTAAATGGCGTGAGTCTGCCTACTCCATAGCGCCACCGAAGTCTCAGGACTAGAGATTTTAAGTGTGGAGCGATTGTAATATGTAAGACCGGGGTTCACTTTCTTTCTTAAACGGGCATAAGGTTCAGCAGGTCTTTATTTTGAAGGAAAGTAGCAATGTATTTCCTGTAATTATCTCTCAGACAATGCTCACTGAAACAGATATTTTGCTCGGCAGCTTACAACCCAGTGGCATGAATAATGATTCCTCTACCTTCAGGTAACCCTTCCTTTCCAGCTCTCCCTCCCCCATCCTAGTTCTCTGACTAATTTCACTGTCCTCCTGTTTAATTTTACTGCTTCTATGCCTCCTTGTCACCTTCCCCTAGGCTAACAATGAAGCATTCTATGTTTTTCGTCATCATTGTCCCCTTTCATCTGTCGTTTTCACACCTTACCCTTCCATATCTCTATGTCTCTATCTCCCCTGACTCCCAGTCTGAAGAAGGGTCTCAACCTGTAAGGTCACCCATTCCTTCTCTCCAGAGATGCTGCTTGACCCGCTGAGTTACTCCAGCATTTTGTGTCTGTTATCTTCAGTGTATACCGGCATCCGCAGTTCCTTCCTTCACACTCACTGATCAATTAGTGCAGCTTGTGGAGCCTTACACTGTAGGGGTTTCCACGGTTCCTCTGTCACAGGTAGATGGGGTGGTCAAAAAGACTTTTGGCATGTTGGCCTTCATCAGTCAAAGTATTGAATACAGAAGTTGAGAGATCATGTTGCAGTTGTATAAGTCGTTGGTAAGGCCGCATTTGTTCAGTTATGGACACCATGTTATGGGAAAGTTGTTGTCAAGTTGGAAGGGGGGCAGAGACGATTTATGAGGATGTTGCCAGGAGTAGAGGGTCTGAGCTATAGGGAGATGTTGAGCAGGCTGGGTCTCTATTCCTTGTAGCGCAGGAGGATGAGGGATGATGTATAGAATCACAAGAAGAATAGATTGGGTAGATGCACAGACTCTCTTGCCCAGAGTAAGGGAATGAGAACTTACCAGTTTGAAGTTTGATCTTTATTTTATGAGGAGTTGCGATGAGGGATTTCGTGAAGACCCCGCCAGGCACGCATGCGCAACATTCTTCAAAGCAGCGGTGTGGAATCACAGAACTACCCAGAAATGAACCAATATAGTAAGATTGAAGAGACTCTAATTACCAGCTGACCTTATAGTAGAGGGTTGGGAGCGGAGGGCACGAAATCCTTCTTCGCAACTCCTCCTAAAATAAAGATCAAACTTCAAACTGGTATGTTCTCATTTAATCTTACTATTTCATTTCGGAGTCACGTGAGTGACTTCGTGAAGATTTCAAAGCTCTGTAATTACATGCCCTGGATCTCGTCCATGCCCACACACTGCCGTAATACTGATGGAGGAAGTATGTTAACGTATTTCAGACTTGAACAAGCTGAAAAATAATAACATTATTGTTAATACAACAATAAACCCCTGAACTCGTAGACAAACGTTTAGGGAACAGCACTAAAAACTGACTCCGCAACGTTGCGGGAGCGCCACAGGTTATTATGAAACCGCTGAAATGTGGTTTCACTGGCCCAGCCCACTATTGCGAGGTCATGATCCATGAACACCTCCATGGTCCTCGCCGCTGATGTGGATGCAGCCCTAGTAGAATGACATTTTAAAATGTTTAGTGTCTTACCTGCCGCACCGAATACCACCTTGAGCCATCTGGAGATAGTCTGCACCGTCACCCTGTGACGTGGGTTTCCATGGCTGATAACAGATCCTGATAATCCTGATGGCCATTTTCAGACCTGTAGTCGCAGGTCTGTAGTTTAAGCAACTCTTTTATAAAGAAGTTACTTTATTATGAGTCGATCATTCTATTCAGGTTTAATTCCTGTAGAGTCTGGACCCGTTGTGCTGTGTTCAGTGCCATTACCATCACCACTTAAAAGGTGAGTAAGTCCAGTGGTAAATTTGTCATAGGCGACCAGCTCCTGAGTAGGGTCATCACCACCCTTGTATCTCAGGTAATATAATATCGTGGTCGGGGAGGGATGGATAGAACATATCCCTCATAGTTTGGATACCAGCTAGTGAGATCCCACTCCAATGTTGAGTTAGGTTATCAGTGCACTCCTGGCACTGTATACGGCACTGTAACTGAGGGACTCATCATAATGAAGACCCGTGAGGATGCCAGCACATTGGAGATCGTAGCAGATATGTAGGTGGTTTTTGTCCGACTACAGAAACCTCCCATATCCTTATGTAGGTGAGGTACTGCTTCCTAGTGGACTCTCTGCACAATGCTGTATGACTTCCATGGTCCTTTATGTTGCAGAATCTGGTTGCGTTTTCTGCAACACCTGACTGATGAAGCAGAATGGGGAAAGCATAGAAATCCATTTCCCCCAATGTAGCAAGAACTGCCCCAGGATCTGGTTCTCAAGACACACATATTGGTATCTAATGGTTCAACCTGGACGCAAGGAGGTCGATATCTGGTGTTCCATATTAGGCTATAATTTTAGCAAATATTTGGAGGTTCAACATCCACTAGGTGTCGTTATTAAATACTTGTGACCTAGTGTCCGCCACTGTATTGAGCTTAACCAGATGGTACATAGCTGATATCCAAATATTTCTTTCAATGCACCAGAGCCAAATTAATTTTCCCAATTCATCACAAGATATTGACGATACCACCCATAAGGTTTAAATATGCCACCTCATTGGTATTATTTTGAAGATGGACATACGTATGCTGCAGATTAGTGCATTAAGCCCGCAGCCCGTGACATGCTCCCAGCATTTCTGAACAGTCCCAGCCCTTGGTGCTTGTGTCGGTTTGTAAATGGGTTTTATGTAATGATGGGATTTAACAATCACAATCATTGCTAATCCACCATTGTAGCTCAATTTATGCCTTGATTGGCGGCTGCATAGGTCCGTAAAAAATGTCCAGCATTCGCTATTAATGCCGAGATTTTGCTCTTTGCAAGCTTAGGGCTCCTAAAGGATCGTGTTAGGAACCTGGAGCAGCAGCTCGACGACCTCCGTCTGGTCAGGGAGAGTGAGGAGGTCATAGAGAGGAGCTACAGGGAGGTAGTCACTCCCAGACCACAGGAGGCAGACAAGTGGGTCACGGTTAGGAAGGGCAAGGGGCAGAGGCAGGGGCTAGAGAGTACCCCTGTGACCGTACAACTGGAAAATAGGTACTCGGGTTTGAGTACGATTGGAGGGGACAGCCTAGCTGGGGGCAACAACAGCGGCCGGGCCTCCGGCACAGAGGCCGGCCCTGATGCTCAGAAGGGTAGCAAAAAGAGGAGGGCAATTGTAATAGGGGACTCTATAGTTAGGGGGTCGGATAGGCGATTCTGTGGACGCAGTCGGGAGACCCGGATGGTAGTTTGCCTCCCTGGTGCCAGGGTCTCGTATGTGTCAGAACGTGTCCAAAAGATTCTGATAAGGGAGGGAGAGGAGCCTGATGTTGTGGTACACATAGGTACCAATGACATAGGCAGAAAAAGTGACGAGGTCCTGAAGGGAGAATTTAGGGAGTTGGGGGGAAAGTTAAAGAGAAGGACCAAAAGGGTAACGATTTCAGGATTACTGCCTGTGCCGCGTGACAGTGAGAGTAGGAATGAAATGAGGTGGAGGCTAAATGCGTGGCTGAGGGACTGGTGCAGTGGGCAGCGATTCAAGTTTCTTGATCACTGGGACCTCTTTTGGGGAAGGCATGATCTGTACGCAGAGGACGGGTTGCACTTGAACCCGAAGGGGACCAATATCCTGGCAGGGAGATTTGCAAAGGCTACTGGGGAGACTTTAAACTAGAAAGGCTGGGGGGAGGGACTCGGGTAGAGGGGGCTAGGGGACAGGGTGTGGGGCAAGAGGCAGAGAAGGGAAGCACTCGGACCCAAAATGTAGGCGAGAAAGATGAAAAAGATAATAGACAGAGAATAAAGGATGGTGGGTTTATAAAATGTGCATATTTTAATGCTAGGAGCATTGTAAGTAAGGTGGATTAACTTAGAGCCTGGATTGACACCTGGAAATATGATGTTGTGGCAATCAGTGAAACATGGTTGCAGGAGGGCTGTGATTGGAAACTAAATATTCCAGGATTTCGTTGCTTCCGGGGTGATAGAATTGGAGGGACCAGAGGTGGAGGTGTTGCATTGCTTGTCAGAGAGGATATTACAGCAGTGCTTTGGCAGGATAGATTAGAGGGTTCGTCTAGGGAGGCTATTTGGGTGGAACTGAGAAATGGGAACGGTGTAGCAACACTTTTAGGGGTGTACTATAGACCGCCAAATGGGGATCGAGAATTGGAAGAGCAAATATGTAAGGAGATAGCAGATATTAGTAGTAAGCACAAGGTAGTGATTGTGGGAGATTTCAATTTCCCAAAAATAGACTGGGAAACACATTCTGTAAATGGGCTGGATGGTTTGGAGTTTGTAAAATGTGTGCAGGATAGTTTTTTGCAGCAGTACATAGAGGTACCGACCAGAGAAGGGGCAGTGCTGGACCTCCTGTTAGGAAATGAGGCAGGACAGGTGACAGAGGTATGCGTTGGTGAGCACTTCGGGACCAGTGATCACAATACCATTAGTTTCAATATAATTATGTAGCGAGTCAGAACAGGACCTAGAGTGGAGATTTTTGATTGGAGAAAGGCTAACTTTGAGGGAATGCGTGAGGATTTTAAAGGAGTGAATTGGGACACTTTGTTTCATGGGAAGGATGTAGAAGAGAAATGGAGGACATTTAAAGGGCAAATTGTAAGAGTACAGAATCTTTATGTCCCTGTTAGGTTGAAAGGAAATAGTAAAAATTGGAAAGAGCCATGGTTTTCAAGGGAAATTAGACACTTGTATCGAAAAAAAAGAGAGATATCTACAATAATTATAGGAGGCATGGAGTAAATGAGGTGCTAGAGGAGTATAAAGAATGTAAAAAGAATCTTAAGAAAGAAATTAGGAAGGCTAAAAGAAGATATGAGGTTGCTTTTGGCAAGAAAGGTGAAAGTAAATCCAAAGGGTTTCTACAGCTATATTAATAGCAAAAGGATAACGAGGGATAAAATTGGACCATTGGAGAACCAGAATGGACAGCTACCTGCAGAGCCAAAAGAGATGGGGGAGATATTGAACAATTTCTTTTCTTCGGTATTCACCAAGGAGAAGGATATTGAACTCTGTGAGGTAAGGGAAAAAAGTAGAGTAGCTATGGAAACTATGAGATTCAAATAGGAGGAAGTACTGACACTTTTGAAAAATATAAAGGTGGATAAGTCTCCAGGTCCTGACAGGATATTCCCTAGGACATTGAGGGAAGTTAGTGTAGAAATAGCAGGAGCTATGACAGAAATATTTCAAATGTCATTAGAAACGGCAATAGTGCCGGAGGATTGGCGTACTGCGCATGTTGTTCCATTGTTTAAAAAGGGTTCAAAGAATAAACCTAGCAATTATAGACCTATTAGTTTGACGTCAGTGGTGGGCAAATTAATGGAAAGGATACTTAGAGATAATTATATATAAGCATCTGGATAAACAGGGTCTGATCAGGAACAGTCAACATGGATTTGTGCCTGGAAGGTCATGTTTGACAAACCTTCTTGAATTTTTTGAAGCGGTAACTAGGGAAATTGATGAGGGTAAAGCAGTGGATGTTGTCTATATGGATTTCAGTAAGGCCCTTGACAAGGTTCCCCATGGAAGGTTGGTTCAGAAGGTTCAATCTTTGGGTGTTAATGGCGGAGTAGCAAGATGGATTCAACAGTGGCTGAATGGGAGATGTCAGAGAGTAATGGTGGATGGCTGTTTGTCAGGTTGGAAGCTGGTGACCAGTGGGGTGCCTCAGGGATCTGTGTTGGGTCCACTGTTGTTTGTCATGTACATCAATGATCTGGATGATGGGGTGGAAAATTGGATAAGTAAGTATGCAGATGATACTAAGATAGGTGGTATTGTGGATAATGAAGTAGATTCTCAAAGTCTACAGGGAGATTTGGGCCATTTGGAAAAGTGGGCTGAAAGATGGCAGATGGAGTTTAATGCTGATAAGTGTGAAGTGCTACATCTTGGCAGGACAAATCAAAATAGGACGTACATGGTAAATGGTAGGCAATTGAGGAATGCTGTGGAACAGAGGGATCTAGGAATAACTGTGCATAGTTCCCTGAAGGTGGAATCGCATGTAGATAGGGTGGTAAAGAAAGCCTTTGGTGTGCTGGCCTTTATAAATCAGAGCATTGAATATAGGAGTAGGGAAGTAATGTTAAAATTGTACAAGGCATTGGTAAGACCAATTCTGGAGTATGGTGTACAATTTTGGTCGCCTAGTTATAGGAAGGATGTCAACAAAATAGAGAGAGTACAGAGGAGATTTACTAGAATGTTGCCAGGGTTCCAGCAACTATGTTACAGAGAAAGGTTGAACAAGTTAGGTCTTTATTCTTTGGAGCGCAGAAGGTTAAGGGGGGACTTGATTGAGGTCTTTAAAATGATGAAAGGGATAGACAGAGTTGACGTGGATAAGCTTTTCCCATTGAGGGTAGGGAAGATTCAAACAAGAGGGCATGACATGAGAATTAAGGGACAGAAGTTTAGGGGTAACGTGAGGGGGAACTTCTTTACTCAGAGGGTGGTGGCTGTGTGGAATGAGCTTCCAGCAGAGGTGGTGGAGGCAGGATCGATTTTAACATTTAAAAGTAAAGTGGATAGGTATATGGACGTGGAGGGGTATGGTCTGAGTGCAGGTAGATGGGACTAGGGGAAAACAAATGGTCGGCACGGACTGGAAGGGCCGAGAGGGCCTGTCTCCGTGCTGTAATCGTTATATGGTTATAATGTAACGGCCCAATTATGTAGCTAGAATGTAGCTACAAGTTTACCAATTATCTTAGCAGCATGTCTAATAGTCGGTTTCCTGGTGCAAGCAAGGCTGTTACATGCCTCTATAATGTTTATTGCTTTGTTCCCTGGGATAGTGACAATCAGACCCATGTATCCCGGAATGTATGTAACCTCTCTCCTACTTGTGAGGTTATACATGCAGCACCTCCTAGAGAACCAGACCCCCTACCTCCATGGCTACCGACGGGCCTGTCGTTCTGGTTCCTGGTGTTCCGTTGAATTGTGTTGAGGTGCTGCTGGCGCGTAGGTCCTTACTGGTCTTTCAGGTGGCCCGAGGTCTTGCATATGATGTTTGCCTGCGCACTGCCGCCCTGCTGGAGGGAGGTGGGTTATCAACCCGACTGCCTCAATCTCCTAATCCAGGTCCTTGACCTGTATGGGCAGGTCCTCACCGAACAACTGTCTCGGTGGTGGCATCGCAGATGCATTGTACAACCCCGCAAATATGGGGTTTAGGAGTCGGTTTAATGGCAATATTCCGGGAAGCGTTAACTTCATGACTAATATCGCAAGAGCATCCTCCTGCTCTGCCGTCATTCCCGTACCGTCAACCGACCTGGCAAAGGCAGTAATCCCCGACGTCAGCAATTTCAGGATCTTTTGTAACTTCAGCTCCTATGCCCTTATCCCAGGACTGTTGTTGCCCCAGATGGGCGTGTTGGCTGTCGGTAAATTCAACGATATGCAGTTGTTTGGGCCTTGTATTTGTTGATCGCCTTGGTAAGGACCTGTTCCTGCTGCTGGTGTGTGGTGAAGTAGTCTATGCTAGCCCCTAATTTGGGCTGCAAAAGGCTGACCTGAGTGCTTCGGCTGGGCGAACCTGGAGACCACATTCAGCAGTTCCTCCTGGGTTTTCTCAGGTACTGCAGGTTCCTGCTTCACCCTTCTTACGTGTCAGCCAGCTGCTGATCCGTGGCATTCCCCACAATGACGGGGACATACTGGGTGGCCCAGCCGCATGTCTCCAGGACTGGAGGACATCTGGTCCAGCTGCAGAGATTGTGCTCTAGGATACACTCCATCATGCGTTCCATCCGAGCCATGTGACCGCCGCCGCATCTGCGGACGACAAGTCGACTTCCTCAGGTTCTGGAGAATCTCTGAGGCTTCTGTCATCGCCCCGCACCTCGTCGAGGTGATAACAAGGGTGCCTAGACAGGATGTCGCTGCCTGCCACTTCTGCGTGGCTAAGCGACTCCCGCGCGGACCTGCCGCTGGTCCGCCGTCTTCCGGACGGAGGTGGCCCGCTAGTCTGATAAGACATGAGCGGTGATGAGTCGGTCCCGGCCGCCAAAGCGTGGTACCCCGACATCCGCGTGGGCTTGCTGCCTGTCCTCCTTAGGGACAAAGGCGACGTTCAGTCACGTCCTGCCGCTAAAGGGAGGTGCGGTGACCGAGATGAGACTACACCGGCCTGCGATCTGGCAGGCTCCCCCGGTGGTGAGTCTCTGCCGGCCACACATGCGGGGCTTGCAAACCCAGGCCTCAATCCTTCACCGGTCAGCGATCTGGCGGCCTGCTCCGGTGGAATGTCGACCCCGGCTCCTACAGCGGGGCTCACCGACTGCTGTGTGGTTCTTCCCCTGGTCCTCCCTCTGGTGACCTGCATAGTTGGGGAGAGAGAACGTGCCGCCGAGCGGATAACACGCTTACGCACCTTTGCTCCACTGTCCCTGTACTTGGGTGACAGTGGTAGGGAGTCAGGGTCTTGCCTACCCTGCTCCTGCACGGTGCTCCTACCACTTTACGGCTCCATGGCCAGCCGTGGTGGAGAATCGGGTCCTGGCTGCGCAGGGCTCCCCGGTTTCCACGTTCTTATCCCGGCCCGCAGAGCGGGCGCTGCCGGCGTTGCGGGCAGCTCCGGGAATAGTGGGCGCTGACTCCCATCCGAAGTCCCATGGCCCTGGGAGGCATACTTCGATGCCTTCATTCTGGTCTACCATCCATTGTTTCTGTAAGCAAAGTCTAGTACAGAAGCTAAACAACTCAAGGTTATTATCTTACCTGAGGGTCTTTATGAGCTTCCGGTGGAGGAGCGCACTCTCTCCCCCTTCCCCCCAAGCTCCAATGGTGACCAGACTCTCATGCGGGACATAGACTGCCACTAACGGCAAGGCTCCCGCCTGTGTGTGAGTCAGGGCCCCAGCGAGTGTGAACCCGGACCCTACCGGATCAACAAGCTGCCCAACCTGCCTGGTGTAGAAATAAAGTCGGGGCAACGGGGTAAGTAAAACCGTCAGCGCACAGAGTCCTTGCAGGCTGCAGTGTAAAGTCGGGGCTGCCCCTATGCCGTTGCCTGCAAGCCCCATTACCTTTTAATACAGACAGCCCGCAGTATCCCTGCGGGCTGTGGAGTAGAGTTGGGGCTGCTGCTCTGCCATCGCTCACTCCGAACGGCGAGCCTGCAAGCCCCACTCCTTTATGCATGCCGCCAGCCCGCGGTGTCCTGCGGGCTGCGGTGTAGAGTCGGGCTGCCTCTGCCGTCCTCCGTGGCAGTCAGATTCGAGGCGGCCTGGAGACCCTGTGAACAGAGTCACCTGAAATGGAAAAAAAGGACCGCAGGTTAGTTTTTCTTACCTACAGGTCCCTGCAGGAGCAACTCACGTGACTCCGAAAGGAAATTGTGAACCAGAGGACATAAGTTTAAGGTGAAGGGGAAAAGATTGCATAGAAATCTGAGGGGTATCTTTTTCTCACAAAGAATAGTAAGATTAAACGAGAACTTACCAGTTCGAAGTTTGATCGTTATTTTATGAGGAGTAACGATCAGGGATTACGTGAAGAAGCCCTCCTGGCGCTTCATCGGCATACTTCAAAGCAGCGGCATGAAAAACACAGAACATAATAGCCGGAGTAAGATAGTAAGGCTCAACATAGATTTAGAACTACCAGATGATCATTTATTTTATGAGGGTCGGGAATGGAGGGCACGTAATCCCTCATCGTTACTCCTCATAAAATAACGATCAAACTTCAAACTGGTAAGTTCTCGTTTAATCTTACTATTTTACTTCGGAGTCACGTGAGTGACTACGTGAAGATTTTGTAGCTTCTGTGTTTTTATGTCGTAGACTCATTCCATACGACAATCTGGCTCAATCAACACAGTAATGAGCAAATAACACATTTTTTCCCAAACATTGCCTCAGTTTATGTGATAAATTTTTTCCATTATAAAGGAATGAAAATAATGCCCTTTTCATTGAAAGGCAAATTTATCACCAAAATATCAATTGATAATATAATTTGATAGTATAAACAAAGCAACAATTACAGAGAACCCAACACTCCGTGTCCAATCCTGACACCATGACTGGTTCCTTGTAACTTTAATATTTATTTTACACCCTCCTGCGGCCTTGAATCTTTGCTTGAGCGGCCCATCCTGTGCCATTCCTGTGAATGTATCTACCTCCTTAATGGAGTGATTTTCCACATCTCAATGTCTAGTTCCACTGAGTTTTTAAACATGTTTTAACCATCTAGAATATAATTATCTAGAACCATCAGTTTTTACTGATACTTAATGTGGTTTTTGTGTGTAATAAGTAGTGCTGTCTCACCACCTCAGAGACTCTTACCTACTTTAACATATTGAGTCAATGTTGACCCACACACAATTTTTGGCCGACAGGATATGCTTAAATTTTACCTTGGTTCCAGCTCTTCTTGGTCTGCTTTGTTTGGTAAATTCATAAACATATAAGATAATGTAATCTGTAGCCACATGCAATTATATAACGTAACATTTGCAGTGTTTGCACTCTTATGCTGATACTAAAGTCATGAGCATTATTACTTTAAATGTTAATTTTTTGAATCATTGATAGAATTGGAGTCCATCAGGACTATGCTGATCTCCCAACTTCTGTATTTCAACTTTGGACAAATTATATACATATCTACATATATACACACACACACATACATACACACACACACACACACACACACACACACACATATATATGTATATATATATATAAACACACACACACACACACACACACATAATATATATATATACACACACACACTTATATATATATATACACACACACACACACATATATATATATATACACACACATATATATACACACACACACACACATATATATATATATATATATATATATATACACACACACATATATATATACACATTTATATATATATATATACATATATATACGTACATATATATACATATATATATATACACATATATATATATAAACACATGAATATATATATATGTGTGTGTATGTATATATGTGTATGTGTACATATACATATACATATCTGTATATATACATATACATATACATACATATATACACACACATATATATACACATATAAACACGTACATATATACACACACACATATATATATACATATATATATATACACTCATATATATATATATACACATATATATATATACATATATATATACATACATATACATATATATACACACATATACATATATATACATACATATACATATATACATACATATATACACATACATATATATACACACATATACATATATACATATATACATATATACATATACATATATACACATATATATATATACCTACACACATCCACATGTTTAGAATACGCCACATCTGGTTACCCAGATAATCACTTGATAATGATCTTACTTGACCCATGTGATTGATATATGCCACAGCCGTGGTATTGTTCACTTGATTGGACATGCACACTTTCATAGTAGAACAATAGGCATTTAATCCATAATAATCTCCTGATACTCCAATAATTAATACAAATGTTAGGAGAAAAAGTTTCTTAGGACAATCCATTTGCAATTTCCTGGTGTTATTGTCCGTAGTCCCCTAAACAAGGGACGTATAAAATATTAACTTGATAAGAATAGATATTTTACTTATCTTAGCCCAAATAATCACAGAAGCTATCCATCATCCGATAATACTTGCTTCAGCTTGCAACGGCTGCTAAGCTTATATATTTAAAACAGCTTGTGGAACCTTTTCTATCCACCACTTTAATTCTGATAACGCATCCTTTGGTAATTGCATAGGCCTGTCAAAAGACCTGCATACTCTTATAATGCTTGTGTTTTCCCTTTTTTGGAGCTTTTTTACTCTTTTACCCAAGCTCCTTCTCTGATGGAGGGACAAAGTTTGTCAACAAAGCAATGAGACATATTTGTATCTCGGAAAACATGTTCCCCCTCATATGGTGCTGAATTACTCCTAAACCCAGAATAGTAATTTAGGAATGTTTATGAATGCCTAAAACATAGTTTTTATTGGATGGGTCAGGACCCTTGCCTCTCAACAGGCTTGTAGTTGCTGCACTAATTTGCAGCTGACTCCTGATCAACCTTCCAATTTAAAATGTGATCAAGATAAACCACGACCATGTCCTCATTAGTGCAAGTGCTGATCTTCTTATCAGTGCAATTGTTCCAATAATTATGTGAACAGCCTAGAACTGAGTTTAATCCATTAGACAATGTCTTAACTTGCACAGCTGACCCATTCTAATTAATTTCAAGCACCTGTAAATATGATAATAAATTGGTACTAAATACCAATCCTTCGAGTCTTATAGTAATGATTAACAATTTGTTAATAACAACTGTTTTTCAATGTTGAAGATGTCCATTTTATAAAATGTTTTTACACTGTAAAAGTGTATTTAAAATGATGTCTTGTATGGCTTTACCACCACATCTTCTTTTTCCCTGGGGAAATTTATGATACAAATTTACATACCTCTTCTTTATTGGAGATATTTTGGATGCAAACCTAAAATCAATTTTTAGGTTTTCCTATACAGGTGAACCAATTCCTTCTACAAATTTTTTGTAGATCCTTTACACCTTAAAATAAATCAATCCTTTGTTATGCCATATCATTGATCATAACACACCTGTAATCTCCCACAATTGGAGATTTCATCAAATTCTTCTGTAACAAGTTTTTGCACCTCTTCAAATGTACATGAAGCCTTCTCTTCCCAATCATATGGGTTCACACAAGGCTGTGTTGGATAAATATTTATTTATCATACTCCTGCCTTTGTTTTGATCCATTATCAAATCTTTACATTGGATCATAATTTTCCCAAAGTTTAATGACCAAAAGTCTTTCCTTTGTAATCAATGTCTTTGATTTATCCTGAGGCAAGTTTACTCCATAATAATCAGGAGTTTAACATAACTTGGTCTGTTTTGACCTGCAAATCTAAAGTGCAAAATTGGTCCCAATAACAATTTTATATATATATATATATATATATATATATATATATATATATATATATATATCTTTTTATTTAAAATATTTTGGTTATTGCACAATGTTTTATTTGTTTTACATAAGTAGTGATGCCACGCACCAGCTTGAAATACTTTGAAATCATATTTCCTTATGTCTCCATATAATTGAGACATGGGTACCATAATCGGATTCACCGTTGATACCTTAATAAAACATAAAAGTTTTATCAATAACTCTGCTGTTTCAACCATAACAGCTTTGGTGAGAGACCAATTAATTTTGGTTTCCATGGTTACTTTCCATGGCCTCACTCATTCATTCAGGTATCGTACCTAGTACACATGTATATATATTTGTGCTGTGGTGGGTACTTTATGACCAGCCACCTAGGGTCACCAATGCACCTTTAGGGTCAGTTTTTTCATATTCTTTTACTGCCCTGGTTACTCCTGTGTTTTTCCTCAAGGAGACTACCTCCAAAACAATCCGAGGTAGATATTCCCACATTGATAAATTCCACCATATATATTAATATATGGAAACCCCTCAGGGTCTGTTTTTGGGAATATTCTGGGCCTTTTTAAACCCTTTGGTTGAATTTTTTATTTTTGGAGTCTTTCTCCATTAATTTTAAGCCATAAAGCTTTTTTGGCTGGAGGCCTTTTTATTAGAACTTTTAAATCATGGCCTCTCTGACTTTTTTAAATGTTTTCCTCCCCACTAGAGTTTTTCCACCCGGAGATTTTTGTTTTCTTTTTAATTTTTAAACTCCGTTTTTTCACCCAGAGTATTTATTTTCCTTTTTAACTTTTAAACTCCATTTTTCCCCTGGAGTATTTTCTTTTCTTTTTAACTTTTGAACTCCGTTTTTCCTCATAGCCAAAAGTTTGTGGAGCAACTAAAGTCTCTCTTACGGTAATTTTAACGGCCACCGGTGTCGGAACCGGCTCCGCACTAATCTGCCTTCCCGATCGTTGAGTTTTCCCCTGGGACGCTTTTTAAACTCCGTTTTTTCCACCCGGAGTATTTTCTTTTCATTTTAACTTTTATTTTATTTTTTGCTTTTAAATTCCGTTTCTTTTTAACTCCTAGTGGCTCTATATACCAGCCACGGAGTTTGGATACGTCCTGTAAGTAATTCAACTGTACTTACCTGCGGGCCCGTTCCTACCACTGTAGAGGAGCTGCCTCTGCAGTTCTTGCTCTGCCGTCAGCGTCGACGTAATGCCGATCAAGCGCCAGGCGGGGCTTCTTCACGTAGTCACTCACGTGACTCCGAAGTAAAATGGTGGGTGTATTGAATGAGCTGCCAGAAGAGGTAATTGAGGCAAGTACTTTGCAACATTTAAGAAACAATTGGACAGGTACGTGGATAGGACAGGTTGAGTGGGATATGGACCAAACGCAGGCAGGTGGGACTGTTGGTCGGTGTGGGCAATTTGGGCCGACGAGCCTGTTTCGACTGTATCATTCTATGACTCTATTACAACAATGAATTTTCTCAGTGACTGGCGCCTTGTAATCATCTGATGATGTGAATGGCACTGCATAAATGCTCGCTCAAATCTGAGGTATCACAATGAGGAGGTGAAACCAAGTGGGGCTCCGTATGATAAATGTACAGTAACAAACATTGTAGAGGGACTGGGTGGCTGCGGCATAGGGAATGAGAGTACGGATGGTATATGGAGGATTGAATTTGCAGTTAGGACGGTCGGTGTCAGTAGAGGATGCAGCAGCATCAGGGAAGGTGATTCTGCCAGGGTAGATGACATGGAATTTCAGGATCTGTGGCTCAGCATCAAAATACAATGCATGGCCAAGTCAGGAACGTGTGAGACGTCAAGTGTGGCACGGTGGCGCAGCGATAAAGTTGCTGCCTTACAGCGCCAGAGACCCGGGTTTGATCCTGATTATGGGTGCTGTCTGTATGGAGTTTGTACCTTCTCCCCGTGACCAGCGTGGGTTTTCTCCGGGTGCTGCGGTTTCCTCCCACACTCTAAAGACGTACAGGTTTGTAGATTAATTGACTTGGTAAAATTGTATTTACCAAACGTCACCTATCCATTGTCCCTAGTGTGTGTGGGATCGTGTTAGTGAACGGGGAACACTGGTCCTGTTTCAGCGCTGTGTCTCTAAACTAAACTAAACTAAACTTGGAAAGGATTTGAAAGAAGAGTTCCAAACTGCAGTGGTAGTTAGCAGTGATCGAGGGAGGAACAGGGAGGAGAGGATGAATGGTTGATCGGGTCAAAGTCACACATCCTAAAGAGCTTCAAAACACTCACAAATTGCTGGACAGGCAGCATCTGGAGAGAAGGAATGGGTGAAGTTTCAGGCCGAGACCTTTCCTCATGTAGTTCACTCACAGGATTGATATCACTCAATTGTTGTTGGTTTTTAGTGTGAATCTAATGCCAGACAAGCTACAAATGCCATGTTACCTTCCCAGAATGGTGGAGGGGCAGGGATTCAGGTTATTGTGCCATGGAATCATAGGGATCGATGCTGGGCCCATCAGTGTCTGTCACCAATATCATTGATTTGGACGAGAATGTGCAAGACATGATTAGTAAATTTGCAGATGGTATCGAGTTTAGATAGACAACAAAGACGGCTATCAAAAAATACCATGGCCTCTTGATCTGCTGAGCTAGGATGGTGAAGAAGGCATTTGGCACTCTTGTAATTCCAGTCCTAATCTCACCCCGTTAGCCTGGTTCAGTAAAACACTGAATACAAGCACTGATCAACTCACTTTATTTTCCAAACACAAACACACTACCTATACGATACCTAATCCAACACTGCGGGTCTGATCCTTGTCTCTACTCGTCCAAGCCCTTCAGCCTCGTGCAATTAGAACACCTCCAGAAGGTCAGCACAGTCCCAAGTGCTACCCCAGAAGATCGGCACATTCTCATGTGCTCTCCCCTCTTTTATACCTTTTCAGACCCTTGACGCGAAATACTTTGGGGGTGGGGGTGGGGGGGGGGGGGGGGGGGCAACCCCTACAAGCCAATCATCAATAAAGAACATAAAATACATTAATTGACATTAACCCCTAACCCAATCACAGAATATCACACAACATTGTTTCTACAGAAAGCACTTGATGGGAAACGGTTCTCTTAAGCAAAGAAACATTTTACCAGATAATGTAAACAATTTGGGCAAGGCCCTTCTCCTTGACCAAATACGAATAACGGCGCGAAGTCCATGTGACATAGTTATCAACAGTATTATATCCCATCATTTCCCAACCAATCCTGAGCTTGCATTTGCAGCAGGACCTAGCTCCTTCTGCAAAACCCTCATACATATTAACAATTAAAGGACATCTGGACATCACCCTGTACTCAACCTCCTCCCAGGCCACAGACACTCTGGAGCCATGATCCTCATGGTCTTTGCAGTTTTTGCAAAAGATGTCAAGCAGGTTTTGCAAAGGCAGAAATCCTCCATTTTGTCAGGCACCTAAAATGCCCAATATTATCACTCTGGCCTTCATTAATCAGGGAACTGAGTATAGAAGTTGGGATGTTATGTTACAGTGTACAACACCTTGGTGAGGCTGGCGTGGGCCATTGTTTTCAGTTTTGGTCATCCTGCTACGTGAAAGATGCCAGTAAGCATAGAAGCACAGCTGCAGAGAAGATTTATGAGGATATTGCCAGGACTTGAGGGCCTGAGCTATCGAACAGGTTGGGCAGGCAACGACTTTATTCCTTAAGAGCGCAGGAATCTAATCACCCAACACCTCCGCACAGTTCGTATTTCGCCCAACACCTCCGCACAGTTCGCATTAACCAACCTGATCTCCCTGTGTCTCAGCACTTCAACTTCCCCTCCCATTCCGAATCTGACCTTTCTGTCCTGGGCCTCCTCCATGGCCAGAGTGAGTCCCACCGCAAATTGGAGGAGCAGCACCTCATATTTCGCTTGGGTAGTTTACACCGCCTCTTCCTTTCTTCTTCCCGACCCCCGCCCTCACACCAGTCTGAAGAAGGGTCTCGACCCGAAACGTCACCTATTCCTTCACTACATAGATGCTGCCTCACCCACTGAGTTTCTCCAGCACTCTTGTCTAACTAGGAATCTAAGAGGTGATCTTAAAAGGTGTAGTTTAATTTAGTTTATTGTCACATGCACCGAGGTACAGTGAAAAGCTTTAGTTGCGTGCTATCCAGTATGCAGAAAGACAAGACATGATTAGAATTGAGCCGTCCACAGTGTACAGATACATGATAAAAGGAATAGCATGATTAATGTTTAGTGCAAGATAAAGCCAGTAAAGTCTGATCAAAGATAGTCCAAACATCTCCAATGAGGTAGATCAGGACCGCTCTCTAGTTGTTGATAGGATGGCTCAGTTGCATGATACAGCTGGGAAGAATCTGTCCTTGAATCTGGGTGTGTGCGTTTTCACACCTATTCATTTTGCCCGATGGGGGATGGGGAGAGGAGGAGAAGAGGGAGCGACCATGCATTAAATCATGATGGGAATAGATAGGGTGGATACATACTATTTGCACACTTTTTCCCAGGATAGGAGAACCGAGAACCATTAAGAATAGGTTTAAGGTGAGAGGAGAAATATTTAATAGGAACTTGAGGGACAGCTTTTTCACATAGAAAGATGTGGACATATGGAAAGAGCTGCCAGACAATGCATTTGAGGCATGTACAATAACAATGACATTTGGACAGGTATATTGATAGGAAAGGTTTGGAGGGCTATGGGCCAGTTGTGTGCAAATGGGACTAACGTGGATGTGGCATCTTGGTCGGTATGGACAAGTAGGGTTGAATGGGCCTATTTCCATGCTCTATAACTAGAAGTGTAGGAAGGAACTGCAGATGCTGGTTTACACCAAAGACAGACACAAAATGCTGGAGCAACTCAGAGGGACAGGCAGCAAGTCTGGATTCCTTCTCTCCAGAGATGCTGCCTGTCCTGCTGAGTTACTCCAACATTTTACATCTATCTTCTATATAACTATAACTCTAATGACATCAGTAAACCAGATGGGTTTTTCCGACTATCAAGAGTTTTATAGACATGATTACGGGTGTCAAGTTTTGTTCAGAATTAATTAATTCCATGAACCTCAATTCCTCTGCTTCTGTGATAGAGTTCAAACATACATGAATGAATTAGTTAAGTTTAGAGTTACAGCACGGAAACAGGCCCTTCAGCCCACCGAGTCTGCACCGACCAGCGATCTCCACCGATCTCTGCATATTAACACTTTCCTGTACACACTAGGAACAATTTACAATTATACTAAGCCAATTGACCTACAAACCTGTACGCCTTTGGAGTGTGGGACGTAACCGAAGATCTTGGAGAAAACCCACACGGTCACGGAGAGAACGTAAAAACAACGTATAGACAGCACCCATAGTCGGGATTAAATCCGGGTCTCCGGCACTATAAGCGCTGTCAGGCAGCAACTCTACAGCTGCGCCACTGTGCCGCCCCTCGTGGCCCAGGCATTTACATTTGTGAACTTCATTGACGTACTGGGTAATCACCCTTACGTTTTATATCAGGAACTTGTCAAGATTGTTGATTGATACTTTCTTGATGAGATTGGCTCACTTCAGAACAAGTGCCTGCTCCCTACAGCCGTTCCAGATGTTGCACAATCCAGTTCCTGTTTCAATAAGCTGGTTCCTCTTGCCTTTCAGCATAAGGATGAACCTTTTCGGGAGCCTGTCCTTACGCAAGTTAGAAGCCGACTGTTTTGTAAATTTGCCGATGCATAGGATTGCTCACTACTCTATCAGAAATACTGCACACAATATTCTGCCAAAAGAACTTGGATGGACATGTCCAGTTATTTTCTTTTATTGTTTTGTATACTTCAGTTTAGTTTAGAGATACAGCACAGAAACAGGCCCTTCGGTCCACCGGGTCCACAACGAACAGAGATCCCCGCACAATAGCACTATCCTACACACACCAGAGACAATTTACAATTTTACTGAAGCCAATTAACCTACAAACCTGTATGTCTTCGGAGTGTGGGAGGAAACCGGAGCTCCCAGGGAAACCACACGCCATCACGGGGAGAACGTACAAACTTTGTGCAGAGAGCACCTGAAGTCAGGATCAAACCTGGGTCTGGCGCTGTAAGGCACCACCTCTACTGCCGCGTCACCGTGCCACTGATGTGGTGCACTAGAAGATTCACTGATGGAAAATGACTTGATTTGCAGATAAGAAGCAAAAATTGTACTCTAGAAATAATCAGACTATCATAAATATCCATCTGATTCATTAATAATATTAGAAAGCAAAATCTATCATCCTTATCCAGTCTAAACTAGATGTGAGGAATACTCGAATCTACAGCAAAACACAAAGTGCTGGAGGAACACAGTGGGTCAGGCAGCATCTGTGGAGGGAATGGACAGATGTTTCAGTTGGGACCCTTCTTCAGACTGAAAGGAATGCGCGGGAAGGAGAAAGCTGGAAGAAAAAGGTGGGGGCGTGTCAAAACCCAGCGGAGTAATAGGCAAATATAGAGGGTAAAATGAGTTTAAAGGGAGTTTAACGAGATTGTAGCAACTCTACTGCTGCGCCACCGTGCCGCCCAAAATGTAATGGTAGGAATGACCACCGCACGGTGGCACAGCGGTAGAGTTGCTGCCTTTCAGTGCCAGATACCCGGGTTCGATCCTGACTATGGGCGCTTGTCTGTACGGTGTTTGTACGTTCTCCCTGTGACCTGCATGGGTTTTCTCCGAGTTCTTCGGTATCCAACCACACTCCAAAGATGTTCAGGTTTGTAGATTAATTGGCTTGGTATAAATGTAAATTGCCCCTAGTGTGTGTAGGATCGTGTTAATGTGCGCGGATCGCTGGTCGGTGCAGACTCGGTGGGCCAGTGTATGATAAATTTTAATCTACAATTTGAGAGGGAGAAGGGAAAATTGGAAGTGTCAGTATTACAGTTGAACAAAAGGGACTATGGAGCCATGAGGGGGGAGCTGACCAAAGTTGACTGGAAAGATACCCTAGCAGGGATGACAGTGGAACAACAATGGCAGGTATTTCTGGGAATAATACAGAAGGTACAGGATCAGACCATTCCAAAGAGGAAGAAAGATTCCAAGGGGAATAAGGAACGACCGTGGCCGACAAGGGAAGTCAAGGACAGTATAAAAATAAAAGATAAGTATAACGTAGCAAAGATGAGCAGGAAGCCAGAGGATTGGGAAACTTGTAAAGAGCAACAGCATATACCTAAAAAGGCAATACGGGGAGAAAAGATGAGGTACGAATGTAAGCTAGCCAAGAATATAAAGGAGGATAGTAAAAGCTTATTTAGGTATGTGAAGAGGAAAAAATTAGTTAAGACCAAGGTACTTTGGATCTGTCTTCACTAAGGAAGACACAAACAATCACCTTGATGTACTGGTGACCAGGGGATCTAGGGTGACGGAGGTACTGAAGGATGTTCACATTAGGCAGGAAATGGTGTTGGGTAGAATGATGGGACTGAAGGCTGATAAATCCCCAGGGCCTGATGGTCTGCATCACAGGATACTTAACAAAATGGCTCGAGAAATCGTGGATGCATTGGTGATCATTTTCCAATGTTTTATAGATTCAGGATCAGTTCCTGTGGATTGGAGAGTAGCTAATGTTATCCCACTTAGGCGGGAGGGAGAAAACAAGGAATTATAGACCAGTTAGCCTGACATTGATGGTGGGGAAGATGATGGAGTCAATTATAAAAGATGAAATAGCGGCACATTTGGATAGCAGTAACAGGATTGGTCCAAGTCAGCCTGGATTTACGAAGGGGAAATCATGCTTGACTAATCTTCTGGAATTTTTGGAGATTTTATCTAGGATAATGGACAAGGGAGAACCAGTGGATGTCGTGTACCTGGATTTTCAGAAAGCATTTGATAAGGTCCCACGTAGGAGATTAGTGGGCAAAATTAGGGCATATAGTATTGGGTGTACTGACATGGATAGAAAATTTGTTGACAGACAGGAAACAAAGGGTAGGGATTAACGGGCCCCTTTCAGAATGGCAGGCAGTGACTAGTGGGGTACCGCAAGGCTCGGTGCTGGGACCGCAGTTATTTACAATATACATTATTGATTTAGATGAAGGGATTAAAAGTAACATTAGCAAATTTGCAGATGACACGAAGCTGGGTGGCAGTGTGAACTGTGAGGAGGATGCTATGAGGATGCAGGGTGACTTGGACAGGTTTGGTGAGTGGGCAGATGTATGGAAGATGCAGTTTAATGTGGGTAAATGTGAGGTGATCCACTTTGGTGGCAGAATATTATCTGAATGGTGTCACATTGGGAAAAGGGGAAGTACAACAAGATCTGGGGGTCCTTGTTCATCAGTCACTGAAAGTAAGCATGCAGATACAGCAGGCAGTGAAGAAAGCCAATGGCATGTTGGCCTTCATAGCAAGAGGAGTTGAGTATAGGAGCAGTTGTACAGGGCCCTAGTGAGACCACATCAGGAGTACTGTGCAGTTTTGTTCTCCAAATTTGAGGAAGGACATCCTTGCTGTTTAGGGAGTGCAGCGTAAGTTTAAAAGGTTATTTCTCGGGATGGCAGGACTATCATATGTTGATAGAATTGAGCGGCTGGGCTTGTATACTCTGGAAGGATGAGAGGGAATCTTATTGAAACATATCAGATTATTAAGGGCTTGGACACCATAGAGGCAGGAAACATGTTCCCGATGTTGGGGGAGTCCGGAACCAGGGTCACAGTTTAAGAATAAGGGGTAGGTCAATTAGAACAGAGATGAGGAAAATCTTTTTCACCCAGAAAGTTGTGAATCTGTGAAATTCACTGCCTCGGAAGGCAGTAGAGGCCAATTCTCTGGATACTTTCAAGAGAGAGTTAGATAGAGTTCTTAAAGACAGCAGAGTCAGGGGATATGGTGGAAAGGCAGGAACGGGGTACTGATTGTGGATGATCAACCATGATCACAGTGAATGGCGGTGCTGACTTGAGGAGCCAAATGGCCTACTCCTGTACCTATAGTCTATTGTCCATTGTTTCTGCACTGTATCCCTGCACTAAACAAAACTGAACTGCATAACCCTCACAGCCTGCTGGGGTTGTTAATGCAGATACAGTGGAGGGTTCTTCTAAACTCAATTGCATTAGCAAGAAAATGAGAGTAAGGTTTTAGTGTTTTGAATAAAAATGGGGTGGAGGATGGAACCGGTGGATTGTCCTTTCAAAGTAGTGGGCATAATGATGGACCAAATGGTTCTTTCAGTACTGCACGTTTCTGATTTTATAATAAATCTGTGCCTAGAGGAGATGCCGTGTGACCTCAGTCTCTGTGATGAGGGCTTGAAGATCATTTGAATTGTAATGTAATCTTGGAGCCAGGTTGTGAGGGAGACAGCGGGGAACTGAGCAAGCGACTTGGTTCCTGAAACATTCAAGGCAAGACAAAATAGTAATGCTGATCCCACCAAAATTAATGCAATGTGGGTCTTGTTAGAGGTAGACTGGACCAGATGGGCTGAATAAAATGGTATAACTACTTTGACTGGACCAGATAGGCTGAATAAAAGGTATGCCTACTTTGAAACTACTCCACTGCAAAATCTCCTCAAGGTATGCCTACGTTGTAAGATCAGTCTGAAGAAGGGTTTCGGCCCGAAACGTTGCCTATTTCCTTCGCTCCATAGATGCTGCTGCACCCGCTGAATTTCTCCAGCACTTTTGTCTACCTTCGATTTTCCAGCATCTGCAGTTCCTTCTTAAACAGGGCTGAATAAAATGTTGTGCAACTTTAAGAACTGCATATAAATTAAGTATTTTTCAAGAAGTTTTGTATTACAATGTTTTACAGAAATCTAACCTGAGCTGTGTATATAATGGGATAGTCGAATTGACATACTCAGCCATGTGGATTAACAAATCTATCATTAAATGCCGCATGCCCACGGTAAGTTGAGTTCCTTTCCATTGATTAAGCTTCCTTCTGTTAAATGTGAATCATTGTATCTTTCTTTATCTGTCACACTGCCACATCAAAATGTAGGCCCGGTTTCATCATTCAACTTTGAACTTCCATCAAATCAACGTGGCGGGAATGTAATATCAGTTTTATAATATGAATTCTCTATCGAGGCGAACATGTTCTCATTTTATCTTATTACTCTTGCATACTTTGCACGCAATACTTTATATATAATTTTGCTTTTAGACCCTTTTAGAGATAGTGTTTTGAATCCAAATATCAATAATGGCCCGTGTATATTCTTCCTTGATTCTATGCTCATTAGGCAATGTGAATCTTGGAATACTTATAAGGCATTGCAAAATATAACCATTAAATAATGGTGAGGAAGTAGTAGATAATTTCAACAGTATCGTAGCCTTGAACACATAATCCAGGCTGATTCTCCATTGTACCATTGATAAGGTGCCATCTTTTAGCAGAGAAATTAACCTGAATTTCTAAATCACCGTTCAAGTTTACAATGAGGGAGGACCTGATTGAAACTTGCCGAATAGTAAAAGGCCTGGATAGTGGAAGTGGAGAGGATGTTTTCACTAGTGGGAGAGTAGTACTGGAGACCATCGCCTTAGAATAAAGTACCTTTGAAAATGAGATAAGAAAGAATTTATTTAGTCAGAGGGTGGTGAATCTGTGGAATTTATTGCTACAGACGGCTGTGGGGGCCGAGTCCATGGATATTCCTAAGGCGGAGATTTACAGATTCTTGATTAGTCCATGTGTCAGGGGTTATGGGGAGAAGGTAGGAGAATGGGGTTGAGAGGGAAGGATAGATCAGCCATGATTGAATGGCAGTGTAGACTTGATGGGCTGAATGGCCTAATTTGGCTCCTAGAATGTGGGGAAAAACATAGATGGTTGTAATGGGCTTAGTTTTTTTTGTTTAATTTAGAGATACAGCGCGGAAATAGGACATTCAGCCCACTGATTCCACACCGACCAGCAATCCCCGCACATTAAAGCAATCCTACACGCTCGGGACAATTTACACATACACCAAGCCAATTAATCTACAAACCTTTACGTCTTTGGAGTGTGGGAGGAATCTGAGGATCTCAGAGAAAACCCACGCAGGTCGCAGGGAGAACATACAAACTCCATACAGACAAGCACCCATAGTCAGGATCGAATCCGGTTCTCTGGATCAGAATAGACACAAGTTAGAATAAGCTGGCACGTTTGTGAGAAATAACAATTGTAAAGTAATAATAAACCTTTTATTAATGTAAAAAATAACAATTGTAAATGTAATAATAAGCTTTTCAATGATCCCATCTTTAGCTGGGCCATTAACAATGCAAGAGATACTGGATCACAGAATCATAAGAAGGTAGCATGGTGGAAGAAGGTGGAGAACTCTTGAAATGCTTTCATAAACTTTTTAACATCAAATGCGAAAGTGGGGTAGCACAGATCTGCTGTGAATGGAAATGATGGTCAATTGGCTTTGGTAAAAATGGTAAATTGCCTAGTGTGCAGGATAGTACTAGTGTACGGGGTGATCGCTGGTCGGTGCGGACTTTGTGGGCCAAAGGGCCTGTTTCCACGCGGTATCTCTAAGCTAAACTAAAATAAAAATATTCGGGACATGAAAAAAAGTTGGAGGTAATCCTCTTGGTCAGCACAGGTTCATGAAGATTTCACACACCAGATGCTCCAGATGTCTAGATTAAACTTGGGTTACTGAGGGTGTGCAGCTGCAGCACTGCTAGTTGATGCTGCTGACAAAATCTCCCTAACATACTGTACTTGGTCACCCGAATAATTCAGTTTAGTTTATTGTTACGTGTACCAAGGTACAGTGAAAAGCTTTTGTTGCGTGCTAACCAGTCAGCAGAAAGACAATAAATGTTTACAATCGAGCCATTTACAGTGTAGGAAGGAACTGCAGATGCTGGTTTAAACCGAAGATAGACACAAAAAGCTGGAGTAACTCAGTGGGACTGGCAGCATCTCTGGAGAGAAGGAATGGGTGACGTTTCGCGTCGAGACTGAATGTCTGAAGAAGGTCTCCACCGGAAAGGTCACCCATTCCTTCTCTCCAGAGATTCTGCCTGTCCCACTGCGTTATTCCAGCTTTTGTGTCTATCTTTGAGCCATTTACATAATGGAATAATGTTTAGTGCAAGATAAAACCAGGAAAATCCGATCAAGGATAGTCCGAGGGTCACCAATGTGGTAGGAAGTTGTTCAGCACTGCTCTCTGGTTGCGGTAGGATGATTCAGATGCCTGAAGATGTCAGAAACAACTCTTATGCAGATTTGAGGAAAAGTGTAAACTTTTTCGCTGGAACCAGTGTGACTCACACCACGATAGAAAAGGGCAAACAAAATTATCCGCACACATGTCAGACCAATTAGCTGCTCATTGTACTAGAGGTCAGAAAGTTTGACTTTTGGCCTATTTGTTGTTGACACTACTCTCATAAGTTCATAGTCCATAAATTATAGGAGCAGAATTAGGCCATTTGGCCCATCATGTCTAATCCGCCAATTAAGGGCTTGGACACAATAGAGGCAGGAAACATGTTCCCGATGTTGGGGGAGTCCAGAACCAGGGGCCACAGTTTAAGAATAAGGAGTAAGCCATTTAGAACGGAGACGAGGAAACACTTTTTCTCACAGAGAGTGGTGAGTCTGTGGAATTCTCTGCCTCAGAGGGCGGTGGAGGCAGGTTCTTTGGACGCTTTCAAGAGAGAGCTAGATAGGGCTCTTAAAAGTAGCGGAGTCAGGGGATACGGGGAGAAGGCAGGGACGGGGTACTGATTGGGGATGATCAGCCATGATCACTTTGAATGGCGGTGCTGGTTCGAAGGGCCAAATGGCCTACTCCTGCACCTAATGTCTATTGTCTATTGTTTAGTACGGGTGTCAGGGGTTATGGGGAGAAAGTAGGAGAAAGGGGTTGAGAGAGAAAGATAGATCAGCCATGATTGAATGACGTAGTAGACTATATGGGCCGAATAGCCGAATTCTGCTCCTATCACATGACCTTATGACCTTTCTAAAGCCACGTCCTTCTATTCTGAGGCTGTGGCCTCTGGTCCTAGATTCTCCCTCGTGGGAATATCCATTCTATCCACTCTGTACTGTGTTCTAACCTATAAAGAAGTTTGTCAATTTTCTGTTTTCAGCATTACCAATTCTCTGTTCTCTAGGATGAGAGAGCTGTTTTATACGTGTCAATATTTCTGTTGGAATTTAAGATTTTGCACTTTTAAAAATAAATGCATAAACTCACGCATGCACAAGTGATTAAATTAACATTGTGACAATGTGCTTTCGATTACAGTTTGGTTATGAACAAAGGATAATTCCTGTGAACCTTATCCATACTAATAATGCCGAAAATATTATTGACAATCCAAACCATATCACAGGTAATTAGATGTCCATCCAGCGTTTAATATTCTTAGGATACAAATAACAGATGTGTTTAAGACCTCTTCATAACTTTCTTTGCAGTGAACTTTCTACAATGGATATCTAATCAATTTGCTTCATATGTGAGATTATAAACTGAATTGCTCCCATGAGTGGGTATAGTATGGCTGTCTCTCTTGGCAGGCTCATGAGCAAATCTGTAGCAAACATGAGCAAACTGGCCAACATGTCCCATTTACACTAGTCCCACCTGCCTCAACTACTTCCTCTGGCAGCTTGTTCCATACACCCACCACCCTTTGAGTGAAAAAGTTACGTCAGATTCCTAATAAATCGTTTCCCCATTCACCTTAAACGTACGTCCTCTGGTGCTCTACCCTGAGCAAGAGACTCAGTGATCTGAGATAGGATAGGGGTTTGAGGTCCTGGAGTTAGACAGCAAGGAATCGGGTCCTTTGGCACAACCAGCGAAAAAGACTGCGATCTTTCACCTTATTCATGCCCATAAAATGCTGGAGTAACTCAGCGGGCCAGGCAGTATCACTGGAGAAAAGAAATAGGTGACGTTACTGCTCATGACCTTTCTTCAGACTGAGATTCCTTTTTACCTTGACATTATGAAGAAGGGTCTCGACCCGAAACGTCACCTACTCCTTCTCTCCAGAGATGCTCCCTGACCCGCTGAGTTACTCCAGCAGTCTAGCCCATGATGTTTTTATAAAGTAAACGGGTCCTTTTCACAATGGCAGGCAGTAACTATGGGCTTGCTATTTACAATATATATTAATGATCTGGATGAGGGAATTGAAGGCAATATCTCCAAGTTTGCGGATGACACTTGTGAGGAGGATGCTAGGAGACTTGACTTTCTACTATTATATAAATGGTGGCCCATGGTTCATTTATGCAGGTGCAGCAGGCAGTGAAAAAAGCGAATGGTTATGTTAGCTTTCATAGCAAAAGGATTTGAGTAACAGGAGCAGGGAGGTTCTACTTCAGTTGTACAGGGTCTTGGTAAAGCTCTGGGATGTCAGACTGTCTTATGAGAAGACTGGATAGACTCGGTTTATACTCTCTGGAATTTAGGAGATTAAGAGGGGATATAGATTCTTAAGGGGTTGGACAGGCTCAGTTCCTCCAGACAAGGGGTCACAGCTTAAGGGATAAGGGGGAAATCCTTAAGACCGAGATGGAAAAAACAGGAGAGTGGTGAGAACTCTCTGCCACTTCCATCCAGTTTCTCCTAATATCGTAAGCCTTCCAGTGCTGCCAACATCCTTGTGAATCATTTTAGTTTTTAGTTTTAGTCCTCCAGCGACCCAACCCTCTCCCTCCCACGATAGACACAGAGTACTGGAGTAAATCAGCGGGTCAGGCAGCATCTCAGCTTAGTCTAGTTTAGAGATACAGCCCTTCAGCCCACCGAGTTTTCACCGACTTGCGATCCCAGCTCATTAACACTACCCTACACGCACAAGGGACAATTTACACATTCCAAGCCAATTAACCTTCAAACCTTTATATCTTTGGAGTGTGGGAGGAAACAGAAGATCTCGGAGAACACCCATGCAGTCACGGGAATAACGTACAAACTCCGTACAGACAGCACCCATGGTCGGGATCGAACCTGGTTTCTGGCACTGAAAGCGCTGTAATGCAGCAACTCTACCACTGTGCCACCGTGCTGCCGTCTGCATCCTCTCTGGCTTAATCACATACTTATTTTAACATGGTGACCACAACTACACATAATACTCCGGGTGCAGTCTCATCAACATATTGTACAGCTGCAACATAGCTTGTCGACTCTTGCAATTATTGTTCCAGCAATGAAACCAAACGTGGTTTACTCCTTTTCCACCACCCTGCCCACCTGTCATTGACAGTGAGCTGACGCTAGGCACTGTTGCTGAAGTGTGGAAATCATTTTTGCGTCCGTGCCAAAACACATGTTCATTCCTCTCCTCCGACCTCCAAAATGCAATGAAAGTGCCCTGGTGGAATCAGTAATATTATTGCCACTTGTTCTACATCACTCGCTGTAATCTGAATCTGTCGGCGGTTCCCACACAACTGCGACGTACTGTTACTGAATTGTTAAGAGGTTTACAGTATGTATGCAAAAGCAACGTATTGCACTATTGTACAAGTGACATCATCATCATCATCAGCATCAGCAATATCATCATCATGAGAGGAATAGATTGGGTAAGATGCATCGAGTCTCATCGAGAGTAGGTGAAACGAGGACCAGATGACCTAGGTTCAAGGTGAGAGGGAAAAGATTTAATAGGAATCTGAGGGGTCACTTTCTCACACAGAGGGTGGTGGGTGTATGGATCAAGCTGCCAGAGGATGTAGTTGAGGCAGGGACAATCCCAACGTTTCAGGAACAGTTAGGGAGGTATATTGTTAGGGCAGGTTTGGAGGGATATGGGCCAAACGCGGGCAGGTGGGACTAGTGTAGCTGGGGCATGTTGGTCGGTGTGGGCAAGTTGGGCCGAAGAGCCTGTTTCCACACTGTATCACTCTATGACTCTAAAACTCTAATATTAGTATGTATCTATAGTAACGTTTACACCTTGACCCTTGATACCAAAACTGCAGCTTGCTCTCTTGTACAATAAACCCTCATTTTAACGGATCCCTTTATAATGGATTTAGGTTATAGCGGACGGACCTGCCCACGCCACCCCTGACTCACACCACCTCCCCTCCGCTTACAGCCCTGGTTCCTACGCCTCCCCCAGCCCGCAAGGTGCAGCAGCGAGCCCTTCACCCACCGCACGGTCCATTGACACGATTGTTGATGCGGCTCACGTTGTAGCCCCTGGGGGCAGCGCTTTCTTCCGTCCACTCCAACACTCCCTCCTTCGCTGCCGTCTTTTCATCCATCGCCCTGGGAGTCACTGACATACTCCACCTGGGAAGATGCCGATGGCTGTGAAAGAGAAGGAGGAGGCGTTGGTGGAGGTGAGAGCAGTGGATCGGTGGAGGGGCCAAAGCGTCAGCCGACAGGAAGAAGCAGCAGCTGGTGAGAGGGGAGTGAGTCCCACGGTGACTGAGCGCGTCCTGTCGGTGGTGGCGGCCTGAAGAAAGCGCTGCCCCCAGGGGCTACAACGTGAGCTGCAACAACAGCCGTGTCACTGGACCGTGCGGTGGGTGGAGACGGGCTCGATGTTGCAGGCCAGCGGCATCGACACCTAGTTTTAATGTGAAAAGACATAAAGCGCGGGAGTACCTCAACAGATCGAATCAGTCTGAGGAAGGGTGCCAACCCGAAATGTCACCTAGCCATGTTCTCCAGAGATGCTGCCTGACCTGCTGAGTTACTCCAGCACTTTGTGTCCTTTTGTGTATAACCATCATCTGCAGTTATAACCATATATAACAATTACAGCACGGAGACAGGCCCTCTCGGCCCTTCCAGTCCGTGCCGACCATTTGTTTTCCCCTAGTCCCATCTACCTGCACTCAGACCATACCCCTCCATTCCCTTCACGTCCATATACCTATCCACTTTACTTTTAAATGTTAAAATCGATCCTGCCTCCACCACCTCTGCTGGAAGCTCATTCCACACAGCCACCACCCTCTGAGTAAAGAAGTTCCCCCTCACGTTACCCCTAAACTTCTGTCCCTTCATTCTCATGTCATGCCCTCTTGTTTGAGTCCTTTGTTTCAACTACATACAATGATAATCGTTTACTCGGTTAAGTTTAGATTAGAGATACAGCGTGGAAACAGACTCTTTGGCCCACCGAGCCCGTCCCGACCAGCGATCCCCATATATTAACACTATCCTACACACACAATGGACAATTTACACTTCTACCAAGCCAATTAAACTCCAAACCTGTACGTCTTTGGAGTGTGGGAGGAAACCAAAGATCTCGGAGAAAACCCACACGGTCACAGGGAGAACATACAAACTTCGTACAGACAGCACCCGTAGTCAGGATCGAACCCAGGTCTCCGGTGCTGCAAGCGCTGTAAGGCAGCAACTCTACCGCTGCGCCGCCATGCTGCCTTTGTCGGTTATAGCGGACAATTGGCAATAATGGACAGCATTCCCTCCCCTCCAATAGTCCGTTATAACGAGAGTTTACTGATTGTGTTTTGGCATTCCCGTTGTATTGAGCTATCTATTTTTACAGTTTATAGGTGTGATAACCAGACGGCAGACTGTGTTTTCTGTACGCCACAAAAAAGTTGCACGGTAAGGAATATTCTCTTTTAATTCACTTTTAATGTTGAGATTGTGTAAATATAACTTTCACTGAGCCTTGAGATATGAATGACATTAAACAATTCTGCATTCCACCAAAGCTAGATACCGGAAATGAAAAATAAATTCCTGGAGATACTCAACAGATCAGGCAGTATCTGTGTAGAAAGAAACAAGGTTAATGTTTCAATAGGTCTGTTCTGATGCAGGGACGTCAAGCTGAAATGTTAACTTGTTCTCTCTCCGTGGATGCTGTCTGACCCCCCCTTAGTGCTTCCAGCACTTTTGGTTTCAGTAATCTTTTTCTTGAGATTAAGGAGTATGGAAATTAATGTTTATGATCCTAAACATGGTCCCAGTTCAAATCACACCAATAGCAAGATGGCAAGTTTCGTTTAGTAAATCAAGGGTGGTATGGTGGCACGGTGGTAGAGTTGCTGCCTTACAGCGCCAGAGACCTGGGTTCCATCCTGACTACGGTTGCTGTCCGTATGGAGTTTGTACTTTCTTCCCATGACCTGCGTGGGTTTGCTCTGGCATCTCTGGCTTCCTCCCACACTCCAAAGATGTACAGATTTGTAGGTTAATTGGCTTTGGTAATATTGTAAATTGTCCATTGTGTGTGCAGGATAGTGTTAGTGTGCGGGGATTGCTGGTCAGCTTCGACTCAGCGAGCTGAAAGGCCTGTTTTTGCACTGTATCTCTAAACTAAGGGAACAAAATATAGGTTATCATAACATAAATAGAAAAACATCAGAAGTTGCTTCCTTTACAATTTTCCATTCTTCGCAGAATCTCAGAGATGCCAGTCCCATACATACCATACTTTAGAGGTGTATAAAACTATGAGAGGAATAGATTGGGTAGATGCACAGAGTCTCATGCCCAGAGCAGGGGAATCGAGGACCAGAGGACATAGGTTTAAGGTGAAGAGGAAAGGTTTAATAGGAATCTGAGGGGTACCTTTTCACACCAAAGGTGGTGGGTGTTTGGAACAAGCTGCCAGCAGAGGTAGTTGAGGCTGGGACTATCCCAACATTTAAGTAACAGTAGGAGCGGTACATGGATAGGACAGTTTTGGAGTCATATGGTCCAAAGCGCGGGCAGGTGGGACTATTGTAGTTGGGACATATTGGCCGGCGTGGGCAAGTTGGGCCGAAGGACCTGTTTCCACACTGTATCACTATGACTCTTTGACATACATACATACATACATACATACATACATACATACATACAATCTTCTTGAGGCCTATTATGTGGCATTTTATCAAATATCTTTTGCAAGTGTATATGTATCAAGTCAGCTACATTCCCTCATTAATCATCTGCATGACTTAATCACAAATGATTTGCCTTTAACAAGTCAGTTCTGGCTTCCTCTACTTGATCCACAATCCACTTGTTGACATGATCGCTTTTTAGTCCTCTGCCTCCATCAATAGACTCCCTTTTAGATCTCTCGTTAACCTTGGTTCTTTTCCTGCAACCCTACTCTTGTCCACATGCCTACAGAACATGTTTAGTTTCTGTCGGTCTGATCTCACACTCTTGCTTTGCCTCTCTTATTTGTCATTTGCCACATACTTTTATTCTGCTCTGTAGTTTTAGTTTTCATTTTTCAATCATGCTTTGGGCACTGACACTAATTTTCCTGTCCTTCTCCCTAATAAGAAACTTCTTCAAACTCACTAGCTTTGGGGGTGGCACGGTGGCTCAGCGGTAGAGTTGCTGCCTCACAGCGCTAGAGACCCGGGTTTACTCTTGACTATGGGTGCTGTCTGTATGGAGTTTGCACGTTCACCCCGTGACCTGCATAGGTTTTCTCTGGGAGCTCCGGTTTCCTCCCATACTCCAAAGGCGTACAGGTAAAAATTGTACATTGTCCCTAGTGTGTAGGATAGTGTTCGTGTGCGGGGATCGCTGGTCAGCACGGACTCGGTGGGCCAAAGAGCCTGTTTCCGCGATGCGTAAACTAAACTAAACTAAATTAATCTCTGCCACCTAGAACTGGTAATTTATAAAACTCTTCTTGTGCTAGGATTCGATCGTTACGTCTATAAAACCAGACCGTGTGGCCTCATCAGAGAGGAACACATTGAGCATTGTTGGGAAAAGGCTAAATGTTGGATCGAGAGCTTCACTGCAGATCCATGGGATGGCTGACTGCAGTGCAGACATGTAAGTGAAAACAGTCACAGACTGTGACGTTTTACTGATAGTCAACCTTTTTGGATCTTATGGGCTTATCAAAAGAATTTTAACACAGTATACAGCATTCTCTATCAAAGTTGAGATAACCAGATATGCTTGTTTAAACAAACATGTACAAGTGACGCAGCGGGTAGAGCTGCTGCCTCGCAGCGCCAGAGACCCAGGTTCAATCCTGACCTCTGGTGCAGTCAGTGTGGAGTTTGCAGGTTCTCCCTATAACCACGTGGGTTTCCTCCGGGTGCTCCGGTTTCCTCCCACATCCCAAAGACGAGCGGGTTTGCAGGTTAATTAACCCTCTGTAAATTGCCCCAACTATGTTGGGAGTGGATAAAAAAGTGGGATAACATAGAACTTTGTGATTAGTACGGGTGTCAGGGGCTACGGGGAGGGATCAGGGGTTAGGAGGGAGAGATGGATCATCCATGATTGAATGGCAGAGTAGACTTGAGGGGCCGAGTGGCCTAATTCTCCTCCAATCACTTATGAACTTATGAACTAGTGTGAACAGGCGACTCGGTAGGTCGAAGGGCCTGTTTCAGTGCTGTACCAACCAACCAATCAATCAATCCATCTATTGATCGATCAATTGATCGATCGATCAAATGCTCGATCACAGTTATACTGTCCATTAAAGTAGATTTAAAGTTTAAATTAGATATCCTTGGGCACTGGGAACCATTCACTGTTGGGATCATCTCACTATTTCACTTCTAGTTACCACACATCTTCCTGTCATTGAGGCAGCTTCTGTGTCATGCTCTTATAGAAACATAGAAATTAGGTGCAGGAGTAGGCCATTCAGCCCTTCGAGCCTGCACCGCCATTCAATATGATCATGGCTGATCATCCAACTCAGTATCCCGTACCTGCCTTCTCTCCATACCCTCTGATCCCCTTAGCCACAAGGGCCACATCCAACTCACTCTTAAATATAGCCAATGAACTGGCCTCAACTACCCTCTGTGGCAGAGAGTTCCAGAGACTCGCCACTCTCTGTGTGAAAAAAGTCTTTCTCATCTCGGTCTTAAAGGATTTCCCCCTTATCCTTAAGCTGTGACCCTTTGTCCTGGACTTCCCCAACATCGGGAACAAATCATCCTGCATCTAGCCTGTCCAACCCCTTAAGAATTTTTGTAAGTTTCTATAAGATCCCCTCTCAATCTCCTAAAATTCCAGAGAGTATAAAACCGAGTCTATCCAGTCTTTCTTCATAAGACAGTCCTGACATCCCAGGAATCAGTCTGGTGAACCTTTCTCTGCACTCCCTCTATGGCAATAATGTCCTTCCTCAGATTTGGAGACCAAAACTGTACACAATACTCCGGTGTGGTCTCACCAAGACCCTGTACAACTGAAGTAGAACCTCCCTGCTCCTGTACTCAAATCCTTTTGCTATGAAAGCTAACATACATTCGCTTTTTTCACTGCCTGCTGCACCTGCATGCCTACTTTCAATGACTGGTGTACCATGACACCCAGGTCTCGCTGCATCTCCCCTTTTCCTAATCGGCCGCCATTTAAATAATAGTCTGCTTTCCTGTTTTTGCCACCAAAGTGGATAACCTCACATTTATTCACATTATACTGCATCTGCCAAACATTTGCCCACTCACCCAGCCTATCCAAGTCACCTTGCAGTCTCCTAGCATCCTCCTCAAAGCTAACACTGCCCCCAGCTTAGTGTCATCCGCAAACTTGGTGATATTGCCTTCAATTCCCTCATCCAGATCATTAATATATATTGTAAATAGCTGGGGTCCCAGCATTGAGCCCTGCGGTACCCCACTAGTCACTGCCTGCCATTGTGAAAAGGACCCGTTTACTCCTACTCTTTGCTTCCTGTTTGCCAGCCAGTTCTCTATCCACATCAATACTGAACCCCTAATACCGTATGCTTTAAGTTTGTATACTAATCTCTTATGTGGGACCTTGTCGAAAGCCTTCTGGATGTCCAGATATACCCACATCCACTGGTTCTCCCTTATCCACGCTACTAGTTACATCCTCGAAAAATTCCACAAGATTCGTCAGACATGATTTACCTTTCGTAAATCCATGCTGACTTTGTCCAATGATTTCACCACTTTCCAAATGTGCTGCTATCCCATCTTTAATAACTGACTCTAGCAGTTTCCCCACTACCGATGTTAGACTAACTGGTCTGTAATTCCCCGTTTTCTCTCCCCCTCCCTTCTTAAAAAGAGGGGTACATTTGCTACCCGCCAATCCTCAGGAACTACTCCAGAATCTAAAGAGTTTTGAAAGATTATCACTACTGCATCCACTATTTCCTGAGCTACTTCCTTAAGTACTCTGGGATGCAGCCTATCTGGCCCCTGGGGATTTATCGGCCTTTAATCTATTCAATTTACCCAACACCACTTCCCGACTGACCTGGATTTCACTCAATTCCTCCTTTGACCCACAGTCCCCTGCTATTTCCGGCAGATTATTTATGTCTTCCTTAGTGAAGACGGAACCAAAGTAGTTATTCAATTGGTCCGCCATATCCTTGTTCCCCATGATCAACTCACCTGTTTCTGACTGCAACGGACCTACATTTGTTTTAACTAACCTCTTTCTCTTCACATATCTATAAAAACTTTTGCAGTCAGTTTTTATGTTCCCTGCCAGTTTTCTTTCATAATCTATTTTTCCTTTCCTAATTAAGCCCTTTGTCCTCCTCTGCTGGTCTCTGAATTTCTCCCAGTCCTCCGGTATGCTGCTTTTTCTGGCTACTTTGTATGCATCATCCTTTGCTTTGATACTATCCCTAATTTCCCTTGTTATCCACGGATGCACTACCTTCCCCGATTTATTTCTTTTGCCAAACTGGGATGAACAATTTTTTTGTAGTTCATCCATGCAGTCTTTAATGTCTTCCATTGTATATCCACCGTCAACTTTTTAGAATTAATTGCCAGTCAATCTTGGCCAATTCACGTCTCATACCCTCAAAGTTACCTTTCTTTAAGTTCAGAACCATTGTTTCTGAATTAACAATGTCACTCTCCATCCTAATGAAGAACTCAACCATATTATGGTCACTCTTGCCAAGGGGGCACGTACAACAAGACGGACTAACTACCCCTTCCTCATTACTCAAAACCCAGTCTAAAATAGCCTGCTCTCTCGTTGGTTCCTCTACATGTTGATTTAGATAACTATCCCGCATACATTCCAAAACATCCTCTCCTCAGCACCCCTGCCAATTTGATTAACCCAATCTATATGTAGATTGAAGTCACCCATTATAACTGTTTTGCCTTTGTCGCACGCATTTCTAATTTCCTGTTTGATAACCATCCCCAACTTCTCTGCTACTGTTAGGTGGCCTGTACACAACACCCACCAGCGTTTTCTGCCCCTTAGTGTTTTGTAGCTCTACCCATACCGATTCCACATCCTCCAAGCTAATGTCCTTCCTTTCCATTGCGTTGATCTCCTCTCTAACCAGCAACGCTACCCCACCTCCTTTCCTTTCTCTCTATCCCTCCTGAATATTGAATATCCCTGGATGTTCGGCTCCCAGCCTACGTCACCCTGGAGCCATGTCTCCGTGATCCCAACTATATCATAATCATTAATATCTATCTGCACGTTCAACTCGTCCACCTTATTACGAATACTCCTTGCATTGAGACACAAAGCCTTCAGGCTTGTCTTTACAACGCACTTACCCCTTATACAATTTTGCTGAAAAGTGGCCCTTTTTGATTTTTGCCCTGGTTTTGTCTGCCTGCCACTTTTACTTTTCACCTTGCTACCTATTGCTTCTACCCTCATTTTACACCCACCTGCCTCTCTGCTCTTGTACCCATCCCCCTGCCACATTAGTTTAAATCCTCCCCGACAGCACTAGCAAACACTCCCCCAAGAACATTGGTTCCATTCCATTCCAGGTGCAAACCGTCCTGTTTGTACCGGTCCCACCTCCCCCAGAACTGGTCCCAGTGCCCTAAAAATTTGAATCCCTCCCCCTTGCACCACTTTTCAAGCCACGTATTCATTTGCAATATCCTCCTATTTCTACTCTGACTGGCCCGTGGTACTGGTAGTAATCCGGAGATTGCACCTAAATGCAAACATGTCTATTCTTCAGTGTTCCTCGCAACGTCTATAGTTTGTTTTCAATACTGGGGAACCCAAATGTGCCCTGATTTGCAAGCAGATAATGAAGGCCAAATAAAGCGTTTACCCCAGCATCAGCTGTTCCCCCTCTCAAACACTGAGGTCATGGAACTTGGCATTACAATAGAATGTTGTTTATTTTTTGGACATTTCTACTTCCAGATCAAACGATTGCACGATTGAGAACAGCACTTTGGTGAAATGTGTATTACCAAAGGCAATCCATGGCAAGAAAACTGTGTGCTTGTTATATGATTCTGAAGAGGACTGTGTGGCGAACAGAACTGCTTTCCTGGAGTATGTCACCAACATCCGTGTGACTGAGATTCACCCAGCAGTATCCTGGCTTGAGTAAGTATGGCAGCAGTGTGGGCAAGGGATGCTATGGTAATGCTTTTTTCTGAGTTGTTTCAAATGGTATTCTGGCTGATTGTACCTTGCAGGAGATAGAATTATTGAAAATAGGTGCAGGAGTAGGCCATTCGGCCCTTTGGGTAAGCACCGCCTTTCAATATGATCATCCAAAATCATTAACCCCTACCTGCTTTCTCCCCAAATCCCTTGATTTCATTAGCCCTATGGGTTCTATCTACCTCTTATGAGGAGATTATTCATGTTGAAGGCCGAAATTAGGTAGCACGATGTTCGGAGGGGTCGGTCACTATCCTCATAATCACAAGCATGGCATTAATGATGGCTCACCAGGAATGAAGGGGGACCACGGTGGCGCAGCAGTAGAGTTTTAGGGCAGTCACGGTGGTTCAGCGGTTGGGTTGCTGCCTAACAGAGAATGCAGCACCGGAGACCCGAGTTCGATCCCGACTACGGGTGCTGTCTGTACGGAGTTTGTATGTTCTCCCAGTGACCTGCGTGGGTTTTCTCCGAACTATTCTGTTTCTTCCCACACTCCAAAGACCTACAGGTTTGTAGGTTAATTGGCTTGGTAAATGTAAAAATTGTCCCTCGTGGGTGTAGGATAGTATTAATGTGCGGGGATCGCTGGTGGCACAGACCCGTTGGGCCGAAGGGCCTGTTTCCATGCTGTATCTCTCAACTAAACTAAACTGAACTAAACTTAAAAAAATGTTGTGGGGGTCTGCCGAGAACAAAGGGGGAGCAGGCGGGGGGAAAGCCTACTGCCATGTACTTTGTAACTTTGTCGGGGGCCAGACACGTGACCACACTTGTGTACTGCCCAGGTTGTATGTAAAATAAAGTTTTTCACTGCACCTAGGTACTCATAGAAACATGTGAGAATAAAGTATCATTCATTCACTGATTTAGATTATAGTCATTATTATGGCAAGGGCCTGGAAATGGGAAACCACAACATGCTCAACGAGGCTGGGGAGTAAAGGCAATTTGGACACGGTGGCACAGTGGTAGAGTTGCTGCATTACCGTGCCCGAGACCCGGATTCAATCATGACCATGGGTGCTTCCTGTATGGAGTTTGTAAGTTCTCTCTGTGACCGCGCGGGTTTCCTCCCACACTCTAAAGATGTACAGGTTTGTAGGTTAATTGGTCGTGGTAAAATTTGTCCCTCGTATGTAGGATAGTTTTAGTATGTGGTATGTACGATAGGGTTTGTTTCCACGCTGTATCTCTAATACCTAAACTCTAAATCTGATGTCAGGTCCAGTTCTGAAGAGGTCAGTTATCTGACTCGGCCGTAAGAATGCTTCATGGTGCAAGTCTGAGATGTAATATTGTATTTTATGTATTCCAAGACAGTGGTGGCTCCCTTCTGAAACAATTGTGTAGCAATGATGCTCCCGGGGGTGTCTGTGGTTGTGAATTTCAATAGTTAGCAAGGATGATCAGTTGCCCAGTATTTAAATCTAATGCAGAAGCAGGTAGAGCAAGAGCTCAGGTGCTGCTTTTACCTACCCAGTGTTTCAGCAGCCTCATCAGCATTTATTAAAGAAGCCACCTATTGTTTCAAATTCTGACCACAACGAATTCAGAGTTTACAGTTTAGCCAAACATCAGACTGCAAACTGAAAGCTCCACTGTCAAAGATTAGACACAAAATGCTGGAGTAACTTAGCGGGACAGGCAGCATCTCTAGAGAGGAGGAATGGGTGACGTTTTGTGTCGACACCTTTCTTCAGACGATTAAAGATCAGTTCAGTTTAGTTTATTGTCACGTGTACAGAGGTACAGTGAAAAGCTTGTTGAGTGTTAACCAGTGAGATGAAAGACAATACACAATTACAATTGAGCCATCCACAGTACAGATGCATGATAAAGGGAATAACGTTTAGTACAAGTTGAAGCCAGTAAAGTCCAATCAATGGTAGTCCAAGGGTCACCAATGAGGTAGATAGTAGCTCAGAACTGCTTTCTAGTTGTGGTAGGACAGTTCAGTTGCCTGATAACCACTGCGAAGAAACTGTCCCTGAATCTGGAGCTGTGCGTTTTCATATATCTTCTATAGCTTTTGTCCGATGGGAGAGGAGAGAAGAGGGAGTGGCCAGGGTGAGACCATAAAGTCATAAGTAATAGGAGTAGAGTTAGGCCATTCAGCCCATTCAGCCCTACTCCACCATTCCATCATGGATGATCTATCTCTCCCTTTTAACCCTATTCTAATGCCTTCTCCCCATAACCTTTGACACATGTCCTATCTATCTCTGCATTAAAAATATCCACTGACTTGGCCTCCACAACCTTCTGTGGCAAAGAATTCCACAGATTCACCACCTACTGACCAAATAAATTTCTCATCATTTCCTTCCTAAATGAACGCCTTTTAATTCTGAGGCTATGACCTCTAGTCCAAGACTCTCCCACTAGTGGACACATCCTCTCCACATCCACTATCCAAGCCTTTCACTATTCTGTATGTTTCAATTAGGTCCCCCTTCATTCTTATAAACGCAAGCCAGTACAGGCCCAGTGCCGTCAAATGCTGATCATATGATAACCCACTCATTCTTGGGATCATTCTTGTAAACCTCCTCTGGGCCCTCTCCAGAGCCAGCACATCCTTCCTCAGATATAGTACACCCCTAAAAGTGTTGCTACACCGTTCCCACTTCTCAGTTCCACCCAAATAGCCTCCCTAGACGAACCCTCTAATCTATCCTGCCAAAGCACTGCTGTAATATCCTCTCTGACAAGCAATGCAACATCTCCACCTCTGGTCCCTCCAATTCTATCACCCCGGAAGCAACGAAATCCTGGAATATTTAGTTTCCAATCACAGCCCTCCTGCAACCATGTTTTACTGATTGCCACAACACATATTTCCAGGTGTCAATCCAGGCTCTAAGTTCATCCACCTTACTTACAATGCTCCTAGCATTAAAATATGCACATTTTTATAAACCCACCATCCTTTATTCTCTGTCCTATTATCTTTTTCATCTTTCTCGCCTACATTTTGGGTCCGAGTGCTTCCCTTCTCTGCCTCTTGCCCCACACCCTTCCCCTAGCCCCCTCTAATCCCGAGTCCCTCCCCCCAAGACCTTTCTAGTTTAAAGTCTCCCCAGTAGCCTTTGCAAATCTCCCTGCCAGGATATTGGTCCCCTTCGGGTTCAAGTGCAACCCGTCCTCTGCGTACAGATCATGCCTTCCCCAAAAGAGGTCCCAGTGATCAAGAAACTTGAATCGCTGCCCACTGGCACCAGTCCCTCAGCCACGCATTTTAGCCTCCACCTCATTTCATTCCTACTCTCACTGTCACGCGGCACAGGCAGTAATCCTGAAATTGTTACCCTTTTGGTCCTTCTCTTTAACTTTCCCCCCAACTCCCTAAATTCTCCCTTCAGGACCTCGTCACTTTTTCTGCCTATGTCATTGGTACCTATGTGTACCACAACATCAGGCTCCTCTCCCTCCCTTATCAGAATCTTTTGGACACGTTCTGACACATGCGAGACCCTGGCACCAGGGAGGCAAACTACCATCCGGGTCTCCCGACTGCGTCCACAGAATCGCCTATCCGACCCCCTAACTATAGAGTCCCCTATTACAATTGCCCTCCTCTTTTTGCTACCCTTCTGAGCATCAGGGCCGGTCTCTGTGCCGGAGGGCCCGGCCGCTGTTGTTGCCCCCAGCTAGGCTGTCCCCTAGCTGGGGGCAACAACAGCGGCCGTACTCAAACCCGAGTACCTATTTTCCAGTTGTACGGTCACAGGGGTACTCTCTAGCCCCTGCCTCTGCCCCTTGCCCTTCCTAACCGTGACCCACTTGTCTGCCTCCTGTGGTCTGGGAGTGACTGCCTCCCTGTAGCTCCTCTCTATTACCTCCTCACTCTCCCTGACCAGACGGAGGTCGTCGAGCTGCTGCTCCAGGTTCCTAACACGATCCTTTAGGAGCCCCATCCTTCTCTTCCAACGGCTCCTGTGGGCCTCTGAAAAAACAAGCCCCGCGCTAGATTTTATAGCTTACCGGTCGGGTGTCGCTCCTCCCCCTCCTTCTCTTCCAACGGCTCCTGTGGGCATCTGAAAAAACAAGCCCCGCGATTGATTTTATAGCTTACCGGTCAGGTGTCGCTCCTCCCCCTCCTCCTCTTCCAACGGCTCCTGTGGGCCTCTGAAAAAACAAGCCCCGCGCTAGATTTTAAACCTTACCGGTCGGGTGTCGCTCCTCCCCCTCCTCCTCTTCCAACGGCTCCTGTGGACCTCTGAAAAAAACAAGCCCCGCGCTAGATTTTAAACCTTACCGGTCGGGTGTCGCTCCTCCCCCTCCTCCTCTTCCAACGGCTCCTGTGGGCCTCTAACCTCTAGGGAAGATTCAAACAAGAGGGCATGACATGAGAATTAAGGGACAGAAGTTTAGGGGTAACGTGAGGGGGAACCTCTTTACTCAGTGGCTGTGTGGAATGAGCTTCCAGCAGAGGTGGTGGAGGCAGGATCGATTTTAACATTTAAAAGTAAAGTGGATAGGTATATGGACGTGAAGGGAATGGAGGGGTATGGTCTGAGTGCAGGTAGATGGGACTAGGGGAAAACAAATGGTCGGCACGGACTGGAAGGGCCGAGAGGGCCTGTCTCCGTGCTGTAATTGTTATATGGTTATATGGTGCCCAAAATGGCTCACAATATTCCAAATGCGGCCTGACCAGCGCCTTATAGAACCTCAGCATTACATCCCTGTTTTTGTATATAAGTCCTCTTGAAATAAATGCTAACATTGAGTTTGCTTTCTTTACTACCAATTCGACTTGCAGATTAACATTTTGGGAATCCTGCACCAGCACTCCCTTAGCACCTCCTTTGGTTCCTTTGCACCTCCGATTTGTGGATTATCTCCCCATTTAGAAAATAGTCTACGCCTTTATTCCTCCTATCAAAATGCATGACTCCACACTTTGCTCCTCTGTATTCCATCTGCCACTTCTCTGCCCACTCTCCCAACCTGTCCAAGTCCTTCTGTAGAGTCCCTGTTTTCTCTGCACTACCTGCCCTTCCATCTGTTTTTGTGTCATATAGGATACTGGTCCTTGATTATGCTGCTGGCCTTGCCGAGGAAGGGTGAGGTAAATGGAGTCAATGGGAGGGATGTTGGTTTGTGTGATGGTCTGGGCTGCTTCCACAATTTGCTGCAATTTCTTGCGGTCTTGGATGGAGTTGTTCCCAAACAAAACTCGGATGCATCCCGATAAAATGTTTTCCACGCCGCATCTGTAGAAGTTGGTGAGGGTTGTTGGGATCTTGCTGAACTTCCTAAGCCTTCTTGGGGAGTAGAGATTAATTCCAAAACAGTAATTTTATTTCAAATAATGATCAATGTTACACAAGGTAACATTGATATTGATAACCAGAATATCAATGTCAAATGATATTTGATATCCCATGTCAAATATCACACATTATGTAGGAAGATTTGGAGTTTATAAAATGTGTGCAGGATAGTTTTTTGCAGCAGTACATAGAGGTATCGACCAGAGAAGGGGCAGTGCTGGACCTCCTGTTAGGAAATGAGGCAGGTCAGGTGACGGAGGTATGCGTTGGTGAGCACTTCGGGACCAGTGATCACAATACCATTAGTTTCAATATAATTATGGAGAGAGTCAGAACTGGACCTAGGGTGGAGATTTTTGATTGGAGAAAGGCTAACTTTGAGGGAATGCGTAAGGATTTTAAAGGAGTGAATTGGGACACTTTGTTTCATGGGAAGGAGTAAGAGAAATGGAGGACATTTAAAGGGGAAATTGTAAGAGTACAGAATCTTTATGTCCCTGTTAGGTTGAAAGGAAATAGTAAAAATTGGAAAGAGCCATGGTTTTCAAGTGAAATTGGACACTTGTTTCGAAAAAAGAGAGATATCTACAATAATTATAGGAGGCATGGAGTAAATGAGGTGCTAGAGGAGTATAAAGAATGTAAAAAGAATCTTAAGAAAGAAATTAGGAAGGCTAAAAGAAGATATGAGGTTGCTTTGGCAAGAAAGGTGAAAGTAAACCCAAAGGGTTTCTACATAGAAACATAGAAATTAGGTGCAGGAGTAGGCCATTCAGCCCTTCGAGCCTGCACCGCCATTCAATATGATCATGGCTGATCATCCAACTCAGTATCCCGTACCTGCCTTCTCTCCATACCCTCTGATCCCCTTAGCCACAAGGGCCACATCCAACTCACTCTTAAATATAGCCAATGAACTGGCCTCAACTACCCTCTGTGGCAGAGAGTTCCAGAGACTCACCACTCTCTGTGTGAAGAAAGTCTTTCTCATCTCTGTCTTAAAGGATTTCCCCCTTATCCTTAAGCTGTGACCCCTTGTCCTGGACTTCCCCAACATCGGGAACAATCTTCCTGCATCTAGCCTGTCCAACCCCTTAAGAATTTTGTAAGTTTCTATAAGATCCCCTCTTAATCTCCTAAATTCCAGAGAGTATAAACCGAGTCTATCCAGTCTTTCTTCATAAGACAGTCCTGACATCCCAGGAATCAGTCTGGTGAACCTTCTCTGCACTCCCTCTATGGCAATAATGTCCTTCCTCAGATTTGGAGACCAAAAACTGCACGCAATACTCCAGGTGTGGTCTCACCAAGACCCTGTACAACTGAAGTAGAACCTCCCTGCTCCTGTACTCAAATCCTTTTGCTATGAAAGCTAACATACCATTCGCTTTTTTCACTGCCTGCTGCACCTGCATGCCTACTTTCAATGACTGGTGTACCATGACACACCAGGTCTCGCTGCATCTCCCCTTTTCCTAATCGGCCACCATTTAAATAATAGTCTGCTTTCCTGTTTTTGCCACCAAAGTGGATAACCTCACATTTATCCACATTATACTGCATCTGCCAAACATTTGCCCACTCACCCAGCCTATCCAAGTCACCTTGCAGTCTCCTAGCATCCTCCTCACAGCGAACACTGCCCCCCAGCTTAGTGTCATCCGCAAACTTGGAGATATTGCCTTCAATTCCCTCATCCAGATCATTAATTCTACAGCTATATTAATAGCAAAAGGATAACGAGGGATAAAATTGGACCATTAGAGAACCAGAATGGACAGCTATCTGCAGAGCCAAAAGAGATGGGGGAGATATTGAACAATTTCATTTCTTCGGTATTCACCAAGGAGAATGATGAGTTAAGGGGAAAAAGTAGAGTAGCTATGGAAACTATGAGATTCAAAGAGGAGGAATTACTGACACTTTTAAAAAATATAAAAGTGGATAAGTCTCCAGGTCCTGACAGGATATTCCCTAGGACATTGAGGGAAGTTAGTGTAGAAATAGCAGGAGCTATGACAGAAATATTTCAAATGTCATTAGAAACGGGAATAGTGCCGGAGGATTGGCGTACTGCGCATGTTGTTCCATTGTTTAAAAAGGGTTCAAAGAATAAACCTAGCAATTATAGACCTATTAGTTTGACGTCAGTGGTGGCAAATTAATGGAAAGGATACTTAGAGATAATATATATAAGCATCTGGATAAACAGGTTTGATCAGGAACAGTCAACATGGATTTGTGCCTGGAAGGTCATGTTTGACAAACCTTCTTGAATTTTTTTGAAGCGGTAACTAGGGAAATTGATGAGGGTAAAGCAGTGGATGTTGTCTATATGGATTTCAGTAAGGCCTTTGACAAGGTTCCCCATGGAAGGTTGGTTAAGAAGGTTCAATCTTTGGGTGTTAATGGCGGAGTAGCAAGATGGATTCAACAGTGGCTGAATGGGAGATGTCAGAGAGTAATGGTGGATGGCTGTTTGTCAGGTTGGAAGCCGGCGACCAGTGGGGTGCCTCAGGGATCTGTGTTGGGTCCACTGTTGTTTGTCATGTACATCAATGATCTGGATGATGGGGTGGAAAATTGGATATGTAAGTATGCAGATGATACTAAGATAGGTGGTGTTGTGGATAATGAAGTAGATTTTCAAAGTCTACAGAGAGATTGGGCCATTTGGAAAAGTGGGCTGAAAGATGGCAGATGGAGTTTAATGCTGATAAGTGTGAAGTGCTACATCTTGGCAGGACAAATCAAAATAGGACGTACATGGTAAATGGTAGGGAATTGAGGAATGCTGTGGAACAGAGGGATCTAGGAATAACTGTGCATAGTTCCCTGAAGGTGGAATCGCATGTAGATAGGGTGGTAAAGAAAGCCTTTGGTGTGCTGGCCTTTATAAATCAGAGCATTGAATATAGGAGTAGGGAAGTAATGTTAAAATTGTACAAGGCATTGGTAAGACCAATTCTGGAGTATGGTGTACAAATTTGGTCGCCTAGTTATAGGAAGGATGTCAACAAAATAGAGAGAGTACAGAGGAGATTTACTAGAATGTTGCCAGGGTTTGCAGCAACTATGTTACAGAGAAAGGTTGAACAAGTTAGGTCTTTATTCTTTGGAGCGCAGAAGGTTAAGGGGGGACTTGATTGAGGTCTTTAAAATGATGAAAGGGATAGACAGAGTTGACGTGGATACGTTTTTCCCATTGAGGGTAGGGAAGATTTAAACAAGAGGGCATGACATGAGAATTAAGGGACAGAGGTTTCGGGGTAACGTGAGGGGGAACTTCTTTACTCAGAGGGTGGTGGCTGTGTGGAATGAGCTTCCAGCAGAAGTGGTGGAGGCAGGATCGATTTTAACATTTAAGAGTAAAGTGGATAGGTATATGGACGTGAAGGGAATGGAGGGGTATGGTCTGAGTGCAGGTAGATGGGACTAGGGGAAAACGAATGGTCGGCACGGACTGGAAGGGCCGAGAGGGCCTGTTTCTGTGCTGTAATTGTTATATGGTTATATGGTTATATTAGTCTGGCCAATAATGCCAAACCTTAGTCTTGTTTGATACAGAGGGCCCCCTTGTCCTCTACTAATATTTATCTGTTGTTGAAGTCTTGATTTCTTCTTTCTGTTTTTATTTACAGAGGAGGACGAAGAATGACAATAAAAGGCAAAAATTTAGATGTGGTTAAACACATGCAGATATCATTATCTGAAGGTTGCAGGTCATTGATTGTAAGTTCATTTTATCTGCCTGTTCCTGAAAGGTGCATTAAATGTGGAATAACGGATATTTCAGATGGTGATGTTAATATTTAATTTGTAGGTGAACTCTGTATGTTAATGCCGGAGTCATAGTCATAGAGTGATATAGCGTTGAAACAGGTCCTTCGGCCCAATTTGCCCACACCAACCAACACGTCCCATCTACACTACTCCCACCTGCCTGCGTTTGTCCATATCCCTCCAAACCTACTATCCATGCACCTGTCAAAATATTTCCTAAATCTTGCTGTAGTCCCTGCCTCAACTACCTCCTCTAGTAGCTCGTTCCATTCACCCACCACCCTCTGTGTGAACCAGTTACCCCTCAGATTCCTATTAAATTTTATTCCCCCTTCACCTTAGACCTATGTCCTCTGTCCACAAATCTATTCTGGGCAAGAGACTCTGTGTGTCTACCAGATCTATTCCTCTCATGATTTGATACACCTTGCTATCTGTTTGTTGTCTAGAATTGTTCAGCTGATCAAGGGACCTGGACCTGTAAATCTCCATTTATGCAAAATGGAATTCCAGGCAACTACTCTGTATTTTTTTGCTTCTCTGGATCTGAGCAGCAAGTCCATCTGATATACCACGAGAATCCTAAATTTTACAACTTCACAAAGGTTATTGACGAAAAACAACTCCTGATAACAGTGATGGTAATAAAAAGTTCTTTCATTGTCTCAAATGCTTGACATGCACAGCTCACTTATTTTGAGGCATTCTCTAACTTTTATTTCTCCATTGACAATTTTTTTAATTTTGCAGCGAAAGGTAGATAATTTACAACTTTCTGAAAGTGACGTTAAGATCTTCGTTCCCAGGGATGCAGACGGTCAGTTAGAATGTAACATTACAGAAGTGATGGACGACAAAATAAAATGTGTATTAAACACAACTGACATTTCAATATCAGAATTACAGGTACATTCAAACAATTGTTTTTATTTGTGCTATTTTAGTGGTGAGATCATTCTTTGCACCGTCTCTTGTCATAGAGCGTGGAAACAGGCTCTTCAGCCCAACTTGCCCTCACCGGCCAACACTAGTCCCACCTGCCTGCATTTGGCCCATATCCCTGTCTGATCCATGTACCTGTCTAACTGTTTCTGAAATATTGGGATAGTCCCCGCCTCAACTATCTCCTCTGGCAGCTTGTTCCATACACCCACTACCCTTTGTGTGAAAAAGTTACCCTTCAGATTCCTATTAAATCTTTTCCCCTTCACCTTAAACTTATGTCCTCCAGTCCTCGATTTTCCTACTCTGGGCAAGAGACTGTGCATCTAACCCGATCTATTAAAAAAATTTTAAAAAAAACTCTTTAGATTCTGGAGTAGTTCCTGAGGATTGGCGGGTAGCAAATGTAACCCCTCTTTTTAAGAAGGGAGGGAGAGAGAAAACGGGGAATTACAGACCAGTTAGTCTAACATCGGTAGTGGGGAAACTGCTAGAGTCAGTTATTAAAGATGGGATAGCAGCACATTTGGAAAGTGGTGAAATCATTGGACAAAGTCAGCATGGATTTACGAAAGGTAAATCATGTCTGATGAATCTTGTGGAAATTTTCGAGGATGTAACTAGTAGCGTGGATAAGGGAGAACCAGTGGATGTGGTATATCTGGACTTCCCAGAAGGCTTTCGACAAGGTCCCACATAAGAGATTAGTATACAAACTTAAAAGCATACGGTATTAGGGGTTCAGTATTGATGTGGATAGAGAACTGGCTGGCAAACAGGAGCAAAGAGTAGGAGTAAACGGGTCCTTTTCACAATGGCAGGCAGTGACTAGTGGGGTACCGCAGGGCTCAGTGCTGGGACCCCAGCTATTTACAATATATATTAATGATCTGGATGAGGGAATTGAAGGCAATATCTCCAAGTTTGCGGATGACACTACGCTGGGGGCAGTGTTAGCTGTGAGGAGGATGCTAGGAGACTGCAAGGTGACTTGGATAGGCTGGGTGAGTGGGCAAATGTTTGGCAGATGCAGTATAATGTGGATAAATGTGAGTTATCCCACTTTGGTGGCAAAAACAGAAAGCAGACTATTATTTAAATGGTGGCCGATTAGGAAAAGGGGAGATGCAGCGAGACCTGGGTGTCATGGTACACCAGTCATTGAAAGTAGGCATGCAGGTGCAGCAGGCAGTGAAAAAAGCGAATGTATGTTAGCTTTTCATAGCAAAAGGATTTAGTACAGGAGCAGGGAGGTTCTACTTCAGTTTACAGGGTCTTGGTGAGACCACACCTGGAGTATTGCGTACAGTTTTGGTCTCCAAATCTGAAGGAAGGGACATTATTGCCATAGAGGGAGTGCAGAGAAGGTTCACCAGACTGATTCCTGGGATTTCAGGACTGTCTTATGAAGAAAGACTGGATAGACTCGGTTTATACTCTCTGGAATTTAGGAGATTGAGAGGGGAACCTATAGAAACTTACAAAATTCTTAAGGGGTTGGACAGGCTAGATGCAGGAAGATTGTTCCCGATGTTGGGGAAGTCCAGGACAAGGGTCACAGCTTAAGGATAAGGGGGAAATCCTTTAAGACCGAGATGAGAAAAACTTTTTTCACACAGAGAGTGGTGAGTCTCTGGAACTCTCTGCCAAAGAGGGTAGTTGAGGCCAGTTCATTGGCTATATTTAAGAGTTGGATGTGGCCCTTGTGGCTAAGGGGATCAGAGGGTATGTAGAGAAGGCAGGTACGGGATACTGAGTTGGATGATCAGCCATGATCATATTGAATGGCGGTGCAGGCTCGAAGGGCTGAATGGCCTACTCCTGCACCTAATTTCTATGTTTCTATGTTTCTATGTTTCTATTCCTCTCATGATTTTGTACACCTCTATAAGATCACACCTCATCCTCATAAGGTTGAAAGCCCTTGGAGAGGAGATTTACTCAAATGTAACCATGACTGGGGATAGAGAGACTAACAAAACTGGGGTTGTTCCTTCAAGAGAAAAAAAATGTATACGGATGTTCAAAATTTCATGAAGTCTTACAGAATAGATTTTTTTAAAACTGCGTCCACTGCCACAAAGTTCAGTAAGCAAAGGATACAGACTTAAGGTAACTGTAAAAAGAACCAAGGCTTGAGGTGGCATGGTAGTGCAGCAGTATAGTTCGTGCCTTACAGCGCCAGAGACACGGGTGCGATCCTGACAATGGGTGCTGTCTGTACGGAGTTTATATATTCTCCCCTTGACCTGTGTGGGATTACGAAAGGTAAATCATGTCTGACAAATCTTGTGGAATTTTTCGAGGATGTAACAAGTAGCGTGGATAGGGGAGAACCAGTGGATGTGGTGTATCTGGACTTCCAGAGGCTTTCGACAAGGTCCCACATAAGAGATTAGTATACAAACTTAAAGCATACGGCATTGGGGGTTCAGTATTGATGTGGTTAGAGAACTGGCTGGCAAACAAGAAGCAAAGAGTAGGAGTAAACGGGTCCTTTTCACAATGGCAGGCAGTGACTAGTGGGGTACCGCAAGGCTCAGTGCTGGGACCCCAGCTATTTACAATATACATTAATGATCTGGATGAGGGAATTGAAGGCAATATCTCCAAGTTTGCGGATGACACTAAGCTGGGGGGCAGTGTTAGCTATGAGGAGGATGCAAGGTGACTTGGATAGGCTGGGTGAGTGGGCAAATGTTTGGCAGATGCAGTATAATGTGGATAAATGTGAGGTTATCCACTTTGGTGGCATTTATGACTATTATTTAAATGACTATTATTTGGTGATTATTATCTAAATGGTGGCCGATTAGGAAAAAGGGAGATACAGTGTGACCTGGGTGTCGTGGTACACCAGTCATTGAAAGTAGGCATGCAGGTGCAGCAGGCAGTGAAGAAAGCGAATGGTATGTTAGCTTTCATAGCAAAAGGATTTGAGTATAGGAGCAAGGAGGTTCTACTTCAGTTGTATAGGGTCTTAGTGAGACCACACCTGGAGTATTGCGTACAGGTCTGGTCTCCAAATCTGAGGAAGGACATCATTGCCATAGAGGGAGTGCAGAGAAGGTTCACCAGACTGATTCCTGGGATGTCAGGACTGTCTTATGAAGAAAGACTGGATAGACTCGGTTTATACTCTCGAGAATTTAGGAGATTGAGAGGGGATCTTATAGAAACTTACAAAATTCTTAAGGGGTTGGACAGGCTAGATGCAGGATGATTGTTCCCAATGTTAGGAAGGTCCAGGACAAGGGGTCACAGCTTAAGGATAAGGGGGAAATCCTTTAGGACCGAAATGAGAAGGACTTTTTTCACACAGAGAGTGGTGGGTCTCTGGAACTCTCTGACACAGAGGGTAGTGGAGGCCAGTTCATTGGCTATATTTAAGAGGGAGTTAGATGTGGCCCTTGTGGCTAAGGGAATCAGAGGAGAGAAGGCAGGTACGGGATACTGAGTTGGGTGATCAGCCATGATCATATTGAATGGCGGTGCAGGCTCGAAGGGCCGAATGGCCTACTCCTGCACCTAATTTCTATGTTTCCCGAGGATCTCCAGTTTCTTCCCACACTCCAAAGAGGTGTGGGTTTGTAGGTTAATTGGCTTGGTAAAATGGTGAAAAGAAATTCGCCCTAGTGTGTGCAGGATAGTGTTACGTGGATACGTTTTTCCCATTGAGGGTAGGGAAGATTCAAACAAGAGAACATGACATGAGAATTAAGGGACAGAGGTTTAGGGGTAACGTGAGGGGGAACATCTTTACTCAGAGGGTGGTGGCTGTGTGGAATGAGCTTCCAGCAGAAGTGGTGGAGGCAGGATCGATTTTAACATTTAAAAGTAAAGTGGATAGGTATATGGACGTGAAGGGAATGGAGGGGTATGGTCTGAGTGCAGGTAGATGGGACTAGGGGAAAACAAATGTTCGGCACGGACTGGAAGGGCCGAGAGGGCCCGTTTCCGTGCTGTAATTGTTATATGGTTATATGGTAATATGGTTAGTGTGCGGGTATCGGTGGTCGACGCGGACTCGGTGGGCTGAAGGGCCTGTTTCTCAGGGGTTGAGAATGTTTTAATATAATGAGTTCTGGTTGCAATGGTAGAAGATTGGGTGTTAACTTTCATAAGGAACTTGAAAAGAAGAGCTTCTCAAGGCATTAAAGAAAGATTACACAGCTCTGCAAAGAGGCTATAGAGGCATAATGGGCTAAATTGCATCCTTACATATTGTACAATGTATACAGAATTGCACATCCTGTCCTGCCATACCATAATTTGAAGGAAATCTATTTTACTAAATGTATTTTTTCATTCAAATACAAAGGTTATTTCAAGTTAATGTTGCTCTATACAGAGGGTAATGGTAATAAAGCTGATAGGATCTTATGGTACCCGGACGCGGCGTCGACAGACAACAGTCCGAAGCAAAGAAGCCGAAGCTAAAGAACCGAATAGAAACGAGGCCGAAACGCGAATGAACCAAAAGAGCCCAAAGACGAAACGCCTACTAACCGAAAGGATGGGACGCCTAAATGCAAACTAACCAAAAAGGCGGGACGCCTAAACGCCTATGAACCAAAAGGCTGCGTCGCCTAAAAGCAAACTTATCGAATTACTGCTCAGTCGATACGCCACCTACCTGAAAGGCGGCGGCGCCTACAGGTCAACGGACCGACAGCCGCTCAACAGAAAAGTCCAATAATGGACTTGGCGTTGCCGGTGGGCGGGACTGATGTGATGGAACCCGCGCCCATCACATCATCCTGAAGGCATGAACATTGGCCCAAACCTCCGCTCCACCCGACCCGCAGCCCGCGGAGGGTGGCCATGAGAGAGTGGGGGCTGCACACCTTCGGCCGCTTTCAACTTAGTGCTTATGTTCAGATTGCCCAGTCACCTATGGCTTGTGTGGGAAAATGAACCCCTTGCTCCCGTCTCCCCCTTCTCTCTCCCCCTCTCTCTCTCTCTCCCTTCTCTCTCCTCCTCTCTCTCCCCTCTTCTCTCTCTCCTTCTCTATCTCCCCCTTCTCTCTTTCTTCCCCCCCCACCCGCTCTCTCTCCCTTCTCTTTCTCCCCTTCTCTCTCCCTTCTCTCTCTCCTCCGTCTCCACCCGCAGTAGCGTCCCACAGTCACTGACCGCGATGCACCGCCATCGGACCCCAACCTCCACACCAGGGTGACCCCCCCTCTGACCCCCGGTCTTTGACATCCACACCAGGGTGATTCATCCCGGCCGCGGGGTCAGACGGTTTATATATCACCGTCTCGGTGTTTGCGGAACGAGCCCAAGCTCCCACCCACAAAACAGGCAGCATCTCTGGAGAGAAGGAATGGGTGACGTTTTGTGCCGAGACCATTCTTCAGAGTGCGTCTGAAGGGTCTCGACCCGAAACGAGGGGGGGAGAGAGAAGGGGGAGACGGGAGCGTGGGGTTCATTTTCCCACACAAGCCATAGGTGACTGGGCAATCTGAACCCAAGCACCAAGTTGAAAGCGGCCGAAGGTGTGCATCCCTCGGGACAGCCCACACTCTTCCACGGGCGGGTTGGGTGGAGCGGAGGTTTGGGGCAATGTTCATGCCTTCACGGTGATGTGATGGACGCGGGGGTCTGGACCAATCGCTGACAAGTCCTGCCCCCCCAGCAACGCCAAGTCCATTATTGGACCTTTCTGTTGAGTGGCTGTCGGTCCTTTGGCCTGTAATTTTTACCGAAGCCAATTAACCTACAAACTTGTATATCTTTGGAGTGTGGGAGGAAACCAGAGCACCTGGAGAGAACCCACGCAGGTCACAGGGAGAATGTACAAACTCTGTACAGACAACAGACCTGGTCATGATCGAACACGATTCTCTGGAGCTGTAAGGCAGCAACTCTACCGCTGCGTCACTGTGCCATCCTGTAGGACTTTTATGATGTTTGCGTTAGGATTGCTCTTAGAGTGAAAACAGGAATTGCGAACTAAAAGATGAATACGTTATGTCATTCCAGACCTATGTAAATATTATGAATTGATACAAGTTTGGAGTAGAATCTTGCCATTCCCAATCCTGAGAATGCATTATACACACAGCAAAAAAATCAACACTTGTTTCAACCCTTGGTTTAAGATGTGGGAATGCGATTTTCATCATTCACATTCCAGAATAAATCCCTGCAACTTTCCAAATCCCTTAAAATCCTGCAACAGGGAAAACATACTGCACCATTCTGAACTGAGAAGGCCAGAGACAGACCATTTATCATTCTGAGGAAGAATTTACACCAAAGATAGACACAAAATGCTGGAGTAACTCAGCGGGTCAGGCAGCATATCTGGAGAAAAGGAATAGGTGACGTTTCGGGTCAAGACTCTTCTTCAGACCCTATCATTCAAAGTGGAATATTGAAATCGTTGATTTAAAATCTTAATCATTTACAGTTATTAACTCCTGGTGACTTAGATCTTGTTGCTTTAAAAGTGTTAAAGTTATGTTTTCTACTTAGGTGAGAATTGGACAATACATTAAGAATCTAATGGGTCCATCTACCAACAAACCCATTTTCTTTGGATTACTTGTGATCCCTGTTATGCTGGTGATTTTCATTGTCAGTAAGTATTTAATATACAGTGTTAAATATTATTCGATAAAATAACTGATCTCTGTTAGTGTTCTCCCAGTCTTGCCTGCCACTTGCTTTGGCCAGAGTTGGAATAATGAGAATGAGGGAGGGACATGGGATGTGGGGTGGATCCATGTAGAGATGTATGGATAGCAGAAAGGGAATGATGGAACAAATCTGAACTGATGGATTCATAGTTTAATAGATGAAGATTGAGTGAACATGGAGAAATGGATGGATGGATGAATAGAGGATAAGAACTGTTCCTAAACTCACTGTGGTTGTGTAATTAAGGCATCAAGAATTAATTACAGGCCAAGTGTGTGTTATTGCAGTTGGTCAAAATTGGATTAAACTTAGAATGACTCTGGGTGACCTAATCATCTGTGCATCTTCAGCAGCTTACAACCCAGCAGTATGAAATATTGATTTCTCTAACTTCAAGTAACCCTTGCTTTCCGTCTCTCCGTCTCTCGGCATTTTACTAGTTTCAAAGTTGTCTTGTAGAGTCTCATTGTCTGTAACGTCTTCACCTAGCTCACAGCTAATAATAGCCTGGTTCCTTTATCATTGTTACTTTTTTGCATATCTCTCATTCATTTGTTCTATATCTTTCTATATCATTGTCTATATTTCTCATTTCCCTTTCCCCTGACTCTCAGTCTGAAGAAGGGTCTCGATCCGAAATGTCACCCATTCCTTTTCTCCAGGGATGCTGTCTGACCCGCTAAGTTACTCCAACATTTTGTGTCTAGCTGTAACAAGATTCAATATATGGGAAACAAAAAACCTAAATGCTGAAAGAACTCAGCTAGCCAAGCAGTATCTATGGGAAGAAAAAACACTTAATGTTTCAGGTCTGATGAATAATTTTCAACCTGACAACAAGGTTGCCTCTTTCCAGAGGTGCTGCTTGACTGGCTGAATTAATAAGGTTATAAGGGATAGGAGCAGTAGTCAAGTGTACTCCGCCATTCAATCCCTGGCTGATCTATCTCTCCCTCCTAACCCCATTCTCCTGCATTCTCCCCATAACCCCTGACACCTGTACAAGTCAATAATCTATCTATCTCTGCTATAAAGAATTAATTCAGCATTTGTTTTTGTTTCAAAGTTTAACAATCTGCAGTTTTATTTTTCCATGTATGGGAAATCATCAAAAAGGCAGCAGTATTAGAAATATTTAAGGAAATGCTTTTAAAGATATTGGAACATTTTAATTTGATGACGGAGTGTGGTTTTCACAAGCTTAATTCTGCATTATTATTTAGTATTATATATTTTTTGTCTAGTAATTTTGACTAGAAATCTGAGACTTCTGATTTTGGAAATATTGCCCCTGCAGTGGTTAATGTTATTTGACCTGGAACTTAGTTTCCTTTGATTCACAGTTGATCAAATTATTCCCTTTCTCCAGTATATTGTCGGGCATCACATCAGAAAGACAAGCAATTCTCTAAAAAACTGGATTCCCAAATGGAGCTCTTGGAAAGTCAATTCCGGACACAAATTCGAGAAGGTAACTAGTAAATGTTTAATGCTGAAAGTTTAACTATTGCATTTAGCAATGCATCATCTATGGTAGTAAAGGTAGTACTGTACTTCTGAGTTTCACTAATCTATTTTAGTTTAGTTTAGTTTATTGTCACATGTGCCGAGGTACAGTGAAAAGCTGTTTGGTGCATGCTAACCAGTCAGCGGAAAGACAATACATGATTACAATCGAGCCATTTACAGTGTATAGCTACATGATAAGAGAATAACGTTTAGTACAAGGTAACACCAGCAAAGTCTGATCAAGGATAGTCTGAGTATCACCAAAGAAGTAGATAGTAGTTCAGAACTGCTCTCTGGTTGTGGTAGGATGGTTCAGTTGCCTGATAATAACTGGGAAGGAACTGTCGCTGAATCTGGAGGTGTGCGTTTTCACACTTCTATACATTTTCCCTGATAGGGGAAGGGAGAAGAGGGAGTGGCCAAGGTGCGACTCGTCTTTGATTATGCTGCTGGCTTTGCCGAGGCAGCGTGATGTATAAATGGAGTCAATAGAGGGAGGTTGGTTTATGTGATGATCTAGGCTGCGTCCACAATTTGTTGCAATTTCTTGTGGTCTTGTAAGTCAGTCCCCCTTGGTTCCCCTTCCTGACAGTCTGATGAAGGGTCTCGACCCGAAATGTCTCCTATTCCTTTTCTCCAGAGATGCTGTCTGACCTGCTGAGTTACTTCAGCATTTTGTATCTATCTTCAGTAAACCAGCATCTGCAGTTCCTTTTTATACATATCTTTAATAGTAAGATTTTACTTCGGAGTCACGTGAGTGACGACGTGAAGACCCCGCCAGCACGCATGCGCGACATATCGTCAAACGCATTGTGGAAGCGACAGTCGGGAGGAGCGCCGCTCCTCCAGCGCAAGTTTTCAAAACTCACTGAAGGTAAGTCTTACCTTTTCTGGTGAGCGTGGCGACTCGGTGTGATTTCTTTTTCAGGAGGAAGCACCATGGAGTCGCGTAAGGGAGAGCAGCAGCTGATGCCGCTGCTGTGGAAGCAGCCAGCAGCGTGCCGTCTCTCCAGAGCTGCAGGTGCTGCCAGCAGCTCCCGGCTTCTCGCCGCTACAGACCGCAGGTACGCCGCGGTCGGCGGCAAAACAACCCGGAAGTCGGACAGGACCGTTGACTCGGCTGGGTCCGGACCTGAAGACACCCCATTCCCGGATAGGGACGACGGGCGTCTTTCCCGCAGGAGCGGATGGGGAGCAGTGCTCCAGCGTGACCTGCTTATGCAGGGGCAGAGTCACAGTGGGTCTCCTCGCAGACCCACGGCAGGATCCTTTCAAGGACTGCCAAATGTCTCACCCTCTTCGGAGGGGAGCATTAGGGGTCAGAGCTGGGCTGACCCTGAAGAAGGGGCAATGGCTGAACAGTCAACTATGAGGGGTGCCAGAAGAGAGCGCAGCAGAAGAATTGTGGGAACACATGCTGTACCAACTCAGGAAGGACTACCTATACAAAGCTGCAAGCCAGTACAAAATACATGGCTACAAACCAGCTACAGGAGCAAGCCATTAACTTTATGGCTGGGAAATACATTGCTCTAGAGAACTCCATTCTCTTAAAGTACCAGCAGTCTATGACCCCATCTGGGGCAACAGCAGCCCATCTATAAGGAACCAGGAGGGGAAGCTCCAGAGGAAACTGCTGGCTGCTAATATCACAGCAGTACCAGGACAACTGATGGGGTTGATTTGCCTGAAGAGCTACTAAATGCTCTAGCAGACTGTGTAATATTCAGTGGAGATTAACAGTTACAGGAAGAGCATCATCAAGAATGGCGGAATTATGCAAGACAAGTAGCACACAGGCGCCAAAATTGCTGTTGGGGGACCTCCCGAAGCAGGTGAAAGACCTGTATGAGGAAGCCAAGGCTATAGGCCTGATCAAGGTGCCAAGCACTTCTAAAACCCACTATCAACAGCAGCAGCACCCCTACACACCCACCAGACATCGGTACTATGGAAGACCATCTGGTGGTGAAAGCTCGAAGGCCGGCCCACCTGCACAGCGGTCTTTCAGACCATGGCCCAGCCCGGCCTTCATGGAAAATGCGCCAACCCCACAACGCAGCAACACAATACCAGAAGAAACAAGTGCGGAGACAACCCACACAACACCGGTAACCATGGAGGTAGGTGGGTCTGGTTGTCATTGCATGTCCGATTTATCAAAAGTGGTGGACGGTTGCACTTGCTTCATCATGTGTGCTGCACTTTTACCTCTGAACTTTTACATACTCGGAAGTATTCAGAATAACAAAATTGAATTTGTATACGAACTACCCGTCCCAGTTCAGCATACGCCTAGCAGGAAGTTTATACTTCACAAAAAGAGAGAACAGCAGGCCATGGTGAACTGTTAAGACTAAACACAAAAGGGAATTGAGAAAACAATCAGAGAATTTCAAGAGTTCGTATCAAATATATTTATAAAAAACTAAAAAGATGGCGGTTGCCGTATCATTACAGATTTGACCGAACTAAATACTTCCGTTCAGTATGCCCATTTCAAATTAGACACGTTTGTCACACACAGGATCATCGTAAATACCTGAAATTTATCTGGATGGGACAGCTATGGCAGTATAAGGCCTTACCCAATGGGTTGTCATCAGCACCCAGGCTATTACAAATTTATTAAAACCAGCTTTAGCATACTTAAGGAAACATAACCATATCGTCATGGCTTACCTTGATGATATTCTCATTGTAGGTGAAAAATTGGAGCTGGCTACATTGGCAGTATCAGCCACAACACAGGGATTTAACGTACATCCAGATAAATCAAAATTGGAACCCTCGACTACCATGGATTATTTGGGGTTCACTATTGACTCTGTTCATATGTCTATCACCTTGCCACCAAACAAAGTGACAGACTTGATGGGAGTATGCAAAAGCCTCACTGGCATCAGGGAACCATCCATTCGGCAAGGAGCAAGAGTGATTGGGAAATTGGTGGCTGCGTTCCCAGCAGCACAATTGGACCACTCCATTATTAAAACCTGGAAGAGGGAAAATTTAGCTCTCAAAAATCATGCAGGCCATTTCAAAAGGCCTATGCAGCTACCAGGGAAAGCAAAACCAGAATTAAACTGGTGGATAGAAATGCTCAGCATTGTTCTAACCCCATCACTATCATATATCCCTAGGGTACATTACAGACTGATGCCAGTGCTAAAGGTTGGGGAGCAACTAATACCACCGCAAGTTGTGGTGGCAGATGAGTGCACAAAAATTATCCTGTTTAAAGCACTAGGAATTAATTATCTAGAAATGCTGGTAGCATTTCATGGACTCACGGCCTACTGCTCAGATGAGCACCAGTTGCATGTACGGTACAAATTGTTGATACCACAGTGGGGGCCTATATATAATCATATGGGTGAAATAAAGTCGATATCATGTGATGAATTGGCTAATAATATCTGGCACCGGTGTCTGGGAGAGAGATTTGGATCTCAACCACTTACCTTCCAGGTAAGCTAAATACAGTGGCAGACACCAGGTCACGTAAATTCAACGACAACATTAAATGGATGTTGGATCGGAAAGTGTTTACAGATATTATAGACCGGTATGGGACACCAGATATCGACCTTTTTTCCATCCAGACTAATTCACCAACTACCAACATATGTTGCTTGGGAACCAGACCCAGGGGCAGCAGCGATGGACGATTTCTCGTTGCATTGTGGGGGGGGGATTTCTTTTGCTATGCATTTTCCCCTTCTGCCTCATCAGGCGGGTCTTACAAAAATTAAACAAGACTCCGCAACGGGTAACATGGTTCCCAACAGTACAAAGATGGCCTCAGAACCCTGCATCTGGATCAACAACGGCCAAGGAGGTTGGTACACCCCGTGACGAGAAAGTTATCCGTGCCATGACTGTATGAACTTGTTGATTTGCAGTTTCTGAACAGGACATTTCTGGGATACGGACTCTCCGACAGGACGATCAATGCCATCTCAGCGTCGTGCAGGGAGTCCACGAGAAGACAGTACCTTATATATATCAGGAAATGGGAAGTGTTCTGCACCAGGACGAACACTACATATGACTCAGCCACCAACACTGAAGTGCTGGAGTTCTGGCCACCCTTCATTTCGATGAAAGATTGAGTTACAGTGCCATTATTGTGCAAGGAGTGCCCTATCTAATATCTGGGCAGAGGGAGTGATCACCTGGCTATAGGATCACACCCACTAGTACCTAAACGAATGAGGGGTATTTGTACTCTATCCCCCCCAGGCCCAGATACACCCATACATGGGACATAGGTATAGTATACACCATGTTACGAGGATGGACACCAATATCGGGACTCACTCTGGACAAACTAATATCCTGGATGGGAATGATTATGGCACTTGGATCAGCACAACGGGTCCAGTCCTTACAGAAGCTAGTATAGGACGTCATGTCTGTCACAAATGGCAGATAACCTGCTACATACAGGGGTACTTAAACAAGACTGACCCGGTTCCTCTGGCCAATATTAGAGTTCTGGCCTATCCTGCAGATAGTCGGGCCTGCATAGTGACACATATTTTGCAATATATAGAGTCACCAAGACACTTAGGGGCACAGAGAGAGCTTCTCATAAGCCATAAATGCCCTCACCTAAGGTCACAGTGCAAACCATATCCAGATGGTTAGAGTGGTATTACGTGCAGCGGTGGATACTAATGTTTCAAATCTCACTCCACCAGGGCTGCATCTACATCGGACGCTAGGATGATGGGAGTTCCTATGGACCACATCCTTGCCACAGCGGGTTGGAGCAATGAACGCATTTCAATGCTTTATAATAAACCCGTGGCCGCTCCTGAGACGTTTGCAGGGAAAATTTAAGTTCTGTAAAATAAATTACCCAATGTGGGGCATATTATTTTAGGTATGAATAATACCTTTATTGTTTTTCAGCACAGTGTCGTGTGTGAAATACGTTCATCCTCCTTCCCAGAATGGCAGTGTGTGAGCATGGTCTCGTTCCAGGGCATGAAATCACAGAGCTTTGAAATCTTCACGTAGTCACTCATGTGACTCCAGAGTAAAATAGTAAGATTAAATGAGAACTTACCAGTTTGAAGTTTGATCTTTATTTTATGAGGAGTTACGATGAGGGATTACGTGCCCTCCGCTCCCAAAACCCTCTATTATAAAGTTCAACTGGTATGGAAGTTCTCTCTTATCTTACTATATTAGTCTACTCTGGTATCTGTGATTTCACACCACTGCTTTGAAGAATGTCGCGCATGCGTGCTGGCAGGGTCTTCACGTAATCCCTCATCGTAGCTCCTCATAAAATAAAGATCAAACTTCAAACTGGTAAGTTTTCATTTTATCTTACTATTTTACTTCGGAGTCACGTGAGTGACTACGTGAAGATTTTCAAAGCTCTGTTTCATGCCGTGAACACGAGTCCATGCCACACACTGCATCAGTTGACCAAGGATGAGTGAAATTAATAATGCATTCAGACATGACATAGATTTAAAACATGCTGATGCTTTTTAATGAACAAATGATACCAATAGTGACCCCTCTCATCCAGGAGGAAATTATAAAACAGAACCTAAAATAGAGTTGGCAAATACCCCCGGTTTGGCAATGTGTTTGTTATAAAACGTTTGGAAAGTTCGTTCGTTTGACCATCCTGCGGCCGCTAGGATGTGGTCCAGTGGAACATCCATAACCCTCGCTGCTGATGTTGTTGCAGCCCTGGTGGAGATTTGAAAACATCTGTGTCCACTCCTGCACAAGCCAGAACCCATTTTAACCACCTAGAGATGGTCTGTGCTGATACCTCCTTATGAGTTTTTTTGTAACTAACAAACATTGCTAGTTCAAAGCCTCTAAGGCTCTTAGCGACCTTAATGTACTGTTGTAGATGTGTGACCACACTCAACCGAAGGTCCATAGGGTATGCCATGTAAACTAATTTGAGACCGGACACCCCTGGTCTGCTCTGCTTGACTAAGTCATAAACATAAAATATTATATTATTTGCAGATGTAACCATCCTGTCCAGTCGCAGCTTATGCAACGACTGGACCCGTTGCGCTGAAACCAGCACCATGAGCATAACCACTTTGTAAGTGAGTTTGACCAAGGACAGAAATGTAGCCGGAGCCCACCGGCGAAGCAGCGTCAGCACCAAGTTAACATCCCATATCTCCGCGTGCCTGGGCCTGGGGGGATTTGAGTTGAAGATACCCTTCATAAACCTGGATATCAGTGGGTTAGACCCAACAGAATGGTTTCCCTTCTCAGCAACAAGTATGAAGATAAGGCACACCTGGCACAATTTATGGCACTATCTCAATCTCATCAAAATATAGTTTTGTGAGGAATTCCAACACATCTGTTATACATGCCGTGTCATACGATATGTTGGACTGTAAACAGAACACTTCCCATTTCTTGATATAGGGGATGTACTGTTTCTTGGTACTATCTCTCCAGGCCGTAGTGATCACATCCACCGTACGATCTGACAGTCCGAGCCCCAGGAAAGGTCTTCTCAGAGTCTGCAAACCAACAAATTGATTCGATCATGCAGTGGATGGTTCTCCCCAGTCACGGGGTAAACCATCAGATTTCTGCGTTTGGGAACAGCCATAAAAGGCTCTGTTATCATTCCCAGTATGAGTGGGAACCATGGCTGTGTAGGCCAGTCAGGCACTACCAATGTTCCCGAGGCGGAGTCGATGCTTGCTTAAGGTGGATCTTAAGCAAGCATCGACTGATGAGGCAAAATGGGGGAAATGCATAGAACATTCTTCACCGGTGTAGTGAGAATGCATCTACCGCCACTGCCCCTTCCATACCGAGCGACAATGTCGTTAAACACTTTATGATTCAACATCCATTCTGTGTTGTCATTGAATTTCCGTGACCTGGTGTCTGCCACCATGTTAAATCTACCTGGTAAGTAGGTAGCTGAAATCCAAATGTTTCTTGTAATACACCAGTGCCAAATAAGGTTAGCCAATTTATCACTGGATACTGACTTGATTCTACCCATGTAATTAATGTATACCACCGCGGTAGTGTTGTCAATCTGAAGTTGAACATGCAGATGATGCATATTCCCACAATAAGCATTCAACCCATAGTGCTCCCAGCAGCTCTAAGTAGTTAATACCATGTAACTGAAGAATTGATGACTCATGCACATTCCATCTGCCTCCGCAGCTAGAGATGGTATTAGCAGCTCCCCATCCTAGAGCACTAGCATCAGTTTGTTGACCAAAATGTTACTGGAGCAATGCCGAATATTAGTCATCCACCATTGTAACTCATAAATGGCTTCAGCTGGCAATCGCATAGGTCTGTTGAAGTGAACTGCATGGAATTTGAGTGCCTGCTTCTTTGCACGTTGTAAATTTTGATAATGCAAAAGCCCAAACAGTGCAGCTGGAAAAGCAGCCACTAATTTGCCAATTATACTGGCTACTTGTCGAATAGAAGGTTGCTCCTTAACAATAAGATTGTTACAGGCTTCTAATAATTCTAATCTCTTGCCCCAAGGCAGAGTCACAGACATGTGAATAGAGTTAATGGTTAATCCCAAATAATCAATCTCTAGATGGTATCAACTTGGATTTAACTGGATGGATGGGAAACCCCAATCTCTAAAACATGTTTAGTGGCTGAAACAGCTAATTTAGCTAATTTCAGAGTTTTCCCTATGATTAGGATATCATCCCAGTATGCCATCACAATATGATTTTGAGCTCAATAATTTTGTAAATAATCTGGGGGCTGAAGTTAACCCATTAGGCAACGCTTTAAACTGCCATAGTTGCCCCATCCAGCTAAACTTCAAATATCTCCGGTGATCACAGTGAATGGGTACCGAATAATATTCATCTTTGAGATTGATGCATGTCATATAATATCCTTTGGAAACCAGTTGTTTGGCAGTAACAAAGTTTTCCATTTTGAAATGTCTATACTGCACAAAGGAGTTATGTCGAGTCAAATCAGGGATGATTCAGCATCCTCCATCCTTCTTTTGTCTTGTAGATATATTAGAAACAAATTGTTGGAGACCTTAAATCTGGAAAAAATTAGATTTGTCTTAATTGATAAACCAGAATTATTTATTAGAATATGGTCGCCATTCATAGATTATTTGAAGGGGTAGAATGGGCTAGCGCTGAGGCTTGACGGAAGCTTGAACCCAGGACTAGACGAATAGTTTTGTTTTCTTACCTACAGACCTATCTCCTAAGTTGTATTATAGATAGTTTATTTTATGTTTCTAAGTGTTTTTTTCTTTCTCTTTATTTTTTCTATCTATTAAAATAAAAACATAAATTAAAAAAAAAAAAAAAAAAAGAAACAAATTGGTGAGGTTCATGACTCGGCATCTCAATTACCCCTTTTGTATATAACGATTGAATTTCAGCTTGTACATCCAAACCTTCCTGTTGTGAATGAACAAATGTCCGGTTTGGTGTATGCTGTGTGGGTGGAAATGAATTGGGAAGGAATTCGATTTGGAATACTGTGGTATACTGTGCAGTATAAACGGATCTGATGTTATCCAACGCCATTCATTCAAAAACAAGTGTAATCTCCCACCAACTTGTAACTGATCCATACACCCTATGTTCCGGAAAGATCCAGACCCACCTACCTCCATAGTTACCGGTGGATGTATGTTTTTTATTTCCGCCCCCGAGGTTTGGGGGGTAGGGCTAATGGCGTGCGCGAACTGTGCATCTTTGACGAGGGCCGGCCTGAGCCTTGGCCTAAAAAAGACCTCTGTGTTTGGCCTTCGAGCTGCCACCAGCTTCAGCGAACCGCTTGCTGCTGTAGGGGTGCTGCCGCCGGAATGATGAAGCTTTGTTTGTCGATGGAGCCTTCATCAGCCTGTCAGCTTTCGCTTCTTCGTCCAGGTCTTTGACCTGCTTAGGCAGATCTGCTCCAAACAAATAATTCGGCGGCTGTACATTGCTGGCCCTGCACAGTCCCTGCACAGTCCCGCAAACTTGAGGTTCAGGGCTGGTCAGATGGCATTTTTACGAAAGCAGTTAATTTCAAAATGTGCGTTGCACATTAATGCCAGGGCAACCTGTTGCACATCAGACAAGGGACCCCCCATCCACAGACCTGGCAAAGGCCGTGATGCCTGAAGCCAGCAATTTTAGGATTCTCTGGAGCTGCATCTCCTGGGCTTTGATGCCCCCTCCGATGTAACCCCAGATGGAGCTGTTAATAGTCGGCACGTTTAGTGAAGCACAATTAGCAGGTGTGTGGTATTTCATAGATGTTTCCACCATTACCTGTTCCTGGAGCTGGTGTGATGCAAGGTAATTAATGGTCGTAGCTAATTCCTCATCCAGCGGCTACCCTATTTGCGAGGGTATCGCAAACTTTGATGCCATAGTAGGCAAATCCGCTTCACGCACCTCGTGCATCGTGGTATGCTCTCTGGACATACCTCCGAACTCCGAGTCAGTCCAAAACTGACCCGTGTGCTCCCCTCCTCAGAGAGGGAGACATTGTGCAGCCCTGAACCAGGCGCTGCCGTAGGCCCCCGAGGAGACCCGTTCCTTGGAGCATATCATGATGGAGCATCCTTTCCATCAGGTGCTCCATCCAGGATAAACGCCCGAAGACGCTATCCATTGTAGGAAGCGAACCCTCCTGGCCTGACTCGTCCGAGTCAACTGGCCTTTCAGACTTTTTCTTGGCTTTCCCTCCTAGCAGGGTTGCCAAGTTGCTTTCAACAGGCTCCAAGTCTTAGGTCGCTGGGCGCACCGCCAGCGACTCAGATGGCAAAATCAACGGCTGCCCGCTCCTGCATTCCCGCAGTCCGTAGCTGGTTTCCCCGTGGCCCGTCTGGACCTCACCCTAGATTTCTCCATAATAGTTCGCACTTGAAACTCTGCAATCAAGAATTTACCGAACAAAAAACGACCTCAGGATTTCCGGTGGCGCTATGGAGGGCTAGAGGGTAACGCCAGCCAGCTCCTCGTAAAAAACGGAGAAAAATCGGGGAGAAACCGACCTACCTGCTGCCTGCTGTTTCTGCACCAATTGCTGTGAGTGACGTCATCAGGCGCCCGACTTACTATGTCTACACAGCGCAGCCCACCCGCAGATAAACCGAAAATTCATGTTACCAGGCAGAAAATGGTGGAAGGCCCGACTGAAGCCTCGGGCTCAGGTAGGACATTATCCCAAGAAGATGTGACGAAAAAAACGACGAAAAAATCGGAAGGTGAAGAACTTAAAACTTTTATTGCATGTGAAATTGCTGGTTTAAGGGAAGAAATAAAGCTGATGAATGTTGGTGAAGAAATTTAAAAAATGAAGGAGGAAATGAAGGACTTAAAGCTTGAAATTAATACCAACATTAATACCATGACTAAGAATACATCGGATGATTTGAAGAAAGAAATCGCAGAAATAATGATTGGACTGGCAAAGGAGACGAATGATAAAATCAAAAATGTGAAAATTGATTTTGAAGAAAGGTTGAATCCTGTGGAACAGGCACTGAACCAGCGGACGATTGTTATAAAAGACCTTGAAGAACTAGCCGAAACAAGTGCTCAGACTACAGCAAAGCTGTAGAAAATCAACGTCTAACTGAATTACTGGGCAAAATAACCGAGAAATGTACTGAATTGGAAGGTCGCCAGAGAAGACAGAACCTAAGAATTGCGGGTATTCCAGAAGGGGAAGAGAAAGATCAAGATCCCCGAGAATTCACTGCAAATTTACTGCAAAAAATTTAATCTCTGTATCAAAAGCCTTTACTAGGCATTTGAAGGACACAGGATCAGTATTTATGGAGACTATCCAGCAGAGGTCTCCAGGAAACGAAAAGCGTTTAATGAGACCAAAAGTATCTTGAGGGAAGTGGAGAATTTGAAATATGGTCTGAGCTATCCAGCTACCCTAAGAGTCACTTACAACAAGAAGGAACATTTTTTCACCAATCCTGTGGAAGCATTGGACTTTGCCTAGAAGATTAAGGCTTGAGAGGATGCTTGATGCCTCACCATTGAATAAACTGACTTTGCAGGACTGGATGGAATTGAAGTGGTGACTAAGGAAGCTGGAGAAAGATGTGGATCGGAAACTCTCCCATGAATACTAATAATTAGTATAACTGCACTACTAATACAAATAAGTAATAAATACTAAAATTATACCGTGGTATCTTTACTAATCAGAATTAATAATTATCACTAATGACTAATGTTTACTTATAATGGAATGATTAGAGTCAAATATAGAGTTTGATTTCATTTGTCCTCTGGAAACCTTTCTTTTTTACTAGTAATTTTCATTTTTATTTTCATTTTTCCTTTCTTTTCGTTTTTTTTTTAAATTAGATTTTCAAACAAGTTTTAAATATGTGTATCTCACATTTCCGACTATTGGAACCCGAATATTTTAAAATTTAATACCCCCGGTAAAATATTGCAATGGAATAAAAATTCCAAGAAACAAAGGGGCTGGTTAAGTTCACAACATCAACTACGGAAGTCGGTAGATGGTTAGCCATGCTAGTATGGCTAGCACTAACTACACTAATACTAGATGTAGTGTTTTCCTTCTTTGTGCACAATACTAATTTCTTAACCTATCCTCTTCTTTTCTATTATAAACTATCATTATTATTTTCAGTTTGAATGGAGTTACAAATTGGATCAAATGAGATATACACATGAGAGACATTCAAGGGTCTTAAAATTCGTCTATTCGGAGTACGGGTGTAAGGTCGGGTCTGTCGAACTGAACCATTGGCTCTATTATAGACCCCCATAGACAAAAGATGCAAGATTTAAGAATGAATACGGGAAATGAAGGAATAACGTTTTGCAGCTGGAACGTTAAAGGTATTAATGAACCAATTAAGAGAGGTAAAGTATTAGCACATTTAAAAGCAATTAAAGCTGATGTGATTTTCATTCAAGAAACACATTTAAAAAAAGATGCCGAGCATAGGCTGAAAGCTAAATGGATAGATAAAACGTATCATTCTTCTTTTACACACAAATCAAGAGACGTAGCAATATTATTTCGTAAAGGCATTTTATTCAAACATACATCAACTATAACTGATAATGATGGCAGATACATTATTGTAATAGGAGAATTAAATGCACAAAAAATCATTTTTGTCTGTATATGGACCAAACTTTGATAGTCCACTGTTTTTTAAGAAAATATTTAACAACATCCCGGAAATAGCACAACATAACTTAATAATTGGAGGAGATTTAAATTGTACATTAGATTCCTATTTAGACAGATCCACAAGGCAAAGGAAAACCAAATCCCATTCCAGTGACTTATTAAATGCATATATGGATACTAGTAATATTAAAGATGTTTGGAGAGTAGAAAACCCAACTGGACGAGAATATTCATTTTATTCACCTGTACATAAAACCTATTCAAGAATAGATTATTTTTTGGTTGGCGCTAAACTTATCTCACTCACTTATAATTCAAAATACCATAATTTTACAATCTCAGATCAAGCATCTTTAACATTTATGATTAAAATAAATGGTAAAACGGAAAAACGGGGTCAATGGAGATTTAATCCACAAATTTTAAAAAACAAAGCAACTCAGGAATATATTATAGAACAGATCAAGATTTTCTTTGAAATAAATGATAAACCGGAAATATCCTCTTCCCTATTATGGGAAACTTTTAAAGCATATGCCCGTGGAATTATGATTTCTTCTCAAGCATTTTATAATAAAGAGAATCGGAGGGAACAACAGGAATTGGAAAAGGCGGTTAAACAATTCGACAATTCGCTGCTAATCCATCCATAACAACGCATAATAAAATCGCTGCACTGAAATATAAATTAAATAAAATATACGCAGATCAAGTTGTAAAACTCTACCAATACACTTTACAAATTTACAATTTGAATTTGGAGATAAACCTCAAAAATCTTTGGCTCGTCAATTAAGAAAGATGGAGGGAGAAAAAATAACCCATAGGATTAAATCATATAATGGCGAACCATTAGTACAACCTAACGATATTAATGAGAGATTTTTGCAATATTATAAAAAATTATATTCAGCTAAAACGACAGAAAAGAAGATAGGAATAGAAGCATTTAAAAAAAATGTAATCTGAATGGGTTGGATTCACAAAATAGAGAATCACCAAATGCTGAAATTTCAGTAAAAGAAATCGAATAATCTATCAGATCATTAAAAAATGGTAAAACACCGGGACCAGATGGTATTGGCTCGGAATTTTATAAAACATTTTATGATCTGATTGCACCACGTCTGAAGATACTCTATGAATACATTTATACTCACCAGAAACTACCAGAAACGTTGAATGAATCTATTATAACACTTGTACCTAAAAATAGACAAAGATCTAGATGACCCAGGATCATATAGAGCTATAGCTCTTTTAAATACTGATCAAAAGATACTAACCAGAATATTAGCACAAAGACTAAGTAGTTATTAATAAATTAATTCACCCCGATCAAACAGGATTTATACCAAAAAGATATTCCTCAGAACTAGCCGAAACAAGTGCTCAGACTACAGCAAAGCTTATTACAGAAAATCAACGTCTAACTGAATTACTGGGCAAAATAACCGAGAAATGTACTGAATTGGAAGGTCGCCAGAGAAGACAGAACCTAAGAATTGCGGGTATTCCAGAAGGGGAAGAGAAAGATCAAGATCCCCGAGAATTCACTGCAAATTTACTGCAAAAAATTTAATCTCTGGATCAAAAGCCTTTACTAGGCATTTGAAGGATACAGGATCAGTATTTATGGAGACTATCCAGCAGAGGTCTCCAGGAAACGAAAAGCGTTTAATGAGACCAAAAGTATCTTGAGGGAAGTGGAGAATTTGAAATATGGTCTGAGCTATCCAGCTACCCTAAGAGTCACTTATAACAAGAAGGAACATTTTTTCACCAATCCTGTGGAAGCATTGGACTTTGCCTAGAAGATTAAGGCTTGAGAGGATGCTTGATGCCTCACCATTGAATAAACTGACTTTGCAGGACTGGATGGAATTGAAGTGGTGACTAAGGAAGCTGGAGAAAGATGTGGATCGGAAACTCTCCCATGGATACTAATAATTAGTATAACTGCACTACTAATACAAATAAGTAATAAATACTAAAATTATACCGTGGTATCTTTACTAATCAGAATTAATAATTATCACTAATGACTAATGTTTACTTACAATGGAATGATTAGAGTCAAATATAGAGTTTGATTTCATTTGTCCTCTTTGGAAACCTTTCTTTTTTACTAGTAATTTTCATTTTTATTTTCATTTTTCCATTCTTACGATGAGGGATCACGTGAAGACCCCGTCCAGCACGCATGCGCGACATTCTTCAAAGCAGCAGGGTGGATTCACATAAAAAACACAACAATTGAAATAAATATAGTAAAGAAAAAATAAGAACTTAATTACCAGTTGATCTGTATAACAGAGGGTGGGAGCGGACGGCACGTAATCCTTCATCGTAACTCCTCATAAAATACAGATCAAACTTCGAACTGGTAAGTTCTCATTTAATCTTACTATTTTATTTCGGAGTCACGTGAGTGACTACGTGAAGACTTCAAAGCTCTGTGATTCCGAACCGTGTACCAGCTCATGCTTCACTCACTGTCTGAAGACCTTTGAGGGGGGAAGTATGTTATCACAATCAACAATAACCTGTTTGTGAAAAAAATTAATAACAACAAAAAACAGAGAGCTCCCCCGGGCTTAAATTAAATATTATCTGCAGACTCTAAAATTCTGTCTGCAAATGGAGCAGGTTCCGCCAGCGGCTTATTACAAAACCTTTGGAAAGTTCTTTCCGAGGACCATCCTGCTCTGGCCAGAATATGGTCCATAGGCACGTCCATTTGCCTAGCCGCCGACGTGGATGCAGCCCTGGTGGAGTGCGATTTGTAAACATTAGTGTTGATTCCCGCGGACCTAAGCACCTGCTTGAGCCACTTTGAAATGGTTTGGCTCGTCACCTGACCATGGGGCTTCTTGTGGCTTATCCATAAGGCTTTTTCTCTCCCTCTTAAGTTGTATGTTGTGTCTATGTAAATGGCGAGATGGGTCTTGGCATACAGACGTGGGTCAGATGAATATGCCCGGAACTCCATAACTGGATGCGTGGTTTCTGGTCTAGTTTGTGTGACCAGACCCTGAATATGGAATGTGATACAGTCCAATGACTCTGTCATGCTGTCCAGCCTCAGAAGGTGGAGGGACTGTACCCTTTGTGCTGACACTAGTGCCATGAGCATGACTGATTTCAGGGTAAGTTGTTCCAGTGTGAGTGACCTGGGTGGTGGCCATCCCCTAAGGTACGTCAGCACAATGCTGACATCCCAGATCTGAGTGTACCTTGGTCTGGGGGAATTAGTGTTAAAAATACCCCTCATGAGTTTGACCACCAGTGGATGGGACCCCAAAGCCTGTTGTCCTGCTGCTGGAACCAAATAAGCTAACAACGCACTCCTGGCTGCATTGATGGCGCTGTAGCTGAGTCCATCCCGTTGTAATCCAACCAGGAACTCCACAACACTGGTAGCTGTTGCTGTTGAATAGGTAGTTCCTGTTTTGGAGCAATACCATTCCCATTTCCTTATGTTGGTCAGGTATTGTCTCCTGGTGGACTCCCGGTGGGATGCGGTCATCATGTTGACGGTGTCCTCAGACAGCCCCAGGCCCAGTAGAGGTCTTTTTAGAATCTGCAAGCCAGGAGATTGACTCTGTCATGGCACGGGTGACTAATGCCTGACACTGGGTGGATTAATAATTATGGACTGCTGGGGAATTCCAACGGTGTTTCGACAGCCATGTCGAGGGCCACTGGGAACCACAGCTGTGTAGGCCAGTCGGGTATTATCAAGATTCCTGAATCCAATTGAATCGTGCTTAATACCCGACTGATAAGGCAGAAGGGAGGAAAAGCATAGAAGAACATTTTCCCCCAATGCAGCGTGAATGCATCAACTGCTGCTGCCTCAGGGTCTGGTTCCCAAGCGACATGCGTTGGTACCTGGTGCAAATAGATCGATATCTGGTGTGCCATATTGCTTTGTAATTTCAGCAAATACTTTGGGATTTAACATCCATTCGATGTTAAATTTGCGTGACCTGGTGTCTGCCACTGTATTTTGCTTACCTGCTAGGTAAGTTGCTGATAACCAAATATGTCTTTCGACACACCATTGCCAGATTAGGTTGACCAGAATTGTCAAATGATATCGACTTTACACCACCTATGTGGTTGATATAAGCCACCACCGTGGTATTATCTAATTGCAACCGGACATGTGCGTATTAGATGAACATGCTTTTAAACCATAAAACGCACCCAACATTTCTAAATAGTTAATACCCCGTGTCTGTAGGCAAGATGATTCAAAATTAGTCCATCTGCCCCCTGTGCTGGATTGCATGTTAGTTGCTCCCCAGCCCAAAGCACTGGCATCCGTTTGAATGGTTAATACTGGGTTGGTGATTATTATGGGACTGGAGCTAAGCCTAATGTTCCTTGTCCACCATTGTAACTCTGGAATGGATTCAGCAGTTAAATTCATAACTCGGTCAAAGTGACCTGAGTTTTTCTTTAGCGCGCGCACTTTTGCTCATTGTAAATTTTGATAGTGCAGAGGCCCAAATTGTACAGCTGGAAAGGCTGCTACCATTTTCCCATTGACACTAGCTACCTGCCGTATGGTTTATGTGATGTTTAACTATTAGTTCGTTGCATGATAGTGCCAACTCTGATGCTTTCCCCTTCGGCAGAGTTAGTCATGCAAATAGTGTCAATCGTAAATCCAAGATAGTCCATGGTTGTGGACGGTGTCAAATTGGATTTATCTGTATGTATGACAAACCCCAAAGTTTCCAACAAATGTTTGGTGGCTGCTACTGTCGAAATGGCTGCTCCAAGGTTTTCCCTACTATTAAAATGTCGTCTAAGTACGCCATGACTATATGCTTTTGTTTCCTCAATAATGCCAAGGCAGGTTTTAAGATTTTTGTGAACAACCTTCGAGCTGAGGTTAGCCCATTTGGTAAGGCTTTAAATTGCCATAGCTGTTTCATCCAGATAAACTTTAGGTATTTACGATGCTCCTTATGTATGGGTACTGAGTAGTAGGCATCTTTTAAATCAATGCTTGCCAGAAAGTACCCTCTGGAAATCAATTGGCTGTTTCAAAAGATTCCATCTTGAAATGTATATACTTAACAGATTTGTTTAAAGAAGTTAAGTCAATGATGATGTGACATTCACCATCTTTTTTAGATTTAGTGAAAATATTAGACACAAATTCCAAAGGTTCATGTTTTGTTCTTTCAATTACACCTTTTGCTAGTAGCCTCGTCAGTTCAGCTTGACCCTCTTGTTTCTCTTTGACTGAGAGGGTGAATACCCTTTGGGGTATATGCTGAACTGGCGGCATGTTTTCATGAACAAAGTCAACTTTATAGCCATGAATGCTGCTGAGTATATATTTGTCATTAGTGTAGATGATATGTGTATACACCTTTAATTGATAGTAACATTGTCCATGCTAACCACTCCCCCACCAGTTAGTATAATTGTAACCCACACGCCCCTAGCTCTCTCTCTGGTGATCGTGACAGACCACGTACAGCTAGGGCTATATGATGTATGATTAATAAAGTAGTGAAGACCTAAAGGTGTCAGTGTACCTTCTCTACATGGTGTCAGAAGTGGGATAGGCGGCAACGTTCCAACAATCCTTTAGCACTGCGGACCGCGCGCTCGGCCAGTCCGTTGCTCTGCGGGTATTCCAGGCTGCTGGTGTTATGACGAAAGTTCCATCGTTCGACAAAAGCGCGGAACTCGGCACTAGTGAACTAGCTGCCGTTGTCCGACTGCAGGCTGGCCGGGGACCCGAAGGTGGCAAAGTGGCGGCGCAACTTCTCGATGACCGCGGCGGAAGAGAGGGAGTGGAGCTGGTCAACTTCAAACCAGCTGGAGTAAATCGACAAGTACTAGGAAGTGCTTTCCGTGCCACTCGAAGACATCGGTTGCTAGCACAGACCAGGGCAGGTTAGCAGCTGGCTGCTGCAGGAGCGGCTGCCGCTGTTGCTGCGGTGTGAGGCTGTTGCAGGTAGGGCACGCGGAGACTCTATCCCGGAAGTAGCGAGGCATGTCAGGCCAGAAGAACTGGCTCTGAGCGATGGAAAGGGTCGCTTCGGCCCCGGGATGGCCACGATGAGCGGTTTCGAAGTATTGTTCCCGTAGTGCTGCGGGCACCACCACCTTGTGCCCCTTCACAATCACACCACCACGCAGCACCAACTGGTCTCGAACCAAGAAATAAGGCACCGCTGTGGCCGGCAGGGAAGAACGGCGGTCTGGCCAGCCCTGCTTCATGATCGCGGCCAGCTGTTGTAGCGAAGCATCAGTCGCCGTGTGCTTGGCCAGGGACTTCAACTGACTGGAGGGCACAAAATTGACGTTTAGGACTATCAGATCGGACGCCTCATACGGATGTCGGGTTGTGGATGAGAGAGGCGCCCGAGACAGCGTGTCAGCAACAAACATGTCCGTGCCCTTGCGATAAACCACTGTGAAAGTGAAGCGTTGCACCTGGAGCATCATGCGCTGGAGCCGGGAGGAGGCCATGTGTATCGGCTTGTTGAGGATGGTGACCAGAGGCTGGTGGTCCGTCTCGAGAGTGAAGCAGGTGCCCAGGATATAGTCCTTGAATTTAGAGCAGGCAAAGACAACAGCCAGCAGCTCCTTTTCAATCTGGGCATAGCGTTGTTCAGCGGTCGTCATTGTACGGGATGCGTAGGACACAGGCAGTTGCACCCCATCATGGATCTGCAGGCAGGCGGCCCCGAGGCCAAACTTAGATGCATCACATGTGAGAACGATGGGGCACTGGAGGTCAAAGTACTTCAGCGTTGGCATGCTGATCAGCTTAGATTTGAGGGTGTCAAATGCTTTCTGGTGTTGCGGGAACCAGGCCCAGGCAGTGTCCTTTTTCACCAGATCCCGCAGAGGGGCACTCAGTTCACTCAGGTCGGGGATGAACTTTCCCAGGTAGTTGACCATGCCCAAGAAGCGCTGTAGGCCAGGCACGTCCGCAGGTGCAGGCATCTCGGATATCGAGGCCGTCTTCTGCGGGTCGGGCTTCAGCCCCGATGCTGTGAAGACATGCCCCACGTAGGTGACCTCAGGGACCCGGAATCGGCACGTCGGGGAAGGAGGTGATGGCGAGGTGCGGACCCGGTCTGGTCGCCTGGTCAGGCCGCCGGTCCGTTACGGCGATTACGTGTGATTCTGTATTTCCGTGCTTTACTATTTGCATTTACCCTAGCGAATGAGACGTGGTCGCCCTGTCACTCGCTGTTTGTTTTGGTAGAGGAAAGATGTAGATGATATGTATATACACCTTTAATTGATAGTAACGTTGTCCATACTAACCACTCCCCCACCAGTTAGTATAATTGTAACCCACACGCCCCTAGCTCTCTCTCTGGTGATCGTGACAGACCATGTACAGCTAGGGCTATATGATGTATGATTAATAAAGTAGTGAAGACTTAAAGGTGTCTGTGTACCTTCTCTACAATTAGTGATAGACTCCCATGCATCCAAAAACAAGTGCAATCTCCCCCCTGTTAATATAGAGCCCCTACTGCTCATATGCTGAGAGGAACCAGACCCACCTACATCCATGGTTACTGGTGCTTCTTCTGCCTCTTCGCTGGACGATGAGGTGTCTGCTGGGCTGTCGAGGGCTGCTATTGATGTTGATGTTGCTGTTGATGTTGATGTTGGGGGTGGCGCATTTTACATGGGGTCCGCTCTGGGCCCTGGCTTAAAAAAGACTTACGGGGAATGATTGCGGACCCCGAGCTTTCACCAGTCCCATATGGTAGTTGGCGACTGGTGGACGCCGTGGGTACTGCCGCCTGGGTTTGTTGGGTCTGCTCGGTCCCAAACCTGCCCTCTTGAGACCAAAGGTCTTGACTCTTCCACCAGGTCTTTCACTTAACTGTCGGCCCGACTTTTAAATTGTAGCGGGAGCGCGTTGAACTCCCGTTCGTCGTGGGTGCACTGCATGAACGCTAATGTCGCGCATGCGTGCTGGACGGGGTCTTCACATAGTCACTTACGTGACTCCGAAATAAAATTGGACTTTATCTTGCACTAAATGTTTTACCCTTTATCCTTCATCTGTACACTGTGGATGGCTTGATTGTAATCATGTAATCCCACTTAATTGACTGGATACACGACAAAAGCATTTCACTGTACCTCGGTACACATGGTAATAATAACCTTAACTAAACTTCATTGATTTAATGGGAAAATGTTTTATCCATATCCCATTTTAGACATTGCACTGGAATTTAGGGAAGTAATCACTGCATTTGTAATAAGGTGGATGTTGAAGGTGCAGATAGCTATTAATGACTATGATATAGTTGGGATCACGGAGACATGGCTCCAGGGTGACCAAGGCTGGGAGCTGAACATCCAGGGATATTCAATATTCAGGAGGGATAGACAGAAAGGTAAAGGAGGTGGGGTAGCATTGCTGGTTAGAGAGGAGATTAACGTAATAGAAAGGAAGGACATTAGCTTGGAGGATATGGAATCGATATGGGTAGAGCTGCGAAACACTAAGGGGCAGAAAACGCTAGTGGGAGTTGTGTACAGGCCACCTAACAGTAGTAGTGGAGTTGGGGATGGCATCAAACAGGAAATTAGAAATGCGTGCAACAAAGGTAAAACAGTTATAATGGGTGACTTCAATCTACATATAGATCAGGTGAATCAAATTGGCAGGGGTGCTGAGGAAGAGGATTTTTTGGAATGTATGTGGGATAGTTTTCTAAACCAACATGTAGAGGAACCAACGAGAGAGCAGGCTATTCTAGACTGGTTATTGAGTAATGAGGAAGGGTTAGTTAGCAGTCTTGTTGTGCGTGGCCCCTTGGGCAAGAGTGACCATAATATGGTTGAGTTCTTCATTAGGATGGAGAGTGACACAATTAATTCAGAAACAAGGGTTCTGAACTTAAAGAAAGGTAACTTTGAAGGTATGAGACGCGAATTGGCCAAGATAGACTGACAATTGATTCTTAAAAGAGTTGACAGTGGATGTGCAATGGAAGGCATTTAAAGACTGCATGGATGAACTACAACAATTGTTATCCCAGTTTGGCAAAAGAATAAATCAGGGAAGGTAGTGCATCCGTGGATAACAAGGGAAATCAGGGATAGTATCAAACCAAAAGATGAAGCATACAAATCAGCCAGAAAAAGCAACCTACCAGAGGACTGGGAGAAATTCAGAGTCCAGCAGAGGAGGACAAAGGGCCTAATTAGGAAAGGGAACATAGATTATGAAAGAAAACTGGCAGGGAACATAAAAACTGACTGCAAAAGTTTTATAGATATGTGAAGAGAAAAAGATTAGTTAAAACAAATGTAGGTCCCTTGCAGTCAGAAACAGGTGAATTGATCATGGGGAACAAGGACACGGCAGACCAATTGAATAACTACTTTGGCTCTGTCTTCACTAAGGAAGACATAAATAATCTGCCGGAAATAGCAGGGAAACGGGGGTCAAATAAGATGGAGGAACTGAGTGAAATCCAGGTTAGCCGGGAAGTGGTGTTGGGTAAATTGAATGGATTAAAGGCCGATAAATACCCAGGGCCAGATAGGCTGCATCCCAGAGAACTCAAGGAAGTAGCCACAGAAATAGTGGATGCATTCGTGATAATTTTTCAAAACTCTTTAGATTCTGGAGTAGTTCCTGAGGATTGGAGTGTAGCTAATGTAACCCCACTTTTTTAAAAAGGAGGGAGAGAGAAAACGGGGAATTACAGACCAGTTAGTCTAACATCGGTAGTGGGGAAACTGCTAGAGTCAGTTATTAAAGATGGGATAGCAGCACATTTGGAAAGTGGTGAAATCATTGGACAAAGTCAGCATGGATTTATGATGTATTGATGTGCATAGAGAACTTGCTGGCAGACAGGAAGTAAAGGGTAGGAGTAAACGGTTCCTTTTCAGAATGATTTGGACGAGGGAATTGAATGCAACATCTCCAAGTTTGCGGATGACATGAAGCTGGGGGGCAGTGTTAGGTGTGAGGAGGATACTAGGAGGCTGCAAGGTGACTTGGATAGGCTGGGTGAGTGGGCAAATGCATGGCAGATGCAGTATAATGTGGATAAATGTAAGGTTATCCACTTTGGTGGCAAAAACAGGAGAGTAGACTATTATTTGAATGGTGACCGATTAGGAAAAGGGGAGATGCAACGAGACCTGGGTGTCATGGTACACCAGTCATTGAAAGTAGTCATGCAGGTGCAGTGAAGAAAGCGAATGGTATGTTAGCATTCATAGTAAAAGGATTTGAGTATAGGAGCAGGGAGGTTCTACTGCAGTTGTACAGAGTTTTGGTGAGACCACACCTGGAGTATTGCGTACAGTTTTGGTCTCCAAATCTGAGGAAAGACATTCTTGCCATAGAAGGGGTACAGAGAAGGTTCACCAGACTGATTCCTGGGATGTCAGGACTTTCATATGAGGAAAGTTGATTGACTTCGGTTGTACTCACTATAATTTAGAAGATTGAGGGGGGATCTTATAGAAACTTACAAAATTCTTAAGGGGTTGGACAGGCTAGATTGTTCCCGATGTTGGGGAACTCCAGAACAAGGGGTCACAGTTTAAGGATAAGGGGGAAGTCTTTCAGGACCGAGATGAGAAGATCTTTTTTCACACAGAGAGTGGTGAGTCTGTGGAATTCTCTGCCACAGAAGGTAGTTGAGGCCAGTTCATTGGCTTTGTTTTAAGAGGGAGTTAGATGTGGCCCTTGTGGCTAAAGGGATCAGGGGGTATGGAGAGAAGGCAGGTACAGGATACTGAGTTGAATGATCAGCCATGATCATATTGAATGGCGGTGCAGGCTCGAAGGGCCGAATGGCCTACTCCTGCACCTATTTTCTATGTTTCTATTACATTGATAGTGGGTCCACATATTGTAGCAGATTATGGCATAATCCTCAGCCCAAATATGAAGCAGACATTACGTCTTTGGTAAATAATAATTATAGGCTTCATCTGTGGGAATGGTTTGTCGTAAGCCAGCAACACAATCACATTCAGAGAAAGTAGTTCACAGGTTCCTTGTTCATGAAAACAACTGACAGCAAAGGAACAGAAAGCAGATGATGAGACGGAAACACAAAATGTGTGAGAGACATTTCAAAGCTATTGGGAATATTCCATATTGGGAAGAATATTTTCTCTTATATTTGAGGGAGTATAGTGCTGTGGAGATGGTTACACTAACATGGGAGGAAAATAATCACCTCATAATATTGATAGTGGGGTCTATGTATTGTAGATTATAGCAGGTTAGCACGCAATTAAAGCTTTTCACTACACCTCGGTATACGTGACAATAAACTAAACTCATTAGGATAATATTGTTACGGTGGTAAAGTTTAAGGTGAAATATGACAGGCAACTTTTTGGAGCATGATAATTGACTTAAAAATCACACAGGTAGCATTTCCTCCAGTGACAGAGTAAATGTTGGAAATGTTAAAACGTTTTCTATTTTGAAGGTTTCGTTGAGCTGCAGACTGAGGGATCAGATGTGTGCCTGCTAAGGGATTATAACAGTATCCCATTCTTGGATTATAAACATTTTGCAACAAGAACATTCTTTCCTGAGGTAACATTTATAACTTGATCTCTTCAAATGTTGCATAACGAAGAATGACAAAACCAGAGGGAGACTCAAAAGGCTGAAGCAACTCAGCGGGTCAGGCTTCATCTCTGGAGAAAAAGAATAGGTGACTTTTAAGGTCGAGACCTTTCTTCAGTCTGAGAGTCAGGGGAAAGTGTCATAGGGACTAGGAGTAGAATTATGCCATTCGGCCAATAAAGTTTACTCCGCCATTCAATCATGGCTGATCTACTGTATCTCTCCCTCCTAACCCCATTCTCCTGCCTTCTCCCTATAACCCCTGAGACCTGTCCTAATAAAGAAAACGAGGAAACAAGAGAGATATTGATGGTACTTAGGAGAAATGAATAGAAGATCAGCAAAAAGTAACGATAGTCAAGGAAATGTAGGGCACACAATAGGCCATTGCTGGCAGTGGAATAGGTGACAATGAGGCATACAAACAGTAAAATTAATCAGGAGGACAATGCGACTGGTCGGAGAGGTGGGGGAGAGATGTAGCGAGAGGGAATGCAAGGGTTACTTGAAATTAGAGAGATCAATATTCACACTGCTGGGGTGTAAGCTGCCCAAGCAAACTATGAGGTGCTGTTTCTCCAAATTACGTTTGGCCTCACTCTGACAGTGAAGGAGACCCAGGACAGAAAGGTCAATGTGCGAATGGGAAGGAGATGACATGTCAGTCCAAGTTATTTGGACATGTATTGGATTTTTTAGTATATTGTCCTCTTTTTAATGTTTTCTCTAGTCGGCAAATGAATCAAGTGAAACAAGCTTCGTCAAGGATCTGATCATCACAATGCCTCAGGTACACTCCATGTGTATTAACATTCATTTATTTGTGAAACAATAACCTAAAGTTCACTGTTGATGATAACCAAACCTCCTCTTCGGCAGTGGTTAGGGGTGAGTTGCTTCTACTCCAGCTCTTTGGGTTGTAATATGGTTGATGAGCCCAACGTGAGAGCTGCAGATTTTGCCACAAATGGGCCAAGCAGTGACGGAGAGAGTGGGTGATTAGTTCAGGAGGTGGCATGTTTCTTCCACTGTTTACAGTGGGCTTCTTTGTAAGCTGAGCAATGACCTCAAGGTTCTCAGTAACATCTCCAATGTCGTTTTTTCATTTGCAATGGTCATGGGCTAGAGATTTTCAATGACTTGGTGGGAACGTTATATCAGTCTATACAGATTAGAATCATAGAGTCATACAGTGTGGAAATAGGCTCTTCAGCCCAACATGCCCACATCAGCCAACATGTCCCTAGTCCCACCTGTCCTGTTGGCCCATATCTCTCTAAACCTGCCCTGTCTAACTGTTTCTTAAAAGTTGCAATAATCCCAACCTTAATTACCTCATGTAGCAGTTTGTTCCATACACCTACCAACCTTTGTTGTGTAAAAAAGCTACCCCTCAGGTTCCTATTAAATCTTTCCCCTCCTCACCATGTTCTCTGTTTCTCGATTCCCCTACTCTGGGCATTAGACTCTGTGCGCCCACCCTATTCCTATCTATTCCTCTGTGCATCTATTCCTCTCATGATCTTCTACACCTCTATAAGATCACCCCTCATCTTCCAACTTTTGATCTTTCCCCTTGGCCACCTGGTAGGCTGTTGCCGTAGCAGAATTGTAAAACAGGTTCCCTGTTCTGGCTGTCTTGCGTCAGGTATGAGAACAATGTGGCCCCTCACTAACAGCTTAATGTAATTAGAACCTTAATGCTGGGGACTAGTGAAGGACTGTGACACTCGTTCACTTAAAGTGCAAGTAGATTTGGAAGATTTTTTTATGGAGACAGGGTCAACAGGCAGGGTCGGCAGTATCTTTCCAGCACCTTGAAGAGTTCATGGCTGTGGGATAGGTGACAATGAGGCATACAAGTATGAAAATTAATCAGGAGGACAGTGGTATAAGTTGTCTATGTTTAAATTATTTTAGCGATACAGCGTGAAAACAGGCCCTTCGGCCCACCGAGTCTACACCAACCAGTGATCCCCGCACACTAACACTTTCCTACACACACTTGGGACAATTTGCATTTATACTAACCCAATTAACCTACAAACCTGTATGTCTTTGGAATGTGGGAGGAAACCGAAGATCTCGGAGGTCGCGGGGAGAACGTACAAACTCCGTGCAGATAGCACCCGTAGTCGGGTTCGAACCCAGGTCTCTGGTGCTGTAAGCACAGTAAGGCAGCAACTCTACCGCTAACTCACCATGCCAACTGTAGAGCATGTAGATAATGACTGTCCATGGAAAATGAACAGTGCAGGGTTTGTAGCCTGGATCCTCTCACACTCTTTTTCTCAGGCTTCATGATGATGCCCCCCTCAAATTAAGCACCGTGCCTCTTAGATGATATAGTCGTCGGATAAAAGACCACAAGGGCATGACTACTACACCTGAAGCATAACTCTGGGTCTGACCACTGCCTAGACCACTCCATAAGACCAAAACAACTACACAATATATACGTCACTGCAAGAAAATAGTAAGATTAAACGAGAACTTACCAGTTTGAAGTTTGATCATTATTTTATGAGGAGTTACGATGAGGGATTACGTGAAGAAGGCCGTCCCCACGCATGCGCGTCAATCTTCAAAGCAACAGTGTGAAGTCACAGATAACAGCAGTTGAACTAACATAGTAAGATTATAGATGACTAGAACTACCAGATGATTGTTAAATTACGGTAGGGAGCGGAGGGCACGTAATCCCTCATCGTAACTCCTCATAAAATAACGATCAAACTTCGAACTGGTAAGTTCTCGTTTAATCTTACTATTTTACTTCGGAGTCACTTGAGTGACTATGTGAAGACTTTGAAGGTCTGTGATTTCATGCCGAGGAATGAGTTCACACGTCACAGCTGCATCAATTGACAAGGACGAGTGAAAAAATTAATGCATTCAAACATGACATGTTTTAACAATAGTAACGGTTTAATACCAGAAAAGAAAAACGAACAGTGACCCCTCTCACCCAGGGGGAAACTGTGAAACAGAACTTAAAACAGTCAGCAAAACCACCGGGTCTGGCGACAGGCTTATTATAAAACCTCTGGTACGTTCTCTCATTCGACCATCCCGCAGCCGCTAGAATTTAGTCAAGAGGAACGTCCATGTCCCTTGCTGCTGACGTCGACGCAGCCCTGGTGGAATGAGGTTCAAAAATGTCAGTGTCCACACCTGCAAACGCCAGAACCTGTTTGATCCATCTACAGATGGTCTACACCATAACCTGTTTGTGGGGTTTAGTGTGACTGACCAACAAGGAGCGTTCCGAGCCTCTCAGGCTCCTGGTGACCTTAATGCAATGGGTTATGGATGATACGACACACACCCGTGGATCTGAGGGATATGCCATGAAACTCAACTTGAGCCCTAGCACCCCTGGCCTGCTCTGTTTGATGAGGTCCCTAATGAAAAAGGTGACATTATTGCCGGACAAACTCATACTGTCCAGTCTAAGTTTGTGTAGTGTTTGGACCCGTTGTGCTGAGGCCAGAGACATGAGCATAACTACTTTTAATGTCAGATGGTGTAAGGACAGAGATGCAACTGGAGTCCACTGACGGAACAGCGTGAGAACCACGCTGACATCCCAAATATGAGTGTACCTGGGTCTAGGTGGAGTAGAATTAAAAACGGCCTTCATAAATTTAGTTATTAGAGGGTGGGACTCTACTGTGTGATGTGCTGACCCCAACTGTAAATAATTGGACAGAGCACTGCCGGGCACTGTTGATGGCACTATAACTCAGTTTACTATCGTGATAGAGTGATGATAGAAACTCCAGGACATCAGTAATTGTAGCTGTGTGGTATGAAATGTGAGAGCGGGAACAGTACATCTCCCATTTTTTAATGTGAGAAATATATTGTTTCTGAGTGCTCTTCCTTCAGGCCGCAGTGATGACATCAACGGTACGCTCTGAAAGCCCGAGCCCCAGGAACGATCTCCTCAGAATCTGCAAACCAACAGATTAATACGGTCATGAAGAGGGTGGCTATCCCGTCACTGGATGTACCAGCAGATTTCTGCTCTTGGGCACTACCATAAAGGGCTGTGTGATTAAAGCTAGCACCAGAGGGAACCACTGCTGAGTAGGCCAGTCTGGCACTACCAGAATACCAGTGGCGGAATCTTGCTGGATCTTAGCCACACATCGGGTAATGAGGCAGAATGGGGGAAATACATACACAAATTTTCCACCCCAATGTAGCGAGAATGCATCCACCACTACTGCCCCGAGTCTGGCTCCCAATACACATAAATTGGCAACTGATGATTAAGCCGTGAAGCAAACAGATCAATATCCGGTACATCATAACGAAGGACAATATCGTTTAACACTCATGATTTAACATCCATTCTTTGTTATCATTGAACTCTCGTGACCTGGTGTCTGCCACTGTGTTATACCTTCCTGATAAATACATAGCTGAAACCCAGATGTTTCTTGCAATACACCAGTGCCAGAGAAGATTGGACAACCTATCACAGGATACAGACTTACTGCCACCCATGTGATTAATATACGCTACCGCAGTAGTATTGTCAATCTGAAGTTGGACATGCACATGATGTCTGTCGGTACAAAAAGCTTTTAACCCATAGAGTGCACCCAACAACTCTAAATAGTTAATCCCGTGTGATTGTGCCGATGCTTCCTGCAGGTCCCATCTGCCACCGCAGCTTGAGACAGTATCCGTAGCACCCGAACCTAGTGCACTGGCATCAGTCTGCAGGATAATTGATGGTGTATTGACTATAATAGTACCAGAGCAGCACTGAATATTGGCTATCCACCATTGTAACTCAGTTGGAGCGTCAGCTGATAGCTGCATGGGTCTATCGAAATGACCTATCTGAAGTTTAAGTACCTGTTTCTTTACACGCTGTAAATTTTGGTAGTGCAGAGGCCCGAATTGAGCAGCTGGGAATGCTGCCACTAATTTCCCAATTACCCAAGCCACGTGTCTAATAGAAGGGTGATTATCAACAATGAGTTTCCTGCAGGCTTCAATTAAGTCTAATTGTTTGCCCTGAGGCAGAGTCACTGACATGTGTACTGAGTTAATGGTGAACCCCAAATAGTCCATTATCTTAGATGGCACCAATTTAAACTGGATGAATAATGAATCCAATCTTTTAGAAAATGCGTTTTGTAGCTGCCACAGATGATTCAGCTAATTCAAAAGTCCTCCCAATGACTAAAATGTCATCCAAATATGCCATGACAATATGATTTTGTGCTCTGAGTAACCCCAGGACTGGTTTGAGCAATTTTGTGAATAGTCTGGGAGCCGAAGTTAATCCATTAGGCAAAGTTTTAAACTGCCAGAACTGACCTATCCAGTTAAACTTCAAAACATTTCTGGGCTGCTCATGAATGGCCACTGAATAGTAAGCATCATTGAGATCAATGCTTGCCATATAACATCCCCTGGAAAGCAGTTGTTTAGCTGTAACAAACGTTTCCATTTTGAAATGTTTATACTGCACAAAAGTGTTAAGCTCTGTCAAATCCAAAATAATTCTATATCCTCCATCCTTTTTTGGCCTCATAAAGATGTTGGACACAAATTGATAAGACTCATGCCTTGCCCTTTCAATTACAGCTTTTTTAAACAAAGACTAGCTCTTTTTGTGCACTAACACACTCCTGTTGTGAGAACACAAACTTACGGCCAGGTGTGTGCTGAGTAGGTGGAGGCAAGTCAGAAATTAACTCAATTTGAAAACCTTGAATACTATGCAGTATAAACGGGTTAGATGTTATCCACTGCCATTCATGTAAGAAAAATTGCAATCTCCCCCCAACTTGTAATGTATCCATTGCAGTCGCACCTACCTTAGGATTTACCCGCGGTAACGTCGCTGCTTCTGCTCCCGAGGTCTGGGGGGTAGGACTGCTGGAGGGCGCCGCATCTTGAACATGGCCCGGCTCGGGCCCTGCCCTAAAAAAGGCCTCTGTGTAGTTTGCCCCACACTTCATCCACCATACCTAGTGAACCGTTTTGCGAGCCCCTGAGGGTAGGGATACAGTCTGCGAAAAGACGACTCCTTTGGAGGCACCTTAATGAGCCCACAGTCTTGGACTCTTCGTCCAAACCTTTCACCTGTTTACTCAGGTTTTCTCCAAATAGGTCTGGGGGTTGAACTGTCCCCGATTTACAAAGTCCAGCAAATTTAGGATTGATGGTAGGACGGATGGCATTTTTACGGATACAATTAATTTCAAAATGTGCATTGCACATTAATGTCAACGCGTCCTCCTGAGTCTCTGAGAGAGGAGCCCCCTCCACTGACCTTGCAAAGGCCGTGATGCCCGAGGCGAGTAGCCGGAGTACCTTCTGTAATTTAAACTCCTGGGCTCTGACGCCCCCTCCAATGTGCCCCCATATAGTTTGGTTTACTATGGGGACACTCAGTGAGGCACAGTTCTGTGGAGTAATGTACCTGGCAGTGTCTCCTCCATCGTCTGTTCTCGCAGAGGATGGGAAGCCATATAATTAATATTCTCGGCGAGCTCTGTGTCCAATGGCTCGCCGGTGAGGGCTGGGACCACAAATCTGGATGCTATGGCCAATCCACCCAATGGTTCCTCTAGCCCAACTGTGCCTCCGTACTCTGGGTCAGCATAGCTCTGACCTCGTACGCTCCCTTCATCAGACAGGGAGATATCACGCAGCCCTGTCCCAGGCGCTGCTGCCTCGGGTACAATAAACACCCCGGGCACCGATAGCTCCTTCCTCTGGAGCGTATCATGCTGGAGTAACCTCTCCACAAGGCTCTCCAGCTAGGCCAGCCTGCCGGTAACACTGCCCTGAGGAGGGAACTCGTCCGCCTCCTCCTGGCCCGACTCCTCAGAGTCCAGGGCCCTTACAGACTTCCTAGTGGCTTTCCTCCCCCGTGGAGTAGCCAAGGTGCCTTCCTGCACCAAGTCTGTGGCTGCTGGCTGCTCTACCAGCAGCTCTTTAGGTGAATTCGGCGGTCGCACGCTGCCCGTAGGCCCGTGGTCTTCTGTATCCGTTTTGGTTGCGGCTCACCTCTTCACCTTCGACATATTTGTAGAAAACACAATACAAAAATTTCCTCCAACAAATGTACTCCAAACCTGGAGCAACGATTCCAGCAAAGCTGTTTGAAAAAACACTTGCCTGGACCTTTTAAACGTACCCACTGGAAGGAGCGACGCGCCTACCAGTCGGTCGTTGCGCAATGAGTCAGACGTAATGCATGCGTGGGGTTGGCCTTCACGTGACTCTGAAGTAAAATCAATGTCGAATTTCTCTTTCCCTTATTCATCGCTAGAATACAGGCCAGAACCCTACCCGGAGAGAATGTTTCCAAAATAAGAAACATTTTCCCACTGGTATCTCATTTGTGTTGGCTATTCTGCATCAGTTTTAAGATGGATTGTTTTCAAATCTCAAAATCATAATTCAAACACCAGCATACCACGGTGACACAGCGGTAGAGTTGCTGCCTTGCCGCCAGAAACCCGGGTTTGATCCCGACTATGGGTGCTGCCTGTACGGAGTTTGTACGTTCTCCCCATGACCTGCGTGGGTTTTCTCCAGAATCTCCGGTTTCCTCCCACACTCCAAAGATGTATAGCTTTGCAGGTTAATTGGCTTGGTATAATTGTAACTTGTCCAAGTGTGTGTAGGATAATATTAATATGCGGTAATCGCTGGTCAGCATGCACTCAGTGGGCCGAAGGGCCTGTTTCCGCACTGTATCTCGAAACTAAACTAAACTAAATCATTTAGAGCATATTTGTATTGATAGATTTTACATATATTTCTTATTGCTTTTCTTTTGAGATAGTCCATCTGTCTAGAGCAATTTCACGAACATATTTTATAATTATCCTTTCATACAATGTTATCTAACCTAAAGATAAACTGAAAGACTTTTAATACAAAATCATATGTTGCATTATCTGCTTCACATCCCTGCTTCACTTGAAGCGTGCACAGGAACAAAGCAACCTGACTCAAGGATTTAATGCTTTGTACAATTTCTTGAACAATGAACGGTTTCTTGTGATCTCAATACATGTTCTTGAGCAACAGAAGGATTTCACCATTAAAGACCGGTTAGTTTTCAGCAATAGTTTTGTCAATGCTTTCCTTTAAAACTCTGGGGCATGCTTTTGTTACCCAGTATTTGACTGTACCTTATTGAGTAATATTATTATCAATATAAAGTTATTTTGTAAATAGTTATATTTAACTGGGGCAATACTGAATTTTCCATTGGAAGATAAATATAATTTTAGTCCACCTCATCAATCAACCTCATTTCAGTTGCAGTTTAGTTCAGTTTAGAGGTCGCAATGACCAGTGATCCCCACACTATTCTCCACACACTGGGGACAATTTACAATTTTACCAAGACAATCTTGTGGGATGTGGGAGGAAACTGGAGCACCCAGGAAAAACCACGCAGGTCACGGGGGGAACGTACAAACTCCATACAGACTCTACTGCTGTTCCACCGTGCTACCATTAAGTTAGATTAATGTGGGCGTTTGGGTGAAGGGGGCTGCCAAGTAGCACTTTAATTCTGGAAATGCTGTGTGGTGACGTTCTGTACCCAAGGATCTATTGTTGAGTATATTCAAGCCGGAGATCGCTGCATTTTTGAAAAGTAGGAATCAAGAGAAAATGGGTGAGTGGAGGAAAGCGGTGCTGACATAAATATTCAGCCATTGTTTTACTGGGGACTGGGCAGACGTGAGGGGCAGAATGGTTTATTCATGCTTCAAACGTTCGTATGTAACACCAATTAGATAATTCTCCATCCTCTCAACAAGGGGCGGCACGGTGGCGCAGCGGTAGAGCTGCTGCCTTACAGTGTCAGAGACCCGGGTTCAATCCTGACCTGCGTGGGTTTTCTCTGGGTGCTTCGGTTTCTTCCCACATTGCAAAAACATGCAGATTTGTAGGTTAATTGGCTTCATTAAAATTGTAAATTGTCCCTTGTGTGTGCAGGATAGTGTTAGTGTGCAGGGCTCGCTGGTCGGAGCGGACTCGGTGGGCCGAAGGGCCCGTTTCTGCACTGTATCTCTAAACTAAACTAAACTTTACTTAAGCTGAGTTTAAGTAAATTGCGTCTGTAATTTAACTCTTTGAGTCTTAATATTGTGTAGCTTACTGGAGCAAAACTCCACCCATATGTTGGCATTCAAGAAAGACTGAACATGACTTTTTAGAACATGCTATATGCTTTACCATCTGAACCTCTGGATACATTTCTCAACAACTGACCATAATTTGATGTTGACAGGTGTCGGTTTGCTTCGTTTCTCACTATCGCATTTCACAGTAACTTGGTTCATCTGACCAACGTCCTTGATCAGCTCCTCAAAGACTTGATGGATCGATCATCTGCGCAACCAAAGCTGCTGTTACGCCGCACAGAGACGGTGGTGGAGAAGCTGCTGACAAACTGGGTGTCACTTTGCATGTACGGCTTTCTGAGGGTAAGGAGTGTACGCATTATTAGGACGTAGGTTTAAGGTGAAGGGAGAAAGATTTAATAGGAACCTAAGGAGTTACTTTTTCACACAAAGGGTGGTAGGTGCATGGAACGAGCTGCCAGAGGACGTAGCTGAGGCAGGGACTATCCCAATGTTTAACAAAGAGTTAGACCGGTACATGGATAGGACAGGTTTGGAAAGATATGGGCCAAATGCAGGCAGGTGGGATTAGTGTAGCTGGGACATGTTGGCCGGTGTGGGAAAGTAAGACTGAACGGCCTGTTTCCACGCTGTATCACTCTATGACGATATTATCATACTGAAGTGTGTGCGAGTATAATGTACTGTAGTTACTTTGTAAGTGCAGTGATCATAAATTCCTACTTGCAGCTTACATATCACGTTGCAGTATCGTTCTATACGTATTTGGTATGTGGGAGGAAACCAGAGCAAAGTTGCGGCCTTACAGCGCCAGAGACCTGGGTTCGTTCCTAACTACGGGTGCTGTATGTACGGAATTTGTACTTTCTCCCCGTGACCTGCGTGGGTTTTCCCTGGGATCTCCGTTTTCCTCACACACTCCAAAGATGTACAGGTTTGGAGGTTAATTGACTTGGTATCATTGTAAATTGTCCCTAGTGTGTGTAGGATACAGTGTGTGTACGGGGATTGCTGATCAGCGTAGACTCGGTGGGCCAAATGGCTTGTTTCTGCGCTGCATCTCAAAACTAAAAACTAAAAAAGATGGAAAATGCATCGGAGGGATAAAATGCAAACTCCACCCTATGAACCTCTGGGGATCAACAATGATTGTAGACTGCTGGAGCTGTGCGGCAGAAGTCCATTGAAATAAAACAGCAAATGTTGGAAATATTTAATATGTCAGGCAGCATTTGTGCAGAGAGAATCAGAGTCAACATTTTAAGTCAATGCTCCTTCATCAGAACTGGAACGGGAGGAATCATTAACCTGTAATGTGTAGGAAGTAACTGCAGATGCTGGTTTACACCGAAGATAGACAAAAAATGCTGGAGTAACTCAACGGGACAGGTAGCATCTCTGAATAGAAGGAATGGTGACATTTCAGGTCGAGACCCGTCTTCAGACTATCTGTTGAACCTGTAATGCTGCATCTTTTTTATTTCCACAGATACTACCTGCTGTGTTTGGTATTCCTGGTATTTACTTTATTTGAGTGAATTCCAGATGGATTTTTATGGGAACCAGACTACTTATCTTTACTGAGACAGAATTAATTCCACATTTAAAAAAGTCAAATCATTAGTTTTGGACTCCTATTCTCTAGATAATTAATCTCACAGAACTTAGAACAGCACAGGAAATTACCCTTCGGACTACAATGTCTGGGCCAAACATAACACCAAGTTAAATTAATCTCCTCCACCTCATATGTTCGTAAGTGCTAGGAGCACAATTCACCATTTGGCCCATCAGGTCTACCCCACCATTCAATCATGGCTGATCTATCTTTCCCTTCTAACCCCATTCTCCTGCCTTTTCCCCATAACCCATGACACCGTACTAAACAAGAATTTATCTCTGCCTTAAAAATAGCCATTGACTTGGGCCTCCACAGCCGTCTGTGCCAATGAATTGCACAGATTCACCATCCTCCCTACATGTGATCCATACCCCTCCATTCCCTGTGATATGACTTCTAAACGCTCATACCACAGCTTAAATTATTAAAAGCCGTATTGGCTGATTACAGTACCAAATGTATCGCCTGGCGTTGTGATGAGGTAAAATGTCCATGAAGATGTCCACTACTGAGCCAGATTAACCAAGAACATCCCCTATCTGCATTGCTAACACAGTTGCTCTTGGATGAGGTCGCAATTGAAATGCCGTAATTGATTGCAACGTGCAGTGTTCAGTTTAGTTTAGTTTCGAGATACAGCGAGAAAAGAGGCCATCGACCCAAGTCCGCGCCGACCAGCGATCCCCGCACACTAACACTATCCTACACACAGAACACTAGGTGAGAATGGGGTTGAGAGGGAAAGATAGATCAGCCTTGATTGAATGGTGGAGTAGACTTGATGGGCTGAATGGCCTAGTTCTGCTCCGATCACTTATGAATGCAATAACAATGAAAGTTTTTATTTCCTTTAATCGCTCGGTTTCACAAAATTGTTGACTATTTTTCTTTATTTGTGAGGGTAGATGACACAAAGACAAATGGCATAATAAGCGGTGCGAGCAGGCACATATATTTACACAGAGGCATTGATGGATTATACGATGGGGCAACACCATGGTCGATGTGTTTCAGAGCAGACAAATGTGAGAACATCTGCTTTGGACCAGTAAGAAGGGATCAGAGCATTATCAATGAAACAAAATAATTACGTCCAATACAATCCAATATGTTCAATACACAGTGGCGCAGCGGTAGAGCTGCACTCCAGCGTTTACGCCGCCGGAGATCAGGGCTCAATACCGACTATGGGTTCTGGCCGTACGTTCTCCCCGTTGGTTTTCTCTGGGATCTTCGGTTTCCTCCCACACTGCAAAGACGCACAGGTTTGTAGGTCAATTGACTTGGTATAAATGCAAATTGTCCCTCTTGTGTGTAGGATCACGTTAATGTGCGGGGATTGCTGGTCGGTGTGGACTCAGTGGGCCGAAGGGCCTGTTTCTTCACTGTATCTCTAAAACACAAACTACTGATCTTTAGAATCTTCATCTGAAACTACAGATTCTTAAAAGATTCAGACTAACTGCACACAACATGAACAGGTTATCGCCAAGTGCAAAAATGAAGTTGAAAGTAACATTAGTTTTGTGAAAATGAAGGTTTAAGGGATGATTTGACTGACATTCATAGAATGTTAATGGAGAGGGAGAGATAGATCAGCCATGATTGAATGGCGGAGCAAACTTGATGGGCAAAATGGCCTAATTCTGCTCCTAGAACTTATGAATACAGTAACAATGAAAGTATTTATTTCCTTTCATCGCTCAGTTTCACAAAATTGTTGCCGTAGTTTTGTTTATTGGTGAGAGTAGATGCCTTTCTAATTGCAGGAGTCTGTTGGAGAGCCATTGTTTAAGCTTATATCTGCAATCAAGCAGCGGATTAACCTTGGTCCAGTGGATGCTATCAGTGGGAAAGCACTCTACACACTCAATGAAGACTGGTTACTGTGGCAGGTTACTGACTTTAAAACTCTGGTAAGTGCGTTCTCAAATGTGACACTCATTTTAATGAATCACCGCTGATCACCAAGGGGCAACTTTTCATTGCTACTAAACTGTAGGAGTTTATTTCACTGTTCTAGATGACCCTTTTAAAATTTCGCAGTACGTTAAGTTATAACTCGCTGTTAGCTCTGAACTAGTTTAGTTTAGTTTATTGTCACATGTACCGAGGTACAGTGAAAAGCTTTTATGACTAATTCATGACACATCATTCCAGTAAATTATATTACCTATATCTTCACTCTTTAAACTGAAAATAGGCAGAGTGAATCCATTTCACAGGATATCATGATACTGTAACAAGCCATCACCTGTCACTAATGAGAATTATGAAGCCTCAGTTTTTTTGAATTTGCAAAGCATTATTTGAAATGCAAAACAGTGAAATTGGCCAGTCCAACTTCACTAAAAAGCTTTAAATATTCTACCTGTTATACATGTCTGTCTACTTGTTTACCACGTAGGTTTTGTCTGGGTGCTCCAGTTTCCTCCACATTCCAAAGATATATAGGTTTGTAGGTTAACTGGCTTTGGTAAAATTATATATTGTCCCTAGTGTGTTGGATAATTGTAGTGTACGGGGTGTTCGCTGGTAGGTGTGGACTCTGGAAATATAGGTGGAGAGAGACACTCTCGTCAACAAAGATAAAGAAACACAGGAAAATTGAGAGATGGAAGTGTGAGGCTCAAGGGAATTATATCAGCTGTAAATGGGAAGTAGACACTGAGGGGGAAAAGGTAGGTATGGCTACTGAAATGCACCTTGTGAGCTACTGCTCTCACAGTAATGGAGATAGGGAGCTGTGTGGTGTTAGTTATTGCACAGACTCATCTTGAGGGTTCCACGTCTGTGGGTTCATTCCCCTATCTCACGGTGAATGACTGAATACCTTACTTTATTAAAACATATTACAGTGCAAATGTATTAAACAATAGCTAGGCCGCAGCTGGAGTGCTGTGTGTAGTGTGATTGCAGTGCCATTGGGAAGATATGACTGTGTTGGAGATAGGGTTGCCAACTTTCTCACTCCCTAATAAGGGACAAAAGGTCAAAATATGGGACAAATTCCCCACGGCAATTCGTTGACTGACTTGGCCGTGGCTGGGTGAATGATGAGTTCGCCCGGGTGCTGGACTGCACACAAAGCCCAGCCGGTGGGCCAGCTGAGGAATGTTCGCCTGCGCGACGTCGCACGCAAAGCCCGGCACCCTATCCAACTCATGAACCGATGATCAGCCATGAGAAGAAGGGGTGGTGGTGTCGGCAGTAAGCAAAGCTCCGAAGGTCGGACAGCTGGCTGGGCTGCCGACCCATGGGACCATGGGCGAGGCTCTGCACTTCATGGGCTGTACTACGTCGGGACGGGGAGGCGGGGTCGGACACGGCGCTCCGACCCGACAGTCCCCTCGACCCGAGTAGTACGGGACAAACCAATTTAGCCCAAAAGACGGGACGTCCCGGCTAATACGGGACAGTTGGCAACCTTAGTTGGAGAGGGTGCGGAAGAGATTTGTCAGGAGGCTGCTGGCAGTGGTGTTTCAGCTGTGAGGAGAGACTAGATATGCTGGGTTTGTTTTGTTATGGAGCATTAAAGGATGAGGGAGGGTCCTCTGATATGTGACATACCCATATCAGAGGATAGATAGATATAGTCTGTCTGTCTGTGTGGTCTCTCTCTCTCCCTCTCTCTCTCTCACACTCATCAACTATCTTGTGGTCCTGATTTCCCGTCTACCTCATTGGAGACCTATGAAAATTCTTTAATTGGATTTTATTCGATTTCAATTTGATATCTTTGCACTAAATGTTGTATCCTTTACCTGTGCAGTGTGGACATCTTGATTTTATTCATAAAAGATGGACCCAACGTGCTTGAGTAACTCAGTGGGTTAGGCACGTCTCTGGAGAAAAGGAATGGGTGACATTTTGGATCGAGACACCTTCTACAGACTGAGAGTCAGGGGGGGGAGGGAAACTAGAGGCATGAAAAGGTTCAGGACAAATCAGAGTCGGCACCAATGACCCAGGAAAGGTCGAGCCATTGTCCATTGTTTGCCGGGGTCGAGGTGATAACGAAGGGATATGAACAGTGAAACCAGCAGGACGACTAGGTTGGGAGAGGGACGGAGAGAGCGAGGGAATGCAAGGGTTACTTGAAATTAGAGAAATCAATATTCATACTGAAGATACACAAAATGCTGGAGTAACTCAGCAGGACAGGCAGCATCTCTGGAGAGAAGGAATTTGTGACTTTTGTGTCGAGACCCTTCTTCAGACTGATGTCAGAGGAGTGGGCGGAACAGAGATAAAATGTAGTCGGATACAGTAAGACTGGTGGGAGAACTGGCAAGGGGGAGGAGATGAAGAGAGAGGGAGAGCAAGGGCTACTTGAAGTTAACGAAGTCAATGTTCATACCGCTGGGTTGTAAGCTTATTCTTTTACGCAAGATTTTATTCATGCATATCTTTATCTGGATAGCAAGCAAACAAAAGCTTTCACTGTACACGTGACAATAATAAACTAAACTAAAACCACTCTTGCTGCACTGTTTTCTCAAAATGTAGGCAAGGAATGCTATTTTAGCTTTCAGATGAATTTCACGATACATTTGTGAACTGATTAGATATTCTTTCAGCTTTGTGGATCTGTGTAATATTTCTCTTGGCAGAAATTGGACGTTACATTTCAACTGAATACTGAAGCTGACGTAGAACGCGATCACGACAGCAGCTCCAGATTTGAAGTAGAGGTTTTGGATTGTGACACTATAGGACAAGTAAAGGAGAAGATTTTTGATACTTTCTACAATAAATATGGTTACTCCCAAAGGTGGCAAATGGAAGATATTGACCTGGGTAATTTATCACTTCAGTTTTCAATATTTTTGTTAAAACAGCTCCAAACAGAAATGAGCATTAATAACTTAATCGGTATGAAAACCATTGCATAAACCATGTGCAAACTCTGGCCTCTGGTTCTAAGTCCAGTCAGTTTAGTTTAGTTTTGAGCTACAGCGCGGAAACAGGCCCTTTTGGCCCACTGAGTCCGCACCAGCCAGTGATCCCTGCACATTAACACCATCCTACACACACTAGGGTCGATTGACAATTTTTACGAGGACCTGCACTAACCTGTAAGGAGGAAACCAAAGATCTCTGAGAAAACTTACGCAGGACACGGGGAAGAACGACCCCTTAGATAGTACCCGTAGTCAGTTCACGGGTCTCTGGCGCTGTAAGCGCTGTGAGGCTGCACCACCGTGCCCCTCGAGTTGATCTCATGGGAAATCTCAGATTAAGGACATTTCAATGAAGGATATAATAATAAAGGATAACATACATAAAAGATAATAAATATATAGATATATCAATAAACCATAAATAAAGGATAAAACAAAAACTGAATGATTGAAGGACGCAGTGTGTCATGGGGCATGCATGGATGGGAAAGGTATGTCAATGCTTCGAGTTATGAGCTTGCATCAGGATTGAGAGGGAACAGGGAAGATTGCCAATGCGAAGAAGGGTCCTGACCAAATATGTCCATTTCCTCCACAGATACTGGCAGTTCTCCTTTTTGATGCCTGTTTGTGCCAAATGTGGGCCGACTGTGTTTAAACTTGCCTGCGCTGTTGAAATATCCAAACGTTCCAAATATCCAAATGGCCAAATATCCCAAATATACTTGGAACAAATATGACCCATCTGCCTTCTCCCCTTACAAAATTGTAAAGCAAAAGTACTTTGTCAGCTTTTGTGATATAAGACAACTTCTATTTATATATAAATAATGATGATATTAAAATACAACATTTTTGGAGATTTACCTTAAGGCAACTACAACAAATCTTGTCTCAACAGCAGTAGAGTTGCTGCCTTACAGCGCCAGAGACCCGGATTCGATCCTGACTACGGGTGTTGTCTGTACGGAGTTTGTACATTCTCCCCGTGACCTGCGTGGGTTTTCTCCAAGATCTTCAGTTTCTTCCCGCACTTCAAAGACGTACAGTTTGTAGGTGAATTGGCTTGGTGTAAATGTATAAACGTAAAAAATATTGTTAATGTGTGGGGATCGCTGGTCGGTTAGGACTTGGTGGGCCAAAGGGCCTGTTTCCATGCTGTATCTCTAAACTAAACTTAGTGTGATTTTTTTTTTTTTTTTTTTGCATTTATGAATCAATACTTTCATGCTTATTTCAAACAAACAAACTGATTTATATCACACATTTCAAGGATCAAATCGAACCATTTTGTGAATATTTTACTAATTCTGTTCTTGCTCTAGAGGTTATTATGAAGGGAGAACATCAACGACTACAAGACATTGATCAGACATCACAGGAGCTTGAAGATGGAAAGAAGAAGTTAAACACGATTGGCCATTATAATGTACGTGGAGTGTGTGGGGCCCAAATAATTCACCAGTTTCTTGTGAACTTGCAGCAATTTCTTCTGCAAAGGTGCTGAGTAGAATATGGAGAGGTGGCAAACTGTGGATGTGGTGGGAGAGTAGGGTTGCCAACTGTCCCGTATTAGTCGGGACATCCTGTATATTGGGCTAAATTGGTTTGTCCCATACGGGACCGCCCTTATCCCGTATTTGACTGCTACTACTCAGGTCAAGGGGACTGACGGGTCGGGAGCACCGCGTCCGGCCCCGCCTCACCCGGCCCGACTTAGTGCAGCCCATGGAGTGCTGCAGCAGCGCCTCGCCCGTGGCCCTGTCGGTTGGCAGCCCGGCCAGCTGTCCGACCATCGGACCTTCGCTTACCGTCGACACCACCACCCCTCCCTCTCATAGCCGATCATCGGTTCATGAGTTGGATGGGGCGCCCGGGCCAAAACTCCTCAGCTGGCCCGCCAGCTGGGCTTTGTGTGCAGTCCAGCACCTGGGCCAACTCATCATTCACCCAGACACGGCTGAGTCGGTCAACAAATTGACGTCGGGAATTTGTACCTTATTTTGACCGTTTGTCCCTTATTTGTGAATGAGAAAGTTGGTAACCCTATGGGAGAGGGAATGAAGGACCAGGGGAGGATGTAATGGAGGAAGTGTATGGAGCATGGTAGGAAGGAACTGCAGATGCTGCTTACACCGAAGATAAACATAAGATGCTGGAGCAATTCAGCGGAACAGGCAGCGTCTCTGGAGAAAAGGAATGGATGCCTGTCCCACAGAGTTACTCTAGCATTCTGTGTCTATCTTAAGAGTATGGAGCAGGTGAGGACATTATAGGGGGGGAACAACCAGGTTATCGAAGGAGGGGAAAGGCGGGCTATCGGGCGGGTTGGTTGGTGGAAAAAGTAATGGGAACAAGAAAGCAAGTAGTGGGGGAAGGGGTAAACGTCGCAGGAGGAAGGGATAAACTAACAGGAGGAGAGTTAGAGGTGGGGATAATCAGGTTACGGGGGGAGACCAGGTTATTAGAGAAAGTGGAGAGGAGGTGAGGAGGGAAGGTAGGAAGGTGAGAGAAAAGGAAGAGATTTGTGGGGAAGGTAAGTTTATGGGGATAGGAGAATAAATCATAGTCGTAGGGGATTAGAGTGGTTGAGGTTACAGGAAGAAGGAGTTTGGGGGAAGGATTAGAGGTGGTTAAAGGGGAAGGGAACGGGGTGAGGGGAAGAGTGAGAGTGGGAAGGTCCAAGAAGGAGCAGGTTGGAAGAGAAGGGGAACAGGAAAGAATGAGAGCCACATGTTCCAGGGAGGGAACCAGTAGTTTTCAGGTAAGAGCAGGTCATGGGAGATGGGTAAGGTGACCTTAAGAGACATAGGTGGTTACAGGTGTGGAGGAGTTATTGTGCAAGAGGATGGGCAGTGAGTGAGCAGTGGGGAGGCTGAACAGACTATTGGTTGCGAGGACAGCAGGTTATGTGGGGATCGGAGATGAGTACTAGAACAGATTAAAGAGGGAGTGAGCATCCAGATTATCGAAGAAAGGGGGAGGTGGGCTATCGGGCAGGTTGGTTGGTGGAAAAAGGTAATGGGAAGCGGAGAGCAGAAAATGTGGGAGTGAACTATGGAAGAGGCTGTTTGAGAAATAAATAAGTGAATGAGATAGTAAGTTATGGGGTGAGAGGAGAGCAGACATAGGGAAATGATGAGAACACAGTGTGTGTATTTGACTCTGTCAGTAACCCAATTATTCTTACAAACTATTCAGATTCCAAATGAAGCATCTTTAGTTGTGATTAGAACAAGAGAAAAAGGCTCAAAGCCAGGTAAAATATACTGTCATTAATTTTCAAAGTAAATTATTATAACTCTTGTATTTCAATAAATATTTCATTAACTAGCTGCATGAAAGCTTTTACTATGTTATTACCGAATGGAAATTTTTGAGATCTTTTTTGATACATATCTAAAAGTCATTAATATCTGACAATTAAAAATGTTATTGAATGCTGTTTATTCAAAGAATGTTTGAATAATTATTTAATTATTCAAATTATCGAATAATAATTAAATAAATAAATATTTCCCCTGCTTTGGATACATTTAAATGTTTTATGGAATTATTATTCAATAATTATTATTCAAATTGAATAAATGATTCCATTTAGTAATCTAATTAATTAATTTATTTATTTATTAATTGAATGATTGATAATTATTAATCAACCGTTCATATTGTTGAATATGAATAATATTCATATTGAATGTGAATATTTACAATATTTGAAACTAAGCACTGATTTATTTTCCACATTGTTATCCCGTCTCTTTCCTGCAAAATTTAAAATATAATCTTATACAAGGAAAATACTTACAATTTTTATTAACCATCCTCTTTCAGTTATTCCGGATAGTGAGTGGACAGACAATCATTGTCACTTGGTATGTAATTTGTACTTTGGATCAATTCTACTCATCATTTCCAATGATTTGGTCTTTTTTTGACTATATTTTACTTTATTTAGATCTCTCCACAGTCAGTATCTGTAGAATCCCCTGTACCAGAACAGGGCAAACAAAAGTTCAAAGTCAAAGAGATGTATCTAACAAAGCTGGTGTCCTCCAAGGTATCGTGACATTTTAGTTTCTTTACTGCATATTTACAACTGCAATATTTCATAGCTTTTTTAAACTACTTGTGAAGAAATGCAAATTCCCTTCACAAATCCAGTTTGGATGAAAAAAATGTGCATCACTTTAGGGGCATTCAAAATCTCTGGGCACCTCAATGCACTTCTTCAGTCACTACTCCCCGGACTTGGAGTATGTAACTGTTAAACTGTCCTGGTCCATTTATCTCCCTAGAGAGTTTACTGTTGTCATGATAACTGCTGTGTACCACCGGATGCTAATGCTAACTTGGCTATCGGACATTTGTACGGTAGCACTAGTAGTTAACAGAGCATATATCCGGACGGTGTTCACATCATAGCAGGGGACTGTAATCATGCGGACTTGAAGAAAATGCTCCCCAAATTCTACCAGCATGTTAAATGTGCTACAAGAAGAGCTAACACACTGGACAAGGTCTACTCCAACATCAAGCTGGGCTACAGGGTTAGACCATTACCTCACCTGGGTCAGTCGGACCATATGTCCCTGCTTTTAATTCCCCTCAGGAAAACCGCTCCTCCCATCACAAAGACCATCACAACCTGGCCTGATGGTGCAACTCAGCAGCTGCAGGAATGCCTCGACAGGACCAACTGGGATGTGTTTGAACACCGGGACCTGGAGTTGTTCACAGACAGTGTACTGTGTTACATTAAAAACTGCACAGTCACAGTGGACAAAAGCATCAGGGTCTACCCCAACCAGAAGCCCTGGATGACCCGGGAGGTCCAGCGGCTGTTAAAAGAGAGGAACACCGCTTTTAGGTCTGGCAATAGGGCTTTATACAGCACGGCCCGAGCTAACCTGAAGAGAGGCATCAGAGAGGCCAAGTCAGACTACAGGAGGAAGATAGAGGACCACCTGGACAGTAACAACAGCAGGCAGGTGTGGCAGGGGATCCAGTATCTCACCAACTATAAGACAAACCTTGGAGCTGCTGAAGGTGACACCTCGTTGGCAGAGGAGCTGAACCTCTTCTTTGCTCGCTTTGAAGTGGAGCCACCCGAGACAGCCACATCACACCATATGGTCCACAGCAGCCTAACCCTCAAGATAGAGGAGCATGAGGTGAGGCGCACGCTGCGGGCCATCAATCCAAGGAAGGCTACTGGACCCGACGGCGTCTCTGGACGCGTGCTGAAGGACTGCGCAGATCAGCTGGCTGGAGTCCTCACGAGGATTTTTAACCAGTCTCTGGCCCAGTCCACTGTTCCACCCTGTCTGAAGTCCGCAACCATAGTCCCCTTGCCCAAAAAAACCCACATTTCCAGCCTAAACGACTACCGGCCAGTCGCACTCACACCAGTGGTGATGAAGTGTTTTGAAAAAACTGGTCCGGGGTCACATCACATCACTCCTGCCCCGAAGCTTTGACCCCCACCAGTTTGCGTACAGAGCGAATAGATCTACAGAGGACGCTATAGCCACAGCCCTCCATGCTGCACTGTCCCACCTGGAGCAGCGGGGGAGCTACGTGCGGATGCTCTTTGTGGACTACAGCTCTGCTTTTAATACTATCCTTCCCCACAAACTGGTGGACAAACTGGGGGACTTGGGACTTCCACACTCCACCTGCATGTGGATAAATAGCTTCCTATTGGGTCGCAGCCAGAGAGTCAGAGTGGGCCATCACACATCCACGGCCCTCAGCCTCAGTACGGCTCTCCACAGGGCTGCGTGCTGAGCCCCCTGCTCTACACCATCTACACACATGACTGCACCCCCACCCACCACAGCAACACCATTGTCAAATTTGCGCATGACACTACGGTGGTGGGACTCATCTCCGGGGGGGGGGACGAGTATGCCTATCGGGATGAGGCGGAACAGCTGACAGTGTGGTGTGGAGAAAATAACCTGCTCCTCAACACCTTAAAGACTTAAGGAGATAATAATAGACTTCAGGAAGAACAAAACGGACATGGTACCACTGATCATCAGAGGGGACTGTGTGGAGAGGGTGGCGGATTTCCGCTTCCTGGGAATCCATATTGAGGAGGACCTGACGTAGAGCGTGAACACCTTCTGCGCTGCTGAAAAAGGTCCAGCAGAGACTACACTTCCTGAGGGTGCTCAGGAAGAATAACATCACTCAGAGACTGCTGCTGTCCTTTTATCGGTGCTCCATTGAGAGCATCCTAACATACTGTGTATGCGTGTGGTACACCAGCTGCACAGCGGCTCAGAGGAAAGCGCTCCAGAGGGCCATTGACAACACCCAGACGATTGTCGGCTGCCCCTCTCTCTATCTTGGAAGACTTACACAGTTCCTGCTGCATCAAAAAATCCCAGAATATTATAAAGGACATTTCCCACCCCGGACACTCCCTGTTTGAACTGTTGCCGTCAGGCAGACGGTACAGATCTACAAGGACAAGGACAAACAGACTTAAAGACAGTTTTTACCCCACTGCTATAAAGGCACTAAATGTAGCCGCCAAGGAACACAGGGACTAAGGGACTGTGGTTGGTACACTGTGAAATCGACAGAAGGATGTAGGGTTGGGTGTTTATGCGTGCTATTTTCATATTTATTTTAGTTGTTTATCTTTTTTAATATTTTACCTTGTATGTATCGTTAGCTTTTAGAAATGTTTGAATGGTGCATTGACTGGCTGACATTTTTTTAAATTTCGTTGTACATGGTTCATGTTACAATGACAAAGAAACTATTCTATTCTATTAAAAGTAATGCATTGCTTTCTGAAGCGTAATAGCCAATTTGTGCAAAGCAAGCATCCATAAATAATAATGAGGATAGTCAAATAACCTGCACTGCTTACAGTATTTGAGAGATAATATTATTTTAGTATTAGATAATATTGTATTGTTAGTATATTAGTATTGTTTTAGTATTAGATAATATTGTTTTACCCTTCGGCTCACCGAAACCACGCAGACCAGCGATCCCCCTACATTAACACTACCATACATACACTAGAAACAATTTACACTTTGACCAAGCCAATTAACTACAAACCTGTACGCCTTTGGAGTGAGGGAGGAAATCGAAGACCCTGGAGACCCATGCGGCCATGGTGAGAACGTAAAACTCAGTACAGACAGCACTCCTGGTTGGGATCGAACCCGGGTTCTGGTCCTGCAAGGCAGCAGCTCTACCGCTGCGCCACCATGCCGCCCTGATAGTATTGATTAGAACAGCAGAAGCAGTTTGCTGCTTTTCCCTAAAGCAGCATGGTGGCACAGCAGTAGAGTTGCTGCCTTACAGCGCTTACAGCGCTTACAGTGCCAGATACTCGGGTTCGATCCTGACTACGGGTGCTTGTCTGTACGGAATTCTCCCTGTGATCTGCACCACCTTTTGTGTGAAAAGGTTACCACTCAGGTTCCCATTAAATCTTTCCCCCCTCACCCTAAACCTCACCCCATTAAATCTTTCCCCCCTCACCTATGCCCTCTGGTTCTTGATTCCCTTACTCTGGGCAAGAGACTGTCTCTTTACCTGATCTATCTCTCTCATGATTTTGTACAAGTTTTCTATAAGATCACAATTCATTCTCCTGCACTCCAAGGAATAAAGCCCTAGCCTGCTCAACCTCTCCCTAAAGCCCAGTCCCTTGAGTCCTGGCAACATCCTGATAAAAACTTATCTGAACACTTTCAAGTTTGACAACAACTTTGCTATAACATGGTGACCAAAACCAAACACAATACTCTATGTTGTCATTGCCTCGTGCTAGGAGCATTCCAGGTGGCAGCTGCTGAGCTATAAAACATTGTACAGTTTGCTGTTTAGTTTAGTTTAGTTTAGAGATACAGCACAGATTCGGGCCATCAAGTCCACTCAAACTGGCGATCACCACCATACGCTAGCACTAGCCTACACACTAGGGGCAATTTATAATTTTATCAAAGCCAATTAACCAGTATGTGTTTGGAGTGTGGGAGGAAACTGGAGCACCCGGGGAAAACCCATGCGGTCTCAAGGAGAATGTGCAAACTCCGTACAGACAGCACCCGTAGTCAGGATGGAACCCGAGTCTCTGGCACTGTAAGGCAGCAACTCTACCGCTGTGCCACCGTGCCACCCCACTGCAGACAAAATGGTGAAGGGTATGAATATTAGGGGACTGGATGGGCTGCTAATTCAGTGGGCTGCTTTGTCTTGTGAAGTTTCTTGAGAACTGTTGGAACTGCATTCATCCAGGCAAGTGGAGAATACTCCTTCAAATTCCTGACTTGCTCACCCTTCCTTTGTCAGCTCCACTTATTGCACTTAATTTAAAATTAAGTCAGCCTTTTAAATACTGGTGACATGCACTCAGCTATCTGCAACCACATAGCTCTCTTCCCACAATGGTTCATTGTACTTTTAGTTTCAAATGCTGTAGAGATTAGCTCTGGTCCATCTCTTACTCATTTCTTCTGTTTCAGGTTGCACTTCACTCTTTTGTTCAGAACCTATTTAGAAGCATCTGGAGCTTGCACAACGGCAAGCCACCTATTGCCGTTTGGCACATCTTTGACATATTGCAAGGACAGGCCAACAACAAGAAGATAACCGATCCTGATGTATTGCATATCTGGAAGACTAATAGGTATTGAATTGTCAACCAATGTATCCATTGTTGCCGTCTACTCTGTAACCTCTGGGTGTTCAGGCAGTAGCAAATGCACATCAGAACACAACCCTGGTAGTCTTCAGTTGCATGACGAGGCAAATGATAGGTTTCGATCCAAAGGATAAAGATTCAACACAGTTAAACATATAATTTAGAGCATTGGAGAGTAGCCTCGCCTAGCCTTGAGGTGCACAAGTGTGAAGGGCTGCAAAGATGTCTGAGGCATTCATGCAAAGACAAGACCCAGTGATTGGTGAACTGGTGACCACCTAATTCATTCTGTAATCGTCACCAGCCTAGCCTCACAGCGCAGCCCTTCTCAGACAACCTATCAAGTCACAAATGTTTTAGTGTCATATGTCACAGATAGAACAGTGACATTCTTACTTGCATCAGCACAACAGAATGTGTAAACATAGTACACTGTAAACAATATAATAAACGAGATAGACACAAAATGCTGGAGTTAAGGACCTAATTCACTACCTTTTTTACCTGTGGACATTTTTCATCATGCTAGAAAAACGTCCCGACCTACTTGATGCCACGAGTACCTACGACTAGCATCACAGCCTGCTACGACCTACCTACGACCTCGTGACGACCATGCTGCGAGTATGAGTCAAGGGCAACTCGGCAGAGGTCGTGAATTAGGTCATGAAAGTGGGACAGGCCCTTAACTCAGCAAGACAGGCAGCATCACTGGAGAGAATGATGTGTGTCTATCTTCCTTCCTAAGCAATAAATGAGATATATACATATACTCACACACACACATATATATGTATATATATAGTCTGAAGAACGGTCTCTATCCAAAACGTAGCTATTCATTCTCTCCAGAGATGCTGCCTGTTCCGCTGAGTTACTCCAGCATTTTGTGTTAATCTTAGGTTTAAACTAGCATCCTATAGTGCCTCTATATATATATATATATATATACTAGACTAAGTGGGACCCGTTGGGTCCCATGTTCACACGGGAGGGTTGGTCCCCCAACGCAATATTCCACCTCTCCACCAATTTCAATATTGGTGGCCGGTGGGGAGGGGGGGGGGGGGGGGGGGGGGGGGACACAACCGGTTTTTTGGCTAATAGGGTCCTTGTGGGCCGAAATTAGTGGTTTCAAGCAGGCCAAACAACTAATTTCATTTAATTTCCATCTCCAATTTCAAGCACAGGGCAGGCCGAACAGCTCATTGCATTTTCATTTCACTTCCATTGCCATTGCAGTTTCAAGCACAGGGCAGGCCGAACAGCTCATTGCATTTTCATTTCACTTCCATTGCCATTGCAGTTTCAAGCACAGGGCAGGCCGAACAGCTCATTGCATTTTCATTTAACTTCCATTGCCATTGCAGTTTCAAGCACAGGGCAGCCCGAACAGCTCATTGCATTTTCGTTTCACTCCCATTGCCATTGCAGTTTCAAGCACAGAGCAGGCTGAACAGCTCATTGCATTTTCTTTCACTTCCGTTGCCATTGCAGTTTCCAGTACAGGGCAGGCCAGAGCCTTGCCGGATTATTCATTTTACCCGATCAACAGAGGTCACGTCACGATAATTCAACAATATACCTCTGACCCACTAATTATACCTCTTCCATGTCTCTAAAGCACCATGGACTGCTAGAAACTTAAATATAGAATTAACAATTAACAAAAAATAACCTATTAACTCTTTCAGGACAGAGATCAGCCGAGGAATAGATTGGGTAGACGCACAGAGTCTCTTGCCCAGAGTTCCATACATCCACCAACATTTCTGTGAAAAAGATTCCTCTTAGATTCCTATTAAATCTTCCCCCCTCACCTTAAACCTATGCTCCCTGGTTCTCAATTCCAACATTATGGGCAAGAGACTCTGTGTATCTACCTGATCTATTCCTCTCATGATCTTATACACCTCTATAAGATCACCCCTCACCCACCTTCGCTCGAGTCCCAGCCTCCTCAACCTCTGCCTAAAGCTCAGGCCCTCTAATGCTGGCAACATTCTCGTAAATCTTCTCTGTACTCTTTCCAGCTTGACAACATCTTTCCTATAACACGGTGCCCAGAACTGAACACAATCCTCTAAATGTGGCCTCACCAATGTCTTGTACAACTGCAACATGACCTCCCAACTTGGATACTCGTGTATAGTCATGTAATCCTTAATGTTCTAATCTTTAAATGGACATGTCTACGTTTTAACAATGCCTTCTTTTTCTCCCCAGTCTTCCTCTCCGTTTTTGGGTAAACATTATTAAAAACCCCCAGTTCGTGTTTGACATTGAGAAAACGCCGCACTTGGATGGCTGCCTCTCTGTCATCGCCCAGGCTTTCATGGACTCATTCTCTCTATCATCACAACACCTCGGGAAGGTAAATATGTAAAGGCTGGTATCAACCTAGCAGTAAATCAGGAAGGACAGATTGGGTACCTGTTGTATACTCACTGATTGAGACCAACCGTATCACATTTGTTCAATTGTGCATCCATTTATTACCTGTGTGCATGTCATACACCTTTACTATTGTACAAATATCCACCTACCCCCACCATTATAAACCTACACCATAAACCCCACTGAACTCACACCCTGCCTGCCTTCACACACCCCAGTCTTCATGCAAAATTTCCACTCTACAAGTAAACAGACCCAATCTTTCACACACTCCAACCATCAGAATGTAAGGGCAGCACGGTGACGCAGCGGTAGAGTTGCTGCTTTACAGCACTTGCAGCGCCGGAGACATGGGTTTGATCCCGACTATGGGTGCTGTCTTTACGGAGTTTGTATGTTCTCCCCGTGACCTGCGTGGGTTTTCTCCGAGATCTTCGGTTTCCTCCCACACTCCAAAATATGTACAGGTTTGTAGGCAAATTGACTTGTTATAAGTGTGAATTATCCTTAGTGTGTGTAGAATAGTGTTAATGTGCGGGGATCGCTGGTCGGCGTGGACTCAGTGGGCCAAAGGGCCTGTTTTCGTGCTGTATCCTTAAACTAAACTAAACTAATTCAACGTCCATGCCCATCGAATACCCTGCCCCAAAAAACATCCCCTTCCTGTTTGATATGCCCCTTATAATCCCTGTTCATTATACACTCACCAAACATGCAACTTGTCACATTTTCCAAGATGGCGCCCAACCCAGGTGACTATTTGCGTGCTAGCCACAGAAGCAGATCGACGATCACATATTACAATCGCTCCACACCTTAAAACTCTACTCCTAAAGCAACATTTCTTACTTTGTGTACACAGTAAATGGCGAGATTGTAATCATGTATTGTCATTCCGCTGACTGGATAGCATAAGCTTTTCACTGTACCTCGGTACATGTGAGAATAAACTAACTAAGCACACCACTATGGTTGCTTTCAGTACTAATAGTTACTCAATCTACTTTGGTTTTTGCACTATCATGGTATATTTTACTTGGAATAACTGATAATTTACTGCATATTTATTGCTGTTGTCATTGCATATAACGTCCCTGTAAAGCTTTAGAGCAAAGAAGAGTTTCATTGTTCTGGTCCTACCCTGTACATATGACAAATAAATACTCTTTGAGTTATACACTCACCCTGGAAAAATCCTGTCCTCGTCCACTGTAAACACAACCCCCACAAACCTAAATCCCTCAGGATTCTCACTCACCTGAAACTGAACAGGCCTTCAAAACACTGTTATAGGAAGGACACTAACAATGAACTATTCTACATGTTCCTTGATTTGCATTCCCTTTGTCGTGTTTTCACACCTTACACTTCCTTTTCTATGCACTTCCTTATCTGTATATCTCCCACTCCCCGGACATCAGTCTGAAGAAGACTATCTCCACCCGAAACGTCACCCATTACTTCGCTCCAGAGATGCTGCCTGTTCCGCTGAGTTATTCCTGCATTTTGCGTCTATCTTCAATGCACTGGTCTCAAGCATCCCCAATCAGCCGACTTATCTCCCTGTGAGTGTTAAGTACACCTCTTCAGAAGAACTTATTAACATTGAAGTTCAGTGGGATCAGAGTTGTAAATGACTGATTGATGGTCCTTTATTTTGATGGTGCTTTATTTGTCACCTGTACCGAGTTACAGCAAAATTCATTTTTGTGGATATTTTGTATACAAGCATCACTATACATAAGTACTTAGATACATCTTAAATAAGCATTTCAGATACAGTACAAGTACACTGAGACACTTTGGTGCCATTTTCAAGTCCTGGTTGTTGTAAATGCAGGGATCTTGATCTGACCAGGAAGGTGTGTTGCCCATGCGGCATTGCAGGATTGGCCTGGCCAAGCGTAGCTACAGTGTCCTCCGCTGAATTAATTACTCTCTCTATTTTGTTGACATCCTTCCTATAATTAGGGCGACCGAAATTGTACACCATACTCCAGAATTGGTCTTACCAATGCCTTGTACAATTTTAACATTACTTCCCTACTCCTATATTCAATGCTCTGATTTATAAAGGCCAGCACACCAAAAGCTTTCTTTACCACCCTATCTACATGTGATTCCACCTTCAGGGAACTATGCACAGTTATTCCTAGATCACTCTGTTCCACAGCATTCCTCAATTCCCTACCATTTACAAAGTCAACAAAATAGAGAGAGTTTAGAGGAGATTTACTAGAATGTTGCCTGGGTTCCAGCAACTATATTACAGAGAAAGGTTGAACAAGTTAGGTCTTTATTCTTTGGAGCGCAGAAGGTTAAGGGGGGGACTTGATTGAGTTCTTTAAAATGATGAAAGGGGTAGACAGAGTTGACGTGGATAAACTTTTCCCATTGAGGGTAGGGAAGATTCAAACAAGAGGGCATGACATGAGAATTAAGGGAGAGAGAGTTTAGGGGTACCGTGAGGAGGAACGTCTTTACTCAGAGGGTGGTGGCTGTGTGGAATGAGCTTCCAGCAGAAGTGGTGGAGGCAGGATCGATTTTAACATTTAAAAGTAAAGTGGATAGGTATATGGACGGGAAGGGAATGGAGGGGTATGGTCTGAGTGCAGGTAGATGGGACTAGGGGAAAACAAATGGTCGGCACGGACTGGAAGGGCCGAGAGGGCCTGTTTCCGTGCTGTAATTGTTATATGGTTATATGGTTATTTACCATGTACGTCCTATTTTGATTTGTCCTGCCAAGATGTAGCACTTCACACTTATCAGCATTAAACTCCATCTGCCATCTTTCAGCCCACTTTTCCAAATGGCCCAAATCTCTCTGTAGACTTTGAAAATCTACTTCATTATCCACAACACCACCTATCTTAGTATCATCTGCATACTTACTTATCCAATTTTCCACCCCATCATCCAGATCATTGATGTACATGACAAACAACAGTGGACCCAACACAGATCCCTGAGGTACCCCACTGGTCACCGGCTTCCAACCTGACAAACAGCCATCCACCATTACTCTCTGACATCTCCCATTCAGCCACTGTTGAATCCATCTTGCTACCCCGCCATTAACACCCAAAGATTGAACCTTCTTAACCAACCTTCCATGGGAACCTTGTCAAAGGCCTTACTGAAATCCATATAGACAACATCCACTGCTTTACCCTCATCAATTTCCCTAGTAACCTCTTCAAAAAATTCAAGAAGGTTTGTCAAACATGACCTTCCAGGCACAAATCCATGTTGACTGTTTATCATATCAGACCCTGTTTATCCAGATGCTTATATAGTATGGTACGGAGGGACTGCTGAAGATGCCATCTTTCATGTGAGATGTTCCACTAAGAGCCATGTGCTGTTGGACATCCATAAAAGATCCATGGGCACTATTTTAAATAAGAGCTGTCCTGTCTGGGAACTTGGTGGTGAGTCTGTGGAATTCATTGCCATAGAAGGCTGAGGATATTTTTAAGGTAGAGATAGATACAATTCTTGATCAGTACGGGTGTCGATGAGAAGACAAGAGAATGGGGTTAGATGGGAGAGATAGATAAGCCATGATTGAATGACGGCATAGACTTGATGGGCTGAATGGCACAATTCTGTTCCTATCACTTATGAACAACCTTTATGGCCATCAGAAAATAAAGGTGAATTCTCTCCAGAAATGCAATCTAATGCCATCTAATTTACTGAGTATTTCCATCATCTGAGTTTTTTTTGCTTTTTCACCAAATCAGATGGGAAGGAATTTATTTAATCAGTGTGTGGTGAATCTGTGGAATTCATTGCCACAGAAGTCAATGGATATTTTTAAGGCGGACATTGACAGATGCTTGATAAGTATGGGTGCCAGGGGTTAAGGGGAGAAGGCAGGAAAATAGGCTTAAGAGGAAAAGATAGCCATGATTGAATGGCGGAGTAGACTTGATGGGCCGAATGGTCTAATTCTGCTCCTATCACTGATGAGCCACGTGTTTGTCCACCAGCATTAAGTTTCTAATTTTCCTTCTTTTCAGCACTCTCCAACGAATAAAGTGCTTTATGCCAGAGACATTCCTCATTACAAGGAGGAAGTGAAAGGTTATTACAGATATATTGCGGACCTGGGCTCGGTGAGCAAAGAGGAGTTGGAGAACTTTCTTACCGAGGAATCCCAGGTACTGAGTTTTAAGTAAAAAATATTCCGGCCAACTCATTTAAATGCCAGAGGGTAACATTCTAAACCATATGATTATTTCCTTGCAGAAACATCAGAATGAATTTAAAGAAAAGGATGCCATGATTGAACTTGGGAAATACATCCAAAAATATTCTCTTCAGGTAAGGGCTTTGTATCCATGGCAATAGATGATTGCCGTGTTGGTCTCACCATTGTTAACAGGTCTTTAACACAGCTCACTGTTTCATTGGTGCTGCCCCTCTACAGACCCAGTAGGAGGGGGGGGGAAGGGGGAAATGTAGAGGAAGGATGAGGAGGAGAAGAGTGTTAGGAGTACGGGGTCACAATTTAAATGATCACATCTCAGGAGCGTGCCTGGGGTCTTGGGCTCGGTAGGTCTATGGCCAAGGTGAAGGTACAACTCTGACCTCCTGGTCAATGTCGTAACCAACATCCAAGGAGCAATGGTGGGGTGAAAATCCCACTGTCAGAGCTGAGAGGCTTTTCAGAGAGGGTTAAGAGGGGTAGGGTGCGTTCTCATGTTGGGGATAGGGGCATCTCTCTGATGGGTTCTCAGGTGGGGTGTGGACTTCTGTGAGAGTTGCGTGAGGGAGTTTCCGCCCGGGTAGGTTTCTCTCATAGTGCAGAGGAAGGTTTCTGTCAAGACAGAAAGGAGGGTAAGATTTAATAGGAACCTGGGGGTATCTTTTTCATGCAAAGGGGGTAGGTGTATGGAACAAGCTGCCAGAGGAGGTAGTTGAGGTAGGGACTGCCGCAAAACTTAGAAAACATTTAGACAGGTACATGACAGGACAGGTTTAGAGGGATATGGGGCAAAGGCAGGTAGGTGGGATTAGTGTAGATGGTCGTTGTGGGCACGTTGAACTGAAGACACTGTATGTCTCTATGATTCTAATGACAGGGCAGATGTCCTTTGGTGGGGGGGGCGGTGGGGGGAGGGAGGGTTTTATCTCAGTGAGGAGAGAGAGTTTATCTAAGGGTGGGATTCACAGGGTGAGGATGGGAGGGGGTTAAGGAGGGTTAGGATTTAACTGAGGCTAGGGAGGGTGGGTTCTCAGAAGGGTAGTTGGTAGTTCTAGCAAGGTGGGGAGTGGTTTATTTCAGGGTGGGGAGTGGGCTGACCTCGGGTGGGTAGGGAAGGGGTTCTCTGTGTGGTTGTTCCGGGAGTTGGGAGGGGGGGGTTGGTTTCTCTCAGAGTGGGGAGGGAGTTGATCTCAGGGTGGGGTGGGTTTAATAAGCTCTAGGAGCAGAATTAGGCCATTCGGCCCATCAAGTGTACTACGCCATTCAATCATGGCTGATCTATCGTTCCCTCTCAACCCCATTTTCCTGCCTTCGTCCCATAACCCCTGACTCTCTTATTAACCAAGAATCTGTCAATCTCCACGTTAAACATATCCATCGAAGGCCTCCACCTCTGTCTGTGGCAATGAATTCCACAGATTCACCACCCTCTTACTAAAGAAATTCCTCCTCATCTCCTTTCTAAAGGTACATCCTTTTATTCAGAGGCTGTGGCCTCTGGTCCAAGACTCGCCCTCTAATGAAAATATTATAAACTAATAAACTATTAATTCATTCATTTATTAATTCAATATTCTCTCCACATCCACTCTACCCAGGCCTTTCACTATTCGGTAAGTTTCAGTGAGGTGCCCCGTCATCCTTCCAAACCCCAGTGAGTACAGGCCCGTGCCTTCAAATGCTCATCGTATGTTAACCCACTCATTCCTATGAACATTTTTGTAAACCTCCTCTGGACCCTCTCCAGCGCCAGCACATCCTTCCTCAGATATGGGGCCCAAAACTGCTCACAATATTCCAAATGCAGTGTGACCAGACCCTTGTAGAGCCTCATCATTACATCCCTGTTTTATATTCTAGTCCTCTTGATATAAAAGCTAGCATTGCATTTGCCTCCCTTCCAACGATTCGACTTTCAAATTAACTTTTCGGGAATCCTGCACCAGCACTCCCAAGTATCTTTGCACCTCCGATTTATGAATTCTCTCCCCATTTAGAAAATAGTCAATGCCTTTATTCCTACTACCAAAATGCATGGCTCCACACTTTGCTACACTATATTCCATCTGCCACTTCTCTGCCCACTATTCCAACCTGTCCAAGTCCTTCTGCAGAGTCCCTGCTTTCTCTATACTACCTGCCCTTCCACCTATCTTTGTATCATCCGCAAACTTGGCTACAAAGCCTTCAATCCTCTCATAGAAAATAGGTGCAGCGGTAGGCCATTCAGCCCTTCAAGTCAGCACCAATATGATCGTGACTAATCATCCAAAATCAGTACCCCTTTTCTGCTTTCTCCCCTTATCTCTTGATTCCGTTAGCCCTAAGAGCTATATCTAACTCTCTCTTGAATACATCCAGTGAATTGGCCTCCACTGCCTTCCATGGCAGGGAATTCTACAGATTCAAAACTATCGGGGTGAAAAGGTTTTTGATCAACCAAATCTTCTTCTCTTCTTCAGCCCTTTACTCCTCTCGGGAGCATAGGCCATTGACAAATGTCCTCCACCTCACTCAGTTGTTGGCAGTTCTTTTGAGATGTCCCCAGTTGTGCCCACTCTCAGACATTTCTGTCTGAACACCTCTTCTCCAGCTGTTTCTGGGGCGACCTCTTTTACGTTTTTCCTTGGGGGTTCCATTTCAGGGCTTGCCGGGTGATGTTTGTGACAGGTTTTGTGAGGGTGTGTCCAATCCATTTTCTCTTTCCAATTTGTAAGTAAATGGGCTCCTGGCATGTTCTTTTCCACACGTCCACATTGCTTACTTTGTATCTCCACCAGATGTTAAGTATTCTCCTAAGGCAGGTGTTAATGAATGTTTGCACCTGTTTGTGGTGTGTTTTGTTGTTTTCCACATCTCAGATCCATACAGCATCACCTGTTTCACATTTGAGTTAAAGATGCGTATTTTGGTGTTGATTGAGATGTGTTTTGAGCTCCAGATCTTCCTGAACATGTTAAACAACACCCTAGCCTTATTGATTCTACTTTTTATGTCTGCCTCTGCCCCTCCTGTGATGTCCACATCACTGCCTAGGTATGTGAATGTTTCTACCTCCTCTAGAGCAGTGCTGTGCATAAGGATAGAGTTGCTAGTTTTGGAGTGGATCCTCATCACCTGTGTCTTTGTTGTATTGGGTGTAAGACCAAGTTTTGTTGCAGCTTCTGTCTGTCTTCTCTTGAATTTGTATCTGTGTGCGTGAAAGGAGAGCTATATCGTCCGCAAAGTCAAGATCATCTAGCTGCTCCCACATTGTCCACTGAATTCCATTTATTTTCCCTTCAGTTGTTTCCATCATGATCCAGTCAATTGCCAGGAGGAACAGGAATGGTGACAATAGACATCCCTGCTTGATGCCCGTCCTGATACTGAAGTTCTGAGAGAGCAGGCCTGCAAGCATAACTTTGCATGGGGTTCCATCATACGAGTTCTTGATTAAGTTTATTGTCTTGGTGGGAATTCCATAGTGGTCTATTAGGTGCCATTGTGTTGTCCTGTCTAAGCTGTCAAACGCTTTCTCAAAGTCGATGAAGTTGATGTACAGGGACATGTTCCATTCAATAGACTGCTCAATGATGATGCTTAATGTTGCTATGTGGTCTGTGCATGTGGTCTATGTGTCAACTAAATCCCTCATTCAAATCATTAATATACAACGTGAAGAGCAGCGACCCCAGCACCGAGCCCTGCAGAACTCCGCTAGTCACTGGCAGCCAACCAGAAAAGGCCCCCTTTATTACCACTCTTTGCCTTGTGCCATCCAGCCAACCTGCTATCCATGCTGGTATCTGCACTCTGATACCGTGGGCTCTCAGGGTTGATCTCAGGTTGAGGAGGGAGGTTTATCTCTGAGCTGGGAGGGGTTCTGTTGGGTGTCGAGTCTTTCTGCCAGTCGAGGGGGTGAGCATGCTGGCCCTCCTCACTGACCGGCCTGTGTTGCAGCTGGAGAGTGGACCGGAGGGCGAGGACCTGACCGACATGAGGGACGCCATCGTGCAGATCCGTGAATACTACGTCCAGAAGTCGACCTGCTCGTGGGAGTGAGTGCGCACCCGGCGGCGGCCTGTGGCCCGTGTGCGCTCCCCATCCCACGACTCCACGTCCATAGCGACAATCAGCCCAGGCTGGTCATCGGTGGCACTGCACCCCCAACGCTGAGCCACCAGCTGATGGACCTGTCATCCCTTGAATGAAGCTTTAGAACCATGGATCTGCAAATGCTGGTTTATACCAAAGATATGCATAGAGTGCTGGAGTAACTCAGTGGGTCGGGCAACATCTCTGAAGAAAAGGAATACTAGTGAACCAGGGAATTACTGAGGGAATGGTCTCTGCGGCAAGGGGTGGAGATGGAAAGATGTGACTTCTAGTGGGATCCCGTTGGAGGTGAAGATAATGTTGGAGGATGATGTATTGCACCTCTCCTTACAGTCTGAAGAAGGGCTTCGACCCAAAACGTCACCTATTTTTCTCTAGTGATGCTGCCTGACCTGCTGAGTTACTCCAGCATTTTGTGTCAATCCCTTGAAGTTTTGTGCATTTTGCTATTTTTGACTGTTATGTTTAGGCCTATTCAACCCTAGAAGTCAAGGTAATTATTTCACAGAAGTTGAATCCTCATATAAACTTCAAATCCCAAATGTAAACAGAAAATCCTGGGGTATACTCATTAGGTGAGGCAGCAGCTGTGGGAAAGAGAAACAAAGTTAACCTTTGGCACACTAAAATCAATGGACAGGTTTTAATTTAGTCTTGGCAAACACAGCAGGTCAACTTCTTCCAGCGTTCTGTTTTTGTTCTGGATCATTGCATCTGCAATCTTTTTACTCTTTCGAAACAAGCCTGTTGTGTCTGAGAATTATATATGCGTTTTGCACAAATGTTCATTATGTAAAATAAATGGAACCAACAATGTTTACAAAGCAGGTGGTCTATCTTGTCATAGAGTCATAGAATGATACAGTGTGGAAACGGGCCCTTCGGCCCAACGCCCACACCAGACAACAATGTCCCAGCTGCACTAGTCCCAATTGCCTGCACTTAGTCCATATTCCTCCAAATCTGTCCTATCCATGTCATCTCCAGCATTCTCTCCCACCTTACTTTGTAAATCTATGTCACTACTTACATGTCTCACAAACAGAGCATTAACATTACCGGAAATACTTTCCAATTGACTGTCATGGGGTATAGTGGATGTGTACAATGATGACACAAAGTACAAGGGCAGCGTCCTTTTGCCATTGTACCATCCATCTCTACGTTGTCCTGCGTTTTAACAAATACTGCATTTGCTGAGATTGTTCATTTTGTTTGCACTAAAATAAACTACTTTTCTACTTTTTACTTCTCAGTTTCATTTGGTGTCTTTAATTTGCACTGTCACTTGATTAATGTCAATGTACGAATTAAATAAATGGCATTGCAGCTTTGAATAAGTTGGCACCTTCCAGGATTAAAAAAATCTGTCTTTTGATTGTAATTGTAAGAAATCGTTCATAAAATGCTGTGTCATGTAACTATATCTATTCCTTATGTAGTTACTTTAACATAAAATAATTAATTATTTTACAGCATTAGATATTAGTACAACTGGTTTATCAACTATATTATCAACTGTAACGTATTCTCATCAATCAGGATTCGTCCTTCAAATAAATTAATGAATCATTTAGGGTCATACTCCACTGGAGGGGAGAGAGAGTGGGAGAGAGGGAGGGAGAGAGAGAGAGGGACGGGAGGGCAGGGGAGAGGGAGGGAAGGGAGAGAGAGGGAGGGGCAGGAGAGCTGGGGAGGGCGGGAGACAGAGCGAGGAGAGAGAGCGCGAGAGAAGGGGGAGAGTGGAAGCAGGAGAGAGGGAGGGGGAGAGAGAGGGAGGGGGAGAGAGAGGGAGGGGGAGAGAAGGAGGGTGAGAGAGAGGGAGGTATAAGAGAGAGGGGGAGAGGGGAGGAGGGAGAGGGGAGGGAGGGGGCATGAGTAAGGGAGGGGAGAGGGAGTGGGAGAGAAGGAGAGGAGAGGGAGAGTGGGAGGGGAGTGGGGGGAGAGTGGAGGGGAGTGGGGGGAGAGGGAGCGGAAGGTGGGAGTGGGGGAGAGAGAGGGAGGGGGAGGGGGGGGAGAGAGGGAGAGAGAGGGAGAGAGTGTTACAGAGAGATACTGCTTGGAAACAGGTCCTTTGATCCACCATCCATATTGACAATCAACTACCCTTTTATGCTAGTCCGACATTCCTTCCATTTGTTATTCTCTCCACATTTTTGTCATCTCAACCCAGTTTCTACCAAACATTTGCACAGTATTTACCAATGAGACTTTAAACCAAGGAACCCTTCCTTCCTTGATTTTCAAGCCAATATTGGATATTATTTTGAGTTTACAACTAGCAAGATAAGAGACGTACCTGTTGCTGTGGTACATCTGGATTTTCATGACTCTCAGGTTGTGATTGATGGTACACTGGAGATATTTATGTTGGAGCACCAGATATTCATATTCATGATCATTTATGTGAAGGAATTGGGTAAAATATATCCAGTTAAGCTGATGGTACAAAGTTAGATGGTCGCATGAGCTAATAGCAGATGGTTTAGTTTAGTTTAGAGATACAGCATGGAACCAGGCCCTTCGGCCCACTGTGGCCATGCCGACCAACAAAGGATTCACAAACCTATCAGGAAATCTGGCTCCGTTCGGGCGGTGGAGTTGGATTCATGGGAGATGGTCTTGGAAGGGAGGATGCTTTTCAAACTGCGGAACATCCTGGACAATACAACTCACGCCCTCCATGACACACGGGTCAACCTGAGGAGCACCTTCAGCCAGAGCTGGATTTACCACTAGGCTTCGTAGGCTGAAGCCTAGGGCCTTGAAATCTAGGGGGCCTCTGGCCAAGGCAGGACTCGAACTTAACAGTTGCCCGGGTGCCAATGGCAACCTAAAAGTTGTGTCATTTTGCCAAGCTTGGCAAGCACCGGGACACCTGCCGTTCAACTCTGAGCGGGCCTCCCTCTCTACCTCTCTCTCTGTCACTCTCCGTCTCCGCCTGCCATCCGTATCTGTGTCTGGGTCTCCGGTCTCCGCTCGCTCCTCATCCGTTGGCACGGCCGGCCGCCTTGCACATGCGCACTGCTACAGCCAGCACATCTTCCCCCTGCACATGCGCACAACCACGGCCAGCACATCATCGGCCGCCCTGAGCATGCGCACTGCCCCGGCAACTGGTTGGTGCTGTGCACTTTCTCCTTTGCTTTGAATTGTGGGAGATCTGGCTGCCATTGCTGAAAACCATGCAGAATTACTCCCTGGAGCTGGAGTAACTCCCTGGAGTAACTCTTGCTTCTGGTTTCCTGGTGCTCCAAAAATATTCTAAATGGAATTTAAACTCTGAACAATAACAGCCTATTGCATTTTATCTGTTTATTTATTGTGTGTATATATATGGTCTATGGTATATAAATACACTGAACTTTTATCTCCTGTTCTGTATTATGTTTACATATTCTGTTGTGCTGCAGCAAGCGAGAATGTCATTGTCCTATCTGGGACACATGACAATAAAACTCTCTTGACTCTTGACTTGGACTTAAGCAAAAAAGGGTTCTTGGGGGAAAAAAAGAGCTACCTTAAATGTAGTTGCGTCTGGTTGGGTAACTATGGTAGGGTGAAGACTATTCCATGCTTTAATTGTGCGGAGAAACTCCATGGAGCAGCCAGCAACTGGATGCTGGACGTTTTAGAGTAGAGACCCTTCTTTAGACTCCCTCTGGTTTTAGTGTTAAAATCATTGGTTTGGGTAGAATTAGAAGAGATACAACGTGGAAACAGGCCCTTCGGCCCACCAAGTCCATGACGACCACCGATCACCCGTACACTAGTTCTATCCCACACATTAGCGACGTACGTCAAGAGTGTTTCATTCTCTCATGTCCCAGCTAGAACAATGAAATCCTTACTTGCAGCAGCACAACAGAATATGGAAACATAGTACTCTGTAAACAATGTTATAAACGAGAAAACAAAACGGTGTATATTAATATATGAATATATAACTATATAAATATATATATATATATATGTGTGTGTGTGTATAATATATATACCCACACACCCACACACACACACACAATTTCCCTCCTGGGATTAATAGACACAAAAAGCTGGAGTATCTCAACAGGTCAGACAGAATCTCTGAACAAAAGGAAAATATTGGGTTGGGTCTGAAATAGGTTCCTGCACACCTTTGGAATGTGGAAGGAAACAAGAGCACCCGGAGAAAACCCATGCGATCAAAGGGAAAAGGAGAAAACTCCGTACAGACAGCTCCCATATTCAGGATCAATTCCGGGTCTCTGGCACTTTTAGGCAGCAACTTTATGGCCAATGTACTGTCCCATAGTCTTGAACTGAATTAAAACATACTGTAGCTGTAAAGGGGAACATAGCGTCACTTGGAGATTTAAAACTGAAAATGGATATTTTCATTTTTTTAGTAACCAAAGTTATCAACATATAATTTTTTGTGTGTTGGAAAACAAAATATAGTGGCACAGCTGGCGGACTTGCTGCCTCACACGCCAGAGATCTGTGTTCGATCTTGTCTTCAGGCACTGTCTGTGTTTGCACATTCTCCCTGCCAGCGTGTGGGTTTCCTCCCACATCCCAAAGACGCATTGGCTTTGTTGGTTAACTTGTCTCTGTAAAATTGCCCCAAATGTGCAGGGAGTGGGTGAGGAAAGTGGGATTACAGAAATTGTGTGAATGGGTAGACAAAAATGTTGGAGTAACTCAGCGGGTGAGGCAGCATCTATGGAGCGAAGGAAATAGGCGACGTTGCTGACACCTAGAGCAGCGGATGCAATAGGTGAGGTTGGAGGAGGTGCAGGTGAATCTCTGCCGCACTTGGAAAGACTGCTTGGGTCCTTGAATGGAGTCAAGGGGGGAGGTAAAACGACAAGTGTAGCATTTCCTGTGGTTGCAAGGGATACTGCCAGGAGAGGGGGTGGTTTGGGTGGGAAGGGACGAATTGACCAGGGAGTTACGGAGGGAGCAGTCTCTGCGGAAAGCCAACAGGGGAGGAGATGGGAAGATGTAGCCAGTGGTAGGATCCCATTGGTAGACAAAAAAGCTGGAGAAAATCAGCGGGTAAGGCAGCATCTCTGGAGCGAGAGGGAATAGGCGTTTCAGGTTGAAAACCCTTTTCAGGGCTGTTTCATTTAAATTTCCCCCCCCCCCCCCTTTTTCAGGTTGGATGTGTCCCCCCCCCCCCCCCCCCCCCCCATATTTTCGGGGGACACGAAAAAGAAAGGAAGAGGCGGAGACAGTAGGCTGTGGGAGAGCTGGGAATGGGAGCCTGAAATTAGAGAAGCCAATGTTCATACCGTTGGGGTGTAAACTTCCCAAGCAAATATGGTGAACTGCTCCTCCAATATGCGGTGAGCCGCAGTCTGCCATGGAGGAGGCCCTGGACAGAAAGGTCGGATCTGGAATGGGAGGGGGAGTTGAAGTGTTGAGCCAGCAGGAGATCATGTAGATTATTGTGAACTGAGTGGAGGTGTGTGAAGCGATCGCCAAGCCTGCGCTTGGTCTCACCGAGGTAGATCATACACTGAATAATCCAACTACATTTTTGTTTGGAAGTGGAAAGAAATAATAGAAATTGCATTCATTGCAACGTGTAAAAAGAGTTGAGATACTGTATTATAATTTTGCTGCATGCCATTGTGGTATATATCATGTCTTGATTGGTGAATATGTTTAGTTTGTGACTTTATTTGAAGCAGAAATAATATGTGAATGCTTCATTGAGCATAATTCTGACTGGTAACTACGCACTTCGTCCGAGCACATTATCACACGCGTCTTGCAAGCCGTCTTAAATGACCACCTAAACTGTCATTTGGCAACTTAAAAAGCTGCCGAGGTTGCCCGGCTGGCAACAGAGAAAAAAAGTTAAGTAAGAGCCCTGCAAGGAGTATATTTTTGACACTGTCATAGGCCTTTCTTACATATGTTGTCACAACGCACTGCAGTCTCTAAACAACCCTTCAGTAATTTTCCTTGCCCTCCATTTCAGAAAAATAGTGTTTTAAGCCGATACTGGCACTGGCAATAAATAAATAAATAAATAAATAAGTGCAGCTTTCTAGCCCATTATCTCATTGGCCACACTCGGCTGCAAATCGGTGTCAATCTGGTGGACCATCTTCCTCTAGTCGTGGGGGTGGGGGATTAGGAGGGTCCTCACAAGTGGAACAGCCTAGGGCCTCTCTTCATCTAAATCCGACACTGCCTTCAGCAACAGACTGGTTCCACTAAGATGCAGTACAGAACGCTACAGGAGGTCCTTCTTCCCTGTGGCTATCAAACTGTACAACTCCTCCCTCTTCGGTCAGGTAGACTGATGCCCCCCCCCCCCCCCCCCCCCCCCACGAGAAAACTGGGCCTACATAGGAATGTAGAAGAATGAGAGATATTTCTTAGAAACCTACAAAACTCTTTCATACTCCAATCACAGGGTAGATGCGGGAACAAAGTTTATCTTGGTAATTTGTCTGGAACGTGGAATCACTATCTCAAAGTAAGCATCACCCATTTAGGACTGAATGCGACGCACTTTCTTCACCAGGTGAATCTTTGGAATCCTCCATTTAAGAGAAGTTGTGAGTTGTTTTTTTTTCTTCTTTCTTTCTCCCTCTCTCTCTTTCTCTCTCTCTCTCTCTCTTTCTCTCTTTCTCCCTCTCTCTCTCTTTCTCTCTTTCCTCAAAACGCTATGCGCTGGAACTTAAAGTTTTACATATTCTGACACATTTTTGCCCTCCACGCCGTAATCAGGTTCACTTAAAATCCTATCCTATATTTCACGTTATTCATGATTAAAGCTTCAAAAATCCTTCCTGCCAGCTTCCAACACTGATACAAAGTTGCAATACAGGAACACTCTGAACTTTTCACCTCAATAGGATTTTTAAAGTCCACTGCTGAGGGAGGCAGGGGAGTGCTGAAATCTTACGTTGGGAATGGGTTTCAGTTGCGGAGGACCACACTCCGTGGAGGCTATGGTTTAGCGGGTTCCCAATGTTACATTGGGTAAAGGGTTGCGTTGGGGGACCAGGCTTTCCGTCTGATGGGACTCCCACCAGTTCCAGTTGATCTAGTATACCTAGAAGTCTCATCTTGCATGTGTGTGTGTTGATGTTTTGTATTATACCCCCCCCCCCCCCAACCCGCCAGTGATTAGCGTTACATTTTTTACATTTCGAACAAATTTTCCGACCACACCCTACTCCGTCTCAATAAGATTTCATCTATATTTCTCAAGTTAATTCACGATTAAAGTTTTTTAAAAAGCCAGATACTCAGAGAGGTTTTCCCAGCCGCTTTTAGCAATGATGTCACAATGCCTCACATTGCCCCCCCCCCACAATAACAAATAGATCTCATTTTGGTAAATATGGCCAACGATAACCACTGCTCAGCTTCTGACAGGGAGGGGAGCCTTTTTAAAGCAGCTTCCAGTGTTGATGTCACAATGCACTCACAGTGCTAATGACAATGGCTCTCCAAGCTGGCGAAATGGCACAATGGCCACACACTGAGACATTGCCACGGTAATTGCAGCTTCACACAGAGCCTTTTTCTAGCAGCTTCCAGTGATGATGCTTTAAAAATGCCAACTTTAACACGTTTTTTACTATTAAAATCCTTCCTGCCAGCTTCCAACACACTTCAAAACAAAGTTGCAAGACAGGAACACTCTGAACTTTACACCTCAATGGGATATCACAGCAAGTGCTTCAACAGGAGGGTGAGGGCCAAGTGCGGCAGGCAGGGGAAGTGCAATTGGATTTATTTTAAGTCCAGTGCTGAGAGAGGCAGGGGAGTGCTGGAATCTTACGTTCGGGAACGGGTTCAGTTGCAGGACCATGCCTCCCGTGGGGACCACAGGTTAGTTAGTGGTTGCAGTAATGCGTTAGGGACTGCGTTGCAGTAGGGCACCAGGGCCTCCAATGTGACAGGGACCGGGTAGCGTCGGGGATGAGTTACGTTGAGGGAAGGGTGATGTATCCGGGGCGGAGTGCCGACGCAGCGTTGGGAGACCAGCTCCCCTTGGGACGCTGCCCCCCCCCCCCCCATTGAGTCCTCTTGGTCAAGTACACCTATAAAGATCTTATATGCGTTGTATGTGTTTTGTATTGTGTGGTTGTATGTATGTTTGTATCTCCTCAAAATGCTACGTTTCAAGCGCTTGAATGTTTACATATTCTTACCAGCATTTTCCCACTCCACGCCGTACTCTACTTTCATCCTAATATTTCACAAGTTTAATTCGTGAATAAAGTTTTCTTTTAAAAGCCAAAAACCGCTTCTCACAGATAGCCTTTTTCCAACAGCTTTCCAATGATAGATGCTATATTTTCACGTCATTGACGTGATTATTTTTTAGTTTTTGTTAAGAAGTAAGTACAGTAGTCTGTTACTTAAGTACCTAATACATAAATACATATTTTCGCATTCTATGTATACGACCTTGAAGATACCGTTTGTGTTCAATAATGCGCGAAGAACAGGAGAAAAAAATAAATAAAACAGAGTGTCGGAATAGATAGACAAGCGAGTAGAATAACAGAAAACAAAAGAAATAAAGGACAGAGATGAGAAGTTAAAAGATTTGAAAGAAAAGGAAAAGTAAAAAAGAGAGATTAGGAGAGATCTACCTTATCTCATATTTTACCCATCCGTCACCCCGTTCTAAACCATGTTAATTTCTAAGTTATGTTATGTTCACCATATTGCTTGTAAAACGTTGATAAACGGAGACCAAAATCTTAAGAATTGGTCTACTTTTGCCTAGTAAAGAGGAATCTCATTGTCTTCAAGATCTAGCGTTTGAACATTTTGAAAGATCCACATTTTGATGTTGGCGTAGGTGTGCTTTTTCCAAAATATATAAGTATACCGTTTTTCGCTGTTTTAAGACCATAATGTTAAAAAGAAGCTTTCTAGAATATAGTTATTTACTTTCCCTCTTCCATTGTCCAAAAGATAATCAACTTCGATATTGGGGTTCAATTTTGTGTTAATTAGTTATTTGTACGCGAAACGTTCCAAAAAGGTTTAATCAGGTTCCCCAGAATGAGCTACAGTTTATGTACAAGGAGACAAAGGGGAATGTGCTAAAGTGTTGGCATTTTGAGTTAGTACTTTGTCGCAGAGATTGGGAAACGCTTTGGAGAAACTATTTTATCATACAGTCTTGTGTTTATCGAATAATAATAGATCTATGGAAAATGAATAATTGAATTAGGTTTATGTCTACATTCATTGAACATTTGTTTACATATAGATAAATTCTTATCCATCTATCGTTCTCGGAATTTTTATCAATAACTCTTGTTCCCAGTCTCTTCTAATTGCTCTGCGTTGGTGTTTCTATATCTTAGAATTAAAGTTATATAATAAGTGAGTATTAAATTGCTTGAAGATAGCTGGGTGCCTTTCAATGTCACGTCCTCCGTCCAATAGATCGTGGGGTTAACGTGTTTGATATCCTATGTGTTATAATATTTTATTCAAATACATCTTATGAAATTTGAAGATTTGAGAATATTGATTACTTTGTTCACGAATTGTACTATTGAGTTGTAGTTTTGTTGGAATGATAAAATTTTTCCCATTTATACATATCTCCATCGTTTGATAATTCCTATATCTTTCCCAATGATAAACGTTTTTATCAATAATGGATGGTTTGAATGAGGGATTATAAGCTATTGGAGAAAGAAGCAATAATGTTCTTAATTTTAAAGGTTAATTTTATTTGTTTTCCAATCGTATTATGTACTATGGAAGAATTGGATTCCTTATCGTGTATATGACATTGTTCAATTTTTATCGGAAAAGAAGGATCCGCTCCTATATTGCTGGCGAGGTGGAACAATCATCTTTCTCCATTCTAGGCTACAAATCCCCCTACCTGTATGGGCAGAACTGGTCCAACCAGGTGAGATTCATATTTTTAATATTCACTGCCAATCGATAATACAATTGAAGTTTAGGAGTGTCATGTCGCCCCTGATTCTTAGATTGACACCAAGTGTATATTTTTTGAGATTATAATTCTTGTGATTTATGCAATCCCACGATGAATTTATAATATCAGAATCTATTTTTTGAAGAATTTGTTTAGGTAAGTATATTGGTAATTTATTGAAAAGGTAGCAATATTTGTGGTAAGAAGAGCATTTATATCGCGTTTATTCTGCCTATTAAAACATCGGCATTGTCTTCATAATATATAATCAACGCCATTTAATTTAGTTAATAAGGGCATATAAGTTTTGCGTTGATAAATGATTTATAGTTCCTTCTGTTGAATGGTGTGAGATGCCCCAAGAGACTTAAATTAGCTTTCTTGTTTGTTAATTCTAAAAGGGAATTTCAACACGATGTGTCCGCCTCTTGAGGTTTTTATCGTCATGAATTTCGCTTGTTCCAAATTTATTCTATACCTGAAAAAGAACCAAATTCCTCTATTAAATTTAGTATATTTGGTATGCTAATTAGCAAATTTGTAATATATAATAATATGTCGTCTGCATATAATGAAATTGTATATTTGAGTGTGTAGTAATATACCCATGAATATTCGGATGGCTTTCTTATACTTTCAGCTAAAGGCTCTATCACTAGTGCAATTATCAGGGGCGATAACGCGCACCCCCCTGCCTATTGCCCCCTTGCTAATTAGGAAATTGTCGGGGATAATATATTATTAGTCAGTATTCTAGCCGTCGGCTTATCATATAATAATTTTACCCATGAAAATAAAATTATCTCCCATGTTTTTGAAATTTTTTCCAATACTTCGAAATAATATTGCCATTAACTTGATCAAAAAGCTTTTTCTGCATCCAATGAGATAATTGCTAGTTCTTCTTCTGGGGGGAGTATTTATTGAGTTACATTATATTAACAGCCGTCTCAAATTGTTAAATGAGATATCTCATTGGTATGAACCCTTAGGTTTGTCCGGATTTATTAGTTTACTAATATAATTACTCAATCTTCTCGCAAGAGTCTTTGTTAATATTTTTTGGTCTATTTTTAGAGAGTGCAATAGCTCTATATAGCCTGGGTCTTCTAGATCTTTATCCTTATTTTTTGTATAAGTGTAATAGTTGACTCAGTTAGTGTTTCTGGTAGTTTATTTTCTTTAAAAGTGTAATATATGCGTATAAATCTTTGCAACCGTGGAGAAATTATCTCGTAGAATCTTTTTATAGAATTCATTACTTATAGCCATCTGGTCCTGGCGTTTTGCCATTCTTCAACAAACTAAATTGTTTCTTCTATTTCCGTATGTAATCTGAGATACTCCTAATGCCTCTTGTTCCACATATTTAATTTTGAAGAATTACATGTTCCTCTTATCTAAGGAAATTGCTAATTTGATATATTATTTGCAGAGTTTTCGATGCGTAATATAAGTGTTGATAAAATTGAGGCTAATGCTTTTATTGGAATATCTTTTAGTGTTAGTAATCCCCCTTTGTCTGGATTAATTTCTAGTAATTGTATTTTCTGTGTCCCTTTTTTTATCAGTTGGCTTGCTAGGAGTTTATATCGTTTATCAACAAATACAAAATTTTTCTTGCTATTTTGATGTAATTTGAAATAATCTTAAAATACATCCGATAAAATTTTTAGTTTAATTTATATTTTAGTATTATTTGGTATTAATGGTTTTATCTATAGTTTGGTTCTTTGGCATTTTCTAAATCTAATTGTCCTAATATCTTTGTTCTAACTGCCAAGGGTTCTGTTCAGTATTATTCTTTTTATTTTTGGAAAGTTTGATATAGATTTATGGTTCCTCTAATAAATGCCCTTAAAAAGTTTCCCATAATAAGGAGGGTGAAATATCTGGTGTATCATTTGTCTCAAATAAGAATCTCATCTGCTCTTTTAAATATTGTGCAATCTTTGTGAGTTATTTAAAATTTGGGGGATTAAACCTCCAAAACGAATTTCTATCAGGCACTCCTAATTTTAAAGATAACAAGTTAACGGGGAAATGATCTCTGAAATATATAGCTATTATGATATTTTAGAATTATATGTATATTGGAAGATAGAGTAGTTTTGTGGGTCCCACTAAGAAATAATCCCATACATATGAATGTTTTTTATGTACTGTTAAGAATAAAAATGAATATTCCCTACCTACTGGTTAGCGATCCTCCATACATCTGTTATATTAGTTTTTTTCATGTATGTATTTAGGAGTTCACTCGATTTTAGATTTTTATGTTTACCTTTTTTGTTTTGGCTGATTTTAATCCAAATATGGATCTAAAACACAATTCAAATCTCCCCCTATTATCACATTTTTTGATTAAGTTTCTGAAATTATATCCAAAATTTTACTAAAGAATTTGGGGGTTGTTCAAAATTAGCATAAAATATTTATCAAAGTAAGTGGGAGTAGAATAAATTTCTCCCCGTGACTATGACGTACCTCCCCTCTTTATCTGCTATAGTATTCTTTAATTTAAATGGTATACCTTTACGCAATGATAATAGCCGTGCCTCTAGATTTAGAAGTAAAATGAAGATAGTGTTGTAGGGTTGCCCAATCCAATTGCCTTCAGTCTTATCTGTGTTTTGATATTTCAGATGCGTCTCTTAGATGTAAGAAAATAATGTCACTGTTTAAGGCTTTTAATTGGGCAAAAAGATCTACCCTTTTAATTGGTTCATTAGCGCCCTTATATTCCCAAACTACAAAATGTGATTCCTCCAGTTTTCTTTTGTTTATCGTCTTTGCATTATGAATCTTGTTAATACCCTACTTCATATGGTGCAACCAAGAAACCTTATAACTCCAGATGAAGATGGTCATCCCCAGCTGTAAGTTTTGTTGGCATCTCCCCTTCAGAATAAACTTGAAAAAAGACCAGAAAGTGTAGAGTCGTGAAAAGATAATTAACAAACAAAAAAGTGATGCGATAATATCCAAAAATAAAGATATTATAATTAAAAACAAATTATTGAGTTCCGTAGATGTTTTTATATGTTTCTCTCTGCCCCCTTGACCAATTATTATTAATTGGAAGAGGAGAGCGATACAAAGTTCAAAAATTGAGTATATAAGTGAAATAAAACGAGGTACTCCAATAGCTAATTAACGCAAATGTATCTCAAAGAGGAAAAACAGAATAAAAAGTAGTTTCCAACATTAATTATATACTTAGATATAACAGTAATTATGTTAATTATATATCCATAATCTATCAATATGCCTAGAATTTATTACAATTAAGTTTCAAACCTTTTAGTATCAGACAACAGCAAGTTCTACCAAGGGGTTAACCAGATTCAGACCCTTGATAACTTCCAAGTTATCTGAGTCTCTCCACCCCCCCTTTACGCGCAATCTAGACTAAGTCTGCTGTATCCATAAAATGTGTTAATATTTATTAATACTTATCAATCAGTATTTAACGTCGTTATTCTTATTAGCAAATAATTAACATAATGAAATTAAACATCATCCTATAGTTAAGCTATGCCTTAATATTACCCAATTTTTATTAATTATATTTTATGTTAGTATGTAATTATAGGTTTCTTAAATCATACATTTCTATATACAAGTCCACACTGATAATATTCTATATTACACTATATTCTCAATTTATTTTCCCCGCCAGTTTCTCTTCTTTGTCAGTCCTTTGCTGAGATGAAACATAAAATCCGACCTTGAATTAACATTCCAAAGCTAAAATGTCTAGACAGTGCCTCGAGGAAGGTACGCCGTTTTAACAAGAGCAGTCTTTTTTGTATGTTAAAAAAAAAGAGACACAATCCTTTCTTTGTCGTTTCTCCTCGATGTTATTGTAGGAGACCAACTCCTAACGATTAGTAGACCTCCTTTGTGATACTTTGTGCATATTTAAATGCCTCATTGATGATTAAAGCTTTAAAAATGCCAACTTTTTTGTGAGGGGGAGTCTGAAAATTCTTATGAGCCACCTGATATAGCGAATGCAATTTGGACTGTCAGGGTCGGATTTCTTTAGGTTCCTCCAAATACGGCACTACTTACAGACACATGTAGATTGGGAGCAGATATGTAGACTACCTTCAAATTTGGAAAATATTTTCTTGATGACTATAGAGGGAGTGTTAAATAAGAATTTGATATCCCATCTCTATCAAGGACTATAAGACTATATAAAAGGAAATACTATAGAAATAAAACAGAAATGGGAATTGGAAATGAACATTTTTATTAGATGAAATATTGGGAAGGACATGTCTCTTGGGCCATAAGCTGACAAGCAGCCCCTCTTGGAGGGAGTTCGATTGGAAAATTAAAATGAGAGTATTTAGGACCTCTCTAGTGTTGGCAAGATACAGTATCACCTCAAATCTATGCTGGAGACAATGTGGGAAGATCGGTGATCACACACATATTTTTTGGGATTGTCCCAAACGCTGTACCATACTGGATGAGATATCCAGGTAGAGATTAAATTAATTCTGGGAGTGGATCTACCATTGGAACCGGGTTGTTTCATATTAGGAGATACTCCAGCAGTGACAGATATTCAAAATCATATTTGCTTGGGGTGATGCTGTTGATTGCTAAAAAGATAACAGTGCTATGGAGAAAGGAAATGCCACCAAATGTTCAACAGTGGAGGGAAAGATTGAAAAATGTATACTTGATGGAAAGTATAACTGCTAAACCCGAGTTGAAGACTGATGCCTTTAATATTGTATGGAAACCGGTACAATTACAAATGCCAAGATTGATTAAGGATATGATTGGATGAGCTTGCTCTGGTGCCTGTGAATAAGATGCTTCTATGATAGAATGTTAAGAGGACTTAATGCGATGCTAATAGAGGTTAGGTGATCTGTATTTTGTCATTTTGCTATTGTCTTTTGCGTTTTTCTTTGTTTTGTCTGTATGTGTATTTTGTTATGTCAATAAATGTCGAGTTCAAGCCAACTTTAACAAGATTTTTACCGTTAAAATCCTTCCTGCCAGCTTCCAACAATACAAAGTTGCAAGACAGGAACACTCTGAACTTTTCACCTCAATGGGATATCACAACAGGTGCTTCAACAGGAGGGGAAGGGCGAATTGCTATTGCAATTGGAACTGCTGCAGCAGGCAGGGGAAGTGCAATTGGAATTTTTTTTTAAAGTCCACTGCTGAGGGAGGCATGGAGTGCTGGAATCTTACGTTTGGGAACGGCTCCAGTTGTGGACCGTGCCTCCTGTGGGGGCTACGTGTTAGTGGTGCAATATTGCGTTGGAGGATGGGTTGCATTGGGGGACCAGGCTTCCCATGTGACATGGACCCAACGGGTCCCACTTGGTCTGGTATATAATAATTTTTGGATAAGGAAATTGAGAAACACAGGGTTAGCGTAAGAAGATGGTGCTGGGCTACATTGCTTGAAAGGCAAAAAATATATGAATGTAGGGAGATCATGTTGCAGTTATACAAGATGTTGGTGAGGCCACATTTAGAATATTGTGTTCCATTCTGGGTACCATGTTATAGGATTTACAAGGATGTAACCAAGACTCAAGGGTCTAAGCTATAGGGAGAGGTTGAGTAGGCTGGGACTCTATTTAAGATGAAGGGAAAAATATTTTATCAGAAATTAAGGGGTAACTTCTTCACACAAAGGGTGCTGGGTGTATGGAACGAGCTACCAGATGAGGTAGTTGAGGCAGGGACAATTGCAATGTTTAGGAAACATTTAGACAGGTACATGGACAGGACAGGTTTAGAGGGATATGGGCCAAACACAGGCAGTTACGATTAGTCTAGTTGGGATGTGTTGGTTGGTGTGGGCAAGTTGGGCCGAAGGGCCTGTTTCCATGCTGTATGCATACGATTCCAAATATCCTGCTCCTGGTTCTATGTTACAGTAAAATAGCGCATGGAAACACACTCTAGCACTCAGAGTCCACTGACCATCCAGTATAACATTATGTTATACAACATAATTGTATAAGGGGTAAGAGCGTTGTAAAAACAAGCCTGAAGGCTTTGTGTCTCAATGCAAGGAGCATTCGTAATAAGGTGGATGAGTTGAATGTGCAGATAGTTATTAATGCATATCATATAGTTGGGATCACAGAGACATGGCTCCAGGGTGACCAAGGCTGGGAGCTGAACATCCAGGGATATTCAATATTCAGGAGGGATAGACAGAAAGGAAAAGGAGGTGGAGTAGCGTTGCTGGTTAGAGGAGATTAACGCAATAGGAAGGAAGGACGTTAGCTTGGTGGATGTGGAATCGATATGGGTAGAGCTGCGAAACACTAAGGGGCAGAAAACGCTAGTGGGAGTTGTGTACAGGCCACCTAACAGTAGTAGTGGAGTTGGGGATGGCATCAAACATGAAATTAGAAATGCGTGCAACAAGGGTAAAACAATTATAATGGGTGACTTCAAATCTAGCATATAGAGATCGGGTGAATCAAATTGGCAGGGGTGCTGAGGAAGAGGATTTCTTGGAAGTATGCGGGATAGTTTTCTAAACCAAATGTAGAGGAACCAACAAGAGAGCAGGCTATTCTAGACTGGGTACTGAGTAATGGAGAAGGGTTAGTAAGCAGTATTGTGTAGTGCATGGGGCCTCCTCTATTCGGCAAGAGTGACCCATAATATGGTTGAGTTCTTCATTACGATGGAGAGTGACATTGTTAATTCAGAAACAAGGGTTCTGAACTTAAAGAAAGGTAACTTTAGAGGTATGAGACGTGAATTGGCCAAGATAGACTGGCAAGTGATTCTTAAAGGGTTGACGGTGGATATGCAATGGAAGGCAGTTAAAGACTGCATGGATGAACTACAACAATTGTTCATCCCAGTTTGGCAAAAGAATAAATCAGGGAAGGTAGTGCATCCGTGGATAACAAGGGAAATCAGGGATAGTATCAAAACTAAAGATGAAGCATACAAATTAGCCAGAAAAAGCAGCCTACCAGAGGACTGGGGGAACTTCAGAGTCCAGCAGAGGAGGACAAAGTGCTTAATTAGGAAAGGGAAAATAGATTATGAAAGAACATAAAAACTGACTGCAAAAGTTGTTATAGATATGTCAAGAGAAAAAGGTTAGTTAAAACAAATGTAGGTCCCTTGCAGTCAGAAACTGGTGAATTGATCATGGGGAACAAGGCCATGGCAGACCAATTGAATAACTACTTTGCTTCTGTCTTCACCAAGGAAGACATAAATAATCTGCCGGAAATAGCAGGGGACCGGGGGTCAAAGGACATGGGAGGAACTGAGTGAAATCCAGGTTAGCCGGGAAGTGGTGTTAGGTAAATTGAATGGATTAAATGCCGATAAATCCCCAGGGCCAGATGGGCTGCATCCCAGAGTACTTAAGGAAGTAGCCCCAGAAATAGTGGATGCATTAGTGATAACTTTTCAAAACTCTTTAGATTCTGGAGTAGTTCCTAAGGATTGGAGGGTAGCTAATGTAACCCCAATTTTTAAAAAGGGAAGGAGAGAGAAAACAGGGAATTACAGAGCAGTTAGTCTAACATAGGCAGTGGGGAAACTGCTAGAGTCAGTTATTAAAGATGGAATAGCAGCACATTTGGAAAGTGGTGAAATCATTGGACAAAGTCAGCATGGATTTATGAAAAATAAATCATGTCTGACAAATCTTATAGAATTGTTCGAGGATGTAACTAGTAGATTCTATAAGGGAAAACCAGTGGATGTGTTATATCTGGACTATCAGAAGGCCTTCGACAAGATCCCACATAAGAGATTAGTATGCAAACTTTAAGCACATGGTATTGGGGGTTCAGTATTGATGTGGATAGAGAACTGGCTGCCAGACAGGAGTAGGAGTAAACGGGTCCTTTTCAGAATGGCAGGCAGTGACTAGTGGTGTACCGCAAGGCTCGGTGCTGGGACCTCAAATATTTTCAATGTATATTAATGATTTGGACGAGGGAATTGAATGCAACATCTACAAATTTGCGGATGACACGAAGCTGGGGGGCAGTGTTAGCTGTGAGGAGGATGCTAGGAGGCTGCAAGGTGACTTGGATCGGTTGGGTGAGTGGGCAAATGCATGGCAGATGCAGTATAATGTGGATAAATGTGAGGTTATCCACTTTGGGGGCAAAAACAGGAAAGTAGACTATTATCTGAATGGTGGCCGATTAGGAAAAGGGGAGATGCAACGAGACCTGGATGTCATGGTACACCAATCATTGAAAGTAGGCATGCATTAGTGATAATTTTTCAAAACTCTTTAGATTCTGGAGTAGTTCCTGAGGATTGGAGGGTAGCTAATGTAGCTAATGTAACCCCACTTTTTAAAAAGGGGAGAGAGAAAACGGGGAATTAGTGTAACATCGGTAGTGGGGAAAATGCTAGAGTCAGTTATTAAAGATGGGATAGCGGCACATTTGGAAAATCATTGGACAAAGTCAGCATGGATTTATGAAAGGTAAATCATGTCTGACAAATCTTATAGAATTTTTTGAGGATGTTACTAGTAGAGTGGATAAGGGAGAACCTGTGGATGTGTTATATCTGGACTTTCAGAAGGCTTTTCACAAGGTCCCACATAAGAGATTAGCATACAAACTTAAAGCACATAGTATTGGGGGTTCAGTATTGATGTGGATAGAGAACTGGCTGGCAGACAGGAAGCAAAGAGTAGGAGTAAACGGGTCATTTTCAGAATGGCAGGCAATGACTAGTGGGGTACCGCAAGGCTCAGTGCTGGGACCCCAGCTATTTACAATATATATTAATGATCTGGATGAGGGAATTGAATGCAAGTTTGCAGATGACACGATGCTGGGGGGCAGTGTTAGCTGTGAAAAGGATGCTAGGAGGATGCAGGGTGACTTGGATAGTTTGGGTGAGTGGACAAATGCATGGCAGATGCAGTATAATGTGGATAAATGTGAGGTTGTCCACTTTGGCGGCAAAAACAGGAGGGTAGATTATTATCTGAATGGTGGCCGGTTAGGAAAAGGGGAGATGCAACGAGACCTGGGTGTCATGGTACACCAGTCATTGAAAGCAGGCATGCAGGTGCAGCAGGCTGTGAAGAAAGCGAATGGTATGTTGGCATTCATAGCAAAGGATTTTTAGTACAAGAGCAGGGAGGTTCTACTGCAGTTGTACAGGGTCTTAGTGAGGCCACACCTGGAGTATTGCGTACAGTTTTGGTCTCCTAATCTGAGGAAAGACATTCTTGCCATAGAGGGAGTACAGAGAAGGTTCACCAGACTGATTCCTGGGATGGCAGGACTTCCATATGAAGAAAGACTGGATAGACTCGGCTTGTACTCGCTGGAATTTAGGAGATTGAGGGGGGATCTTATAGAGGCTTACAAAATTCTTAAGGGGTTGGACAGGCTAGATGCAGGAAGATTGTTCCCGATGTCGGGGAACTTCAGAACAAGGGGTCACAGTTTAAGGATAAGGGGGAAGTCTTTTAGGACCGAGATGAGAAGATCTTTTTTCACACAGAGAGTGGTGAGTCTGTGGAATTCTCTGTGACAGAAGGTAGTTGAGGCCAGTTCATTCGCTATATTTAAGAGGGAGTTAGATGTGGCCCTTGTGGCTAAAGGGATCAGGGGGTATGGAGAGAAGGCAGGTACAGGATACTGAGTTGGATGAATAGCCATGATCATATTGAATGGCGGTGCAGGCTCGAAGGGCCGAATGGCCTACTCCTGCACCTATTTTCTATGATTCTATGATCTATGATTCTATGATTCTACCTCTTACCAACACATTGGGGGTGACCTACAATAACCTACAAACCTTCGAATCTTTGGCATGGGGAGAAAACCGAAGCAGCCGGAGAAAACCCATGCAGTCACAGGGAGAAGGTGCACACTCTGCACAGACAGCACCCGAGGACACGATTGAACCTGCATTACTGAAATTGAGGCAGCGGCACTACTAACTACACTAGTTATTTTCACTCTTCTAAAACAAGTTATTATGAGTTAGAACTACTTTAGATAGTTTTCATGCATTGTTGCTGTGATAGTTCTAGTGTATAAAGTCATAATTAGATACAAGGAATTGCAGACGTTGGATTATAAAAAGAGACACAATGCTGGAGTAACTCAATGGGTCAGGCAGCATCTCTGGAGAACATGGATAGGCAACATTTCTTCAGACCGATTGTAGTAGGGGTTTTTGAGCGGCAGATGGGTGGACAAATGCCAGAGATGGGAAGAAGACAAAAGACTGAGATAAGGAGAGAAGAGGCTCAAAATATGAAGCCTGGGGAAGGGATTTAGGTGAAAGGAGAACGAGAAGAAGGATTGTGTGAGAAATGGCTGCAAATCTAGATGGGGCACGAAGAGAGGGGAGAAAAGGTGGAAGGATGGTGTTGTAGGTTTTTGGTTTATTATTGTTACGCGTACCAAGGTTCAGTGAAAACTTTTGTTTTGAGTGCTACTATACCTAACTGCATGTGATTCCCGCACATTAATACTATCCTACACACACTAGGGACAATTTACAATGTTACCAAGCCAATTAACTAACAAACGGAGGAAACCGGAGCACCGGAGAAAACCCAAACAGGACATGGGTAGAACATACAATCTCCATACAGATAGCACCCATAATCAGGATCGAGGTCGGGCCTTTGGTGCTGTAAGGCAGCAACTCTATCGCTGTGCCAACGTGCCGAGCAACGTGAATGAAATCCTGTAACATGATAGAAAACAGCAGTTAATATGGCGAAGGCAGACAATTAGTAGCGTTAATGACCCATCTGTTACCGTGCTATTTAACTCCATGAATCTATATAATACAGAACACTTGGCCAATCTGTTCGCCCACCTGAGGCCATGCATAGGACCTCACTAACACAAGCTGTGTATGCTGAATGAACGCACCCACAAGGGGTGAAGCAGGGAGTTGTGCTGCCTTGCCAGGCCACCACAATTAAATATCACTCCAACTGATTAGAAAGACAGGCTGCCACCTGGCTTGACAATTGCTGTTTTGTCATCTGGAATAATAACGAAAGTTCAAAAAAGTGATTTCTTGATTAGTTTCAAAGATTATGGGTAGAAGGCTAGAGAATGGGTTTGAGAGGGAAAGCTAGATCAACCATGATTTAATGGCGGAGTAGACTCGATGGGCCGAATGGCCTAATTCTCCTATGACTTATGAACATGATTTCTTTGCAACTTTTCATTCATCCAAAACACAATGTGCTGGAGGAACTTTGCAGCTCAGATAACAACTGTGGAAATAATGGACAGTCGACGTTTTAGGTTGGGACACAAAATGTTGTCTTTCCATTCCCTCCACAGATGCCGCCTGACCCGCTAAATTCCTCCAGCACTTTGTACTTTGCTCAAAATTCCAGCATCGGCTGCCTCTTGTGTCTCTCTTTCATTCATCCACTTCCATTGCAATATCCAGTTGGGGGCTTAAGTTAGAAAATAGCTTATTGAAATATGTAACCACCTTTCTAAAGGCAGAAGATGGACACAAAATGCTGAAGTAATTCAGTGGGACAGGCAGCATCTCTGGAGAGAAGGAATGGGTGATGTTTCTTCTTCAGACTGGTAGTCACGGAAGAGGGGATCTAGACATATAGAAGGGTAGGGTGTGAAAACAGATCAAAACGGATGTGATAAGGTAATGTAGAATGGTTCATTGTTAGCTGAGGGGAAGGTGATAACGCGGCATATAATCAGTAAAATTAATCAGTAGGACAGTAGAACTAGTCGGAGAACTAAGTGGGGGAGGGACGGAGAGAAAGCGAAAGCAAGGGTTACATGAAGTTAGAGAAATCAATATTCATACTGCTGGTTGTAAGCTGCCCAAGCAAAATATGAGGTGCTGTTCCTCACATTTGCGTTGGGCCTCACTCTGACAGTGGAGGAGGCCCAGGACAGAGAGCAGCTTTGATGACCTCCACACATGTACACAATATGATCAGGCAAAACGTTTATTTGGTATCATCGATAAAAACTTTCCAAACCCAATTGTACTTGTAGGTACATCAATTAATTAAAAAGGAATTGTACAAAAACATTTAACCAATCAGTAATCACTGAAAAGACCAAGTAAGTTAAAATCATGAATGAGAAAAACATGTTAAATATCTTAACGGAGTTTATTATAAATTAGATATCCCTTGATCAATTGGAAACAATTAAAAATAAATAAAACAAGAAATTGTGATAAAACAAATACCATCTTGGTGAGAGCTCTCCGTACTAAGGGCCAACACCAAGTTCTTGCTTTACAGTGTGTGCTTCAAATCAAATTACTGCAGTTATTAGCAGACACACAATTCTGTAGTTATGAAAAAAAATTAAAGAAAGCTGACAAACACAAGATTGTTCCTGCACTTAAACCTATAGTACATTTCAGAATAAACCTTATATGTCATTCTGGATAAACTGTTAATTTTTTAATTCATATATTGTACAAAATAAAATAAATGATGCAAAGATGTTTTCTGGCATGTTGCTGGGATTATGAGATTGCGTTTTGAGCTTTAATTTTCAGCTCCAGTACATTCGCAGATCTACCACTGCGCTGCTGCTATGGTGTTGCGGTGACACTTCATTGCATAAGGAAGTTGGTTTTAGTCCAGAATTAGAAATGTGGTTTCATTTTACCAGCAAGCTCACATGAAACATGTGGTTGCCATCCTGGTTGAAATGTCAAATTTTGTGCCCTTAACTCCCTCCACCCATTGAAACAGCCTCATTTTAGATTTGAAAACCTCATTAATCCTTTTTCTTTCTGTATTATTACTTAATAGGTTGGGTTTTTTTTTTACTTCTTGCTCAAGAAAATGCACAGAATATATTTCTTAAGACAAATCAAATTCAGGAAAAGCAGGTTAACCACAACTTAATTCATAAAGAGAAACTAAGTTAACATTTGCACGAGGTCAAAGGAAGCATAAATCATTGCAAAGGAACATTATGAACAGGGCGAGGCTATTCTGCCCTACACACTCCATTTCACACGAGTCAAACATAGGCAGATCCACAATTTAACTCTTTATCTCTTGCTATAATTTCCTTTTGTATGATGTTCTTCGGAAAACCTAGTTCCTGGCATGGAGTGACAATACTCTGTTCCAAGGCTCAATTCTCAAACTGGTTCCCATTATTTTCATGTTATTCTGTAAGGACATGTTTCCTACTGGAAATATGGGTGTCAGAGGTTATGCGGAGAAGGCAAGAGAACGGAATTGGGAGGGAAAGATAGGTCAGCCATAAATGAATGGCGGAGTAGACGCAATGGGCTGAATGGCCTAATTCTACTCCTATCACTTATGATCTTATAAATATCCCAAAACAGTTACGCAATTGATCACCTCAGATCATTCTTGCACATTGCTATCTGGATGCAAGTACTTGAAGTTAGGATAATGCTGAGTAGCCAGTCTCTGAACTGGGTGTGCATGTAGATTAAGGAACCAACACACCAAGACTGCAAGGGAATACCAATGACATTCCCGTTGTCAGGTATGTTTTCTGAGCTTTCTTATAATAAAATTCAAAACACAACTCAAAAAGCACGTGCCATTATACCGTAACATGGTCAATATTTCAATTTCTCGAAATTCTTCAAATATAGAGACAGCAGAATGGCTTCATAATGAAACCATATCTGGAGAGTAGTGTATGCAATGTAGATAAGCGAGGAATAAATCCGGATTATTTATTAGCACAATATCATGTTATAATGTTCAGTTCAGCTGAACAGCATGCTACCCTATCCACACTATCAAATCCCAACTCTTCAAAAGGCACAATATATGTTATGTGTAAGGACTTGAGATAGTACGTTGCATTATGTAAACCAGTTTCACATACATTTCCCGACACGTACTATATTCAAAATCAAATTGTGCAAAAACTAGTATCAAATAAATTATAATTATTTGTTCTTTATGACTCAAAGATGCCATTCCAACATCTGTAAACATTAGTTCAGTCGAGAGCACCAAGCTCCTGTAGTTGCTGTTTTTGATTTGTCTCCAGTTCCTCTAGTCGTTTGCGTATCAGATGCAGCTCGTTCTGATGTTGTTCTTCCTTAAACATAAAGAAAGGCCATACAACTTTTAAAGAATGATCCACGTTTAAAAATGCTGGAGAAAACCAGCATCTTACACAAAATGCTGGAGAAACTTGCAGCAGAAAGTCTGAAAAGGGTCTCGACCCGCGTCACCTATTCCTTCGCTCCTTAGATGCTGCTGCACCCGCTGAGTTTCTCCAGCTGCTGAGGCTTTTTACTGATTGTACACGTGCCCCGCCCTCACTGACGTCAGACATTCCGATTTTTCAATCTCACAAGTTGGCAGGTATGTGAACTTACCAAAGCAAACTCTTCAGTAAAGGAAAATTTCACCATTATCCATAGCTGTTATCAGGCAACTGTACCATCCTACTAACAACTAAAGAGTGGTTCTGAGCTGCTATCAACCTCATTGAAGACCCTCGGACTATCTTTAATTTGACCTTAATCGCACTAAATGTTATGCCCTATGTCATATATCTGTACACTGTAAATTACTCGATTGTAAGTTTAAGAATAAGGAGTGAGCCATTTAGAATGGAGACAAAGAAACACTTTTTCCTCACAGGGACTGGTGAGTCTGGAATTCTCTGCCTCAGACGGCGGTGGAGGCAGGTTCTCTGGATGCTTTCAAGAGAGATATAGATAGGGCTTAAAAATAGCGGAGTAGGCAGGAAGGGGGTACTGAATGGGGATGATCACATTGCTGGCTTGAAGGGCCATATGGCCTACTCCTGCACCTATTGTCTATTGTAATCATGTATAATCTTTCTGCTCACTGGTTAGCACGCAACAAAAAGCTTTTCACTGTTTCTTGGTACATGCGACAATAAACTCTGAATTAAAACTGACTCATGGCAATCTCAGTACCAGATTACCTTGACCAATGAGAATCATTCTGGGCTGCCTAATTTTCTCCTAAATGTCTTAGCACTTAAAATTTTGATCAATAGATTCTTGTTACACAAGAAAACAAAGGGATTTGGAGAAAAGTAAGGTAAATAGAGATAAAGATCACATGCTATTCAACGACTTAAACAACATAGAAAATAGATGCAAAATAGAAAATAGTAGGCCATTCGGCCTTTCGATGATCATGGTCATGGCTGATCATCCAAAATCAGTACCACGTTTTCCCCATATCCCTTGATTCCATTAACGCTAACAGTTAAATCGAACTCTCTCTAGAAAACACCCACTGAGTTGGCCTACACTGTGGCCGAGAATTCCACAGATTCACAACTCTCTGGGTGAAAATATTTTTCCTCATCTCAGTCCTGAATTGCCTACCCCTTATTCTTAAACTATGACCCCTGGTTCTGGTCATAACATCGGGAACATTTTCCTGCATCTAGCATGTCCAATTCCTTAAGAATTGTATACGTTTCTATAAGATGTCCTCTCATCCTTCTAAATGCCAGTGACTACAAGCCCAGTCGACCCATTCTTTCATCATATGTCAGTTCTACCATCCCGGGAATTAACTTGGCGAACCTACGCTGCACTCGCTCAAAGGCAATAAAGTCCGTCCTCAAATTAGGAGACCAAGATTGCACACAATACTCCAGGTCCCACCAGGGCCCTGTACAACTGTAGTAGGACCACCTTGCTCCTAAACTCAAATCCTCTCACAATGAAGGCCAACATGCCATTAGCTTTCTTCACTGCCAGCTGTAGTTGCATGCTTACTTTCAGTGACTGATGTACAAGGACACCCAGGTCTCGTTGCACCTCCCCTTCTCCTAATCTGACACCATTCAGATAATAATCTGCCTTCTTGTTCTTGCCACCAAAGTGGATAACCTCACATTTATCCATATTATACTGCATCTGCCATGCATTTGCCCACTCACCCAACCTATCCAAGTCACCCTGCAACTTCATAGCATCCTCCTCGCAGCTCACACTGCCACCCAGCTTTGTGTCATCTGCAAACTTGGAGATGTTACATTTAATTCAAGTCAAAGTCAAAGACAAAAGAGTCAAAGTCAAAAGTCAAAAGAGTTTATTGTCATGTGTCCCTGACAGGACAATGACATTCTTTCTTTGCATAGCACAACAGAACATAGTAGGCATTGACTACAAAACAGATCAGTGTGTCCATATACCATTATATACGTAAATACACACATGAATTAATAAATTAAATTGATAAAGTGCAAATAACAGATAAAGGGGTATTAATGTTCAGAGTTTTGTCCGAGCCAGATTTAATAGCCTGATGGCTGTGGGGAAGTAGCTGTTCCTGAACCTGGTTGTTGCAGACCTGAAGGTAGCAGGGAAATGAGTGTGTAGCCAGGATGGTGTGGGTCCTTGATGGTGCTGCCAGCCTTTTTCAGGCAGCGATTGTGATAGGATGGAAGGAAGGTCAGAGCCGATGATGGACTGGGCAGTGTTTACTACTTTTTGTAGTCTTTTCCTAACCAGGGCGCTCAAGTTGCCGAAGCAAGCCGCGATGCAACCGGTCAGCATGCTCTCAACTATGCACCTGTAGAAGTTAGAGAGAGTCCTCCTCGACAGACCGACTCTCCGTAATCTTCTCAGGAAGTAGAGGCGCTGATGAGCTTTCTTAATAATGGCATCTGTGTTCTCGGACCAGGAAAGATCTTCGGTGATGTGCATGCCGAGGAATTTGAAGCTCTTGACCCTTTCAACCATGGACCCGTTGATATAAACGGCACTGTGGGTCCCCATCCTACTCCATCCAAAGTCCACAATCAGTTCCTTGGTTTTGCTGGTGTTGAGGACCAGGTTATTGTGCTGGCACCGTATGGACAGTCGCTCGATCTGCCTTCTATACTCTGACTCATCTCCATCAGTGATACGTCCCACAACAGTGGTGTCGTCAGCGAACTTGATGATGGAGTTCACACTATGACCGGCTACGCAGTCATGAGTATAGAGTGAGTACAGCAGGGGGCTGAGCACGCAGCCGTGAGGTGCTCCCGTGCTGATTGTGGTCTGTGGTCTGTGTGAAGTCGAGGATCCAATTGCAGATAAATGCGCAGAGACCCAGTTCTGCGAGTTTGATAACCAGCTTGGAGGGGATGATTGTGTTAAATGCCGAGCTGCAATTGATGAATAACAGCCTGATAAATTAGTCTTTGTTGTCCATGTGGTCCAGAGCAGAGTGGATGGCCAGCAAAATCGCATCCACCATTGATCTGTTGTGGTGGTAAGCAAACTGCAGTGGGTCCAGGTTTTTGTCGAGATAGGAGTTGATTTGCGCCATGATCAACCTCTCAAAGCACTTAATCACCACAGGAGTTAGTGCCACTGGTCGATAGTCATTGAGGCACGTCACCTTGCTCTTCTTGGGCACCGGTATTATTGATGCCCTTTTGAAGCAGGTGGGAACCTCAGACCTCAGATGTGACAGGTTGAAAATGTCGGTAAAAACTCCAGCCAGTTGGTCCGCACAGGTTTTTAAGACACGACCAGGTATACCATCAGGTCCAGACGCTTTTCGAGGGTTCACCCCTCTGAAGGATTTCCTGACGTCGGCCTCTGTGACTGAGACTGAAATACCATCACAGCGAATGGGGGCTCGGGAAGGCACATCGGTGTTCTCCCTATCAAAGCGTGCGTAAAGCGCATTGAGCTCGCCAGGGAGTGATGTATCGCCGACATTTGAGCTGCCTCCTGGTTTTGTCTTGCAGGAGGTGATTGCATTCAGCCCCCGCCACAGCTGCCGAGCATCTGTCTCATCCTCCAGCTTGGAGCAGAAGTCCCTTTTGGCCTTTTTGATGGCCTTACCAAGGTCGTATCTGGACTTCTTGTAGACCACTGTATCATCAGATATGAATGCCCAGTGTCTGGTCTTCAGAAGAGTGCGGATTTCACAGTTCATCCAAGGTTTCTGATTGGGAAACATTCGGAAGGTTTTGGTGGCCGTTGCCGAGTCCTTGAACATTGCCCAGTCTACAGACTCCAAACAGTCCTGTAGTTGTTCCTCTGCCCTCCCTGGCCAGCTCTGTACTGTCCTCACATCTGGGGGTGCGCTCTTTAATTGCTGCCTGTAGGCAGGGAGAAGCAGCACCGCGGTATGGTCGGATTTACCTAAGTGAGGGCGAGGGATAGAGCGATAGGCATTCTTGATGGTGGTGTAGCAGTGGTCGAGGGTGTTTGGTCCTCTGGTGCAGCAGGAGACATGTTGGTGGAAGTTGGGGAGTGATTTCTTTAGGTTTGCTTAATTGAAGTCCCCAGCAATGGTGGTAAATGCCTCAGGGTAAGACGTCTGGTGTTTGTTGACCACGGCGTGCAGCTCCTCCAGTGCCAGACAAACGTCTGCCTGGGGTGGGATGTAGACTGCAGTCAGGATGATGGAGGTGAATTCCCTCGGAAAGTAGAAGGGACGACACTTCACCGCCAGATGTTCGAGGTGTAGAGAGCAGGAGTTGGACAGGACTGACACGTCTGAGCACCACGCAGAGTTGACCATGAGGCAGACGCCTCCTCCTCTCCCTTTCCCAGATGCCATACGGTGGATGGAGAACTCTTCAGGCTGGACCGCTGAGTCTGGGGAGCTGGGGGTGAGCCATGTCTCTGTGAAACAGAACACAGAGCATTCCCTCAGCTCCCTTTGATAAAGCAGCCTTGCCCTTAAATCCTCCACTTTGTTTTCAAGGGACTGTACATTTGCCAGTAGGATAATAGGGAGAGGGGGTCGAAGTCCCCTGCGCTTCAGTCTGACCTGAAGTCCTGCCCGCTGGCCACGTTTCCAGACACAATGGAGGCTTCCCCTTTATTTCCAGGTACTGAATTGACTGTACCTGCTGTTTCTGCAAACCTGCGCTGGAACGGGAATTCCCTCACAGACGGCAGCTCCAGCTCCGTAACGAACGGGGGTTCCCTCGTCTAAATCATTAATATATAGTGTAAATAACTGGGGTCCCAGCACTGAGCCTTGTGGCATCCCACGTATTGTCTTTCATAGTGTTTCAGAATATCTCAAACCACGTAACACCATGTAATGACATTTTCTGAAGCCTCAACTGCTATTAATATGTACAAAACGCTCTTCCAGAAATGGTTGACTTTAGATCAACTGCAGATCTTAAATTTTGTTGACTAAGGGCATTTAGGAATAGTAAGACCAATATACCGAGGCAGAACACTTGATCTTACTGCATGGTAGAACAACCACAAAGGATAATCCAGCGCGGGCAGGGCTTACCGAAATCCATAACGTTCCATTCCGAGAAGTGGTGTTTTTGAGGAAGCCGCTGATTGGTGGGAAGTGGACTAGGGTAAGCAGCTGATTGGCAGTCAGATTTCAGCAGTTTGTAGTGTACTTTGTATTGTGTTGATATTGTATCCTGTGTAAGGCGGGAGTATGAAGGCCAGGGCAGTGTACTGTTGTGGATGTCAGATGTGGGAGGTCAAGGAATCTGATAGCCCTCCAGACATCTACATCTGCGCCAGGTGTGTCGAGAAGGGGCTCCTAAAGGACTGTGTGTTAGGAACCTGGAGCAGCAGCTCAATGACCTCCGTCTGGTCAGGGAGAGTGAGGAGGTCATAGAGAGGAGCTACAGGGAGGTGGTCACTCAAAAACCACAGGAGGCAGACAAGTGGGTCACAGTTCAGAAGGGCAAGGGGCAGAGGCAGGGGCTAGAGAGTACCCCTGTGACTGTACACCTTGAAAATAGGTACTGCAGTTTGAGTGCTGTTGGGGTGGACAGCCTACCTGGGGGTAGCAACAGCGACCGGACCTCCGGTACAGAGACCGGCCCTGATGCTCAGAAGCATAAGGAAAAGAAGAGGAGGGCATTAGTAATAGGGGACTCCATAGTTAGGGGGTCAGATTGGCGATTCTGTGGATGCAGTCCAGAGACCCGTAGGTAGGTAGTAGACAGGTAGTTTGCCTCCCTGGCGCCAGGGTCCGGGATGTGTCTGAACGTGTCCAAGATATCCTGAAAAGGGAGGGAGAGGAGCCTGAGGTCTTGGTACATATTGGTACCAATGACATAGGTAAAAAAAGAGAAGACCTCCTAAAACGAGAATTTAGGGTTAGGAAGAGAGCTATGGAAAAGGACCACAAAGATAACAATCTCAGGACTACTTCCTGTGCCACGCGACAGTGAGAGTAGGAATGGAGCAAGGTGGAGGATAAACTCGTGGCTGAAGGACTGGTGTGGAGGGCAGGGATTCAAGTTTCTAGATCATTGGAACCTCTTTCGCGGAAGGAGTGACCTGTATAAAAAGGACGGGTTGCACTTGAACCCAAGGGCGACTAGTATCTTGGCAGGGAAATTTGCAAAGGCTACTGGGGGGACTTTAAACTAGACAGGTTGGGGGGAGGGACTCAAATAGAGATTGCTAGGAGACGGTGTCTGAGGCAGGAGGCAGAGAAGGGAAGCACTCAGACCCAACATGTACGGGGGGAAAGAAGAAAAAAATAATCAACAGAGAATAAGAGGTGGTGGTTGTCTTAAAGGTGTGAGCAGAGAGAAAGAGGGGTATAAATTGACAATAAAAGCAAGTGGTAGCAAGGTGAAAATTAATAGTGGCTGGCAGACAAATCCAGGAAAAAAAAGGGGCCACTTGTCAGCTATAATGACTATGCCATAGTTGGGATCACGGAGACATGGCTCCAGGGTGGCCAAGGCTGGGAGCTGAACATCCAGGGATATACAATATTCAGGAGGGATACACGGAAAGCAAAAGGAGGTGGTGTAGCGTTGCTGGTGAGAGATGAGATTAATGCAATAGAAAGGAAGGACATTAGCATGGAGGATGTGGAATCGATATGGATAGAGCTGCGAAACTCCAAGTGGCAGAAAACGCTAGTGAGAGTTGTGTACAGGCCACCTAACAGTAGTATTGGAGTTGGGGATGGCATCAAACAGGAAATTAAAAGTGTGTGCAACAAGGGTAACACAGTTATAATAGGTGACTTCAATCTGCCTATAGATTGGGTGAATTGGCAGGGGTGCCGAGGAAGATGATTTCTTGGAATGTATGCGGGATAGTTTTCTAAACCAGCATGTGGAGGAACCAGCGAGAGAGCAGGTTATTCTAGACTGGGTATTGAGTAATGAGGAAAGGTTAGATAGCAGTCTTGTTGTGCGTGGCCCCTTGGGCAAGAGTGACCATAATATGATTGAGTTCTTCATTAGGATGGAGAGTGACATAATTAAGTCAGAAACAAGGGTTCTGAACTTAAACAAAGGTAACTTTGAAGGTATGAGCCGTGAATTGGCCAAGATAGACTGGCAGGTGAGTCTTAAAGGGTTTACAGTGGATGTGCAATGGAAGGTATTTAAAGACTGCATGGATGAAGTACAAAAATTGTTCATACCAGTTTGGCAAAAGAATAAATCTGGGAAGGTGGTGCATCCGTGGATAACGAGGGAAATCAGGGATAGTATAAAAACTAAAGATGAGGCATACAAATTGGCCAAAAAAAGCAGCCTACCAGAGGACTGGGAGAAATTCAGAATCCAGCAGAGGAGGACAAAGGGCTTAATTAGGAAAGGGAAAATAGATTACGAAAGGAAACTGGCAGGGAACATAAAAACTGACTGCAAAGGTTTTTATAGATATGTGAAGAGAAAGCGACTAGTTGGAACAAATGTTGGTCCCTTGCAGTCAGAAGCAGGTGAGTTGATCATAGGGAACAAGGACATGGCAGACCAATTGAATAACTACTCTGGTTCCGTCTTCACTAAGGAAGACATAAATAATCTGCCGGAAATAGCAGTGGACCGGAGGTCAAATAAGATGGCGGAACTGAGTGAAATCCAGGTTAGCCGGGAAGTGCTGTTGGGTAAATTGAACGATTAAAGGCCGATAAATCCCCAGGGCCAGATGGTCTGCATCCCAGAGTGCTCAAGGAGGTAGCCAAGGAAATAGTGGATGCATTAGTGATAATTTTTAAAAACACCTTAGATTCTGGAGTAGTTCCTGAGGATTGGAGGATAGCTAATGCAACCCCACTTTTTAAAAAAGGAGGGAGAGAGAAAGCGGGGAATTACAGACCAGTTAGTCTAACATCGGTAGTGGGGAAACTGCTAGAGTCAGTTATTAAAGATGGGCTAGCAGCGCATTTGGAAAGTGGTGAAATCATTGGACAAAGTCAGCATGGATTTACAAAAGGTAAATCATGTCTGACGAATCTTATAGAATTTTTCGAGGATGTAACTAGCATGGATAAGGGAGAACCAGTGAATGTGTTATATCTGTACTTTCAAAAGGCTTTCGACAAGGTCCCACATAAGAGATTAGTATATAAACTTAAAGCACACAGTATTGGCGGTTCAATAATGATGTGGATAGAGAACTGGCTAGCAGACAGGAAGCAAAGGGTAGGAGTAAACGGGTCCTTTTCAGAATGGCAGGCAGTGAGTAGTGGGGTACCGCAAGGCTCAGTACTGGGACCCCAGCTATTTACAATATACATTAATGATTTGGACGAGGGAATTGAATGCAACATCTCCAAATTTGCAGATGACACCAAGCTGTATAGTTAGGTGTTAGGAGGATGCTAGGAGGCTGCAGGGTGATTTGGATAGGCTGAGTGAATGGGCAGATGCATGGCAGATGCAGTATAATGTGGATAAATGTAAGGTTATCCACTTTGGTGGCAAAAACATGAGGGTAGGCTATTATCTGAATGGTGGCAGATTAGGAAAAGGGGTGGTGCAACGAGACCTGGGTGTCATGGTACACCAGTCATTGAAAGTAGGCATGCAGGTGCAGCAGGCTGTGAAGAAAGCGAATGGTATGTTAGCATTCATTGCAAAAGGATTTGAGTATAGGAGCAGGGAGGTTCTACTGCAGTTGTACAGGGTTTTGCTGAGACCACACCAGGAGTATTGCGTACAGTTTTGGTCTCCAAATCTGAGGAAAGATATTTTTGCCATGGAGGGGGTTCAGAGAAGGTTCACCAGACTGATTCCTGGGATGTCGGGACTTTCATATGAAGAAAGACTGGATAGACTCGGCTTGTACTCACTGGAATTTAGAAGATTGAGGGGGGATCTTATAGAAACTTACAAAATTCTTAAGGGGTTGGACAAGCTAGATGCAAGAAGATTGTTCCCAATGTTGGGGGAGTCCAGAACAAGGGGTCACAGTCTAAGGATAAGGGGGAATTCCTTTAGGACCGAGATGAGGAAAACATTTTTCACACAGAGAGTGGTGAGTCTCTGGAATTCTCTGCCACAGAAGATCGTTGAGGCCAGTTCATTGGCTATATTCAAGAGGGAGTTGGATGTGGCTCTTGTGGCTAAAGGGATCAGGGGGTATGGAGAGAAGGCAGGTACGGGATACTGAGTTGGATGATCAGCCATGATCATATTGAATGGCAGTGCAGGCTTGAAGGGCCGAATGGCCTACTCCTGCACCTATTTTTCTATGTTTCTATAAACAGTTTAGGAAGGAACTGCAGATGCAGGTTTACACCGAAGAAAGACATAAAATGCTGGTGTAACTCAGCAGGACAGGCAGCATCTTTGGAGAGCAGGACTGGGTGACGCTTCACTTCGAGACACTTCTTCAGATTCCTGAAGTCTGAAGAAGGGTCTCGACTTGAAACGTCACCCATTCCTGAGTTACTCCAGCATTTTGTGTCTATTTAAGGGTAAACTGTTGTAGTGTTAGCAATGAAGAAATTAACAGGACTGACAGGGTAACGCACTTGTATTTCTTTGGAAATAGTACCAAAGAATTTATTGCATCCACCTCATTAGGTAGGCTTAAATGTAACAATCTTCAATAAGAAGTGAGGATAACACTGACTTCTGAGACATGAATGTTCAGAATAGCAATCAATTGTCTGCCATTTTCCTATCTTCCCGAGAGCTATCTTTAAAGGTTCTAGTTCCTCTCCAATCTCATTCTTGACACGACCCACCTTCAACTCTCATCTGCTCCCCACCACTCCTAATTATCCTATCTGGTTCTCTTGCCAGTTAATGGCTCTCCCACCTTCACTTCTTCAAATCTACCTTTGCCGCCCAATCCTCAAGTAAAATGTTCTGATTTTTCCATCCTTGCAGATTACTACCCATCTCCAACCTCTGTTCTGTCAAGGGCCTTGCCACAAAAATCACTGCCTATGTTTCCTGGAATTACTGCTTAAATTGCTGCAGCTAGCGAATTAGCAGCACTGCTCTGATGACTTGCCAATGGCCTGTAAAAGTTTCAGACGAGTTTACCAGAATGGTTTTAACTAAAAGAATCAGTGTCATGGAAAAAATCGTACTCTCGCATCAGTGCTGACGTTTTGGTTAATAATTACAACTAAAAGTGGCACTGTAGCTCAGCGGTAGAGTTGCTGCCTTACAACGGCAGAGACCTGGGTTCAATCCTGAATACAGGTGCTGTCTGTACGTTCTCCCTGTTTCCTGTGTGGATTTTTTCCGGGTGCTCCAGTTTCCTCCCTCACTCCAAAGACGTACAGGTTTGTAGGCTAATTGGCTTGTTATAATTGTAAATTGTCCCTAGTGTGTGTGGCATAGTGTTAGCGTGCGGGGATCGATGGTCGACGTCGACTCGGTGGGCTGAAGGTAGACACAAAATGCTGGAGTAACTCAGCGGGACAAGCAGCATCTCTGAAGAGGAATGGGTGACGTTTTGGGTCGAGACTCTTCTTCAGACTGGAGAAAGTAGGAGCAGCGAAAGGAGCAGTCTGAAGAAGAATCTTGAACCCCAAACGTCACCCATTCATATTCTCCAGAGATGCTGCTTGTCCCGCTGAGTTACTCTAGCATTTTGTGTCTGCCTTCGATTTAAACCAGCATCTGCAGTTCTTTCCTACACAGTGGGCTTAAGAGCCTGTTTCTGCGTTGTATCTCTAAACTAAAGTAAGACCCATAATGAGAAAGTGACACAAAGCATATTTTGTCTGAATAATCAACAAGCAGTTCCAGAGGTCCAAGACCACAATAACAGTACTGACAAATCTGAGGCAATTAATGAAGAGGTTTGTACAGCAGAGCAAAAAAAAAAGACAATTTAATTCTTTAAGCTACTTTGGGAACAGCTCCACCCCAGACCGCAGAAAATTGCAGAGAATTGTGGACTCAGCCCAGATCATCACACAACCAACCTCCCTTCCATTGACTCCATTTACACCTCACGCTGCCTCGGCAAGGCCAGCAGTATAATCAAGGATTAGTCTAACCCCGGCCACTCCCTCTTCTCCCCTCCCATCAGGCAAGAGGTATAGAAGTGTTAAAACTCACACCTCCAGATTTCTTACCAGCTGTTAGCAGGGAACTGAACCATCCTACCACAACGAGAGAACAGTCCTGAGTTACTATCTACGTCATTGGAGACCCTCGGACTATCTTTGATCGGACTTTACCTTGCACTAAATGATATTCACGTTATTCTTTTTATTATGTATTGTACACTGTGGATAGCTCGATTGTAATCACTTACTGACTTTCTGCTGGCTGGTTAAAATGCAACAAAAGCTTTTCACTGTACCTCAGTACACGTGACAATAAACTAAACTCAAATCTACTATTCAATAATAAATATGAACTATAGACTGATTGCACATGAACTCCAAATGTGAACTTTGTATCCTTGGTTAACAATTAATCTCAGATTTGAAATATAAAACACATCATATTTTAAGAGATTTTTCTGTAATTTGAACTACATCCCCTGGTCGTAAACGTCCCAACCAGTTGAAATCGTGTCTCCCATCAATGCCCTCAACAACTTGGATTTAATCACCCTTAATCCCTTACATTTTAAAGATTTCAACTCTGCTTTTTGTTTTAGAGATACAGTGTGGAAACAGGCCCCTAGGCCCACCGTGTCCGTACCAACCAGCGATCCCCACACATTAACACTATCTGACACACATTAGGGACAATTTATAATTCTACCAACCCAACGTGTACGTCTTTGGAGTGTGGGAGGAATCCGTAGATCTCGGAGAAAACCCACGCTGTCATGGGGAGAACGTTCAAACTCTGTACAGATAGCACCCGTGGTCAGTCTCCGGTGCTGTAGGGCTGGAACTACCGCTGCGCCACAGTGCCGCCCCATGCTTTGCGTAAACTCTTATATTTCTGGTTAAATTATTTTTCATTCCATCCAAGCCCAGTGTATTCTTCCAACACTATTCAGCATTCCATATCTACCTCTTATGCACCAGTCCTCTAGGTATGAAGCCCACCATTCATTACTCTTTTTAATCATACTTAGTTGACAGTCCATGATATAGCTGCAATCTCTACACTTGGACTCCTAACACCTCTCGACCTACAACACTTCTAGGTTTTTTAATTATTGATAAAGTGTTCCATCCTCTCTGGCTCCAAATTGGAATAGATCATACTTTCGAATATTATCTTTTGTGCAAGCCAAAACTGCCATAGAAAATCTTAGCAGATCAAAACCATTTACTGATTTCACCAAAACAAGGTACCTGAATGTTTCCGAATGTTGTTTCATTGCCTTGCATCACGGTAGGTGGTAGAAAATTGATTGTATTACCCAGACCAGTAGATGAAAGGTTTGCTCCCAGAATAAGCCTTCGGAATTCATTGTGTCTACGCTGTAGATCCTTTAACCTTTTCTGAACTCTGGCATGATTTTCATAAGGAACATTTTGTCTGGAAAAATGGATCATTCAAAAGTTGAACAGCAATGTCAAATATATTATTGCCCTTTTGCTTCTTTCATACTAGTTCTACAGTTTTATTTTCTACTCTAATTACTGTGACTTGCTCTGGCTGCACTGATTTACAGGACTCGGAGTAAAGCAGCTCTATGAAAGGGATTCCTTACAGATCATTATTTTAACCTCTTGAGCCTGCTCGGCCCTTCCAGTCCGTGCCGACCTCATTAATACCACTCAACAAAACAATAATGTTAATTTCAATGGTGCTTTGTGAATGTTGAGGTGTGTAGGGTGAATCCTGGAGCCACGTCCTACTGTGGAACACAAAAGCAGGTATAGATCGGTAGTCTCTCAAGCCTACTCCACCACAAATCGACAAGCTCATGCTTTATATTCTACATCAACTATTTTCTTAACTTATTCATGCAGTCCTAAAGATCCCCAAAACTTCTGATCTTTACTGTGAATTACACATATGGACTGGGGATTCACCTGCTTTGAGCAGAGAATTCCAAAGATCCACAACCACAAAGGTCCCCTCTGCCTAGTACTCAATGAACAATCCCTCAGCCTGATGCCACGATAACTCAGTCTAGACCATCCAGGCTGGCAAAACAGCATCCATCCTGTCAAGTTCTCAAGAATTTTGACAGCTGCAATGAGATTACTTCTCATTCTTATCTTTTGAATGTGGGAGGTAGACAAAAAAGCTGGAGAAACTCAGCGGGTGAGGCAGCATCTATGGAGCGAAGGAATAGGCGATGTTTCGGCTCAAGACCCTTCTTCAGACTGACGTGGGGGGGGAGGCGAGAAAAAGGAAGAGGCAGAGACAGTAGGCTGTGGGAGAGCTGGGAAGGGGAGGGGAAGTTGGGAGAAAGCAAGGACTACCTGAAATTGGAGAAGTCAATGCTCATACCGCTGGGGTGTAAACTACCCAAGCAATATATGAGGTGCTGCTCCTCCAATTTGCGGTGGGACTCATGCTGGCCATGGAGAAGGCCCAGGATAGAAAGATCGGATTTGGAATGGGAGGGAGAGTTAAAGTGCTGAGCCACTGGGAGAACAGGTTGGCATACCTGCCAACCATTCCGATTTGGGCGGAATTCTTCCGATTTTTCCATCCCAATTCCGAATTCCGATTTTTTTCCTCAATATTCCGAAAAAAATTGGAATTCGGAATTGGGATGGAAGCGTGCATGCGACCCATGGCGGCGGCGAGGAGACAGCGAGAGAGCGCACCGTGCCTGCGCCGCTTATGGGGGCACGCACGGGTGTACGTCAGCACGCAGCCGCATGACCCCGCCCCGCCACGGTGGCGTTCGGCGTCACTTGCCCCCTCCCCGCACTGAGGTCACTTTCCCGCCCTCACTGACGTCACGTACCCCGCCCCTTACAGACGTCACGTGCCCCGCCCCTTACTGACGTCACGTGCCCCGCCCCTTACTGACGTCACGTGCCCCGCCCTCACTGACGTCAGACTAATAGGATTCCGATTTTTCATTCTCACAAGTTGGCAGGTATGGGTTGGTTATTACGAACTGAGCGGAGGTGTTGGGCGAAGCGATCACCAAGCCTGCACTTGGTCTCACCGATGTCGAGCATGTGACACCTGGAACAGCGGATGCAGTAGACGAGATTGGAGGAGATGCAGGTGAATGTGGGAGATCATTCTACTCAAACTCTCCTCTCAGGACAACCCTCTTATCTCAGTAATAAATCAATCTGATCAATCGTCATCGCAGTCTCTATGGGATAACTATACCTCTCCTTTGGGGAGAGGTTCAGCAGACTAGGACTAAAACATGGTACCTGAAAGTCTCCAAAGGACTCTATTTCTTGGAGTGCAGGAGGATGAGGGGTGATCTTCCAGAGGTGTTCAAAATCATTGAGAGGAATAGATCGGGTAGACGCACAGAGTCTCTTGCCCAGAGTTGGGGAATTGAGAACCAGAGGACATAGGTTTAAGGTGAGGGGGAAAGATCAGTTACTCAAAGGGGTAACTTTTTCACACAGTGGGGGGTGGGTGTATGGAACAAGCTATCGGAGGAGGTAGTTGAGGCCGGTACTATTGCAATGTTTAGACAGGTACATGGCTAGGACAGGTTCAGAGGGATCTGGGACATCACAGGGAGGTGCAGACGGGACTTGATGGTTTGTGTCGGCATGTTAGGGCCTATTTCCACTCTGTATGATTCTATGACTTTGGATTAGATCATGTAATGGTTCTGGAGGCAGTGCGTCATTGGTTACAGGAACTATCTTCAATTATATAATCATTTATAGAAACATAGAAAATAGGTGCAGGAGTAGGCCATTCGGCCCTTCGAGCCTGCACCGCCATTCAATATGATCATGGCATGATTATAGAATCAAAGAACTGTTAAGGCATTGGAGGAGCCATACGCCAGGCGCATCTCAAATAGAGCAATCCAAGAAATATCTTCTAGGACTCCTGCTAATGCCAACTGCCCCAGTAAATGTCCAGCTAATGACAATCAAGACATCGAAAAAGAGGAAAGCATAAATACAAAGGTATTCCAGAGAAACATGAAGCTGACTGTAAACGTTCATGTCAAGAGCAGCAAAAGTTTATGTAGATCCTGTAAAGAGTGATTATAGTTAGGAAAAAGGAAATGGTAAAATAAATTTGCATTCATATCAACAACAAATTTTAAAACAAGAAATTAGTGGTACTGAAGGGCAATAAATCACCAAGAAACGAGGTCCTACATCCCATGAGGTCTTTTTCAAAAATTCCATTGATTTTTGAACAATTGCCACAAATTTAAAGTGAGAAATATTATCCCAATAGTGCAAGAGTAGAAAGAGAAGAAAAAGAAACATTAAGGCTAATTGGCCTGCAATCACTACTGGGCCTCAACTCGCTGGAGTTTATAAGGATGAGGGGCGACCTCATTGAGACTTACTGAATAGTGAAAGACCTGGATAAAGTGGACGTGGAGAGGATGTATTCACTAGTGGGAGAGTCTAGGACCAGAGGTAATAATCTCAGAATTAAATAATCTTCCTTCAGTAAGGAGATGAGGGGGAATTTATTTAGTCAGAGGGCTGAGAATTTGTGGAATTCATTGCCACAGAAGGCTGTGGAGGCCATCTATTGATATTTTGAAGGCAGAGATAGATAGATAGATTCTTGATTAGTATGGGTGTCAGAGGTTATGGGGAGAAGGCAAGAGAATGGGGTTAGGAAGAAGAGATAGATCAGCCATAATTGAATGGAGTAGACCTCATGGGCCGAATGGCCTAATTCTGCTCCTATCATGAACTTATGAAATAACTAGAATCAATGTTTAAAGAAATGGTAATATGGCACATGATATAAATTTATGAAGGGAAAATAATATTTGGCAGACCTGAAAGAGATTTATGAGGTTGTTACTGGAAGATGAGATGAAGAGGAACGAGTCATTGTACTGTCTCTGGATTGTTGAAAGCTTTCAATAAGGTACCATATCAGATGTAATTAAACAAAGTTCTGGTACATGGAACTGGGGTAACATACTGTCCTGAACTGAACATTGGTTAACAAATATAAACCAGTCTGAAAAAAATGGACACATTTGTAGAAGAATGTGAAGTTTAATCACTTTGACAAAAATAGAAAAGCAGAGTATTTATGTTTAAATGGTGATTGGTGTTCTGGGATACCTGGGTGTCCTTACATATAACTCACTAAAGCTTAATGAGCAAGAATAGCAATCTTAGGAAGGCAAATAGCATGCTGTCCTTTATTGCAAGAGATGTCTCAATGCAATTATGTAGATCCCTGGCGACCAGGGCTTATATATTATGTGAAAAGGGGAGAGGGTTATGTGGCTACCTAAATTGGAGCATTCAATCTTTGTTCTGTTGGTTTATAAGCTGTCTAAGCGGAATATGAGGTGTTGTTCCTCCACTATGCATATGGTCTCACTCTGGCAATGCAGGAGGCCTAGGACAGAACGGTTAGTATGGGAAGAGGTGTTAAAGTGGTTGGCAACCAGGAGATCCTGCTTGCCTTGGCGCACTGAGCATAAGTGTTCGATGAAACAGTCGCCAAGTCCAGCCGGTGTGGTCTCTTGAAAATTGGAGAGACCCAGCGTAGGCTCAGCGACCATTTCGCCAAACACTTGCGCTCGGTCCACCACGATTTTAGATCCTCAAATCCTTTATTGACGAAAGATGTCAAAGGACTATGAAGCTACAACGTATAATTAGAATAAGATGTATGTTCAAAATACCATGACGCCAAAAATGAGGAGGGACGTGGAACATTGAGGTCGGAGACCCTGGGGCCGTGGTGAACATTGGGGACCCAGCGTGGGGGAGCCGCCGAGAACAAGAGATGTGATAATAAAGTATCTATCTATCTAAATGTGAATGGTGGTGTAAGCTTGGCATGTTGAAGGGCCTGCACCCATTCCTGCATCTCAATGAAGCACCTTCACGGACGTTAAATGATAGAAATAATAGAAACACACTCACTTATATGTATGCTTCTCAATCTCTAGCTCTTCTTTTTTTGCCTCCAGCAGCTGGACCTTTTCCTGTAATCTTTTCTGTTTACTTTCATTCAATGTTTTCCTCTGTCAACATAAGCAGAGAAGTCAGAATTTCTCACGGCAAATTTGGATTTCAATGAACTAGGCTTCCGAGTGAATTAAAATGAAGGGCAAGACCTTCTTCTGAGCTAAGGCTGCACGCTGCAGTCGTTCTTTGGCCTGGAAGTACTTCTCCTCCAGTTCCGTGGTACGATTCTGCAGCTTTTGCTTCTCTTCCAACCACTCGATGCGCTTTTCTTCCACCACTCTGTGCAAGATATAAGACAGATGATCCAGCTATACACGTGATAATCAAGCAAAGGTTTGCAAAATGGATCTCTGAAGGATACCAAGTGGATGTGGAAATCTCTCTATTACTACCTCATTAATATAATTACCAGATGCTTTAATTAAACACATGGTACTTTAAGTGCTTCATAAATTTGAGGAAGGACATTCTTGCTATTAAGAGAGTGCAGAGTAGGTTTACAAGGTTCATTCCCGGGACTGTCATATGCTGAGAGAAAGGAGCAGCTGGGCTTGTATAATCATATAACCATATAACAATTACAGCACGGAGACAGGCCCTCTCGGCCCTTCCAGTCCGTGCCGACCATTTGTTTTCCCCTAGTCCCATCTACCTGCACTCAGACCATACCCCTCCATTCCCTTCACGTCCATATACCTATCCACTTTACTTTTAAATGTTAAAATCGATCCTGCCTCCACCACCTCTGCCGGAAGCTCATTCCACACAGCCACCACCCTCTGAGTAAAGAAGTTCCCCCTCACGTTACCCCTAAACTTCTGTCCCTTAATTCTCATGTCATGCCCTCTTGTTTGAATCTTCCCTACCCTCAATGGGAAAAGCTTATCCACGTCAACTCTGTCTATCCCTTTCATCATTTTAAAGACCTCAATCAAGTCCCCCCAACCTTCTGCGCTCCAAAGAATAAAGACCTAACTTGTTCAACCTTTCTCTGTAACATAGTTGCTGGAACCCTGGCAACATTCTAGTAAATCTCCTCTGTACTCTCTCTATTTTGTTGACATCCTTCCTATAACTAGGCGACCAAAATTGTACACCATACTCCAGAATTGGTCTTACCAATGCCTTGTACAATTTTAACATTACTTCCCTACTCCTATATTCAATGCTCTGATTTATAAAGGCCAGCACACCAAAGGCTTTCTTTACCACCCTATCTACATGCGATTCCACCTTCAGGGAACTATGCACAGTTATTCCTAGATCCCTCTGTTCCACAGCATTCCTCAATTCCCTACCATTTACCATGTACGTCCTATTTTGATTTGTCCTGCCAAGATGTAGCACTTCACACTTATCAGCATTAAACTCCATCTGCCATCTTTCAGCCCACTTTTCCAAATGGCCCAAATCTCTCTCTAGACTTTGAAAATCTACTTCATTATCCACAATACCACCTATCTTAGTATCATCTGCATACTTACTTATCCAATTTTCCACCCCATCATCCAGATCATTGATGTACATGACAAACAACAGTGGACCCAACACAGATCCCTGAGGCACCCCACTGGTCACCGGCTTCCAACCTGAAAAACAGCCATCCACCATTACTCTCTGACATCTCCCATTCAGCCACTGTTGAATCCATCTTGCTACTCCGCCATTAACACCCAAAGATTGAACCTTCTGAACCAACCTTCCATGGGGAACCTTGTCAAAGGCCTTACTGAAATCCATATAGACAACAACCACTGCTTTACCCTCATCAATTTCCCTAGTTTACCGCTTCAAAAAATTCAAGAAGGTTTGTCAAACATGACCTTCCAGGCACAAATCCATGTTGACTGTTCCTGATCAGACCCTGTTTATCCAGATGCTTATATATATTATCTCTAAGTATCCTTTCCATTAATTTGCCCACCACTGACGTCAAACTAATAGGTCTATAATTGCTAGGTTTATTCTTTGAACCCTTTTTAAACAATGGAACAACATGCGCAGTACGCCAATCCTCCGGCACTATTCCCGTTTCTAATGACATTTGAAATATTTCTGTCATAGCTCCTGCTATTTCTACACTAACTTCCCTCAATGTCCTAGGGAATATCCTGTCAGGACCTGGAGACTTATCCACCTTTATATTTTTCAAAAGTGTCAGTACTTCCTCCTCTTTGAATCTCATAGTTTTCATAGCTACTCTACTTTTTTCCCTTACCTCACAGAGTTCAATATCCTTCTCCTTGGTGAATACCGAAGAAAAGAAATTGTTCAATATCTCTCCCATCTCTTTTGGCTCTGCAGATAGCTGTCCATTCTGGTTCTCTAATGGTCCAATTTTATCCCTCGTTATCCTTTTGCTATTAATATAGCTGTAGAAACCCTTTGGATTTACTTTCACCTTTCTTGCCAAAGCAACCTCATATCTTCTTTTAGCCTTCCTAATTTCTTTCTTAAGATTCTTTTTACATTCTTTATACTCCTCTAGCACCTCATTTACTCCATGCCTCCTATAATTCTTGTAGATATCTCTCTTTTTTCGAAACAAGTGTCTAATTTCCCTTGAAAACCATGGCTCTTTCCAATTTTTACTATTTCCTTTCAACCTAACAGGGACATAAAGATTCTGTACTCTTACAATTTCCCCTTTAAATGTCCTCCATTTCTCTTCTACATCCTTCCCATGAAACAAAGTGTCCCAATTCACTCCTTTAAAATCCTCACGCATTCCCTCAAAGTTAGCCTTTCTCCAATCAAAAATCTCCACTCTAGGTCCTGTTCTGACTCGCTCCATAATTATATTGAAACTAATGGTATTGTGATCACTGGTCCCGAAGTGCTCACCAACGCATACCTCCGTCACCTGTCCTGCCTCATTTCCTAACAGGAGGTCCAGCACTGCCCCTTCTCTGGTCGGTACCTCTATGTACTGCTGCAAAAAACTATCCTGCACACATTTTACAAACTCCAAACCATCCAGCCCATTTACAGAATGTGTTTCCCAGTCTATTTTTGGGAAATTGAAATCTCCCACAATCACTACCTTAAATCACTATACTCTGGAGTTTAGAAGGATGAGAGGGGATCTTATTGAAACATATAAGATTATTAAGGGTTTGGACAAGCTAGAGGCAGGAAAAATGTTCCCGATGTTGGGGCACTCCAGAACCAGGTGCCACAGTTTAAGAATAAGGACTAAGCCATTTAGAACGGAGATGAGGAAACACTTCTTAACACAGAGTTGTGAGTCTGGAATTCTCTGCCTCAGAGGGCGGTGGGGGCCGGTTTTCTGGATACGTTCAAGAGAGAGCTAGATAGGGCTCTTAAAGATAGTGGAGTCAGGGGATATGGGGAGAAAGCAGGAACGGGGTACTGATTGGGGATGATCAGCCATGATCACATTGAATGGCGGTGCTGGTTCAAAGGGCCGAATGGCCTACTCCTGCACCTATTGTCTATTGTATATTGTCTAAAACCAACCGGGGACCGCTGGGAGGGGCGGGAGAACAAAGGAGGACCTGCTATGGGATATTTTGTATCTTTGTCAGCGCCCTTTTTGTGGTGACTCTTGGCATACCTTGGATATGCAAAACAAAGAATTTAAACAAAGACAATAAAGCATTCACTCACTCACATCTGGAAGTTAACGAGAATTAGAAAAAGTAGATAAGAAATTATTTTTTTACCCCCTCCCCCACCCCCCCAAATAAAACAAATCACAGAACATTAACACATACTTTTTACAACACACAAAAAATAACAAAAAAGACGAAAAGACACAGACTGTTGGCGAGGCTGCCATCACTGACGGCGCCACCCGGTGGAATATTTACCACAGAATGGGGGTAAATATCAAAGCGGAAGAGCTAAATTGCTGAAATAGAAAAACTATTTCAAGTGAAACGGCAGCTTACTTTTCAGCTTCCTGCTGTGCCCGCTCTGCTTGGCTTCTTCCATTTCGAACTTCCTCCTTTAAGCGGTCAAGCATTTCTCGTAGTTTTTTATTGTTCTCCAGTGAATCATTTTCTGACTGTGTCGCAGTGTTAACCTGGATCTGCAGTTCACTGATTTGCTTCCGTTGGGTGGTGGTGGGGAGGGCAAGATGCAAAAGAAGACATTTTTAATTTAGTTCCCGTTGAAAGTGAAATCTCATTTTGTATTTTAGTTTAGTTTAGAGATGCAGTGTGGAAACAGGCCCTTCGGCCCACCGACCAGCGATCCCCGCACATTAACACCATCCTACACACACTAGGAACAATTTATATTTATACCAATTAACCTCTGTCTTTGGATTGTGGGAAGTAACTGTAGATCAGGGAGAAAACCCACGCAGGTCACAGGGAGAACGTACAAACTCCGTACAGACAAGCGCCCGGTCATTATCAATCCCAGGTCTCTAGCGCTGTATGGCAGTAGCTGTACCGCTGCGCCACCGTGCCCCACATTTATTTTGCTAATTTTCAATTTTAATTTATAATTCATCATCTTTGCTTTACAGTTTTTTAAGATTTGTTAATCCAACACACAGGCAACATAAAAAAGTCTCAATTTAAAATTTACAATCAAGATTAAAAATTGGTTTAAATCCACAGAGAAATATGCATTATTGTAACTGAAATGTTGTTGATTATTCAAAATGTGTATTAGCTTTTCATTAAGGAAGGAAAGCATGAAATATGTTCAAGCTATTTTACAAATAGTCACAAAGGATTTTTTGGGCTCTAAGAGAATTTAGAGACATCCATAGATAGACACAAAATGCTGGAGCAACTCGGTGTGCTGGGCAGCAACTCGGTGGGCTGGGCAGCATCACTGGAGAAAAGGAACGTGACATTTCGGGTCGGAATCCTTCTTCACGCCAGACCCGAAATGTCACCTGGTCCTTTTCTACAGGGATGCTGCCTGGCCCACCGAGTTGCTCCTGCATGTCGTGTCTATCTTCTGATAAACCAGCATCAGCAGTTTCTTCCTGCACTTAGAGACATCCATAGTCTGCTGCAAAAAGTGCTGCAGAGTTAGCGGTGCTCTGATTAGACAACAATATTTTCAGAGAGCATTCAGTAGAGTACCTGTCTTAGTTCATCATTGTCATTCCTTGCTTTCTCAAGTTCTTCAATCTGATGTATGTGCTGTTGAAGCTTGGACCTGCAGCATAAAGTAACAACAAACAGACACCAAAATGTACACTTTTCTGGCTCTTTCTATGCAAAGTGAACAAAAGTTTAGTGGGTCACATGACTGAACTCTGCCTCTCCATTCTCAAGAACACTTTACCTTTCAACATCTCAACTTGTTCCACATTCCTAATTCAGTTTAAAACCATTGTTTGCACTTTTGCCCTGCCCGGTTTCTCACTGAGAAAAGTGCTTTCCTCCTTCAGCTTCTGTTATATTACTTTATCTTCAGAGTTCAGCTTACATTTCATCTTATTATACCTTTTTCCAAAGTCCACAACCACCCTCAATCAGTGCCTCCACACAAATTTGCCTATCATTTGACTTTGCTATCCCACACAGACGCTCTCTTCCCATCATATCAATTACAGGGAAGGCCAACTGCAAAAGACTATATTATTATTTGTTATTTGCACTATATTTGTTATTTATTGACCTTTTTCTTTTTTTCCCCCATTATATACATTGTTTACATATTCACATATTCTGTTGTGCTGCAGCAAGTAAGAATTTCATTGTCCCGTCCGGGACATATGACAATAAAACACTCTTGACTCAATTCCCTCCCTTGTTTCAAAGATAGACACAGAATGTTGGAGTAACTTGCCAGGACAGGCAGCAGCTCTGGAGAGAGGTCGAGACCCTTCTTCAGAATTCTCTTTCCCCTGTACCATTCTTAACTCTTATCCCTTCCCCCAAACAAACCCCACGCCTGTTGTTCTTTCTGTTGTACTTGAAGAAAGTTCGCTATCCCAAGTCATTTGCAACAGTACTTCCACATTTCCATCTCTCACAGGCACATAGGAAATCCTATTTCAACATGAGGCTAGATCAAAAAGAATGATGATGGATAGTGTGTAATAGGGGAAAAAAAATATTCCTCAGCCTTGACATTTACCCCAAAAACATAAAAATCATTAAACTGTTATAAAATGGGCAAGGCATTTTCAGATAACTAAGAGGAGTGTGTAAAATAAAAGTCAAGATGTACACCAAACTCTGGTGCTCTGGTTCAAACCTGAGGTTGAGGACCTCCCTCTTGGATGCCTCCTCTTCTAACAGTATGGCATGCATCTTCTCTCCCAAATGATCCTTTTCAGCCTGCCACGTTATATCCTGCTCAGCCTTCAGCCTCTCCAGGTCGGCCATTTTATTTTCTATTTCCAATCTTCAAATAAATAAATGCTTTGATTACTTTACAACAAAGAAAATCTGGAAGGTTATCATTGTTCAAGTAAACTCTCCATGGATGAAATTGGACTTGAAATTGAATTGGAGAAGAAAATCGACTATAGGCTTGTTCGATTGACTTTAGATTCCACTGGTCTCAATAAATGCATCGGGCATAGCAAGTAACAAGGAGAAAGAACAACTATATCTACCTAGGCCCTGCCCCAAAAGTAACTTCATCCTCTCCCACTTTGGAATGATGACCAGGGGAAGGACATTTAGAAAAACAATCTCAATGTGATGAAAGAAAAGCATCATGGACCTTCTATTGCAGAAATTATAATAAAATGCATTGATAGAGTACTGCAGGATATCTGCAAGATCTATATCTCCAATGGATGACGATGGAGCAATGGTTATTATTATTATTAAAAAAGAAAACTTGGCAGTTCACTTGTGATCATAACAGCATAAGAGTAGATTTAGGCCATTCGGCGCATCAAGTCTTCTCGCCATTCAATCATAGCTGATCTATCTCTCCTTGCTGTTGTGAGTGACAGCAAGATCCCAACACTAGCAAAATCATAATTGGTCTGATCAACTTTTTTTGTTGACTGAAGGACCGTGGAACTGTCTCAACATGTAGACATGATTCATGTTTAAAATCTCAACTAAAGATACCAGCTTTGATAGCACTCCAGTACTATATGTTTAAGTCCACAATGGATGTATTGTCATTATCTATTGACTCGAGAGACGATCACCAACTGTGTTAGCTTGACATCTGTTGTACGGGTATTGCACATTGGTTTATTCCAGGCCAAGTGTTCTTGTACAAATGCAATTAAAATTGCCTCCCCCACTTGTTCAAGAGAAGGTAATTAAACTTATTAAGTAATCTACCCCTAATCAATGGGAACATTAACATTGTTAGAAAGACCACTGTTTACCAACAACAGTACAGTTAACCCTTGTTCTAACAGACCCATTCATAACGGGTGACAGACATAAAAAACTGCAGTAACTCAGCGGGTCCGACATGCTGTCTGGAGAAAAGGAATAGGTGACGTTTTCGGGTCGAGACCCTTCTTCAGACTGAGAGTCAGGGATTCATAATGGATTTTGGTTATAGTGGATAGACCTAGAGAGAAAATGGTCTTTGACCACTAGCTCCGGATACATGGAGTTGGATTTGAAGAATACCAAATGTGTTTGATGAAAAGAATTGGCGCTCAATATGCTCACAATTTTTCTTTGAAATGTTTTAAGAAGAATACACACTTTTCACCCTGCAGGGCTGCAAGTTTCTGGAAATCTTCTTCTTTAGCTGCCTGAACCTTCCGAATCAGCTCTCTTTCTTTTGCTGCCATAAGCTCTTTGTGTCTTTCAATGTTGGCCTTCAGAATTTCATTATCTGACTCTAAGCCTGTTGGGCAAAAACAAAAATGAATGCTTAAACATTGTCCATATGTTCATCAATCTAATAATAGCGATATTTGGAATGGAAATAAATAGAATATATATATATACACACACATATTTTATATTTATATATATATATATATATATATATATATATATATATATATATATATAAAATATGTGTGTGTGCGCGTGTACATATATATATGTTGTGTGTGCTTTGTATATATACATATATTTTATCTATATATGTGTGTGTGTGTGTGTGTGTGTACACACGCGCACGAACACACACGCATAAACACACACACACACACACACACATATATATAGGAAGGAATTGGAGATGCTGGTTTAAACCGAACATAGACACAAAAAGCTGGTGGAAAGGAATAGATGATGTTTCGGGTCGAGACCCTACTTCAGACCCGGAGAAAAAGAATAGGTGACGTTTCGGTCTGCAGTTTTAGGTATTTATATTATCTAAGTTAGCAATGGTTGTAGTTCAGGAACTTCACTTGCATAACCCTAACACAAATTGTCAGAACTGGAATCACTGCACACTGGTCGTGGATGCTTCCTTACTTGTACCATCATTATTGTTCTAATAAGGTTTATCCTGGTCAGTCACTTCAACATTTAACACGGGGCCAGCTTTGGTAAGCATGCCGACTTCCCATCTTCTCACTCAACAGTGCCGTGGTTAATCCAGGTAAAGCCAATATATCTCCACCCCTCATCTCACCTCCCGCCCCCCCCCCGCCCCCTTCACCTGGAACCATCTGCCCACCAATTGCTCCTTATTCGAATACCCCCTTACCTGCCAGCTCTTGCCTCCCCCTCCCCTCTTTATACTGGCTACCACCACTTTACACTCTCAATGCTGATCTCGACTCAATATGTGGATGTTCCCTTTGTCTCCACAGATGCTGCCTGATCCACTAAGCATTTCAGTAGTTTGTTTTTTATTGCCTTAGTTAATGCCACTCTTGGATAACTTTCTCCACTTCCCTATTGGGAAATCTGACATAATGGTGTCTCCCTTATGAATTAATCTATCCTTCTCCCTGCCCACTAACCCGAACTAAACATAACCATTTCAAACATGGTTAAGAAAGAACTGCAGATGCTGGTAAAATCGAAGGTAGACAAAAATGCTGGAGAAACTCAGCGGGTGCACGGTAATCTTTTTAAACCCTGAGCTCAGCTGTATGCTTTCCATCATAAAGGCTAAAAGATGTCCATCAAACCCTGTGCTGCTGAAACCCATGAAGAGCCATCAACTCTAAACGATTGCAATCCTCTTAGCAATCTCCCACTCTCTATTAACTAAATGTTGTTCAGAACTATTGCATGTATTCTGTCTGGCAATCTTGTTCTTGATGACTAGATTGGTTGCCTGAACACCAGCACTCTTTGCGCTCTCCTTCAAATTATCTCCATGCAAGTGGCAGCAAAATCAGGAGATGTAAAACAGTTACCATTTCAACAATACCGTCAAAGGTCACCATATTTCAGATTTTTTTTTTGCATTTTCATGAACAACTTAGTAATACGTGTCAGTCTTCAGGATCTTTATAATATCCTCACCAGGAAATATATAGCAACATATAGTTTTTAAATCAAAGAAAATTCATGAAGGATACCATTCATTAGGCTTTGCATCTTATCTCTTTCTCTCTCAACTTCCCCTTTGGATCTCGCCGCATCTAGTTTGACGTTTGTAACTTCTAGCTTATAGGCATGTTTACATTCTTCTAGCTGTAATGATAAGAAAATAATTTAGGGTCCACCATCCTTCCCATTTAAACTGTAACTATTGTAGTTAGTGTCTGATAAAATGCAAATCATTAACAGCAATACAATCAAAATTCCCTCATGACCAAATAAAAATCAGTTAGTGTACTGTACACTGTGAAACTAAGCGTTGCAAACAGCAATGATACATATTAGAAAGACACAAAAAGCTGGAGTAACTCAGCGGGTCAGACAGCATCCCTGGAGAAAAGGAACAGGTGACATTTCGGGTCGAGACCCTTCTACAGACTGAGAGTCAGGGATTCATAATGGATTTCGGTTATAGCGGAAAAGGAAACGAGAGATGTAGATGGTGATGTAGAGAGATATAGAACAAATGAATGAAAGATGTGCAAAAAAGTAACGATGATACAGGCCATGGTTAGCTGCGGCTTAGGTGAGAACGAGTGCAGACAATGAGACTGAACATCCTATGTATGGTTTGCATCTTATCACAGTGAGCGTGGCTTTGACAATGCCATTACTTGCCTAATCGTGCTTTAAATACTGTTCAATCGACACAAGAAAATGGGCAGAAGGCTTCAATGACATCACAAACTTGTGATCACAGGAGCAGAGGAAGAAATCTGGATGACATCAGGAATTTGCAGTTCCTATTAACTTGCTAACTAAACAACAGATGAATTAGAATCTGAGGGGCAACTCTGTCTCACAAAGGGTAGTGGGTGCATGGAACAAGCTGCCAGAGGAGGTAGTTGTGGCAGGGACTATCCCAACGTTTAACAAACAGTTAGACAGGTACATGGATAGGACAGGTTTGGAGGGATATGGACCAAACGTAGGCAAGTGGGACTAGTGTAGCTTGGACATGTTGGCCTGTGTGAGCAAGTTGGGCCGAAGGGCCTGTTACCACGTTCTATGACTCCATACGTACAAATATACCAAAGGAAAAATAGTTTTTTCATTCCAATTCAAAGATGACAAAGTAGTGCTTTAAAATGTGTCCTTAAAGTGGTTTTAAGACAAGCAAGACTGGTGTGGAACTTCATATGGAATATAAATACAATTTTTATATCGGAAGGCTTTTTATCTATCCGTCTCTTACAATAATGTTAATGTGATAAATGGTACAAATACGAGTTATACTTGCTGAATAAATGCCTGGTACAAATGTTTAAATACTCCAGAGAATCAGATGTAGACATCTTATTTTCGGACTCACTTTGACCGACAAAGCATTGACTTCCCGCTCAGCTTTGTGCAACTTGGTGGTCAACTGTGTGTTCTGCTCAAGAACCAGCTGCAGCTCCTTCTCCAAACGCTCAAGATGCATTTTTAGCGATTGCTTCTCTGCCTGTGAGCAAAACAAAACATTACAAATTGCACCTTTCACATAAAGCTTACCACCAACAACACATGAATGGTTTGAAATGTAGACCTGTGGTCAGACCCATTATTCCATGGTAAGTGAATGTTCCACTGTGTTTAATTTTGCCAGACCAAAGCTTTCAACGGCATGTCAGAATTAGATTGCATCATTCATATCCTTTCACAGTCTCAAAGCTTTAGTTATGGTTAAAGATAATGGAATAGCTACGAATTTTGGTGGGACATCCAAATGTAGTCCCTCCACAGATGCTGCCTGACCCGCTGAGCTCCTCCATTTTTTGCTCAACAGTCCAGCATCTGTAATCTCTTGTGTCTAAAGTTCCATAGTGCAAAATTGGAATAGGGTCGGGTGCAAGGAAGTAGGATGGGGTAAATGCATTCTCTCCGTAACATACTCAACTTAGGCACTGTGCAGATCAGCGGGCTGCCGGCGGGCGGGTGCGGCACATGCGCATTGTGCGGGCGGCAAGAAAGTGCCGCTGATCGCGCGGGCCGGCGCCGCCCGGGCTCTGGGGGGCATGGCTGCGAGCTGCCGGGCTCCGTAACAGCATGTTTGGCTGCCGGAACACCGTAAAAAGGTTATTTCGCCGGGACAAAATACGGCGAATCCGGGACACTTGGCATCTCTGGGGGTGGCATGTCTGTGAGCTGATGGCGGGCCACATCTATCATGTGTTAACATAAATCCCGACCCGGATGGCAGGCATCAAATCGTGTGTTCACATGGATCCCGCCCCTTCGAGGACGCCACCCGGAGCACTGGCCCCTAGTTACAGTCACTCACGAACACGGCATACCTATGGTCCATTGCCTTGCCTCTGTCCTGAAGGCAGTGGCTCAAATACTCACACTCACTCGTCCCTGGCCTATTGACAACCCCGATCCAGACAGTGAAGCCCAGACACAGAAGGTGCGCGGCCGTGCCCGCGGCTTTGCGCAGAATGCGGTACAGCCAGAGCTCGAAGCTCGACCCCGCTCGGGCGCACGGCCCCGCAGCCCCGCTCGGACCAGCTTGGGTGCTCGGAAGCTTCACAATTGCGGCTGCCAGCGCAGGCCTCCTTTCGTCACCACGCCTGGGCCCCTCCATCTCGTAGACGTAGGAAATCTGCGGGCCGGATGACTATGGAAAAATATATATGCCTGCGGATGATTTTGGGTTACGGGCCGCAATTGGCCTGGGGGCCGTAGGTTGCCAACCCCTGGTGTAAAGAATGAAGAACAGACCCAAAGGAGATCATTTAACTTTTTTCATTGGTCATTCAAAATCTCATAAAATACAAACATTGTCTGTGTAACTGCAAGAACCTGCACATTCTGGGCAGCATGGACCATTGCAGGGGGCGACATGGTGGCAGAGCAGTAGAGTTACTGTCTTACACGACCAGAGACCCGGGTTTGATCCTGACTACGGATATTGTCTGTACGTAGTTTATACGTTCTCCCCGTGACCTGCGTGCGTTTTCTCCAGGATCTCTGGTTTCCTCCCACACTTCAAAGACGTACATGTTTGTAGGTTAATTGGCTTGATATAATTGTAAACTGTTTCTAGTGTGTGTGGGATAAGTGCACGGGGATCGCTGGTCAGTGTGGACTCGGTAGGCCGAAGGGCCTGTTCCCACGCTGTATCTCTAAACTGAAATAAACAAAACAATTCAGGGTAGCATAGGTCATTGTATGGGCAGAAAGGCCTGGTGAAACAAGATGGCTCAGATATTTACCTTATTGGTAACCTCTGGAGATACCTTCAAAGCTATCACTGCAATAAGCAAAGTGACTTTTTTATTTCACTACTGATTCATATACTGAACATTAAGCAGTACAGATAATATGCAGAAGAGGCAGGGCTATGCAAGAATCAGAAGTACGCAAACCAACAAGTCATTACGGTTATGGATAGATGTCCTTTCACTATAGACAGGCATTTGATAAAGTTATTAGTGGTGCTTCACTACTTGCAGTAATGGATTTCAAACTACTTTTGTAAAATCCTCTGATTATTATGGGAAGCATGAAGGTTTTATTGGCCCAATGTTTGACATTGGAATCGGGGCAGTGAGGATGTGATCCTCTCTAGAGTTGAGGACCTTTCACACCATCTCGAGTCAAGGAGCATTTAGGTACTAATCATCTCAGGGATTGCAATCAATGCAACTGGCCTGCAGTTCGGCAACTCGTGTCGCTGGAGCAGGAGGCTAATTGCTGGAACCTTAGCCATGCAATTCTTTATGTGCGATTGTATACACTGTAAATGGCTCGATTGTAATCATGTATTGTCTTTCTGCTGACTGGTTAGCTGGCAACTTTTCACTGTACCACAGTACACGTGGCAATAAACTGAACTGAACTTTAGCAATATAGTGGTGTTCGCAGTTGTAGCATAACAAATTCACGAGTTCACAAGTTATAAGAGTAGAATCAGGCCATTCGGCCCATCAAGTCTAGTCTGCCATTCAATCATGGCTGATCTCTGCCTCCTAATCCCATTTTTCTGCCTTCTCCCCATAACCCTTGACACCCATTCTAATCAAGAATATGCCCATCTCTGCTATAAAAATATCCGCTGACATTGCCTCCATGCGCCTCTGTGGCAATGAGTTCCACAGATTAACTACCCTCTGACTAAAGAATGAAATTTGAATGAACTGGTCACGAGTGCTTCCATACGACGATGTAATAAAAAAGCTTACCTCCAAAGACTTGATGGCACTTTGAAATTCAGCCAATTGTCTTAGTTGAATTCTCTGCACGCTCTCAGCTTGTGCACCGGAATTCTCTCTCTGAGCCCGGAGCTCTGCCACCTCAGATTCCAGACACTTGACTTTCTGACAGTGTTGGGCTTTTTCCCTCAAGAGCGCTTCGACACGTTTACTATCTCTTGAGGGATCAATACTCATTATCTGGTCATGCAGAGATTGTTTGTCAACTTCCAACCTAGCAACCTACCACAGGAAAGAATAAAAACTCAGAGATAACGATCTATTTTTACAGCGTTGACCACATAGTTGTATCGAAGCACTAGACCAAGTGGGACCCATTGGGTTCCGTCCCCTCAACGCGCGTTTGCGGGGGAGGGGGCCTGCGGTGTCACACACACACTAACCACCCCCCACACACACGAGTGGGGGGGAGAGGGGGAGAAGGGGAGGGTGGGGGGGACAGGGGGGGAGTGGAGGGGCGAGGGGGCGAAAGGGAAGGAGGTGGAGGAGGGAGAGGAGAGGGGGAGGGTGGAGGGAGGTAGGGGAAGGGGGAGAAGAGAGAGGAGGTGGAGAGGGAAGAAGGGGGAGAGACAGGAGAGGGAGAGATGGGGGAGGGGGTGAGAGAGGGGTAGAGGGGGTGGGGAGGGGGAGAAAGAGTAGAGGGGAGAGAAGAGGGGGGAGAAGAGGAGGGGGGAGAGAGATGGGGGAGAGAGATGGGGGAGAGGAGGAGGGGGAAGAGAGGAGGGGAGAGAGAGGAGGGGGGAAGAGAGGAGGGGGAAGAGAGGAGGGGGTAGAGAGAGGGGGGAGAGGAGGGGGAGAGGAGGGGGGGGAGGGGGGACGAGAGAGGGGGGGAGAGAGGGGAAGGGGAGGGGGAGGGGAGGGAGGAGAGGGGGAGGGAGGAGAGGGGGAGGGAGGGAGAGGAGAGGGGAGGAGAGGGAGAGGAGAGTGGGAGGGGAGGGGAGGAGAGGGGGAGAAGAGGAGTGGGTGGGGGGAGAGGAGGAGAATGAGAATGAGAATGCCTTTTTATTGTCACTATACACATGTACAATGAGATTAAAAGCTGCTCCTACTCAATGCAAAAACAAAAAAGGGAGGGGGGGGGGAATAAGGTGCACAGTTTCTGCAGCACTATATACATATCTATAAAAGACAATGGATAATAGAATGAATAAATAGGATTCCTATATCCAGTATGGGTTATTGCACATATTGGAAATTACAGTTACAGTACAAATTACAGTAGGTGGATAGAAGAAAGTCCATGGGTTAGGCTGTGAAGTCAGTGCATGTGTGAGTTCAGGGAGATAATGGATTTTGGAAAGAAACTGTTTTTGAGTCTATTTGTGCTTGTGCTGATGCACCTATAGTGCCTCCCTGTGGGCAGCAGGTTGAACAGGCCAAATGCAGGATGGGAGCTGTCCTTGATAATGTTTCTTCGCCCTGCTGAGGCGGGAGGTGTAAATGTCCATCAGAGAGGGGAGAGGACAGCCGATGATCTTCTGTGCTGCCCTAACTACCCTCTGAAGCCTCTCCCTGTCTGCCATGGTGCAGCTGCCGTACCATGCTGTAATGCAGTATGTCAACAGGCTCTCAATGGACGAGCGGTAGAAGGTCAGCAGCAGGTTGGAGTCCAGGTTGTCCTTCCTGAGGACCCTTCTTGAGCCTTCTTGATGACCGCTGTGATGTTATCTGTCCAGGAGATGTCAGCGGAGATGAGGACGCCGAGAAACCGGAAGGTGTAGACCCTCTCCACACACTCGCCGTTGATGTATAAGGGAGCTAAGTCGGTGCTGTGCCTCCTGAAGTCGACAATGAGCTCTTTGGTTTTCTTGGTGTTCAGTGTCAGGTTGTTTTCAGAGCACTAGCTGTCAACTTCAGGACTTCCTCTCTGTAGTCTGCCTCGTCTCCCCTTGAGATGAGTCCGACTACTGTAGCGTCGTCAGCAAACTTGACAATTCAGTTGTTGTTGTGGACCGGACTATAGTCATGGGTGTAGAGTCAGTATAGGAGGGAGCTTAGCACACAGCCCTGTGGGGAGCCGGTACTCAACATGCGAGTGGAGGAGAGGTGGGGGCCGAGTCTCACTGTCTGGGGCCGGTTGGTGAGGAAGTCCTTTATCCAGGCACATGTGAGAGTGGGGATGCCGAGAGTGACCAGTTTGTCGATGAGAATGTCCGGGATGATAGTATTGAAAGCTGCGCTGTAATCCACAAAGAGCATCCGGACGTAGCTCTGCCCCAGCTCTAGGTGGCTCAGCACGGAGTGGAGAGCTACGGTGATGGCGTCTTCTGTGGACCTGTTTGGGCGTTAGGCGAACTGGTGGGGGTCGAAGTCTGGAGGGAGATAGTCCTTGATGTGCTGGAGGACCAATCTCTCGAAGGACTTCGTGATTACTGGAGTGAGGGCCACAGGACGGTAATCGTTTAGGTTGGTGATGGGGGACTTCTTCGGCACTGGGACGATTATGGCTGATTTTAGGCAGGACGGGATAACTGCCTGGTCCAGGGAGAGATTGAAGATTCTGGTGAAGATGACGGTGAGCTGGTGGGCACACGCTTTGAGCACCATACCAGGTACCCCATCTGGGCTGGCAGCCTTCTTGGGGTTCACTGCCAGGAGCACCCGTCTGCCATCGTGCTCCCTTACAGTGAGTGGAGTCGTGCAGGAGCCAGGTAAGGGTGGGAGCAGGGCTGTAGCAGATGAGTGCTGCTGTTGTGATGTTTCAAAGCGGGAAAATAAGCAATTTAGCTTCTCTGCCAGCAGCGCACGCAGGTCTTCTGTCGTTGTGGCACACCCTCTATAGTTTGTGATTCCTTGTATGCCCCGCCATACCTCCCGTGTGTTATTGCTGGACAGGTGGGACTCTATGCTCATCTTATGATCCACCTTGGCTTTTTTAATTCCCCTTTCCAGATCGGCTTGAGCAGCCCTGTACAGTGCTCTGTCACCTGACCTGAAGACATCATCGCGGGCTCTGAGAAGTGTGCGGACCTGGCTGGACATCCAGGATTTCTGGTTTGGGAAAACCCGAATGTTTTTGTCACGATTCCAGTGGGGGGGTGATGAGGGGGGGAGTGGAGGAAGGGAGCCGGGTGGGCGAGCGGGCTGCGAGGCCCCGGCGAGCGGGAGGGCGGCGACCAAATGACCGTGAGTCGGAGGTGAGGGTGACGTAACTGGCATCACGTGGAAAATAGTGCGCAGCAGGCTGTGCGTGGAAGACCCATTGTGACGTCATCAGCTCGTTTATTTTCTCAGATATTCGAAATTTTTGAACATTTTCATAAATGACTCGAGAAATGATGCATGACATTTTCAGATAAGACGATTTTTGGCTTCACGGCAGAAATCTCTGTAGGTATATGTAAAAATTTCACCGTTAGCGCGTCGTGTTTTCGAGGAGGTGAATCGCACACGAACATCACACAAATAAATATCCATCCAAGATCAGAGTTTTGTAAGAGTTATAAAACTCAAAGGTTTTATGAGTTTTATAAACGGTCCCTGTCACACGGGAGGCCTGGTCCCCCAACGCAACCAGTTCCCCTTATTCCAGCACTCACCCATAGCCGACAACTGTGCAGGGGCTGCTCGTTTCGCCTTATTCAGCCTCCCTCATTTTTAAACTAAAAAAAATGCATTTGCACTTGCTTGGGCGAGCAGAACTCAGTGTACTTGGATAGCAACAATGTTGCGAGCAGGGCTAAGCACAGGGCTAAGCACAGGGAAAACGCAGTTGTTTTTTCCAAGTTTCTGCACATTTGTGAACATTTTCATAAATAACTCTGGAAATAATGCATCATATTTTTGACATCATAGCGTAAATCTCTATCGGAATGTGTAAAAATGTCACCATTATCGCGTCGTGTTTACGAGGAGATGTGAAATGCAGACGAATAAATACACACACACACACACAAATGCACACACAAATAAATACACACACATCCAAGATCAGAGTTTTATAAGTATACTAGACCAAGTGCAGACTCGTTGGGTCTGTTCCCCCATCGCACATTTGGGGGGGGGGGGGTGCGGGGCGGCATGCTGGCTTCACACACACTAACCACCCCCACACTAACTACCGCCTTGATATTATATTAATATTATTAATTAGATTCTTTTACCCCATAACCGCCCTAGCCACTGACGCATAGCCCCCAACTCGCAGACGTGTCTAGAGAGGGAGAGGGGGGTAGAGAGTGAGGGCAGAGAGCGAATGGGGAGAGACAGTGAGAGAGGCAGACAGAAGAGGAAGAGACAGGGGGAGGGGGGGTGGAGGTGAGGAGGAGAGGGAGGGTGGGTGGAGGGGGGGGGAGGGTGGGGGAGGAGGGAAGAGAGATGGGAGGAGAGAGAGGGGGAGAGGGGAGCTGAGAGGGTGGGGAAGGGAAGGGGGAAGGAGGGGGGGGAAGGGAAGGGGGAGATGCGGTGAGAAGGGAGAGGGAGAGGTGGGGGAAGGGAGGGGGAGAGGTGGGGGGAAGGGAGGGGGAGAGGTGGGGGAAGGGAGGGGGGAGGGGTGGAGGGAAGGGGGGGGGGAGGGGGTGGAGGGATATGGAGGGGGGAGGGGTTTAGGGAAGGGCGGGGAGAGGAAGGGGGAGAGAGAGGGGGGGCAGGGGAGAGGGGTGGGGGTGGGGGCAGTCCATCTATTCCCCACTCCCTATCAGCCGCACTCCTCTCCCTCTATTCCCACACTCTCCCTCCTCACCTCTCCCAATCCCCACTCTCCCTCCCTACTCCCTCAATCCCCCGACTCCCCCTCCCCAGTATCAGGCCTTACCCCGCCCGCCCGTCGCCTTATCTCATCTCCCGATCTGCAGAGCATGCCGGCATGAGAGTGGAGCTGTGGGCTTCTGACCAGAGTCCTGCTTTTGACTCCCTGGAGCATGCAGGGGGCGCGCAGGTGGGCGGGCTTTCGCGAGCTGCGCCAGCTTCATGGAACTGATGCCTTATCTCTCCTCCCGATTGGCAGAGCATTTTGAGAACGGGGGGGGACAGGTTTTGAGCGGGCGCACGCGCGGGCGATTCTAGCTGCGGGAGGCACGGCGCGAGCATAGTTGGGGGGGGGGGGGTAGAGCGCTGGGGCGAGTCCAGCTGCGGGAGGCGCGAGCGTAGTTGGAGGGAGGGGGAGCCGGGATGTCAAATGAAGAGAGAGAAGCGACTTGTGGGATTGTGACGTAAGCAGCTCGTGAGGTGCCGTTTCGATTTTAAAATGAGTGAGTGAGTGGGGGGGGGGGGGGGGGGATATTTTATTGAAAAATGTGTACATAAAAATGTGTACATAAAAATGTCTAAACGTAATGAGGAGTTAATCTGTGAATGTAGAAGCGAAATCGCTAGCGAAATGGAAAAAAAAAGGAGTTTGAGCATGTGGTTTTGGTGGACCATGGAATCAAATGGAATGTGACATACACCCATACACACACACACACTCGCAGAGTTTTAAATATAGACTAGACCAAGTGCAGACCCAATGTGCGGTTGCGGGGGGGGGGGGGGGGGAGCATGTGGCGTCACACACACTAACTACCACCCCGCACACACGCTAACTACCTCCCTTGATATTATATTAATATTATTAATTTGCTCCTTTTACCCCATAATTGCCCCATCCACTGACACATAGCCCCCAACTCGCAGGCGTGTCTAGAGGGGTGCGGGGTAGAGAGTGAGGGCAGAGAGAGAATGGGGAGAGACAGAGAGAGAGGGGCAGAGACAGAAGGGCAAGAGACAGAGGGAGAGGGGGTTGGAGGGGAGGAGGAGAGGATGTGTGGGTGAGGGGGGAGTGTGGGGAAGAGGGGAGAGGGAGATGGGGAGAGAGTGGGGGAGAGGGAGGGGGATATGGGGAGAGGGTGGGGAGGGAGAGATGGGGAGAGAGTGGGGAGGGGAAGGGGAAGGGAGAGAGAGAGGGATGAGGATGGGGGAGGAGAGTGGGAGGGTAAAGGAGGAGACAGGGGTAGGGGAACAGGGTGGTAGAGGGGAGGGTGGGATTAGGGGGGATAGAGAGGGGTGGGAGAAGGGGAGGGGAGAGGGGAGGGTGGAGAGGAGGGGAGAGGGAGATGGGGAGAGAGTGGGGAGGGGGAGATGGGGAGAGAGGACATGACATGAGAATTAAGGGACAGAAGTTTAGGGGTAACGTGAGGGGGAACTTCTTTACTCAGAGGGTGGTGGCTGTGTGGAATGAGCTTTCCAGCAGAGGTGGTGGAGGCAGGATCGATTTTAACATTTAAAAGTAAAGTGGATAGGTATATGGAAGTGAAGGGAATGGAGGGGTATGGTCTGAGTGCAGGTAGATGGGACTAGGGGAAAACAAATGGTCGGCACGGACTGGAAGGGCCGAGAGGGCCTGTCTCCGTGCTGTAATTGTTATATGGTTATATGGTTATATAGAGTGGGAGGGAGAGAGTGGGGAGGGGGAGGAGGGGGGAAGGGAGAGAGAGGGGGATGAGGATAGTGGAGGGGGAGGAGAGCGGGGAGGGTAAAGTAGGAGTAGGGGTAGGGGGTAGGGGGGGTGAGGGGGTAGAGAGGGGTTGGGGGAAGGGGAGGGGAGAGTAGAGGGGAAGAGGGGGAGGTGAGAGGAGAGGGGTAGGGGAGAAGAGGGGGGGGAAAGGGAGCGGGTGAGGGGAGTGGAGAGAGGGAGGAAGATGGAGAGGTGGAGAGAGAGTGGAGGGAGAGAGAGGAGAGGGAGAGAGTGGGAGAGAGAGGAGGGAAAGAGAGGAAGGGGAGAGAGAGAGGGGGGACGGAAAGGGGAGGGGGGATGGGAAGAATGGGGAGTAAGGGGAAGAGGGGTGGCAGGGAGTGGTGCAAGAGAGAGGGGAAGAGGTGGGGGAAGATGGGTGAAGAGGGACGGGGAGGGGGAGAGAGGGGGTGGGAGGGTAGGAGGGAGGGGTGCGGAGAGGGGAAGAGGAGGAGGATGGGGGTGGGGAGGGGGCGAGAGGGTTCAGGAGGGGGTGAGAAGTGGTGGGGAGGGGGAGGGAGGGATGGGGGGAAGGGGAGAGAGGAGGAGGGGGGAGGAGGGAGAGGGGGAGGGAAGAGGAAGAGGAAGAAAGAGAGTGGAGGGAGGGCGAGAGGGGTAGGGAGAGGGGTGGGGAGAGAAAGGGAAGAGTGTGGAGGGAGTGGGAGTGGTAGGGGGGAGGGGGAAGTGGGGGGGGAGGGGGAGACGGGAGAGGGGGAAGAGTGGGGAGGGAGAGGGAAGGGGGAGGGGAGAGAGAGGGTTGGGGGATGGAGATGGGAGGGTGGGGATGGGAAGAGAAGTGGAAGAGTGGGGAGGGAGAGGGAGAGGTGTAGGGGGGTGGTGGAAATGGGAGAGAGGAAGGGGGAGGGGGGAGGCGGAGAGGGAGTGGTGGAAGAGGGAGGGGTAGGTGAAAGGGGTGGGGGAGATAGGGATGGAGGGGGTGGGAGAGAGGTGGGGAGGGAGAGGGGTGGGGGAAGAGGTGGAAGAGTGGGGAGGGAGGGGTAGAGGGGTAGGGGGAGTAGTGTAAAGTGGAAGAGAGAGAGGGGAGGGGGTAGGGATGGAGGGGGAAGAGTGTTGGAGGAGGGGGAGAGGGGTGGGGGGAGAGAGGGGAAAGAGTTGGAGGGGGAGGGTTAGGGGCAGTCCATCTATTCCCCACTCGCTTCAACACAGGCTGCGGGGGGGGGGGCTGGGGCTGTGGCAAAGGCATATGTAAATGAGATCCATTTCGATTGGACATCCTTGAGCACTGGGCATTGTGACATCACACAATGGAACGTTCACCAACATTCTATGGGTGAGAGCAGTTTGATTTTTTTTAACATTTTGAAATATTGGGGGGGTGGGAAGGATTTTATTAAAAATGTGCACATAAAAATGTCTAAATGTAATGAGGAGTGCATTAGTGAATGTAAAAGCGTAATGTCTAGCAAAATGGAAAAAATCACGGCGTTTGAGGGTCTGGTTTTTTGCGGACCATGGAAAGACACACACATACACACACACACACACATAGATAGAAGATAGATAGATAGATAGATAAAGATGTGCAGCATATAGAAAAGGTCAAATGGTTAGGAAAGCGTTAGGTTTGACATAGCTACAAAAGTCTGATATACCCAGAGTTTAACACTGTGTGGGTTTGGGGTTGAGGTCAGATTTGCGCTCTCAGTAATTTAAGTATGCCGCAGTCACTGTCCAGCACCACCAGCGGGACATGATGCTGTAAGTAGTCATGCTGACTCACATTGAGAAATTTGGAGGGCAGAAATGCAAGCAAGGTCCTTCTGTTAAACTTGTAAAACTCAATATCATTTGTTTCTCCCAGCCCTCACTTGTAAAATATTGCGATCTCTTGCCACAAATGGAAAATCACCATTTCTTTGCACTTGCAAATTAGAAAAAAAGAGTATTTGACCGGGAGTACTGTTAAAATGCCAAAAGACTACAAGCATGTCATTTTTAAAATTCCCTTCCACCTATATGGAACAGTGAGGCCAATGACGTTATTCATTCTTACATATATTGTGGCATGGTGGCACAACGGTAGAGTTGCTGCTTTTCCCCGCCAGAGACCCAGGTTCAATCCTGACTACGGGTACTGTCTGTACAGAGTTAGTCCATTCTCCCTGTGACCGTGTGGGTTTTCTCCGGGTGCTCCGGTTTCTTCCCACACTCCAAAGGCGCACAGGTTTGTAGGTTAATTGGCTTTCGTATAAATTTGCTGATCGGCGTGGACTCGGTGGACTGAAGGGTCTGTTTCTGTGCTGTATCTCTAAAAATATTATTTAGTCTATTATTTACATACATATACATGCTCTCCCTGTGACTGTGTGGGTTTTCTCCAGGTGCTCCGGATTCCTCCCGCACTCCAAAGACATATACGTTTGTAGGCTAATTAGCTTTGGTAAAAATTGTAAATTGTCCCTAGTGTGTAGGGTAGGCCTAGTGTACGGGGTGATCGCTGGTTGGCACCGATTCGGTGGAGCGAAGGGCCTATTTCCAAGCTGAATCTCTAAAATCCCAAAGAATATAGATATACACCCTCCTTCTTGTGCATCTATCAGTCTGGTGGAACAGGACATAGCCAGGCATTGTGATAGAAAGATCTGGCATTTTATCTATAATGCATGATGGAATGGAGACTGACTAGGCTGTGCAATCTCTCACTCAATTTAACATCAGTCCTCAGATGTTTGTGAAGAGGGTTTTTGCAAAGATCAACAGGAATATGAATGAATCCAAATTCAATGCCAAGGTTTATGCTGGGTTGTCTGACCAATTTGATTATTTTTCTCCTTTAAACTGGTAGTTATGGGACACCTGGATCAACCTTATTGTTTTGGCTCTGAACATAGTGCCTCAGCCATTAACATTTTGATTTCTGCCTGAGGCTCCAACTCGCCACTGGAACCCTTTTGACTTTGACCAACTGACTGCACGCGTCAAGGTCTGCAGGATATCCTCTGCATCTCTGCCTTTGCAGAGTGAGCAAAGTAACCACAGATCAAGATGATGCCAGGCCTAGTCCTCTGCATTCAAGACCTTGGACCACATGTGCAATAGGGTTTTGCATAAACTCACTGCACAGTACCAATTTCCTCTGCAGATCATTAAAGTTTCTAAGTCAATGTCTTTACAATTCCCCTGCCATTTCATCTCTCTTTTTACTTTAAAGAGAAAGAACCACAAGGTTCAAACATTTTATCACCCGCTCTCTATAATATGCATGATCAAAATACACACCCATTTCTTATTGCACGGATCAGCTGCATTAGGTGTGGCAACTCAAAACCACATCACAATGTCATGCCAATTATATTGTTTGCAGCTATTTCAAACTTGCAAGTAAATGAATCACCACTAAATTCATGAAAGCAAAAGAGCACTGGTGACTCATGAACCAAGTCAATAGATATTTTTAAGGCAGAGATTGCCATTCTTGTTTAGTAAGGGTGTCAAGGGTTATAGGGAGACGGAAGGAGAATGGGGTTGAGAGGGAAAGATAGATTAGCCATGAAGGAATGGCGTAGTAGACATGGTGGTCTAATTCTGCTCCTAGAATATATGAACCTGAATGGAAAATATAAACAGAATGTTTGTATTACTGATGATACCTCCTTGTATTGCTGTTGTAACAATTTTGCCATACTGAATATGAAATCAAGGGATAATAAATGCAGATTTACCGATTTTAGCAATGTCCCGAGAACAGCCAGTGAACTAATTCAGTCCAGTTGAGATGAGAAATAGTTGACTTTAAAAAAAAAATCTCAATCCACATCTGAAGTGCAAAAATAAATGCAAAAGGAAAACCAGTTTTTAAAAAGTTGGAAGTTTGAACCTCTTTACTACACTCCTGCCTTTTTATTTCTGTCAAATAAGGGAGGAATCTTCAATGGAGAACAGACTGAGGATTGCGATTTTATTAAGGACAGAAACATATTGCAAAAGATTGTCGGGTTCCCGAAAGATCCCCATCTGTTCAAATAAGAGAGGTGAAAGCAGAACAGTGGTAGCCAGCCGGAAGAAACAACACTGGGAACAGCATGCAGGGAGAAAAGGCAATGATGAATGCAAAAATACTGGGGCATCCTACGGATTCAACTGTTTATGGGCGTGCACAACAGGTTAGAGGTAGAGTGGCCAGCATGATAAGACACAATGTGCTGGAGTAATTCAGCAGGTCAGGCAGCATCCCTCAAGGATATGGACAGCCACCTTTTTGGGTCAGGACCCTTCTGAAGAACCAGCACTTTGTGCCTTCCTTTTGCAGGCCAGCATCTGCAATTCCTTGTTTCTACACATCATGACAGGAATTCATCATCAACTATTCTTACCTCAGCTTCAAATTTGATCACTTTCTCACTCAGGATTCGTTCATTCTCTTCCTTTTGATGCTCAATCTCTGATTTTAGGAACGTGTATTCATATCGCATTTTATTATAGTCAGCTCTGTATCTTTCAGCTTCCTAAAACATTAAACGGTCTTCAGTTTCATACACCAAACTAACAATTTTTTTTTTAAATCAGTCAAAATTGATATTAATAAGGAAGGATTTTCCTTGGCATTATTCTCACCTCTTCTTGTTTCCTGAAGCGCTCCCTCATAGGTGCCTCAAGATCTTGTTGTATTTGTGCTTTTAATAACTCCAGTTTTTGAGGTGTTACTATCTGGGCAAGAAAATAGGAAAGGTCATCAAATGCAGAAATAATTACTTCTCATTTTAATTTCATGAAAGTCTGTATTTACTTTTGGTTCCAAGTGTAGATTCCATGTACAGCTTTGTAGGTTAATTGTCTTCTGTAAATTATCCCTTGTGTGTAAGATAATGCTCGTGTACGGGGCGATCGTTGTTCGGCGTGGACTGAAGGCCCTGTTTCCACGCTGTATCTCTAAAGTAAAAGTAAAGTAAAGCCCTACACTGTGTAGGGTCCAGGAATCCCATGGATTGAGACTGCAGAGGTGAACATTTACACAATTGCCCTGCCAACCCCCATGTAGGGCTGGTCCACGCGCCCCAACAATTGTCAGGCCTGGTTTCAAATTCAGAATCAAGTTTAGCTTACAACTGGATGCACTCTGATAATCACTCACTGTTCAATTACTCATGTTATGCAGCATAAAATGAGACAATTCAGCCCATCAGCTCCATGTTAACTTGCACATCCCAAATCTTCAGTTTACCTTCTCCTCTGTACTCCTTAGGCTTATTTTCTCTCTTTTACTGATCAAGTCCAGTTTGATTATTTTGCCACTTGTTTGCTTTAAGGCAGTGGTTCTTAACCTTTTTGAGCCCATGACCTCATCAGACATTCTTGGTCAGTACCGTGGCCCCCGAAAAAAAAAATTGAAAAAAAACCCGATTTATTAAGTCTGAAAAAGGGTTTCGACCCGAAACGTTACCTATTTTCTTCGCTCCATAGATGCTGCCTCACCTGCTGAGTTTCTCCATCATTTTTGTTCTCCTCCGATTTATTAAAACATGTCTGCCAATACTCAGTCAATGGGATGGGATGGCTGAAATTGCTTCGCAGCCATCAGGCGATCAAAACCAGGACGAATGCTCAACAGGCAGCACCTCATGTCAGCATCGATCACAAGCCTAATGAGTGCCTTCGTCTTCAGAGTTACCATGGTTGAGAATCCATCCTCACAGCGATAGGTTGAGGGGAACTGGGCCAATAGGGTCAGGGCCCTCTTCGAAAGAACAGGACAGTCCTTCACTTTCAGCCAAAATGTGGCGAGCTCTTGTTCCATGAAGTCACTCTTGAGCTATGCATCTTCACGAATTCGGTAAAATGTAACCCTCGCAGCCACGTCAGTAACACTGATGGCACCCTCTTCAACGGAAAAGGGTCGGACGATCCACTCACCACGAAGTAACGTTCGATGGCTTCACTAATTGCCTGAAGGTGGGTTGAGATCTCCTCGTGGAAGTGGCCTCCAGCATCTGGCGTAGCATCCAGGAGAGTCGTCATCTCAGGGAAGATAGTCATGTCACCATCTGGACTCTTCTGTGGTAAAGGTGAATCATCCCCCTGAACGCTGCCACTTTGTCATGGGCCGTGTGTAGCATTGGGAGGATTCCTCGAAGTGACAGGTTCAAGGAATTCGCCTTGGCAAAGTCAGCCAAGTAAGCAACCTTCGTCACGAACAGTTCATCCTGCATCTTTTCATGAAGCTGATTCTCCTTCTCGGTACACCCTCTCTCAAAGAACAGCACTATTTTCTCTCGAAGTTGATTCACACAATTGAGAACTTTATCACGCGAAAGCCAGAGTACCTCTATGTGGCATATCAGAACAGTGAAATCGGTGCCCATTTCTTCACGCATCGCATTGAAGCTTCTTGAGTTTTTAGCGCTCCCTCAGATGTGGTTCACATTCTTCACCACATCTGAAAGCACTTCTCGAAGACCAGGAGGGAGAGTCTTCATCGTTAAAGTATGGCGATGTATCATGCAGTGGGTGAAGGAGACATGGGGAGCGACATCCTTCACGAAGGCTTTGAAGCTCGACCATGGAAGGTGCCCCATCTGTACGCACCCTGACAAGTCGTTCCCAGCCAAGCTCATGTTTGATGAGAGCTTCCAGCATTCTGAAGACATCTTCTCCCCGACTGGTAATGGCCAATGGCTCCAAGAACAGGTACTCCGCCTTCATGACTTCTACGCCTAGGTAACGAACGTAGACTAACATGAGGCAACGTCTGTTGACTCGTCCAGTTGCAGTGAATACACTAGACTGCTCTTCACAGTGATCACTACTTGCAGCAGAATATCATTACTCATATCCGAGATTCTAATTTTGACTGTCATTTGAAAGGGAAATCTACCTGAACTTGTTTGACTGCTGTTCCCCCAGCACCAACTTTGCTGCTTCGAGAAGGCATGGCTTGATAAGCTCTTCACCGGTAGTGTGAGATTACTTAGTCTGTATAATTCGATGAGCAATCCGGTATGAAGCCTCCAGTGCTGCTTCATTATGACGAGCACAGTGACCCGTCGAATCGATGCGGGAACCCTTGAGTGCGGCTATTTGTTTGAAATAGTCCACCCCTTCCCCTCCAGGTCGCTGTGACAAGACTCCAAATGGATCTTCAGTTTGCTGGACTTCATGCTCTCGTGGCTCAAAACCTTGGCACAGATAACACATTGCGGCTTGACCACGGATTTTTGAACGCTTGTGAAGCCGAACTTGAGAAATGCTCCAGTTTACTTGCGCTTCTTGGCATGGTTGGCACAACACACACAGTTTGTGTTCGTATACATACACGCATACGCGAACAAAATACTGTGTGTGGTATGTACCTTTGTTAGGTTCCCAAAGAACGGGCTCAACAAATTGATGTTATTTATGACCGCTTCATGCCCCCGGAAAAACCCCTCACGACCCCCAGGTTAATAACCGCTGCTTTAAAGGGTGATTTACAATTACTAGTTGGCCTCCCGGCATTTGGGAGCGGGGCAACCACCTGCTGGAAACTCATGCCATGGGCAGAACAAGCAAACTGCACACAGACAGCAATTGAGGTTATGAACAAAGGCAGGTCCCTGGAGCTAAAAGGCAACAAAATAAGATTTGTGCCACTGTGTTTTGCTATTTTCCCTCAGATTTCCGAACAGATCAAAATCTTTATCTCAAGGTTTCACTCTGTACAATAACTCGTGTGACAACTGAAACAGTTGGGGTATTTTCCACATGTTTTATTTTACTACTGAATAGTTTATAATTCCGAAAACCATAACTGATTTGTGAATTTTACCAAAAGGATTTACCATCAGCATTTTTGTTAAAAAACAAACATACTTAAAAACATTCATAAAAACTCTAACAATCAATGTTAATGGGCAAACTTACAGATGAAAGAGCTTTAATATATATTTTGTCACTGAAATCAAAATCTGCATACCATTCATCAAATGAGGCCCATGTTATGGTTCCCATTAGCTTACAATATAATATGGAAGGTAAAATTCGATGACATCTCAGTTCGGCACAGTGGCGTAGCAGTAGAGTTGCTGCCTTAAGCCCCTGTCCCACATAGGAAACCTGAACGGAAACCTCTGTAGACCGTGTGCCCCACCCAATGTTTCTGTTAGGTTCCCAGAGGTTCCGGTGAGGTTCCCAGAGGTTCACGGGGGGTCCGGTCACTCTCCATGAGTCACCAGAGGTTCTGGTCAATTGCCTGGAAAGCCTCAACCGAAGCGTGAGCTGCATCTACTGACCAAAGATCTTAAAGGATCTTTGCTGCCGACCGCGCGCGCGCGCACACACTATGTTACAGAGAAAGGTTGAACAAGTTAGGTCTTTATTCTTTGGAGCGCAGAAGGTTAAGGGGGGACTTGATTGAGGTCTTTAAAATGATGAAAGGGATAGACAGAGTTGACGTGGATAAGCTTTTCCCATTGAGGGTAGGGAAGATTCAAACAAGAGGGCATGACATGAGAATTAAGGGACAGAAGTTTAGGGGTAACGTGAGGGGGAACTTCTTTACTCAGTGTGGCTGTGTGGAATGAGCTTCCAGCAGAAGTGGTGGAGGCAGGATCGATTTTAACATTTAAAAGTAAAGTGGATAGGTATATGGACGTGAAGGGAATGGAGGGGTATGGTCTGAGTGCAGGTAGATGGGACTAGGGGAAAACAAATGGTCGGCACGGATTGGAAGGGCCGAGTGGGCCTGTTTCCGTGCTGTAATTGTTATATGGTTATATGGTTATAAGGGGAGAGAGAAAGGGAGAGAGAAGGGGAGAGAGAAGGGGAGAGAGAAGGGGAGAGAGAAGGGGAGAGAGAAGGGGAGACAGAAGGAGTGGAGACAGTTTTAGGAAGTTAGTGGGCATTTTACCTTCCAGCGGATCTTCTAGGTCCTGAAAACCAAAGAAGATTTCTTTGCTGAAAACCCCAATGAGCCAATCAGAATGGCCGGTCAGTGAAGGCCTTCAACTGGCTGTAAGTAAAAATCCGACCCCACCACTGGCTTCGACAAAACGGCAACCTATTTTTAGTTGCGGCCGTTTTTGTTTTTTTTAAATAATCGCAGGAACATTGCAGAAGCCGCGATCACGCGGAAACCACTTTCCACAATTAGGGAGAGTGACCAGAACCTCCAGAAACCTCCGGGAACCTCATGGAAAACTTGGGTGGGGCGCAAGGTCGCCAGAGGTTTTCGTTCAGGTTTCCTAATTGGGAAGATCCGCCGGAAGGTAAAATGCCCGCTAACTTTATTAAACTTATTAAAACTGCCTCACCCCCGTTCTCTCTCCACTTCTCCCCCCTTCTCTCTCCCCTTCTCTCCCTCCCGCGCTCTCTAAAGGACTTACCATGCTCTGTGGCAGCCGTTTACTTTCCTCTTCAACACACAGAAAGCGCTCCTCCGCTGTCCCTGGCCCCCACCTTCGCGACGTGTGTTTGTGTGTGCACGGTCGGCAGCAAAGATCCTATAGGATCTTTGGTCAGTAGATGCAGCTCACGCTTCGGTTGAGGCTCTCCAGGCAATTGACCAGAACCTCTGGTGACTCATGGGGAGTGACCGGAACCCCCGGGAACCTCTGGGAATCTCACGGGAACCTTGGGTGGGGCACACGGTCTCCAGAGGTTTCCGTTCAGGTTTACTAAGTGAGACAGGGGCTTTACAGTGCCAGTGGCCCAAGTTTGCTCTGGACGATGGGTTCTGTCTGTACAGAGTTGTATGTTCTTCCTGTGACTACTGTTTTTTTTCCCAGGTGATGTGGTTTCCTCTCACATTCCAAAGACGTGCAGGTTTGTAGGTGAATTGACTTCTTTAAATTACCCTAGAGTCTAGGGATGCCCAACTGGGATAACACAGAACTAGTGAACGGGTAATCGTTGTCGGTGCGGGCTTGGTGTGGTCCGAAGAGCCTGTTTCCACGTTGTATCTCTAAATTAAACCATCTCCATTACAGCATTTAACTACATCTCGGTCCTAAAAGACTTCCCCTTTATCCTTAAACTGTGACCCCTAGTTCTGGACTTCCCCAACATCGGGAACAATCTTCCTGCATCAAGCCAGTCCAACCCCTTGTGAGGGATAAAGTGATTAAACCCTATTAAAGAAAGGAGTTTTAAAGAGAATTCAAGCAGAGAGGGGCTGGAGAGGAGATTCTGACAGCAGTGTCTGAAAATTGCCAGACCCATCCTTGAGGCCTTGAGTAAGAAGAGATAGCTTTGTCTCACTAGAGAAGGGGGTGATGTAGAGAAATCCCTATCAGTGGAAAGGAGTGATGGATGGGACCCTAGTCACTTTAGCTTAGCTTTAGTGCTGATATAGGAAAACTAAGAGGGTTCACAAGGAGGTGACAAAAGTGGCCAGGTCATGAGCAACTGAGCATGCTTAATAGAAAAAATGAATATTACAACACACCCCTGGTCAAGAAATTGCTCATTACCATGAACATGCAATGTATGAAAGTGGGAGGTACGAGGGGATGAACGGTGGGTTGTGCCTACAGATTGTGTACCTCCGACTCTGATTGGAGAGAGGTCCGGAGGAGAAATTGAATGTAAGATTTTGTGTATAAAGGGGGATGATCTCCCTGGCTTCAGTGTGTCTCGGGTTGGAGAGGCACCCGGTCTGCAGACTCGTAAAATAAAGAAATCTCTTGCTTCCAGGATTTAGTCTTTGAGTATTTATTGTGAGCATAAAGGGTATCTCACACCCTTAAGAATTTTGTACGTTTCTATAAGATCCCCCCTCAATCTTCTAAATTCTAGCGAGTACAAGCCGAGTCTATCCAGTCTTTCTTCATATGAAAGTCCTGACATCCCAGGAATCAGTCCGGTGAACCTTCTCTGTACTCCCTCTATGGCAAGAATGTCTTTCCTCAGATTAGGAGACCAAAACTGTATGCAATACTCCAGGTGTGCAGAGATGCCAACCCTAAATTTAGTTCACAGTAACATTCAACCCATTTGTCAGTAACAAATGGGGGTAAATGCATTTCTCTCAGTAACATGTTGCGGCACCAGAAATATGCATGGCAACGACCCAAAATCTGCAACGCGCGTTGAATCCAACCTTCCTTTTTTCAACTAGTACTATATACAAACTCATTAAACACACATAAACATCCTTTAGTATACACAGTATCACTTAAAAGATGTACTTATATATATTTTGATGAGTCTTGAATGCTTTTGCCTTCAGGCACAGCTAACAATAACAAAACTGTGTTTAAACACAATTCAGTTATAAAGTTGCAAATCACTGAATGAGAGAGAACGCATACCTGGTGTTACAAAAGTGTCAGACATAGTGTCACTCATTTCAAACTGTGTCTAGTCAAAATGCTTGAAAAAGTGCTGGACATTTTAAGTTGCAAAATCATTGCTGCACCTTTTCAAAAGTTGAATATCACAATGCTGCACATTTTCAGAAATTGCATATCAATGTTGGGCATTTCAAAAGTAAATAATCAATGCTGGGCATCTTCAAAAGTTGCATATCAGTTCTGGACATTTCCAAAAGTTGCATATCTATGCTGGACATTTTCAAAAGTTGCATATCAATGCTGGACAATTTCAAAAGTAGCAAATCAATGCTGGGCATTTTCAATACTTGCATAACAATCACCAATGCTGGGCATTTCAAAATTAACTAACCAATGCTGGGCATCTTCAAAAGTTGCATATCAGTTCTGGACATTTCCAAAAGTTGCATATTAATGCTTGACATTTTCAAAAGTTGTAAATCAGTGCTGGGCATTTTTCAACAGTTGCAAATAAACAATGCTGGATATCTTCAAAAGTTGCATATCAATGCTGGACATTTTCAAAAGCTGCATATAAATTCTGGACATTTTCAAAAGTTGCAAATCAGGATGAAGTTGGTAATCATGCACAGTATCATCCAGGCCACCAGCGGAGTGCATTGTCACTAAACAAGGATTCAGCTAGCATTGTGCACGTGCGTGCATAGCAATATGCGCCGCCATGCGAGTCCTTGGTTTTACACATTCAAGCATGTGAGTCTGCTCGCAATGATTTTTCCGTCACAAATAGCCAAAAATACGCGGCGCTGCACCTTGGCCGTGTGCAATGGCATACGGACGTTTGTGCGTTGCAACTTGAAGACAATTATCGCGGCTTTTAAACAGCAACGATCCCGCCCAATTACTCCGGGAGCGGACAACGCATTTGCTTGTTGTTTTTTTTAATTGTTTTGATTATTTTTCTCCGTAAACAACATGTTTGGCTGCCGGAACAAAACCGTAATAAGGTTATTTCGCCGGGACAAAATACGGCGAATCCGGGACACTTGGCATTTCTGCCTGCCAGTAAACACCTTTGCAAATAACAACAGAACTACTTACACTAAGAACACCTCAAATCCTTAACTTTATACAAAAGGACTACGCCCAGTTCACTAGCAGCTAGATACTCAGCACAAATTCTATCCTGGCTAGTTTTCGCTCTAACCTTTCGTTTACAGAAACAGTTTCACACAATTTTTATTTACTTCAAAAAGTCAAGCCATAAAAAAAAGTTGCTCGCGTCCTTTTTGCCCCCATAGTCTAGTAATAGTAAGTCTAGTTATACTCGCAACACACTTGAAGAACATTAAAAAGGAAGATACATGGAACTGCAGGTGCTGTTTTACAGTATAAAAAGACACAAAGTGCTCGGTAAACCCAGCATCTCTGGAGAACATGGATAAGTGACTTTTTTGGTCTGAGCAGTAAGACTTGTTACCAATTATTAAAAAGTCAGGAGGGTGGGGGAAGCGGGGAAAAGAGATGGGGCCGGGTGTGAAGGGTGGGAAGAAGGAATATGAGCCTGAGAAATGTAAAACAATGTTCAGGACCTACTATCCTACAACCATCAGGCAATTAAAACACTATCACCTCCAAATAAGCCATATCAACTTGGGGGCACTGTTTTTTGTCTTTAGACTATTATTGTTTGTTTTATATATATATACATATATAGAAACACACTGTATACACAACATGCAGAAGTAACTCAGCGGGTCAGGCAGCATCATTTGAGAAAAGGAATAGGTGATATTTCAGGTTGAGACCCTTCTTCAGTCAGGGGAGAGAGGGGAACTTGAGGTATGAAAAGGTACTGAACATAACAAAACCAAACCTTTTCATACTTTCAGTTTCCTTCTCACCTGACTCTAGTCTGAAAAAGGGGTCTCGACCCAAAGCATCACCTATTCATTTTCTCCAAGATGCTGCCTGCCCCACTGAGTTTACTCCGGCATTTTGTGTCTATCTTCAGTGTAAACCAGCATCTGCAATTCCTTCCTGCACACACTATGTACATAGGTGTATACAATGAATGTTTTTGTTGCTTAGTATGTGTTTTACAGAGTACTGTGCTTACATATGTTGCACTGCTGCAAGTAAGTTTCATTGTTCCCTTTCAGGACACATAAGTTCATAAGATATAGGAGCAGTGAGGCCATTCAGCCCATCAAGTCTATTCCCGTCATTCAATAGTAGCTGATCTATCTTCCCTCTGGACCCCCATTCTCCTGCCTTCTCATAACCGTTGACATCCAAGCAAGAATCTGTCACTCTCCACCTTAAAAATACCCATTGACTTGGCCTCCACAGCCTTTCTGTGGTAATGGTTCCCCCAGATTCACCGCCCTCGGACTAAATAAATTCCTCCTCATCTCCTCCCTAAAAGGTACGTGACAAAGGTAAAGCGTTGTGTAAATGTCTGAAGAAGGGTCTCGACCCGAAACGCCGCCTATTCTCCTTGGCTCCTTCGATGCTGCTGCACCCGCTGAGTTTCTCCAAGCCTTTTGTGTACCCCCGAAAGGTAAAACATTGTTGACTCTTGGAGTGGTTTGAAGGAGGTGCCGAGCTGGGCTCCACTTACCTTCATGAAAGGGAGCTGCCGTAGGACGAGGCGCTGGCGCTGGCGCTGGCCCTGCTGCTGCTCTTTAACATGGTGAGGACCTGCTCCTGGACCCTCATGCTCTTCTGCTGCTGCCCTGCCGTGTGCCTCGCTGCGCTGGTCCAGCTGTCGGTCGGACGGGTACGGCCAGGGTGGAGACCGGGCGTCCGACGGGCAAGGCGGACTTTTAGAAAGTGAACGTCCTGCATCGCTGCGTTCATTCTCGCTGGCTCTTTCCCCTCCCGAGGAAAGTGTGTCAAAGGTGCGCTGGTGTTCGCCTGACCTGGACAACGATGAAGTCCCTCTCCCTCCCTCCTCCCTCCCTCCTTCGCCGGTGGCTATGATCAAAGATCCTACAGCGATCTTTGCCTGTGATCTCCCTGACGTGGGGCTGGGCCCGAGGGAGGAGTGCCCTGCCCCGTTGCTGCCTGCCTGCTACAACGTGGAGCTCCACCTTCCCAGGTGAGTGAGTTCCCAGGTTGCACGTGTCCAACCGCCGCTCGTTCCCGTTCCCGACCTACCCGCTGCACGTGTCCAACCGCCGCTCGTTCCCGCCGCACGTGTCCAACCGCCGCTCGTTCCCGCCCTTCCCGCTGCACGTGTCCAACCGCCGCTCGTTCCCGTTCCCGCCCTTCCTGCTGCACGTGTCCAACCGCCGCTCGTTCCCGCTCCCGCCCTTCCCGTTTATTGTTTTGATTATTTTTCTCCGTAACGACATGTTTGGCTGCCGGAACACCGTAATAAGGTTATTTCGCCGGGACAAAATACGGCGAATCCGGGACACTTGGCATCTCTGGGTGTGGTCGGTCTCACGAAGACCCTGTACAACTGCAGTAGAACCTCCCTGCTCCTATACGCAAATCCTTTGTGCTATGAATGCTAACATACCATACGCTTTCTTCAATGCCTGCTGCACCTGCATGCCTACTTTCAATGACTGGTGTACCATGACACCCAGGTCTCGTTGCATCTCCCCTTTTCCTAATCGGCCACCATTCAGATAATAGTCTACTTTCCTGTTTTTGCCACCAAAGTGGATTACCTCACATTTATCCACATTATACTGCATCTGCCATGCATTTGCCCACTCACCCAACCTATCCAAGTCACCTTGCATCCCCCTCACAGCTAACACTGCCCCCCAGCTTCGTGTCATCCGCAAACTTGGAGATGTTGCATTCAATTCCCTCGTCCAGATCATTAATATATATTGTAAATAGCTGGGGACCCAGCACTGAGCCTTGCGGTACCCCACTAGTCACCGCCTGCCATTCTGAAAAGGACGTGTTTACTCCTACTCTTTGCTTCCTGTCTGCCAGCCAGTTCTCTATCCACATTAATAATGAACCCCCAATACCATGTGCTTTAGGTTTTCACACTAATCTCTTATGTGAGATCTTGTAGAAAGCCTTCTGAAAGTCCAGATATAACACATCCACTGGTTCTCCCTTATCCACTCTACTAGTTACATCCTCGAAAAATTCTATAAGATTCGTCAGATATGATTTACCTACACATAGTCAGAGATGCCAACCTTCCAGAGCACAAATCAGTAATCATAAGGCTAAAAATCAGTAATTTGGAGACAAAATCAGTAATTTTTGCGCGAAGCAATTTTTTTTCTGCATGATGGTAAGCGCGGCTCCCACAGGCAAGCGATAGCGCATAATGTTAACATTAACATACCTGTATGTTCATTAGTTGGTATTACATAAACATGTATTAACTCACCATTGAAAATGCTCTATTGAAAGACTGGATGAACGAGTTCATTATCAATATTGTCTTGTCTTGATATGTTTATACACACACACTCACACATATATACGCGCACATAAACACATAACACAACAGAACACACTCACACACACACACACACAGACACACTCACACACACAAAAAACACAGACACACTCACACACACACACTCACACACACACTAACACCCTCCAGTCAAGAAGGGTCTCAGCCCGAAACGTCGCCTATCTCCTTTCGCTCTTAGATGCTGCTGCACCCGCGGAGTTTTCTCCAGCTTTTTGTGTACCCTCCAGTGATGGAAATGGGTTTAGGAACTAAGGGTACTCTGGGTCCGTGATGCTGAGGTTGGGAAGGAGGGGGGGGGGGGACTCTGTCTCTGTCTGTGTGTGTGTGTTGGCTGCAGCCATCGTCTGCTTTAGTGAGCGAAGGGGTCAGTGAAGTGATTGATCAAAAGGCCCCTAGGAGACTGTCTGATTGGCTGCCAAGTGACCAGCGCATTATGTGATTGGACACAAAGCCCTTGGAGACGGCGGCTGATTGGGCGGGAGGAGACCGATTTATTGATTGGACGGGAATTTTTAAGGGTAGCTGGTCGGTGATTGGACGCAACCCCCTTAGAGACAGTCGTTGATTGGCCACCAAATAATCGGCGCGCGAAAAAAAAAAATAGGAAAACAATAAAATCGAAATTACGATTTAAAATCGGAAGAATATCATGCCTGATCTGCAGCAAAGATACTAGTATCCGCTCTAGTATCTTTGATCTGCAGTTCCTTCTATTGAACAAGAACCCTGGGCCCGAAACAACATCGTAATCCATTCCCTCCACAGATGCGCGAAGCCCGCTGAGTTCCTCCAGCACTCTGTGTTTTTTTATTTAACTCTTGAAATTTAAGTTAGACACATACAGCTGGAGTAACTCACGGGGACAGGCAGCGACTGGAGAGAAGACTCTTTTTCAGACTGAACTGAACTCTCGTCGGTGAGAGTACTCGTGATTATCTGCAGAAGGATCTCGACCAGAAAAGTTTCATCACCACTCCCAGAGCCGGCGCCCGTGGAACCCACTGAGCCACCCCAGCCCCCCCACCAACCCCTTATAATTTCCGTACTTTTTCTATAGCTGCCACCCATTTGATGTCATCCTGCAAACCTGCTCCTGGTCCCGGCCCGCGCCGATCTGCGTGTGTGTGTGTGTCGGAGTCTGAGCTGGAGAAGCGCCGGCACCAAGAGTGAGTGAATGCATGGACAGACGGACGAAAAGCAACCATCGTAGAGCGCAATAGGTGACATTTTGGGCAGAGACCCTTCTTCAGACTGACAATCCAAGGGAAAGGGAAACGGGAGGCATATCTTTCTATTCGTTTGTCCTTAGTGCCATCTATATCTATTGTTCCTCTTTCCCTGACGGTCTGAAGAAGGGTCTCAATCCGAAAATGTCATCTATGATCGTTCCTTTCGCCCGTCTGTCCGATTGTTCGCTCGTCCTTGGATTAAGTAGCGCAGGATAAAGCTGGGAATCATGCACAGGATGGAAACTGGAAACTGGAACGTAGGAGAACGTCGTCCCTCTGCGTACCCCCCCATTTCCATCACTGGCACTCACACACTCACACACACACATTCACTCACACACTCCAAAAACACACACAACAAGTATGTGCTAACTTAAAATCGGCAAAATCCGGGATTTACGATATGAAAATCGTACCGCCCGTAATTGGCCAATTTTCCGTAGAAATTACGGGAAATCCGTACCAGTTGGCATCTCTGCATAGTCCTCCGCCATTTTCGCCACCTCCAACGTGACCCCTCCACCCGCCACATCTTCCCATCTCCCCCCCTGTCTGCCTTCCGCAAAGACCGCTCCCTCCGCAACTCCCTTGTCAATTCTTCCCTCCCCTCCCGCTCTACCCCTTCCCCGGGCACTTTCCCTTGCAACCGCAAGAAATGCAACACTTGTCCCTTCACCTCCCCCCTCCACTCCTTTCAGGGACCCAAGCAGTCCTTCCAGGTCCGACAGAGGTTCACCTGCACCTCCTCCAACCTCATCTACTGCATCCGCTGCTCCAGATGCCAGATAATACCTCACCATCTCTATTGCAGGTGATACGCTCCTGACCGACATCCACTACAAACCAACTGACTCCCACAGCTAACTGGACTACTCTTCCTCCCACCCTGCTTCCTGTAAGGACTCCATCCCCTATTCCCAATTCCTCCGTCTACGCCGCATCTGCTCCCAGGATGAGGTGTTCCACACCAGGTCATCACAAATGGCCTAATTCTTCAGAGAATGGGGATTCCCCTCCCCCACTATTGATGAGGCTCGCACGAGGGTCTCCTCCATACCCCGCAACACTGCCCTCTCTCCCCATTTCCCCCAACTCGCAAACAGGGCAGAGTCCCCTGGTCCTCGCCTTTCACCCCACCAGCCGGCAAATACAACACATAGTCCTCCGCCAGTTTCGCCACCTCCAACGTGACCCCTCCCTCCACCCGCCATATCTTCCCATCTCCCCCCCTGTCTGCCTTCCGCAAAGACCGCTCCCTCCGTAACTCCCCTTGTCAATTCTTCCCTCCCCTCCTGCTCTACCCCTTCCCGGGCACTTTCCCTTGCAACCGCAAGAAATGCAACACTTGTCCCTTCACCTCCCCCTCCACTCCTTTCAGGGACCCAAGCAGTCCTTCCATGTCCGACAGAGGTTCACCTGCACCTCCTCCAACCTCATCTACTGCATCCGCTGCTCCAGATGCCAGATGATCTATATCGGTGGGACCAAGCGGAGGTCTTGGCGATCGTTTCGCCGAACACCCTCCGCTCGGTCCGCAAAAACCAACCCGACTCTCGGTGGCTCAGCACTTCAACTCCCCCTCCCATTCCGCATCCGACCTCTTGGTCTGGGCCCTCCCTCACGGCCAGAGTGAGCAACACCGCAAGTTGGAGGAACAGCACCTCATATTCCGCTTGGGGAGTCTGCATCCTTTGGGCTTGAACATTTGAATTTTCTCAATTCTGTTTAACCCTTGCTGTCTCCTCCCCTTCCCACCTCTCCCTCAGCCCTCGGGCCCTGGCCATTCCCTCTATCTCTATCTCCCTCCCCACCCTAGTCACACTAGCTTCTCATTTTCACACTACAAACAGCTTACAATGGCTTGTTCCCTTTATCATCGATACTTTTCTGCATATCTTTCATTCATTGTTCTTTATCTCTCCACATCACCGTCTATATCTCTCGTTTCCCTGATCCCTGACCAGTCTGAAGAAGGGTCTCGACCCGAAACGTCGCCTATCTCCTTCGCTCCTTAGATGCTGCTGCACCCGCTGAGTTTCTCCAGCTTTTTGTGTAACCCTCGATTCTCCAGCATTTGCAGTTCCTTCGTTAATACCTTTCATAAATACTGACTTTGTCCAATGATTTCGCCACTTTCCAAATGAGCTGCTATCCCATCTTTAATAACTGACTCCAGCATTTTCCCCACTACCGATGTTAGACTAACTGGTCTGTAATTTCCTGTTTTCTCTCTCCCTCCCTTTTTAAAAAGTGGGGTTACATTAGCTATCCTCCAATCCTCAGGAACTACTCCAGAATCTAAAGAGTTTTGAAAAATTATCACTAATGCATCCACTATTTCTGGGGCTACTTCCTTAAGTACTCTGGGATGCAGCCTATCTAGCCCTGGGGATTTATCGGCCTTTAATCTATTCAATTTACCCAACACCACTTCCCGGCTAACCTGGATTTCACTCAGTACCTCCATCTCATTTGACGCCCGGACCACTGCTATTTCCGGCAGATTATTTATGTCTTCCATAGTGAAGACAGAACCAAAGTAGTTATTCAATTGGTCTGCCATGTCCTTATTCCCCATGATCAATTCACCTGTTTGTGACTGCAAGGGACCTACATTTGTTTTAATTAATCTTTTTCTCTTCACATATCTATAAAAACTTTTGCAGTCAGTTTTTATATTCCCTGCCAGTTTTCTTTCATAATCTATTTTCCCTTTCCTAATTAAGCCCTTTGTCCTCCTCTGCTGGACTCTGAATTTCTCCCAGTCCTCTGGTAGGCTGCTTTTTCTGGCTAATTTGTATGCTTCATGTTTTGTTTTGATACTATCCTTGATTTCCCTTGTTATCCACGGATGCACTACCTTCCCTGATTTATTTTTTTGCCAAACTGGGATGAACAATTGTTGTAGTTCATCCATGCAGTATTTAAATGCCTTGCATTGCATATCGACCGTCAACCCTTTAAGAATCAATTTCCAGTCTATCTTGGCCAATTCACGTCTCATACCCTCAAAGTTACCTTTCTTTAAGTTCAGAACCCTTGTTTCGGAATTAACAATGTCACTCTCCATCCTAATGAAGAACTCAACCATATTATGGTCACTCTTGCACAAGTGGCCACGCACAACAAGACTACTAACTAACCCTTTCTCATTACTCAATACCCAGTCTAGACTAGCCTGTTCTCCCGTTGGTTTCTAAACATGCTGGTTTAGAAAACTATCACGCATACATTCCAAGAAATCCTCTTCCTCAGCACCCCTGCCAATTTGATTCATCAAACTATATGTAGATTGAAGTAGATAGAAGATATGTATGTAGAAGTAATTGTTTTACCTTTGTTGCACGCATTTCTAATTTCCTATTTTATGCCATCCCCAACTCCACTACTACTGTTAGAAACATAGAAACATAGAAATTAGGTGCAGGAGTAGGCCATTCGGCCCTTCGAGCCTGCACCGCCATTCAATATGATCATGGCTGATCATCCAACTCAGTATCCCGTACCTGCCTTCTCTCCATACCCTCTGATCCCCTTAGCCACAAGGGCCACATCTAACTCCCTCTTAAATATAGCCAATTAACTGGCCTCAACTACCCTCTGTCGGCAGGAGAGTTCCAGAGATCCACCACTCTCTGTGTGAAAAAAGTCTTTCTCAACTCGGTCTTAAAGGATTTCCCCCTTATCCTTAAGCTGTGACCCCTTTGTCCTGGACTTCCCCAACATCAGGGAACAATCTGCCCGCAACTAGCCTGTCCAACCCCTTAAAGAATTTTTGTAAGTTTCTTTAAAATATCCCTCTCAATCTCCTAAATTCTCGAGAATATAAACCGAGTCTATCCATTCTTTCTTCATAAGACAGTTTGACATCCCAGGAATCAGTCTGGTGAACCTTCTCTGCACTCCTCTATGGCAATAATGTCCTTCCTCAGACTTTGGAGACCAAAACTGTACGGGCAATACTCCAGGTGTGGTCTCACCAAGACCCCTGTACAACTGAAGTAGCAAACCTCCCTGGTCTCCTATACTCAAATCCTTTTGCTATGGGGAAAGCTAACATACCATTCACTTTTTTCACTGCCTGCTGCACCTGCATGCCTACTTTCAATGACTGGTGTACCATGAAACCCCGGTCTCGCTGCATCTCCCTTTTTCCTAATCAGCCACCATTTAGATAATAGTCTGCTTTCCTGTTTTTCCCACCAAAGTGGATAACCTCACATTTATCCACATTTAGGTGGCCTGTACACAACTCCCACTAGCGTTTTCTGCCCCTTAGTGTTTCGCAGCTCTACCCATACGATTCCACATCCTCTAATGTCCTTCCTTTCTCTTGCTTTAATCTCCTCTCTAACCAGCAACGTTACCCCACCTCCTTTTCCTTTCTGTCTATCCCTCCTAAATATTGAATATCCCTGGATGTTCAGCTCCCAGCCTTGGTCACCCTGGGGCCATGTCTCCGTGATTCCAACTAAATCATATTCGTTAATAACTATCTGCACATTCAACTCATCCACCGAATGCTCCTTGCATTGAGATACAAAGCCTTCAGGCTTGGTTTTACAACACTCTTACCCCTTATATAATTATGTTGAAAAGTGTCCCTTTTTGATTTTTGCCATGGATTCGTCTGCCTGCCACTTTTACTTTTCACCTTGCTACCTATTGCTTCTACCCTCATTTTACACCCCTCTGTCTCTCTGCTCACACATTTAAGAAACCCACCACCTATTATTCTCTGTTTATTATCTTTTTCTTCTTTCTCCCCTACATGTTGGGTCTGAGTGCTTCCCTTCTCTGCCTCCTGCCTCACACATTGTCTACTAGCTTTCTCTATTTGAGTCCCTCCCCCCAACCGTTCTAGTTTAGTCTCCCCAGTAGCCTTTGCAAATCTCCCCCGTCAAGATATTGGTCCCCCTCGTGTTCAAGTTCAACCCGTCCTTTTTGTACAGGTCACACCTTCTCCAAAATGGGTATACTGGGACTCAAATTTGTAAGTTGGAGAACTGATGATAATTTGATACCACTCCGGCTTTGTGGATTTAGATTGAATGATGAGGCCAATGTCATCAGCACAGCACATTCTTCCAAAGATGGGACAGGTGCTCACGGTATGGTGGGAGCTGAAGGGGGGGGGAGGCTAGTTTGAGGTCCTCATGGAGGGTTCTGTGGGTTTCCTCTGGTTATGATGTCTGGAATCTGAGATCACAGTTTTCCTTCCTCCCTCAAAGCACTCCATTAAATGTATCTCCCAATGCTGTTTTTTGATCCCTATTATCTCAACATGGCTGAACACAATTTATGTTTGAAAAAAACTCAGTTGGAGCAACTTTGTATCTATTGCCACTTGTTATGGGCCTGTCCCACTTAGGCGATTTTTTAGGCGACTGCCGGCGACTGTCATAGTCGTAGCAGGTCGCCGGAAAACTGCCAAAGACAATGTCTACGACAAGCTACAACTACCTACTACCTAGTCAACGTCAAGGTATGGCATGCTCCCGACAACCGGCGACCCATTAGGACGTGCACCTAAGGCCACACCTACGACAATCTACGACCACACAGGCGACAACCTACGACAACCGAAATCAACCAATGTCCACCCACGACAAACTACGACAAACAACGACCCTGTCGGCGATAACTGAAGACAACTGAAGATATTCAGTTGCCGGTACCTGTCGCCGGTTGATGTAGGTTGACGTAGGTAGTGACCAATGGAATTCACTGAAGTCAGCACCAGCGACAACCTACGTCATCCTGGCGACAACCTACATCAGGAAAAGTCAAGCTACACTCATTTGCGTCAAGCCCACTGTCGCCGTAAAATTTTGAACATGTTGAAAATCCAGCGGCAACCAGAAAGATGCTATGACTCTGGGCAACTGAGGAGACTATTCACAGGCGACACTTCGGCGACTTTGTGGCGACAGCCATGGGGCACTGATTGTGGATGATCAGCCTTGATCACATTGAATGGCGGTGCCAAATGGCCTACTCCTGTACCTATTGTCTATTGTCTATTGCCTGTAGTTGCTGAAAAAATGTCCTAAGTGGACAGGCCCATAAGGCATTGGCTTAGATTACATTTTATACAAACTATAATGTCACCTGCATTTTCAGTTCCTCTTGTTCCCTTGTTTTATCGAGTAATTCCCCACGAAGTTCAGCAAGAAGTAGTTGGAATTTCTCCTGAGTACTTTGTTTGTCTGTCAGCATCCGTGTTAGTTCATTCTGGGATCTGGTGTATTCATTCTGCAACCTGCAGCAACAGTCAAACATTTTTACATGAGTATTGCCATTCAACCCATTTAAAGAAAATGATGGTTCTATAATTCAGCAGATTGAAGTGCATATTTCATAAGTGCATAACTTCTATTTGGTTGTGTACTGCTTTAGTTACAAAGAACGCTTTTCTGACAAGGCTTTTTTTTAATATAAGCAAATGCCAAGCTTTTCTCTTGTTTGACGGCACTGGGCCTGTACTCGCTGGAGTTTAGAAGGACGAAGGGACACCTCATTGAAACTTATGGAATAGTGAAAAAAGGCTGAATGGGACTATAGGGTAAAGGATGTATTTTTTTAAAGTTTTAATAAAGAGATGCAAATGGAATAATTGCGGAGAAACCAAAAAATAGGATTAGAGATCTTCCAGAGGTCTTAGAACCTCAGAAATTAAAGAGACTCGCATTGGGAGCAGAGATCCTGTTTAGGATAGGATAGGCAAGTCAGAAAGAATTTTCTTTTTTAGTCAGAGGGTACTATATAACAAACTCATTAAACACACATAAACATCCTTGGTGTAAATGTTCTGTGGGAATTAATTGCCACAGAAGGCTGAATGGCATTTAAGCAAAAAGTGGCTGGTCCAGGATATCACATGAGGCAGAGATAGCATTCTCTGATGGGCATCTTCAAAAGTTGAGTATGGGTGCATATCATGCTGGGTCCACAGGGATGCTGGTCATCTCAAAAGTTGAAGGCATTTTCAAAGAATGGAGTTAAGACAAAATCAAAGAATCAAGCACAGTTTAATCCAGGCCAGCGCCATAAAGCGAGATGACGTGCGTGCATGCCGGAGTTAGATGGCGTGCTGGCTCGAAGGGCCGATGGCCCCTATTGAAAATGATTAATTCATAGTTACACTCTGTTTTGTGCATTATCCAATTCTTGCAAGAATGTCTTAACAGCCTTTTGACCACTGTAGCATCATCCTGTACCCCCGATCTGCTATCTGCAGTATTTTGTGTCCCGCTCTTCTGCTTTACACCACCACTTCCTCTTGTTGTGCACGTGTCCAAAACCCTTTCCCCGCTGCAGTGTCCCACTAGCCCTTATTCAACCGTGTCAGCCGCTCGTAATCCCAACCCCCCCTCCCGCCACTGTGTCCCGCCCACTGCCGCAATCCCACACGTGTATGACTTCCCATGTTTTACTGAGATTTATCGCCGGACAAAATAAGGCTGAATCGGGACACTTGCATCTGGGAGACGTACCATTCTCAGTCTGCAATAACTACCCAATTAGCTTTTCTTGCTACACCCACACATTATATAGTGTACAAAGGAACTTCAGATGCTGGTTTACACCGAAGATAGACTCAAAATGCAGGTTTAACTCAGCGGGTCAGGCAGCATCTCTGGCGAAAAGGAATAGGTGGCATTTCGGGTCGAAATGTTTTGGTCTGATGAAGGGTCTCGACCCAAAACGTTACCAATTCCTTTTCTCCAGAGATGCTGCCTGACCCACTGTGTTACTCCAACATTTTGTGCACATTATCTTGCTTGCTTCAGAGTACAATCAGTAAATAGGATTGGAAACCTCTTCTACAGTGTCCTGCAGTCAGGAATAAGTTCAAGTTATTTGCCTAGAAATTCTAATGAAGTGAGCATATGAATGATTGTATTTAACATCTTGGCCCATTGTGTCAAGTTTCAGTCATGTCCAAGGTCTCACATTTTTGCAGGCAAACATGTGCTGTCCTTTCTTTCTCTTGCAACCCTGTGATGGTGAAGTAGGCAGATGCCTAGTCTGGGTTTGGTGGTGGGGAGATGTTTGAGCTCAGCATTTGGCGGGGATGGGGTATGGTAAGATCGCAAATGGACAGTGCCTGTATTGACTTTGGCAAGATGGTTGCAGTCAGAAACATGGTTTGGCTTGTGTTTGGAGTGGAAAGCAGGGAATAAGAATTGGAAAGTGTCATACTGACGTGAGAAGGTTAGGAGTGGGAGTGGGGATCAGAGAATTTATGGTATCCATGAAGAAACAGGGGACTGGAGGCTTGGAATTTGTGGCAGATCAGTGACTTTAGAAATACAGCATGGAAACAGGCACTTCGGCCCACCGAGTCCACGCCGACCAGAGATCACCCAATATACTTGCACTATCCTACACACTAAGAGACAATTTACAGAAGCCAATTAATCTACAAACCCGCACATCTTTTGAATAAGGGGGGGTGGGGGAACTGGAGCACCCGGAGAAAACCCACCCTGTCACAAGGAGAATGTACAAACTTTGTACAGACAGCACCCGTAGTCAGGATCAAACCTGGGATTCTGCCGCTGTAAAGCAGCGACCCTACCGCTGAGCCACTGTGCCGCAGTGATCGGAGCTCATTAGATTATTGAAATTGGATTAAGATGGACAACATTGGAAAAGCTGCAAGTCAGGACGTGTCACCTGAAGATCGGAAACTGTAAGGGGTTTTCTTCAAGGACAAAGGCCGAAGGACACTGGTAACTAACTGGCCGATCTTGCAGATCTCACTGGGAAATAATGGGTGGCGGCATAAGTGGCAGCCTCGCCAACAGCCCGTCTCGTCCCTTTCTACTTTTTAGTCTGTTTCTATTTGTATATCTTTCATTTTGTGTTATGTGGGGGTGGGGGGGTTGGGGGAAACTTTTCTAAATCTCTTCCCCCGACGGAGACGCAACTTATTCCGTATCGTATCTCCGTCCGCACTGCTGCCTAACATCGTGGAGCAATCCCTAATAAATCCCTTTATTAGGGAATGACTTCGGGAGCTCCAACCGCAGGAGCTTTGACCGCCTACTGCGGGACCTTCGATCGCCCCGACTGCGGATGATTCGATTGCCCCGACCGCGGGAGAAAAGGAGGAAGAAGGTAAAAGTTATTCGCCTTCCTTCACTGTGGGGAACGTGAGGTCACCGAAAAACAAGATGGACGTGCTGCCTGCGCTGGTGGGGACTCGGAGGGATTGCCGTGAGTGCAGTGATCTCGGTGTACGCAGGGACATCGCGCCATGAGAACATCCTTGAGTCTGGTGCGAGTGGGGACGGCTTTCTGACTGTTCGGGCGGACTGGGACTGCAGAGGGAGTGACAGCGGTCGGTACAACTCTGGTCACATCTCGGTGAAGAACGTGTGTGTGGCCCGGACATTGAACTGATAGCTGTAGGTCTCTACTTATGATGTGTGCCTGAGGGATTCTCACATGCCACGGTGTTTATGTTTAATCTTTATGTAGTTTTGTATCTTGCTACTTTTTTGGTATGACTGTATGATAAATCAAATTTCACTGTACCTCGGTACACCTGACAATAAAGGACCATTGAACCATTGAGTAAGAGTGAATTATTCTGAGAAAACATGCAATGTGGTTTAAAATCCTCTGTAATGTTTCCAAATAATTTAACCACACAAAACATAAGTATAACTGGCAAGTCCCATAGGGTGCCTGTTCTGTTTCCTGTTTTCCTTCAATGATTAGTTTTACAATCAAAGGTGAAAGTATTGGGCGGCACAGTGGCGCAGCGGTAGAGTCGCTGCCTTAACAGCGCCAGACACTTGGGTTCAATCCTGACTACGGGTGCTGTTTGTACAGAGTTTGTACGTTCTCCCCCTGACCCGTGTGGGTTTTCTCCGGGATCTCCGGTTTCCTCCCACACTCCAAAGATGTACAGGGTTGTAGGTTAATTGTAAATTGTCCCTAGTGTGTTCAGGGGATCGCCGGTCGGTGTGGACTCGGAGAGGCTGAAGGGTCTAAACCAACTAAACCATTTTTACTTCCCATTATAAGTTCTCCTACTTTTCTAATCTACTCGCTAACCTTTATTTCTCCCTTCATCAATTTTTTGGCCCTATGTTGACACTCCCTAAAATTCTGACAATTCTCAATCTTACCACCTTTCTTGGCAACATTTTAAACCTCTTCTTATAATCTAGAATTACCCTTTGCCTCCTTAGTTAACAGTGGATGGATCACTTCCCTGGGAATATTATTCAACTCCATCCCTATTAAAACAGGACAGTACCAATCCACAAGGAACTAGTCATAGTCCTACATTGAATGATCTGGGACAGCAGTTTTTTAATATAGTGCACATTTGTACTATAGGGCGGCATGTTGGCGCAACGGTATAGTTGCTGACTTACAGCACTGGAGACCAGGGTTTGAACACGACTACGGTGCGGTCTGTACAGAAAATGTACGTTGTCCCCGTGACCGCGTGGGTTTTTCTCCAAGATCTCCGGTTTTCTCCCACATTCCAAAGACTACAGCTTTGTGGTTTAATTGGCTTGGTATAAATGTAAATTGTTCCTAGTGTGTAGGATCGTGTCAACGTGCGGGGATCGCTGGTGGGTTCTGAAGTCACCCAGGCTTCTATACACACTTCCCTCCAATTCCTCACTCTCGTACATTTACATCTCTACGTTTGTCTGCAAAAATGCACAGCATTTTAATATTTGCATCGTTTCTAGTAAATTAAGTTGCTGGCAATACCTTGTGTGCTCAGCCTTCAGCGTTTGATAGTTGTTCTTGTGATGTTCGCATCTCATTCTCTCGTCAATTAACATCTTTTGCAGCTCTGAATCCGCCCCATACAGATCTACCCCCACATTTAGTGGAGACGGCTGTCGGGGAAGATCTTCCATTGCAGAGTACCAACGAACAGATGTCAACGCTAAAAAAGGATTCAGGAACCGGCTCACAAGAAACTCTCTTCTGAATAACACTTGTCACGTGCCTGGAAACCTCACTCCTGAAGCCACCTGAAATAAACTGTCACACAAAATGTCATGATCACATGTTCTCACTCAATTAACCATTCTGATTTGTTGCAACACACATATTAATAAAATAATTCTCATTTAGTTTGCAGGAGAAAACAAATCTTTAAAGATTAAAATACCAGCTAACACTAAAGCAGGGCAATGCAAAGAACTGTACTTACTCCCATATCCCAGGATCCTAGATATGATCTTTGAACTGTCTTTAATAGGTAACTGATTTTATTTTATCATTTCACCAGGTGGAGCTGTCAACGATGGCAGCCTCGCCAACAGTCTGACTGCCTTTTTCGTCTTTTTGTTATTTTTAGTGTGTTTTAAAAAGTTTGTGTTAATGTTCTTTAATGCTGGTTTAAACCGAAGATACACAAAAAAAGCTGGAATAACTCAGAGGGTCAGACAGCATCTCAGGAGAAAAAAAGCAGGTGACATTTCGGGTCGAGACCAGATCTCAGTTTAAGAGATTGGACCAGAGTGCCAATGCAGAGCATGAGCATATCTCAAACAATGATGAGACAGAATGCAGAAAGGAAATAGGGAACATAGTAACATGGTGTCAAGATAACAACCTCTCCCTCACTGTCAGAAAAAACGAAGGAGCTAGTCATCGACTTTAGAAAGCGGAGTGGAATACAGAATCAAGAGATTTGAATTCCTATGCTTAAGTATCACCAACAATTTGTCTTGGTCCAATCACAATGATGGTTTAGCCAAGAAAGCACACCAATGCTTCTGCTTCCTGAGATGTCTTCAATGACCCTTTGATTTCTATAGATGCACCATGGAAAGCATCCTATCAGGATGGATCACAGCTCAGCTTAGTAACAGCTATGCCCATGACTGCAAGAAATTGTCAAGGGCAGCATGGTGCCAGAACCAGAATGGACAGCTATCTGCAGAGACAAAAGAGATGGGGGAGATATTGAACAATTTCTTTTCTTCGGTATTCACCAAGGAGAAGGATATTGAACTCTGTGAGGTAAGGGAAAAAAGTAGAGTAGCTATGGAAACTATGAGATTCAAAGAGGAGGAAGTACTGACACTTTTGAAAAATATTAAGGTGAATAAGTCTCCAGGTCCTGACAGGATATTCCCTAGGACATTGAGGGAAGTTAGTGTAGAAATAGCAGGAGCTATGACAGAAATATTTCAAATGTCATTAGAAACGGGAATATGCCGAGGATTGGCGTACTGGCGCATGTTTGTTCGTGGGGGGGGGGGGGGGGGGGGGAGTGGGTGAATGGTGTTTAAAAAGGGTTCAAAAGAATAAACCTAGCAATTATAGACCTATTAGTTTTGACCGTCAGTGGGTGGGCAAATTAATGGAAAGGATACTTAGAGAATAATATATATAAGCACTGGATAAACAGCGGTCTGATCAGGAACAGTCAACATGGTGTGCCTGGAAGGTCATGTTTGACAAACCTTCTTGAATTTTTTTGAAGTCGGTAACTAGGGGAAATTGATGAGGTAAAGCAGTGGATGTTGTCTTATATGATTTCAGTAAGCCTTTAACAAGTTTCCCATGGAAGTTGATTTAAGAAGGTTCAATCTTTGGGTGTTAATGGCTCAAGATGGATTCAACAGTGGCTGAAATGGGAGATGACAGAGAGTAATGGTGGATGCTGTTTGTCAGGTTGGAAGCCGTGACCAGTGGGGTGCCTCAGGGATCTGTGTTGGTCCACTGTTGTTTGTCATGTACATCATGATCTGGAAGATGATGGGGTGGAAAATTGGATAAGTAAGTATGCAGATGAGATACTAAGAATTAGGTGGTGTTGTGGATAATGAAGTAGATTTTCAAAGTCTACAGAGAGATTTGGGCCATTTGGAAAGTGGGCTGAAAGATCGGCAGATGGAGTTTAATGCTGATAAAGTGTGGAAGTGCTACATCTTGGCAGGACAAATCAAAATAGGACTACATGTAAATGGTAGGGAATTGAGGAATGCTGTGGAACAGAGGGATCTAGGAATAACAGTGGGCCTAGTTCCCTGAAGGTGGAATCGCATGTAGATAGGGTGGTAAAGAAAGCCTTTGGTGTGGTTGGGCCTTTATTAATCAGAGCATTGAAATATAGGAATTAGAAAGTAATGTTAAAATTGTACAAGGCATTGGAAGCAATTCTGGAGTATGGTGTATTGGTCGCCTAGTTATAGGAAGGATGTCAACAAAATAGAGAGAAGTACAGAGGAGATTTACTAGAATGTTTGCCAGGGTTCCAGCAACTATGTTACAGAGAAAGGTTGAACAAGTTTATATGTTTATATGTTATGTTTATAAGTTAGGTCTTTATTCTTTGGAGCGCAGAAGGTTTAAGGGGGACTTGATTGAGGTCTTTAAAATGATGAAAGGGAATAGACAGAGTTGACGTGGTTAAGTTTTTCCCATTGAGGGTAGGAAGATTCAAACAAGAGGGGAATGACATGAGAATTAAGGACAGAAGTTTAGGGGTAACGTGAGGGGAACTTCTTTACTCAGAGTGTGGTGGCTGTGTGGAATGAGCTTCCAGCAGAGGTGCTGGAGCAGGATCGATTTTAAAACATTTAAAAGTAAAGTGGATAGGTATATGGGACGTGAAGGGAATGGAGGGGTTATGGTCTGAGTGCAGGTAGATGGGACCTAGGGGAAAACAAATGGGCGGCACGGACTGGAAGGGCCGAGAGGGGCCGGTTCCGTGCTGTAATTGTTATATGGTTATATTGTTATGGCATACCTGCCAACTTGTGAGAGAAAAATCGGAATCCTATTAGTCTGACGTCAGTGGAGGGCGGGGGCAAAACGTGACGTCATAAGGGGCGGGGCACGTGACGTCAGTAAGGGGCGGGGCACGTGACGTCAGTAAGGGGCGGGGTACATGACGTCAGTGAGGGCGGGAAAGTGACCTCAGGGGTTACACAAAATGCTGGAGAAACTCAGCGGGTGCAGCAGCATCTAAGGAGCGAAGGAGTATAGGCGACATTTCTTCAGACTTTTCTGCTGCACCCCGCTGAGTTTCTCCCAGCTTTTGTGTATCTCCTTCGCTCCTTAGATGCTGCTGCACCCGCTGAGTTTTCTCCAGCATTTTGTGTACCCTCGATTCTCCAGCATCTGCAGTTTCTTCGTTAACAAAGTGACCCTCAGGGGGGGGGGGGCAAGTGGACGCCGAACGCCACCGTGGCGGGGCGGGGTCAGCGGCTGCGTGCTGACGTACACCCGTGCGTGTCCCCATAAGCGGCGCAGGCGCGGTGCGCTCTCTCGCTGTCTCCTCGCCGCCGCCGCCACCATGGGTCGCATGCACGCTTCCATCCCAATTCCGAATTCCAAATTTTTTCGGAATATTGAGGAAAAAAATCGGAATTCGGAATTGGGATGGAAAAATCGGAAGAATTCCGCCCAAATCGGAATAGTTGGCAGGTATGTTATGGTGGTGCAGCTTTAAAGTTGCTACCTTACAACGCCAGAGACCCGGGTTCAATCCTGACTACTGGTGCTGTCTGTATGAAGTTCGTACATTCCCCCTGTGACCGCGTGGGTTTTCTCTGGGTGCCCCGATTTGCTCCAAAGACGTGCAAGTACGTAGGTTAATTGGCTTCTGTAAATTGTAAATTGTTCCTTGTGTGTAGGATAGCACTAGTGTAGGGGTGATCGCTGATCAGCGCAGACTCAGTGGGCCTAATGGACTTACCGTGTTGTATCCCTAAACTAAAAAAAAGTTGTAGACATTAACGAACAGTAGAATATCTGAAGATCCATCTAGTACATCAAGCAGACCAACCTCTCCTTCTCCCCCCACCGCATTAACTCTGTGTATGCTTCATGCCACTAACATAAACAAGGACAATTCACACCTCAGTCATTTCCTCTTCTCCCCTCTCCCATCGAGCAGAAGGTACAAAAGCTTTGACGCAGGTAGCACCAGATCAAGAACAGCTTCTTCTCCATTGTTATCAGACTCTTGAACGGACCTCTTATAAGCCAAGGATGTATTCCTGATCCCAGAATCTACTGAGTTGTGTCCATTGCACTCTTTCTTGTATCTACACTTTAGAAGTAGCTGCAACACTATATTCTTCACAATTAGATTGTGTTCATTTTTGGGTGACCAAGCTGAACAGAACACAAAACAATGTATCTCAGTACACATGTCAATAGTAAACCTTAAGTAAATACCATTTTGGCACAAGAGAGCTCCTTCCTGGTTATCAAAACCCTACATTCCTGGAAGAATGAACGCAGAGGTCATACTGACCGTTAGAATTGCACCTCTTAAAATCTATCCCAAGTCAAAAATAAGATAGATTTTCAGACATGCTTCTGCCAGTTAATGTTGCCAATTGTGGTTTTGACTAGGGCAATGCAATGAACAAATGAGCTAAGAGGCTTTATTTTCTCACCCTAACAACCTGTGAGTGCCTCACCCCTGACTTTCCATCAGGTTACTCAAAGGCCTGTAAATCTGCAGAAAGTGACAACTTCATTGTTCCGGTTTGGGCAACACAAATGACAAATAAACATTGTTGACTCTGCAGGCCAGGACCTAACTTGCTACGGTGGTGCAAATAACAGAAGCTGCAATGCAGCAACATTTCTTGTGCGAGGGAAATAATCTAAATTGTAAATGAACTGTACAGACCTCCAGGCTGAATATTGGCCTTCCACCTCAACCCTCTGTCTTCTATCAGTAAGCCAGTTCTGAATTCACAAGGTCAGAGATAAGATTAAGCCCAAAAGCCTCAATTGAAAATTATAGCTGTAGTATTGTGTCCTAGTTTACATTAAAATGACTTCTCCTACCCCCATCCCCGCCATGGTGTTTTGTTTAAAATCACATTACACTTAGGAAACAGTCATTCCGTCTTCTCCCCTCTCCTGTTGGGCAGACGGTACAAATGCTTGAAAGCATATACCACTGGATTTAGGAACAAATTCTTCCCGTATGTTATCAGAATACTAAATGGTCCTCCAATAAACTAGGGTATAGTCCCAATCTGTTCAAGAAGGAACTGCAGATGCTGGAAAATCGAAGGTAGACAAAAATTCTAGAGAAACTCAGCGGGTGCGACAGCATCTATGGAGCGAAGGAAATAGGCAACGTTTCAGGCCGAAACCCTTCTTCAGACGGTCCCAATCTTATAGTCCCAATCTTCCATCCTACATCATTCAAGACCTTGGATTCTTTCTCTATAACTAACACCATAATGCTGTAACATGATATTCTGTACCCTGGTATTTTTCTCTTTGAACTATCTGTTGTAGTAGTATATAACTTGACTGTACTCATATATCATGTGATTTGATTGGATAGCATGCAAACAAAGCTTTTCACTGTAACTCAACACTATCTTCTATAAACTCTCTGTAACCATTGGCACCATTATTAAACAAGAACCAATCAATCACCCCTTTAAAAAAATACCCAGAGCCTTGGTCTCCACAGCCGTCTGTGGCAATTAATTCCACAGATTCACCCGGTTAGGATCAAATCTGGGTCTCCGGTGCTGTGAGGAAGCGGTTCTACCAGCTGTTGATGCATTATTTTGCAATTATTTTTGAGGATGCTTCGAGAACATCCTTGAAGTTGTTTCTCTGTCCTTTAGCAATGTCTTGCCATGGGGGAGATTATTATTTGCTTTAAGCCACCAAAGTGAAAGCAGTTTCTTCAGAATGGAACATTGTCCAGGTCACTCCACCAAATGGGAGAAGTGACTGTGGAAAGGCAGGGAATTATTAACCTAACGGTTTTTTTCAGAAAATTACTCAACTCACAGAAGTAGGTTCAAATGGGCCCTTACGATTCATCTTCTCCAAGCAGAATGTGATGCCTGTCTACACTAATCTCTTTGGTTGCATTACGCCTGTAACCCTCTGCATTTTTCCTATTCAAGTACCTGTCCAAATACCTTTTAAACATTGTAATTGTATCTGCCTTGTCCATATTTTCGGGCAATTTGTTGCAGATAAACATTAACTGTGTGAAACTAATCCCTCAGATGTCCTTTTAGTTTCTTCTTTGTCACCTTAAACCTGTGCACTCTAGTTCTGAACTCCCCTGTCCTAGGTGAAAAAAAAAATCATGACCCTCATAATTTCATAAAAAGGTGATACCTCCTATGTTCCTGTGCAAAATCAACCCAGCTGGTTGAACTTCTCATAACCACAGCCCTCTCTTCCAGATAACATATTGGTGATTCTAAGGTAGACACAAAATGCTGGAGTTAGCGGGCCAGGCAGCATCTCTGGAGAGAAGGAATGGGCGATGTTTCGGGTCGAGACCCTTCTTCAGACCCTTCTCTCCCGACATGCTGCCTGTCCCACTGAGTCATTCCAGCATTTTGTGTCTACCTTTGAATTAAACCATCATGTGCAGTTCTTTCCTACACATATTGGTGAATCTCTTCTGCACTATTCATAAGATACAGGAGCAGGATTAGGCCATTTTGCCCATCAAGTCTACTCCGCCATTCAATCATGGCTGATCTATCTTTCCCTCTCAACCCGATTCTCCACCGCATAACCCCTGACACCCGTACTAATCAAAAATCTATCAATCTCCACCTTAGAAATATCCACTGATAACCTCCACAGCCTTCTGTGGCAATGAATTCCACAGATTTACCACCCTCTGACTCAAGAAATTCCTCCTCATCTTCATTCTAAAGGTACGTCCTTTTATTCCGAAACTATGCCCTTTGGTCCTAGACTCTCCCGCTAGTGGAAACATCCACTCCACATCCACTCTAACTAGGCCTTTCATTTCTCAGTACCTTTCAATGAGAACCCCCCCTCATCCTTCTAAACTCCAGGCTATCCAGAACCAGAGCCTGCATCAATTAGCAATATATTTCAATAGTTTTAGAAAGTTAAAATGTAATTTGATGTTTCAAATATTATGGATAGATTAAAATTATTTCCGTTAGCTGTAATGTATAGGAAGGGGCTGCAGATGCTGGTTTAAACCGAAGATAGACACAAAAAGCTGGAGTAACTCAACGGGACAGGCAGCATCTCTGGAGAGAAGGTATGGGTGACGTTTCGGGTTGATCCTACTTCAGAATCCGAGTTCGGAGTTTGTAGAAGGGTCTCGACTAGAAACATCACCCATTCCTTCTCTCCAGAGATGCTGCCTGTCCCGCTGAGTTACTCCAGTTATTTTAGTCTATCTTCTGTTAGTTGTAAAATCTACGACAAGGTTTAACAATATTAACATTAAACCCAAGGTTTAACAATATTAACATTAAACCCAGACAATCAGGAATGAATCAGGAATTACGCAACTTAAAAAAAAATGGATTTCTTTCTGCAAAAGACTACGAATATTTGGTCTATTATTGATTTTAAATTCAAGACTATTGGATTTCTATTACGAAAAAAGTGACAAATAAATAAATAAGCTATGATCTATATTAATGGCATATCTGATTCAAGTTAATTAATAACTAGTCTGTCCTAGTGAGTCATGTTTAGGTTTAGTTTTTTTTTCACACCTGTACCTTGGAACAATAAAAAACTTTGCTTTGCAGGTAATCCAAAGAGATCACATATATTCTTCAGAACTACAATCAAGGCAAATTGAAGTACAATAGATACAATAGAAAGGGGAAATTTATAGAGTGCAGAATATAGTGTAGGAGAGAATCATACAAAATGCTGGAGTAACTCAGCCGGGTAGGTAGCATCCCATTCCTCTCCAGAGATGCTGCCTGTGCTGCTGAGTTACTCCAGCATTTTGTATCTATCTTCGATAGTGCAGAATATAGTTCTCAGTATTGTAGCATCAGTTCCATGGACAAAGTCCGATGTCCACAATGGGGTAATGGGATTTGGACAGTACCCAAGCTTATGGAAGGACAGTTCAGAAACCTGATAACAGTGGGAAATAAACTGTTCCCTGGTCAGAGGTAGACAAAAATGCTGGAGAAACTCAGCGGGTGAGGCAGCATCTATGGAGCGAAGGAATAGGCGACATTTCGGGTTGAGACCTTTCTTCAGACTGAACAGTATGTCAGTATGCTTCCCTAGTTAGTATGCTTTGTACCTTCTACCAGTCAACAGGGAGAAGAATGACCGGGGTGGGACATGTGTTTGTTTATGTTCGCTTATTTTCTGGAGGCAGCATGAAGTGTAGATGGAGTCGATGGTTGCAAGTCTGGTCTGTGGTATGGACTGGGCTACATCTATAACTCACTACAATTTCTTTAAATTCCAGAAATGCTGCCTGAACTGCTGTTACTCCAGCTTTTTGTGTTTTGTGTTAAACTTTGGTTTAAACCAGCATCTGCAGTTCTTTCCGATACAATTTCTTGTCGCCTTATCCTGAACCAAGCCGAGATGTAACTTGACAGCATGTTTTCTATGGTGCATCTGTAGATGTTTGTGAAAGTCATTGGAGACATGCCGAATTTCCTCAGTTCTCAGGAAGTAGAGGCGTTAATGTGCCTCCTTGTGTGTCACATCAATGAGGTGCGGAGGTTAAAAAGTATAATTTAATCTATGTAAACAGTTAAAAATATTATTTCTTGATCTCACTTATATATTTTGCTTTATTTTATCTTGCATCAATGTTACTTTTCAAATGTTCATCGCTGCTATATTCATGAATAGGTTGTGTAGAATAATGTGTAGATAGGAATTGCAGCTTTGGTGCAATATTGCAGCTTTGGTCACGACCAAACGGCCTAGTTCTGCAATTTCTAACGTTTGTTATATTCTGGTGAAATGCGACACTTTAGCGCCGAGGGTAAGCGGGGAATCTGCAGTGATTGCAGCCCAGATTGCGCCCACGCCCGGTCAACCTCCCTCCACAAACCCCAGAGACGGAGTCGGACCCTACCGTCTGCGGTCGGCGCTTCCAATGAGACGGGGTAGACCTTCACGAACACCCCGCTGGCAAAGGCCGACCGACCCTCTCCGAGGCCTCCGGCCTAGTCCGCCCTCCCCTCGCCGCGCCGCCCGGTTGTCCGGGCAACGGCGAACGCCCCTCGGCAGCGGCAGCGCCGGCCGGCCGGGCTTTTGGCGGGCTCGGCCTTACCCTCCCGCCGAGGGAGCGCTGTTGTTGTCTGCAATCGGCAGATCCGAGCCCCGCTGTCGCCGCTCCCCCGGTCACAAGCCGTCACCGTGGGGGGTGGGGGAGGCCGGTCACCAGCGGCGTGAAAGCCCGAGGCCGCAGGCGGAAGCGAGCAAATGGCGGCGGGAGCAGGAGGAGGCGGAGGCGGGCTCTCCCCTGGTACCTTCCGCAGCAACCGCAGGAGATGCATAACACCTGCCCCTAGACTTCAGTCTGAAGAAGGGTCTCTCCAGAGATGCTGACCCGAAACGTCACCCATTCCTTCTCTCCAGAGATGCTTGCCTGTCCCGCTGAGTTACTCCAGCATTTTGTGTCTATCTTTGGTGTAAACCAGCATCTGCAGTTCCTTCCTATACCTCCTCCCTCAACTCTGTCCATGGACCCCTACAGTCCTTTCAGGTGAGGCAGAGATTCACTTGCACCCCCTCCAATCTCATGCACAGTTCCAGGTGTGGACTCCTATATTTCGACGAGACCAAACGTAGACTGGCCGATCATTTCGCTGAACACCTCCGCTCAGTCCGTCTGGGTCTACGATCTCCCGTTTGCTAAAAGGCCTGTCCCACTGTACGAGGTAATTCAAGAGTTCTCCCGAGTTCTCCCCTGATTCGAGCTCGTGTAATGTACGTAGTGGGTATGTAGGGGCTCGTACGAGTAAAAAGCAAAGGGCCTGTCCCACTGTATGAGGTAATTCAAGAGTTCTTCCGAGTTCCCCTGATTCGAACTCGGAGAATTACGGTAATAGCCGCTCGTAGGTACTCGGGGCACTCGTGGACATTTTTCAACACGTTGAAAAATCTTCACAAGTTTACCACGTTTCCCGAATACCTGCCGTTAGCGTTACGAGCCGCTGAGACGTCCCGAGCTCCGACGTACCCACTACGTACTTACCACGTGTTTGATTGTTTTTTAACTTGGGAGAACTCTCGAATTACCTCGTACAGTGAGACAGGCCCTTAATAATTTTTTTCATCATGAGTATTTTTTTTACTCGTGGACATTTTTCACAGTGTTGAAAAATGTCACAAGTTTACCGGATTTCCCGAATACCTACCTTTACTCGTACGAGCCACTACGTGACATCCACGAGCTCCTACGTCCTGGTCCTCCTCCATTGTCAGAGTGAGGCCAGACACACAAATTGGAGGAACAGCACCATGTCTTTTGCTTGGGCAGCTTACAACCCAGCGGTATGTATATTGATTTCTCTAACTTTAAATCACCCTTGCTTTCCCTCTCTCCGTCGCTTCCCCATGCTAGTTCTCTGACTAGTTTCTCTGATTGGAAGCCTCCTTGTCACCTTTCCCTCAGCTAACAATGAGCCATTCTACATTTTCTTTTCATCGTCTGCTTTGATCTGTCATTGTCACACCTTACCCTTCCGTATCTCTAGAAACCCTCTCCCCTGACTCTCAGTCTGTGGAAGGGTCTCGACCCGAAACGTCACCTTTACTCGTACGAGTAATTCGAAACGTCACCCATTCCATCTCTCCAGAGATGTTGCCTGTCCCACTGAGTTACTCCAGAATTCTGTGTCTATGTTCTGTGGTCTGCTGGCCTTGTCCTTTGTCCGGAAGAGAAACCAGACTGATCGGCTGTGCAGGAGCTTGGCGGGCTCAAGTGAGTGCTGCAGTATTGGAGGTGCCGCGGGTTGGAAATGTTTAAATCAGCTTCATGAGATACATCAGAAAAGTTAGTTTACAACATGTTATGACTAACTCCATTTTAGTTACAGGCCGATGTATGGAACATAACTCTACAGCTTTGGAAACACTGATGTTTCACTTCACTTCTGTAGAAAATACATGCACCACGGCGTTTGTCCAATATTTTTCCCAACTTATACAGATTTTCTGCCTTTTGATAATGATAACTAGTCAATGCCTACTATGTTCTGTTGTGCTATGCAAAGAAAGAATTTCATTGTCCTGTCAGGGACACATGACAATAAACTCTTTTGACTTTGACTTTGAATTGAAAAATTATACATTAAGAGGCTGGAAATAAAAGCCAAAAAATCTGGATCTACTCAGAAGGACCAGCTGCATGTGTGGAGAGAAAATAAGATATTCACCCTAGACTACATCTCCACCCACCCTGTCAGTTGTAAGGATGCCATCCCTTTGGCTCCGTTTCTCCACCTCTTCTTCTTGCGAACGGCGTGCACAGCCTAAAGTTGTAGGACAACTTGTTCTATTTGATCTTATTTGATTGTGCACGCCAGGTTGATTGCATTCGTTGAAACAGGCGGACCACGTGAAGGTTGCAATCTCCCACCCCTCTCCACCTCCATTTGATCTCAAGATGAGGCTTTCCACTCCAGGTCTTTCAATAGTTAAAAAGTATAGACTAATCGAAATATTGATTAGTACACAATGCTGATTTAATGACAAATTGCTATATTAGAGCTCAATACTCCCCCTCAAACTCACACAGATGCGCAAGAATTCAACTAATGACAAAAATCCCACCAATTCCATTTAAATGTAGCATCCACAAATTGTAGATCAGTTAATGGCGTCAAGTACAATTGTGTCATTGCTCCAACATTCCTCAATCTTTCTCATCACAAGGTTGATCCATATTTCCAATAAACAAGGTGACTACTTCAGACCCAAGGTCAAGCTGAATAATAATAGTCAAACTCAGTCGGGAAGTGGTGTTGGGTAAATTGAATAGATTAAAGGCCGATAAATCCCCAGGGCCAGATAGGCTGCATCCCAGAGTACTTAAGGAAGTAGCTCAGGAAATAGTGGATGCATTAGTGATAATCTTTCAAAACTCTTTAGATTCTGGAGTAGTTCCTGAGGATTGGCGGGTAGCAAATGTAACCCCTCTTTTTAAGAAGGGAGGGAGAGAGAAAACGGGGAATTACAGACCAGTTAGTCTAACATCGGTAGTGGGGAAACTGCTAGAGTCAGTTATTAAAGATGGGATAGCAGCACATTTGGAAAGTGGTGAAATCATTGGACAAAGTCAGCATGGATTTACAAAAGGTAAATCATGTCTGACGAATCTTGTGGAATTTTTCGAGGATGTAACTAGTAGCGTGGATAAGGGAGAACCAGTGGATGTGGTATATCTGGACTTCCAGAAGGCTTTCGACAAGGTCCCACATAAGAGATTAGTATACAAACTTAAAGCATACGGTATTAGGGGTTCAGTATTGATGTGGATAGAGAACTGGCTGGCAAACAGGAAGCAAAGAGTAGGAGTAAACGGGTCCTTTTCACAATGGCAGGCAGTGACTAGTGGGGTACCGCAGGGCTCAGTGCTGGGACCCCAGCTATTTACAATATATATTAATGATCTGGATGAAAGAATTGAAGGCAATATCTCCAAGTTTGCGGATGACACTAAGCTGGGGGGCAGTGTTAGCTGTGAGGAGGATGCTAGGAGACTGCAAGGTGACTTGGATAGGCTGGGTGAGTGGGCAAATGTTTGGCAGATGCAGTATAATGTGGATAAATGTGAGGTTATCCACTTTGGTGGCAAAAACAGGAAAGCAGACTATTATTTAAATGGTGGCCGATTAGGAAAAGGGGAGATGCAGCGAGACCTGGGTGTCATGGTACACCAGTCATTGAAAGTAGGCATGCAGGTGCAGCAGGCAGTGAAAAAAGCGAATGGTATGTTAGCTTTCATAGCAAAAGGATTTGAGTACAGGAGCAGGGAGGTTCTACTTCAGTTGTACAGGGTCTTGGTGAGACCACACCTGGAGTATTGCGTACAGTTTTGGTCTCCAAATCTGAGGAAGGACATTATTGCCATAGAGGGAGTGCAGAGAAGGTTCACCAGACTGATTCCTGGGATGTCAGGACTGTCTTATGAAGAAAGACTGGATAGACTCAGTTTATACTCTCTGGAATTTAGGAGATTGAGAGGGGATCTTATAGAAACTTACAAAATTCTTAAGGGGTTGGACAGGCTAGAAGCAGGAAGATTGTTCCCGATGTTGGGGAAGTCCAGGACAAGGGGTTACAGCTTAAGGATAAGGGGGAAATCCTTTAAGACCGAGATGAGAAAGACTTTTTTCACACAGAGAGTGGTGAGTCTCTGGAACTCTCTGCCACAGAGGGTAGTTGAGGCCAGTTCATTGGCTATATTTAAGAGTGAGTTGGATGTGGCCCTTGTGGCTAAGGGGATCAGAGGGTATGGAGAGAAGGCAGGTACGGGATACTGAGTTGGATGATCAGCCATGATCATATTGAATGGCGGTGCAGGCTCGAAGGGCTGAATGGCCTACTCCTGCACCTAATTTCTATGTTTCTATGTAACTGCAATATGCAGATAACACATGCATTTATGAACACTCTGAGACCAAGCTCCAATATAAAACTGATATACTTGAGGATGATCCTGCTACTCCCAGAGCATAGAACAATACAGCAGAGGAACAGGGCCTTCTGCATGCTACATGTGTGCTGTACATGATGCCAAGTTAAACTAATTTCTGCTTGCAAGTGATCCATAGCCTATTAATTCCCTGCACATCAAAGTACCTATCTTTAAGCCTCTTAAACACAACTACTGTATCCACCTTTACCACTGGCAGCATGTTCCAGGCACCCAGTACTATAATGTAAAACATGTGCCCCACACATCTCTAAACTTTTCCTCTTAAACTAAGCTATACCTTCTAGTTTTTTACATTTCCTCCCTGATAAAAAGGTTCTGATTGTCTACCCTATCTATGTCTTTCATTATTTTATATACCTCTATCAAGTCCCTCCTCAACCTCAAATGCTGCAGAAAAAACAATCCATGTTTGTCGAACCTCTCCTTATCGCCTATACTGTCTAATCTATACAGCATTCTGGTAAACGTCCACATCCTCTCAAGCCTTCACATTCTTGCCACAATAGGGTGATCAGAACTACACAATATGCTCCAAATACAGCCGAACCAAAGTTCGACCAAGCTGTAAGATGACTTCCGGAATCATTTGCTGTATCCTGGGACAGCATCTCAATATTCGGAGTAATTTGTGGGAGGATCCATTTTGCGACTTTCATGAAACTCTGCAAATCACTTGAACAATTATGCCCACAGCTTCAATGGCTATAGTCTGAGTTTACACAAAGACTACAGCAGCCAAATATTGAATGGACTGCAGTGCTGCAGTGGCAGCTGAGCGATCAGGTGGATTATGGTTGGGTTAAGTACACAAACAGTTGTGCACCACTTCAGGATGGGACTGAGCTCTAGAGTTGCAAAAACCTTGTTAAAAGTTGACCCCACTTTCTTCTGTACAGTGTTTCTCGCAGACCTACCAGTGCACCAAGGATTTCATTGTGCATCCCCATCAGCTGGCTTCTCTACACTGCCCTATTTAACTCTTCATCAAAACTTGCAGCACATAATTTGTATGGTACTTTCCCCTAGTAGCTGGCTGCAGGATCAGACCATCTGCAGATCACACCTCTAAGATGACATATACATGACATTATATGTGTGATGGAACGATCTAAACCACTAGTACTTTGTAATGTTAAACTGAGCAGATTATGGCTTCGTCTGAAGAAAGGTTCTAATCTGAAACATTGCCAGTCCATTCCCACCACAGATGCTGCCTGATCAGCTGAGTTCCTATAGCACTTTCTGTTTTGCTCAAAATTCCAACATCTGCAGTTCATTGTGTCTCCATAGCTTTGTCTTTACTCTTTAAACCACAGACATCCTATAGTAATCTAAACAGAGAAATTCTCAGGGGTAGGTAGTGTCAACAGGAGTGACTGAAGACTGAGGTGATTATGAGGTGCGCCGCTTGCATTAAGTTGAATGGGAATGGGTTCATCACACATCAGTTTTTAGAGGTAGACAAAAATGCTGGAGAAACTAAGCGGGTGAGGCAGCATCTATGGAGCGAAGGAAATAGGCAATGTTTCGGGTCAAAACCCCTTTTCAGACTGAAAAAGGGTTTCTACCCAAAACGTTGCCCATTAGTGCACTGTGTGTGTGTGTGTGTGTTGCTTGAAATGCTGTGAAATTGGATTTGCTGGCCTGCACTTCACTTGAAGTGCTGTGAGATTGGATTTGCTGCCTGCATTCTGCTTGGAGTGCTGCGAGATTGGACTTGCTGCCTGCACTCTGTTTGGAGTGCTGCGAGATTAGACTTGCTGCCTGCACTCTGCTTGGAGTGTTGTGAGATTAGACTTGCTGCCTGCACTCTGCTTGGAGTGCTGTGTGATTGAACTTGCTGCCTGAACTCTGCTGGGAGTGCTGTGAGGTTGGACTTGCTGCCTGCACTCTGCTTGGAGTGCTGCGAGGTTGGACTTGCTACCTGCACTCTGCTTGGAGTGCTGCGAGATTGGACTTGCTGCCTGAACTCTGCTGGGAGTCCTGTGAGGTTCGACTTGCTGCCTGCACACGGTTTGGAGTGCTGTGTGATTGGACTTGCTGCCTGCCCTCTGTTTGGAGTGCTGTGAGGTTGGACTTGCAGCCTGCACTCTGCTTGGAGTGCTGTGAGGTTGGACTTGCTGCCTGCACTCTGCATGGAGTGCTGTGAGATTGGAGTTGCTGCCGCACTCTGCTTGCTGTGAAGATGGACGCTGCCTGCCCTCTGCACCCTGCTTGGAATGTTTGTCATTTTTTGTGTGTGTGTTTTTTTGTTTGGACTTGCTGTCTGCACCCTGCTTGGTGTGAGGTTGGATTTGCTGCCTGCCCTCTGCTTGGTTTGCTGTGAGGATGGATCTGCTACCTGCACTTTGCTTGGAGTGCTGTGAGATTGGATTTGCTGCCTGCACTCTGGAGTGCTGTGAGGTTGGATTTGCTGCCTGCACTCCACTTCGAGTGCTGTGAGATTAGATTTTTTAAGAGTCATTCACATTTAAAACTTAAATAAATCCTTTTCCACTTGCCATGCCTGCGTGTTCTTCATCACAATGGGAACCTAATAGGCAGGACTGGCTGCGCTGTCGGAGAGCCACTAAGAGTGCATGGGGATGAGGTTGAGGTGAGATGGACTGAATGCATGGGGGGGAGGGGAATGGCAAGGATCAGAGTGGGGAGGACGGGTGACTGAGTGAACTGCCACCACACCATGAGTGACTGGAATGCCAGCCCACCAGCCATCACTTAGTGAACTGCCTGCCCACCTGCCATGACTCACTGAACTGCAAATCCAAGAATACATTCAGTCCACGATGTCCATACTAGCCCTCTAGAAACCAGTCCCTTCAGCACACAAAACCCATACTAGCGCTCTAGAGATCCACGCAAGGATTTCCTCCTTCATTGCTGCAATCTGTAAAAAAAGATGAAAATGTCTAAAATTGATTGTCCACCCTCTCCTCCTCACTCACAGAGTGTCATCTGTTTTCAGTAGAATTTCTGGCAGTTTCTCAGCTGCCAGCCCGCCAGGCCTGAGTTACTGAGCTGCCAGCCTGCCATGCCTGAGTGACTGAGCTGCCAGACCCGAGTGACTAAGCTGCCAGGCCCGAGTGACTAAGCTGCCAGGCCCGAGTGACTGAGCTGCTAGGCCTGAGTGACTGAGCTGCCAGCCCAAGAATCCAGTCAGCCCACAATGTCCATACTAGCCCCCTGGAAAGCAGTCACTTCAGCCCACAACACCCATGCTAGTGCTCCAGAAAGAGCACCCCCCCCCCCCCCCCCCCCCCCCCCCCCCCCCCCCCCCCCAACTGGCTAGCAATATTGGAATTGGTGGAGAGGTGGAATATTGCGTTGGGGGCCCAACCCTCCTGTGTGAAGCTGGGACCCAACGGATCTCACTTAGTCTAGTACATAATTAAAACTGTTCTTTTGTTCTTCTGGTTTGTGCGGTTTTTCTATTTGCGCAAAAACGGTACGCGATAGCACAATGATTTTTTTGTCAGCTCGCTCACTGTTCTCCTGTGCTACGAGTGCATCAAGTTTCGTTCCGATCGGTAGTATATTGTAAAAGTTAGTGAGGTTTAAAAATGTTGAAAACCGCGCATACGCAGATCGATCTCTTCTACTGCCAGTCAGCGCCGCGCGGATTGGTCTCTTCTGTCACTCCCCGAGATGGTCTGCCCATTCCTGCGCCATCACGTCTTTACTGGAGATGAGGGACGTTGTGGGTGGCGAGCAGAGGTCTCCAACCTCTTTTTCAATTTTCGGAGAGACTGATAGTGGCCCGGCCCGGAGTCGGACAAATAGCCAATCGGAAAGCGGAGAGTCTGACCCCGGCGGAGGAGAGTGTCCAGTGCCCACTGTGAGTCGCAAACGTACCACCATCGCAATGCCCTGCAGTTCCTGCCCCTTTCCCTCTGATTCCCCTCGCTGGCTCCTGCCCCCCTCCACTGTGGTACCTCCCTCTCCCCCATGGCTCTTCCCCCGTCTTTACTCTGAGCTCCCCACACCCCCACACCCCCCCCCACCTCCCCAAACGCCAGTGCGGCCGTAGCTGCTGGTGCTTCCGGGCCGAACCGAGGATCCGAGGCCTGGCTCTAAGGGCACCGACAGCTGATGCTCCTCCAGAGAACGCAAGAAGGGAGAGGAGCGGCAACCTTGAGATCCTGGGGAAGTGAGAGGGAATGTGGGGGAGGAGAGGGGATAGAGGAAGTAGGGAAGGGAGAGGAGTTATGGAGGGAGTGATTGAGGGAAGGGAAAAGGAGAGGTGAGGGAGGGATTGGGGACGGTAGGAGGAAAGGGAAAAGAAGTGAAGGATGAGGAGGGAGGGTGGGAGAGGAGGGGGAATAGAGGAAAGGGAGGGGGGAGTGAAGAACAGAGGGATAGGAGGGGGTATGGAGGAGCGAGTTAGAGAGGGAGGGGGTGACAGGGTAGGGGAAAGGAGAGGGAGAGGTGAGCGAGGAAGGGATTGGGGAGGGGAGGAGGAGAGGGGAAAGATGAGGGAGGATGAAGAGGAGGGGGAGAGTGCTAGGGTTGAGGGGAAATGAGCTGCGCCTGTGCAGTTGGGGGCTATGGGTGAGTGGTGGAATATTTTGTTGGGGGACCAAGCCTCCTGTGTGACAGGGACCCAACTGGTCCCACTTAGTCTAATAAAATATAAATATTTTTTTTTAAAATGATAATTTAATTTGAGGCCTTTATCTGAGTCACCAGTGGATTTTAGTACACAGCAAACAGGTATCACATAACAAGTTTAATACAAATCTCATTATGAATCAAGTGATAGGATCATTGTGTAGTCAGTGTGGAATCTCAAAAGATGGCTCACATAACAAACCTTTTTGCACTATCCCCAACCTTGGCCTCTTTCAGGTCACGTTTTACATTAATAGTTAAAAACCCTGTAAAATATCTCCCAAAATGGTATAGTGTTCTTCATCAGTAATGCCTGGACAAATTGAAACCCATGATTAAATGTGACCTATTGTACTTGATTTAGTTGTGGTTGCATTTCAGCAGTATGACAGCCCTGGTCCTAAGCACTTCTGGTGAGAGATTGATTGCACTTTTCTCCCCACATAAATATACATACATTTAAACTCATAAATATGAGATAAATTCTTTTAAGACCCGTGGTAAATGTATCTCGTGGTGAGATATGAAAAGATGACTATACAGTACTACAGTGTTTAAAATTGTTCTCTTTCAAAATAATTACATACGACCAACATTTAACATACACGTGGATCATAGAAATGAACTCCAGGGAGGTCCACAGATAAAAATCGGAATAAGAACATTGGCTGGTAACATTTACCTCAGAGATGGCATTAAAGTGTTCATTTTTCAGGACTGGTTTAATAGAAAGTTAATCCAATCCTGATTGATAAATCTTGTCACACCAAGTAGCATGGTGGAAGTGTTCAGTTGCACAGAGCCCAACAGAAAGACAGTCATCGTGCAAACTTTCCACAATCTGTACATTGAGCTTTGCCCTCCAGTTGTCTCTCTCTCCCTCTTCAAGAACAGGTTTTAGGTAGACATAAGAGGAAGGTATTCAAGGAAACAAAATACGACATTCTTGTTCCACTCTTCCCATTCTATCTTGCTGTTTTCCAGGTAGTCTATAAAATAATATGTAATCAAAAAAAGTGATCCCTTCATCAGTATTCTGTTCAAAAGATCATCTCAGGCAAGGAATGACACATCATAAAGTCAAATGAAAACAATGGGTGATGGCTCTGGACTGTAGCAGCAAAAGAAGGTGCAGATGATTTTGCAACAAAATAATTTATTGGACACAATTGACAAACTCCCGTTTTATGTTGGTATACAAGGTGGAAGTAATTTTATAACTCAGCAGGTCAGACAGCAAAAGGAATTCCTTTTCTCCAGAGATGTTGCCTGTCTTGCTGAGTTACTCCAGCTTTTTGTGTATATCCTCGGTTTAAACCAGCATCTGCAGTTCCGTCCTGTGCAAGTAATTTTATAAATTCCTTTATCATCGAATTTTTCTATTTAAATTAATATCAGCCTGATAAGAACGATATCATAACGGATAAATAAAAATATGCTCTGTCAGACACTGAAGCTGATCCCATTTCTTCCAACAGATGAAAATGAACATCACTACGCAGATTGTACACATGATGTGCAAACGGCTCTTCATGAGAGGAATGCTGAACTTGGCGACTGTGGAGACGCAGACAAGGATGACAGTCATGATGGCCAAAAGGATGTTGATACATTTGCCCAGCAGCACCTTGGCATTGGCATTTTCGCTCTGCACCACTTGCTGTTGCTGCTGATGTAACTCCAAGGTGGCGAGGCGTGTCTGGCATGATTCCAGCGCTTCCTGCAGAACACACAACACAGGGCTCATCAGCGGGTGTGGCTGAAGTAACCAGGTAAGGTACCACTTGAGAATCATTTTAAGTGGGTGGCATCTGCATTGAGAGAGACAATGATTCAACCTGGCGATCTTTCATCAACTACACACTAGTTTCAGTTTCAGTTTTAGTTTAGCTTATTGTCACGTGTACAGTGAAAAGCTTTTGTTGTGTGCTAACCAGTCAGCAGAAAGACAGGACATGATTACATGATTACATGATTACAATCGAGCCATTCGCAGTGTACAGGTACAAGATAATGGAATAATGTTTAGTACAAGGTAAAGTTAGTCAGGTTCGATCTAATGTGTAGGAAAGAACTGCAGCTGCTGGTTTAAACCAAATATAGACACAAAATGCTGGAGTAACTCAGCGGGACAGGCAGCATCTCTGGAGAGAAGGAATGGGTGATATTCTGGGTCGTATGAAGAAGGGTCTCGACCCAAAATGTCACCCATTCCTTCTCTCCAGAGATGCTCCCTGCCCAGCTGAGTTACTCCAGCATTTTGTGTCCATCTCTGCCTTTGCTTATGTTTTTGTTGCAATCGAGGGATACCCAATATATTAATATTTTCCTGAGGATGCCTGATTCAGGCTGTTCCTATCCAGACAATTGCACACAAGGCCCTGAAGTCATACAAGGTCAGTAGCCTGCCGTTAGATACAGTCATAGAGTGATACAGTGTAGAAACCAACACCAAAAGACCTTTTGCAATCTCACTTCCTTCACCCTAGTCAGATCCACGTGCTACTCTCCATAAGCAGAAATTCTAGTCATACATATCAAATACTTTAAAAAACGTTGAGTCTCAAAGCATTTCCCAAAAAAGGGAAATACCCAGAAATACTCAGCAGGTCAGGCAGGTAGAAAGAGAAACAAATTAACGTTCACAGGCATTTTATTTCAGATTTCCAGCATCTTCAGTTTTCTGATTCTCAAAGTAATGAACTGCTTTATTTTATTTGGAAGTGTGCTGAATCTTCTAACATGACTTTAGAGAAACAGCGGAAACAGGCCCTAAACCATCCTGCTTTGTTCTCGGCAGATTTCCATTGACCAGTTTAGCCAGGGCTCCTTGAAGGCATACTCGGTCAAATGCTGCCTTGATATCAAGGGAGGTTACTCTGGAGTTCAGCTCTTTGTCCATTTTTGGACCAAGGCTGAAATGAGGGCAGGAGCCCTGTAACTTTGAGCTTCTGTAAGCAGGTTGTTGCAAAGCAAGTGCCACTCGATGGCACTCTCAATGAGTAAACTAATGGGGTGGTTATTGGCCAGGTTGGATCTGTGCTGCTTCTTGTGGATAGGACATACCTGGCCAATTTCCACATTGTTAGGAAGATGCCAGTGTTGTAGTTGTACTGGACCTGCTTTGCCAAGGGCACAGCAAGTTCTGGAGTACAAGTCATCAGTACCATTGCTGGAATGTTGTCAGGGCCCAGAGCCTTACTGGATCCAATGCATTTAGCTATTTCTTGATATCATGTGCAGTGGATCAAATTAGCTAAAGACTGTTGTGCTGAGGAAGCCAAGCTCACATCCACTCAGCCCTTCTGGCTGCAATGCTTCAACTTTCTCTTTGGTATTGATGTGCCTGGCTCCCCCACCATTAAGAATGGGAATATTTGTGGAGCTTTCTCCTGCTGTGCGTCATTTAATTGTCCACCACCATTCATGACTGGGTATGGCAGGACTGTAGAGCTGACTTGGGTTGTGGAATGGCTTAACTTTGTCTATTGCCTGTTGATTATACGTTCATAAGTGATAGTAGCAGTATTAGGCCATTCGATCCATCAAGTCTACTCCGTCATTCCATCATGGCTGATCTATATTTCCCTCTTAACCTCATTCTCCTGCCTTCTCCCCATAACTCCTGACACCTGTACTAATCAAGAATCTATCTATCTCTGCCTTAAAAATATCCATTGACTTGGCCTCAAATCCATAGATTCATCACCCTCTGACTAATGAAATTCCTCCTCATTGCCTTCCTAAAGGAACGTCTTTTAATTCTGATGAAATGACTCTCCCACTAGTGGAAACATCTTCTCCATACCCACACTATCCAGGCCTTTCACTATTCGGTAAGTTTCAATGAGGTCAACCTTATCCTTCTAAACTCCAGCGAGTAGAGGCTCAGTGCCGCCAAAAGCTCATCATATGCTAAAACACTCATTTGTGGGATTATATTGTTTGTCGTGCAAGACATCCTGTCCTGTGGGTTCACCAGGATGAACCCTCACTCTGAGATATGCCTGGTGCTGTTCCTGACATACCCTTACACACTCTTCGATGAATCAGGATCAATCCCTTGGTTTGATGGTGATGGTAGAGCGGGGTATCTGGCAGACATGAGGTTGCAGATTGTAGTTGATGACCTGAGCACTTCGTGGATGCCCAATCCATAGTTGGTAGATCTTTTGAAGGCTGCCCCATATTGCAATATGGTGCCACATGACACGTAAGTCACAGAAGGATTTGAACAAGGGAATAAGAGTTTCTAAGATGAAAAATTGGTCATTGAACATATGGCCGAGAGTGACCAAAGCTTGATTAGAATTGAATAAAGTCAGATGCAACAATGCACCATTATGTCAGAGTGGAATCGAGGCTTCAACCTGGTTATGGGGTGAAAATGCTAGCAATTTAGACATGCTGATAGTGTATTATTTATTTGTCTTTTGGAAGTCCTTTTTATATCCGATTCATTAATAATAAATTGTGCTCGTTGACGTTTGCTCAACTTAGGTGGTAACATCCTCTTTCTCTTCTGTATCCGCATGGGATATGGCAGCACTGAGGGCCGGTGGGGAGGTGGGGGGGGGGTTGGGAAGGGGTTAGGATTGTTTAACTAACTTCACATTCAGAAGCTAGACGAGGATATGAAAGGTGAAGGGATGTCATGGTCATCGAAACTAGCTCCCTTGTTGCTCCTGATTATGCATATGCCTAATTAAATTTTGGAAAATTGACTATAATTAAACCTAGTCAACATGGTTTTATGAAAGATAAATCGTTTTTGAAAAATGTTGAGGAAATAACTGGAGAAGTTGAGAGGGGGAACATGTAGATGTTGTGAATTCATATTTTCATAAGGCAAGGTCCCAAGACAGTTGCAGAAACTAAAAAGCCAAGTTATTGGAGCAATTGTTAGAATTAATTGGAAATTGGTTGTCCAATAGAAAATGGAGTTGGATTAAATGGGTATGTTTCAGATAGGAAGGTGGTAACAGGTGGATTAGTTCCTGGCCTGCAACTGTTCACAATTTACATTAATGACTGAGAGGAAAGAAAGTATACAAGTTTTGTTTAGTTTAAAGATACAGTGCGGAAACAGGCCCTTTGGCCAACCGAGTCTGCGCTGACCAGCTATCCCCTTACACTATACTACACACACTAGGGACAATTTACAAATTTTCCAAGCCAATTAGCCTACAAACCTTTACACCTTTGGAGTGTGGGAGGAAACTAGAGCACCCTGAGAAAACCCACGAGGTCACAGGGAGAACGTACAAACCGTACAGACAGCACCGATAGTCATGGTCGAACCGGAATCTTTGGCACTGTAAGGCAGCAACTCTACCGCTGCGCCACCCGGCCGCTCTTTCTGTCCGACTTTTAAGAGAAAGGTAGCAACTTTATAGAATATCCAGAGGAACAACTACAGGACTGTTTGGAGTCTTTGGACTGGGCAATGTTCAAGGACTCGGCAACTGACTTGAATAATACACCACAGTCGTTACAGACTTCATTAAGAAATGTGTGGAGGACTGCATCCCTACAAAAACCTTCCAAGTGTTTCCCAATCAGAAACCTTGGATGAACTTTGAGATCTGCACTCTTCTGGACCAGACACCGGGCATTCATGTCTGATGATACAGTGGTCTACAAGAAGTCCAGATACGACCTTGGTAAGGCCATCAAAAAGGCCAAAAGGGACTTCTGCTCCAAACTGGAGGATGAGACAGATGTTCGGCAGCTTTGGCAGGGCCTGAATGCAATCACCTCCTACAAGGCGAGGCAACTCGAATGTCGGTGAAACATCACTCCTTGATGAGCTCAATGCATTTTACGCATGCTTGGATAGGGAGAACACCGATGTGCCTTCCCGAGCCCCCATTCGCTGTGATCATATTTCAGTCTCAGTCACAGAGGCTGACGTCAGGAAATCCTTCAGAGGGGTGAACCCTCAAAGCATCTGGACCTGATGGCATACCTGGTCGTGTTCTAAAAACCTGTGCGGACCAACTGGCTGGAGTTTTTAACGGACATTTTCAACCTCTCACTTCTGAGGTCTGAGGTTACCACATGCTTCAATAGGGCATCAATTATACCAGTGCCCAAGAAGAGCAAGGTGACGTGCCTCAATGACTATCGACCTGTGGCACTAACGCCTGTGGTGATGAAGTGCTTTGAGAGGTTGATCATGGCGCAAATCAACTCCTACCTCGACAAAAGCCTGGGCCCACTGCAGTTCGCTTACCGCTACAACAGATCAATGGTGGATGCGATCTCGCTGGCCCTCCACTCCGCTCTGGACCACTTAGACAACAAAAACTCATATGTCAGGCTGTTATTCATAGATTACAGCTCGGCATTTAACACAATCATCTCCTCCAAGCTGGTTACCAAACTCGCAGAACTGGCTCTCTGCGCATCCCTCTGCAATTGGATCCTCGACTTCCTCATTCTCAGACCACAGTCTGTTCGTATTGGTGGAAATGTGTCAGACTCGATAACAATCAGTACGGGAGCACCTCAAGGCTGCGCGCTCAGCCCCCTGCTGTACTCACTCTATACTCATGACTGCGTAGCCGGTCATAGTGCGAACTCCATCATCAAGTTCGCTGACAATACCACTGTTGTGGGAAGTATCACTGATGGGGATGAGTCAGAGTATAGAAGAAAGATCGAGCAAATGTCCATATGGTGCCAGCACAATAACCTGGCCTTCAACACCAGCAAAACCAAGGAACTGATTGTGGACTTTGGAAGGAGTAGGATGGGGACCCACAGTCACGTTTATATCAACGGGTCGATGGTTGAAAGGGTCAAGAGCTTCAAATTCGTGGACATCTCTGAAGATCTTTCCTGGTCTGAGAACACGGATGCAATTATTAAGAAAGCACATCAGCGCCTCTATTTCCTGAGAAGATTATGGAGAGTCGGTTTGTCAAGGAGGACTCTCTCTAACCTCTACAGGTGCACAGTAGAGAGCTTGCTGACCGGTTGCATCAAGGCTTGGGTCGGCAACTTGAGCGCCCTGGAGAGGAAAAGACTACAAAAAGTAGTTAGCACTGCCCAGTCCATCATCGGTTCTGACCTCCCTTCCATCGAAGGGATATATCGCAGTCGCTGCCTCAAAAAGGCTGGCAGTATCATCAAGGACCCACACCATCCTGGCCACACACTCATCTCCCTGATACCTTCAGGTAGAAGGTACAGGAGCCTGAAGACTGCAACAACCAGGTTCAGGAATAGCTACTGCCCCGCAGCCATCAGGCTATTAAACTTGGCTTGGACAAAACTCTGAACATTAATAGCCCATTATCTGTTATTTGCACTTTATCAGTTTATTTATTCATGTGTGTATATATTTATATAATGGTATATGGACACACTGTCAATGCCTACTATGTTCTGTTGTGCTGAAGCAAAGCAAGAATTTCATTGACCTATCAGGGACACATGACAATAAACTCACTTGAACTTGAAATCACAGGCCAGCCCATTCAATGGGGAAGCAAGTTTGACTCTGGGTGTAAACTTCCTCCACAATTAAGGGAACAAAAAACCCATTGAGGAAGAGACTGAGGCACCTGCACACCCGCCTTACAGTTACAGCGTCTGCAGAATGTGCACTTTGCTGAAATAGTAGGTGGTGACATTATTAAAAAAGGGAACTTACACTAAAACTAATATCCGCATTCTAAAACCAGCCATCTAAGGTTGCAGGTCTTCTGCCTTAATTAGGCTTTAAAAAAATCCCCAGTAATTGGAAAAAAAGCTATTACCCACACTGTTATCAGGCTAATGAACTAGTCACAGCTGTGGAGGCCAAGGTAATGGATATTTTTAAGACAGAGATAGATAGATTCTTGATTAGATTAGATTAGATTACCTTTATTGTCATTCAGACCTTTCGGTCTGAACAAAATTTCGTGCCTGCAGTCATACATATAATAAAAGTAACAAAAACACACAATAAACACAAATTTAACATCCACCACAGTGAGTTCACCAAACACCTCCTCACTGTGATGGAAGGCAAAAGTCTTAGTCTTTGTCTCTTCCCTCCTTGTTCTCCCTCTGCGCTGAGGCGATCCAGGCCTCCGATGTTGTGACCCCGCCGGGTGTTGGTAAGCGAGTCAGTCCCGCGGCTGAGTCCAGCTCCGTGAAAGGGCCGGTTCAACTCCGCGGCCCGGGGTGGTCAAAGCTGCCGAAGCTGCCCCCCTCCAGTCCAGCGGACGCAGCTGTTGTTGCGAGAGCTCCAGAAAAACAGGTTACCAACCTGTGACCTGCGAGCTCCCGACGATGTCGTCCACTGGGCCCGCGGCCGGGCCTCTGAAGCTGCGCCGCCACCGCCGCAGAAACGCCAGAGCTCCAAAGTCAGGCCACAGCTCCAAGTCGGGCTGCTACCGGAACGCCGGAGTGCCGCCACAGCTCCAAGTCGGGCCGCTGCTGCTGCCAGGTCGGGCCAGTCGGGCCACTGCCGCTGCCGGAACTGCCGCCACAGCCCCGAGGCCGTCAGCTCCGCCATTAGGCCTCAGCGCAGACGGAGACAGGTGACATGACAAGAAAAGATCGTATCCCCCCGAAGGAAGAGACTAAACCATGTTTCTCCCACCCCCGCCCCACACTTACACAACCTAATAAACTAACTAAACTAAACTAAAACAGACATAAGAAAAACAACAACAAAAATAAAAAACAGACGGACTGCAGGCGAGCCGCAGCTGCCAGGCAGCGCCGCCACTTCCGGTTCCGGTTGGTACGGGTGTCAGGAGGTTATGGGGAGAAGGCAGGAGAATGGGATTAAGAGGATCAGCTACGATTGAGTGGCGGAGTAGACTTGATGGGCCGAATGGCCTAATTCTGCTCCAATCATTTATGAACATCACCTCTTTCACACTCCCTTTCTGCTGGTTGTGTGATGTACTCTTAATCCTAACTCTCTCTCATTTGGTTATTCCTTTATAGTACTTGGGTTTTTTTTTGCAGTGCAATCTTGAAACATTTTGCCATTTTATTTGCGTCGTGTTTATCGTTGTATTTACCATTATTAAATAAATACTGTTAACTCTGTGATGTATCATTATCACATGTATACTGTTTACTCTGTGAGCTTCAAGAAGCAAGTCATTTCATTATCCCCTGATGTATAGAACAATATGAACGTACAAAGTTTGTACAATGTATTAAATTGCTTTGGGGGAATGTCTTTGGTTGTATTACATCCGACTGACTAGCCTGGAGCAGCAATGTTTAAGAAGGAACTGCAGATGCTGGAAAATCGAAGGTAGACAAAAATGCTGGAGAAACTCAGCGGGTGCGGCAGCATCTATGGAGCGAAGGAAATAGGCAACGTTTCGGGCCGAAACGTTGCCTATTTCCTTCCGGGTTTTTGGACCGAAACGTTGCCTATTTCCTTCGTTCCATAGACGCTGCCGTGCCCGCTGAGTTTCTCCAGCGCTTTTGTCTTCCCTGGAACATCAATGATTCTCATTCCATGGATGTTGCCTGACCAGCCGAATATTTCCAGCATTGTTTTAAGTTCCAGCACCTGTTTCTCTTTGTTCTTATATTACATTATCAGGACTGGTGTCCAAAACACATGTTTTAAAGCGTAATTTAAGGAGGAGATATTGAGAAAAAAAGTTTAGGAAGAAAATTCCCAAAGCTTGCAGCTGAAGGTACAGCTTGCAGCTGGGGCAGCAAATAAAGTCTGAGGGGTCAGAATTGGAGGAAGATGCAAGGGCTGCGAGGCCAAAGAAAGGTAACAGAAAGTGGGAGAAGAGAAGTTAATCAAAGGTCTTGAACACAAACAACAATATGGTGTTAGTGAGAGTAGGGGAAACAGGTTCTATACGGAGAGTTGTATCAGAAAGCTGCAGACCTGAATGTCACGTGCCCTCTCGTACGACTGGTAGGCTACTTTCTCCTCAATGCTTGCCAGCTCTTGCTTTAGATCCATCGTCTCATGTTGATGAAGCTCAGAGAGGTCATTTAACTGATCTTCCAAACACGCCAACCTGAAACATTAGAATTGATCCTTAGATCTAACACATATTTATGTAATGAGTTTGTCTTTCAGTTTAAGACTTGTAATGATGCAATCTGAATATACCACCTTGAACAATTACAAGAGATTCCAAAGCGTTTTATATAACAAATAAAATTTGTGGGGCAGCACGGTGGTGCAGCGGTAGAGTTGCTGCCTTACAGCGCTTACTGCGCCAGAGACCCGGGTTCAATCCTGACGACAGGTGATGTCTGTACGGAGTTTATACGTTCTCTCTGTGACCGCGTGGGTTTTCTCCGAGACCTTCAGTTTCCTCACACACTCCAAAGAGGTACAGGTATGTAGCTTAATTGTGTTGGTATATATGTAAATTGTCCCTAGTGTGTGTAGGATAATGTTAATGTGTGGGGATTGCTGGTCGGTGTGGACTCGGTGGGCTGAAAGGCCCATTTCCGCATTGTATCTCTAAATTAACCTAAACTAAAATCTATCAGCCTGAAGTGTGGACACTGTAAAACAGGAAAGAACTGATTTTTACACTGCTAGTTCCAATAAACAGGAATGTGGCCAGCTTCCAGCCTGGCTGGATTGTACTCTACAGTTCCCATTTGTTGACCCCCTGCTGTGAACTTCAGACTTCACTGATCAGCTTTACACTTCTCCTCCTGCATGGTCAAAAGGTGTCAAAGAAAATTGCCACATCTAGTTCTAAAACTGAGCCTAGAGAGAGGAGCGTATTGATGGTCAGATCCAGATCATGGGCTGGGGAGGCAGGAGTATGGCCGCATGTCCCGAGGTACAGTGAAAACCTTTTGTTGCATGATAACCAGTCAGCGGAAAGACAATACATGCTTACAATCAAGCCATTCACAGTGTAGATACATAGATACGTGATAAAGGAAATAATGTGAATAACGTTTAGAGCAAGATAAAGCCTGTAACTCTGATCAAAGATAGTCTGAGGGTCTAGTGAGGTAGATAGTAGTTCAGGACCACTTTCTAGTTGTTGGTAGGATGGTTCAGTTGCCTGATACCAACAGGGAAGACTGTTCCTGAATCTGAAGGTGTGCGTTTTCACAGGTGTACCTTTTGGGAGAGGGGAAAAGAGGGAGCGACTCATCCTTGATTATGCTAGTTAGCCATCATCAATGGGATACTGGTAAGTGGGTAATCAAGGCCGGGAGTGCAAGTTTGGTAAGTTAAGAGCCTGTCCCACTTACGCCACCTTTACAGGCGACTGCCGGCACCCATGATAGGTCGCCAACATTTTCAACGTGTTGAAAATTCAGCGGCGACCAGAAAGACATTACGACTCTTTGGAGACCGCTCACGACCGTACAGGCTGTACGGTCGTGAGAGGTCTCCTATGATCGTGAGTGGTCTCCAAAGAGTTGTAGCATCTTTCTGGTCGGCGCTGAATTTTCAACATTTTCACCTATCACGGGCGCTGGCAGTCGTCTGTAATGGTCGCGTAAGTGGGACAGGCTCTTAACGGGTTTAATGCTATGCAAGAGGACATGGGTGGGGCTGGGTAAAGCACTGGAAATTAGACTGTTGTTCATTGACTACAGCTCAGCATTCAACATCATCATCCCCTCCAAACTTATCACCAAATTCAGAGAATTGGATCTCTGCTCTTCCCTCTGCAATTCGATCCTCGATTTTCTCATCGGCATACCACAATCAGTGCAAATTGGCAACATTGCTTCCTCCTTGATACCAATCAGCACAGGGACAGCCCAGGTTCTGTTCTCAGCCCCCAGCTCTACTCGCTCTAGACCCATGAATGTGTAGCCAGGCACAGCTCCAACATCATCTTTAAATTTGCCCACAACACCACCATTGTTGGTTGAATAGCGAGTAATGATGAGTACAGGAGAGAGATTGAAAATCTGACCGAATGATGCTAGAACAACAATCTTGCTCTCAACATCAGCAAGACCAAGGCGCTTATTGTTGACTTCAGGAGGGAAAGCCAGTGGTCCATCAACCAGTCTTCATCGATGGGAAGGCGGTGGAGAAAGTTACCTGCTTCAAGTTCCTGGGCAAGTACTTCTTGAACCTGAAGAACCTTTCAGGCTCCTGTACCTTTGCCCTGATGGTTGTGGAGAAATGAGAACATGGCCAGAGTGGTGTGGGCCTTAGATTACGTTGGCTGCCTTTTTGAGATTGGCTCACCTTCAATGTTGAGGAGATCAGTACTTATGATGAACAAGGTAATGCTTACTTCTCTCTGTATTCTCCTTCGATCCTGGATGTTCAAGTTGCCGAAGTAGGCCGGGATGCAAACAGTCAATATGGTTTCTACCGTACATCTAAAGAAGTTCAATTGAGTGTACGTCAACATACCAAATCTCTTCCATCTTCAAAGGAAGTAGTAGAGGCATTGATGAGCGTTCTTTGTGATTGTATCAATGTTTATTCAGTTGCACTATGGACTTTGTTTTTGCCTCATTAGGGTTACTTTAGACTTTAGAGTTACAGCGTGGAGAAAGGTCCTTCGGCCCACCGAGGTCGCACCGACCAGCGATCACCCCATACACTTGCGCTATCCTACACACTAGGGACAATTTTATAGAAGCCAATTAACACACAAACCTGTACTTCTTTGGAGTGTGGGGGAAACTGGAGCACTCAGAGAAGATTGGAGAACATACAAACTCTGTACAGAGAGCACCCGTAGAAGGGATTGAATCCGGGACTCTGGCACTGTAAAGCAACAACTCTACCGCTGTTCCGCTATGCTGCCCTGCTAGTACTACAGTCACAAACTTATGGTGTCATTGATTATTATATATTTATCTGTGTTATTGTATAAACGGGCCTGTAAAGCTGCAGAAAGTAAGAATTTTGTTCTTCCAATGCCGGTATTAATGCCAATGAATCCCGTTTGACTCTCTTGATTCTTGACTCTTAACTAATAAAGGCAGTATCCACATCAGTACATGGACCCCTAGATTACATGCTCCTGCCTTGGGGGTAGACCTGACACTTTCACAAGCATGGCTGAAACTTTAATCTGCAACATTTAACTTCACTTTTTAATGTCTGCAGTCACAGCTTGAAATAATTTCAATATTATCCAAAAGGCACATTGGTAGAGTTGCTGCCTTACATCGCTAGAGACCCGGGTTCGATCCTAACTACGGGTGCTGTCTGTACGGACTTTGTACGCTCTCCCTGTAACCTGCGTGGGTTTTCCCCGGGTGCTCTGGTAGGCATAAAGGCTTGTAGGGTAAATGGCTTCGGTAAAATTATAAATTGTCCCCAGTGTGTAGGATAGTGCTACGATAGTGTACAGGGTGATAGCTGGTCAGCACGTTTCCGCGCTGCATCTCTAAAGTCTAAAGTATTGTGCAGAATATTTGTATTAATTTTTGCTGAGTGTGATGCAGCACCATCCAGTGGCAAGATGTAGCATGTAGCAACTTTGCTCAAAAATAACTTGTTTAAAACACTGAAACCGACAACATAAGTGTATTCCTGCTCCTGAGAGACGATTGTATTCAGGCCAGTGAATCAGCATAAAATGCAGTGGCTGAATTTAACTCCTTGCTGAGATTGGACAGCACAAGCCAGGGTTCCTCTGGCACAATAAACAGACTTCAACATCCCTTGTGACAAGCACCTGGCTCCAGCAGGTTTCCATGGAGCAACAGACAAAGTACTGGAGTAAGTCAGTGGGTCAGGCAGCATCTGTGGAGGGAACTGTCCGGCAACATTTCGGGTTGGGACCCTTCTTCAAATCCCGGTAGGAATGTTGTGCCAATTTCTGGTGCCGAGGGGAGGCATTGAATTGTGGACGCAGCCCATACCATCACACAAACCAACCTCCCTTACACTAACTCCATCTACACCTCAAGGCCAGCAGCATAATCAAGGTCGAGTCGCACCCCGGCCACTCCCTCTTCACCCCTCTCCCATTGGGCAAAAGGTATAGAAGTGTGAAAACGCACACCTCCGGATGCAGGGATTTCTGCCCAGCTGTTATCAGGTAACTGAACCATCATACCGCAAGCAGAGAGCAGCCCTGAACTACTATCGAACTATCTGTGATCGGACTTTACTGGCTTTACCTTGCACAAAACGTTATTCCCTTATCATGTGTCTGTACACCGAATGGCTCAATTGTAATCATCTATTTTCTTTCCACTGGCTGGTCAGCACGCAGCAAAAACTTTTCACTGCACCTTGGTACACGTATCACATCTCACAGCTTACTCTTCCACCGACTAACTTTGCAGATTTCAGGCAATTTGCTGAAGGGACTGGCGAGGAGAATCCTTTTCCCCTTGAGAAGTCATAGGATTATGGCGTAGGTTTCGACGCTGTAGGCCTTCGGAGAGCCAAGATTACAACCTCTGTCTGCATGATTTTTAGTTTAATTTAGAGATACAGCGCGGAAACAGGCTCTTCATCCCACCGCGTCCGCGCCAACCAGCGATCCCCGTACACTAACTAGGGACAATTTACAATTATACCAAGCCAATTAGCCTACAAATCTGTGTGGCTTTGGAGTGTGGGAGGAAACCGGAGCACCCGGAGAAAACCCACGCAGGTCACGTATAACATACGAGAACATGCAAACTCCATACAAACAAGTATCAGGATTGAACCTGGGTCACTGGAACTCTAAGGCAGCAATTCTACCGCTGCAGCACCGTACTCTGCTTGTGGTTGTACTCAGCCTTTCATCGCCAAATGAATACACCCGAAGAAGGGTCTCGACCCGAAACGTCGCCTATCTCCTTCGCTCCTTAAAAGCTGCTGCACCCGCTGAGTTTCTCCAGCTTTTTGTGTAACACCCGATTTAATTCCTTGATTGTCCTTGGATTTCCGTTCCCCCTCCCCCGAGGATACTGCGGCTCTTGCGAACAGGTTCTCTAATTATAACGCCGACATCTGCTGTGGAGAGACAACATATTGCCCATATTTTCTCTGTTTAGAATGCAGCCAAGATAATCAAGGACCATTTTTACCTGATCTTTTAGTTTGGTTTAGCTTAGAGATACAGCGTGGAAATAGGACCTTCATCCGACTAAGTTCGCACCGACCAGCGATCCCTGCACACTAACACTATCCACATTAGGGACAATTTACAATTTTACCAAGCCAATTAACCTGCAACCTGTGGAGTATGGTAGGAAAGCGGAGTACCCGGAGAAAACCCAAGCAGGTCATGGGGACTAATATGGGGTACTAACTCCCTGCAGACAGCACCCATAGTCAGAATTGAACCCGGGTCTCTGGCGCAGTAAGGCAGCAGCTCTACCACTGCGCCACCATGCCATCCACGATTGCTTGGAAGATGTCAGGGAAGTTAGAATTTTGCACTGGTTCTGCCCAGGATACTTCTGTAATCCAATCTCCAAGTGGCCAGTTTGAAGAAGGGTCCCAACCCAAAACATTACCTTTGTTTTCTTTCAGTGAGGGTGCCTGACCCTCTACGTTACTCCAGCACTTTGTGTTTTTTCTTGTAAACCAGCAATTGCAGTTTCTTGCGTCCACAGTTATCAAATATGCTTTCTTTCTCTGAAAGTTGAATTATTTTCCTTCCAAATGTTTTTCTCACTGCAAACCCCTGAAGTTTTAATGCCTCCAAAGATGGGAACCACAGACAAAGCAGGCTTAATGGAAATCAAGCGGGGCTCAGTTTATGTAGCTTGTGTGTAGGAAGGAACTGCAGATGCTGGTTTACACCAAAGATAGACACAAAAGGCTGAAGTGCGTCAGGCAACATCTATGGATTGAAGAAATCGGTGATGTTACGGATTGAGTCCCTTCTTCAGTCTGAAGAAGTGTCTCAACCTATTCCTTCTCTCCAGAGATGCTGCCTATCCGGCTGATTTACTCCAGCATTTTGTGTCTATCTTCAGTTTATGCAGTTCATGATCTGGCCCCGCTAGACTTGAACAAATAATCCCGCATTACTCAGTGTACGAGTACACGTAGTTCTGCTAAAACATATATTTGCATAATGCGAATTAGATACAACTTGATTCATAAATGAGTGGACCCTATTTGTATTGCACAGGCCAAATTGGTTATAACATGGGGGGAAAAGAGTGTTAGGGGCTAGAAAGTTTCAGATTTACCATAACAATGTTTTCTCGCAGGATTTTAAAAAAAGGTTTCAATTGGAAACTAGCAAACTACTTAACTGTTGCTTTGGAAAATGACACAGAAAAAAAGCTGACGGCAAGAAAATAGTCTAGAGGAAAAAAAAACTGTTTTCACGTAACTTCCCAGCAGTAATCAAACACCAGTGTCTCTTAAGCCTGTCGATTTCACCACAGGTAGTCATTGAACTTGACAAGCAATCACTTGTATTATACTGTGCCATGATTCTCTTATTAAACAATGTAAGGTACAGCCTTTATTATTTTTAGTTTGCAGACAAAAATAAGCTATTAAACTATTAAATTGTCATTGCGAATATGAATCTCTCTATCACCTAACCCCCTTTTCCCCTACTGATGCAATTATTTCTATTTAAAATGCAATCTTATTAATGCGACTAGTGCATAATAACAGGACTACCTGTATGGAGAGAACACTTGGCAATCACAGATACCATCTTTTGAACCCTGTCTGCCCTCTCGTAAGAAGTTGTAGCAACATCCGTACACCAGCACTCTCTTACACACTAGTGATAATTTAAATGTTTTACCAAAGCCAATTAACCTACAAACCTGTACGTCTTTGGAGTGTGGGAGGAAACCAGAGCACCCCGGGGAAACCACGTGGTCATGGGGAGAACGTACAGACTACGTGCTGACAGCACCGTAGTCAGGATCACAGCAAATCTACCGCTGCACCACCATGCCATTGAACCATTGAACAAACATTACACAACAATTTACCGGTTAAAAGATGTGAGAATTCAATGCACTGCATTGTTGTCACGGGAGGATGATCCTAAATATATCCAATGTTCCATGTGCTTTAAGGTGCCACCCAATCTGATTACCTGTTTGCTGTTTGTGGGGTCTTGTTGCCTATAAATCTGCTTGTGCGTTTCCCCATGTGGGCATGTAGAGATACTTAATTAGCTGCAGTGTTCTCAGGGGAATCTGAAAGGTCATGAAAGTTGCTAAATAAATTTGTTGAATCTATTTGCATCTGATTGTTTGAGTCAACCAGAAAGTGTTTTGGAAAGTTTCGGAAAAAATGCCAGTCATTTCCTTTTCCTTGATTTCCCTGATTCTCATGATCTCTCTGTCTAGTCACTATTTAGCCGAATCCCCACATGAAAAGCTATGCAACCGTCCAAAAAGAAGAGGTTGAAAAAGACACTAGTAAACACTTGCATTTACGTACCTCTTTTGACACATTTACACATCCTAAATGCTTCACAGAAAAATTACCAGCAAATTGCCCTGAATCAAATGTGGGGTGAGGGTAGGGGCAGAGGCTACAGAGAGCTTATCCGAATGTTTGCTGAAAAGTGTGATTAGTTTAGTTTAGTTTAGAGATATAGCATGGAAACAGCCCATCTGACCACCACAACCACTCATCAACAATCACTTTCTCATCCACTCCATGCACATGATGGACAATTTACAGAAGGCAATTAACTTGCACGTCTTTGGGATGTGGGAGGAAAGCCATGTGACCACAGGGAGAACGTGCGAACTCCACCCAGGATCGAACCCGGATCTTTGGCAGTGAGGCAGCGGCTCTACTTTAGACTTTAAACTTTAAAGATACACCTGCCGAAACAGGCCCTTCAGTCATCAAGTCTGCGCCGACTGGCGTTCACCCCATACACTAACACTATCCCACACACTAGAGACAATTTACAATCTTACCGGAGCCAATTAACCTACAAACCTGCACGTCTTTGGAGACTGGGAGGTAACCAGAGCACCCTGACGGTCACGGGGAGAACGTACAAACTCCGTACAGACAGCACCCGTAGTCAGGATTGAACCCAGGTGTTTGGCGCTGTAAAGCTGCAACTCTACCGCTGCGCCACCGTGCCACCATGCCACCTGCTATGTGAGTTTTGAGAGAGATTCTTAAAGTAGGAGTGGTGAAGGGAGAGGGAGATTTGGGGGGTAATTTCTGGTTTTGTACTGAAGATGACTGAAGGCACCGGGGAAAGGATACATAAGAAATGCTGCCCAGGTGGAGAACATCAGGAAGAAAGAAAATAGACTGAAACAATGAAATGTTTAAACTGTCAGCTTTCCAGAAAAGATAGGCGTTCAGGTTCAGCAAGCACGGGATGAGGTGCAGAGGCACAGGGGAAAGCTCAGAAGCCCTGATGACTGGAGAGTGTCGGAGGAGGGGGCCGCTGGTGGGGACGGACGCGAGGAATGGGCCGGTATGAGGTGTTGCCTCCAGCATCTTCAAGGTCGTCTGCAGGAGGTTCCCCCGTGACAAGAGGCGGTCGGTCGGGCGAGGAGAGGGACGTCAGGTCTCGGGCCTGCAGCAGCCTGGGGCGTACCTGGATCGGGTGCACTCCAGTACTTCCAGCACCTGGACTGGACTTTGGACTGTTTTTGTGTAAACGGCGTCAAAATATGTCAACTGTGCAAAAAGGACTTCACTGTCCTGTGCAAACGTGGCAGTAAAAAACCGTTGACATTGGCAACAGAGTTTTGCTTTGGCTAAAATGCACAGAATTTGAGGTAGATCAGAAGAACATTTGAATAATTTTGACTGGAGGCAGTGCCTGCAGAAGTACAGTGGCTTGCAAAAGTATTCATACCCCTTGAACTTTTCCACATTTTGTCACGTTACAACCACAAATGTAAATGTATTTTCTTGGGATTTTATGTGATAGACCAACACAAAGTGGCGCATAATTGTGAAGTGGAAGGAAAATGATACATGGTTTTCACATTTTTTTTACAAATAAAAAACTAAAAAGTGGGGCGTGCAAAAGTGTTCAGCCCCCTTTACTCTGATATCCCTAAATAAAATCCAGTGCAACCAATTGCCATCAGAAGTCACCTAATTAGTAAATAGAGTCCACCTGTGTGTAATCTAATCTCAGTATAAATACAGCTATTCTGTGAAGGCCTCAGAGGTTTGTTAGAGAACATTAGTGAACAAACAGCATCATGAAGCCCAAAGAACACACCAGACAGGTCAGGGATAAAGTTGTGGAGAAGTTTAAAGCAGGGTTAGGTTATAAAAAAATATCCCAAGCTTTGAACATCTCACGGAGCACTGTTCAATCCATCATCCAAAAATGGAAAGAGTATGGCACAACTGCAAACCTAATAAGACATGGCCATCCACCTAAACTGACAGGCTGGGCAAGGAGAGCATTGATCAGAGAAGCAGCCAAGAAGCCCATGGTAACTCTGGAGGAGCTGCAGAGATCCACAGCTCAGGTGGGAGAATCTGTCCACAGGACAACTATTAGTCGTGCACTCCACAAATCGGGCTTTTATGGAAGAGTGGCAAGAAGAAAGCCATTGTTGAAACAAAGCCATAAGAAGTCCCATTTGCAATTTGCCACAAGCCATGTGGGGGACACAGCAAACATGTGGAGGAAGATGCTCTGGTCTGATTATTTCAAAACTGAGGTTTTTGGCCTAAATGCAAAACGCTATGTGTGGCGGAAAACTAACACTGCACATCACCCTGAACACACCATCCCCACTGTGAAACATGGTGGTGGCAACATCATGCTGTGGGGATGCTCTTCAGCAGGGACAGGGAAGCTGGTCAGAGTTGATGGGAAGATGGATGGAGCCAAATACAAGGCAATCTTGGAAGAAAACCTGTTAGAGTTTGCAAAAGACTTGAGACTGGGGCGGAGGTTCACCTTCCAGCAGGACAACGACCCTAAACATACAGCCAGAGCTACAATGAAATGGTTTAGATCAAAGCATATTCATGTGTTAGAATGGCCCAGTCAAAGTCCAGACCTAAATCCAATGGAGAATCTCTGGCAAGACTTGAAAATTGCTGTTCACAGATGCTCTCCATCCAATCTGACTGAGCTTGAGCTATTTTGCAAAGAAAAATGGGCAAAAATTTCAGTCTCTAGATGTGCAAAGCTGGTAGAGACATACCCCAAAAGACTTGCAGCTGTAATTGCAGCGAAAGGTGGTTCTACAAAGTATTGACTCAGGGAGCCTGAATAGTTTTGCACACCACACTTTTCAGTTTTTTATTTGTGATAAAATTTGGAAACCATGTATCATTTTCCTTCCATTTCACAATTATGCACCACTTTGTATTGGTCTATCACATAAAATCCCAATAAAATACATTTACGTTTGTGGTCGTAACGTGACAAAATGTGGAATAGTTCAAAGGGTATGAATACTTTAGCAAGCCACTGTAGCAGTTTCAGGAGCCAAAGGGCGGCACGATGGCACAACGGTAGAGTTGTGGCCTTACCGCGCTTATAGCACCAGAGGCCGGGGTTCGATCCCACTATGGCTGCCGTTTGTACAGGATTTGTTCGTTCTCCCCGTGACCACGTGGATTTTCTCCGAGATCTTCGGTTTCCTCCAAAGACGTGCAGATTTGTAGGTTAATTGCCTTGGTATAAATGTAAATTGTTCCCCGTGTGTGTCGTGTCGTGCGGGGATCACTGGTCGGTGCGGACTCGGTGGGCTGAAGGGCCTATATCCGCGCCGTATCTCTAAACTAAATTATTAAACTAAGTAGATAATCGTGGTGAGGCTGGAGATACAATCTTACCCCAGGCTCAGCCCATTTCCCCTACGAGCGTGGTTGGAGAGAAAGCTGAGAGATGGGTTTATGTTGTGGCCACAGAGGATGTCTCATTCTCCCTGCAGGAAACTGTGGCTCAGCCAGCGGCACAACCTGTGACAGTCACACCACAAGCTACAAGTGAGCAAATCATCACGCCTCTGACACAGACTGCTGATCAGCTGTGACATTATGGGGGGGGTGAGGGGAGAAGGAAGAGGGATTATATTGAATACTTTTGCAAACGTTGTCAGCGCCCTTTATTCTTGCATACTTGTGGGCGTCACAGCGGTAGAATTGCTGCCTTACCACGTCATAGACCCGGGTTTGATCCTGACTACAGGTGCTATCCTTTAACCATATAACCATATAACAATTACAGCACGGAAACAGGCCCTCTCGGCCCTTCCAGTCCGTGCCGACCATTTGTTTTCCCCTAGTCCCATCTACCTGCACTCAGACCATACCCCTCCATTCCCTTCACGTCCATATACCTATCCACTTTACTCTTAAATGTTAAAATCGATCCTGCCTCCACCACTTCTGCTGGAAGCTGATTCCACACAGCCACCACCCTCTGAGTAAAGAAGTTCCCCCTCACGTTACCCCGAAACCTCTGTCCCTTAATTCTCATGTCATGCCCTCTTGTTTGAAATTTCCCTACCCTCAATGGGAAAAACGTATCCACGTCAACTCTGTCTATCCCTTTCATCATTTTAAAGACCTCAATCAAGTCCCCCCTTAACCTTCTGCGCTCCAAAGAATAAAGACCTAACTTGTTCAACCTTTCTCTGTAACATAGTTGCTGGAACCCTGGCAACATTCTAGTAAATCTCCTCTGTACTCTCTCTATTTTGTTGACATCCTTCCTATAACTAGGCGACCAAAATTGTACACCATACTCCAGAATTGGTCTTACCAATGCCTTGTACAATTTTAACATTACTTCCCTACTCCTATATTCAATGCTCTGATTTATAAAGGCCAGCACACCAAAGGCTTTCTTTACCACCCTATCTACATGCGATTCCACCTTCAGGGAACTATGCACAGTTATTCCTAGATCCCTCTGTTCCACAGCATTCCTCAATTCCCTACCATTTACCATGTACGTCCTATTTTGATTTGTCCTGCCAAGATGTAGCACTTCACACTTATCAGCATTAAACTCCATCTGCCATCTTTCAGCCCACTTTTCCAAATGGCCCAAATCTCTCTGTAGACTTTGAAAATCTACTTCATTATCCACAACACCACCTATCTTAGTATCATCTGCATACTTACTTATCCAATTTTCCACCCCATCATCCAGATCATTGATGTACATGACAAACAACAGTGGACCCAACACAGATCCCTGAGGCACCCCACTGGTCACCGGCTTCCAACCTGACAAACAGCCATCCACCATTACTCTCTGACATATCCCATTCAGCCACTGTTGAATCCATCTTGCTACTCCGCCATTAACACCCAAAGATTGAACCTTCTTAACCAACCTTCCATGGGGAACCTTGTCAAAGGCCTTACTGAAATCCATATAGACAACATCCACTGCTTTACCCTCATCAATTTCCCTAGTTACCGCTTCAAAAAATTCAAGAAGGTTTGTCAAACATGACCTTCCAGGCACAAATCCATGTTGACTGTTCCTGATCAGACCCTGTTTATCCAGATGCTTATATATATTATCTCTAAGTATCCTTTCCATTAATTTGCCCACCACTGACGTCAAACTAATAGGTCTATAATTGCTAGGTTTATTCTTTGAACCCTTTTTAAACAATGGAACAACATGCGCAGTACGCCAATCCTCCGGCACTATTCCCGTTTCTAATGACATTTGAAATAGTTCTGTCATAGCTCCTGCTATTTCTACACTAACTTCCCTCAATGTCCTAGGGAATATCCTGTCAGGACCTGGAGACTTATCCACTTTTATATTTTTCAAAAGTGTCAGTACTTCTTCCTCTTTGAATCTCATAGTTTCCATATCTACTCTACTCTTTCCCCTTAACTCACCGAGTTCAATATCCTTCTCCTTGGTGAATACCGAAGAAAAGAAATTGTTCAATATCTCCCCCATCTCTTTTGGCTCTGCAGATAGCTGTCCATTCGGTTCTCTAATGGTCCAATTTTATCCCTCGTTATCCTTTTGCTATTAACATAGCTGTAGAAACTCTTTGGGTTTACTTTCACCTTTCTTGGCCAAGGAACCTCATATCTTCTTTTAGCCTTCCTAATTTCCTTCTTAAGATTCTTTTTACATTCTTTATACTCCTCTAGCACCTCATTTACTCCATGCCTCCTATAATTATTGTAGATATCTCTCTTTTTTCGAAACAAGTGTCCAATTTCCCTTGAAAACCATGGCTCTTTCCAATTTTTACTATTTCCTTTCAACCTAACAGGGACATAAAGATTCTGTACTCTTACAATTTCCCCTTTAAATGTCCTCCATTTCTCTTCTACATCCTTCCCATGAAACAAAGTGTCCCAATTCACTCCTTTAAAATCCTTACGCATTCCCTCAAAGTTAGCCTTTCTCCAATCAAAAATCTCTACCCTAGGTCCAGTTCTGACTCTCTCCATAATTATATTGAAACTAATGGTATTGTGATCACTGGTCCCGATGCTCACCAACGCATACCTCCGTCACCTGACCTGCCTCATTTCCTAACAGGAGGTCCAGCACTGCCCCTTCTCTGGTCGATACCTCTATGTACTGCTGCAAAAAACTATCCTGCACACATTTTACAAACTCCAAACCATCCAGCCCATTTACAGAATGTGTTTCCCAGTCTATTTTTGGAAAATTGAAATCTCCCACAATCACTACCTTGTGCTTACTACTAATATCTGCTATCTCCTTACATATTTGCTCTTCCAATTCACGCTCCCCATTTGGCGGTCTATAATACACCCCTAAAAGTGTTGCTACACCGTTCCCACTTCTCAGTTCCACCCAAATAGCCTCCCTAGACGAGCCCTAGCACTGCTGTAATATCTTCTCTGACAAGCAATGCAACACCTCCCCCTCTGGTCCCTCCAATTCTATCACACCTGAAACAACGAAATCCTGGAATATTTAGTTTCCAATCACAGCCCTCCTGCAACCATGTTTCACTGATTGCCACAACATCATATTTCCAGGTGTCAATCCAGGCTCTAAGTTCGTCCACCTTACCTACAATGCTCCTAGCATTAAAATATACACATTTTAGAAACCCACCATCCCTTATTCTCGGTCTATTATCTTTTTCATCTTTCTCGCCTACATTTTGGATCCGAGTGCTTCCCTTCTCTGCCTCTTGCCCCACACCCTGACCCCTAGCCCCCCCTACCCGAGTCCCTCCCCCCAGCCTTTCTAGTTTAAAGTCTCCCCAGTAGCCTTTGCAAATCTCCCTGCCAGGATATTGGTCCTCCTCGGGCTCAAGTGCAACCCGTCCTTTGTGTACAGATCATGCCTTCCCCAAAAGAGGTCCCAGTGATCAAGAAACTTGAATCCCTGCCCACTGCACCAGTCCCTCAGCCACGCATTTATCCTCCACCTCATTTCATTCCTACTCCCACTGTCATGCGGCACAGGCAGTAATCCTGAAATCGTTACCCTTTTGGTCCTTCTCCTTAACTTTCCCCCCAACTCCCTAAATTCTCCCTTCAGGACCTCATCACTTTTTCTGCCTATGTCATTGGTACCTATGTGTACCACAACATCAGGCTCCTCTCCCTCCCTTATCAGAATCTTTTGTACACGTTCTGACACATGCGAGACCCTGGCACCAGGGAGGCAAACTACCATCCGGGACTCCCGACTGCGTCTACAGAATCGCCTATCCGACCCCCTAACTATAGAGTCCCCTATTACAATTGCCCTCCTCTTTTTGCTACCCTTCTGAGCATCAGGGCCGGTCTCTGTGCCGGAGGCCCGGCCGCTGTTGGTGCCCCCAGCTAGGCTGTCCCCTCCAATCGTACTCAAACCCGAGTACCTATTTTCCAGGTGTACGGTCACAGGGGTACTCTCTAGCCCCTGCCTCTGCCCCTTGCCCTTCCCAACCGTGACCCACTTGTCTGCCTCCTGTGGTCTGGGAGTGACTACCTCACTGTAGCTCCTCTCTATTACCTCCTCACTCTCCCTGAGGAGACGGAGGTCATCGAGCTGCTGCTCCAGGTTCCTAACACAGTCCTTTAGGAGCCCCATCTCAACACACCTGGCGCAGATGTGGACGTCTGGAGGGCTATCAGATTCCCTGACCTCCCACATCTGACATCCAGAACAGTACACTGCCCTTGCCTTCATACTGCCCCCCCCTACACAAGATACAACAGCAACACAAATACAAAGATGCCTTCCCCCACTTTTGATGCCTTCCCCCACAGTGGGAACCATTGTGGGAGGGATGTTTTCATGTTTATTGTTAAATTCTTTAATGTTGTGTCTTATGTTTATTTGTGTGCTGCAATGGCAAGTTAAATTTCACTGCACCAATTGGTGTATGTGATAATAAATGTCCTTTGTATCTGTACGGAGTTAATTGGCTTGGTATAAAATAGTAAGATTAAACGAGAACTTACCAAGTTTGAAGTTTGATCTTTATTTTATGAGGAGTTGCGATGAGGGATTTCGCGAAGACCCCGCCAGCACGCATGCGCGACATTCTTCAAAGCAGCGGTGTGGAATCACAGAACACATCATGGAAGGAGATAGTAAGATTAATAAAGTAGAACATACCAGTTAACGTTATGATAAAGGGTTGGGAGCGGAGGGCACGAAATCCCTCATCGCAACTCCTCATAAAATAAAGATCAAACTTCAAACTTGGTAAGTTCTCGTTTAATCTTACTATTTTACTTCGGAGTCACGTGAGTGACTTCGTGAAGACTTCAAAGCTTCTGTGATTTCACGCCCTGGACAACATCCATGCTATCACACTGCCGCAATACTGATGGAGGAAGTTGGTTAATGCATTCCAGACTGAACAGACTGTAAAATAATGCATATTTATTAAAACAAAGAATAACAAATCAAAACCCCTACTCGGGGAGTAATAATTCACGGAGCGGCTCTCAGCACGGCATCCGCGAATGTAGCGGGGGCGACCACCGGTTTATTGTAAAACCTCTGGAAGTCGATTCACTGGCCCAGCCCGCGGTGGCGAGGATGTGGTCCATGGGCACCTCCATGGCCCTCGCCGCTGATGTGGATGCAGACCTGGTAGAGTGAGATTTTAAAATGTTAGTATCGATACCAGCTGCACCCAATATCACCCTGAGCCACCTGGCGATAGTCTGCACAGTCACCCGGTGATGTAGTTGTTTGTGGCTGATGAGGAGACCCTGCTCCATCTTCCGGATGATCCGAGTTGTTCGGATGTAATAGCGGAGATGGGTGGCTATGCATAGGGTGGCATCAGAGGGGTACGCTCGGAATTCCAACTGCAGCCCAGAAGACCCAGGCCTATCGTGCTTCAGCAGGTCGTCGACAAAGAAAATCACCTTTGCAGGAGTGGAGACCATACGGGCCAGCCGAAGCTTGTGTAAGGCCTGGACTCGTTGAGCTGAAGTCAGTGCCATCAGCATCACCACTTTAAGGGTGAGCTTGTCAAGAGGTAGTCCTGTCATAGGGGACCAGTTGCGTAGTAGTGTAAGTACTACCCCCACATCCCATGTGATGTTGTATCGGGGTCGTGGAGGGTTGGTGTTGAACACTCCCCTCAGAAATGTGGACACCAGATGGTGCGTGCCCACACCTATATTCAGGTATGAGGAGAGCGCACTCCTGGCGCTGTTGATGGCACTGTAGCTGAGACCCTCATCGTAATGAAGGCCTGCTAGGAATTCCAGGATGTCAGGGATCGTGGCAGAGTGGTAGGTGGTGTTCGTTCGGGAGCAGTAGGCCTCCCATTTCCTGATCAGGGTGAGGTACTGCTGCCGGGTTGATGCTCTGCACGATGCTGAAATGAGGTCCATTGCCCTAGGCGATATGCCGGCCTCCATGAGCGGCCGCTTCAGAAACTGCAAGCCAACAGGTTTAAGTGACCATGACACAGGTGACTTTCCCCCGTTATGGGGTGAGTAAGCAAAGTGGGGCTTTTAGCAATTTGGACCCACGGACGTATTATTATGTGGAGAACCACTGGGTACCATGGCTGTGTGAGCCAGTCGGGTATGATCAAGATGCCTGAAGCAGAATCCAGTTGTATTTTCCGCAATACCCAACATGAGGCAGAATGGGGGAAATGCGTAGTAGAACCATTTCCCCCAATGGAGTGAAAAGCATCCATAGCTACTGCCCCAGGGTCCGGTTCCCAAGACACATACGTTGGTATCTGATGGTTCAACCTGGACGCAAAAAGTCACTATCTGGTGTACCAAAGTTAGCTATAATTTGAGCAAATATTTTGGGGTGCAACATCCACTCGATGTTATCATTGAACACTCGTGACCTGGTGTCTGCCACGGTGTTGAGCTTCCCATGTAGATAGGTCGCTGTAATCCAAATATTTCTCGCAATACACCAGTGCCCAATTGTGTGTGCCAATTCGTCACAAGATGATTTATGTAAGCCACCACCGTGGTATTATCTATTTGAAGGCGGACATGCACATGCTGTAAAGTGGTGCAGTATGCCCTGAGACCATGGAAAGCCCCAAGCATCTCCAAATAATTTATCCCGTGTGTCTGAAGGAGGGTAGACTCGTGAGGATCCCATCTGCCACCACAACTAGACATGGTGTCAGTTGCACCCCAGCCTTGAGCGCTTGCGGCAGTTTGTAACACGACTGATGGGTTGCTAAGAATGATGGGTTTGTAACACGCACTAATATTGTGGACCCACCACTGTAGCTCAGTTTTAGCATTAATTGGCAGCCGAATTGGCCTGTCAAAGTGCCCAGCATTTGCTTTTAATGCTGAAATCTTTGCTCTTTGTAAGTTTTGATAGTGCAGTGGTCCGAATTGCGCAGCTGGAAATGTGGCCACCAGTTTCCCAATTACCTTGGCAGTATGTCTGATGGTCGGCACCCTGGCGCAAGCAAGGCTGATGCATGCATCGGTGATATCTGATGCTTTGTTGGGTGGGATAGTGATTATCATTCGGTTGGTGTCAATAGTGAAGCCCAGATAGTCCATGATTTGAGATGGGGTGAATTTGGATTTGTCTCGATGGGTAACAAACCCTAATGTCTCGAATAAAGATTTGGCCGCTGTGACTGCCAGCTCCGCCAATTGGAGGGTTTGTCCCACTATTAGTATATCGTCCAAGTATGCCATGACAATATAATTCTGTTGCCTGAGGATAGCCAGGATTGGTTTGACTATTTTGGTAAACAGTCTAGGGGCTGTGGTTAAACCATTGGGCAAAGCTTCATATTGCCATAACTGTCCCTTCCAGACAAATTTTAAGAATTTCCTATGGGATTCTGTGATGGGGACTGTATAGTATGCATCTTTTAGATCAATGCAAGCTATAAAGTACCCCTGAACCAATAGCTGCTTAGCTGTTTCAAAGGTGTCCTTTTTGAAATGGGTATATTGTACAAAAGTGTTCAGATGAGTTAGGTTAATGATGATCCGACAATATTTCCGCATGTCCTTGCTCGATCTCTTTTTGAGAGAGCGCAAATTGGCGATGGGGTACATGCCGTGTAGGGGGAAGTGTACCGTTAATAAACTCTATAACATAACCCTGAACGCTTTGTAAAATAAAAGAATCGGCAGTTATTGCATCCCATGTACCACGGAATGCCCGCAACCGTCCCCCTACGTGTGAAGGTACCATTGCTACTTTCTTAGTAGATCCAGACCCCCTTACCTCCATGGTCAACGGCGGGTTCTGGGGTATGGTGGTTTGGGGGGACGTTGTGTGGCTTGTCGTGGCGGAGGCCGCATTTTCCAGGCAGGCCTCAGAGGGCCTTGCCCTAAAAAAGGGGTCTGCTGTTGGGGTACTGGCGGTGGATTAGCCCGAGGTGTCCTATCCGGTGGATGAGGTTTCCAAGATGGATACGGCGGTTTCCGATAGGCGTATGCCCTTGAGGAAGGTGGCTTCATAAGGCCGACGGCTTTGGCCTCCTCGTCCATCTCTTTGACCTTTTTCGGCTGGCCTTCCCCGAACAGCTGATGCGGTGGAGGCGTGGTGGAGGTACGGCATAACCCTGCGAATTTGGGGTTAAGGGTGGGCCGGATGGAGCTCTTTCACAGTTTATTTCGAACTGAGCATTGCAGAGTAAAGCCAGTGCATCCTGCTGGTCACTAGTCACGTTCTCCCCATCGAGGGTCCTGGTGTACGCCGTGATACCCGTTGATAGAAGTTTGAGGACTTTCTGGAGGCGGGCGTCCTGACCTCTAGCGGTATTACTCAAATTCCCCCAAATTTGAGCATTGACCATGGGGACATTCAGGTTAACGCAATTCTCCGGCGGCTTGAATTTGTCCAAGGTGTCGTTGAGGACCCATTCCGCACCTGTTCCCCCAACCGTTTCCCGGATGCCGCCGGCGTTGAAACCAGCTCCGGAGAAGTTTCCCGCGGACCCATAGAAGTCCTGCGGCTTTTGGAAAGTTTTCCTTTCCCTTTTCCGTCCATCTTTCCCTGCAGGTAGAAACAGAAAATCCTACCTGCAAACCAGCTTGAAGTTGGTACACTTACCTGTGCCGGTTCTTTTTGAAGGAGCTGTGGAGAGAGCGCACTCCCTCCCAGCTGGTTGATAGCAAATGCGAGCGACGATATGTCGCGCATGCATGCTGGCGGGGTCTTCACGAAGTCACTCACGTGACTCCGAAGTAACATGTTAAATTGTCCCTAGTGTGTGTGAGGTTGTGTTGATGTGCGGGGATCGCTGGTCGGTACGGACTCAGTGGACCAAGGGGCTGTTTCCATGCTGCATCTCTGAACTAAACTAAACTACTTGTACTGTATGCAAACACAGAATGTCCTGTACCAAGTACACGTGACAATAAAGTATCAATCAAAATGATGGCGCTGTGTAATAAAGTGAGACGTAGACAAACTGTTTACCTGTAGTGTTCCTCCTGCAGTGTTTGTGTGACGATGCCATAGTCTCTGTTAAATTGAGCCTTTATGTTCTGGATGTCCGCTGCCAGCTGTGACTGTGCTTCTTTCATTTCTCGGAGCTCCTCCAGGACTGCGGGCAGCTTGCTGTGCTCCCTCTCCAGGGAGCTGGACTTTGGGCTGGCCGTGTCTTTGATGCCAAAGTCGGAGTTGCCGTTGCTGTCCCCGGAGACGCTGGGGCTGGAGGCCTCGTCGTCGCTGCCATACTTGGCCTTGGATACCAGCACTGCGCTGCCACTCAGGGCCCTGTGGCCGGCGTCCCGCTGGAAGTCCTCCATGGAGTTCTTTAGCTGGGCGATGTTGTCGGCGCTGCCGAACTTGTTGCGGATCAGGTTGGCGATCTCCCGCGGTTTGTTGAAGACGAAGGCCGGCGGGGTCAAGGTGACCCCCGGGAGCCCGCGGCCGCCCTCCACGCTCGGAGCCACCGCCAGCCTCACCGTGCTGCTGCTCACCTCCCTCACGTTCTGCTGCGAGCCCCTCAGCCCCTCCTTGGAGTGCCGCATCCCGTTCAGCTCAGCCTCCTTCAGCTTGCGGTGGTAGTGGTCGAACTTCTTCTGCAGCTGGGCGATGCTGTGGGCCGACTTCTGGTTCTTCTTCTCGAAGACCTGTTTGACGCGGCGAGCCTGCTGCTTGTCGGCGCTGCTCACCAGCTTCAGGTACTCAGTCACGTTGGCGTCCCGCTGCTCCTGCTCCACCCGCAGCTGCTCCGTCACCTTCAGCACCTTCTGTTTCAGCTTGTCTGCCGTCAGGCGGTCGCTCTGCAGCTCCAGCAGCCCGTCAGTCACGCTGAGGTGCAGGTTGGTGTCCGAGCCCCCCCGCCTCAAGTTCCCTGGCAGAGCGAGGTTGCTCATATCCGAGCGGTCGGCCTGCAAGATCAAGAAGGACGGGTCAGCAACACAAGTCATGTACAATGGTACAGTACTTTATTTGTCACCTGTACTGAGGTACAGTGAAATTCATTTTTGTATACAGTTCTGTACAAGTATCACCATACATAAGCACTTAGATACATCATAGACAAGCACGGCGGCGCAGCGCAGAGTTGCTGCCTCACAGCGCCAGAGACCCAGGTTCCATCCAGACTACGGGTGCTGTCTGTACGGAGTTTGTATGTTCACCCTGTGACCTGCATGGATTTTCTCCGACATATTCGGTTTCCTCCCACCCTCCAAAGACATACAGGTTTGTGGGTTAACTGGCTTGGTATAAATGTAAATTGTCCCTAGTGTGTGTGGGATAGTGTGAAGGTGCAGGGATCGCTGGTCGATGCAGACTCGGTGGGCCGAAGGGCCTGTTTCTGCGCTGTATGGAAACTTAGAAAAATATGTGCAGGAATAGGCCATTCGGCCCTTCGGGTCAGCACCGCCATTCAATATGATCATGGCTGATCATATAAAATCAGTACCTCGTTCCGGCTTTTTCCCCGTATCCCTTGATTCATTTAACCCAAAGAGCTAAACTAATTTAAACTAAGCATCTCAGGTGTAATACAACTGCATAGTAGCAGTATACTGAGACAGTGTACAGAGTTGCCAGTTTGGCACCATTTTAAAGTACCAGTTGTTGTAAGTGCGGGGATCCTGACCTGACCATGAAGGTCTGTTGTTCTGACGGCATTGTAGGGCCGGCCTGGCCAAGCGTAGCCCTGGTGTCCTCCGCCGCTGCTCCACCACTGTAGGCCGCGTGCGGTCCACGTGCTCGGCCTCTTGGAGCGGTGCCCGGTCCAGCCGAGCCCCAGGCTGTTGCAGGGCCTCCAGCGGCCCACTCCCCCGCCGATGCAATGCACTCCCTCCCGCTGTCGGTCTGCTCACTGACCCCCCAGGTGAGTTCCCATTTGTCCTCAATCTAAGCTCAAAGTCATGGAAGCTGAGTGCCAGTGGCACTAGGGCCACAGCAGCACCAGGGACTGGGCTCCTGGACCCTGGTGCCGCCAGAGACCAGACTTTGGGACCCTGGGGGCACGAGGACCCTCTCAACAGCTGAATCTGGACCCCGGTACCACAGTACCCTGACGGCACCAGGAACCCGGCAACACAAGGACCCCAGCAGATCCCAGGACCCTGGTGACATGGTGGACTGGACCCTTGGACCATAGCAGAACCAGGACTGCCACGGCATTATGAACCATACCGCAGTACCATGGCCCATCGTGAACAGGAACCTAGGACCCTGGCCACAGTATGGACCAGGCCCCAGGGGGTCCTTGGTGGCACTATGGTCTGGACCCTACGACCCTGGCTACACAATGGACCCAACCCCAGGACCACGGCAGCTCCCGCTGTGTCAGAAGGAGATGCTCTCAGGTTTGCTCTCAACATTCAACCCACTGTCCAGCCTGACCTCCAAGGAACTCTGCTGTACTTCCAACGTGGCAAATACCCTCTCTCCAAGTGAGGCCCAATATTTCTCCATCACTCCGTCCATCACGGAAACAGTGGTTACAGCACTGCCTTCTTGCTGAAGGGACTCACTTTAAAGCTCTCACTTTCCTCCTCTCCTCGCTTGCAATCCGGCTGCCTAACACTCTCCTTATCTCTAAAGGTTCTCGTCACCCTCGCTTTCCACCCTACACTCCCCTTACATGGCACCCAACCTCCCCTCTCCCAACCCCACCCTGCTCCTCTCCTCCCCTTGCCCTCCCGTTTCCATCTCACTTGGTGAAACTTTCCTCCCCCCTCCACTTCTCCTCTTCCCACACTCCCTCTTGTCCCCATATTCCTTCTGCACACACCCCCTACCCCATGTTAAGTTCCCTCATGAATAATTATACCTGCTGCAGACCAGGTCTACCCTCCCAGAACTCCTTTCACTTTCCTTCTCCAAAACACTGCTGAAATCTCACTCATACAAGCCTCGGATCAGTCCTCCTATTATATGCTCCTAGTTTAGTTTAGTTTATTGTCACATGTACCAAGGTACAGTGAAAAGCTTTTGTTGCGTGCTAACCAGTCAGCGAAAAGACAATACACCATTACAATCGAGCCGTCCACAGGGTACAGATACATGATAAAGGGAATAACGTGAATAACTTTTAGTGCAAGATAAAGTCCAGATAAATCCGATCAAAGATAGACCAATGGTCTCCAACGAGGTAGATAATAGCTCAGAACTGCTCCGCTGGTTGCGGTAGGATGGTTCAGTTTCCTGATAACAGCTGGGAAGAAACTGTTCCTGAATCTGAAGGTGTGCGTTTTCACACGTCTATATCTTTTGCCCAATGGGTGAGGGGAGAAGAGGGAGTGACCGGAGAGCGACTCGTCCTTGATTATGCTGGTGGTCTTGCCAAGGCAGCGTGACGTGTAAATGGAGTCAATGGAAGGGAAGTTGGGTCTCAGATTAACACTGGCCCAGCTGGTAGGGCAGCCATTTTACAGCTACTGTGGGCCAAGTTCAATCCTGACCACTGGTAATACCTGTGCGGAGTTTGCATGTTCTCCCTGTGACCACTTGTGCTCCCACTGAGGCACTCCAGTTTCCTCCCAAACCACATGTGGGTGGATTGGTTAACTGGATGCAGTAATTTACCCGACATGGCAGTATCTGGAGAGAGTTGAAGGAAATGTGGACAGAATAGGGCGACACGAGTTGCTGCCTTACAGAGCTTACAGCACCAGAGACCCGGGTTCGATCACGACTACGGGTGCTGTTCATACGGGGTTTGTACGTTCTCCCCATGTCTGTGTGGGTTTTCTCCGAGATATTCGGTTTCCTCCCACACTCCAAAGCTGTACAGGTTTGTAGGTTAATTGGCTTGATATAAATGTAAATTGTCCCTAGTGTGTGTAGGATAGTGTTAGTGTGCTGGGATCGCTGGTCGGCGAGGGCTCGGTGGGCTGAAGAACTGGTTTTCATGCTGTATCTCTAAACTAAACTAAGTAGATATGGGGAGCATAACCATATAACAATTACAGCACGGAGACAGGCCCTCTCGGCCCTTCCAGTCCGTGCCGACCATTTGTTTTCCCCTAGTCCCATCTACCTGCACTCCATTCCCTTCACGTCCATATACCTATCCACTTTACTTTTAAATGTTAAAATCGATCCTGCCTCCACCACCTCTGCTGGAAGCTCATTCCACACAGCCACCACCCTCTGAGTAAAGAAGTTCCCCCTCACGTTACCCCAGCATGTAGGAGGAAATCAGATTGCACCGAGAGATAATACTGACTCAATGGGCTGAAATGGCCTATGTCAGAAAGAGAACCCAAATGAATTATTCTTAAGATTTATGATTCAGCAGATTACATTTATGGACTAAATATATCAATTCTTCATCTAATGGATTCAGTATATCAAAGGGACAGAAATTTTCCCTTAGAGGCTAATAAATCTCAAACAATATTATTGCCATGCATTTTTTCTGACAATTTATACGAGGAGCAGAAAACCTAGTGCTAAACTATGACAGGAATTAAATTATGTGGACTATCGTGTTTGAACATTAGCATGGGACTGTGAACGCGCTGTGGGGAATGTGTGGCGATCATATGTCATGGAACTTAATCAGCTACGCAAACTAGAGTTTAATTCCACCATGATAGTTCCAAACATTACTTTTCAAATTCTAGAAATGAAAAGCTGCCATTGGCAAAATTGCCACCACGCTCATGGTAATGGCGGTTTAAATCCAGTCTGGAACTCTGAGAAGCCCTTCTCTCAAAGCGGTGGGAATGTAGCAGTAACCAGGGTGGATAACACAGATGCATTTAAGGAGCTGCTCAACTAATCCGTGAGGAAGAAACATAGAAAATAGGTGCAGGAGGAGGCTATTCGAGCCAGCACCGCCATTCATTGTGACCAAGCAAAAACCAGTGCCTGCCTTTTCCCATATCCCTTGATACCACTAGCCGAAGACGCCGGAGGAAGTGATGTTGGATGGGAAGTACAGGCCCACCCCAGATTTTCCAGCAACTGGTGGTCGGGCACCTCCACTAATCCGGACAAAACTGCATAAATACACTTGAAATCCCCCCCACCCAATGGAAGTCCCCGCAAAAATGAGGCGTTCCAGGCCGGGTGAGGCAGCCGATCTCAACCTCATGGGGACTTCCGTGTCAATCAGCGGTTCAAATGCTGTCGGGGCTCTGGAATTCTGATCCAACAGATCCGTTCCCAGAGCTGACTTCCGTGGCCGATCGGCAGGCCAAAATTGCCCTCTGTGGCCGGGGCTCTGGAACTCTGGTCTGGCTGAAGCCGGCAAATCCTTCCCCATAGCTGACTTCCGAGGCCAACTCTGCGGGCCGATATCTCGGCTCCTCGGCAGCCTAGGTGGACCGTTCCGGTACTGGCAGATTCCTCTGGGATAACGGATAATCCAGCAAGGCTCTGGAACCAAGGGTGCTGGATAATCTGTGGTGGACCTGTAGTAAGTTGGGAGAGACCCGTGTGGGGCACAGCTACCCTTGTAGAGGAGTTCACCTCGAAAGCCGGTTTCCATACAATGCTCACCAGGGAAGCGGCAATGTCTTTAAACTGACTAATTTAGGACTCCAATCCTGTTAAAATAAGCTCCCTTTCTTCAGCAAAGAACAAACTGCTGGAGGAACTAAGCAGGTCAGGCAGCATCTGCAGAGCGAATTGGAAAGACAATGTTTTGGGTCTGGACCCTTGGTTATGTTGTTGAAGTATTCTCCGTTCCTTCCACAGTTGATGATAAGTTCTGTAGGATCAGGTCCCTAACCAGAGGCTCACTTGCAGAGTTAATGTTCGTATGTGAGTTTAGACAATAAATGCTATCCCCTGTGGGGCAAATGCCACAGTGAAACCTGATTTTTCATTTCCACACCTCTCTTCCATTACTATCCTACAGCACAGGGACTCTTACGCCAAGCACAGGTTGAATCTTCTCTCCTCAACTCCTGCCCAATGGTGTGTCCTGATTGCACTCCTGATGCAATCCTGGGCCGACAGTTATGCATTGCTTCACCATGTGCAACATAGAACAGTACAGTAGACACAAAATACTGGAGTAACTCAGCGGGACAGGCAGCATCTCTGGAGAGAAAGAATCGGTGACGTTTCAGGCCGAGACCATTCCTCAGATATACTTCAGATCAGTCTGAAGAAGGGTCTCGACCCGAAACGTCACCCATTCCTCCTCTCCAGAGATGCTGCTTGTCCCGCTGAGTTACTCCAGTATTTTGTGTCTATCTTCGGTATAAACCAGCATCAGCAGTTCCTTCCTACATAGAACAGTAGAGCACAGGAACAGCCCTTCGGGCCACGATGGCTGAGTGCCAAACATTATGCAAAATGAAATTAATCCCTCCTGTTTGTACTTGATCCTCTAATCCAGGCACCCTCTCCAAAGCCTCCACATCTTGCATCAAAACGGCACACAATTCTCTGAATGCGGCCTAACTAAAGTCATATGAAGCTGCTTCATGGCTTCCTGACTCTTGTACTCGATGCCCTGACTGATGAAGACAAGCCTTCTTCACCACTCTGTCTATTTGTATATCAACTTTCTGTGAGCTCTGGATCCCAAGATTAGAGCAACACGGTGGCACAGCGGTAGAGTTGTTGCTTTGCAGCGCCAGGGACTCGGGTTCGATCCTGACCACGGGTGCTGTCTGTACGGATTTCGTAAATGCTCACCGTGGCCTGCATGGGTTTTCTCCGGGTGCTCCGGTTTCCTCCCACACACCAAAGACGTAGAGATTTATAGGTTAATTGGCTACGGTAAAAATTGTCAATTGTCCCCCATGTATGTGTGTAGGATACCGCTTGTGTGCGGAGATCGCTGGTCGGCGTGGACTCAGTTGGCCAAATGGCCTGTTTCCACGCTGTATCTCTAAACTAAACTAAATCAATGCGCATACAGGTCCTGGCACATCTGGCCTGTCCATGCTAAGTCTGAGGAAGACTAGACATGCAGGAGTTTAACATTCATTTCACGCAGTGTTTGCACCTCGGGAATGCAGCCGCAACTAAACTGAGAAGCAGGAGGATGAATGGTGAGAAAGACTTATTTATTGTACATCATGCTTCCTGTTTCTAAGCAGCAGCTGAAATCACTGCCTGGTGCAAATCTGAAAGATATTTTTTGTTCCCAGAGACCAGGTGACTCTTCAAATTGACTGCACTCTGAGCGGGCAACTGTGCACCCAATCCGGGATCTGAATCATCAATCAGACTCTTATGGAGTGTCTATCCAGACACTGGAAATACATGGATCACAAAGCTGCTTTTACAACAATCCAACTGCAACTACACACGGTAAAACAGTGTTTAAAGAAAAGTTATTCCCATTGGAAGCTGGGAACCACGGTCAATCAAGGCTTGTCGGTCGGCGTAAACGGGATGGGGCTGCAGGAGACGTCAGACGGGCAGAGCAAGGGCCGGTCGGAGGGTGAACCGGGGTAATGTCTCCAGCGCCTTAAAGGTCGGCTGCAGGAGGCACCGATGGGACACAAAGATGGCTGCGAGAGGAGAGGAGAGGGACATCGGTTCGCGGAAACTGCTCCAGTACATCGAGCATGCGGGCCGACCGGACTTTGAACATTGAGTAATGGCGCCAAAAATGGCGCTGTCGCATGCATAATATATGTAAAAATAATTTCACTGTGGAGTTGCACGTGTGACAAATAAAGCACTTTTGAACCATTGCTGAGAATCAGGCTGCCCTGGCAATGAGGACTGTCGATCAGGGACATTGATCAGGCCCGCTATCCATCATTGATGCTCACAATCAGTTACGCTTACTGAGCCAGGAAGAGAGTTCATACATTTACAAGAGATAGGAGCAGAATTAGGCCATTCGGCCCATCAAGTCTACTCTGCCATTCAATCATGGCAGATCTATCTCTCCCCATTCTCCTGCCTTCTCCGCATAACCGCTGATACTCAGTCAAAGTCAAGTCAAAGTCAAAAGAGTTTATTGTCTTGTGTCCCTGACAGGACAATGAAATTCTTTCTTTGCTTAGCACAACAGAACATAGTAGGTATTGACTACAATTATATACTTACATACACACATTAATTAATAAATTAATAAAGTGCAAATAACAGATGGAGGGGTATTAATGTTCAGAGTTTTTTCCGAGCCAGGTTTAATAGCCTGATGGCTGTGGGGAAGTAGCTATTCCTGAACCGGGTCGTTGCAGTTCTCAGGCTCCTGTACCTTCTACCCGAAGGTAGCGGGGAGATGAGTGTGTGGCCAGGGTGGTGTGGGTCCTTGATGATGTTGCCAGCCTTTTTGAGGCAGCGACTGTGGTAGATCCCCTCGATGGAAGGAAGGTCAGAGCCGATGATGGACTGGGCAATGTTTACTACTTTTTGTAGTCTTTTCCTCTCCAAAGCACTCAACTTGCCGAACCAAGCCACGATGCAACCGGTCAGCACGCTCTCTACTATGCACCTGATACCCGTACTAATCAAGAACCTATCTGCCTTAAAAAATATCCATTGACTTGGCCTCCACAGCCTTCTGTGATATTGAATTCCACAGATTCGCCACCATCTGACTAAATTCCTCATCTCCTTCCTAAAGGAACGTCTTTTAATTCTGAGGCTATGACCTCGGGTCCTAGACTCCCCCACTCGTGGAAACATCCTCTCCACATCCACTCTATCCAGGCTTTTCACTGTTTGGTAAGTTTCAATCAGACCCCCGCTTATCCCTCTAAACACAAGCGAGTAGAGGGATTGATTTAATGCGCAGCTATCTTCTAGATAGGGAATTTTTCTTGAAAGTTTACCCGACTTTTAATTGGGCGTTTGCACTCGTTTCTTTCCCAAGTTCCGTTTCCTCTGCTCTTCAAATAATGTTTTGAATAAATTGGTTTGTTTGCTGTGTTCACAACCTGCCCTGCCCTGAGCTCACTGAACTGACTGTGTAGTGAGCAGAGACTTACTGCGTTCGTCTTCCCTGTGGGATGGTAGGATTTGAACTCTTGATCTGCTGGCCCAGTGCCACCACGCCACCTTATGCTTCCTGTCCTCACCGTTAATTCTCACCGCACGACCTTGCATTGGGAACAAATTACTTCCGCAATGGGAATTGCCTTTTCCTTATGTGCAGGAAGGAACTGCAGATGCTGGTTTAAAGCAAAGATGGACACAAAATGCTGGAGTAACTCAGCGGGACAGACAGCATCTCTGGAGAGAAGGAATGTGACGTTTCGGGTCATCTGAAGAAGGATCTCGACCCAAAATGTTACCCATTCCTTCTCTCCAGAGATGCTTCCTGTCCGGCTGAGTTATTCCAGCATTTTGTGTCCATCTCTGCCTTTTCCTCATGTTTTTGTTGCAATCGAGGGATACCCAATACATTAATCTGTTCCTGAGGATGCCTGATTCAGGCTGTTCCTATCCTGACAATGGCACATGAGTCCCTGAAGTCATACAAGATCAGTAGTCTGCTGTTAAATACAGTCATAGAGTGATACAGTGTAGAAACAGATCCTTTGGTCCAACTTGCCCACGCCGACCAACATGTCCCAGCTATACTAGTCGCACCTGCCTGTGTTTAGCCCATATCCCTCCAAACCTGTCCCTCCTATCCATGTACCTGTCTAAATGTTTCTTATACATTGCGATAGTACCTGACTCAACTGCCTCCTACGGCAGCTCGTTCCTTACACCTACCACCATTTGTGTGAAAGAGACTCAGTGCATTCAATCAATGTAATCCTCTCAGGATCTTATTTGCTTCCATAAGATCACCCACAATCTTCCTACAATACATGGAATAAAAGCCTAGCCTGCTCAACCTCTCCTTACAGCTCAGGCCCCGGAGTCCTGGCAACATGCTCGTAATATATTTAGTGTATTTTTTAATATATCTTATCCCGGGTAACAACTGGCATCCTTAAGTCTATTTTGTTTACAGGTTAGAAACTATTCCATTCTGTAACCATATCTTCACAGTACTATAAAGAATAACCTCAAAGTCACAATAGAAAGAACATTAACTAAAAGTGGAGAGAGAAAACTAGTTCTGCTGTCCGTAGAACAAATCTTTGTACACATGCCAGTTTTTTAAACTGATACCCCCTCAACGTTCATAAGTGATAGTTTTGTTTAGTTTACTTGGTTTAGTATATTATCACGTGTACCGAGGTACAGTGAAAAGCTTTTGTTGCTTGCTAACCAGTCAGTGCAAAGGCAGTACATGATTACAATTGATTCATTCACAGTGCACAGATACATGATAAGGGAATAACTTTTAGTGCAAGGTAAAGCCAGCAAAGTCCGTTCAAAGATAGTCCGAGGGTCACCAATGACATAGCTGGTAGTTTAGGACTGCTCTCTAGTTGTGGTAGGATGGTTCCGTTGCCTGATAACACCTGGGAAGAAACTGTCCCTGAATTTGGAGGTGTGCGTTTCACACTTCTGTACCTTTTGCCTGATGGGAGACGGAAGGGGGAGTGGCCAGGGTGCACCTCATCCTTGATTATGCTGCTGGCCTTGCTGAGGGAGCGTGAGGTTTAAATGGAGTCAATGAAAGGGAGGTTGGTTTGTGTGATGGTCTGGGCTGCGTCCACAAATCTCTGCAATAGGAGCAAAATTAGGCCATTCGGCCCATCATGTCTACAACACCATTCAATCATGGCTGATCTATCTCTCTCTCTCTCTCAACCCCAACATTCCCCAACCCAGACACGTACAACTGTACAATGGGTTGCCGGATGGCCATTCATCTCACCAGCTCAACATAGCCAGCTATCAATGAGCAGGGTGGGAAGTTGGAGACACAAGGAACTGCAGGTGTTGGAACCTTGCGTAAAATGTCAAAGTGCTGGAGTAACTCAGTGGGTCAGGCAACATCTCTGGAGGGAATGAACAGGCACCATTTTGGGTCGGAATCCTTTTTCAGGACAGGAGGTTGTTTTGTCATAGAAGGGTACAGCAGGGAAACAGACTCTTTGGCTCATTGAGGTAACCATAATCCACTAATTCTGCATTAAACCCACCTTAGTTTTATTCTCCCCATATTCCCATAAACTCCTACAGACTTGATCGCTCAACTGTACATCAGTATCCAGGCACAGCAGGGAAACAAATACTTTTGCCTCTTGAGTCTGTGCCAACCATAATCCACTAATCCTACATTAATCCCACTTTAGTTTTATTCTCCCCAATTGTTATCGGTACATAGGTATAGAGGTAGTTTTCAGTGGCAAATTAACTAATCAAACCATATGTCTTTAGGATGTGGGAGCCAGCTGGGGCACTTGTGGGAATCCAACACAGTCTAGGCAGACAGCACCAAATGTCAGGATCTAGCCCGGGTTGCTGGAGCTGTGAGGCAGCAGCTCCACTAGCTTTGCAATGATATCGCCCATTACCGGATCAGTTTTGGGCCCCGTATCCGAAGAAGGATGTGCTGGCATTGGAGAAGGTCCAGGGGAGGTTTACAAGAATGATTCCAGGAATGATTGGGTTAACATTTGATGAGCATTTCATGGCACCAGGCCTCCACTCGCTGGAGTTTAGAAAGATGAGGGGGGACCTCATTGAAACTTACCAAATAGTGAAAGGCCTGGATAGAGTGGATATGCCGTGGATGTTTCCACTAATGGGAGGGTCTAGGACTAGAGGCCATAGCCTCAAAATGAAAGGATGTACCTTTAGAAAGGAGGTGAGGAATTTCTTCAGGCAGAGGGTGGTGAATCTGTGAAATTTATTGCCACAGAAACAGTGGAGGCCATCAATAGGTATTTTTAAGGCAGAGATTGACAGATTCTTGATTAGTTTGGGTGTCAGGGGTTATGGGGAGAAGGCAGGAGACAGGGTTTGAGAGGGAAAGATAGATGAATGGCAGAGTATACTTGATCGACCAAATGACCTAATTCTGCTCCTAGAACTGATGAACATGAACTTATTACTAGAGAACAGTTACATTTCCTCACATTTGCCTCCCTGAGCCTGCTCTGAAACTTAGCTATGGCATTCCATTCAACCACCTTCAATCCAGATCACCTTGGTTAACTTGCACCTTGGACAACTGCAATCTTTAGGTTAAACTCTGCAACTCAAACTTAGAACAGTACAGTGCTAGAGCAGGCCCTGCGGCCTACATTATCCATGCTGGCCAATAACCCTGGCACACACAGCCTTCTTGGATATATTCCAAACTTCCTCTATTGTTGGTGTAAAATCATGCTCTAATCTGTTCACCATCCACCAATATAACTCCATGAAATGTATGAAAGAAAAACACTGGAAACATTCAGAAGATCAAGCAGCGTCCATGAAGAGGGAAAACAGCATCAACGTTTCAACTCAACCTGACACCACAATCGAACTGAGAAGGTTTAAACCCACGGTGATAGACAAAGGATCATTCGCCTAAAACATGATCTCTGCTTGCCCCTTCATGGCCACTGCCTGACCCACTGAGTGTTTCCAACAAACCCCGTCCTTGGATCAAGCTCCCAGCATCACTTTAATCTTAGTTTAGTTTAGAGTTACAGCGCTGAAACTGGCCCTTGGGGCCACTGAGTCCACGCCGACCAGCGTTCCCCGCACTAACACTATCTTACACGCGAGGGACAATTTACAATTATACCAAGCCAATTTGTCTACAAACCTGTACGCCTTTGGAATATGGGAGGAAACCAGAGCACCCGGAGTGAACACACTTGGTCACGGGGAGAACGTATAAACTCCGTACAGACAGCACCTGTAGTCAGGATCAAATCCTGTTCTCTGGTACCATGCTCAATCTATGATCATTTTGTTCTGACAACACCTGAACTTTAACAATCTCACCCCAGTTATAGAATCAACTAGTTGTATTCTGTTAAGAATGAAGTGTGCGATGGATCGGAATTTGCAGAATAAACAACAGGGGGCTGAATAATGCAAACCAGGATTGCTGTGTAAATTGATTAGCAATTTGTGACATAGAGATATCCAAACAGAGATAGAGACTCCAAACAGCCACAGGATGCTAATCAATTGCACATATATGAAACATCATAACTGGAGCTATGACAGAAATATTTCAAATGTCATTAGAAACGGGAATAGTGCCGGAGGATTGGCGTACTGCGCATGTTGTTCCATTGTTTAAAAAGGGTTCAAAAAATAAAAAAGTAGACACCAATGGGAGTTATCTATGAACTATGAGATTCAAAGAGGAGGAAGTACTGACACTTTTGAAAAATATAAAAGTGGATAAGTCTCCAGGTCCTGACAGGATATTCCCTAGGATATTGAGGGAAGTTAGTATAGAAATAGCAGGAGCTATGACAGAAATATTTCAAATGTCATTAGAAACGGGAATAGTGCCGGAGGATTGGCGTACTGCGCATGTTGTTCCATTGTTTAAAAAGGGTTCAAAGAATAAACCTAGCAATTATAGACCTATTAGTTTGACGTCAGTGGTGGGCAAATTAATGGAAAGGATACTTAGAGATATTATATATAAGCATCTGGATAAACAGGGTCTGATCAGGAACAGTCAAACATGGATTTTGTGCCTGGAAGGTCATGTTTGACAAACCTTCTTGAATTTTTTGAAGTAGTAACTAGGGAAATTGATGAGGGTAAAGCAGTGGATGTTGTCTATATGGATTTCAGTAAGGCCTTTGACAAGGTTCCCCATGGAAGGTTGGTTAAGAAGGTTCAATCTTTGGGTGTTAATGGCGGAGTAGCAAGATGGATTCAACAGTGGCTGAATGGGAGATGTCAGAGAGTAATGGTGGATGGCTGTTTGTCAGGTTGGAAGCCAGTGACCAGTGGGGTGCCTCAGGGATCTGTGTTGGGTCCACTGTTGTTTGTCATGTACATCAATGATCTGGATGATGGGGTGGAAAATTGGATAAGTAAGTATGCAGATGATACTAAGATAGGTGGTGTTGTGGATAATGAAGTAGATTTTCAAAGTCTACAGAGAGATTAGGGCCATTTGGAAAAGTGGGCTGAAAGATGGCAGATGGAGTTTAATGCTGTTAAGTGTGAAGTGCTACATCTTGGCAGGACAAATCAAAATAGGACGTACATGGTAAATGGTAGGGAATTGAGGAATGCTGTGGAACAGAGGGATCTAGGAATAACTGTGCATAGTTCCCTGAAGGTAGAATCGCATGTAGATAGGGTGGTAAAGAAAGCCTTTGGTGTGCTGGCCTTTATAAATCAGAGCATTGAATATAGGAGTAGGGAAGTAATGTTAAAATTGTACAAGGCATTGGTAAGACCAATCCTGGAGTATGGTGTACAATTTTGGTCGCCTAATTATAGGAAGGATGTCAACAAAATAGAGAGAGTACAGAGGAGATTTACTAGAATGTTGCCAGGTTTCCAGCAACTCTGTTACAGAGAAAGGTTGAACAAGTTAGGTCTTTATTCTTTGGAGCGCAGAAGGTTAAGGGGGGACTTGATTGAGGTCTTTAAAATGATGAAAGGGGTAGACAGAGTTGACGTGGATACGTTTTTCCCATTGAGGGTAGGGAAGATTCAAACAAAGGGCATGACATGAGAATTAAGGGACAGAAGTTTAGGGGTAACGTGAGGGGGAACTTCTTTACTCAGAGGGTGGTGGCTGTGTGGAATGAGCTTCCAGCAGAAGTGGTGGAGGCAGGATCGATTTTAACATTTAAAAGTAAAGTGGATAGGTATATGGATGTTAAGGGAATGGAGGGGTATGGAGGGAATGGAGTAGGTAGATTGGACTAGGGGAAAACAAATGGTCGGCACGGACTGGAAGGGCCGAGTGGGCCTGTTTCCGTGCTGTAATTGTTATATGGTTATATGGTTCTCAATCTCTGGCAATTTTCGTGAAATTGCTGCATTAATTGCCCATTAAACCTGCCACAGAATTTCAATTATGCATTCTTAATAATGAAGCCGGCCAGTATCCTATTAAGGGTGTGATAACTGCTCATGGCTGTCATTAATACTGGTGGTGCAGTGATCAAATTACAAGATTAATAATCCAGAGATCTAAACCAACAAGTCACTGCAGCAGCTGTGGGATTTTAAATTCAGTTAAATTAAGTTTAGAAAAAAATAACTAAGGGCCTCAATGATTTATCACCATGAATACTAGTGGATTGTTGTAATAAGCAATTTATGTCCCACAAGGGAGCACATTTGGCCCGGCTAATGCACAACTCCAGTCCATGACAACAAGTGTCTTTTAAATGCCCAACCATACCATCAGGTCTTCACTACCTTGCAGCAAGACCTGGAAACATTTGTGCATGGGCTAATACATAGTAACATTTGCACTACGAGAGTATCAGGTAATGATCATCTCCGACATGTCCGCCTACCATTCACATTCAATGGATTACCATCCCAGAGCCCTACCCCATCTACATCCTATGGATCTCCTTGAAACTCAGCTGGACTTGCTATATATATCATGTGGTTACAAGAGCAGGTCAGAGGCTGGGTACTGACGGTGACTCACCTTTTGATACCCAAAAGCCTTCCCATCAACCGCCAGGCACAAGTGGGATGGAATCCCTTAAACATGCCTGGGTGAGTGCAGATTCAATAATTCTTAGGAAGCTCAACACCATCCGGGTCAAAGCATCCCAGTTAGTTGTAACTCCCTCCATCCTACCCATACCTTGCTTCCACCACAGGTTCACAGTGGCTGCAGCCCTTACTCACCGAGGAGCCACTGGCAGCATCTCCCAAACCCACCACCTCTACCACCAGGGAATATAAGGGCAGCGGGTGTCGGGGAACACAACGGCCTGCAGGTTCCTCTCCAAGTCACACACCATCCTGACTTGAAAATATATTTCTGTTCTTCCATTGCCATTGGGTCTGAATCCTGGAACCCGCTCCTTGACAGCACTGTGAGAGCATCTTCACCAGAAGCACTGCAGTGGTTAACAAAGGGCAGCTCATGGTCACCTTATCAAGGGCGGTGAGGAATAATCAATAAATGCTGGTGCTGTTCTCTGATCTAGAGAATGAGGAATGAGAAGAGTGGAGTTTCATTCCATGAAGTTCCTGGAGTTTTTGGATTTAAAATGAAGAGGCAAGGAACTACAAAGATGATTTAAGATGAAGATACAAGGAACTGCAGATTATATCTTTTCGTCTTCTTTCTGCCTCTGTTTCGACTTTGAGTCCTTTGGTTGAGGAGATGGAGTGTTGGTATGTGTCTAATGAAGAGCCTCGACCCGAAACGTTACCTATTCCTATTCTCCAGAGATGCAGCCTGACCCACTGTGTTAATCCTGCATTTTGTGAATATCTTTGGTACTATCGTTCTCAGATGTGCCATAAACCTTGCTGTCCGTTATCAGTTTGCATATCCAACAACATGTGCACATAATATTTTTGAGATGTAGGGTGCAGGAGCGATGCACTGCAGGATGTCATCTTCCTATACATGCCAGTCCATTAAGATCTTAGCAGCTTTATCAAAAGGTACCTTTATGTGGCCACCTTTCTTTACATGCAATTTCATTAATCTTCTGTATCTTTACTTAAATTTAATATGAGCCATCGCAAAATCTATGACGTTAAAGTCTTTAAATTAGGCAGGGGATGGACAGTATCATCGTTACTTTTTTGCATATCTTTCCTTCATTTGTTCTATATCTCTCTATATCACCATCTATATCTCTCGTTTCACTATCCCCTGACTTAGTCAGAATAGGGTCTCAACCCAAAATGTCACCTATTTTGTTTCTCCGGAGATGCCGCCTGAACCGCCAAGTTACTCCAGCTTTTTGTGTCCACCTTCAGTTTAAACCAGCATCTGCAGTTCCTTCCTACACAAACTGGACAGGGGTCAGCACATCCATTAATGAAAACGCACTATGAAAACAATTGACACTCAAGTCCAGAATTTATTCTGTTTGGTCAGCAATACCCTGCAAAAACAAACCTTCCTTGGATATGGGTTTTGTGCCAGAGAGCAGGTGCATAGCGGATGATTGGGTTCTAAAAAGGGGGCAAGCATAAATCTGACAAGGTTAATCAGTCTACCAGAAATGCTGGGAAACCCTTTAGTAACATGAAACTGGGCCAAAGCTATCAGTTATTTGGGAAAAAAAAAGTGCTAGTGTAACTCATGGCCCTGTCTCACGGTGCGAGTTGACCCACGAGTGACCCCGAGTGACAGACTCGTGGTTGTGCACGAGATCCTAAGTTGATGTTCAATGTTTGAACCGAGTTCCCACGAGTATGGTATTTTGTCGTTCACTGCGATATTCCAAGTTCATCTCCTGAGTTAACCAAGTTCGTCTCCCGTTTACTCTTGAGCTGACAACGTCTCCTGAAAAGTGACACAGTGTTTCTATTTGGACATGTTCTATTTGGACATTAAACTGACCTGAATATAGACGAAAGCTGAGAAAAGGGTTTGGGAAAAGCCTCAGGTGTAACCTGACGAGGCGTTGCACCTGTTGGGCAGTGGAACCCACCGATCACAGCCCGGGATCAGGACGGAGACCTCCCTCCAGCCTTATTTTAATCCACAACAGTCTGCACCTGTCTCTCATGCAGCAGTCTTGTTTATTATTTAAAGGATATTTTATGACCCTTTAATATTTATTTCAGTATGCAAAGGTTCACTTTGATTAGTTAGATTAGCGCGAAAACAGGCCCTTCAGGGCCACCGAGTCCGCACCGACCAGCGACCAATATACAATAGGGACAATTTTATACAAACACCTGTAATGTGCTCAATTGTAATAATGTATTGTCTTTCAGCTGACTGAATTTCACTGTTCCTCGATACACGTGACAATAAACTAAATTGAAAAGCCTTATTCCCTTTCCATAGGCACAAAATGCTGGAGTAACTCAGCGGGACAGGCTGCATCAGGAGGAATGGGTGACGGTTCGGGTGAAGACCTTACTTCAGACATTCCTTCTCTCCAGAGATGCTGCCTGCCCCGCTGAGTTAGTCAAGCTTTTTGTGACTATGTACGGATGTTGTACTCTGGACCTTCATTGACGAGGTTCTGGATTCCCGTTGCCATTACTGGCTGCACTTCAATGTGATTTACGCAGGTAAAGAACTGTGGTCTCCGAAAAGAGATGCGAGGATATTGTATGAATGTTAGCGTGTTGTGGCTATGCAATGCTGAGAACTATATGCTGCACATTATATCAGTCCCTTTTCAGCTTGATTTTAGTTATCTTTGTTATTATTTACTTTGACTGGACAGAATGCAAAACAAAACCTTTATATATGTGAAAATAATAAACCTAGAACTAAACCGTTTGGGACTGGAGACACTGCTGCAGGTGGGGGTGGGTGATGAGGGTGAGTGCCGGGGGTGGGAGGGGGGCGTATTGGGGGGGCGGGGGTTTCTCATCCTCCGTGTTTGTGTTCGTACCCCGTGTTGTCCGTGATCCGAAGGGCCGCCTAGTACTGATGGTGGCCTCAGCGCAGAGACTTTTGGAAATTCTGTGAAGAAAGTAACATATCTGGAATATAAATCGATGACAATTTATCTGGGTGGCGTTCATCTTATTTCGTTGATAAATTCACTGCACTGTCCCATCACAAACGCTGCTGTGGCTGGCGGAGTGTTCCAGTGTTTACAGCAGCCGCCAGCGAGATCCAACGACGTGGGTTCTGCCGGTGTGGACTTTGTTCATTCAACCCATCCCCACGTGCTTTACCCGCCTGTGCTCCGGGTTCCAGCCACTTCCCGAAGGTGCGAGGGGCTCTCGTTGTATTGGCTGCTTGATGTGACCCCAGTGTAGGTTAGTGGGGGTGGAGGGAAGGGGGAATAGGGTAGGGTGAAGGGAGGTGATGGTACGAGCGCGATAAATGAGTGCAGGCAGTGGGGCAGATGGGAATACAGTGCGTGAGTGGCGGCACAGGGTTGAGACACAAGAGCCAGGAGATACTGGAATCTTAAACAAAAAACTAATTGCCGGACGATTCAACGGGTCAGGCAGCATCTGTGGCGGGACATGGATATTTCACGCTTGGAATCGTGATCCTCAGACTTGATGGACGATTGGCCTCTTGTATTTTGAATCATGCGTAAAAAAGAACGAGCCTTCCCCTTGAAAAGAACTTGAATTTCCCCTTGAACCGTGCGGCCGTTGGTATGACTTAATACAACTTGATTGTACTCGCAGACGGTATGATTTGAATGGATAGCACGCAGGCAAAGTTTTTCATTGTACATCGTTGCATGTGAAACAATAAACCAAATGATATCAATACCACCATGTTGTTGTCAGTTAGTGAAAACCCCCAGTCCCGTCCCGACCCCCTGGGAAACTGAAGGGAGTGACAATCAACTGCCACGGACACAAATAATGACTTACACAAGAAAGGGCAGATGCTAGTTGACAAAAAGTGAACACATGGGGTTGGAGAAATTTGGAAATGTCATCCTGTCACCCATTCCTTCTCTACAGAGATGCTGCCTGCCCGCTGAGTTAAAGAGTTCCCAGGGTAGACTCACGAATCATTAAGGTAAACGCACGGGCCGCTACGTTATTACAACGAGTTAAAATGTTTCAATTTTTAACTTGAACAGTAAATTTGACTCGTGGAAAAAATCAAACATGTTTGATTTTTTTCACGAGTTAACAAGTTTCCCGAGTACCTGCCGTTAGCGCCACGAGTCGCTAAGTTGCTCGCAAGAGTTCCGACGTTCCCGCTACGTTGATTGTACGTGATTACTGCGAGTGAAAACTCGGGGTCACTCGTGGGTCAACTCTCACCGTGAGACAGGGGTTTCAGCAGGTCAGGCAGCATCTCTGGGCGACATTTATAGGTGGCGTTTTTGCGTTTGGACCCTACTTCAGACTGACTGTTGGGGGGGGGGGGGGAGGGAAGGGGTGAGGGGGAGGTTGGTAAAGAGGTGGGGGTAGACAAAGCATGGCAAGTGATAGGTGGATACAGATGGGGTGGGCATTTTTTGGCGCTCGACATAGGCCAGAGATGAAAAGGTGACAAAAGATAAGGAGAAAAGTGAAATGTGAAGCTAGGGAAAGGGATATAGTGGTGGGAGGGAACATAGGGAAGGGGAAAGGGGCCAGAATAGTTGGAGCAATGGGTGCATACCAGGGTGGGTCACAAGGAAGAGAGGAGAGAAAAAAGGGAGGAGGATGTTACCTAAAATTGGAGAATTCAATGATCATTGGGACTAGCCCATTATGCCAACGTAGTGAACAAGGTGTGCCAAATGGCCTGTTTTTGTGTTTACGGTTCAATGACTGCTGCTTGGAAAATCATGACTCAATAAATGAAAGGCAGCATGGATTGGTTGAAACAAAATTATACTCCACTTATGATTGAAGTAACAGGCAGGGTGGGTGATGGTTGACGTTGTGTACTTAAACTTTCAAAAGACAGTTTTATAAAGCGCTATATTATAGACCCATGAAAATGCAAGGGATTACTGGAGAAGTGCGTATATATTGTACATATACTGTGTGTGTGTGTATATATATATATATATATATGTGTGTGTTATAAATATATACACTGTACATACTGTATATATTTATATATATCACATGTACTGTACATAAACTGTATGTATATATATTATATATACTGTACATATACTGTATATATATATATATATTTATATGCACTTCTCCAGTAATCCCTTGCATTTTCATTTTGCAAATGGGTCTATAATATAGCGCTTTATAAAACTGTCTTTTGAAAGTATAAGTACACAACGTCAACCATCACCCACCCTGCCTGTTACTTCAATCATTAGTGGAGTACAATATACACACACATATATATATATATGCCAATACACCGCCCCGATAAAAAGAATGGTGGTGCACGATGGGATATCAAACTAGAGGGAAGTTTGCAATATTTTATGCAGCCCGTTTTGGAACCACAATCTTTAATATTGGCTCTCGACATGGGATGCACACGTTGAGAGACCAGGCTTCAAGTCATTGTTGAGTTGTTCGATGAAAAATGAGGGAATGGGCCTTACATACACCATACACAAAGCAAAGCTCCTCTATTGATCTGCCCCGTCCCTGCCATGCCAATAATGGTACATGGCAGGACTCTGGTAAAGATGGACTGTTTTCCACATCGCAACAGCTGCCTCCCAGCTGGGACAGACACTGCTTCTGGGCACCAGCAGAGCATTCAGCCAACTGAGGGAAAAGGGCAAGATCTCAGACATGGCACTGAGCTCCTGGTGCACTGGGCAGCAGTGAAGTCTGCTACACTCAGACTCTCTACAAGAATGGAAAGGGGCACCAAACCCCGCTGACCCAAGGGCAGGACAACTAAACCAATGTCCGCGGTCGCTCCTGGGCCATCATCGCCAGACCAAAGCTCAGGTTACAGAGTCTGAAGAAGGGTCATGACCCTAAACATGACCCATTTCTTTTCTCCAGAGATGCTGCCTGCCCTGCGGATTTAATCCAGCATTTTGTGCCTATGTGTGGTCTGCTTCCTTGCTGGACAGCTCTGACTAATATGGTGCACTTTTAAAGGGGTGTGTGAATGCAGAGATCTAGGGTTGTGGGTTATTGGACTCCTGCACAGCTAGCTCTGAAGGTGGTTCAGATTTATGCATGCATTCAATCTATGGAGGCAAAAGATTCAAACACAATGATATGCTGAACTCCTGTAGACACAGTTAGTTCCCATCTGCAACGCTGCATTTAAATCTGGCTCAAGTTTAGCATAAACGGCCAACTTTGAAGATGTTGAGATATCTGAGCACAGGATTAGGAGTAAGGAGTGAAGCTGCGTGTATAGGATTTTGTTTAGTTTTGAGATACAGCATGGAAACAGGCCCTTCCGCCCACACTGACCATCGATCACCCGTTCACACTAGTTCTATGTTATCTCATTTTCTCATCCACTCCCTGCACGCTAGGGGCAATTTACAAAGACCAATTAACTTACAGACCGGCACGTCTTTGGGGTGTGGGTGAAAAGTGGAGCACCTGGAGAAAACCCACAGGGTCACAGGAGAATGTGTAAACTCCACAAAGACAGCACCTGAGGTCAGGATCGAACCCACGTTTCTGCTGTTGTGAGGCAGTCGCTCTACCAGCTACAGCTAATCATGTGTGTGGGAAGCAACGACAGATTCTGGTTTACATCCGAAGATAGACACAAAATGCTGGAGTAACTCAGCGGGACAGGCAGCATCTCTGCAGAGAAGGAACGGGTGACGTTTTGGGTTGAGACCCTTCTTCAGACTGATGAAGGGTCTCGATCCGAAACATCACCCATTCCTTCTCTCCAGAGATGCTGCCTGCACAGCTAATCATATATTGTCTTTCTGCTCACTGGATAGCAGGCAACAAAAGTTTTTCACTGTACCTCGGTCCACATGACAACAAACTAAACTAAACAGGGGCCGAAATATCAGTGAGCAAAGTGCTTTGTAAACAAGAGGGTGAAATGGTCGCTGTGATAGGCGGGAATGAGGAGTTAAGGGTAAACCACGATGTTGTTAAACTGCAGAACAGAATAGTGTAGAACATCCCATAGGTGGGGCACCAGGTGATTGAATCGCTGGGTGGGTGAGTTCAAGACGTGATTAACAAACAAACAAAAACAGAAGTAGTGAGATTATTCCTGCAGTTAATTATTACAGAATCTTTCACTGGCCATAAGGATGGGCAGAGCAGAGACTTGAAGGGATGTTGGGGAAAGAGCAGGCATGGGCTGAATGGCCTTCTACACTGGGGCATAAGGTCATACAGCACGGAAACAAACCCTTCGGCCCAACTTGCCCATGCTGGCCAAGATCTACACCTGCCCGCGTTTGGCAAATCTCATTGTGATAACTCACGGTTAAATATTTCAGTGAAAGGCGGCTGGGAAGGGTGGCACAGCGGTGGAGTTGCTGCCTCACAGCGCCGGAGACCCGGGTTCGATCCCGACTACGGGCGCTGTCTGTCGTTCACCCAGTGGCCTGCACGGGTTTCCTCCCACACTCCAAATACGTACACGTTTGTCGGCTAACTGGCTTCGGTAAATTATTAAATAGTCCCTAGTGTGTAGGATAGGAGTGTTAGTATACTGGTTGGCACGGGCTCGGTGGGCCGAAGGGCCTGTTTCCGCGCCGCATCTCTGAAGTCCAAACAATAAATCACCCATTAACTCGGAAGAGCCTGGATGTCAGAACTTCACGCTCCATTTAAACTTCGCGTTGGTTTTCTCTCAAGACTGCGCTTAACGTTGTCGGGCTGCGGCTCTACCGAGTGGGTCTCAACAATGAACCCGACCACTGCAGCCCCTGGGACGGGGCAGCCGGTCACCCCCTCCCCTCCCCGGAGTCAAGGCCCCGCGGGGGGAACAAAGGTTCCCCGCCACACTGTTTGGAGCGACTGTGCTGTGTACTTCCTGCTCCGTGTTTACTCCAAAACCAGAAAGGTTGGACTAACGAGGCGGCATCTGTGGAAAGAGAGACAGTTCGCGTTTCAGGCCGGACCCAGAACTGAGAGAGAGAGAGAGAGAAAAAAGAGAGAGAGAGAGAGAGAGAGGGGGGGAGAGGGGGAGGGGAGGGGAGGGAAGGAGAGAGAGAGAGGGGGGGAGGAGAGAGAGAGAGAGAGAGAGGGAAGGAGAGAGAGAGAGGGAGGGAAGGAGAGAGAGAGAGGGGAGGGAGAGAGGGAGGGAGGGGGGGAGGGAGGGAGGGAGGGAGGGAGGGAAGGAGAGAGAGAGGGAGGGGGACAGAGACAGCAGGAGAATGGGGTTGAGGGGAAAATAGAGCAGCCATGATTAATAGACTAGTAGTTAATGGGCACTTACACTTGATGGGCCGAATGGCTTAATTCTGCTCCCAGAATATATGTAAGTGCTGGACTAACTCAGCGGGTCAAGAGGCATCTCTGGAGAAAAGGGATAGGTGGGGTTTCGGGTCGAGACCCTTCTTCTGACCCGAAATGTCATATATTCCCTTTTTCTCCAGAAATGCCGCCTGACCCTCTGAGTTACTCCAGCATTTAGTGTCTATGTTCTGGAATAAACCAGCATTTGCAGTTCATTCCTACACAAGTTAGTCCGTGGAGCGGGGTCTGAGGGGGAGGGAGATGGGAGCAACGATCCGTCTATTGTTTACGCTTCAGACCGCATCGCTGAACACGACTGCGCGGTTATTATGCGACTGTTTGTGAGATTCACAAACTACCAAACGTGTCCCTTGCGTTTCAACAGCAACCACGCTTCAAACTCGCCTCTCCAGGGTCGCCGCCGGCATCTGCAGGTCTCCAAGCGATTATGTGAAGGAAGGAACTGGTTTATACCCAAGATAGACACAAAATGCTGGAGTAACTCAGAGGGTCAGGCAGCATCTCTGGAGAAAAGGGAATAGGTGATGTTTCGGGTCGAAACCTTTCTTCGGACTGCTTCAACTCTTGCTGTCTGCAAGTTATTCTGTTCGTGTAAGAAAAACAACGAGGCGAATCAAATCAAGGAAGAAACCTGCGATCTGAAGAAGGGTCTCGGCCCGAATGATCCCATTCCTTCTCTCCAGAGATGCCGCCTGCCCCACTGAGTTATCCAGCATTATGCGTCTACCTTCGGTTTAAACCAGCATCTACAGTTCCTTCCTACACGAGAACATTGCGATGTCTTATTTGTATTCGTCACTCAATTCTAATCCGAAGACGCCGCACAAACAAGTGTTAGGAAGCAGCTGCCACGCAACGCTTCGCTCTTTCACCTCGTGTTTTTTTAAACAAACTGCGAGATTGCATTCGTACTCTTGTCGCCTGCCTCTGCACCCACGCCGCTCCTTAACAAGTCGCAATATTGATCAACACGGAAAAATAAACACCAGCAGTTTATTCCAGCGTCCAATCGCCGATAAACTATCGCATTGACAGGTCAATTGTCGCCGCCACAACAGGTTCACAGTGTCTGCGTCCCCTGTACTAGGACACTCTCTGCACCGCGTCTATCCGCCCAGAATAAGTTGCACATCGTCCCATACAAACATCTACCTGAAGATAGACACAAAAAACTGGAGCAACTCAGCGGGACAGGCAGCATCTCTGGAGAGAAGGAATGGGTGGCGTTTCGAGTCGAGACCCTTCTTCAGACTGACATTCAGGGGAGTGGGAAACCAGAGATATGGAAAGGGGCAAAGAACATGTGAGGTGTGAAGGGAAAAAAAAGACAGATCAAAATAGTTACTCCAGCATGTTGTGTCTATCTTCGGTGTAAGCCAGCGTCTGCTGTTGCTTCCGACACAAACATCTACCTGACTTGGGTTCATCTCTCCGACCTGACTCTCGCAATCTTATCTGCAAACGGGGATGTTCGGATGTTTCCATTACCTTCTTGGTTCGCCACATTTCCAAATGAATCTCCTCTCTGCTCATATCTCCGGCTCCAAGTGAACTGGGGGAACCTGTTCTGCTCCAAGAGAGGACACTGCCAGGAAGGTGGCGCCGAGAGCCGAGCGAATTCCACTGGCCCGGCAATCGACTTCAATCACTCCTTCATCTCCGCCCCCTCCAGGTTTTTCTCGCAACCTTTTTCTCTCCAGCACACCTCTCCTTTCAGCAGGTTTCACCGAGACTCTCGCATTCCGCACCTTATATTTCCCGCACGTAGACAGCGTAGAGCCCACCCCCTGTTTATTTCGCCCCCTCGCCTTCACCCCGGCTTCCCGGTCGGAAAGACAGAGACCTTCTCAAACATCTCTCCCGGAGTTTAAATGCACACTCGGGGCGGTTTCACACCCCGAGGCACGGTAGGCAGGATTGCATTACCCGTGGGAGGTGACATTTTACGGATGAAACCCTAAACCGTTGCCCCACCCGCGAGTCTGTGTTTCCTATAAACATGCGGATAAATTTCCCCAGCCAACATTAATTTTTCAACCCACATCGCCAGCACACGTTGTTTGGCAATTGCTGGGAATACCTAGCGGCTCGGGCAGCATAGTGGAGAGGGAACATTTGAAACATAGAAAATAGGTGCAGGAGGAGGCCATTCGGCCCTTCGAGCCAGCACCGCCATTCATTGTGATCATGGATGATCGTCCCTTATCAGTACCCAGTGCCTGCCTTCTCCCCATATCCCATGACTCCACTAGCCCCTAGAGCTCTATCTAACTCTCTCTTAAATCCATCCAGTGATTTGGCCTCCACTGCCCTCTGTAGCAGGGAATTCCACAAATTCACAACTCTCTGGGTGAAAAAGTTTTTTCTCACCTCAGTCTTAAATGACCTCCCCTTTATTCTAAGACTGTGGCCCCTGGTTCTGGACTCGCCCAACATTGGGAACATTTTTCCTGCATCTAGCTTGTCCAGTCCTTTTATAATTTTGTTAAAGAGGTAACTGCAGATGCTGGAAAATCGAGGGTACCCAAAATGCTGGAGAAACTCAGTGAGTGCAGCAGCATCTATGGAGCGAAGGAGATAGGCAACGTTTCGGGCTGAAACCCTTCTTCAGATTGATGGGTTATATGTTTCTATAAGATACCCCTCATCCTTCTAAACTCCAGTGAATACAAGCCTTGTCTTTTCAATCTTTCCTCATATGACAGTCCCGCCATCCCAGGGATCAATCTACGTTGCACTGCCTCAATCACAAGGATGTCCTTCCTCAAATTAGGAGACCAAAACTGTAGACAATACTCCAGATGTGGTCTCACCAGAGCCCTACACAACTGCAGAAGAACATTGTCACAAAAAGCTGGAGTCACTCTTGGAGTAAAGCTGGAGTAACAGGCAGCATCTCTGGAGAAAAGGAATGGGTCGAACTCCTTCAGACCAGAGACCAGAGTCAATGTTTCAAATCGGAATCCCATTATCAGATCATCCTGTTTCCTCTCCCACTGTTGCTGCCTGACCTGCTGGGTTTCCGGCATTTTCTGTTTTGGGATTTCCCTCACCTACAGTTCTATCAAATTATTTGCAGGATCTTTCTCGGAATAGACCTATTTTCTACTTTGTGTAGGGAGGATTTTTTTTGGCAGGGTTGCTGCAGAGTGAGCAGATGGCTGTGGGTTCAGAGATGGGGCAGGTTCGAGTAGCTAAGGGGTGTGCAAAAGTTGACACGCAGTTTGAAAAAGGTCTAAAGAGGGTATGAGGCCGTCCTGGGGGAGTCCAAGAGGAGGGGAACCGGTGGAGTCTGAAGAAGGGTCTCCACCCGAAATGTCACCCATTCCTTCTCTCCAGAGAAGCTGCCTCTCCCGCTGAGTTACTCCAGCATTTTGTGTCTATCTTCTACTTTATTGCTGGTGACGACACTCACAAGTGGGTGGCACAGTGGGTAGAGCTGCTGCCTTGCAGCATCAGAGATCCGAGTTCCATACGGACCTCCGGGTGCTCCGGTTTCCTTCCACATCCCAAAGACGTGCGGGTTTGTAGGCTAATTGGCCCTCTGTAAATTGCCGCCAGTGTGCAGGGAGTGGATGAGAAAGTGGGATAGTATAGAACTAGTGTGAGCGGGTGATGGATGGTCGGCGTGGACTCGGTGGGCCGAAGGGCCTGTTTCCATGCTGTATGTTGTAATCAGAGAGTGAATGTAATCAAAAAGTATTTCATCAGTTGCAGTGTGTTGGAAAATCACGGGGCAGTGAAAGGTGGTGTCGGATATCTGCTTCATTACTACAAACAAACCTGAGACTCATTGGACGACACTGCCCAGTCCAGTGTTTACTTTCATTAAAAGTCATTATTTAGGAACAGCAAATACCTGAAACATTCAGCAGGTTAGGGACGGCACGGTGGCGCAGCAGTAGAGATGCCGCCTTACAGCGCCAGAGACCCGGGTGCGATCCTGACTCTGGGTGCTGTCTGTACGGAGTTTGTACGTTCTCCCATTGACAGCGTGGGTTTTCTCCGGGTGCTCCGGTTCCCTCCCACACTCCAAAGATGGACAGCTTTGCAAGTTCACTGGCCTGGGAAAAATTACATATTGTCCCTAGTGCATAGGGTACTGCAAGCGTATGGGGTGATTGCTGGGCAGCACAGACTCGGTGGGCCAAAGAGCCTGTTTCAGAGCAGTATCTCTAAAGACTAAAGTCAGGCAACATTTACGGAGAGAGAAACCGATTTAACAATTCATTTGCAGACCCCTCATGGGAATATTTACCACATTCGCAATCAAAGCGATAAGTTTGTTTCTCCTTCCACACTTGCTGCCTGATTGCTCACAACACAGTGCTTGAGAAGTGATAATGCAGAGCCATACAACACAAAAACATGCCCTTCAGCCCACTAAGTCCACGCCAACGATCAAACACCCATCTACATTATCCCCATTATAATGTAACTCAATACCCATTCTAGACTGGGTATGGAGTAACGAGAGAGCAGGCTATTCTAGACTGGGTATTGAGTAATGAGGAAGGGTTAGTTAGCAGCCTTGTTGTACGTGGCCCCTTGGGCAAGAGTGACCATAATATGGTTGAGTTCTTCATTAGGATGGAGAGTGACATTGTTAATTCAGAAACACGGGTTCTGAACTTAAAGAAAGGTAACTTTGAGGGTATGAGACGTGAATTGGCCTAGATAGAGTAGCAATTGATTCTTGAAGGGTTGACGGTGGATATGCAATGGAAGGCATTTAAAGACTGCATGGATGAACTACAACAATTGTTCATCCCAGTATGGCAAAAGAATAAATCAGGGAAGGTAGTGCATCCGTGGATAACAACGGAAATCAGGGATAGTATCAAAGCAAAAGATGAAGCGTACAAATTAGCCAGAAAAAGCAGTCTACCAGAGGACTGGGAGAAATTCAGAGACCAACAGAGGAGGATAAAGGGCTTACTTAGGAAAGGGAAAATGGATTATGAAAGAAAACTGGCAGGAAACATAAAAACTGACTGCAAAAGTGTTTATCGATATGTGAAGCGAAAAAGATTAGTTAAAACAAATGTAGGTCCCTAGCAGTCAGAAACAGGTGAATTGGTCATGGGGAACAAAGACATGGCAGACCAATTGAATAACTACTTTGGTTCTGTCTTCACTAAGGAGGACATAAATAATTTGCCGGTAATAGCAGGGGATCGCGGATCAAATGAGGTGGAGGAACTGAGTGAAATCCAGGTTAGCCGGAAAGTGGTGTTAGGTAAATTGAATGGATTAAAGGCCGATAAATCCCCAGGGCCAGATAGGCTGCATCCCAGGGTACTTAAGGAAGTAGCCCCAGAAATAGCGGATGCCTTAGTGATAATTTTTCAAAAATCTTTAGATTCTGGAGTAGTTCCTGAGGATTGGAGGGTAGCTAATATAACCCCACTTTTTAAAAAGGGAGGGAGAGAGAAAATGGGGAATTACAGACCAGTTAGTCTAACATTGGTAGTGGGGAAACTGCTAGAGTCAGTTATTAAAGATGGGATAGCAGCGCATTTGGAAAGTGGTGAAATCATTGGACAAAGTCAGGACGGATTTACGAAAGGTAAGTCATGTCTGACGAATCTCATTGAATTTTTTGAGGATGTAACTAGTAGAGTGATTAAGGGAGAAGCAGTGGATGTGTTATATCTGGACTTTCAGAAGGCTTCGACAAAGTCCCACACAAGAGATTAGTATATAAACTTAAAGCACACGGTATTGGCGGTTCAGTATTGATGTGGATAGCGAAGTGGCTGGCAGACAGGAAGCAAAGAGTAGGAGTGAACGGGTCCTTTTCAGGATAGCAGGCAGTGACTAGTGGGGTGCCGCAAGGCTCAGTGCTGGGACCCCAGCTATTTACAATATATATTAATGATTTGGACGAGGGAATTAAATGCAACATCTCAAAGTTTACAGATGACACGAAGCTGGGGGGCAGTGTTAGCTGTGAGGAGGATGCTAGGAGGCTGCAAGATGACTTGGATAGACTGGGTGAGTGGGCAAATGCATGGCAGATGCAGTATAATATGGATAAATGTGAGGTTATCCACTTTTGTGGCAAAAACAGGAAAGTAGGCTATTATTTGAATGGTGACCGATTAGGAAAAGGAGAGATGCAATGAGATCTGGGTGTCATGGTACACCAGTCATTGAAAGTAGGCATGCAGGTGCAGCAGGCTGTGAAGAAAGCAAATGGTATGTTGGCATTCATAGCAAAAGGATTTGAGTACAAGAGCAGGGAGGTTCTACTGCAGTTGTACAGGGTCTTGGTGAGGCCACACCTGGAGTATTGCGTACAGTTTTGGTCTCCTAATCTGAGGAAAGACATTCTTGCCATAGAGGGAGTACAGAGAAGGTTCACCAGACTGATTCCTGGGATGGCAGGACTTCCATATGAAGAAAGACTGGATAGACTTGGCTTGTACTCGCTGGAATTTAGAAAATTGAGGGGGGTTCTCATAGAGACTTACAAAATTCTTAAGGGGTTGGACAGGCTAGATGCAGGAAGATTGTTCCCGATGTTGGGGAAGTCCAGGACAAGGGGTCACAGTTTAAGGATAAGGGGGAAGTCTTTTAGGACTGAGATGAGAAAATCGTTTTTCACACAGAGAGTGGTGAATCTGTGGAATTCTCTGCCACAGAAGGTAGTTGAGGCCAGTTCGTTGGCCATATTTAAGAGGGAGTTGGATGTGGCCCTTGTGGCTGAATGGATCAGGGGGTATGGAGAGAAGGCAGGTACAGGATACTGAGTTGGATGAATAGCCATGATCATATTGAATGACGGTGCAGGCTCGAAGGGCCGAATGGCCTGCTCCTGCACCTAATTTCTATGTTTCTATATTCTGCGCAACCCACTCCACATTCTACCACTCAACTACACCCTTTTGTTTTTACAAAATTAGATTTATTCAATTATTTATAATAATATTTACAGAACAAATATTAAAACACCCACAACTATAATACAGAAATTGCCAAGTATTCTTACTACTGAACATCAAATTACTAAATTACAATCCCGATGCAGGATACGGTGGTTCCGGGACTTTGGACAGTGCATAGTCCCTCTATCATACCACATTAAAGGGGCTGAGCCCTTGTCTGCTTGGCACTGTGACCCACAAATTGCCAGCTTGGCCAGGCCCAGGAGCAAGCAAACCAGGGCATCTTTTGATCTATGCACTCCCTTATACTAATTACACCCTTGGTTAATTGGTCAGTTAACTTCCAGTCTGTACATCCATTTGATGCATGAGGAGGCTGAAGCTGCGCGGTGACACAGCGGCAGAGTTGCTGCCTCACAGCGCCAGAGACCCGGGTTCAATCCTGACCACGGGTGCTGTCTGTACGGAGTTTGTACAGTCTCCCTGTGAGTGGGCTTTCTCCAAGATCTTTGGTTTCCTCCCACACTCCAAAGACGTACAGATTTGTAGGTTTATCGTTTGGTATAAATGTAAAATTGTCCCTAGCGTGTGTAGGGTAGTGTTAATAACCATATAACCATATAACAATTACAGCACGGAAACTGGCCCTCTCAGCCCTTCCAGTCCGTGCCGACCATTTGTTTTTCCCTAGTCCCATCTACCTGCACTCAGACCATACCCCTCCATTCCCTTCCCGTCCATATACCTATCCACTTTACTTTTAAATGTTAAAATCGATCCTGCCTCCACCACTTCTGCTGGAAGCACATTCCACACAGCCACCACCCTCTGAGTAAAGAGGTTCCCCCTCACGTTACCCCTAAACTTCTGTCCCTTAATTCTCATGTCATGCCCTCTTGTTTGAATCTTCCCTACCCTCAATGGGAAAAGCTTATCCACGTCAACTCTGTCTATCCCTTTCATCATTTTAAAGACCTCAATCAAGTCCCCCCTTAACCTTCTGTGCTCCAAAGAATAAAGACCTAACTTATTCAACCTTTCTCTACAACATAGTTGCAGGAACCCAGGCAACATTCTAGTAAATCTCCTCTGTACTCTCTCTATTTTGTTGACATCCTTCCTATAATTAGGCGACCAAAATTGTACACCATACTCCAGAATTGGTCTTACCAATGCCTTGTACAATTTTAACATTACTTCCTTACTCCCATATTCAAAGCTCTGATTTATAAAGGCCAGCACACCAAAGGCTTTCTTTACCACCCTATCTACATGCGATTCCACCTTCAGGGAACTATGCACAGTTATTCCTAGATCTCTCTGTTCCACAGCATTCCTTAATTCCCTACCATTTACCATGTACGTCCTATTTTGATTTGTCCTGCCAAGATGTAGCACTTCACACTTATCAGCATTAAACTCCATCTGCCATCTTTCAGCCCACTTTTCCAAATGGCCCAAATCTCTCTGTAGACTTTGAAAATCTACTTCATTATCCACAACACCACCTATCTTAGTATCATCTGCATACTTACTTATCCAATTTTCCACCCCATCATCCAGATCATTGATGTACATGACAAACAACAGTGGACCCAACACAGATCCCTGAGGTACCCCACTGGTCACCGGCTTCCAACCTGACAAACTTTGGTAGCAAAAACAGGAAGGCAGATTACTATCTAAATGGCGTCAAGTTGGGAAAAGGGGAAGTACAACGGGATCTGGGGGTCCTTGTTCATTAGTCTATGAAAGTAAGCATGCAGGTACAGCAGGCAGTGAAGAAAGTGAATGGCATGTTGGCCTTTATACAAAGAGGAATCAAATATAGGAGCAAAGAGGTCCTTCTACAGTTGTACAGAGCCCTAGTGAGACCACACCTGGAGTATTGTGTGCAGTTTTGGTCCCCTAATTATAGGAAGGACATTCTTGCTATTGAGGAAGTGCAGCGTAGGTTTACAAGGTTAATTCCCGGGATGGCGGGTGTCATATGCTGAGAGAATGGAGCAGCTGGGCATGTACACTCTGGAGTTTAGAAGGATGAGAGGGAATCCCATTTAAACATATAAGATTGTTAAGGGTTTCGACATGCTAGAGGCAGGAAACATGTTCCCGATGTTGGGGGAGTCCAGAACCAGGGGCCACTGTTTAAGAATAAGGAGTAAGCCTTTAATGACGGAGACGAGGAAACTCTTTTTCTCACAGAGAATGGCGAGTCTGTGGAATTCTCTGCCTCAGAGGGCGGTGGAGGCAGGTTCTCTGGATGCTTTCAAGAGAGAGCTAGATAGGGCTCTTAAAAATAACGGCATCAGGGGATATGGGGAGAAGGCAGGAACGGGGTACTGATTGGGGATGATCTGCCATGATCACATTGAATGGCGGTGCTGGCTCGAAGGGCCGAATGGCCTACTCCTGCACCTATTATCTATTGTCTACATATATATATATATATATGTATGTTTGTGTGTGTATATGTCTGTTCATGTGTGCATATATATGTGTGTGTTTGTGTGTGTATATGCGTGCGTATGTATATATATATGTGTGTGTGTATATATGTACATATACACACATAACTTTTTTTCCCTGTTTATTACAATATTTACAGTGTACTATGTTTAAATATTCTGTTGTGCTGCTGCAAGTCAGAATTTCATTGTTCCATCTGGGACATATGACAATAAAACACTCTTGACTCCCTTGACTCTTGTATGGTGGTGGCCCACCCCACCATGCTATTTCAATGCAGAAAGTGGCTTGGAATGATCTCTGGGCGAAGGAGATATTGTTTTCAGGATTGGAGCAGAGCTCGGGTGGAAACAATTCCCACTTCCTGATACCGCCACACGTTTCGGAATGAGTCCACAAGCACACAATCTAGATGAGTATTTGATTCACCATGGCAACGGGCCAAGTGCTAGTATAGAGTCAAGTGTCAAGAGTTTTTAATTTTCTTATGTATTGACAACAGAACAATGAAAGTCTTGCTTGCAGCACCATAACAGGACTGAAAACACAATACTCATAGATAACATATTAAAAACAACAACAAAAATCAATAAATGATTTAACCCAAATACCCAGGTCTGGATAGAGTGGCTGTGGAGAGGATGTTTCCACTGGTGGGAGAGTCTAGGACCAGAGGCCATAGCTTCAGAATTAAAGGACATTCCTTCAAGAAGATGAGCAATTTCTTCAGTCACAGTGAATATGTGGAATTCATTGCCACAGAAGGCTGTGGGGGCCAAGTCAATGGATATTTTTAAGGCAGAGATTGACAGATTGTTGATTAGTATGGATGTCAGTGGTTATGGGGAGAAGGCAGGTGGATGGGGTTGAGAAGGAAAGATAGGCCATGATTGAATGGCGGAGTAGACTTGATGGGCCGAATGGCCAAATTATGCTCCTATCACTGATGAACTTATGAAATACCACTACAGAAAGAATAAATCCTTAGTACAACCAAAAAACATTCATAGTTTAAGTCGTGTGTTGTAGTGTTCGAGAGCCTGATGGTTGTTGAGGAAGAAGATGTTCTTGAACCAGGTGGTCACGGTTTACAGACTCCTGTACCTTCTTCCCAGAGGGAGGAGTGAAATGAAAGACTGGACAAGGCAACGTGGGGCTGTAATGATACAGGCTGCCTTTTTAAGGCAGCATCTCCTATTGATCCCTTTGATGGTGGGGAGGTAAGTACACAAGATGGACTGGGTGTCCATCGCTTTTGTACTCTCCTTCATTCATGAGCTTTCGAGTTGCCGAACCAAACCATGATGCAACCAGTCAATGAGCTGTTCACTGTACACCCTTAGAACTGTATGGTAGAGAGGATGGGGCTAATATTGTTGGGTGATCAGCATGGGTGTGGTGGGCAGAATGGCCTGCTTGCCTGCTCACTCACTCTATCACTTGGGTTTGTATTTGGTCATAACACAAGATTTAGCCAATCGGGTAAACATACAGTCTTTTGCCCAGAGTAGGGCAATCACGAACCAGAGGTCATAGGTCAAGGTGAGGGGGGAATAATTAAATGGAACCTGAAGGGTAATCTTTTTATACAAACGGTGGTGGGTGTATGGATCGAGCTGCCGGAGAATGCAGTTGAGGCTAGGACTATTTAAGAAGCATTTAGATAGGTACTTGGATAGGACAGGTTTAGAGGGATATGGGAGCAAATGCAGGTAGGTGGGACTAGTGTAGATGGGATAGAATGGTTGGTAGGCAAGTTGGGCCAAAGGGCCTGTTTTGGCAACGTAGGACTCTGTTCAGCAACTGTGTAAATATTGTTATAAATGTCGAGGCATAATTGGAATTATCGAGCGTAAAATTAGTGAGACTGATTGTAAGAAAAAATAGAGACACTTCCCATTAACGAGAATTAACGTGTAGGTGGCACGGTGGCACAGCGGTAGAGTTGCTGCCTTACAGCGCCAGAGAACCAGGTTCAATCCATACCGGTGCTTGTCTGTACGGAGTTTGTACATTCTCCCCCTGACCTTGTGGGTTTTCTTTGGATTCCTCCCACATTCCAAAGATGTGCAGGTTTTTTGGCTTTGGTTAATTGGCTTCGGTAAAATTGTAAATTGTCCCTAAAGTGTGTAGGGTAGTGTTAGTGTGCGGGGATCGCTGGTTGGTGTGAGCCGAAGGGCATGTTTCCGCGCTGTATCTCTAAACTAAACTAAACTAATATATCACGTTAAGTGGAGATGATTCATACAACTCTTCAAGCATCTCCTGTGTACAATGCATGTCTCTCGTGACATGCCATACTACGGGTTCAGGAGAACAATTATAGTCAATTATAAAGGATGAGGTTACACAGTACTTAGAAGTCCACGATAAAATAGGCCTGTCAGCATGGTTTTGTGAAGGGAAGATCTTGCCTGACGAATCTGCTGGACTTCTTTGATGAACGGGTGGGTTTAAATTAAATAGTGGGGGGAGGAGATAAATTGGAAATACAAGAATGGAGTTAAAGGGAAAGAGAGTATAGGAAAAGTTAAGAAAGACATTAGAATTAACGGGGCAGAAAGCTCATGAAGGGATGGGAGAGTATGGCCAAGTGAAATAGGAATCGATGTGAAAGGTGAGGTGAGTAATGGATTAAAAGTATTCTATATGAATGCGCAAAGTATAAGAAGTAAAGTGGATGAGCTTGAGGCTCAGCTAGAGATTGGTAGATATGACATTGTGGGGATTACAGAGACATGGCTGCAGGACGATTGGGACTGGGAACTGAATATTCAGGGTTATACGTCCTGTAGAAAGGACAGGCAGGTGGGCAGAGGAAGTGGGGTAGCTCTGTTGGTGAGGGATGAAGTTCAGTCCCTTGCGGGTGGTGACATAGGGACTGACGATGTAGAGTCGCTGTGGATAGAATTGAGGAATTGTAAAGGTAAGTAGACACCAATGGGAGTTATCTACAGGCCCCCAAACAGTATCCAGGATATAGGGTGCAAGTTGCAGCAGGAGTTAAAATTGGCATGTACACAGATAATGCCACTGTGGTTATGGGAGATTTCAATATGCAAGGAAATCAGGGTCTGCACCCCAAGAAAGGGAGTTTGTAGAGTGCCTCCGAGATGGATTCTAAGATCAGCTTGTAATGGAGCCTACCAGAGAGAAGGCAATTCTAGATTTAGTGTTGTCTAATGAACCAGATTTAATAAAGGAACTCAAAGTAAACGAACCACTAGGAGATAGTGACCATAATATATGTTTTAATAGAAACATAGAAAATTTGGATAGCAGTAAAAGGATTGGTCCAAGTCAGCATGGATTTATGAAAGGGAAATCCTGCTTGACTGATCTTCTGGAATTTTTTGAGGGTGTGACAAGTAAAATGGATGAAGGAGAGCCAGTGAATGTAGTGTATCTGGACTTTCAGAAAGCCTCTGATAAGGTCCCACACAAGAGATTAGTGGGCAAAATTAAAGCACATGGTATTAAAGCACAGGGGTAGCATATTGACATGGATAGAGAATTGGTTGGCAGACAGGAAACAAAGAGTAGGAATAAACGGGTCCCTGTCGGAAAGGCAGGCAGTGGTGAGTGGAGTGCCGCAAGGCAAGGTGCGGGGCCACAACTATTTACAATATATATTAATGATTTAGATGATGGGATTAAAAGCAATACTAGCAAATTTACAGGTGACACAAGGCTGAGTGGCATTGTGAACTGCGAAGAGGATGCTAGGAGGTTGCAGGGTGACTTGGACAAGTTGAGTGAGTGGCCAGATACATAGCAGATGCAGTGTAATGTAGATAAATGTGAGGCTATCCATTTGGCGGCAAGAACAAGGAGGCAGATTATGACACAATAGTGTCAGATTAGGAAAAAGGGAAGTGCAACAAAACCTGGGTGTCCTTGTACACCAATCACTGAAAGTAAAACATGCTGGTACAACAGGCAGTGAAGAAAGCTAATGGCATGTTGGCATTCATAACAAGAGGAATGGAGTATAGGAGTAAAGAGGTCCTTGTGCAGTTGTACAGGGCCCTTGTGAGACTGCATCTGGAGTATTGTGTGCAGTTCTAGCTTCCTAATTTGAGGAAGGACATCCTTGCTATTGAGGCAGTGCAGCGTGGGTTCACGTGGTTAATCCCCAGGATGGCGGGACTGTCATATGGGGAAAGATTGGAAACACTGGGCTTGTATTCATTGGAATTTAGACGGATGAGAGGGGATCTTATAGAAACATATACAATTATAAAAGTACTGGACAAGATAGATGCAGGAAAAATGTTGGGCGAGTCCAGAACCAGGGGCCACAGTCTTAGAATAAAGGGGAGGTCATTTAAAACTGAGATGAGAAAAAATCTTTTTCACCCAGAGAGTTGTGAATTTGTGGAATTCTCTGCCACAGAAGGCAGTAGTGGCCAATTCACTGGGTGAATTTAAAAGAGAGTTAGATAGAGCTCTAGGGGCTAGCGGAATCAAAGGGTATGGGGAGAAGACAGGCACAGGTTACTGATTGTGGATGATCAGCCATGATCACACTGAATGGCGGTGCTGGCTCAAAGGGAATGGCTTCCTCCTGCACCTATTTTCTATATTTCTATGTTTCTATGTAGTTAATAGCAGGATAGACAATGGAGAGTCAGTAGATGTTGTTTGCCTAGATTTTCAGAAGGCCTTTGACAAGGTGCCGCACGTCAGGCTGCTAGGGAAGATGAGAGCACATGGAATTAAAGGGAAGATACTAGCATGGATTGCGGGTTGGTTGGATGGCAGAAGGCAAAGAGTTACAATCAAATGCAATTTTTCAGGTTGGCTGCCAGTGACTAGTTGAGTTCCGCAAGGGTCGGTGCCGCTTCTCTTCACGTTGTATATTAATGATTTGGATAAGGGGATTGAAGGCTTTGCGGCCAAGCTTGCAGATAATGCTAAGATAGGTGGAGGGGCAGGCAGTTTAGAGGAAGCAAGGACTCTGCAGATGGACTTGGACCTGTTAGGAGATTGGGCAGAGAAGTGGCAGATGATATTTAGTGTAGCAAAGTGCGGAGTCGTGCATTTTGGTAAATAAGAATAAAGGTGTAGATTATTTTCTAAATGGAGAGAGAATCCAGAAATCGGAGGTGCAAAGAGACTTGAAAAAGTTAATCGGTAGTAAGGAAGGCAAATTCAATGCTAGCATTTATATCAAGAGGACTGAAATACATAAACATAGATGTAATGCTGAGGCTCTATAAGGCGCTGGTCAGGCTGCATTTGGAGTACTGTGAACAAATCTGGGCCCCATATCTGAGGAAGGATGTGCTGGCTCTGGAGAGGGTCCAGAGGAGGTTTACAAGAATAATTCCAGGAATTAGTGCATTAGCATATGACAAGCACTTGACAGCAATGTGCCTCTACTCGCTGGAGTTTAGAAGGTTGAGGGGGGACCTCATTGAAACTTACAGATTAATGAAAGGCATAGATAGAGTGGATGTGGAAAGGATGTTTCCTCTAATAGGAGAGTCTAGGAACAGAGGGAGAGTCTAGGCATCAGAATTAAAAGACTCTTTTAGAAATGAGGTGAGGGGGAACTTCTTTGGTCAGAGGGTAGTTAATCTGTGGAACTCATTGCCACAGAGGGGCCAAGTTAGTGGATATTTTTAAGACAGTGATAGACAAGTTCGTGATTAGAACGGGTATCAAGGGATACGGGGAGAAGGCAGGAAAATGGGATAATGAAGCAGAGATCAGCCAATGATTGAATGGCGGAGTAGACTCGATGGGCCAAATGGCCTAATTCTACACCTATAACTTGTGAAGTTGTGAACATCTTTTCCTGCCCACCTCCCATCATCACATTTCAACCACAACATTTTTAACCAACTCACTCTCAATAATTTTTATGCAAGTTATAAATCGAGTGATTTAATTAGCCTAATTTACAATGATTGCCATTTCCAATTTCATTTTCTTTGGCCATTTGTAAATCTTTATATAATTTGATGTTATTGATTTGAAAGGCCTATTATATGAAACACATAGGCCTGATACACTGTGGTGTTTGATACAGGGAAACATGGTTTCAAATGTAACCCAGTCTGAAGAAGGGTCTCGACCCAAGGCGTCACCCATTCCTGCTTTCCAGAGACGCTGAGTTACTCCAGCTTTTTGTGTCTATCTTCAAATGTAACTTAAAAGGCTACAATAAATTGGCTTATAAAGTGCTGATTAGACAAGTGTGCCTGAAGTCTGTGGGCGTAATAGTTTCAAAGCAGCATTAGGTTTACTGGCAAGTAAGGTGGAAACAGGACAATAATCAAATGGTGTTTAATGATAATGGAATAATGCTACACAGGAACCGGCCCTTTGGCCAATGAATCGGCACTGACCATAAACGACTCATCTAAACTCCCCACACATTCCCATCAACGCCCCCCCCCCCCCCCAGATTCTGCCTCTCACCAACACATTAGGGACAATTTACAGTGGCCAGGTAACCAATCAACATATGTGGGAAGAAACTGGAGCATTCGGTGGAAGAACATGGGAACTCCGCACTACTGGTTAGCATGCGACAACAGCTTTTCACTGCACCTCAGTATATGTGACAATAAACTGAACTCCACACAGACAGCACCTGAAGATCGAAGTCGGCCTCTGGAACCGTGAGGCAGCAGCGCTGCTGGCTGCACCACTGGGCTATTCAGGCAGGCAACCTTTACCTACAACACAGCAGTATGAATATTGATTTCTCTAACCAAGTAACCCTTGAATATCCTGTCTCTCCGTCCCTCCCAAGTCGTAGTAACAGGTTCAAAGTCATCTTGTTGAGCCTTATTGTCTGTAACTGTTTTTCACCTAGGGCCACAGCTAACAAAGGCCTGCTTCCTTTATTATCATTACTTTTTTGCATATCTTTCATTCATTTGGTCTCTCGTTCCCTTTCCTCTAACTCTCAGTCTGAGGAAGGGTCGTGACCCGAAACATCACCTATTCCTTTTCTCCAGAGATATTGTCTGACCCGCTGAGTTACCCCAGTTTTTTTGTGTCTGTCTAAGGTTTACTGACTATTCTTTTGTGTCCACGATTCTCCGTTTGGTTCAGTTTTAGGTAGAGTTTTTACCTGACACCAGTTAAGATTATTTCCCCAGGAGTGTGGAGAATAATGTGAAGGGAAATCTGCAGGATTCGGAAATCCCCTCACTGTATAGAGTCAGAGTTATACAGCACGTAGACAGGTTCTTTGGCACACTTTTCCCATGACAACCAAGTTGGCATACTGGGCTAGCCCCATTTAGGGTTGATAAGGGCAGAGCAGTAGATGTTGACTGCATGGGTTTTAGCAAGGCCTTTAACAAGGTATTTCATGGTCTGGTCCAGAAGGTTAGGGTGGCACGGTGGCACAACAGTAGAGTTGCAGCCTCACAGCGCCAGACACCCGGGTTCGATCCTGACTACGGGATATTGTTTGCACGTTCTCCCTGTGACAGCATGGGTTTTCTCCAAGTGCCCCAGTTTCCTCCCACACGCCAAAGATTTGTAGGTTATTGCCATCAGTAAGATTGTAAATTGTCCCAAGTGTGTGTAGGATAGTGTTAGTGTGCAGAGATCGCTGGTTGGCCCGGACTCGGTGGACAGAAGGGCAGGTATCTGCGTTGTATCTCTAAAGTAAAGTCTAAAGTCTGCATTTGGTCCATTTCCCTCAAAACCCTTCCTGTCCATATATCTGTCCAAATGTCTTTTAAAATACATACTTCTATCTGCTTGTACACCTTCTAGTAGCTTGTTCCAGATTTGTCAACCCCCTGAGTGAAAAGGATGGCTCTGAGGTTCCTCTTAAATTTCTCCCCTTTCATCTTAAGACGATGCCCTCTGGTTTTAGAATCCTCTACCCTGGGAAAAAGACTGTGAATGTTCACAGTATCTATGCCCCGAATGATCTTGTACACCTCAATAAAGAGACCCATCAGCCTCCGACACTCCAACAGAATATGCCCAGCCTATCCAACCTCGCCCTGAAACCCAGCCTGCAAGCTCAGGCAACATCCTCGTGAATCTCTTCTGCTCCCTTTCCAACTTAACATTCATTGAATAACATCCAGACCTGGGATGAACCACCAAAGGAAGCTATAGAAGTGCCTACAATTGGGACTTTTAAAAGGCATTTGGCTGAGATGTGCGTAGGAACGATCTGGTGTAGGCTAAATGCTGTCCAGTCACCAGAAGGGTTTCAACCCGAACCATCACCTATTCCTGTTCTCCAGCGATGTTACCTGACCTGCTGAGTTACCCCAGCACTTTGTGTCTAGCCCAGTGTGCCAGCTTGGTTGGCATGGACAGAGCGGACTGAAGGGCCTGTTTCCATGCTGAACAGCTCTCTGTCTCCATGACCTGCCTGCACCACTGGGGGTGACTCTTCATTAATCAACCAGCCAACAGTTAATAGACAATAGACAAGAGACAGTAGGTGCAGGAGTAGGCCATTCGGCCCTTCGAGCCATTCAATGTGATCATGGCTGATCATCCCCAATCAGTACCCCGTTCCTGCCTTCTCCCCATATCCCCCGACTCCGCTATCTTTAAGAGCCCTCCGAGGCAGAGAATTCAGCAGACTCACAACTCTCTGTGAGAAAAAGTGTTTCCTCGTCTCCGTTCTAAATGGCTTACCCCTTATTCTTAAACTTTCAGTCGCAGTGTTTTCTTACAATTTTCTTTTGTCCCCATCACCCAATATTTTTCATAACAAATGAGGGCGTGTTCAAATACAGAAAGCAAAAATAAAATGAAACTAAAATTGATCTAGAGATTAGCGTCCTTTTTGGAAACTCCAAACCACTTCCACAGGGTTGGGAAACTCGATAGAGCTGTCAACAAACAATGTGGGTGGGGTGCCTGATGTTGGAAGGAGATGGAGGTATCGTTATACAGTGCATTCAGAAAGTATTCAAGCCCCTTCACTTTTTCCACATTTTGTTACGTTACAGCCTTATTCTAAAATGGATTCAATTTTTTTTTAAATCACCAATCTACACACAATACCCCATAATAAAAAAGCAAAAACAGGTGTTTCGAAATTTTTGCAAAGTAATTAAAAATAAATAACTGAAATATCACTTTACATAAGTATTCAGACCCTTTACTCAGTACTTTGTTGAGGCACCTGTAGCATCGATTACAGCCTCAAGTCTTCTTGGGTGTGACGCTACAAGCTTGCCACACCTGTATTTGGGTAATTACTCCCATTCTCCTCTGCAGATCATCTCAAGCTCTGTCAGGTTGGATGGGGAGCGTTGGTGCACAGCTATTTTCAGGTCTCTCCAGAGACGTTCGATCTGGTTCAAGTCCAGACTCTAGCTGGGCCACTCAAGGACATTCACAGACTTGTCACAAAGCCACTCCTGCGTTGTCTTGGCTGTGTGCTTATGGTCGTTGTCCATTTGGAAGGTGAACCTCTGCCCCAGTCTGAGGTCCAGAACGCTCTGGAGCAGGTTTTCATCAAGGTTCTCGCTGTACTTTGCTCCATTTATCTTTCCCTCGATCCTGACGTATCCCAGTTCCTGCCGCGGAAAAACATCCCCACAGCATGATGCTGCCACCACCATGCTTCACCGTAGGTATGGTATTGGTCAGGTGATGAGCGGTGCCTGGTTTCCTCCAGATGTGATGCTTGGCATTCAGGCCAAAGAGTTTAATCTTGGTTTCATCAGACCAGAGAATCTTGTTTCTCATACCTTTTGGAAAACTCCAAGCGGGCTGTCATGTGCCTTTTACAGAGGAGTGGCTTCCGTCTGACCACTCTACCATAAAGCATGATTGCTGGTGCTGCAGATATAGTTGTCCTTCTGGAAGGTTCTCTCATCTCCACAGAGGAACTCTGAAGCTTTGTCAGAGTGACCATCGGGTTCTTGCTCACCTCCCCGACCAAGGCCCTTCTCCCCCGATTGCCAGGCGGCCAGCTCTATGACGAAACCTGGTGGTTCCAAAGTTCTTCCAATGAATGACGGAGGCCACTGTGCTCTTAGGGGCCTGCAATGCTGTAGAAATTGTTTTATACCCTTCCCCAGATCTGTGTCTCGACACAATCCTGTCTCGGAGGTCTATGGAAGATTACTTCATCTTCATGGCTTGGTTTTTGCTCTGACATGCAACATCAACAGTGGGACCTTATATAGACAGGTGTGTGCCATTGCAAATCATGTCCAATCAATTTAATTTACCACTGGTGGACTCCAATCGAGTTGTAGAAACATCTCAAGGATAATCAATGGAAACAGGATGTGCCAAAGCTCATTTTTTGAGTGTCATAGCAAAGGGTCTGAATACTAATGTAAATGTGGTATTTCAGTTATATATTATGAATTACTTTGCAATCATTTCTACACACGTGTTTTCATTTTTTTATTATTGGGCGTGTAGATTGATGATAAAAAAAAAGAATTGAATCCATTTTAGAATAAGGTTGTAACGTAACAAAATGTGGAAAACGTGAAGGGGTCTGAATACTTTCTGAATGCACTGTACACTCGGCCTGATGGCTTCGCAATGTCCTTGGCAGGTCCATGAGTCAACATGAGTCTGGATGCCTGCAGCTTGCTTGAGGCTTTCAAGGAATAACGAGGCAATGATTCAACCAGAGGAAGTACAAGCAGTGACTTGCTTCCCACCAGCCCTACCCCTCTCTGCATACTGAACGTATTTGTCAGTAACCCTTCCTGTGATGATCTGCTTGGAACCATCCTTCATGGAGTTTGAGGGGTGATCTTATCGAGGTGTATAAAATCATGAGAGAAATATATCAGGTAGATGCACGGAGTCTCTTGCCCAGAGTACAAGATACAAGATACATTTATTTGTTACATGTGCCAGATGGCACAGTGAAATGAGATTACCATACAGCCATACAATAAAAATAAAGAACACAACACACGATAGAATTCAACATAAAAACATCACAACACAGCAGAATCAAAGTTTCCAACTGTGAGGGAAGGCACCAATAATCTTCCTCTAATGTTTCCCCACTGTTCACCCGTGGTCAGGGCCTCCCCAAGCCCTCTGCAGTGGCCACTACAGGCGGCCCGATGTTCAGGCCCGCTCGCCAGGGTGATGTAAGTCCGACGTCGGGGCTGGGGGACCTCCTCAGCGGCCTGAACATCAGAGTCGGCCCCAAGAACCAGAACATATAGGCTTAAGGTGAAGGGATAGGAATCTGAGGGGTACCTTTTTTACACTAAGGGTAGTGGGTGTATGGAACGTGCTGGCGGAGGAGGTAGTTGAGGCTGGGAATATCGCAATGTTTAAGAAAGTTAGAGAGATACATGGATAGGACAGATTTAGAGGGTTTATATGACCCCAAATGGAGGTTTATAAAATCATAAGGGGCATAGCCACTGTCTTCTATCCAGGGCAGGGGAATGTAAATCCAGAGGGCACAGATTTAAGAGGGGGGAAACATTTAGAAGAGATCTGAGGCAACATTTTCATTCAGGAAGGAGGTGGGTTTAGAGAACGAGCTCCCAGAGGACGTGATAGAGGTGGGTACAATTATGACATTAATAAGGCACACAGGGAGGAAAGGTTTGGATGGATATGGGTCAGATGCAGCAGAGCAAGGTCGGTCGAGCAACTTGGTCGGCAGGGATGAGTTGAGCTGAAGGGCCTGGTTCAGTTGCGTACAGCTCTGTGATCAGCCCACAGCCATCACTCCCTGATCTCCACACTGTTCCCATCCCCAAACCAACTTCCCAGCCGTACAATCGCATTCATTCCTGGCCATCTGACCCAGTGATCCCTTGAGGTCCCTGCACAGTGCCCCTTAGGGGCGGCACGGTGGCACAGCGGTAGAGTTGCTGCCTCACAGCGTCAGATACCCAAGTTCGATCCTGACTACGGGTGCTGTCTGTACGGAGTTTGTACGTTCTCCACGTGTTCTGGTTTCCGCCATACTCCAAAGACGTGCAGTTTTGTGGGTCAATTGGCTTCTGTAAAATTGTAAATTGTTCCTAGTGTCTAGGGTAGTGCAAGTGTACGGGGTGATCGCTGGTTAGCGCGAAATCGGTGGGCCAAAGGGCCTGTTTCCACTCTGTATGTCTAAAGTCTAGAAGTCTGAAGGAAAATCTGACCCATCTATGCCAGATTGCCACTGTAAAACAGGCAACCTAATCAAGGACCACTCACACCCTGGTCATTCTCTCTTCTCCCCTCTCCCACCGGTAATAGATACAAACCTTTGAAAGCACGTAGCACCAGATTCAAGAAAGAGCTTCTTCCCCACTGTTATCAGGCTCTTGAGTGGACCTGTCAAATGCAATTTCACGATCTTCCGATCTACCTCGTTACGGCCCCTGCACTTTTTCTATTTCCACCTTCTCTGCAGCTCAAGCACAAGATTCTGCATTCTGTTTATTTTCTCTTTGGCACTACCTGTATAGTCTCTTTTGTACTCATGATTATTATAATCTGCTTGGATTTTCTCGTAATCTCAATACTTGTGACAATAATTCACCAATACCAATATACCAACACACCATTTGCCTTATGAACTGCTTGCTGCACCTATGTGTAGGAAGGAACTGCAGACACTGGTTTAAACCACAGACAACAAAAAGCTGGAGAAACTCAGCTGGACAGGCAGTATCTCTGGAGAGAAGGAATGGGTGACGTTTCGAGTTGAGACACTTCTTCAGACTTATTAGTGCCCAGAGCATTCCTGTCAGCAGTGAGTCAATGGAAAAGACAGCATAGCTTCCTTATCAGTAAAAAATGCTGGCTAACGAATGTAGTAATCGGCTGAAACCTACCTTTAACTCTGCTACGTTATGTCAACAAAATAATGAAATGAAAAGCAGCAAAGTGTCACTTTGGATGAAGTCGTCCAATTGCATTCCCCAAGGTCAGGCACAGAATTCCTTAGCCTGAAGCCCGCAGACACAGTAGCGACAAGTTGGACGAAACTCGTTAGCTTTCGGCAGTGGGGAAAGTACAATGTGAGCGGTAAACAAGGACTGAGGCAGAAACCAGGGAGCGACCGCAAGCCAGCTTTGCAATCCGACGGCCACAATGCCCTACACCCTCACAGAATTTCAGAAGGCAGCCTATAAAGCGGGGGGGGATAGATAAGTCCTGACCTTTGATCCGTCATGAAGGGCTGGAGGGTTTCTGCAAACACTAATCGGCAGTTGTTCTTCCACTTGATTCTGTGAGTGGAAAATAAAAGCAAAGGGCAGCCAGCAGAATAATCAAGGACGAGTCTCACCCCGACCACTCTCTCTTCTGCCCTCTCACATTGGGTAAAAGGTATTGAAGGGTCAAAACGCACACCTCCAGATTCAGGGATAGTTTCTTCCCACAACCAGAGAGTGGTCCTGAACTACTGCTGTTGGGGGGACGTTCATGTTGAATCCTGTAGTGTATTGTGTCTATATTTTTCTTCTTTTTTTAATTTTATATGGGTGTACGGTCATCTATTTTTGTTTCTCTGTAAAGCACTTTGGCTTCAACATGATTTGATTTAAAAGTGCTTTATAAATAAAAATTACTAATTACTTACTTACTATCTACCTCATTGGAGACCCTCGGACTATCTTAGATCGGACTTTACTGGACTTTATCTTGCACTAAACGTTATTCACGTTATGGGTAGACAAAAGTACTGGAGAAACTCAGTGGGTGCAGCAGCATCGAAGGAGCGAAGGAGCTAGGCGATGTTTCGGGTCGAGTCCCTTCTACATCCTCCGGAAGATAAAAACGACTCCACTTAAACTCAAAGGATTTGGGCAGTTTGCACAAAAGTGCTGAATGCAGTTTTACTCTGCGATCTGCCGGTGAAGATCAGGTTCTCCTACAGTGAAGCACTTTGCTGCCCATTTGCTCATCGTTTTGCATTAGATGGGAAGTTTGGTTGTACACTCCCTGTCACTGGGTCATGCAGCACGGAAACAGGTCCTTTGGCCCAGTGTGTTATGCCAATCAAGATGTCCATCTCCGCAGCGGTAGAGTTGCTGCCTTACAGCGTCAGAGACCAGGGTTCAATCCTGACTACGGGTGCTGTCTGACTGGAGTTTTTGCGTTCGCCCCGTGACCTGCGTGGGTTTTCTCCGGGTGCTCCGGTTTCAGTTTAGTTTATTGTCACTTGCAGCTAGGTACAGTGAAAAGCTTTTGTTGCGTGCTAACCAGTCTGTGGAAAGGCAATGCATGATTATGGCCTCCCCAGGTTTCCTCTCACACTCCAAGATGTGCAGGTTTGTAGGTTAATTGGCTTTGGTAAAGATTATAAATTGTCCTAGGATAGTGCTAGTGTACAGGGATCTCTGGTCGGCGTGGATTCAGTGGGCCAATGGACCTGTTTCAACTAATTACATTTATCCACATTTAGCCCATATCCCCCTGAACCTTTCCTATCCATGCACCTGTTCAATTGTCTTTTAAAAGTTGTTTTTGTACCTGCATCAACTACCTTCTCTGGCAGCCCATTCCATATACCCACCACCCTGTATGAAAAAGTTGCCCCTCAGTTCTTATTAGATATTTCCCATCAACTTTAACCCATGCCCTCTGGTTCTTGATTCCCCTCTCCTGGGCAAAAGATTCTGTGTATTCACCCAGTCTATTTACCTCATGATTCTATACACCTCTATAGATCATTCCTCAGTCCCCTGTGCTCTAAGGAATAAAATCCTAGCCTGCCCAACCCCTCCCTTAAGCTCAGACCCTAAAGTCCTGGCAACATCGTGGTTAATGCTCTCTGATCGTTTCCCAGCTTACCATCGCAACGTTTAAGAAAGGATAGGACAGGTTTAGAGGGATATGGGCCAAACGCAGGTAGGTGGGCCGGTATGGGCAAGTTGGGCTGAAGGGCCTGTTTCCAAGCTGTACCACCCTATGACTCCATGTCTTCCTGTCATGAGTCACCATGAGATCCTGGGACAATATAATTCCCCTTATCTTATTCCTTTTGGAGAGGGTTGGACGAATAATGTCCCAGCGACTCCTATAACTGCACGCTCCCAGGACAAGGTGTCCTCAGTCCATGTGCCTGACCAGAGAGGCTGCAGGCTTATTGACATATTCGCCTTCAATCCCGCCCCATACTGTACACCCTGATCTCCATAAGATCACCTCAAACCTATATTAGGAGTCAGTCTGAAGATGGATCTCGACCAGAAATGTCACCTATTCCTTTTCTCCAGAGGTGTTGCCTGACCCGCTGAGTTACTCCAGCTTTTTGTGTCTATCTTCAGTTTAAACCAGCATCTGCAGTTCCTTCCTACGCAGATATTAAAGCACACTGCCTTGTTTTTTCTGTGGTACTGGGATGATGGTGGTCTTCTGGGAGCAGGTTGGAATAGGGAAAGGTTAAAGATGTCCATGAATACTCCTGCCGGCTTGTGCAACCACTGATTTTTCCCTTAATGCCCATTGCCTGCATTTGTACCGATTAGATAAAACTGACTAATCAACGTTCTGCAAAGAGAAGTGGGAAGACGGTTTGAGCAGCACTAATCCCACTGCTATCATCATGGAACGACTATCTGTGGTTATCACCTTGCCCTTTGTTCAGCTTCCCTTTGAGCAAACATACTGGCATATCTTCCATGTTAACCTGTGACCACATTTGTTAAGAACTGTATGGAGTGGTAGGATGCAAAATGCCATTTAAACATCTTGCTTGCAAGCGGTTTTTTAAATCAGCAAGCCATTTTCAATTTTCACACTGGTGTCATAAAGGATTATAAAAATGGAGAGAGATGTCTTCTTCTTCTTGCGTATGGCGTGCACAGCCTAAAGTTGTAGGACAACTTGTTCTATTTGATCTTATTTGATTGTGCACTCCGGGCTGATTGCATTAGTCGAAACAGGGCGGACAATGTGAAGGTTGCAATCTTCCACCCCGAGAGAGATGTAAAATTGATTGATTGATTGGTTGGTATTTTATTGTCACATGCACTTGGTCCAGTGACATTCTTTGTTTTGCAGACAGTACACAAAATATTCCCTCCTGGGATACATAAAGTTCGAAGGTATGCAAAGAGTGACCATGTATAGGACGCCGACAGAGATACAAAAAGTACTCCCTCCCCACCCGCCGCCAAGCCCCTCTTTGTTCTCGCCGGCGCATCCTTAACCGAACGCCAGCCCTTATATATTCACTAAACCCTTATTTACACTTTCACAAAGTCAAAAGAAATCTTCCCCCGGCGTTATGGTATTGCCATCACAAGAGAAAGAGAGGTCATCTTTCTCCAGGTCTCCAGGGTGATTAACTGCACCCTGAGTGCACTGACAATGCTGCTGCATTCACTGGCATTGTTGCTAGTCGGCTATCCTGTGTTAGGTTTTAATCGGATAGAAAAACAAATCTGTCTCATGCACGGCACCTGATATGGATTGGAAGGCCAACATGCGCTGTCTGAAGTTCAAGCAGCTTTATTAACTGCAGCCTCTGTTCTGAGCTGTGAGATTTTTTACAGGACTTTTAACAGTGAAACTTTTATTTAGGTCTTTATTAAATCTAGGAGAGATCCGCTGTTGCTAAATCCAGACTTGTTTTTCACTTTATCCATTATAAGCCCGCTGATCCCTCGGCTATCTTGACTGCCCCTCCTACTCTCTGCTTCCTGTAAGGAGGTGGTTCCATTCTCCCAGTTTAGTTTAGAGATACAGCGAAGAAACAGGCCCAGCGGCCCACTGAGTCCGCGCCGAACAGCAATCCCCGTCCACTTACAACTATCCTACACACACTAGGGGCCATTTTACATTTATACCAGGGCAATTAACCTACAAACCTGTATGTCTTTAGAGTGTGGGGAAAAACCGAAGATCTCGGAGAAAATCCACGCAGGTCACGGTGAGAAGACACCCGTGGTCAGGATTGAACCTGGGTCTCTGGCACTTTAAGGCAGCAACTCTGCCGCTGCGCCATCCTGCCGCCCTTTACCAGCACTGATAATATGTTCTGATGATGGGTTTGCCCAGTGCCGTTGAGATTTTCTGTTTAGAACTTAGTACAGCAAAGGAATGTGCCCTTTGGCCCACAGTGTTTGTGCCCAACATGATGCTTGACTCTTGGGTTTCCTCATCCCTGGCTTCCCCGTCGCTGTGGCTGAAGGGCTGTCAACCAGGTCACCTCTGCTCCCAAACTTTCTCCTCCCAGCTAAAGGGAGGAGTGTTTCCCCCCCTATCCCCATGTTCCCCCCTCCCCCCACCACCACCTCGCCTCCACGTTCAGTGGATCATCCCCCATAGTTTCCACATCCTTCAACAAGAGGCTACCACCAGACAACCCATTCCTTATACCTCTACCCTTGACTCTGTCCAGGGACCCCGACAGTCCTTTCAGGTTTGGCAGAGGTTCACTTGCACCTCCCCCAACCTCATCTACTGTATCCATTGTTCAAGATGTGGACTCTTATACATCGGCAAGACCAAAAGCAGACTGGGCGATCATTGCACTGAACACCTTCGCTCAGCCCGCGTGAACCAACCTGACCTACCGGTTGCTGGACACTTTAATTCTCCTTCCCATTCCTACACAGACCTTTCTGTCCTCGGTCTCCTCAGAGTGAGGCTAAACACAAATTGGAGGAACAGCATCTCATATTTTGCTTGGACAGCTTAGAGCCCAGTGGTATGAATATTCTCTCACTTTAAGTAGCCCCGGCATTCCCTCTCTCTCTATCCCTCCCCCACCCCAGTCGCACTAGCTTCTCATTTTCACCCTACAAACAGCTATGGCCTGTTTCCTTTATCATTGTTACTTTTTTGCATATCTTTTAGTCATTATTCTTTATCTCTCTACATCATTGTATATATCTCTCATTTCCCTTATCCCTCACCAGTCTGAAGAAGGGTCTTGACCCGAAACATCACCCATTCCTTCTCTCCAGAGATGCTGCCTGTCCCGCTGAGTTACCCCAGCTTTTTGTGTCTATCTAAAGACGTACAGGTTTTGCAATTATGTATTGCCTTTCCGCTGACTGGTTAGCACGCAACAAAAGCTTTTCACTGTACCTCAGTACATGTGACAATAAATAAAACTAAACTACATTTTTGGGATGTGGGAGAAAGCAAGAGCACCTGGAAAAACTCTGGCGGTCTTTGGGAGAATATGCAAACTCCAAACAGGCAGCACCAAGATCAGGTTTGAACCTGGGTCTCTGACGCTGTGAGGCAGCAGCTCTACCCGCTGCGCCACCGTGCCGCCGCTGCACCATGCCTATTTGCACTAATCTCATTTTTTGTTGCAAAATAAAATCCACAAAGTCCTGAAGTAACTCAGCAACTCTACCACTGCACCATTGTGACTTTACCAAAGGCAGTTGGAGACACTAGTGAAGACGTTCCTCTGACTGTACTGACCCAGTCTGCTTGCACCCCAGGTCTGGCATCTCACAGGTCTTTTCAGTTAATGTCATAGAGTCGTAGTGATACAGTGTGGAAACAGGCCCTTCAGCCCAATGTGCCCACACCGGCCAACATGTCCCGTCGACACTCGTCCCACCTGCCTATGTTTGGTCCATCTCCCTCCAAATCTGTCCTATCCATGTATCTGTCTAACTGTTTCTTGGATGTTGGGATAGTCCCAGCCTCAACTACCTCCTCTGGCAGCTTGTTCCACACACCGACCATACTTTGTGTGAAAAAGTTACCACTCAGATTCCTATTAAATCTTCTCCATTCACCTTGAACCTATGACCTGTGGTCCTTGATTCATCTACTCTGGACAAGAGACTCTGTGCGTCTACCCGATCTATTCCTCTCATGATTTTATACACCTCTATAAGATCACCCCTCATCCTCTTGCGCTCCAAGGAATAGAGATCCAGCCTGCTCAACCTCTCCCTATAGCTCAGACCCTCTAGCCTTGGCAACATCCTCATAAATCTTCTCTGAACCCTTTCCAGCTTGACAACAAGTTTCCTATAACATGGTGCCCAGAAATGAACATAATGCACTAAATGTGGCCTCAGCGAGATCTTATACAACTGCATCATGACCTCCCATCATCTATACTCAATACTCTTACTGATGAAGGCCAATGTGCCAAGAGCCTTTTGACCACCCAATCTACCTGTGATTCCGCCTTCAAGAAACCATGCAACGTTGTGAATGTAAATCTTGAATAAGCGCTGTAAGATTGTTCTGTGAAGGTAAAATGGTTTGGCCAGGTGAACTGGATTAAAACATAAAATGTCTGCTGACCAAAGTTACTGACTATGTGGCTGCAGATTTCAGGAAGTTGTGGTCATGAGAAATACACATTGTCCTGCTGTTGCTGCATATTCGCGACTTTGGTATTCCCCGCACCCATCTGACTGAGATGACTGGATACCAGAAGGCTGAGGAATGTACCTGTCTTAGCCCTATATTGTTCCACTAAAGAACATCTCCCCATGTGTACGTGCCTGTTATCTTAACCATTGCGTACGTGCCTGTTATCTTGACCATTGCGTACGTGTCTGTTGCTTAATTGGGTAATGTGGGAGACCTAAACCGTAGCATTAAAAGTATATAAGGCATTACAAATAAAGGCATTGAGCTTGACTCATTGCTAGGTTGCTGACCTGTGTAAAGACTCCTGCCGAATAAATGTACGTTCAAACCAACCCAGGTGTCCGGTCGATTATTGTTGAAACAACCAATGTAAGCGAAAACCGAGTTCAACATTTGGTGTCAGAAGTGGGATGTCAACCGAGCCGGCGAGTGAATCCACTGGGCGACGGGATCGATGTGAAGGTTGCGCAGCCAAGTGAGTAGATTTAGTTAAATCTCCTCTTGGTCCTTCCTCGTATCCCGGCGCAGCAGGGTAATTCGCCAACGAACGTCAGTTGGTGGGACGACATCCGAACGTTCCGGTTGTGGGCACTGGGATAGGGCCGTCTCGAGGATTGTCCTAGTCTGATCGAGCGGATAAAACACCCCGTAGAGGGGGACCGTCGACGGTATATAAAAGGAGTGCACTGGGGGGGAGGATGGAAATGTAATGGTTATTGAATCGTCGTGAAGAAGGTGACCGATTAATAGTATTGAGACGTTAACTGAGACCAAGGTACCCCCGTATCGCAAAGAAAGTCCGCCTTAGATTGGTTGTTAAGAGAGGAAATCCTCCACGCGAAGGTCAGGAATTGAAGTGACAGAGTGAGATACGGCGGAACCAAGGACTCACGGTTGACTCTGAAATATTGGTGTGTAATAGTATAAAAAATGGTAACGGTATGGACACCAGTTGTCACCCGGACCGGCCATTACATCAGCTATGTTTCTTGCATCCGGAAATGGAGGAGACCTTCAGGCGTATGTCGGGAGGACTCATCCATAAACTGGGGAAGGATGAATAGCCTGAAGGGGGTTCCAGGGATATGAGTGTGGTGTCAAGGGCCCAGAGTGTAATATGGAAAAGGGATTTTTTTTTTAAATCACAAGAAGGCCATTCAGTTGTGGATCAATTATTGTAACGGGATAAAGCCACGGTCTTTAACGGCCAGTTGGCAGAGTAATACCTTGAAACTAGGAATACCCCTGACCGAGAGAGGGAGAGACCAAGAAAACAGGAATGTAGGCATTCTAAGGAGAATAAGGATCGTCAGGAGCGAGAGAGACAAAATAAGTATGAGGTAGATGAAGACTTACATAAGTCGGTGGCTGGCATAGGTTTGGGAGGTGACGAGGAGGAGGAGGTAGAGGATTACCATTGGGGAGTCCGTGGAGCACCCCCGCTGAACCAGCCTGCCCCCGTTGCCAGTCCCGTGTCCGCTCCTCCAATTCCCTCTACCCGATCCAAGATTAAACCTCGCCCTTCACAGATACCAGTTTCCAAATCTCCCGTACCCTCGCTGAACACCAGAAGAAGACGGTCCCACACAGGGGGGGCCACAGGGATAACAGTTGCCCCTAGTGCCCCTCCAGCAGACCGACCCCTTCCGTATTCTCCCGCTGCCCCACAATCTACTGACTCCGTGGGAGGCAGAATTAAGCTGAACCCCCGGACCAAAGCCAGAAATAATATGGCACAGCGGCGAACTCAACCCCCCTCCAGCTCCTCCTCATCGACCTACGACGATGACTACAATGACGACGAATGGGAGACTGAATGGGACATGGCACCTGAAGACGGAGACGAGAGAAAGGAGGAAGAGGCTAGAAGGGCTAGGAAGAAGAAGCACCCCCCACGCGCAAGGCAAATGCCAATGAGAACGGTCCCGAATCCTGCAGCCGCCGGGGTGGCCTTCGTAGCAGGAGGGGCCCCTGCGACCATCCAGGTGTACGCTCCGTGGAAACCAAACGATATGCTGCTAATCCTGAATGGGGCACCGGACAAAGTCAAGTGCCCAGGACGATTTGTGGATTTCATTGGCAGCATGTTGGACGCCTACCAAGCCTTCTCTTTGGATGCCTGGAGTTTGGTCAGACAATCCCTGAATCGAACGCAGCGGAGTAAGTTCCTCGCCCAGCTGGGGCACAATGACCACGCTGCTATGGAAACCGTGCAGCCAGGCGTTGCTGGAGATGGCCAGCGGAAGACCCTACTCCTGGCGGCCCTCGAAATGACCCTGAGAAAACCCATTAACCCCTGACCAAGTGACTGGATCAGAAGCCCAAGCGAAATGAGGACCCCGAGGACTTCTTGGAGAGATTTAAGATGCGTATGGCTCGCACGCGGGGGACCAGAACTTTAACAACGGTCAGCAATCTCCACAGTTCTGTGCTACACTGATGCACTGCTTGCCCGACAGCGTCTGTACCAGCGTTAAGACTCATAATCTGAATTAGACCGGCATAACCACCCCTGATATGTGCCGCGCTGTATGTGCATTATGGAAGAGTGGAGAAGCTAGAGATCCACCAGCAAAGGTAAAGACGGAATATGTTATCACCCAAGAGCAGCCTCCGCAACCCAAGGGACATCCGCCCGCAGATACCCGAAGATACCAGATGGAGCAACAGCCCTGCGTCCCGGTCTGGATGGATAGCCAGCACAACACGTACCCTTTCCCTTGGGGACATCCGAACGGACCTAATGCTCCCTCATATGGACCACCATATGCAACCAGCAGCCATCTGGTGGAAAAGGATGGGGACTGAGAAAACCCATGACTTGTTATGGATGTGGAGGCAAAGGTCACATGCGCCGAGATTGTCCAAGTGGTAACCAGCAAGGAGGAGGACGAAGAAGGGGTAGAGGACCCCCAAACCAGGGACAATCCGGACAAGGCCAACAAGGACCCCAAGGAGGGTACACAGGTCCCTCTCCCTCCTTCCAAGGAATACACCAAAACCCCTTTGAAAACTGACCACCAAAGATGATGTCGGCATCCCCAACAGGGAGGAACGACAGTATCCTGGAGCCACACCTGAAGATAATAGTTAATAACGAATCACACTCCTTCCTTGTCGATACCGGAGCAACTGTTTCGTCAGTGCAGTGTTCTTTAGCCCTCCAGACTACTGGACAGCATGAAATGTTACAAGGCTTTGATGGAACCCCCCACCCTTATCCCCTAACTGTACCAGTACCTGTCCAGTATGGAGGAATCCGCCTTAAGCACCAATTTATGGTGACTAACAATCTGGACATTAACGTTTTGGGACGAGACCTACTCTGTCGACTACAGCTTCTGCTTTTATGTCAGTCGCATTCCATAGAGATTGGACACGCTCAACATCGCCAGTGCTATCAGCATCGAACACCCCAGTGGTGGACCCTGGACTTGGAGGACCAAGAACACCATGTCACACTTGCATATGATGCGGTGGATCCAACTCGGAATTGGAGCAATTCTTTGGGCTCCTTGAGGGCAGTCAGTGGACCATCACCGAGTTGGCTACCGTAACCGGTTGGGAAGGAAAAGCGTTGGCAGTGTCGATATCGATGTCCATCTGGAGGCAAGGTCCTGGCATCGCACCTCATGTTACGCTAAATGTATACCTTCCATATACTGCCAAAGATCTCGGACCAATGGTTTTTCAGGCCTTGGAGGGATCAGATGAAAATATTCAATGTTCCCAGCAAGTTACCTCCGATCTGACCATTACCTATTCACCCACCCGACCTACTGGATAGACTCGGCTTGTACTCGCTAGAATTTAGAAGATTGAGGGGGGATCTTATAGAAACTTACAAAATCCTTAAGGGGTTGGACAGGCTAGATGCAGGAAGATTGTTCCCGATGTTGGGAAGGTCCAGAACAAGGGGTCACAGTTTAAGGATAAGGGGGAATTCCTTTAGGACCAAGATGAGGAAAACATTTTTCACACAGAGAGTGGTGAGTCTCTGGAATTCTCTGCCACAGAAGGTAGTTGAGGCCAGTTCATTGGCTATATTTAAGAGGGAGTTAGATGTGGCCCTTGTGGCTAAAGGGATCAGGGGGTATGGAGAGAAGGCAGGTACAGGATAGTGAGTTGAATGATCAGCCATGATCATATTGAATGGCGGTGCAGGCTCGAAGGGCCGAATGACCTACTCCTGCACCTATTTTCTATGTTTCTATGTACCTTGAGACACCATAGGGGCTGAGATATTGTGGAATTTACCGATCAGGAAGTATGGGCGGATGATAAGACTCAAGTAGGACTTACAAATGTTGAACCAGTCCTGGTGCAGGTCAAGCCTGGTGTAGCCATGCCATCTATACGACAATATCCCTTGAAAGTCCAGGCCGTACCCTGTATCTATTGGACTATTGGAGCAAGGTATTTTGATCGCATGCCAGATCGCATGCAACACCCCGATTATCGCAGTCCCAAAACCAGGCAAATCGAATCAATATCGGCTCGTCCAGGAGCTGCGGGCCATCAATGCCATAGTACAACCCCTGCATGCTCTTGTTCCTAACCCAGCGCATATTCTCGCTACCATCCTGGCTAAAGCAACAGTCTTTGGATCGGTGGACCTCCAACATGCCTTTTTCTTGATTCCTTTACATCCGGACTGTCAGTACCTGTTCACATTCACCTATAATGGACAACAGTATACATGGACCAGACTGCCGCAGGGCTTTGTAAACTCACCGACCCTATTTTCCCGTTGTCTGCAACAGCAATTACAAAACCTGCAGTTACCCGAGGGGTCTGCATTGATCCAGTACGTCAATGACCTTTTAGTGGCCAGTGAAATGGAGGAGCAGAATAGGGAGGCTATCATTTTGTTGTTGAACTTTGTAAAGGCATTGGGGTACGTTGTGTCCCCCTCCAAAGTACATGTCGGACAAAAGGAGGTGAAATTCCTCAGAGTCATAATCTCAGCAGATGGCCGTCGTTTGGCGAAAGCCGCACAGACCCCATTTACAGGACACCGCCCCACACGTCAGCCAGGGGAATGCGGCAGTGGTCGGGAATGATCAACTATTGCCGTCAGTGGATTCCGAATGTGGCCCTGGACATAAAGCACCTGACCCCTTACACCAGCCAGGAAGGTACCTTTGTATTGTCAGATGAAGCCTTGACCGCCTTCAATAATCTACGAGAGGCCCTGCAGAAGGCACCTGCGCTGGGGCGACCACTGTATGATAGACCTTTTCAGCTCTATTGTACCGTCCTGGGCGAATGTGCCTCTGTGGTTTTGACCCAGCTGCATGGGGGTAAGCACCGACCAGTGGCGTATTATTCGTCCAGGTTAGACCCTGTGGCACTGGGGTATCCCCATTGTACGCAGATTTTGACAGCGGTATACAATAGTCCTCAATCACCCGCCAACCTGACTCTCCAGCAGGACATTACTGTATATTCCTCCCACTCCGTGACCGCCCTACTGCGACAGCTCCAGACCCAGCATTTGACCGGCCAGACAAAATAAATATGAGATTTACCTGTTGAATAATTCCAAGCTACAGTTCTGGCACTGCACTACTATCAACCCTGCTGCGTTTCTCTGCTTTCCTCCTGTTCTCCTCGCCCCATGCGACCCCTCGACAGGATATTCTCGTGGATACCAGTCTGCGCCCTGACCTTAGCGATCAGCCTCTAGCCTCTCCAGATATGATCCACTATACCGATGGAAGTTCGTCCATCGACGAGCAGGGATGCCGTCTGTCAGGCTTTGCGGTAGTTAAGCAAGATGGAACCTTTCTGAATTGTGGCAGTTTTGACCCACCGTTTTCAGCTCAGCAGGCTGAGTTGTTTGCCCTCACCCGAGCATGTGTTCTCGCGGAGTGGCGCTCCGTCAATATTTACACCGACTCCCGATACGCATTTGGAGTCGTTCACGATTTTGGACAGTTATGGAAAAATAGGGGATTCCTCACCTCGACGGGCCATAAGATTGCCAATCAGATCCTATTGAATGCTATCCTTCCTAATGGTAGCCGTAATCAAATGTGCGGCCCACACGACAGGAGATTCCCCAGTCCAAATCGGTAACAGGTTGGCTGCCGAAGTGGCTAAGTGTGCTTCACGTGGTATATCTAAAGTGGGGGGGCAGTATGATGAGACAGGTGAAAAGCCTTTACATGGGCTCGTCTGAATCTGAGAAACCTATGCCAACCATGAATGATGTACTGCTCTTATAGGGGGACCCCTCTGTTGATGTTATAATGGAATGGGAGCAGCTGGGCTGTCGGAAGGCTGACTCCGGATTGTGGCTCACGCCGGCCGGACAGCCCTGTATGACAGACCAGTTAGTGACCTGGGTCATTGATTGCCTGCATCTAGCCACTCACTGTGGGGCCACCTTGCTAGTAGACGCTCTCTTACAGGCATGGTGGCATCCTCGACTTAAGGTTTTGGCATCACATACTAGCGCACGGTGCCTCACCTGTGCTACACACAACCCTGGTAAGGGAGTGGTCTGCCAGACGGGTCGTACTCCATTACCTACTGCTCCGTTTGAAACCTTACAGATGGATTTTATTGATTTGCCTAAGTGTCAGTCTTATAAACATGTGCTTGCTATTGTTGATGTGTTTTCTAGGTGGATTGAAGCCTTTCGCACCACTGATTGCACTGCTTCTATGGTGGTGTCTATTTTGTTACGGCAGTTTGTTCCTCGCTTTGGGGTTCCAAATACCATTAGTTCGGATAACGGCCCTCACTTTATTGCCGCTATTAACAAAGAATTGTACCGACAGCTGGGCGTAACCCAGCGGCTGCATTGTGCTTATCGCCCACAGGCGGCAGGAATGGTGGAACGCTTGAACCAGACCCTGAAGACCAAGCTTGCCAAGCTGGTGGACCAATCGGGCTCCACCTGGGTTAAAATGTTGCCTGTTGCTTTGTTTCAGATCAGAGTCATTCCAGCAGGGAAGACAAGGTTGTCTCCTGCAGAGATCATCTATGGCCGACCCCTGTGCACCCCCTGGATGGACATTATCCCGGCCACAATGACATTGCATCATATGACGGAGGAGATGGCCTCTTACCTCCTTGCCCTTACAAGGGCCCTGCGTGAGATTCACGGGGAGGTCAGGGCCGCTTATGTGGGCGACATAGACTTTCCCGTTCAGGGACGGATCAACCCGGGTTCTTATGTGTTGATTAAGAATTGGGTTCGTAAGGACACTCTTTCTCATCGATGGTTGGGCCCCTTCCAGGTTCTCCTTACCACCCCCACCGCGGTAAAGGTGGAAGGACGATCGGCATGGGTGCATTTGCACCATTGTAAAGTACTTGGTGACACCAAGCAAAGGGGGGAGGACGAGGTCAGGGAGAGGGATCTGGTCCACAAAAAGTATGGTACGAATTAATTTTGCTACGAAATTGCACGTTCTTTTCTCTTTTCCCCTCCCTTGTGTTCGCACATTAGAAATAAACCGCTGAGATGAGGGTCTTCGTGGCATTAATATGTGTGACGACCACAGTAGGGTTAATCGGTTTCGGTTGGAAATGGACAAAGCCTGAATACAGACGGAACAAATGAGAAAAGAAATGGGAACGAGAAAACTCGTTTATTCGGGCAAACAACGAGCTATTCTGGAAGGGGCAGGTGGTTTGTTATCCACGAATGACATTGGTTACCTCCCTGTTTACCCCATCCCCTGCATGGGGCAGAACTGAACGACTGGTGAAGTGCCAGGACCAAAATCCGGTCCCTGTCAAGCCCGTTATCATCAGCTATGATAGGCTTCTCGCTCCACCGGCTAACTGCTTACCGCTCCCTAAGGCCAATAACCATCCCTACGACACTTGCTATAATGGATCTAGGACGGCGTCAAGAGCGCCGGCTAGGCCACGTAACTTCACCACCAATAATGACAACAGGCAATATGAAAATTGTTTTAATAACCAAGGACACGGGTGTATAGTCATAAATGTTAAAAAAATAACCTCACCTGCGCTCTGCAAGAGCCTGTTCACGGCTCCGCATGTAACCTTACCTATAAAGGAGTCCAATGTAAGGTGTCCAAGGAATGTATCCCTGTAAAGGCTGCATTTCAGCTGTTGTGTGGATGGGCTAACGGGACCCATCTGACGGTAGTATCCCATCACCTGCCAATCCCCAGTTATAGCAATGGGATCGGTGAAGCGTGGAGGAACTGGTCTGGAGGGGGAGATGTCATTAATACCCAAAGGGGCTGTAATGGATCATTATATACGGAGGAAGGATATTACTTCTTCTTTAATGAGAAACAAACCAATGTCCTAAAACCCCCTTTCCCCAAGAACGTGGCAGTTGGTGCCAACCACGGTACCTTGTCCCGAGCAATGGACTAAACCCATGGCTCGGGCTCATCGAAGGACGGTGTCGGCCGAGTTTTGCGTGCAATGGAAAAATCCAGGGATCAGGGGATCTACCCACGGACATTCCATCGGATGGGATTATTGAGCATGCTAACACTGGGAGGAGTGGGTGGAGGTGAAGCAGCCAAAAACCAAAATTACCTAGTTTGCGGCCTGACAATTCTGGGCAATGCAACAACCAAAGCCTTAGAGGCAGTGAAAACCCAGATGTCCGAAATGAGGATGTTTTCCCTACAAAATAGATACGCGCTCGATTACTTATTGGCTAGAGAAGGGGGGACCTGTACCGTCGTAAAAGGGAAATGTATGATGGAGGTTCAAGACAGGACTAGCAATATCACCCAACATCAGAAAGAGATTACCACCTTTTTGGATGGAATGAATGAAAACCAGGGATGGGGGAATTGGGGATTTGGGGGATTATATAATGGATTATCAGCATGGCCATCTATGCTGCTATAGTAAGTTACTTGTTTATTTGTGGGGATTGCCATTGTGAAATGTATCATAGCCCAATTAATGATGGCTTTATCGGGTTTGGGGACCACCCCCGAGGAAGCTAAAAATTCTGTACGAATGTTGATATTACAGCGTGAGCAGGAGAGACTGTTACCATTCCCCAACGACAGCGAAGACGATGAAGTGAGTGAGGAAGGAGAATTGAAGGAAAAGGGCCGGACGGTCCAAGTGGCCGTGGCCAGGGAACTAGAGGTTACGAGATTCAGCGAATGGGACCTTTAATGGACTATGAGTGTTGCCATAAGAATGGCAAAAGGGGGGATTCTGAATGTAAATCTTGCATAAGCGCTGTAAGATTGTTTTGTGCAGGTAAAATGGTTTGGCCAAGTGAACTGGATTAAAACATAAAATGTCTGCTGACCAAAGTTGCTGACTATGTGGCTGCAGGTTTCAGGAAGTTGTGGTCATGAGAAATACACATTGTCCTGCTGTTGCTGCATATTCGCGACTTTGGTATTCCCCGCACCCGTCTGACTGAGATGGCTGGCGACCAGAAGGCTGAGGAATATATCTGTCTTAGCCCTAGTACTGTTCCACTAAATAACATCTCCCCATGTGTACGTGCCTGTTATCTTGACCATTGCGTACGTGTCTGTTGCTTAATTGGGTAATGTGGGAGACATAAACCGTAGCATTAAAAGTATATAAGGCATTACAAATAAAGGCATTGAGCTTAACTCTTTGCTAGGTTGCTGACATGTGTAAAGACTCCTGCCGAATAAACGTATGTTTAAACCAAACCAGGTGTCCAGTCGATTATTGTCGAAACAACCGATGTAAGCGAAAACTGAGTTCAACAACGTGGTCTCTTGTTTTTTTTTTTAAATTATTTTTGAAATATAATGAATTATGTGACTCAGCCCTTCTCCTGCGCACAGACAGCCCACCCACCCCCTGGCGACAATCTACACCCTCATTGCCTTCCACGCTCCCTGCCCCAATGCAGTCCAGCAGTGTGTGAGTGAGCCATTGATTTTATTAGTGGGAGGCTTCCTAATTTGATCATTTATAACCTCCTGGCAGTCGAGCCTGTCAGCGGCGGTTTACAAGAATGCTCAGTTTCTCTACAGAGTAACATCTCCCCATGTGTACGTGTCTGTTATCTCTACAGAGTACAAGAGCACTCTCCAGTGTGATACACAACACCCGCTTACTGTGTAGCACAGAGTGTAAATTCAAATACACTGAACACAGGTGCCAAACAGCCATCCCAATAGTGACATGCAGAACAATAGTAAATGCCTGGAGAAAAGGAATAGGTGACGTTTCGTGTCCAGACCCTTCTTCAGACTGAGAGTCGGGGGCGAGGGAAACGGGAGATATAGACGGTGATGTAGAGAGATTAGAACAAATGAATAATGAACAAATGCAAAAAAGTAACGATGATAAAAATAAACAGGCCATTGTTAGCTGAGGGCGAGGTGAAAACAAGTTACAAACAATAAGACTCAACAGACGACTTTGAAGCTAGTATGAGTCGGGTGGGAGAGGGATGGAGAGAGAGAGAGAGCAAGGGTTACTTGAAGTTAAAGAAATCAAAAGTTATTCCGCTGTGTTGCAAGCTGCCCAAGCAAAATATAAGATGCTGTCCTCCAATTTGCGTGTGGCCTCACTCTGACACCTCCAATTTGCATTTGATCTCCAGAGATGCTGCCTGTCCCGCTGAGTTACTCCAGCTTTTACTCCAGTATCTGTCTTCGGTTTAAACCAACATCTGCAGGTTTTCCTCCACAATCGTAAACGCCTGTTTGTCTGTAACGAGCTTCCAAGAATCTAGAACAATTCCTTTCCTTTCCTGTCCTCGACTTTAACCTTGAAGTTAACAATGAGAGTTCAAAGGATAACCGGGAGCAACAAGTGCCAAGGTTCAGCGTTCAGCACTGCCTGGAACTCTGTGCCAGGTTAAACCTTCAATTGCCATTCATAGAGTAGTTTAGCATTGTAACAGGCCCACTGGCCTGACTCACCCAGGCCCTCTGGCCTGACTCACCCAGGCCCACTGATACGGCCTAACTGCGCATTTAATTTTTGCTGCAAAAAAAGACACAAATTGCTGGAACAGCCCAGCAGGTCAGGCAGGCAAATCCTAAGAACATGGATAGGTGACGTTGGGGTCATGGCGCTTATTCAGACAGAGAAAAAAACTTCATCAAAATCGGCATGCCTAGAGGTGAGTTTCCTGGTCAGACCACATTTGGATTTTTGTGAGCAGTTTTGGCATGAATATCTGAGGAAGGATGTGCTGGTGCTGGAGAGGGTCCAGAGAAGGTTTACGAGAATTATCCCAGGAAAGAGTGGGTTAACATATGATGAGTGTTTGATGGCACTGGGCCTGTATTCGATGCAGTTTACAAGGATGAGGGGAAACCTCATTGAAACTTACCGAATAGTGAAGGACCTGGATAGAGTGGATGTGGAGAAGATGTTTCCACTAGTGGGAGAGTCTAGGACCAGAGGTCATAGCCTCAGAATAAAAGGACATTCCTTTAGGAAGGAGATGAAGAGGAACCTCTTTAGTCAGAGGGTGGTGAATCTGTGGAATTCATTGCCACAGACGGCTGTGGAGGCCGTAGAGGCCAATGGATATTTTTAAGGCAGATTGATAGCTTCTTGATTAGAATGCCTCAGGGCTTATGGGGAGAAGAATGGGGAGAGATAGATCAGCCATGATTGAATGTCAGAGTAGACTTGATGGGCTTAATGGCCTAAATCTGCTCCTATTACTTGTGAACATGAGATTTCACATAGGAGCAGCAGGAAAGTAGAAATAAGGAACTGCAGATGCTGGAGTCTGAAGAGGGGTCCCAACCCGAAAGGTCAACAATCGATGTTCTCCAGAGATGCTGCCTGACATCCTGTTACTCCAGCACTTTGTGTCCTTTTGTGTAAACCAGCGTCTGCAGTTCCTTTTGTCTCCATTTTCCCTGCCTTTGACCCACATACTGTATCTCAACTCCTTTCCTATCCATGTGCCTGTCCAAATGCATTTTAAATACAGTGATTGTGCCTCTACCACCTCCTCTAACAGCTCGTTCCATTGACCCATATCCTCTGCGCGGGACAGATTCCTCCTCAGAACCTAAACTTTTTAGGCAATGTTTTTGAAAGAACTGCGATATTTCCCAGACTATTCTTGTTCCTCTCAAATATCCACGGCATCATCTTTTAACAGAAATAAAAGGCAGAAAAAACTCCGCAGTCAGGCAGCATTAGTGGGAGAGGAGTAGGTTAATGCTTCAGGACTGGGGTCTTTGACTGGAATTCTTATCCTCAGGTGGAGCCGTGCATTTTCCCCGTATAATTTCAACTATTATTTACAGCATTGTGGCTCCATCAGTCCTGGGTTCCGATCCTGGCAAAGATTTACCACTCATTGACACACTCAACCAGAGTACCTTGAGTAAATCCACATGGTCACATGGAGAACCTGGAAACTCCACTCAGACAGCACCCGAGGTCAGGATTGAGGAGCTGTGAGCTGATGGCTCTACCAGCTGTGCCACCGTGCCTATGCCCACAAAAAGGAGCAGGAGATGTTTTGCCAGGATCTGGAGTAACTCATGGCTCAAAGGTCTGGAGGGGTGATCGAGGACCTGGGGTAACTCGTAGGTCAATGGGGGGGGGGGGGGGGGGGGGAGAAGAGGGGTCCCTCATTCTCTGGATGCCATTACACAGTGGAGGCTGTAGATTCGAGGCGACCGTAGAGACGAAAGATCATATAACCTATAGAGAGAAGTGCCTGTGACCAGGGCAGCAACCAGACTATACCCATGCCTGTAACCAGGGTTGTGACAGGCTTTGATCATGCCTGTAACTACCAACATGTTTGCAACCAGGTATTCAATGATTCAAAGATGTTTTATTGTCACGTACCTATTGTAGCTACAGTGAAATGCTTAGTTTTGCATACAGCCCGGTAAGATCATGCACCAGACCTCACCTCGGCAGTATACAAGAGTCGCCTCCTTTCTGGCACCGACACAATTGGTATCGATGGGCGGCTCTAACATACGTGACGATGAGGTGCTTTGGGAGGTTGGTTACGATCCATCTCAACTCCTGCCTTAGGGGGTTACACAAAAGGCTGGAGAAACATTGCCTATTTCCTTCGCTCCATAGATGCTGCCGCACCTGCTGAATTTCTCCAGCATTTTTGTCTACCTTCGATTTTCCAGCATTTGCGGTTCCTTCTTGAATGCTTTCTATGTTCGCTTCAAGCAGAAGGCCGACTGGGTGGTGACACCTGGCCCTTCAGACTCCAGTGTGCCTCTCCCCAGGGCGACTGTAGCAGCCTTCCATGAGGGTTAACCCACAAAAAGCAACTGGACCAGACGGGTTTCCTGGCCGTGTCCTTAGTAGCTCCTGCCGACCAGCTGGCCAGAGTAGTCACAGACATCTTTAATCTCCCCCTACTCCGTTCTGAGGTAACCCACATGTTTCAAAGCTTCAAGAAGACTACCATCTTCCCAGTGCCAAAGAACAGCAAGACCTCGTGCCTAAACGTCGATCGTCCAGTGGCCCTGACACATCCACCATCATGAAGTGTTTTGAGACCCTAGTTATGGAACACATTAAATCCAGTCTACCCAGAGGCCTGGACCCACTGCAGTTCACCCACTGCCACAACAGATCTACGGACAATACCATCGCCCTAGTCCTACGCTCATCCCTAGAACACCTGGATAAGAGAGACACCTACGCCAGACTCCTATTCGTAGACTACATCTCTGCCTTTAATGTCATTATACCATCCAAGCTCATCACCAAACTAGTGGGACTCTTTGAGTCAGCACTCAATCTCTGCAACTGATCCTCAACTTTCTGACCAACAAACCCCAATCAGTGCGGATAGGGGACAAATATCCTCCACAATAATCCTCAGCACGGGGGCTCCACAAGGATGCGTTATCCTTCTTCTTTACTCCTTGTACTCCCACGACTGTGCAGACAAGTACAAATCTAATTCAATTACAAATTCACAGACGACTCACCATTGTGGACCGGATATCAAATAACGATGATATGGAGTACAGGAGGAAGATTGAGAACCTCGTGGCCTGGTGTCGAGACAACAACCTTTCTCAACATCAGCAAGACAAGGAAGATAGTGATCGACTTCAGGAAGTGAAGCTGTACACATACCAAAAGTTTGCATTGACGGGGCCGAAATAGAATTGGTTGAAAACGTCAAATTCCTAATATCACCAACAACCTCTCCTGGACCATCCATATTGAAGCAACGACCAAGAAAGTGCACCAACGCCTCTACTCCCTTAGAAGGCTTAGGATGTTGGGCATGACCCTGAGTTGGCACTATCCCAACATTTAAGAAACAGATAGACAGGTACATGGATAGGACAGGTTTGGAGGGATATGGACCAAATGTAGGCTGGTGGGACTAGTGCAGCTAGGACATCTTGGCCGGTGTGGGCAAGTTGGGCCGAAGGGCCTGTTTACACATTGTATCACTCTATGGCTTTATGATTATGTCCTCCATAACTCTCACCAATGTCTACAGATGCCCCATGGAAAGCATTCTATCAGGACACATCACAGCTTGATTTGAGAAACAGCTCCATCCAAGACTGCAAGAAATTGCAGCAAATTGTGGACACAGCCCAGGCCATCACACAAATCAACCTCCCTTCCATTGACTCCATTTATACCTCACGCTTCCTCGGCAAGGCCAGCAGCATAATCAAGGACGAGTCTCACCCTGGCCACTTCCTCTTCTCCCCTCTCCCATAGGGCAAACTGTATAGGTGTGAAAACGCACACCTCCAGATTCAGGGACAGTTTCTTCCCAGCTGTTGTCAGGCAAATGAATCATCCTACCACAACCAGAGAACAGTCCTGAACTACTATCTACCTCGTTGATGACCCTCGGACTATCCTTGATAAACTAAACTGAAACTGAAACTAAAACTGAAACTCTATACTGTGCAGCCAGACACAGCGCCATTGCCTTCTTTACATTTGGCAATGATACCATTGTTGGTGTTCTGATAACAGGTAACGATTAGTCAGGGTACAAAGGGTGATTGATAATGATCTGATGGAATGATGCCAACAATCTTGTTGTCAAGTGTCCGAGGAAAACCAAGGTGCTTCTTCTTTTCGTGTCCATCTTGTTACAAATGTTGACCTCGCTGTCATCGTCCGTCCTGTAAAGGACCCAAGCTTCCGGAGGCAATCAGCGCAAGCCGTCACTTATCGCAATAGATGATGGTGGTAGCAAAATTAGCTCAGGACACTTCCAGTTTCCAGCCCTGCGACGTGGACGCTTCTGCTATGGGGCCACCAAGGTGTTGATTGTTGACTTCAGGAAGGAATGCTGCGGTTCCATGAACCTGTCCTCATTGACGGATTGGCGTTGGGGAGAGTGTGTATCTCTGACGATCTGCCCTGGGACTAGAACGTTGATACAATTACAATTAAAGCTTTGGGACGGCACGGTGGCGCAGCGGTAGAGTTGCTGCCTCACAGCGCCGGAGACCCAGTTTCGATCCTGACTGCGGGTGCTGTCTGTGCGGAGTGTGTACGTTCTCCCCGTGACCTGCGTGGGTTTTCGCCGGCTGCTCCGCTTTCCTCCCACACTCCAAAGACGTACAGGTTTGTAGGTTAATTGGCTTGGTATAATTGTAAACTGTCCCAAATATGTGTAGGATAGTGTTAATGTGCGGGGATCGCTGGTCGACACTGACTCGGTGGGCCGAAAGGCCTGTTTCCGCACTGTATCTCTAAACTAAACTAAATTAAACTTAACTAAGGTGAGAACACCTCCCCTGTTCACAGCGAGGGGGAGTGCCACAACGATCTGATTTCAAGACCTTCTGATGGAATTTCGGGAGGAGGTGTCAAACAGCCGGTCCTGTTCTGAGAAACTCTGGTGAAAGCAGATACGAGCCGTGGCTGCACACAGCGAGTGGTGTTGTTTGTGAAGGTTAGACTTGTCACAGAGCTCAGTGTTAAATGAGCAAGCAGACCTAATCACACATCATTTGCACCATGCAAATACTGCTCCACGTCATGCACACACGGGTCTATTTCTGAATTTGTTACGTGATCTAAATTAAACTGAGAAGTACAGAATTCACTCTGCTCCACAAAGTGACACAGTCACAGAGACACTGGTACAAGCACAGGATCCTCAGTCCCGGATCCTCTCCCTCCATTGAACCAGATCGGATGCTGAGATTCCAATCCTACCCGTTAGTAATCCACCAGAGAATTACCAGTGAACCTCACTTGTCAGCCCTCTCCAACCAACCTGCTCACAAACCAGGCCTTCATCCCAGATTAGTTTAGTCATACAGCTCGGAAACAGGCCCTTTGGCCCACTGAGTCCGCGTCGACCAGCGATCCCCACACACTAACACTATCCTACATACACTAGGGCCAATTTACAATTTTTTACCATGCCAATTAACCTACAAACCTGTACGTTTTTGCAGTGTGGGAGGAAACCGGAGCACCCGGAGAAAACCCACGCAGGTCACTGGGAGAACGTACACAGAGCACCCGTAGTCAGGATCGAACCCAGGTCTCTGGCGCTGTGAGGCAGCAACTCTACCGCCCCCTCTGTCCCTTCACACTTAAACCTCCGATCCTGTCCCTTCACTCGCTGAACACAGATCCACCTCTTCATTCTCTGTTCCCTAGATGTGTCCCTTCTCCCCTCAATCTGGAATCTATTCTTTCATTCCCCAAATCCATTGCTTCATTCCCTGATTCCCGGATCCATCCCTACATTCCCAGATCCATCTGGTCACTCCACGATCCCAATACCCATCCCTTCATTCCCCAACCCCCAAGTCCTTCCGTCCGTTCATTCTTCAATCCCACACCCATCCCTTCATTCCCTAATTCCCAGACCTATCTCGATGGTTCAATGGTTTCTTTACCATCACATGTAACAAGGTACTTTCTTTGCCTACAGCACAGCACGACTAACTGTACATTAGCACAAATGCCCCAATTAGTACAGAATGAACAGAGCAGCCCATTGACTCTACATGCAAGGGATGCTATTTTGGCGCAATTTTACAGTCCCAGCTGCAGCTGCCCACAAAGGCCCATTGCAGCCATCGCCTCCATTCCAGTCGGCCCATGAACCATCGTCCCTCTCCACACCCGGCCCTCTTCAGCCCTTGTTCCCCCAGCGGCACCCGCAGCAGCCCTTGAGGGCAAAGAATGTAAGACTGGTTAGGGAGCTTTGATCGCCGGCTGTGGGATTTTATTGCTGTCCATCACAGTGAGGAATGTAGGGAATCCACTGTGTGAATGATTATGTGAACCTTTATGTAGGTAGTTGTGCGTCTTGTTGCTTTTTTTTAGTATGGCTGTATGGTTATACGAATATCACTGTATCTTAATTGGCACACGTGACAAAAAATGATCTTTGAAGCTTTGAACCATCTCCGGTTCGTCTTGCGTGTTGTTTGTCCGAGCGTTTGCCATCGACTCCCTCCTCTTCGGTCCACAGGGTGAGCAGGGGCCGGGCTTGGCAGCTTCCCTCTCTGGGTGGGTTCCCCGGTACCGCGTTGGGCGAGCCTGGCCTGATGTCTCATAGGCCTCAGCCTCATAGCCACGTACCCTCCCCCATCAGCCAAGATCCTGAACTGTGGGGACCTATTCCGGGACTACTCTCCAACCACCATCCCTTCCTTGCTAACAGGCAAGGAATCTTCAGCCATTACTCAACGCCGATCTACAGACCCATCCGAACTCTGCACAGAGCCCCCCCCCCCCCCCCCCCCCCACCCCCCCAACCCAGAGACAATCTCTGGGCATTCACCAGAGTCTACCCAATGATTCCCAAGACCCTGCTCCTTTTGCATGGAGGCCCTCCACCTCCAGCCACACCAGGAGGCCTTGATCTCCAGATGGAGTATGTTTCTTTTAACAGTGTTATTCACATCTTGAAGGGCCTGTCCCTCTGTACGAGGTAATTCAAGAGTTCTCCCGAGATTTCCCCTGATTTGAACTCGGAGAATGTCTCTAGCGGGTCCATAGGAGGTCGTGGATGTTTCGTAGCGGCTCGTACGAGTAACGGTAGGTACTCGGGAAATCCGGTAAACACTAAAAAAAATGTCCACGAGTAAAAAAATACTCGTGATGGAAAAAAATGTTACTTTTTACTCGTACGAGCCGCTACGAGTAAAAAACTGTCTTCCTGGTCGAGTTCTTAGTAGCTCCTGCCGACCAACCCCACATCAGTCAGAAGAAGGTTGTCGATCTGAAACGTCTCCTATTCCTTCGCTCCATTGCTGCTGCCTCACCCGCTGAGTGTCCCCAGCATTTTAGTCTACCTTCCCCTGAAGGACTCAGTGTCCTGGGATAGCAACATTGTAGCTTTGATAGGCAGCTTATGTAAATGAGATCCCATTGTGACATCATAGCTGCTAGCTGCCAGCAACTGCCACCATCTGCCACTGCAGTGTTTCTTACTCAACCAGGATTTAGTAGCGTTTCAAATGTGAAATAAGTTGTAAAATATAACATCAATCTGAACGAAACTTGACACAAACCACCACAGGACAATTGTGAGTAAGGTGCTGCAAACGTTTTGGGCTATCGTGTACTTTTTTGCCGTAGTTCCGAGATCACATACCCGCACATAGATTATATTAGAGATAGATAGATAGATAGATAGATAGATAGATAGATAGATAGATAGATAGATAGATAGATAGATAGATAGATAGATAGATAGATAGATAGATAGATAGATAGATAGATATAGATGGATGGATGGATGGATGGATGGATGGATGGATGGATGGATGGATGGATGGATGGATGGATGGATGGATGGGCTAAATGCAGGCAGGTGGCACTAGTGTAGATGGGACATGTTGGTCCGTGTGGACAAATTGGGCTGAAGGCCTGTTTCCACACTGCATGATTCTATAACATTTCTTCATTAAACATTCCTGGTTTGTAATCATTTAATGCTTAGATCACCACTTCAATTGAGGATGTACTATTAAGTATATCATTATCATTACACAATATTATCCGTGCTCAGACTTGTCTCCCTATGCAGCTGTGTTACTACTGTCCATAGGCTAAGATTCATAGTCTCTGCAGTGAACCAAGTGTACATTCTCCAACATGGAAGGCAAGTTCCAACATAAACCTCAATGGCAGATATACAGTGGCTTGCAAAAGTATTCATACCCCTTGAACTTTTCCACATTTTGTCACGTTACAACCACAAACGTAAATGTATTTTATTGGGATTGTATGTGATAGACCAACACAAAGTGGTGCATAATTGCGAAGTGGAAGGAAAATGATACATGGTTTTCAAATTTTATTACAAATAAAAAACTGAAAAGTGTGGCGTGCAAAAGTATTCAGCCCCCCTGAGTCAATACTTTGTAGAATCACCTTTCGCTGCAATTGCAGCTGCAAGTCTTTTGGGGTATGTTTCTACCAGCTTTTCACATCTAGAGACTGAAATTTTTGCCCATTCTTCTTTGCAAAATAGCTCAAGCTCAGTCAGATTGGATGGAGAGCATCTGTGAACAGCAATTTTCAAGTCTTACCAGAGATTCTCAATTGGATTTAGGTCTGGACTTTGACTGGGCCATACTAACACATGAATATGCTTTGATCTAAACCATTCCATTGTAGCTCTGGCTGTATGTTTAGGGTCGTTGCCTGCTGGAAGGTGAACCTCTGCCCCAATCTCAAGTCTTTTGCAGACTCTAACAGGTTTTCTTCCAAGATTGCCCTGTATTTGGCTCCATCCATCTTCCCATCAACTCTGACCAGCTTCCCTGTCTCTGCTGAAGAAAAGCATCTCCACAGCATGATGCTGCCACCACCATGTTTCACAGTGGGGATGGTGTGTTGAGGGTGATGTGCAGTGTTATTTTTCCGCCACACATTGCGTTTTGCATTTAGGCGAAAAACATCAATTTTGGTCTCATCAGACCAGAGCACCTTCCTCCACATGTTTGCTGTGTCCCCCACATGGCTTGTGGCAAACTGCAAACGGGACTTCTTATGGCTTTGTTTCAACAATGGCTTTCTTCTTGCCACTCTTCCATAAAGGACCGATTTGTGGAGTGCACGACTAATAGTTGTCCTGTGGACAGATTCTACCACCTGAGCTGTGTATCTCTGCAGCTCCTCCAGAGTTACCATGGGCCTCTTGGCTGCGTCTCTGATCAATGTTCTCCTTGCCCGGCCTGTCAGTTTAGGTGGATGGCCATGTCTTGGTAGGTTTGCAGTTGTGCCATACTCTTTCCATTTTCAGCTGATGGATTGAACAGTGCTCCGTGAGATGTTCAAAGCTTGGAATATTTTTTTACAACCTAACGTTGCTTTAAACTTCTCCACAACTTTATCCCTGACCTGTCTGGTGTGTTCCTTGGGCTTCATGATGCTGTTTGTTCACTAATGTTCTCTAACAAACCTCTGAGGCTTTCACAGAACAGCTGTATTTATACTGAGATTAGATTACACACAAGTGGACTCTATTTACTAATTAGGTCTGAAGGCAATTGGTTGCACTGGATTTTATTTTGGGGTATCAGAGTAAAGGGGGCTGAATACTTTTGCACGCTACACTTTACAGTTTTTTATTTGTAAAAAAATTTGAAAACCATGTATCATTTTCCTTCCACTTCACAATTATGCGCCACTTTGTGTTGGTCTATCACATAAAATCCCAATAAAATACATTTACGTTTGTGGTTGTAATGTGACAAAATGTGGAATAGTTCAAGGGGTATGAATACTTTTGCAAGCCACTGTAAGCTGTTGCAAGCTTGCGGCTCACTGATCCAGACCTGCAGCTGGTAGAACCACTGCCTCACAGCAGCAGAACCCTGGGTTCAATCCTGACCTCAGGAGCTGTCTATTTGGAGTGTGCACCTGTATGTGACCCCATGGGTTTCCTCCGATTGTTTGGAGGTGCAGTGCGGAAATAGGCCCTTTGGCCCACTGAGTCCAAACCGACCAGCGATCCCCGCACATTAACACTTTCCTACACACACTAAAGACAATTTTACATCTACACCAAGCCAATTAACCTGCAAACCTGCACGTCTTTGGAGTGTGGAAGGAAACTGAAGATCTCGGAGAAAACCCACGCGGTCACAGGGAGGACGTACAAACTCCGTATAGACAAGCTCCCCTAGTCAGGATCGAACCCGGGAATCAAGCGCTATAAGGCAGTAGCTCCACTACTGCACCACCGTGCCACCCTAACTGGGTGCTCCAGTTTCCTCCCACATCTCAAAGGCTTGGAGGCTGGAAGGTTAATTGGCCTCTGTAAATAGTCCCTAGTGGTGGTGCAATCTGGTGGAGAGTTGACAGGGGAGATTAAAATGGGAGGTTGATGGTTCGAGCAGTCTGGATGGGTTGCAGAGCCGGTTTCTGTGTTGTGTTTCTCAATTACTATGAGCAGTGACCTCACTGTCAACATGGATGTTTATCACTTGGACCATCTCCGACACCGCCCTCCCTCCCTCCCTCCCTCCCTCCCTTGTCTCCATCACAGGACTATTGACAAACATCTTTTACAAACCCACTGATTCCCACAACTATCTCGACTACACTTCTTCCCACCCTGCTTCCTGCAAAGATGCTGTGTTCCATACCAGGACATCCAAGATGTCCTCATTCTTTAGGGAGCGGGGGTTCCCCTCTTCCATCATAGACGAGGCCCTCACTCGTATCTCCTCAGTTACCCACAGCTCTGGTGGAAGTCCTTACCTTCCACCCCATCAGCCATTGCATACAACACGTAATCCTCCAACATTTTTGCCACCTCCAACAGGATCCCACCGCTAGCCACATTTTCCCATCTCCACCCCTTTCTGCCTTCGGCAGAGACCGTTCCCTCCGCAACTCCCTGGTTAACTCATCCCTTCCCACCCAAACCACCTCCTCCCCAGGTACCTTCCCCTGGAACCACAGAAGGTGCGATATCAAACGTAGACTGGGCGATTGTTTCGCTGAACACCTTCGCTCAGTCCGCCTGGACCTACCTGATCTCCCTGTTACCAAACACTTTAATTTCCCTTCCCATTCTCACACTGACATCTCTGTCCTCAGCCTCTTCCAATGTCAGAGTGAGGCCAAACGCAAATTGGAGGAACAGCACCTCATATGTTGTTAAACCTAGCAAACAGCAATCAATGGCCTGTTTCCTTTATCATCGTTACTTCTTTGCATATCTTTTGTTCTGTATCTCTCTACATCACCGTCTATATTTCTCGTTTCCCTTTCCCCTGACTCTAGTCTGAAGAAGGGTCTCAACCTGGAACGTTACCCATTCCTTCTCTCCAGAGATGCCGCCTGTCCCGCTGAGTTACTCCAGCATTTTGTGTCTATCTTCTGGATGTTTATCAATTCTTCATGCTATTTCTACTGATGCACCATAGAAAGCATACTATTAAAACATAAAAACATCAAAGAGAACCATCATGACATGCCCTTTGGCCCACAATGCCTGCACCAACCATGATGCTACAACAACCTCTCATCTGCCTGCACGTAGTCCATAACCATTCGAGCCAGCACCACCATTCATTGTGATCAACAGGCATGATAACAATGAATGGCGGAGCAGGCTCGAAGGGCCAAATGGCCTCCTCCTGCACCTATTTTCCATGTTTCTATGTTACCTTCCATTATTTGTGACCCTGTGATATTGGGATGCACCACAGCTTGTTGGCAACAGCTCTGCCCAAGATTGCAAGAAATTTGAGAGAGTTGTGGATGTAGCCCAGTCCATCACATGGACCAGACTCCCCCCCCCCCCTCCCCCATAAGGTCATAAGTAAGAGGAGCAGAATTAGGACATTCGTCCCATCAAGTCTACTCCGCCAATCAACCATGGCTGATCTATCTCTTCCTTTCAACCCTATTCTCCTGCCTTCTCCCCATAACCCCTGACACCCGTATTAATCAAGAATCTTGTCAAACTCCGCCTTAAAAATATCCATTGACTTGGCCGCCACAGCCGTCTGTGGCAATGAATTCCACAGATTCACCACCCTCTGACTAAAGACCATCGGCACCATCTACATCTCACGCTGCCTCAGGAAAGTATCCAACATAATCGAGGACCTTTTTCACAATGCACATTCCCACTTCTCCCCTCTCCCATTAGGCAGAAGAAACAAAAGCCTGAACGCACGTACCACAAAAGTCAAGAACAAGTCTTCCCCTCTGTTATCAGATTACCGATTGGTACTCCCGTAGGTTAGGAGATAGTCCTGATCTACCAACCTACCTTCATTGTAGACACTGAACATTTTCTCTGTAACACTTCTTCTTTCGTGTGGCGTGCACAGCCTAAAGTTGTTGGACAATTTGTTCTATTTGATCTTCCGTTTGTGCACGTTGCGTTGATTGCATTAGTCGAAACAGGGCGGACCACGTGAAGGTTGCAATCTTCCACCCCTCTGTAACACTACTGAGCTATAAACTATATTCTGCACCCTGCTATTGCTCTCTTTGCACTACCTGTTGTACTTATGATAGACATGTGCAGGAGAGAACTGCAGGCGCTAGTTTACACCGAAGATAGACACAAAATGCTGGCGTAATTCTGGACAGGCGGCAGCTCTGGAGAGAAGGACTGGGTGACTGGAATGGAGGTCGAGGCCCTGTTTCAGAGTCAGGGGAGAGGGACACACAGAGATATGGGTGAAAACGATAGAACAAAGGGGACGAAGATCAAGGAAAATGTAGAATCGGTCATTGTTGGCTCGGGAAAGATGAAAACGAGGCATACAAAGATAAGATTTATTCAGGAGGACAGTCAAACTGGTCGGAGAACTAGGATGGGGGAGGGATGGAGAGAGAGACAGCAAGGGTTACTTGATGTTACAGGTCAATGTTCATACCTCTGGGTTGTAAGCTGCCCAAGCAAAATATGAGGTGCTGTTTTGCGCTGGGCCTCACTCCGACAGAAAGGTCAGTGTGGGAATGGGAAGGGGATTAAAGTGTTTAACAACGGGGATATCGTGTAGGTCTCGGGGAACTGAGAGGAAGTGTTCAGCACATGTGTATGACTAGATTGTACTCATGATTTGATTTAATGGGACAGCACACAAGCTAAATCTTTTCCTTGTACCTACACGCTACAAATTATGCTAATGCCAGATTGTGTATATGCAGATGTGTCTTTTCCTGGCCTTGCTCTGTTGCGCACTTTATAAATGCTACAAAGAGCCGGACACAAGTTCCCCCTTTGGAACCTGCGTTTCCTCCCAGAGTTCCTGTTCTCTCCAGGCTTTCGCCTTTATCTCGTTTGTTTTCTCTGTCCGAGGTTTCCGCGGTTTATCCACACTCTCTCAATGTCGAGCTGCTGACTTAACATCACGCCAAACCTCCTTCCCTGCCCCGTGACAAGCCTCACCCTCCATTGCCGAGATCGCGTGACTTTCACACAGCAACGCTCTGCGCATCCATCACCTCTGCTGTTCCAAACATGAGCCTGCTCGTAATCATAAATGTTTTACTTTTATTTTTAGAGATGCAGTGTGGAAGCAGGCCCTTCGGCCCACAAAGTCAACGCTGACCAGCGATCGCCCTGTACAGTAGCACGATCCTACACCCTAGGGACGTTACACTTTGAAGAAAGGTCTCAACCCGAAATGTCACCCATTGCTTCCCTCCAGAGATGCTACCTGTCCCGCTGAGTTACTCCGGCATTTTGAGTCTATCTTCGGTTTAAACCAGCATCTGCAGTTCCTGCCTGCTCATTAACCTACAAACCTGTACTTCTTTGGAAACTGGAGCTCCCGGAGAAATCCCACACAGGTCCCGGGGAGAAGGTATTCTTCTGGAACGATCGTCATGGCTCGCCTGAAGGCTCGTCGGACGGCGGGACCGGGAGAGAGCTGGAGCTGCCGGACACGAGGGGCAAGGGCCGGTGGGAGGGTGAACCGGGGTAATGCCTCCAGCACGGTCAAGGTTGGCAAAGATGGCTGGGCGAGGAAAGGAGAGCGACATCAGTTGGCGGGAACTGCCCCAGTACATCGAGCGCACCGGCCAACCGGACTTTGAATAATGGCGCCAAAAATAGTTACGCCGAGGTCCCTTTGTCAGAACTCCTAAAGGGTCTTTGACATCAAACATTATATCTCTGTCCACAGATGCCGGCTGACATGGTGGGAATTTCCAGTGCTCTTCCTGATTTCTCATTTCATGTATCTGCAGGGTTTTAATTTTGGATTTGCTTCTTAATAGTTTTTTTTGGCAGTCTGATATCCAACGTGAAAGCAAATTAAACTCAGGACACATTTTCGTTTTTCAGTATAATCCTCCTTTAAGATGTTGGACGATGTGGTTGAGTCTAAGAGCTCTACAGCGCACAAACATGCCTTTCAGACCAACTCATCTACGCTGACCAATTTGCCCAACCAAGCTAGTCCCACTTGCCTCTTGCCTGGCCCATATTTAGTTTAGTTTAGAGATACAGCACGGAAACAGGCCCTTCGGCCCACCGGCTCTGCACCGACCAGCGATCCCCGCACACTAGCACCCACTAGGGACAATTTTTTACTTTGGAGTGTGGGAGGAAACCGAAGATCTCGGAGAAAACCCACGCAGGTCACGGAGTGAACGTGCAAACTCCGTACAGACAGCACCCGTAGTCGGGATCGAACCCGGGTCTCCGGCGCTGCATTCGCTGTAAAGCAGCAACTCTACCGCAGCGCCACCGTGACCGTATTCCACCAAACCTTTCCTTTCCAGATACCTGTCTACGTATCTTTTACGTGTTGTAATCATACCTACCTCAGTTACTATCTCGGATAGTTCATTCCATATATGCACCAACCACTGTGAGATAAAGTTGCCCTTAGTCCCATTTAATTCTTTCCTCTCTCGCCTTTAACCCATGCCCTCTAGCTTTAGACTCTCCTACCCAGGGGAAAAGGCTGTGCTTGTTCACCTTATCAAAACCTTTACGGATTTTATACACCTCCAAGAGGTCACCCCTCAGCTTCCTACGCACCAGAGAAAAAAGACCCAAGTCTATGGTGTAAAATCGCTAGTCGGCACGGACTTGATGGGCCAAATGGTCTGTTTCCTCGCTGTATCTCAAAACGAAACTATGCAGCCTCTCTTTAAAGTGCAAACTCTACTGATCTGCGAACAGCCTCATAAATCTTGTCTGCACACTTTCCAGTTTAATGACTTCCTTCCTATAGCAAGGCATCCAGAACTGTACATAGTACTCTGAGCAGCAAGTCCTTCCATATTGAGAATGAATCCTCCACCTCCCCATGGTGGGAGTCTCGTCACCTGAAGGACTGCAGCAGTTGAATGGGACGGTGATCCGGCCCTTCGAGAAGTGTGTTGACAAATGGACAATAAGTGCTGAGCTTGCCAGGCGCACTCACTTGTCCAAGTGAATAGACACGAGGCAGAGATGCGAGCAACCTGAGACTGCAAGGCAGGGACTAGGTTCCCACAGCACAATGGGTGGCAATGATTAATTGAACAGAGAATCTTTGATGGAGACATGTGTAGGAAGGAACTGCAGATGCCAGTTTACACTGAAGATAGACGCAAAATGCTGGAGTAACTCAGCGGGTCAGGCGGCATCGCTGGAGAGAAGGAATAAGGTCGAGACCCTTCTTCAGACTGAGAGTCAGGGGAGAGGGAAAAGAGAGATATGAAAAGGTATAAAGAATGAATGAATGAATGTAAAGATCAGATCCTTGCCAGCAACGATGATCAAGGATAGGTGGAGCCCACAATGGTCCATTGTTGGCTGTGGGGAAGGTGATAACGGGTGGTCACAAAATGAAACTAAGCAGAACGACAGTGAAAGTAGTACGACGACTTGGGAAGGGAAGGAGAGGGAAGGCTAGGAATCCAGTCTGAAGAAGGTTCTTGACCCGAAACGTCACCTATTCCTTCTCTCAAGAGATGCTGCCTGACCCGCTGAGTTACTCCAGCATGTTGTGTCTATCTACAGTTTCAATACAATTGTGTTTTGCAACTCTTGTGATCAGTAAAGGAACAAACCCTTCCTTTTTTTTCAATCATTAATTAAAATCCTTTTGTATTTTGTTTCATTGAACGGGTGAATAGGCATTTTGTGGCATCTCAACTGTGTGCATTCTGCCCTTCAGCGACAGGCCAGAAGCATCGTTGGCAGACAGTCGCCAATGTACCATGCTGCAGCGGGTCGCGCGCCCGAGACTCGGCTTCCATCCTCACCTCTGGCGCTGTCTGTGTGTGGAGCTTGCATATTCTCCCTGTAACAACGTGGCAGGCGCTCCGGTGTCACCCCACATCCCAAAGATAATCAGATCGGTGAGGGAACTGACCACTGTACATTGCCTCTAGCATGTAGATTCTTGGAGGAGGTCATGGCGATGTGGGCAGTATAGAATGGGGTTCAACGTAAGATTAGTGTTGATAGGTGGTTGGTGGTCAGCAGGGACTCGGTGGGCCGAAGGGGCTGTTTCCATGCTGTATGACTCTTGTATGGCATGGTACTTGCCATACATCTCACATATACTGAGGTACAGCAAAATTCATTTATGTACACAGTTCAGTATATGTAGCACTAACCATGCATATTAGATAAGCTTCTCAGAAACAGTACACGTGTATAGCAGTAGTACACCGAGACAGTGGACAGATTCTGTGTAGGAAGGAACTGCAGGTGCTGGTTTAAACCAAAGATAAAGACAAAATGCTGGAGTAACTCAGAGGGAGAGGCAGCATCTCTGGAGAGAAGGAATGGGTGATGTTTCAGGTCGAGACCTTTCTTCAGACTGCGAGTCGGGGGAAAAATAAACTACAGATTTAGATGTTGGATGGAGAGAGATATGGAGCAAATGAATGAAAGATATGCAAAAAAGTAACGATGATAAAGGAAGCAGGCCATTGTTAACTGTTTGCTAGGTGAGAACGAGAAGTTTGTGCAACTTTAGTGGAGGAGGGATGGAGAGAGAGATTGCAGGGGTTACTTCAAGATTCAAGATTCAAGAGAATTAATTGTCATGTGTCCCAGATAGGACAATGAAATTCTTGCTTTGCTTCAGCACAACAGGAGAAGGTACGCAACTTAGGCATTGAAGTTAGAGATATCATAATGGGCTGTAAGCTGCCCAAGCGAAATATGGATCCTGTTCCTCCAATTTGCATTTAGCCTCACTCTGACAATGGAGGAGGCTGAGGACAGAAAGGTCTGTGTGGGAATCGGAAGGGAAATTAAAGGGTTTGGTAAACGGAAGATCAGGTAGGTCCAGCTGGGCTGAGTGAAGGTGTTTAGTGAAACTATCAATGGATATTTTTAAGGCAGAGATTTACAGAATCTTGATTAGCACGGATGTCAGGGGTTGAGAGGGAAAGATAGAGCAGTCATGATTGAATGGCAGAGTAGACTCAATGGGCCGAATGGCCCAATTCTGCTCCTATCACTTATGAACTTATGAACATGATCAAGTACAGTACTGATCGTGCCTAACAACAGTCAACATGTCGCCATGATTTCAGGTGTCCTTGACTTCCAAAAATGCTTCAATTTTTTCAGTTCAGTTTAGTTTATTGCCACGTGTACCTAGGCACAGTGAAAAGGTTTTGTTGCGTGCTAACCAGCCAGCGGAAAGACAATACACGATTATAATCGAGCCATCCACAGCATGCAGATACATGATAAAGGGAATAACATTTAGTGCAAGGTAAAGCTAGTAAAGTTCAATCAAAGATCGTTAGAGGGTCCCCGATGAGGTAGATAGTAGTTTAGAACCTCTCTCTGGCTGTGGTACGATTGTTCAGTTGCCTGATAACAGCTGGGAAGAAACTGTGTGGATAAACACAAAATGCTCGAGTAACACAGCAGGACAGGCAGCATCTCTGGATGGAAGGAATGGGTGACGTTTGGGGTCAAGACCCTTCTTTAAAAGAAACTGTCCCTGAATCTGGAGGTGTGCATTTTCACACAGTTTTGTTTGTGTTAACTGTGTTGCATCGACTTCTAGCCCAAGATCAGATGGTTCTTTCTCTACAAAGGCACACTTCTTCCTTTCAGCTTTCAGCAGCCAAAACATGTCTAATGCTCAAGGATGTTCTTCTTTGGTGGTTATTAGTATATCACTTTGAATGTTTAGACGCTGACCTTACCTTACTATCTTGTACATTGTTGCTTGGAATATGTTGGGTGATGATTTCAGACCACAATGAAGCTTTGTGCATGTCTCAATTCACTGTCAAATATTTCCAACTCTCCTTCCCCACATTCAAAAGAACAGATGCACGTGGCTGATTTAGTTGCAAAATATTTTGCTTCCTGTCGATCTTTGCTTATGTGTTGCCAAGGTCTCATTGAGTGCTGCTTAACATTAAAATCATTTTGTATTCACCCACAGTCACAGTTCACTATGAGTATAAAGATGCTTGGTCTAGTTTACTTTAGTTTAGTTTAGTTTAGTTTAGTTTAGTTTAGAGATACAGCGTGGAGACAGGCCCTTCGGCCCACTGAGTCCGTGCCGACCAGCGATCCCCGCACACTAACGCGATCCTACACACACTAGGGACAATTTGCAATTATACCGAAGCCAATTAACCTACAAACCTGTACGTCTTTGGAGTGCGGGAGGAAACCGGAGCACCTGGGGGAAACCCACGCAGGTCACGGGGAGAACGTACAAACTCGTACCGACAGCATCCATAGTCAGAATGGAATCCGGGTCTCAGGCGCTGTGAGGCAGCAACTCTACTGCTGCGTCACCCTGCCACCCACTGAGTGGTCCAGATCTCCAAATGCATTTAGTTGCTGCATTTAATTTTTCATGTAACTCTATACTGTCACAATATATTCTGCCCAATGGTATTTTGCTCTTTGCACAACCTGTTGGACTAGTTAATGGTTGCACTCATATATAGTATGATTTCGCTGGATTCGACACAAACCATGCTTTTCACAGTATCATTTTCTTCCCATAGAGGGAGTACAGAGAAGGTTCACCAGACTGATTCCTGGGATATCAGGACTTTCATATGAAGAAAGACTGGATAGACTCGGATTGTACTCGCTAGAATTTAGAAGATTGAGGGGGGATCTTATAGAATCTTACAAAATTCTTAAGGGGTTGGACGGGCTAGATGCAGGAAGATTGTTCCCGATGTTGGGGAAGTGCAGAACAAGGGGTCACAGTTTAAGGATATGAGGGAAATCTTTTAGGACTGAGATGAGAAAAACATTTTTCACATAGAGAGTGGTGAGTCTCTGGAATTCTCTGCCACAGAAGGTAGTTGAGGCCAGTTCATTGGCTATATTTAAGAGGGAGTTAGATATGGCCATTGTGGCCAGAGGGATCAGCGGGTATGGAGAGAAGGCAGGTACGGGATACTGAGTTGGATGATCAGCCATGATCATATTGAATGGCGATGCAGGCTCAAAGAGCCGACTGACCTACTCCTGCACCTATTTTCTATGTTTCTATGTTTCTATCTCTGTACACATGACAATAATGAACCTCGAAGTACCAAAATGGGTCATTTCCAGCAACCAGTCAGCCCACCTGCAAGTCTTTGGTTATGGGAGGAACTCGTTGGAAACCCGCGTGATCGTGGGGGAACGTGCAGCCAACACAAAGACAGGAGCAGAGGTTGGGATTGAAACTGGCTCAGGGGATTGCTCTAACCTGCTGTGCCAACGTGATGCTCCAACTATTTAACCACAATCATGCCTGAAGCTGCTCTGTTTACTACCTTTGCCTCTGTCAGTGTAATTGAGAAACAAGGCTAATTCTCCATTGTACACACTGGCAGCCATCTAGTGCAGACGTCATCTTTTGTGGCTTGTTGCTGTGATGGCTCTCGCTCTTTGATGAAATCATGCCAGTGAAATTTAGTTTTGTTTAGTTTGGAGATACAGCACGGAAACAGGCCCTTCGGCCCACCGAGTCCGCGCCGGCCAGCGATCTTCACGCACTTACACTATCCTACACACTAGCGACAATTTACAATTATACCAAATCAATTAACGTACAAACCTGTACGTCTCTGGAATGTGGGAGGAAACCAGAGAACCTGGAGAAAACCCACACGGTCACGGGGAGAAGGTACAAACTCCGTACAGAAAGCACCCGTAGTCAGGATTGAATGCGGGTCTCTGGCGCTGTAAGGCAGCAACCCTACAGTGCCACCAAATTGCTTTGACTCACACCCCTGTCCTGATAGGGGGACCTTTCTCCAGGAGGTAGTCACAGAATGCTGGAGTAACTCAGCTGGACGGGCAAAAAAACAAATAAAAACCAAAAATGGTGGAGGCATTCAGCAGATTGGGAGAGTGAATGCAAGGAGTAGAGTCCGTGACCTAAAGCAACATCACTCTCCCTCTCTCCATAGACGCTGTGTGGCCTTCTATATGACAAAAGCTTTTCACTGTACCTCGGTACACGTGATAATAAACTAAACTGAACTGAAGTGAACTTTGGACTTTTTACTTCAAACTTTCGAGAAACAGCGCGGAAACGGGTCCTTCAGCCCACAGAGTCCACGCCGACCAGCGATCACCCCATACACTAGCACTATCCTACACATTTGGGACAATTTACAACTTAATGTGTTTACACAATAAATGTACAAATCTGCTGAGTGAACAAAGAACATAGAACAGAACAGCACAGGAACAGGCCCATCGACTCATAGTGTCATAAGGACATAGGTCATAAGGAATAGGAGTAGAATTAGGCCATTCGGCCGATCAAGTCTACTTCGCCATTCAATCATGGCTGATCTATCTTTCCCCCTTAACCGCATTCTCCTGCCTTCTCCCCATAACCCCTGACACCCATACTAATCAAGAATCTATTTATCTCTGCCTTAAAAATATCCACTGACTTGGCCTCCACAGCCTTCTGTGGCAAAGAATTCCAAAGATCCACCACCCTCTGACTAAAAAAAAAAATAGCCTCATCTCCTTCCTAAAAGAACGTGCTTTAATTCTGAGGCTATGACCTCTGGTTCGAGACTCTCCCACTAATGCTAAACATGAGGTCATGATTAACTCATTTTGTTTGCCTGCATGTGATCCATCTTCCCCCATTCCCTGCACATCCAAGTACCTATCTGAAAGCTTCTTAAACGCTGCTATCATATCTGCCTCCACCACCACCCCTGGCAATGCCTTCCAGGCCACCCTCTGGGTAAAATAATTACCCCGTACACTTCCTTTAAACTTTGCTCATTACAACCTGAAGCTGTGGCCTCTAGTCTTTGATATTCCCTCCATGGGACTCTCCATGCTAACTATGCCTTTTATAAATTTTATGAATTATGAATTTTATATGCTTATATCAGGTCTCCCCAAAGCCTCTGATGTTTCCAACCCTTTCTGCTTTTATCTAGGTTTTCCATCATCTGGAGTTTTGTTTTATTTCACTGTACTTTGGCTGAATTCTCTCATTGAACTGGACCTTAGCAAACTCTTCACAGGCTGCCCAGACTGGCGCCAGAGGCTGGTATACTTGAGTGCCCTTGGACTGACTTAGGCAACATCATCTTTGCACTGAAATTCTGGCCCACTAGCTGCTCATGACCTCTTGGCACTGCTGTGGCTGACGTATACGCTGGAGAAAACAGCTCTGAAGGTAGAGGGCAGAACAGTTGTTGTTGTCCCGTCCCCCCAGGACCCACCTCTTCTCCGGAGAGCGAGGCCACACGCATATTGGAGGATGTCAGGGGTTATGGAGATAATGCAGGAGAATAAGGTTGAGAGAGAAAGACAGATCAGTCATGATTGAAAGACAGATCAGCCATAGATGGGCCGAATGGCCTAATTCTGCTCCTATCACTTATGAACATGAACATGAACAGCACCTCATATTTCGCTTGACAAGCTTACAACCAGCGGTATGAATATTGATTTCTCTCATTTCAAATAACCCTTGCTTTCCCTCTCTCACCATCCCACCCCCACCCTAGTCGTTGTACGAGTTGCACTGTTTGTACACCCTCGTATCACCTCTTCCACAGTCAACAATTGACCATTATGGGCTCATTGGCCATTGGTGCCGGCTCTGATTTGTTCTGTACCTTTCATACCTCTAGTTTCCCTCTCCTCTGACTCTCAGTCTGAAGAAGGGCCTCGACCTGAAACGTCACATATTCCCTTTCTCCAGAGAGGCTGCCTGACCCGCTGAGTTACTCCAGCATTTTCTGTCTATCTTTATGGAAGATGTCCTACAGTGAACACTAATCCCTGAGAAGATATCATGATGCCGGCATTAGTTTAGTTTAGTTTAGAGATACAGCACGGAAACAGGCCCTTCAGCCCACGAAGTCCTCGCGGACCAGCGATCCCCGCACACTAACACTATCCTACACACATTCGGGACAATTTACAATTTTACCAAAGCCAAATAACCTATAAACCTGTACATCTTTGGAGTGTGGGAGGAAACCAGAGCACCCAGAGAAAACCCACGCAGGTCATGGGTGGAACTTACAAACTCCGTATAGACAGCACCCATAGTCAGGATCAAACCCGGGTCTCCCTTTCACCTAACTCTCTGTCTGAAGAAGGGTCTCAACCCAAAACATCACCTGTTTCTTTTCTACAGAGATGCTGCCTGATCCGCTGAGTTACTCCAGCATTTTGTGTCTATCTTTGGCTTAAACCAGCATCTACAGTTCCCTCTGACACATCTAAATTCTGGGCTCTTGCAATCGGACAACAGAGGATTGAAGAATTGAAACATTGCTTTGATGGGTCTCCCTGACAATTAACCAACATTTTCAATTGCAAGCATGGCCAAGTTTTCCAGAAAATTCACTGCAGTTCTGTTCTCAAATTGATGTGGAATTGTTCAATGGATTTTAGTGCTGACTAAAGGTAATGAAGCCAAAAGCATTTAATTGCAAACCCTGTGTGAAGTCATGAATTATGGATGATATTGAATGGAGATTAAAGCTGATAAAGAGACAGTGACTCCCTCCCTGCAGTATTCATTACCGAAAGGACTTTGTCAATTAATTATCTTGTGGATAATTGATGTAACCACATTTTACACCCAGCGCCAATTTGCTAACTGAACTCTGCTTCCTCAGTGAAGATCGGGAATGTAGGATCTGAAAGGTTTCCAGGTTTATTATTACACAGTTAAATTTTAATTATACTTATATTTACAATTTATACTTAAATGAAGGGTTGCACAGTGGCGCAGCTGGTAGAGTTGCTGCCTTACAGCGCCAGAGACCCGGGTTCGATCCTGACTACGGACGCTATCTGTGTGGAGTTTGTACTTTCTCTCTGTGAACGCGTGGGATTTCCAAAGGCGTGCAGGTTTGTAGGTTAAGCGGCTTCTGTAAATTGTCCCTAGTGTGTACGATAGTGTAAGCATGCGGGGATTGCTGGTTGGTGCGGACTCGGAGGGCCGAAGGGCCTGTTTCTGCTCTCTATCTCAACATTAAACTAAACATAGAAACATAAAAATTGGTGCAGGAGCAGGCCATTCGGCCCTTCGAGCCTGCACCGCCATTCAATATGATCATGGCTGATCATCCAACTCAGTATCCAGTATCCTCTCCATACCCCCTGATCCCTTTAGCCACAAGGGCCACATCTAACTCCCTCTTAAATATAGCCAATGAACTGGCCTCAACTATCTTCTGTGGCAGAGAATTCCACAGATTCACCACTCTCTGTGTGAAAAATTATTTTCTCATCTCGGTCCTAAAAGACTTCCCCCTTATCCTTAAACTGTGACCCCTTGTTTCTTGAGTTCCCATACATCGGGAACAATCTTCCTGCATCTAGCCTGTCCAACCCCTTAAGAATTTTGTAAGTCTCTATAAGATCCCCCCTCAATCTTCTAAATTCCAGCGAGTACAAGCCGAGTCTATCCAGTGTTCATGCATTTGTTCTGTATCTCTCTACATCACCATCTATATCTCTCGTTTCCCTTTCCCCTGACTTTGAGTCTGACCCCTTGTTCTGGAGTTCCCCAACATCGGGAACAATCTTCCTGCATCTAGCCTGTCCAACCCCTTAAGAATTTTGTAAGTTTCTATAAGATCCAAACAAAACCAAACCAAACTGAAGAAGGGTCTCGACCCGAAATATTGCCTATTTCCTTCGCTCCGTAGATGCTGCCTCACCCGCTGAGTTTCTCCAGCATTTTTGTCTACCTTCGATTTTCCAGCATCTGCAGTTCCTTCTTAAACGAAAAATAAACTAAACTATATTAAACGACTGTGTAAGAAGGAACTGCAGATGCTGGTTTACACCGAAGATAAATGCAAAATGCTGGAGTAACCCACGCAACCCGTTGAGTTACTCTTGCATTTTATGTCTATCTTAATTATACTAAACTAAAATTCAAACTAAACTTAACTAAAGATAGATATAATAAGCTTTAGTAACTCAGTGGGTCAGACAGCATCTCTGGAGAGAAGGAATAGGTGACGTTTCAGGTCGAGACCTTTCTTCAGACTCAAAGTCAGGGGAAAGGGAAACTAGAGACATAGATGGTGATGTAGAGAGATATAGAACAAATGCATGAAAGATATGCAAAAAAGTAGCAATGATAAAGGAAACAGGCCATTGTTAACTGTGTGTTTGGCGAGAACGAGTTAGGCAATAAGGTACAGACCTTGAAGCTGGTACAACTTGGGTGGGGGAGGGATGGAGAGATAGGGTAAGCAAGGTTACGTGAAGTTAGAGAAAGTTCATTTAGAGAAACTAAACCAAACTATGCATTGATTACACATCAATTTTGCAAGACAGTGAAAAGAAAAGGCAGTGCAAAAGAAACAAAACATTAGTGCACAGTACAACTAGAATTGTATAATTTTAAATTATACATTATTTATACACATATCTTTCATATGAAAGGTGGATTGTGTATAAATGATGTATAATTTATATTTGCTTTAGGGACTGTTAATTTCTGGATTATTGCATTTCCTCGTAAATCAGCAAATGACAACTGAACAATTGAAACATCGCTCTGATGTATAATTGATGCTTGGTTTAGGATCTGTCAGAAAGGAATTCTACAGCGTGTTGCTTGGAGTGCAAGATACAAGATACATTTATTTGTCACATGTGCCAGTTGGCTCAGTGAAATGTGATCACCATACAGCCATACAATAAAATAAAGAACACAACACACGATAGAGTTCAACATAAAACATCCCCCCACAGCAGAATCAAGAGTTTCCCACTGTGAGGGATGGCACCAAAGTCAGTCCTCTTCCTCTGCTGTTCACCCGTGGTCGGGGCCTCCGGAGCCCACCTCTGGAGGTGGATGTTCACTTTGGTTTTCATCCCTCCCTTGGCCTTGGGTGGTGTGGATATTGAATACTCACCTGGATTTTCCACACCGGGCCCACCGGGACTTGCTGATCTCAGTCCCGTGGATTTTCTAAAGGCAACACCATTCCTTGAGGAGTTCTGGCACCCAGTAACTTTAGACTTTAGACTTTCGAGATACAGCGCAGAAACAGGCTTTTTGGCCCACCGGGTCCGCGCCAGCCAGAGATCCCCGGACACTAACACAGGATGGAAATATCAAATACTAGGGGGGGGCATAGCTTAAAACTGAGAAGAGCAAAGCTTAAAGGAGATATGCATGGCAATAGGATATTGCTAGTGTATAGGGATCGCTGGTTGGCACGGACTTGGTGGGCCGAATGGCCTGATTCCAAGCTAAAAGTGGATAGGCATGTGGATATGTAGGGAATGGAGGGATGTGAATCATGTGTAGGTACAGGAGATTAGTTTAACCTGGCAGCATGTTGGCCAAAGAGACTGTTCCTGTTCTATGTATGTTCTCATAGGTTCTAGGAGCAGAATTAGGCCATTTCGCCCATCTAATCTACTCCACCATTCAATCATGGCTATTCTATCTTTCCCTGCCAACCCCATTCTCCTGCCTTCTCCCCATAACCTCCGACACCCGCACTAAGCAATAATCTATCAATCTCCACCTTAAAAATATCCAATAACTTGGCCTCCACCGCTGCCTGCGGCAATGAATTCCACAGATTCTCCATCCTCTGACTAAAGAAATTCCTCCTCATCTCCTTTCTGAAGGTGCATCATTTTATTCCAAGGCTGTGCCCTCTTGTCCTAAACTCTCCCACTAGTGGAAACATCCTCTCCACATTCACTCTATCTATGCTTTTCAACTGGTTCCAGACCAAACGTTGCCAGTAAAGTTCTTGGATATGTTGTTAGGATGTTTCAGCATGGTAATGAAGTTTAGAAAAATAAACTTACACTGTGTGATTAATTGTTGGATTTATTAGTAATGTTGTCCAAGTCATAACCCCCAGTCTAGTGTCTCTGTACAAGGCATTTGCTGTAGTTATTATCCTTTGCCATTCTCTGCTATTAGTCACTGTCAGCCTTATAAATCATTTTGTCCTCTCTCAGTGTCTGCTTGCGTTGTAGAAACTGGAACTGGATAATATACCCTTTGTGTAAAAAGGAACTGCGGATGCTGGTTTGCATCGAAGGTAGACACAAAAAGCTGGCGTAACTCAACAGGACAGGAAGCATTTCTGGCGAGAATGAATGGGTGACATTTCGGGTTGAGACCCTTCTTCAGACTGGTTAGGGATAAGGGAAACGAGAGATATAGACAGTGATGTGGAGAGATAAAGAACAATGACTGAGAGATATGCAAAAAAGTAACGCTGATAAAGCAGTTTGTTGGGTGAAAATGAGAAGCTAGTGCGACTTGGGTGGGGGAGGGATAGAGAGAGAGAGGGAATGCCAGGGCTACATGAAGTGAGAGAAATCAATATTCATACCACTGGGCTGCAAGCTGCCCAAGCGAAATATGAGATGCTGTTCCGCCAATTTGTGTTTAGCCTCACCATGACAATGAGGAGACCGAGGACCAAAGATCCTATAGCGGAGCAAGATAGGCCACTCATGCGAAATGCAAAGGGCTGACGTGTAGTACGCAACGGAGAGGAACATGGGCATTTTTTTTGTCCATTTCAGTAACCGGAACCTACCCGACCCGACTCGCAGTGTAATCAACGTTGCGGGGGGGGGGACAGTTTGTGTGTGTGATATAGGGCTATATTCATAATTCTGTAAGTTCATAATTTTGTTAATACTTGTTAAAGAATAAAATTTGACTCTGGTAATTTTCTTTTTTTAATAATTTCTTTTTAATGGCTCATAAGCTGTGTTTGAGTTGATTTTATAGTAACTGGAACCTACCCGACCCGACCCGACCCGCAGTGTAATCCACGTTGCGGGGGAACAGTTTGTGTGTGTGTGTGATATAGGGCTAGATTCATAATTCTGTTAATTCTTGTTAAATAATAAAATGTTTATAAATTTTGATTGTGGTAATTTTCTTTTTTAATGTTTTTTAAATCATTTCTTTTTAAATGGCTCATATGCTGTGTTTGAGTTGATTTAGTTGAGTTGACACGCACTCTGTAATTCATTCATCTAATCACACTGTTCACAACTGCAGTAATTGCAGGGGTTATCTAAATTAAGTATTTCACAAAATTAAATGTGTTTAAGCAAGATTTACAAATGATGTATAACTTAAGGATGGTTTTATTCAGTGAGCATACAACTGATTAGATTGTGCTGGAAAGAACACACATACATGAATGTGATATAGATGTATGTACTAATATCACACACATTTACATTTATTCCGATTTTATATCCAATGATGAACTTTATTTCAGACTAAACAAGGGACAACATTAAATAAAAAAACAGTGTAAACCTCCCCACTGATCCGGGCCAGACTCCCCGCCGGGACAAAGCCTCAGCCCCGCGTAGGGCCGCTCCGCCGGGACAAAGCCTCAACCCCGAGTCGGGACTCAGCCCCGAGACGGGCCGCGCCGCCAGAAAGCCGCTTCAGACTCAGCCCCGCGTCGGGCCGCTCCGCTATAGGATCTTTGCTCAGCCGTGAGTCGGGTCGCTCCGCTGGGACTGGGACTCAGACCTGAGTCGGGCCGCTCCGCCTCAACCCCAAAGATGGAGGCGGAAGTAAGATGGCGGAAGTAAGATGGCGGAAGCAAGATGGCGGAGGCTGGTTGCTGAAATGGGTCCTAGAATTACCCATGAATCTGCCCATGACCGTACTGCGCATTTTTCGTGGGAGTAGTCCATCTTGCTCTGCTATAGGATCTTTGCCGAGGACAGAAAGGTCTGTGTAGGAATGGGAAGGAGAAATAAAGTGTCCAGCAACGGGAGATCAGGTTGGTTCAGTCTGGCTGAGCGAAGGTGTTCCGCGAAACAATTGCCCAGTCTGTGTTTGGTCTTGCCGATGCATAAGAGTCCACTTCTTGAACAATGGATACAGTAGATGTAGTTGGAGGAGGTACAAGTGAATCTCTGCCTAATCTGAAGTGACTTTCGAGGTCCCTGGACAGAGTCGAGGGAGGAGGTATAGCAACAGGTGTTGCATCTTCTGCGGTTGCAGGGGAAGGTACCTTGGGAGAGGGTGGTTTGGGTGGGAAGGGATGAGTTAACCAGGGAGTTGCGGAGGGAACGGTCTCTGCGGAATGGGGTGGAATGGGAAAATGTGGCTCGTAGTGGGATCCTCGTGGTGGAAATTTTGGAGGATTATGTTTTGTATGCGACACATAATCCAGAGATCAACCATCATTGAACGGTGGAGTAGACTCAATGGGCCGAATTGCCTAATTCTACTCCTATCACATATGAGCCTGGAAGCCCAGTCCAGCAGTTTGTGTCCATCTTCAACCTTTATTTGATGATAGACACAAAGTGCTGGAGTAACTCAGTGGGTCTGGCAGCATTTCTGGAGAAAAAGGATAGGTGACGTTTCAGGTTGGAACCTTTCTTACGACCTGACATGTCACCTGGAGGAGGTCATTTTGCACTTTACCCATACTCTATATCTGACTTTACTCACATTAGCCCAGATGCAAAATAAAACAGCTTATAGATCAGTGGTGAGTCTATCAAACAAGTCGGTTTAATACAGGCCTCAGCGATGTACATCGTGAAACAGTATGTGCAATCCCAAACTGCTTCAACTGTCTGCTGTAACTGTAGAATTTTTATACCCTGTTGATACAATGGTTACTTGTTGAGTTGAAATAAACCATCATTAATCAATGTAACCTTTCATCTTTCCCCAGAGAACTTTAATTCTTACGTTTCTTGTTGTTTTGTAAATCCTCCCATGTATCTAACATGAAGATACCGTAACTGTCCAGATTCTCTCGACAAATGGAGTCTCCTCGTGAAAGAGGTTGTTTGATATCCTTTGGGAGACTTGCCTTCTAAACACCATGACAAAGAGCAGCTGTAATCTCAAGATTGCATCAGAGAAGAACCTAGACAGAACTGCGAAGGACCCCCTACTAATAAGGAAGTCCAGGTACCTGCTCAGCAGAGTGTGTGGGAAGGAACTGCAGATGCTGGTTTAAACCGAAGATAGACACAAAATGCTGGAGTGACTCAGTGGGACAGGCAGCATCTCTGGATGGAAGGAATGGGTGACGTTTCGGGTCGAGACCCTTCTCCAGACTTCTTCTGACGAAGGGTCACGACCCAAAACGTCACCCATTCCTTCCCTCCAGCGATGCTGCCCGTCCCGTTGAGTTACTCCAGGTTTTTGTGTCTATCCGAGCAGAATGTTTCAGCTTTAGCTATTTTAACAACATTCTATTTGGGTCATTTTCCCCTCATGTTCCCCAGTATGTGAGCTCCAGGATTAACCAAACAATAACCTCCTCACCTTGCTTATAATTCTCAAAATTCCCAACAACATCACCCATCCACATTGTTTTGAGATGTTGCCTGAGTTACTCCAGCGCTTTGGTCTATCTTCGGTGTGAACCAGCATCTGCAGTTCCTTCCGACAACCTTTATTTAAAATTCCAAGCTTGCGTGGTGGGATTTAAACATGTCTTCCGAACATTAGGTTTGAGTGAATGAATGAGACTTTATTATTAGGTGTGACATGTCACAGTGACATCCTTTGTTCAACATACCTTACACAAAGTATGCAAAGAGTCGCCACCTAAAGGGCACCAACAAAATTAAAAAGTGTTCAATGTTGTTGCCAATGGTCCCTCTTTGTTCTTAGTGGTACATCATCGCCGACCTTCGGCACCCACCACAGGCCCATCCACGGTCGCCCGTCTCTGGTTCCTCTCTTGGACCGCCTTCCTCTCTCTCTCTCAGCCCCCCTCTCTCTCTCTCCGATGGCCCCCCTCTCTCTCCGATGGCACCCTCACTCTCGCAGGCCCCTGCTCGCTCTCGCGGCGCATGTCCTGTCGATAGGCAGGTCCACGGAGAGAGTGACTTGGTCAATGCTGGGCTCTTCTCCTGACCTCAGGACCACGTGACTGGCCTTCCCAGGGAGCACGGATCAACCACAGCTACAGTAAACACTGTCCGTGATACAACATCAGAGAGCTTCTTGAACATCTAACAGATGTTGAAGCTACCCCGTCTGGATCTGACCTGACCTCGAAGCAACAGATTAACATTTAATGGAGAAAATACAGTTATTGATCTTAATGATAAAATCAAACTGAAAAAGCAGTACTGCTCTGAAGAAAAATTCCTAAGGGATGGTGGGGGAGGAACTGACCTAGTCGCAAATACTCTAGTGCTGAAGACACTGCAGAAAACTTGATGTGTGGGAAGGAACTGCGGATGCCAGTTTACATTAATGCTAGACACAAAATGCTGGAGAAGAAGAAGAGTCGCGACCCGAAACGTCACCCATTCCTTCTATCCAGAGATGCTGCCTCCCCAGCTGAGCTAACGCAGCATTATGTGTCCATCTAACTTAATGGTTAAATGGTTATTCTCACAGGCAGGGCACAATGAAATTATTTTGCACAACTCGGCACTGTGGCGCAGCGGTAGAGTTGCTGCCTCACAGCGCCAGAGTCCCTGGTTCGATCATGACCAAGGGTGCTGTCTGTATGGAGTTGTACGTTCTCCCTGTGACCGAGTGGGTTTTCTCCGGGTGCTCCAGTTTCCTCCCACACTCCACAGACGTGAAGTTTTGTAGGTTAATTTACTTCAGTATAAATTGTAAGTTGTCCCGAGGGTGTTGGATTGTGCTAGTGTACGGGGTGATCGTGGGTTGGCGCAGACTCGATGGGCCAAAGGGTCTGTTTTTGCGCTGTATATCTAAAACAAAAACTGAAACTAAAACCTTGTATAGTTGATGCCACATAGCGCCGGAGACCAGGGTTCGATCGTGACTACGGGTCCTGTCTGTACAGAGTCAGTACGTTCTCCCCGTGACTGTGTGGGTTTTCTCCGGGTGCTCCGGTTTCCTTCCACACTCCAAAGATGTACAGGATTGTAGGTTAATTGGCTTGGTGTAAATGTAAATTGTCCCTAACGTGTGTAAGGTAGTGTTAATGTACGGGGATCGCTGGTCGGCGTGGACTTGGTGGGCCAAAAGGCCTGTTTCTGCGCTGCATCTGTAAATTAAGCTATACTAAACTAAACTAAAAATCATAAATTTCAGCAATTTGCAATTTTAGCAATTAGACCTTGATTGGACAGGTTTAATGGGATATGGACCAAATGCAGGCAGGTGGGTCACGTTGGGCCGAAGGGCCTGTTTCCACACTGTGTGACTCTGGGACTCTGAATGAAGAGTCACCGTATTTTGGCACCGTTTACAAATAAAAAGAAAAGAAGTCCAAAGTCTGGGTTGCCGTCAAACATAAATTAGTAGCTCTGGTTGTAATGGATTAAAAAACCCTAGACGTGAGATGTGTGGTGCACGGGAGGGGAGCAGACGCTGGCCTTGCTGTGAGACAGCTGCTGCTCTTCCATCTATCACTCTTTTTATTCCCACTGCGTTCAGTGGAGGGTCAGAAAAAGCCCTTGGGTGCAGGGGTGCGAGCAACGAGAGGGATTCGCTGCTGCAGTGTTGTGAGACTGCAGCCAAGCAGCACACAGCTGCAATAGGCAATGACTGCCGGCGGCGACACGAGCAATATGGGTAAAGTTGTTGCAATGCGGTACTTCACACACACTCAATAGGAAAATTAATTTCAGCTTCCTCCCCAGATAGACTTCACACTGCAGATTGGATCTGCATTAAAGGCTCATCTATCTACTACTATCTACCTCATTTGTGACCCTCGACTATCTTTGGTCGCAGTTTGCTGGCTCTACTTGCACTAAACGTTATTCCCTTATCATGTATCTATAGCTCAATTGTAGTCATGTATTGTCTTTCCACTGACTGGTTAGCACGCAACAAAAGCTTTTCACTGTCCCTACAAGTGACAATAAACTGAACCGTAAACTGTGATAAACTCTGCTGACAAAGTTATAGGCTTTAGACCTTGTGGATGCAGCGCAGAATCAGGCCCTTCGGCCCACCGAGTCCGGGCTGACCAGCAATCACCTCGTACACTAGCACTATCCTACACACAAGTGACCATATACAATTTTTTTATTGCTGAAGCCAATTAACCTACAAACGTGTACGCCTTTGGAGTGTGGGAGGAAACCGTAGCACCCGGAGAAAACCCATGCGGTCACACGCAAATGTGCAAATTCCATACAGACCGCACCCGTTGTCAGGATCGAACCCGAGTCCCTGGCGCTGTAAGACAGCAACTCTACCGCTGCGTCACCTTGCCGCCCCCAATCTTTGCATATCTTTGCATGTGGTTGTCTTTGCATTTAGGTTGTTAAAGGAAGCTGCAATTCAATATCCACAGCTGCAGTATAACTAACACTTCCAAAAGAAAAACAAATGATATATATATAAAATGTCTTTCACATTCTCAGGACAGCTCAAGGCTCTAACCATCGAAATCTGAAATACAGTCACTGTGGTAACAAGACAGCAAACCTGTAGTAGTTCATAGGTTCATAAGTGATAGGAATAGAATGAGGCCATTCAGCCCATCAAGTCTGCTACGCCATTCAATCATGGCTGATCTATCTCTCCCTCTCAAACCCATTCTCCTGCCTTCTCCCCATAACCTCCGACACTTGTACTAATCAAGAATCTATCTATCTCTGTCTTAAAAATATCCATTGACTTGGCCTCCACGTTGAATCTGTGGCAATGAATTCCACAGATTCACCACCACCAACATGGATCCTCAGTTAGCAATGATATAAAAAACCACAATGGCACAGTGGCGTAGCTGGTAGAGTCACTGCCTCACAGCGCCAGGCACCCAGGTTCATTCTTGACCTCAGCTACTGTCTGTATGGAGTTTGCACGTTCTCTCTTTGACCACGTGGGTTTCCTCTGGGCGCTTCGGTTTTTCTCCCACATCCCAAAGACAAGCAGGTTGGTACGTTAACTGGTCACTGTAAATTGCTACTGCTGTTAGTGGGAGAAAGAGTCGGGAGGGGGGGGGGGAGTTGAGAGGAATACGTGGGAATAGGTTAATGGGGAAATTAGTGGGGAATGGGATTGGTTAGTTTAGTTTAGTTTAGAGATACAGCGTGGAAACAGGCCCCATCGGCCCACCCAGTCCCCACCGAACAGCGAATCCCGACCTACACACACTAAGGACAATTTTACACGTTCACTAAGCCAATTAACCTACAAACCTGTACGTCATCAGAGTGCGCGAGGAAACCAAAGGTCTCGGAGAAAACCTACGCGGTCACGGGGAGAAAGTACAAACTCCGTACAGACAGCACCCTTAGTCAGGATCGAACCTGGGTCTCCGGCACTGTAAGGCAGTAGCTCTACCACTACGAATCGCCTCCTATGTTGTAAGAAATATTGAAATAGCAGCAGAGAATCAGTGATGTTGATCAGAGGAGAGAACATGAGGACAAAGGCATCAATCATTAAACCCTGCTGGTGAATCATTCACGGCAGGAAGACATGGCCAGAGTTTTACACTTTAGACACTTGCACTCAGTCCGCAAGGCCTGCTGGATCTCCCGGTTGCCAACCATTTAATCTCCCCTCCCCATTTCCACACTGACCTTTCTGTCCTCGGCCTCCTCCACTGCCAGAGTGAGGCCACGTGCAAAATGGAGGCGCAGCACCTCACATTCTGCTTGGGCAGCTTACACTCCAATGGTATGGATGATTAATTCTCCAATTTAGGTAACAACCTTCCCTTCTTTCCTCCTCTCTTCATTGTGCCCAATCCTGCTCCAACTCTTTCTCTGGATGTGTGAGCAGGCAGGGCTTAGCAGATGTTAAAGTGGTGAGTCTACATTAGTGGGTGTCTAGTGGGAGAGTCTAGGACCAGAGGGCACAGCCTCAGAATAAAAGGACGGACCTTTAGAAAGGAGATGAGGAGGGTTTTTTTTAGTCAGCGCGTGGTGAATCTGTGGAATTCATTGCCACAGATGGCTGTGGAGGCCAAGTCAATGGATATTTTTAAGGCAGATAGCGACAGATTCTTGATTAGCATGGGTGTCAGGGTTATGGGGAGAAGGCAGGAGAATGGGGTTGATAGATCAGGCATGATTGAATGGCGGAGTAGACTTGATGGGCTGAGTGGCCTCATTCTGCTCCTGGAACTTATGAACGTATGGTCCCTTACAGACATTGCACACCCATTTGTCTCACTACCCCCCCCCCCTTACCCCCCACACGTTGCCACCTGAATTTCTTCCTCAGGCTTCACATTTCACTTCTCTTCTCTCCTTCAGTTACACCCTTCCGTCTCTAGCTTCTGTCCACCCTCTCACCTCCGGAAGTGGCGGCTCTGCTGGTCTGTTTTTTTTGTGTTTTTTTTTCCTTTTGTTCTTAGTTAATTTTAGTTTATTAGGTTGTGTATGTAGGGGGGGGGGGGGGGTGGGAGAAACATGTTTTTGTTCTCTTCCTTCAGGGGGATGCGACCTTTTCTTGTCGGACCCCCCCGTCTCCGTCTCCGTCTGCGCTGAGGCCTAATGGCGGAGCTGGTGGCCTCCAACTCGGACCGACCTCGAGGCTCCGAGATAAATTGGAGCCAGGACTTACCAACGCTGGGCTGGGCTGTGGTGGCGTTGCGGCGACCCGACTTCGGAGCCTCGGAGGCCCGGCCGCGGGCCCAGTGGACGACATCGCCGGGAGCTCGCAGGTCACAGGTTGGTGACCTGTTTTTTCGGAGCTCCCGCGACAACAGCTTCGTCCACTGGACTGGAGGGCGGCAGCTTCGGCAACTTCGACCACCCCGGGCGGCTGAGTTGAACCGGCCCGTTCGCGGAGCTCGGATGCGGCCGCTGGACTTACCATCACCCGGCGGGGTCACAACATCGGAGGCCTGGATTGCCTCAGCGCAGAGGGAGAACAAGGAGGGAGAGACAAGGACTTAAGACTTTTGCCTTCCATCACAATGAGGAGGTGCCTGGTGGACTCACTGTGGTGGAAGGCAGGTGGCACTAGTGTTTATTGTGTGTTTTGTTGTTTTATTCTATGTTATGACTGCAAGGCACAACATTTCGTTCAGACTGAAAAGTCCGAATGACAATAAAGGATACTTGATACTTGATACCTGTATCCACCTGTCACTTGCCAGACTTTGTCCGGCCACACCTTTCTCCCCCCACCTCAATCAGCCTGAAGAAAGGTCTCGTCCCAAAACATTGCCTATCCATGTCCTCCAGAGATGCCCCGTGCCAGCTCTCCACTCCCAGTCCTGCCACCAGACCTCTCAGAAGGCACCATGAGTATAGGAGGAGCAGGGCCATATAATTTGCCCACTGATATGGACCATATCTGGCCAGTGTTAGCAGTAGCCCAATGGCCAAATGCGGTTGCTCAGGCAGCACAGTGACGCAGCGATAGAGTTACTGCCTTACAGCACTTACAGCGCCAGAGACCCGGGTTCAATCCTGACTACGGGTGCTGTCTGTACTCACTTTGTACATTCTCTATGTGACCTGCGTGGGTTTTCTCTGAGATCTTTGGTTTCCTCCGACACTCCAAAGACGTACAGGTTTGTAGGTTAATTGGCTTTCTATAATTGTAAATTGTCCCTCGTTTGTGTGGGATAATGTTAGTGTGTGGGGGTCGCTTGGTCGGTGTGGACTCGGTGGGCCGAAGGGCCTATTTCCACGCTGTATCTCTAAACTAAACTAAAGAAAACTAATACCAGAACTGCTACTTCATGGAGAGTTGACCAAGGGAAAACAACCACACGGTTTGTGTACAAATTCATGAGGGGAATAGATCAGGTCGACGCACAGAGTAGGGGAATCGAGAACCTGAGGGAATAAGTTTAAGGTGAGGGAGGGGGATTTAATAGGGATCTGAGGGGTAACTTTTTCACACAAAGGGTGGTGGGTGTATGGAACGAGCTGCCAGAGGAGGTAGTTGAGGCAGGACAATTACTACATTTAAGAAATATTTAGACAGGTACATGGATAGGACAGGTTGAGAGGGCATTAGCCAAACGCAGGCAGGTGGCACTAGTGTAGATGCGTCGGAAGAAGGGTCTCGTCCCAAAACGTCCGCTATTCCTTTCTCCAGAAATGCTGCCTGTCCCGCCGAGTTACTCCTGCATTTTGTGTCTATCGCAGATGGGACACGTTGGCCGGTGTGGGCAGGTTGGGCTGAAGGGCCTGTTTCAATGCTGCACGAATCTATGACTTTATGGTGGATAGAAAAGAGATTCAAAATCTCTCCGAACATCTGTGAAGAGTTTCAACATCGACACACACCAGTGGGGGCAAGCGATAGATTGTCCTGTCTGGCGTACCTGCATATAACACGGTGCTTGCTGCAATGAGGAAACTAGAATAGAGGAAGCAAAGAGGAAAGGAAGGTGGATGGTGCATTGCCGTTGTTGGTTGGGCATTGAGTCAGGAAGTCACTGATGCAGCTTTTAGGGATTTAAGTGTGATTTTTGCACTTTGGGAGGTCGAAAAAGGTAAAGTGTAAGAAAAAAAGATATAATTCTTGGCAAGGCCTTGAACAGCATTGATGTACAGAGGGATGGTGGGATCCAATTTTACTGCGGAGTCACGTGAGTGACTACGTGAAGAAGCCCCGCCTGGCGCTGGAACGGCATTACGTCGACGCTGACGGCAGAAGCAAGAGCTGCAGAGCGCAGCTCCTCGCAGCGGCCGGAACGGACCCGCAGGTAAGTGCAAGGAAAAGAGGGGACGTTCTAAAAAAGACGTTACGCTGGTAAAACCAGCAACAGAGAAAGCAAAAGAGTCACGCTGGCGTACTGATTTAGCCAGATAATGGAAAAGAAAAATGGAGAAGTCTCAAAGGAAAATTTCGCGGGTAAAAAGATCGTCCCGGGGTGAAGCTAAAGAGTCGGGACAAGAGTTTAGTGCGGATCCGGTTCCGATACCGGTGGCCGCTGATTCACCCGTTAGTGAGACTATAATTCTCCAGAAATGCAAACCACGGAGGAAAATGTTCCTAGAAAAAGTAAAAAGAAATCCGTGAGGCCCGTGGTTTCTGATAATGACTCTGATAATGAAAGTCCTCCGGATAATAAAGCTATATGGCTAAAAATGGAACATATGGAGAAAGTGCTCCAAAATATAATGAGACAAGGGTCACAGTACCCAGACGTTTCCCAAAATGACCCTGAGGGGTTTGAATATACAGAATATGGCTATGTGCCAAATTGGGAATTTGAAACTCCAGAGCCAGGATTAAGGGCGGAGAAAGTCTCATTGGATATAATTCCAAGTGTATCAGGGCTGCAAAAGACAGACCCTGCAAGTGGTGATGTGGATTATGAGTGCACACCACGAATAAAAAAGAGGAGGCCAGATGTGCCTGAGATGGCAAAAGATTTTGCTATACCTGAAGGAAGTGGTGAGGCTATGGAAGAAAACCTAGCTGCCAGTATTAATTATATGGTATCTCACCAACTTCAAGATTCTGTGATGATTGAAACAGCAGAATTATATAAAACACCGGAAAATTGCACCTCATTGAAGGTACCTACGGTTAATCCGTCCATATGGACGCCTATGACTCCAGGCATGAGAGGACAAGAAATAAGATTTCAAAGAATCCTCAAATTGATTTCAGCTGCCATTACTGCTTTTGGAAGGCAAATGGAGGGTTTGGAGATGGATAAAATCCAAAAAGATACTTTGGGCTTATTATGCAATTCCTTCTATGAAATTAATTGTATGAGGAAAATTGCGATTCGGCCCATATTTCATCCAAGGTTTGCAGGTCTGTGTTGATCAAGTGGTGTTCAAGCTCCTGGTTATCTATTTGGAGAAAACCTGCCTAAGCAAATAAGAGAAATGGATGAAGAGGCTAAATCTATTAGCCACATGAGACCTTTCGTCTTTGGACAAAAACGGTATTTTTCGTCAAGAAGGGGATTTGATTTTGGAAACAGAGGCAGGAATATGATAAGAAAATATTACCATCCGACACAGCCTAATGTTCACCCGTATACGGGGAGAAGGAGACCACCACGTTCATATGGAGAGGTACAAAAAATGTATTCTATGCTTAAAGAAACTGTGGACAAATCTCCAGTTGGAGGGAGATTACAAATGTTTTATGATGAATGGCTTGCCATCACATCTGATCGGTTTATTTTACAAACAGTTTCAGGAGCTACTATTACATTCAAAGAAGGTGTTAATTCTCCGGTACAAAATAAACCTGCTTATGGTTTCATGTTTTCTGCAATTGAAGAGGCAGAAATTAATGTGGAAATTGACAAAATGTTTAAAAAAGGTGTTATTGAAAAAACTGTTGAACATGAGCATCAATTTGTGTCAAATATATTTCCAAGAAATAAAAAAGATGGTGGTTGCAGAATTATTCTGGACCTTACAAACTTTAATAAATTTGTCGAATATAAACATTTTAAAATGGAAACATTCAACACTGCAAGACATTTGATATCAGCAGGTTGTTATATGGCTACAATTGATTTAAAGGATGCGTACTATTCAGTGCCAATACATCAGTTCTTTCGAAGGTATTTAAACTTTAATTGGCTGGGACAGCTGTGGCAATTCAAAGCTTTACCAAATGGGTTAAGTTCAGCTCCCAGGCTCTTTACAAAGCTGTTGAAACCAGCTTTAGCACAATTAAGAGCACAAAAACACATCATTATGGCTTATCTGGATGACATTTTAATCATCAATAGTAATCAGGAATCAGCTGAAAAATCAGTTTCAGCAATTAAAGCTTTATTTGAGAAGTTAGGTTTCTTGATTCATCCAAATAAGTCCCAGCTGCAGCCAGCACAGTCAATTAACTATTTGGGGTTTGTGATTAATTCAGTTACTATGTTAGTAACTTTGCCAACAGATAAGATTGATGATATTTTAGTGACCTGTAGGGGTCTCATTCACAAACCTTATCCCTCCATCCGAGAAGTAGCAAAGGTTATTGGTAAATTAGTGGCAGCATTTCCTGCAGTAGAATTTGGTCCATCACATTACCAAAACCTTCAAAGGGACAAAATAAGAGCTCTAAAAAAGAGAGCTGGCCATTTTGATAGGCCTATGCAATTAACAAAAGAAGCTTTATTAGAATTACAATGGTGGATTGAAAATGTCCCACAAGCTGCTAAAAATATTCTGATACAGCAGCCTGAAGTAATTCTACAAACAGATGCTAGTGCTCTCGGATGGGGGGCGACAGATTCATTCACCAGCTGTGGGGGCAGATGGACTGTCCAAGAGGAAATGTTTCTCCAAACATATGGTATTAACTATTTAGAATTATTGGGTGCATTTTATGGGTTGAAGGCCTATTGTTCTACAAAAAATCTGCATGTACTGATACAATTAGACAATAAAACAGCTGTTGCATATATTAATCACATGGGTGGAGTCAGATCGGTATCATGTGATTGTTTGGTCAATCAGATATGGCAATGGTGTATTAAGCACCAAATTTGGATTTCGGCAAATTACATCCCAGGTAAAGACAATGTGGTGGCAGACAATAGATCAAGGATGTTTAAAGACAACACAGAATGGATGTTGAACCCAGTAATTTTCAGTAAAATTGTGACTCAATATGGGTTACCAGACATTGATCTGTTTGCATCAAGACTAAATCATCAATTGCCTAAATATGTGTCTTGGGTTCCAGATCCAGACGCAGTAGCAGTAGATGCTTTTTCACTACACTGGGGGAATATGTTCTTTTATGCTTTTCCGCCATTTGCTCTGGTTCAGCAATGTCTGAAGAAAATAGAACAAAATTCTGCCACAGGATTATTGGTGATTCCAAATTGGCCGACACAACCATGGTTCCCATTGATGTTAAACATGATTAAAGAACCATATATATCAATTCCTAGCAGCAGTGATTTATTGATAAAACCAGTAACCAAAGAAATTCATCCATTACATGCTTATATGAATTTGTTAATCTGCAGGTTTTGACCAGACCACTACAGGAGCTTGGATTGTCGGATAGAACTATGGATATTATAGTCGCATCATGGCGAGATAGCACTCAGAGACAATATATGACACATATAAAGAAATGGGAAAATTTTTGCAGACAGTCAAATATATCCTATCATACTGTGAACATTGCAAACATATTGGAGTTCCTTGCCGAGTTGCATTTTGAACAACACTTAAGTTATAGTGCCATTAATAGTGCACGTAGTGCCTTATCATCTTATTTAGGACAAATCTCTGACCAGAAATCAATTGGATCACATCCATTAATATCCAGATTTATGAAAGGAATCTTTAACAAAAATCCACCCAAACCAAGATATACAGAAATTTGGGATGTTAGCATTGTACTTACTTTACTTAGGCAATGGACTCCAATCGAAGTTTTGTCATTGGAAAAGTTAACATTTAAATTAGTAATGTTAATGGCATTGGTTTCAGCTCAAAGGGTGCAAACATTACAAATGTTACGTTTAGACTGTATGCATGTGACTGCAGATAACATTGTGTCCTATGTTTACGATCTGATCAAACAAAGCAGACCAGGGAGAACTGGAGCAAAGGTAATGTTTCAAGCTTATCCCATTGATCCAACGTTGTGTGTAGTTAAACATTTGAATCATTATGTAAAAGTTACAAAAACTCTTCGAGGTGATGAAAAAACATTAATGTTTACGCATAAGAAACCACACACAAAAGTTTCAGTGCAAACAATATCAAGGTGGTTAAAACAGGTGTTACTTTTAGCAGGAGTAGACACTGATGTGTTCAAATCTCACTCCACCAGGGCAGCAGCTACATCCGCGGCGAAGTTACAGGACGTACCACTCGAACATATTTTAGAAACCGCAGGGTGGTGTAAAGAAGAAACTTTTTCAAAGTTCTACAATAAACCTGTTCACACAATGACAGGCTTTGGACACGCGGTGTTGGGTTCACTATAACCACCTGCTTTGTTTCACTATCGATTGATATTATCAATTATGTTATCACATATCTTTTATCACTTTGTAATGGTTCCCTCAGATGTAAAAAGAGGGTTATTATATGTTCTTTTATCATTAAAAGATTTATGGAAAGAACTAAAACTAGTCTGTTTTTTCTCATGTATGTGTTGACCTAGCCGGACTGTCGTATGGAAGAATTCTACGACATGAAAAACACAGAAGCTTCAAAATCTTCACGTAGTCACTCACGTGACTCCGAAGTAAAATAGTAAGATTAAACGAGAACTTACCAGTTTGAAGTTTGATCTTTATTTTATGAGGAGTAACGATGAGGGATTATGTGCCCTCCACTCCACACCCTCATAAAATAAATGATCATCTGGTAGTTCTAAATCTATGATGAGCCTTACTATCTTACTCCGGCTATTGTGTTCTGTGTTTTTCATGCCGCTGCTTTGAAGTATGCCGTTCCAGCGCCAGGCGGGGCTTCTTCACGTAATCCCTCATCATTACTCCTCATAAAATAAAGATCAAACTTCGAACTGGTAAGTTCTCGTTTAATCTTACTAGTCTATAATTCCCTGAAATTGGTAACACAAGTAGATATAGCGGTAAAGGAAACATATGGTGTGCTTGCCTTCATTGATCACAGCACTGAGTACAAGAGCCAGGAGGACTTTGCTGGCTTCACCTTGCACTAAACGTTATTCCCTTATCATGTATCTGTACACTGTAAATGGATCGATTGTAATCATGTATTGTCTCTCCGCTGACTAGTTAGCACACAACAAAAGCTGTTCACTGTACCTCGGTGCACGTGACAATAAACTAAACTGAACTGAACGGACGCAGCTTTATAGGACTTTGTTTGGGCCACATTGTGCACATTGCTGGTCACCCCAATACAGAAAGGATGTGGAAGATTTTCAAAAAGGTTGCAGAGGAGGTTTTACCAGAATGATGGCCTGGATTAGGTGGTATTAGTTACAAGGGGAGGATGGATTGTTTTCCAGGGAAAGTCCATAGAACCTTCTATGGCATGTTTTCTATGACTAGGGTAGCTGGGACATTGTTGGCCGGAGTGGGCGAGTTGGGCTGAAGGGCCTGTTTCCACACTGTATTACTCTGTGACTCTATGACTCATAGGTCGAGAGGGGCCTTACAGAAATAAATAAAATTTATGAGGCCTAGATAGGGAAGACAGTCAGAACCTTTCTCCCAGGATTGAAACGCAGGTTTTAGGAAAGATGGACAAAGTTTAAGATGTGAGGGCAAGTGTTTTTGCACAGAGGGTGGGGGTGTCTGGAACGTTTCTGGAACATGGTGGTAGAGGCAGATACAATAGTGGCGCTGAAGAGATTTTTGGATAGTCACGGCATGGAGGGATAGGAATTATGTGCAGGCAGAGGAGATGAGTCCATCTTGGCATCATGATCAAACATTATGGGCTGAAGGGCTTGTTCCTTTAAACTATTAGTCTTCAGACTTTGGAGATACAGGCCCTTCGGCCCACCGAGTCTGCGCCGACCAGCGATCACCCCATACGCTAACACTATCATACACACTAGGGACAGTTTTTTTACAATTTTACCGGAGCCAATTAACCTACAAACCTGTACGTCTTCGGAGTGCGGGAGGAAATCGGAGCACCCAGGGAAAATCCACGCACGTCACGGGGAGAACGTGCAAACTCCGTACAGACAGCACCCGTAGTCAGGAATGAACACGGGTCTCTGGAGCAACTCTACCGCTGGGCCACCGTGCCACCCTCTACTGAGGCTTGTTGAAGATGAGGAGGAGATTGAGGAACCTCTGCTCGCTCACCCTCCACTGACCCACTGCAACGTTTGCAACTGGCTTGCCCCACAACTCAGTTAGATGCAGCTGAACTGTGCTGAAATGCACTTAACACCACCCCTGCCACTCTCCCTCCCCCTCTACACCTCTCCTCCATCCCTCGCCCTCAGCCCCCCCTCCACCCTACCCACTCCGCCCCCTCCCCCCCTCCGCCCCTCCCCATCCCATCCACCCCTCCCTCTACCCCATCTGCCTCTCCCCTTCCCCCTCCACCACACCCCTCCCCCATCCCATTCACCCCTACCCCACCCCCTTCTCCCCCTCCCCACCACCCCTCCCCCCAAAAAAAATCACCCACCCGGCCCCTGTTCTCTCCTTAGAACCAAACCCCTTGACATCCAACATCTACGGCCTTTGGGCCTTTGGGACCAGGTATTCCCTTCCCTCTGGACACCTCATCTTGCATGCACCGCAGTAAACCCATTCAGCATTTTAAACATAGTTTCAGATCCGCCCCCCAGCTTCTGAGCTGTGCGTAACACGTCTCTGCAAGTCCAAGAGCAGTTCCTACCTCATTCCCTGCCCCACTCAACCTGTCTTGTGTACTTGTTTCAACAAGCCCAGCGGCTCAATCCATCTGCAGAGACACTATGGTATTTTTTGGCATGAAAATGCACGCCCGGTATTCCCCAAAGTAAGTTGCAAAAAGATGCAAGAAATTTAGTTCAGCTTGGAGTTAAGTTCTCGTTCCAATGATACTGTCTGCACAGTCAGCCTCTGCTCCGTTCCATACTGAACCATCCTATCAATTACTAGACCTCTCCCCCCTAACACTGCCTGATGAGCACAAGTTCACGTTATAGTAATATAATTAGGCAATTCGGCCTATCAAGTCTACTCTGCCATTCAATCATGACTGATCTCTGCCTCCTAATCCCATTTCCCTGCCTTCTCCCCATAACCCTTGGCACCCGTTCTAATCAAGAATTTGTGTATATCTGCCTTACAAAATATCCACTGACTTGGCCTCCACAGCCCTCTGTGGCAATGAGTTCCACAGATTAACTACCGTCTGATTAAAGAAGTTCCTCCTCGCCTCCTTTCTAAAAGAGCGCCCTTTAATCCTGAGGCTGTGATCTCTGGTCCTAGACTCTCCCACCAGTGGAAACATCCTCTCCACATCCACTCTATCTATGCCTTTCATTATTCTGTAAGTTTCAATGAGGTCCCCCCCTCAACCTTCTAAACTCCAGCAAGTAGAGGCCCAGTGCTGTCTAACGCTCATCATATGCTAACCCACTCGTTTCTGGAATCGTAAACCTCTTCTGGACCATCTCCAGAGCCAGCACATCCTTCCTCGGATATGGGGCCCAAATTTGCTCACAGTGCTCCAAATGGAGCCTGACCAGCACATAGAGCCTCAGCATTACATCTCTCTTTTTGTTGAAAATTCCACTCATATAGTCATAGCTTCTGACAGTGCGGAAACAGACCCTTCAGCCCAACTTACCCACACCGGCCAACGTTCCATCTTCACTAGTCCCACCTGCCTGCGTTTGGCCCATATCCCTCTAAACCTGTCCTATCCATGTATCTAACTATGTTTCTTAAATGTTGCGATAGTCCCTGCCTCAATTATCTCCTACGGCAGCTCGTTCCATACTCCCACCACCCTTTGTGTAAAAACAAGTTGCCCCTCAGGTTCCTATTAAATCTTTCTCTCTTCACCTTAAACCTATGACCCCTGGTTCTCAATTCTCTTAAGGATTTAAGGGAGAGTTAGATAGAGCTCTAGGAACTGGTGGAATCAAGGGATATGGGGAGAAGGCAGGCACGGGTTATTGATTGGGGACGATCAGCCATGATCACAATGAATGGCGGTGCTGGCTTGAAGGGCCGAATGGCCTTCTCCTGCACCTATTTTCTATGTTTGTATGTTTCTATGTAAAAGTACACCTCCAGATTCAGGGACAGTTTCTTCCCAGCTGTTATCAGGCAACTGAACCATCCTATCAATTACTAGAGACCCTTGGACTAACTTTAATTGGACTTTATTTTGCAACTGCAGATTATTCCCTTTATCGTGTATCTGTACCCTGCCAGTAGCTCGATTGTAATCACGTATTGTCTTTCCGCTGGCTGGTTAGCACGCAACAACAGTTCCTCACTGTACCTCGGTACACGTGACAATAAACTCAACTAAACGTGTGTGCATATGCTGGACGGTTGTGAGATTGATCCTATGTCGCAGTGTCCATAGGGCAGCCGTTGTAACCAGGGATGGTCTGTGCCAAATTTCAGATGTAATTGTGTGCGAAGGAACTGCAGATGCAGGCTTAAACTGAAGATAGACATAAGAAGCTGGAGTAAGTCAGCGGGTCAGGCAGCATCTCTGCAGTAAAGGAATAGGTGATGTTTCAGGTCGAGGCCCTTGTTCAGACAGGTAAGAAGCTTGCTTGGAAAACGGCCGATGGGCATGAAAAGCATCTCAGAACTGCAAGTCCCTTCTCAAATCAAGTGGGGACAAGATTTGTTACAATCTACAACACATTTGGGGCAGCACGGTGGCATAGCGGTGGAGACCCGGATAGCTTTACAGCGCCTGAGACCCAGATTCAATCCTGACCACGGATGCTGTCTGTACGGAATTTGCACATTCTCCCTGTGACCAAGTGGGTTTTCTCCAGGTGCTGCGGTTTCCTCCCACACTCCAAAGACATACAGGTTTGTAGATTAATTATCTTCGGTAAAAATTGTAAATTGTCGCTAGTGTATGTTGGACAGTATTAGTGTGCAGGGATCGCTGGTCGGCGCGGACCCGGTGGGCAAAGGGCCTGTTTCCACGCTGTATCTCAAAGGAAGTTAAGACTGACACAAAATGCTGGAGTAACTCGGCAGGTCAGACAGCATCTCTGGAGAGAAGGTGTCGGTGACGTTTCGGGTCGAAAGCCGTTCAGCGTTGATGAAACCATTTCACAACTGCCTCTCCTACACAACCTCCTTTTCATGTGACCAATAATTCACAATGTTTGCAACAGTTGACAGATGTTAACAGTTACAAATCCGTCGTCCCAAAAATAACTACGAGGTTGCACAGCAGAAAGTCTTGAAAATGGGAAGTTTAAAGTCTCGGGGGTTACACAAAAAGCTGCTCCAGATGCCAGATGATCTATATCGGTGAGACCAAGCGGAGGCTTGGCGATCGTTTCGCCGAACACTTCCGCTCGGTCCACAAAAACCAACCCGACCTCCCGGTCGCTCAGCACTTCAACTCCCCCTCCCATTCCATATCCGACCTCTCGGTCCTGGGCCTCCTCCATGGCCAGAGTGAGCAACACCGCAAGTTGGAGGAACAGCACCTCATATTCCGCTTGGGGAGTCTGCATCCTTTGGGCTTGAACATTGAATTTTCTCAATTCTGTTAACCCCTTGCTGTCTCCTCCCCTTCCCACCTCTCCTTCAGCCCTCGGGCCCTGGCATTCCCTCTATCTCTATCTCCCTCCCCCACCCTAGTCGCACTAGCTTCTCATTTTCACACCACAAACAGCTTACAATGGCTTGTTCCCTTTATCATCGATACTTTTTTGCATATCTTTCATTCATTGTTCTTTATCTCTCCACATCACCGTCTATATCTCTCATTTCCCTGATCCCTGACCAGTCTGAAGAAGGGTCTCGACCCGAAACGTCGCCTATCTCCTTCGCTCCTTAGATGCTGCTGCACCCGCTGAGTTTCTCCAGCTTTTTGTGTAACCCTCGATTCTCCAGCATCTGCAGTTTCTTCGTTAACACAAGTTTAAAGTCTCAATCAATTGAACAGCCTGCCAGTGACTTCCTACTCGAAGAAATGTTTATAAGATTGAAATATTCAAGTCAAGTAGCAGTGGCAAAAAATGTGTGACAAATAGTTTTAACCACAGTTCCGTGTCCTACCTGGGTTACCACGATGTTTGGCACCTTCTTCATTTTTCTCTCGCGTCCTGGTTCAATGAAGTTACAACTGCAGTGAAGTTTGTGACGAGCAGGTTAAACCAGTCGATGATCTGGGCAACCCCTTCCTGTCCCTGGCACCCTTTCCCTGAAGTCTTGACATGGACTAGTCCAGCGAGTTAAACCGGTTTGCAACACTTGCTCATTGCAACACAGAAGGAGCTCGTTCAGCCCATCCAGTCCATGATAGCCCTCCCTCCCCACCACTACATTGCAATTCCCCCTCTCTTTGCATCCCTGTGCCCATGAATTAATTGCCACTGACGGCTGTGGAGGCCAAGTCAATGGATACTTTTAAGGCAGTTGTCGACAGATTCTTGACTCGTACGTGTAAGAAAGAACTGCAGATGCTGGTTTAAATCGAAGGTCGACACAAAATGCTGGAGTAACTCAGCGGGTGAGGCAGCATCTCTGGAGAGGAGGAAAGGGCGACGTTTGGGGTCGAGGCTCTTCTTCAGACTGATTAGCACGGGTGTCAAGGGTTCTGGGAAAAATGCAGGAGACTGGGGTTGAGAGAGAGAGATAGATCAGCCATGATTGAATGCTGGAATAGACTTGATGGGCTGAAAGGCCTAATTCTGCTCCAATCACATGACTTTATGCAACACACTCTGTGGTTCCCCAAACACTCTTTGTTGAATCTTCTGGTATTTGCCCACACTAGGGATTATGTGTAGTTGGCCAATTGGCAATGATTAAATTACAGTATACTCCATTCTCACATGTACCTAGGTACAGTGAAGCTCTTTGTTTTTGAATACAATGCACAAAGTACGCAAAGAGTCACCATGTATCTGGTGCCTCCAACTACTGATTAGAGTCTCGATGCTCCCTCTTTGTTCTCCCTCCCTCCCCTGCTCCCCCTCCCCCTCCCCAGGATTCCCTTTGTTCTTGGCTCCCCTCCCCCCTTCTCCTCCTCTCCTCTGCCAGGTCCCTCTGAGAGCCCAGGACCACATGGGGGGCGCTGCCCCTCTTCGTCAGGGCGCATGTAAGGTGGTGCTGGCCGTCTCAGCTTTGTCCCAGCAGCTCAGTCCTGGTCTTCAGAGGAGGAGGAGGAGGTGCTGGCGGTCTCAGGCTTACCCTGGCAGCTCAGTTTTGGGCTTGAAGAGGCAGCGCTGGAGGACTCTGGTGGTTCAGTCTTTGCCTCTGTGTGTGGGTGCAGCCCCTCATTGTCCATGGGCAGGAAAAGGCACTGGTGTCTCAGGCTTGCCCGGCCACTCAGTCGTAGCCCCAGTAGAGGCGCTGCCTGTCCAGGGCTTCTTCCCAACAGCCCAGTGTTGACCAGATGGTGGGCGCTGGTAGTCTCGAGTTAGTCCCAGTGGTTCAGTCTTCCTCGAACCTGTGGCAGGGGAATACAGTTATCAGGGAGGCCTCTCCCTCCATCCATCCCTCGGATGCCTGGGTTCATAAGAAGGAGGCTGACAAGGTTCAGGTAGGCCAAACCAATGTCAGCAAATTGGACCCAATGATGCTGGGGATTGGCCTCTTCTGGACTCTCAGCCAGTGATAGAGATTCGAAGAGCAACGTGCGATGGGGCACTGTCAAACCAATGCCAGATAAACCATCTGGATTAGTAAGGCTTCACAGGGCGGTCACGTTGGCGCAGCGGTAGAGTTGCTGCCTTACAGTGAACGCAGCGCCAGAGACCCGGGTTCGATCCTGACTACGGGTGCTGTCTGTACGGAATTTGTGCATTCTCCCGTGATTCTGCATTGGTTTTCTCTGGGATCCTCCCACACTCCATAGAAGTACAGGTTTGTAGGTTAATTGGCTTGGTAAATGTAAAAATTGTCCCTAGTGGGTGTAGGATAGTGTTAATGTGCGGCGATCGCTGGTCAGCACGGACCCGGTGGGCCAAGGGGCCTGTTTCCGTGCTGTATCTCTAAACTAAACTAAAAAAACGAAAGTCATATTGTCATAAGTCATGGACAGAACAATTAAATCCTTGCAGCAGCACAACATAATCTGTAAACATAGCACTGTAAATAAGAGAGCGAAAGAGAGAATGTGTATGTGTGTGTGTATTTGTTGGACGCTTGTGTGTGGCTAGGAAGGAACTGCAGATGCTGGTTTACACCGAAGACAGACACAAAATGCTGGAGTAACTCCACGGGACAGGCAGAGAAGGAATGGGTGACGTTTCGGATCAAGACCCTTCTTCAGACTGATAGTCAGGGGAGAGGGAGACACAGAGATAAGGAAGGGTAAGGTGTGAAAAGGAGACATCAAATGGGACAAAGCTCAAGGAAAATGTGCAATAGATCATTGTAAGATAGGGGAAGCTGACAACAAGGCATGCAAAGGTAAAATTTAATCAGGAGGACAGTCAGACTGGTCAGAGAGCTGGTAGGAAGGAATGGAGAGGGAAAGCAATGGTTACTTGAAGTTAGATAAGTCAATATTCATACCACTGGCTACACATTCTCGTCCCAGCAAAATATGAGGTGCTGTTCCTCCAGTTTGCGCTGGGCCTCACTCTGACAATGGAGGAGACCCAGGACAGAATGGGCAGATTGGGAGTAGGCGGGGCAGTTAAAGTGCTGAGCAACCGGGAGTTCAGGTAGGTTTAGGCGGACTGGGCAGAGGTGTTCAGCGAAACGATCGCCGAGCCTGCACTTGGTCTCGCCGATATATAGCAGTTCGCACTTGGAACAGCGGATACAGTAGATGAGGTTGGAGGAGGTGCAAGTGAACCTCTGCCTCACCTGGAAAGACTGTCAGGGTCCTTGGACGGCATCGAGGAGGGAGGTAATGGAACAGGTGTTGCATCTCCTGTGGTTGCAGGGGAAAGCACCTGGGGACGGGGTGGTCTGGGTGGGAAGGGACGACTTGACCAGGGAGTTGTGGAGGGAATGGTCTCTGCGGAAAGGGGTGGCGATGGGAAGATGTGGCTAGTAGTGGGATCCCGTTGGAGGTGGGGAAGATGTCGGAGGGTTGTGTGGGGTATGTGACGTGAGGGATAGTGGTGTGTGTGTGTGTGTATGTGTGTGTGTGTGTGTGTGTGTGTGTGTGTGTGTGTGTGTGTGTGTGTGTGTGTGTGTGTGTGTGTGTGTGTGTGTGTGTGTGTGTGAGTGTGTATGTGTGTGTATGAGTGTGTGAGTGTGTGTGAGTGTGTGCGTGTGTGAGTGTGTGTGTGTGTGTGTGTGTGTGTGTGTGTGTGTGTGTGAGTGTGTATGTGTGTGTATGAGTGTGTGAGTGTGTGTGAGTGTGTGTGTGCGTGTGTGAGTGTGTGAGTGTGTGCGTGCGTGCGTGTGTGCGTGCGTGCGTGTGCATGTGCGTGTGCGTGTGTGTGTATTTGTGCGTGTGCATGTGCGTGTGTGTGCATGTGCGTGTGTGTGGGTTGTGTGTATGTGTGCGTGTGTGTGGGTTGTGTGTATGTATGCGTGTGTGTGGGTTGTGTGTATGTGTGTATGTGTGTGTGCGTGTGTGTGTGTCAGACAGATAGACAGTGCTCGGTGTACTGAGTGGGGCTACTGTTATGGAGCCTTTGCGTGGATTAGATAAAACCTCCATCATGTCAGTTGCCTGTTCTTGGCAGCTCTGATGCATCAAAATGTGGAGCCATTTGAGGAACTTCTGGTTCTTTGATCTTGGATGAACTGAAACGAGGGTCACAGCTTGTGGTGGTGACAGTGTTTTTGAGCTCGTGGCTGTCAGCAGTTAACATATAATGATGGAGACACATAACGGATGCAGGAAGCTGCCATCATTTCAGTGGCTGCAACTGGAAATGTAACAAAAATTGGCGTTCAATCTGATAAACTTGTGAAAATAACTCAGGGGAAAATAAACAATTCTTTCAAACTAAATTGCTCCACTACTGGAAATTGAATTGTCAAATGCATTTGAAATGAATGGAGATGTGATGAATTATTTCTGATGCAAGTAGATCTGATAAAGTAGTAAGTAGATTCTGATAAGAGTAGATTGTTTTAGTTTCATATACTTTAGAGATACAGCATGGAAACAGGCCCTTCGGCCCACCGAGCCGGCGCCGACCAGTGCTCGCCCATATACTAGCACTATCCTACACACGAGGGACAATTTACAATTTTTACCGAAGCCAATCAGCCCACAAACCTGTACGTCCTTGGAGTGCGGGAGGAAACCGGAGCACCCGGAGAAAACCCAAGCGGACACGGGGAGAACGTACAAACACCGCACAGACAGCACCTGTAGTCAGGATTGAACTCGGGTCTCTGGCGATGAGGCTGCAACTCTACTGCTGCGCCACTGTGCCGTCCCTTAGGTTGGATAGATAGATATAGGTCAGCAATATACGCCATTATTCAAAGCAGGAGTGTATAAATGTTGGGCGAACTGCTCGTAGCCTCACAGTTCATAGTTGGAAAAGTGACGCTGGAATTTAATGGAATATGGTTCCATGTGCAACGTTAACGAAAACATTAGTCTGGCTATCGGGTCGTTTTCATTCGGCAAGGCCTGGATAGAGTGGATGTGGTGAGGATGTTTCCACTAGTGGGAGAGACTAGAACCAGAGGGCGCAGCCTTGGAATAAAAGGATGTATCTTTAGAAAGGAGACGAGGAGGAATTTATTTAGTCAGAGGGTGGTGAATCTGTGGAATTCTTTGCCACGGACGGTTGTGGAAACCAAGACATTGGGTACATTTAAAGCGGAGATTGATAGGTTCTTCATTAGTAAGGGCATCAGAGGTTCTGGGGATGAGAATGGGGTTGAATGGGGAAAATAGATCAGCCATGATTGAATGGCAGAGTAGTCCCAATTGGCCAAATGGCCTAAAACTACTCCTATGTCTCTCTGGGGTATGTTTCTATTTGATGTTAATGCTGCCTGGTGTAAATAAATGTGAGCCTGATTTTGGCTGATTTTCCTATTACCGCAAAAAACAATTTGTTCTTTAAGCATCGATGATTCATTTGCTAAAAGTACAGTAAATATGTCCACTGTGCTTGGCTAAATGTCAAGTTCCGTGATTTAGGACGAGCGGTGCCTCAAGTCAATGATTGGTATACGAGCGTTGTGCCCCTTCATCCACAGTGGAATTTGGTTGCTCACATTTTAAAACAGGGAACTGTGGTTCTTGGGTTCCCATGGATTCAGGAACGGCACGGTGGAGCAGTGGTAGATCTACTGCCTTACAGTGCCAGAGAACCAGATTCAATCCTGACCACGGGTGCTGTCTGTACGGAGTTTGTTCGTTCTCACTGTGACCGGGTGGGTTTTCTCCGGGTGCTCCGGTTTCCTCCCACACTCCAAAGACGTCCAGGTTTATAGGTTAATTTTGCTTTGGAAAAATTGTAAAATGTCCCTATTGTGTGTAGGATAGTGTTAGTGTGCAGGGATCTAGTAACTTTCCAACTACAGATGTTAAGCTCAATGGCCTATAGTTCCCAGCATTTTCCCTGCCGCCCTTCTTGAAAAGAGGCACAACATTTGCCACCCTCCAGTCTTCCAGCACCTCGCATGCATGTAATGATGTCAATCGTATATATCAACCAGGGCTCCCGCAATTTCCTCTCTAGTTTCCCGCAATATCCTTGGATGTATCTGATCCGGCCCTGGAGATTTGTCTACCTTCATACACGATAGTACGTTCAACACCTCTTTGACCGTAACACTGACTGCTCCTTCCTGTTACGGTGTTTTGATCACTCTGCTGCTAAAGGGCCTGTCCCACGAGCATGCGACCTGCATGCGACCTGCATGCGGCAAGAGCGACCAAACTGGAAGCGGGAGCCGCGCAGAGGTCGAGTGATCCCCGTACAGGACCGGTCCCACCAGCATGCGCCTGCATGCGGCAAGCGCGACCAAACCTGAAGCGGGGGCCGCACGGAGGTCGGGTGAGTGGCACGACGTGGCGCGAAGTTGGACCGAAGTCAGCGGTAAGTTCGCAAGGACAGAGAGGGACACACAGAGAGGGACACACAGGCACGCAGAGAGGGTCACGGAGGCACATATAGAGGGACACGCAGAGAGGGTCACGGAGGCACGACGTCGAGGCGGTGCGTAATGCGTCGAGGCGGCTGCGGGCCGACAGGCCGTTGCCGCGCAGAATTTTTGAACACGATCAGTTTTTCGGAGCCCCGCGCGATGTCGGGTCCAGCTCCGCACAACTCCATACGGCTCCGGCGATCGAAGTGGGACCGGCCGCACGAGGCCGGACGGCTCAAGCGACCACGTTAGGTCACGCTCACCGCATGGAGTCGCATGCTGGTGGGACAGGCCCTGTAGTCTCTGCCGCTGCTACATGATCCACCTGTGGACGAACCACTGCTCTGCAAAACTCTGACTCACACCTTAATCCTCAACGGCAGAGCAACACAGCAACATAACCATTACTGACAATTTATGCTGCAACTCTGAAATCCCACTGGTCTGAGTCCATGAACTGACTGAAGTCCCTCCGGGATTGCACCTGGAGCGTGCTCCCATCAACAGAAGCTCCCACAGGGAGGACAGCACCCCCTGCTGGCATAGACTCTCATCTTCATGACTGATGCCATTCTGCAGCCTGGGATTGATTGATGCAGATGCAGAAAATGATGTTTTGGATGGGAACCCTTCTTCAGACAAGTCTGAATCTTCAGTCTGTCAAAGGGTTCCGACCCAAACGTCATCTGTTTTTATTCTCCAGAGAAGCTGCTTGACCCGCTGAGTTACTCCAGCACTTTGTGACTATCCTTAGTTCCTAGACTCCTTGCATTAAACTATAAATAATAAATAATAATAAACTTTATTTCGGACTCAAGGTCCAGACAAGGGACAACGTTACAGAAAAATACATTGCATATAAAAACAGCATAAAATGCACATAAAGTCTTAGTGTATCACTTGAAAGAATCATAAATGATATATTAAAAAAACACAATACATGAATTAAAATCCACCTTAGCTCTCTCTGTTTACCATGCCTTGATTTTACTTGGTCACGTGAGTGACTACGTGAAGACCCCACCAGCATGCATGCGCGACATATCTAACGCATTGCGCAGTGACAGGAGGGAGGAGCGTCGCTCCACCAGCGGTAGGTTTAAAACAGACTTGCAGGTAAGTTTTTACTACTCGTTTTTTGGCCGTTCTGTACAATTTCTTTTACGGAGCAAAGAACTATGGGCAAGTCTAAGACAAAGTCCAAACGTACCGCAGCGAAACTGACTGCGGAGGACCGCGGGAATGCGGGCAGTCAGCAGCGGCCGACTTCACCTGGGCCGCTAACCATGCGGTCAGCAGCCCCCGACTTGGCACCACCACAGCCCGCAGGTGTACCTCGGACTGGCGGGAAGGCCACTCGAAAGTCGGATAAGGCCGTTAGACTCGGACGGGTCAGGGCTGGGAGATTCACTGCCTGCGGATAGCGACCGTGGCCGTTTATCTCGCATGGAGCGGTTGATGGAGCAGCTGCTCCAACGTGACTTACTCCAACAAACGGAGTCTTGTCACTGTGGGTCTCCTCGGACACCCACGGCAGCACCTTGTACAGGGCTGCCAAATGTCTCCCTCTCCTCGGAGGGGAGCATAAGGACTCGCTTCTGAGCTGGCTCTGAAGATGTGGAGTTTGGCTGAGGACACTTCCAGTGTGCTAGGGGTGCAGGAACAACAGGAGCTGCTCGGCATGATCTCCAAATTTGCGATGTCCTCGCTAAAGGGACAGCCGTTACAGCCACAGCTGGCAGCAAGCACCAACTACCTCACCACCAACCAGCTGCAGGAACAGGTAATGAGTGACACAGCTGCTAAGTACTTCGCACCAGAAAATTGTGTTTCCCTCAATGTTCCTGCGGTGAACAACCCGATCTGGGGACACATCGGTGGTGGCATCAGAGCCCAGGAAATTAAGATACAAAAGATCCTTAAACTACAGGCCTCCGGTATAACGGCATTTGCCAGATCAGTTGATGGCAAGGACATGACGGAGGAACAACAAGACGCTCTGGCAGTCTTCTGCAACGCACAGTTTGAAATAAATTGTTTCAGAAAGAGTGTGATCCGACCTGCCTAAAACCCCAAATTTGCAGGGTTGTGCAAGACCAGCAGCACGCAGCTGCCTACTTTACTGTTTGGGGGCAACCTGCCGACGAGGAGGCAAAAGCCGTCAGACTAATGAAAACGATACCCAGCAGCTGGTGAAAGCTTGAAGGTCGTACATTCAGGACAAAGGCCTTTCTTAGACCAAGGCCCAGAACGGCCTTCATGGAAGATGCGCCAACCCCACACTCCAACTCCTCTACCCCCCAGGAGACAAGGACGTAAGAAATTAACACAGCAGCACCGGTACCCATGGAGGTAGGTGGGTCTGGTTTCTTCCGGAACATAGGGTGTGTAAGTTCTTCACAGGTTGGGGGAAGGTTACACTTGTTTTGCAGTGCATGGAGTTCCATAACTTCTGCTCCTTTTATACTGCATAGTATCCAGGGATACAAAATGTAATTCATTCACAAACTCCTTCCTCCGGTTCAGCATGCACCTAGCCGAACATTCGTGCTTTCAGAAAGAAAAGATTGGAAGGTCATGCAGAACTTTTGAGGTTACATATAAAAGGAGTAATTGAGAAATCCAAACACGAATCTCTTGAGTTTGTGTCAAATATTTTCACAAAAAAAAAGATGATGGATGTCGCATCATCATTGATTTGACACAGCTGAATACTCTTGTGCAGTATACACACTTCAAAATGGAAACTTTTGTTACTGCCAAACAATTAGTTTCCAAAAGATACTTCATGGCTTGCATCGACCTAAAAGATGCATACTATTCAGTACCAATAGAGAAGGGTCACCGCAGATATATGAAATTTAACTGGATGGGGCAGCTCTGGCAGTACAACGCGCTGCCTAATGGATTAACATCAGCCCCCAGACTATTTACTAAAATATTAAAACCAGCCTTGGCATTTCTCCGAAAACAGAAACATATTGCCATGGCATATCTGGATGACATCTTAATTGTGGGAAAAACTCTGGAATTGGCCAAATTGGCTGTTTCAGCCTCCAAGCTCTTATTTGAAAAGCTGGGGTTTATCATCCATCCAGATAAATCCAAGTTAACGCCTTCTATGACAATGGACTACTTGGGGTTCACAATTGACTCTGTTCACATGTCTGTGACTTTGCCAAAGGACAAAGCAACAGACTTAATAGAGGCATGCAACAGCCTTGTTTGCGTCAGTCAACCATCTATTCGGCAAGTAGCCAGGGTGATTGGAAAGCTCGTGGCTGCGTTCCCAGCCACACAATTTGGACCTTTGCACTACCAAAATTTACATAGGGCAAAGGTTGAAGCGCTCAAACATCACACTGGCCATTTTGACAGGCCAATGCAGATACCAGCTAAAGCAGTTTTGGAGTTGCAATGGTGGATAAAGAACACTCGGCATTGCTCTAATCCCAAGATAATCAGCAATCCTTCAGTTGTGTTACAAACTGATGCCAGTGCTCACGGCTGGGGAGCAACTAATACCATCTCTAGTTGCGGTGGTAGATGGGATGCATATGAGTTAACTTTACTTCAAGCACTGGGTATTAATCATCTAGAGATGTTGGGAGCGTTCCACGGGCTTCGGGCTTACTGTTCGGACATGCACCATCTGCATGTTCGCCTACAAATTGATAATACCACCGTGGTGGCATATATTAATCAGATGGATGGAATTAAGTCGATATCTTGTGATGATTTGGTTAACACGATCTGGCACTGGTGCATCGAAAGAAATATCTGGATATCAGCTACTTACCTTCCAGGTAAGCTCAATACAGTGGCGGACACCAGGTCACGCAAATTCAATGACAACACCGAATGGATGTTGGACCACCAAGTATTTACTGATATTGTAGCTCGGTATGGAACACCAGATATCGATCTATTCGCATCCAGGCTTAATCACCAGTTACCAACGTATGTTGCATGGGAAACAGACCCTGGGGCAGTGGCGATGGACGCATTCTTGCTACACTGGGGGAATTGTTTTTCTATGCATTTCCCCCCTTCTGCCTCATCAGTCGGGTCTTGCGGAAAATACAACAAGACTCCGCGTCGGGTATCTTGGTAGTACCCGTATGGCCTACTCAGCCATGGTTTCCTGTGGTTCTCGCCCGAGTTTATTGGTTCATCCTGTGACAGGCGAAAGTCACCCATGCCATGACAGAATAAATCTGTTGATTTGCAAGATTGTATTTGTATTGTACTGTATATCTTTATTATAATTTTTCCCGAAATGACCACTCCTGGAATTTGGACTGCCGGACCGAACCATGAACATTATCACGGCAGCTTGCAGAGAGTCCACCAGAAAACAATACCTCTCATATATCAGCAAATGGGAGATATTCTGTACCAGGGCGAACATCACATACCATACAGCTACCGTAACGAATGTGCTGGAATTCTTGGCCAGCCTACACTTTGACGAAGGCTTGAGCTACAGTGCCATCAACTGTGCTAGGACTGTCTTACTTGGGACAGGGTTTAGGACACCACGGGGTTGGATCTCACTCTCTAGTATCAAAACTAATGAAGGGTATTTTCAACACTAATCTCCCCAGGCCAAGGTACTCCCAGACCTGGGATATTGGTATTGTCTTAACCCTGCTCAGGGGTTGGGCACCAGCAACGTCCCTGACACTAGGGAAACTAACATATAAAATAGTGATGCTGATGGCACTAGTATCGGCACAACGGGTCCAGTCACTGCACAAATTAAGACTGTATGCTATGGTGACATCCGAGAACAAAATAACTTATATATATTCTATATATTTGAGTTACTTAAGCAGGGCAGGCCTGGGTCGTCCGGCCTCAAATTGGAGTTCCTTGCATACCCCATAGACCTCTGTCTATGCATAGTGATCCATCTATTACATTATTTAGAGGTCACCAAAAGCCTAAGAGGCACCGAAATGGCATTATTAATTAGTCATAAACGTCCTCATAAAAGTGCGTCCATGAAGACCATTTCGAGATGGCTTAGACAGGTATTAGGTGCAGCAGGAGTGGACACTGATGTTTTTAAATCTCATTCCACCAGAGCTGCAGCTACATTGGCAGCGAGAATGTTGGAAGTTCCCATGGACCACATCCTTGCAACGGCGGGATGGTCTAGCGAAATAACTTTTCAACGATTTTATAATAAACCCGTTGCCAGACCTGAGACATTTGCAGACACGATTTTAAGTTCTGTATTATGATTTTACCCCGAATATTAGGGGTTATTATTATTTGTTAATAAATGTATCAATGTTTTTTCAGTAACCGATTCATGTCTGAATACATTAACATATTTCTTCCATTGGTCAGTTATGGCAGTGTGTGGGCATGGACTCGTTTTCCACGGCATGAAATCACAGAGCTTTAAATCTTCACGTAGTCACTCACGTGACTCCGAAGTAAAATAGTAAGATTAAACGAGAACTTACCAGTTTGAAGTTCGATCTTTATTTTATGAGGAGTTACATTGAGGGATTACGTGCCTTCCGCGCCCAACCCTCCATCGTAAAGGTCAACTGGTATTCTAGTTCTCTTATTTTACTATATTTAGTTCAACTTCTGTTATCTGTGATTTCACACCGCTGCTTTGAAGAATGCGTGCTGGCGGGGTCTTCACGTAATCCCTCAACGTAACTCCTCATAAAATAAAGATCAAACTTCAAACTGGTAAGTTCTCATTTAATCTTACTATTCTTCTGCCTCCCAAACTTGTTTCTGGACTACCTTCCATGTCCAATTTCCCTGTCTTTTTTTAACTGCTGCAAAAATCCCACTCCATGCTGAAAAATGAAGACGCAAGGTGCTGGGGTATCTCAGCAGGTCAGGTAGCATCTCTGGAGAATATGGAGAGATGAAGTTTTGAGGCAAGACCCTTCTGCACACTGATTGTTTGGGGGAGATGGAAGTTACTCCAGCACTTTGTATCTTTTTTTCGTAAACCAGCATCTGCAGTTCCTTGTTTCTCCATCTCCGTGCTGACATGTTTATCCCCACTCTAACAGCACTTGTAAACCTCTCCGCAAGGATAATAATCTTAATGCCCCTGTCCCACTTAGGAAACCTGAACGGAAACCTCTGGAGACTTTGCGCCCCACCCAAGTTTTCCGTGCAGTTCCCAGAGGTTCCTGGAGGTCTTTGTCAGTCTCCCTAATGGTCGAAAGTGGTTTTCGTTTTAAAAATCGGTAATTTTTTAGTCGAAGCCGGTTACGATGCTAGTTGAAGGTGGTTGCCGGAGGACAAAAACCTCCAGGAACCTCCGGGAACCGCACGGAAACCTTGGGTGGGGCGCAAAGTCTCCAGACGTTTCCGTTCGGGTTTCCTATGTGGGACAGGGGCATTACTCTCATGAGATGCAACCGGAGTAGTCTGTGCCTGTCCCTGTTCTCCCCAGAACTGATCCCAATGCCTCAGGAACTGATAGCCCTCCTGCACCATCCCTGCTGCCTAACACCCATCTATCTCCACCACTCACTCTCCTATTGCTGAAGTCACTGGCACCTAGAGTAATGCCACCCCTCTGTAAATCTGATCAGTGTTGCACTTCTTATTAATTTAGATGAGGTACAGATAGTTCTGCTCCAATGTGATAGTTGCTTTCCTAATAAATCTTGAGTTATATGACAGTAAAAAAAAATGCTGAATCAGAAAAATAAAGTCTCGGGCATGTTTCCATGTAATCTTCCTGCAGTAATCAGACACCTTAGTCTTTTAAGACCAGCCACTGCAGGCAGCCACTGACTTTGACAAGAATTCACTTCCACTGCTGCTTGTGAAATGATATTCTATCAAACAATGTAATTCATCTGGGCGGCATGGTGGCACAGCGGTAGAGTTGCTGCCTTAAGTGCCTGTCCCACTTAGGCGACTTTCAGAGGACTGCATGGAACCAGCAAGCTCGCAGCACTCGCCTGAAAAACCGCAAACTGGAACAGCGACCGCCAGAGCCACACACACACACACACACACACACACACACACACACACACACACACACACACACACACACACACACACACACACACACACACACACACACACACACACACACACACACACACACACACACACACACACACACACACACACACACACACACACACACACACACACACAAACACATCGCAAAGACGGGGGCCAGGGAAAGCGGGGAGAGCGCTGTCTGAAATTCACATGGTGCAAAGCCAAGGTGATACAGATACACACCGTAATGAACAAGAAGGTTAAAGACTGCTAGCAAAGTGTATGGTAATGAGCGGGGGGGGGGGGGGGGGGGGGGGGGGGAAGAAGGGGGCAGAAGAGGGGAGGGGAGAAGAGGGAGAAGGAGTGGAGACACTTTTAAGAAGCCAGATAACTTTTAATAAGCCAGAGATACACGGCTGTGAAGTTCGGCGGACATTTAACATTACCGGTCAGTTTTCCTGCGTTCTGAAAACTCATGCTTACGTTTTTTTTCCCCAATGAGCCAATGAAAATGCTCGGTCAGCAAAGGAGACAACTAAAACTACCTATGGCTACCTCGACTACCTACAACGACATGGCGACACAACCACCACTGCACCTATAACTACAAAAGTACTGATTCTCTCCATGGCGACCAATTTGTGGTCGCAAAAAAATTTTCAACATGTTGAAAAATTTGCTGCGACCATACTGAGGCCGTGACTAGTTCAGAGAATGCGGGAACTCCTCTCGACCATGAAGGAGACTCACCAGAGACCACCAGCAAACATGTGGCGACCATGTGGCGATCATGAGGCGAGCGCAGTTTCCTGCACTCTTCTAAAAAGTCACCTAAGTGGGACAGGCCCTGTAGAGCGCCAAAGACCCGGGTTTCGATCCTGACTATGGGGTGCTACCTGTACAGAGTTTGTACGTTCTCCCTGTAACTGCGTGTATTTCCTCCGGGTGCACCGGTTCCCTCCCATACTCCAAAGACGTGCGGGTTTGTAATTTATTTTGTTTAACTTGGAGTTTCAGCGCAGAAACTGGCCCTTCGGCCCACCAAGTCTGCGCTGCCCAGCGATCCATGCACACTAACACCATCCTGCACACTAGGAACAATTTATAATCTTACCGAAACCAATTAACCCTAAACCCTGCATGTCTTTGGAGTGTGGGAGGAAACTAGAGCACCCGGAGAATACCCACACGGCCAAGGGGAGAACGCGCAAACTCCACACAGACAGCACCTATAGTAGGATCGAACCCGGATCTCTGGTGCTGTAAGGCAGCAACTCTACCGCTGCTCCACCGTGCTGCCGTACACCGTGTAGGTTAATTGGCCGGTAAAAATGATAAATTATCCCTCGTGTGCCGATAGTGTTGATGTATGGGGTGATCGCTGGTCGGCGCGGACTCGGTTGGCCAAAGGGCGTGTTTCCACACTGTATCTCTGAACTAAACTTATAGAACATTACATTATAAAAATAATTGTGTCAAAAGGGAATAGGGGGTTGGGGCGGGTGGGGGTGGGGGGTAGTAAATTTCAAACTCACGGTAACAAAGTTGTTATTCCCCCAGGATTTTCAAAAACAATGGTCTTTTTAATAGCTATAAGTGTATTTTAGTTGCTGCATCTAAAAATACTTAAGAGCACGACTTACATTGTTTAATAAAGTATCGTTGCACAAGTGGAAATAAAAGTGAATTCCTGTCAAAGTCAGTGGCTGCCTGCAGTAACTGTTCTAAAGAGACAGTGGTGTCTGATTACTGCAGGGAGATTACATGTAGATATGGCTTAAACTTTTTTCCGAGTCAGCATTTTTTCCCTTTTTCTGACTGCGTAGGAAGGAACGGCAAGATGCTGGTTTACACCGAAGATAGACACAAAGTGCTGGAGTAACTCAGCGGATCAGGCAGCATCACTGGAGAGGAGGAATGGGTGACGTTTTGGGTTGAGACCCTTCTTCAGACTGAGAGTCGGGGGAACAGGAGGCGATAAAAGGCCAGAACAAATCTGGGCCGACAACAGATAAATCAACGTTCATATGGCCGGGTTGTAAGCTGCCCAAGATATTCACAAAGCTCTGGAGCAGGGGTGGGGAATCTTTTCATGTTGGAATGCCACATTAAGTTAGCTGTAATCTAATAAGGCCACATACAAGGAACTTCAATTAGATATACTTCAAAATGTACATTATTTTGTTAAAATAGCCCTCATGACTTACTAATGTTTTAATTGTAGCCGTCAGTCGGGGAGGACTATTTAGTTGTATCTTCTTTTACTCTTTGGTATTTTAAATACGTTCATTTTAACATTAAAATAAAAATATATTTTTTAGATATTTACAATTAACCATATAACCATATAATAATTACAGCACGGAAACAGGCCCTCTCGGCCCTTCCAGTCCGTGCCGACCATTTGTTTTCCCCTAGTCCCATCTACCTGCACTCAGACCATACCCCTCCATTCCCTTCACGTCCATATACCTATCCACTTTACTCTTAAATGTTAAAATCGATCCTGCCTTCACCACTTCGGCTGGAAGCTGATTCCACACAGCCACCACCCTCTGAGTAAAGAAGTTCCCCCTCACGTTACCCCGAAACCTCTGTCCCTTAATTCTCATGTCATGCCCTCTTGTTTGAAACTTCCCTACCCTCAATGGGAAAAACGTATCCACGTCAACTCTGTCTATCCCTTTCATCATTTTAAAGACCTCAATCAAGTCCCCCCTTAACCTTCTGCGCTCCAAAGAATAAAGACCTAACTTGTTCAACCTTTCTCTGTAACATAGTTGCTGGAACCCTGGCAACATTCTAGTAAATCTCCTCTGTACTCTCTCTATTTTGTTGACATCCTTCCTATAACTAGGCGACCAAAATTGTACACCATACTCCAGAATTGGTCTTACCAATGCCTTGTACAATTTTAACATTACTTCCCTACTCCTATATTCAATGCTCTGATTTATAAAGGCCAGCACACCAAAGGCTTTCTTTACCACCCTATCTACATGCGATTCCACCTTCAGGGAACTATTCACAGTTATTCCTAGATCCCTCTGTTCCACAGCATTCCTCAATTCCCTACCATTTACCATGTACGTCCTATTTTGATTTGTCCTGCCAAGATGTAGCACTTCACACTTATCAGCATTAAACTCCATCTGCCATCTTTCAGCCCACTTTTCCAAATGGCCCAAATCTCTCTGTAGACTTTGAAAATCTACTTCATTATCCACAACACCACCTATCTTTGAAAGATTATCTTAAATCACATACACAAGAATACAGAATTACAGAGCCAGAGATTCTAGATGAATGTTTGAATAAACACCCCAACACAGTCAAATTAATATCATATATTTATAATATTCTGTTAGATAGCGAGAATCTGTTGACGGAATCACATAGACAAGCATGGGAAAATGAATTAGTTCAACCCATAACGAAAGATATTTGGGATGAAAGTCTACAACATATACATCAATGTTCGTTAAACGCCAGACATTCTTTAATACAATTTAAAATATTACACAGATTGCATTATTCTAAAACAAAATTAAATAGAATTTTTCCTAATATCTATCTGCGATAAATGTCAATACTCTGAGGCTAATTTAACCCATACCTTTGTAAATTGCATAAAAATTAAAACATTTTGGGTGGATATTTTTAAAATTATTTCAGTAGTGGTTAATATTCAACTGGATCCCGATCCTAAATTCATAATATTGGGCATATCTGAACAATACCCAAAACTGACAATAAACCAAAGAAATTTCCTGGATTATAATATAATAACTGGGAAAAAACTAATATTAAAATTTTGGAAAAACCCTGCATTCCCTACAGTTAAAATGTGGATTATGGAGATGTCGGAGACCTTAAATCTGGAAAAAATAGATTTGTCTTAATTGACAAACCAGAATTATTTATTAGAATATGGTCGCCATTCATAGATTATTTGAAGGGGTAGAATGGGCCAGCGCTGAGGCTTGACGGAAGCTTGAACCCAGGACTAGACGAATAGTTTTGTTTTCTTACCTACGGACCTATCTCCTAAGTTGTATTATGGATAGTTTATTTTATGTTTCTAAGTTGTTTTTTTTTTCTTTTTCTTCATTTTTTCTATCTATTAAAAAAAAATAATAATAATAATTAGAGTCAATGTTAATATGTAACCGATAAATGTAGAGTCCTGCTACATTGGTAGTGGAGTCCATGGAAACCTGAATATTTAATATGTAACCGTTTAACAAAGTTTGTAATGGTTTGGACTAGGATATGTACATACATGCCTCTAATAAAAGTTAACTTTAAAAAAAATAAAAATAAAATAAAAATAATAAAAGACAAACAAAAACATATTAATAAAAATTCTATAAAATTTGGATTCATTCAAAAGGCCACACTTAATGGCCAAGAAGGCCACATGAGGCCTTAAGGCCGCAGGTTCCTCACCCCTGCACTGGAGTAACTCAGCAGGTCAGGCAGCATCTCTGGAGAAAAGGAATAGGTGATGTTTCGGGGCGGAATCCTTCTTCAGATTGTAAGATAGTCAGTGAGGGTGGGCGGGGGGGAGGTAATAAAACTGGAGGCGGGAAAAAGCCAGAACAAATTAGGGCCAGCCAGGGAGGACCTCAGGAAGGGTGGAGCCCATAATCAAAACTATGAGCAAGATAGTCCACTCTTCGAAAAAGACGTAGTACGGTCATGAGCTGATTCATGGCTAATTATCGGCCCCATTTCCGTAACCGGCTTCCGTCTCTGCACCAAAGATCCCATAGCGGAGCAAAGATACTAGTGCGGAGATGGAAGCCGGTTACGGAAAAATAAAAGTTATTTGGGAAAAATCTTCTCCTCATTTTCAGAATTATAATTTATTAACACAAACTGTTCCCCCGCAACGCTGATTACACTGCGAGTCGGGTCAGGCCGGGTTACTGAAATGGATGAATAAAAGGCCAACGTTCCACTCCGTTGCGTGCTACACGTCAGCCCATTGCATTTAGAAGTAGTGGTCTATCTTGCTCCACTATAGGATCTTTGCCCATAATGGCCCATTGTCGACTGGGGAAGACGTGCTGACGAGGGGGATACTGGAATGTGAACCGTGTGACTGGTTGAACGACTATGGCGGGGGAGGGGGGAATGCAAGTGTTTTTCTGTCATTTTCAAAATTAATTTCTAAGTCGTGTTTTCGTTCTTTAGCATGCTTAGTTTAGTGCATGGAATTAGGACCCGTGGCCCACCGAGTCCATGGCGGCCATCGATCACCTGTTTGCGTTCTTTCTGTTATCCCACTTTCCCATCCACTCCACACACAATAAGGGCAATTTACAGAGGCCAATCGACCCACAATCCCACACGTCTATAGGATGTGGGAGGAAACCGGAGCACCTAGAGGAAACCCACAGTGTCACGGACAGAACGTGCAAATTCCACACAGACAGCATCCGAGATCAGGATCGAACCGGGTCTCTGGCGCTGTGAGCAGCGGCTCTACGAGCTGTGGCAGTTTGACTGTACGAAAGACACAAATGACTTGAGAGGAAAGGTTGAACCAGGTTGGCTTAGAAGAGTTAGAGAGCATTTCATTAAACCGATAAGGTCTTGAGAGGTGTTGACAAGGCAGGTGTGGAGAGGAAGCTCCCTCTTGTGTGAAAAACTAGAACGAGGGGTCAACTGTTTTAAAACGCTGGGACTGCGGCGCAGTGCAGTGTTTCTCTAAAGTGATTTCCGAGCCTTGGAACTCCCTTCCACCAAGAGCAACAGAAGCAGAGTCTTGGAATGTATTTTAGGAAGAGGTGGACACCCATCTGTCGTCGGTGGAAGGGTTCTTCCGGACCAACACCTTTGACCACATGTCCATCGGGAAGTGGTCGGCACGGAATGTCCTGCAGGCACTGCAGGGAAAGGACTCTATGGACCCGGTGGCATGGTTCCCTGAGCAGACTGCCCAGCTTGTCTGGCAAAATGCCTCATCGCCAGAACTCACCAACAAGCACCAAGACCTGGCTTGGCTGGCGGTGAGGGGAGCCCTCCCAGTCAGATCCTTCCTGCACCGTCGGAACCTCACTGCCAGCGCACGCTGCCCTTGGAACGGCTGGTATGGAGAGGAGACGGTTGCCCACCTCTTTACAGAGTGTGAATTTGCAAAAAGAGTCTGGAGAAAAATGCAAGGGTCCCTGGTACGCTTTATCCCGAACAGCTCCGTCACAGAGGACTCGGTGATTTACGGACTGTTTCCAGGGACTCATTCAGAGACTGACATCGAGTGCTGCTGGAAGGTCATCAACTCGGTGAAAGACGCTCTTTGGTCTGCCCGAGCGTTGTTCACCGCCCAGCAGAGCGAGATGTCCGTCAGGGAATGTTGTCGACTGGCCCGCTGCAGACTGCAGAAGTACGTGCTGAGGGACGCACTGAAGCTCGGTGCAGCCAACGCCAAGGCTTGGTGGGGGAGGGCCACAGTCTAGGGTCCTTCCGCTGTTGGACATGGGGGGCATAGTATGGTGGAGACGCCCCTCAAAATAAGGGAAGGTGTCCCATGCCAGGGGGCCACATGAGTGGCAAGCATGTGGGGTAAAATTTGTGATTTGGGGAAACTGTATTGTATGAATGTATAGCCTCCGAGAATGTCGGATGGAATTTTGTAAGGATCATGTATTGTATATATTTATTTCTCGAATAAAGTCTATTTTGAAATTAAAAAAATACTCTGGATGAACAAAGGGATGAAATGTTACTGGGGATGGGAAGCAAAGTTGATGATATAGTTAGGTTTTGAGACGCAGCACGGAAACAGGCCCTTCAGCCCACCCAGTCCACACCGACCCCCGCACATTAACAATATCCCATACAGACTAGGTGCAATTTAAATTTACACAAAGCCAGTTAACCTACAAACCTGTACGTCTTTGGAATGTGGGAGGAAACTGAAGATCTTTTAGGACTGGGGGAAATCTTTTAGGACCGAGATGAGAAAAACATTTTTCACACAGAGTGGTGAATGTCTGGAATTCTCTGCCACAGAAGGTAGTTGAGGCCAGTTCATTGGCTATATTTAAGAGGGAGTTAGATGTGGCTAAAGGTACGGAGAGAAGGCAGGTACAGGATACTGAATTGGATGATCAGCCATGATCATATTGAATGGCGGTGCAGGCTCGAAGGGCCGAATGGCCTACTCCTGCACCTATTTTCTACGTTTCTATGTTTCTACCTCGGAGAAAACCCCACGCGATCACAGGGAGAACGTACAAACTCCGTACATACAGCACCCGTAGTCATGATCGAACCCGGGCCACTGGCGCTGTAAGGCAGCAACTCTACCGCTGCGCCACAGGTGAGCATTTCATTGGGGCAGGTTCAAGAAGTCTACCTCTCCTAAATCATTTACTCATATTTTACATTTATTGTTTCAACACTCACCAAACCAGAGGTCAGTGATGCACTCAGTACTCTTCTGATAGCACGGTTGCAAGCCTTCACGGTTTGTCAAGGTTTCCAGCCTTTACAGCTGACAGCAATACAGAGGCAGCAGCAAATGCAACTTTTATAAAAGTTGGTGCTAGAATACAAGTCATGTGGGCGCTATGAAAAAAACAGTGGCGGTCTACAATGAATCACAGGATTTCAAATGATGCAAGTCATTTGAAAAGTAATTGCCTTCATGACTATAACATGTATTAGAAGAGTACGTTGACATGTTAGGAAGAGCAGATAACTCCTGGGAATGTGTCTCAATGGAATGAGCACTGATGCAAGTATTAATGGCCACTTGAGGGAACAGTCAGATGAGATTAAAATGGTTCTGCTGTATAGTGTATATTCCACTGTGATCCATTTAATAAAATGCAGAAATTACAGTGCCCTCCATAATGTTTGGGACAAAGACCCGTCATTTATTTATTTGCCCCTGTACTCAACAATTTGAGATTTGTAATAGAAAAAAATCACATGTGGTTAAAGTGCACATTGACAGATTTTATTAAAGGCCAATTTTATACATTTTGGTTTCACCATGTAGAAATTACAGCTGTGTTTATACATAGTCCCCCCATTTCAGAGCAAGATAATGTTTGGGACACATGGCTTCACAGGTGTTTGTAATTGCTCAGGTGTGTTTAATTGCCTCCTTCATGCAGGTATAAGAGAGCTCTCAGCACCTAGTCTTTCCTCCAGTCTTTCCATAACCTTTGGAAACTTTTATTGCTGTTTATCAACATGAGGCCCAAAGTTGTGCCAATGAATGTGAAATAAGCCATTATGAGACTGAGGAACAAGAATAAAACTGTTAGAGACATCAGCCAAACCGTAGGCTTACCAAAATCAACTGTTTGGAACATCATTAAGAAGAAAGAGAGCACTGGTGAGCTTCCTAATCGCAAAGGGACTGGCAGGCCAAGGATGACCTCCACAGCTGATGACAGAAGAATTCTCTCTATCATAAAGAAAAATCCCCAAACACCTGTCTGACAGATCAGAAACACTCTTCAGGAGTCAGGTGTGGATTTGTCAATGACCACTGTCCGCAGAAGACTTCACGAACAGAAATACAGAGGCTACATTGCAAGATGCAAACCACTGGTTAGCTGCAAAAATAGGATGGCCAGGTTACAGTTTGCCAAGAAGTACTTGAAAGGTCAACCACAGTTCTGGAAAAAGTTCTTGTGGGCAGATGAGGCGAAGATTAACTTATATCAGAGTGATGGCAAGAGCAAAGTATGGAGGAGAGAAGGAACTGCCCAAGATCCAAAGTACACCACCTCATCTGTGAAACACGGTGAAACACGGACCCCTCGCCTCCAGTTTATTCCATTTTCAGTCGGAAGAAGGGTTCTGACCCAAAAAGTCTCCTACTCCTTTTCTCCAGAGATGCTGCCTGACCCGCTGAGTTACTTCAGCTTTCTGTGTCTATCTTCGGACATTTTTTTCTTATAGTTTACGAGTGCTACTTTGCGGTTATATTTGCCGTCTTGGCTGTGGGAAAGGCAGCTAGATTGAATTATTTTGATTCTGAAATCAAGGATTTACCTGAGTTTTGTGTAGGAAGGAACTGCAGATGCTGGTTTAAACTGAAGATAGACACAAAATGCTGGAAAAACTCAGCAGGACAAGCAACATCTCTGGAGTGAAGTTTCGGGTCAAGACGTTTCGGGTCGAGACCCTTCTTCAGACATGGATCAGCACGAAAATCCTCTTCAGTCAATGGTTTGCACACAATGGCGCGGACAACCAGTTCAAAAGCTGATAGCGGTGGAAACTAACAGAGGGATTCCAACAAACAAGATCAGAGGCTGAAGCATTGCCATTTGTAATTGACCACACAGATAAGTAAATTGAAAATACTGAAAATTTGAGGAAGGACATCCTAATTTGAGGAAGGACATCCTTGTGATTGAGACAGTGCAACGTAGGTTCACGAGATTGATCCCTGGGATGGCGGGACTGTCATATGAGGAAAGATTGAAAAGACTAGACTTGTAGTCGCTGGAGTTTAGAAGGATGAGGGGGATCTTATAGAAACATATAAAATTATAAAAGGACTGGACAAGCTAGATGCTGGAAAAATGTTCCCAATGTTGAGCGAGTCCAGAACCAGGGGCCACAGTCTTAGAATAAAGGAGAGGTCATTTAAGACTGAGGTGAGAAAAAACGTTTTCACCCAGAGAGTTGTGAATGTGTGAATTCCCTGCCACGGAGGGCAGTGGAGGCCAAATCACTGGATGGATTTAAGAGAGAGTTAGACAGAGCTCTAGGGGCTAGTGGAGTCAAGGGATGTGGGGAGAAGGCAGGCATAGGTTATTGATTGGGGACAATCAGCCATGATCACAATGAATGGTGGTGCTGGCTTGAAAGGCCGAATGACCTCCTCCTGCACCTATTTTCTATGTTTCTGTTTCAGACAGCTCACTCGTGATATACCATGAATTCTCAGACTAATCCCAATTTCTTCAACTCTTCTGAGAAGCAGCGGGTAGTTCCTAACGCTTCTTGTTCTACTCCTCACTGATAAATGGTCAACAGCTTTTAAATCTTGAGAAGTGCTGATATTGAAACAAAAGGTTTAATTTATAAGGAACAGAGTTGAAAGCTGGCAACTATTACCAAAGATATAAATAGTCCCTTACAGCAGTACTTCCTATGTGATGGCACTGTTCACCACACCTCTGAATGATCGGTGCTTTACTGTTCCTGCAGAATTTGCTGGCCTGGATATTCGGCTGCAACCCTTTGTATTGATACAGGGAAAGGTGCAGGGACTGTTTCTGTGTCTGAGCTGTGCACCCCACTGACAGGCCCTGAGCCTTGTTTCCAGGTTGCCTTGCAGACAAAACAAGATGAAGATCCAAGGTTCCTGAGACCCCTGAAGTCAATGAGAGGGAGGAGGTTGGAATTGAGCGTGAGAATGGAAGCTTGGTGGGGTGGGCATAGATCAACCACATTATCTGAAGAAGTGTCTCGACCCGAAACGTTGCGTATTTCCTTCGTTCCATAGATGCTGCCTCACCCGCTGTTTCTCCAACAATTTTGTCTACCTTCGATTTTCCAGCATCTGCAGTTCTTTCTTAAACACATTAGCTGATCTGATGTACACCTGGTCCGTAATCCAGTCCGGAATTTCGATATATCATTCCACTGGCATATAGCGCCAGCCCAGCCATCAGTTAGTTAGTTGATCCTGGAGTGTAGAGATAATAGCACTAAGTTGTGTTTCCTCTATGTACCTTCTTAATAAAGGACTTCATTGAAGTTGATCGACTCAGTGTTGTTACACTGAAACATGGTGTCAGAAGTGGGATTCGAACCAATGCCTCCAGTTGGAGCATTATGACAAGACCAGCAGCCCTCTCAAGCCACTGCCGGAGGGCTAACTCGTTCGCTTGCAGACGGCGAGAGGTTACAATCGCCTTGGTGTCGTGAAGGAATCATGCCCAGAGCCAAGTTCTTACCTGATCAGATCGGAAGGATGGATCTACAGGGGAAACGTTCCACTAGTAAATGAGCCGGGGCCATCCCAACAGTATTCGCATGATTGCACGAATGTCCCCAATGTCATTCTATGGTCCAGTGGGGACACTGCAGGGTTGAAGGGTGATTTGGCGCCTGCGGACCCCGAGCTGGTTTTGACGGCAGCTCATGAACCACTAGGTTTGATGGCAAAATTACCGATAAAGTCCACGGTGTTGTCACCTGCAGAGTCTCCTGCTGAAAAGTCTTCTACCCACTTTAAAGTCACCTGAAAAGGGGAAACTGAGGGCTTGTATCGTACACGTGTGGGACGACTTTGCAAGCCCAACCCCAAGTACAAAGACTGTGTTTGAACACTGGCGATGAGCTTTAACCACCCCATTACTAGTATCATTTATTTTATTCACTTTACTTGTGTGTATCCTCCAATGCTTGACTGTAGTCTATTAGTGCTTACATCCGTATATTGTGATACATTAGTTTATCATATGTTCTCTATTAGAAGGAGGACGTAGATCAATCACGTTAGCTGATCTGATGTACACCCGGTCCGTAACCCACTCCGGGTTTTCTATATATCATTCCACTGGCATTTAGAGACAGTCCAGCCATCAGTTTGTTAGTTGGACCTCGAGTCTAGAGATGCTAGCACTAAGTTGTGTTTCCTCTGTGTACTTTTTAAATAAAGGACTTGTATTTGAAATTGACCAACTCAGTGTTATGGCAGCTTCAACAGTGGTGAGCTGGGGGGGGGGGGGGGGTGCAGGGATGGAGGCTGTGGATACAATCAAGGGGAACAGCTGTGTCAGATACCTTTTGGATAAGAGGGCTCGCTCACCATGTTGAAATAAGTTCTTTGAGTAGGGTGCTGTAAATGTGGGTGGAAGAGTTCGCTAGGGAAATCGCAAAAGACTCCCTTTAGATATATGAGAAGGGTAGGGAGGGTTATGCCCGGCAACAGCATCAAGCTGAGAGGGGTAGAAATTATGGCGATGGGTCGGCGATGCAAGGAATTGGTAGTAAGGAAGTCAAATGCATTTATTTCCAGAGGGCTAGAAAGAAAACCAGGGATGTAATAATGAGACTTTATAAGGCAATGGTCAGACTGCATTTGGAGTGTTGTGAGCTATTTTGGGCCCCGTATCTGAGGAAGGATGTGCTAGCATTGGAGAGGGTCCAGAGGAGGGTTCCCGTATGATGAGCATTTGACAGCACTGGCCCTGTACTCGCTGGAGTTTAGAAGCATGAGGAGGGATCTCACTGAAACTTACCGAAAGGCGAATGGCCTGGATAGAGTGGATGTGGAGAGGATGTTTCCATGAGCGGGAGAGTCTAGGACCAGAGGCCACAGCCTCAGCATAAAAGGATGTAACTTTAGAAAGGAGATCAGGAGGAATTTCTTAAATTAGGTGGTGAATCTATGGAATTCATTGCCACAGATAGCTGTTTTTTAAGGTGGAGATTAACAGATTCTTGATTAGTACGATTGTTAGAGGTTATGGGGAGAAGGCGGGAGAATGGGGTTGAGAGGGAAAGTTAGATCAACCATGATTGAATGGTCGAGTAAACTTGATGAGCCGAATGGCCTAATTCTACTCGAGGAACTTATGAAATGCGGGTAATGGGAACAGAAATAACAATTTGTTGCATGGAGCCTCTTGCATCAATCAAAGTGAACATGGGTCCTACTTTCTCCTAACAGACAACTGGGTTAATTGCATCCATCATTGCAGCAACTCATGACACTACTGAACATAAGGAACTGCAGATGCTGGAATGTTGCATAAAGCACAAAATGCTGGAGTAACTCTGCAGGTCCGGCAGCGACTTCTGGAGGACATGGATAGGCGACATTTCAAGTCAGGATCCTACTTCAGATATAGAATCTCTACAGATACATGTAGGAGGAACTTCAAGCAGTGGATCCTCATTGCTGTTTTTTCCACAGGGTTGCAATGAACGAACAAGCCATTCTTGTGCCCGAGTCTGAAGAAAGGTCTGACCAGAAATGTTACCAATCTGTGTTCTCCGGAGATGCTATCTAATGCATTGAGTTACTCCAGCACTGTGTGTTGTTTTTTTTTTTAAACATGCCTGAAGACTCTGTGCAAACTCTTGCACACAAAGGTCAGACCTCTTGTGTCACTGTTAAATGACTCTCAAAGCACCTCTAGTCTCCAGGGAGTTTACCTTGACCTCATTGCTTAACATTCGCAGAGTGTGTTGGAGGAACAGTGCACTGGGAACGTCAGTAAATTCAGCAGCTGCCACAAACACAAAGGCAGACACAAAATGCTGGAGTAACTCAGCGGGCCGGGCATCTTGTCTAGAGAAATGGAATAGGTGACGTTTCGAGTCGAGACCGATCATCAGACTGAGAGTCAGGAAGGGGTGCCCCTCCCTGAAGGGTCTCAACCTGAAACATCACTGATTCCTTTTCTCCAGCTGCCAGAACCAGTTACGTCCAAAGATCAGAGCACAGGGACATCTTTAGCTCCCGTGGGTGAATATTATCCTGGAAGGCAAACACAGCTACGTCATAGAATTTAACATTCACATCTGTCCAAGTCCATAACATTGTGCAGAAATAAATAAGTGTTTTTGACAGGGAATGGTGTTGTGGGTGGGAGGGGAATGCTAAGGTGAAGTAGCTTTATTTGCGGGATAACTTTCATTCAATAAAGGCCGAGGATCTGCTTTTATGGTTGTTGGTTTTCCAATTTCACCCTGGCTCATAAGACATGGCCTGTAGTCAAGTACCCAATCACTGACCACCCACAGATCATCACCCACAAATTAGCAATAGAGTCAAGAGAGTGAGAGGACACGGGGACGGTATGGTGGAGACGGTATGGCCCCTCAAAATAAGGGAAGGTGTCCCACGCGAGGGGGCCACATGAGTGGCATGGGTGGGGGACAGATTCGTGAATTTTGAGCAATGTATATAGACTGTATTGAACAGCTTGTATACCCTCCGAAAATGTCGGATGAATTTTTCACACGGTTCATGTATTGTATATATTTATTACCTGAATAAAGTCTATTTTGAAATTTAAAAAAAGAGGACACAGGGACAGGGGGAAACAAAGTTTAGAGAAACAGCGTGGAAACAGGACCTTCGCCCCACCAAATCCGCGCCAACCAGCGATCACCCCGTACACCTGCACTATCCTAGAGACAACTTTACAATTTGTTGCCAATTTACCTACAAACCTGGATGTCATTGGAAAGTGGGAGGAAACCGGAGCACCAGGAGAAAACCCGCTTTGAGGAAAATGAATCTGAGACGGGAAATAAGAGAGTGGGAGCCTGCTGATCTACAATGGAGGCCAGTGGTGTGGGAGAGAGGAGTCCCCACCAGCGCAGGCAGCACGTCCATCTTGTTTTTCGGCAACTTCACATTCCTCACCGTGATGGAAAGCAAATAACTTTTACCTTCTTTCTCCTTTTCTCATGCAGTTGGGGCAATTGAAACATTTGCAGTCGAGGCGATCAAACCCCCGCATCAGGGTGATTGCGGCTCCCGCGATCGGGGGGGTTGAAGGTCCTGAAGTCGATCCATAACAAAGGGACCGCCAGCTCCACGACGTTAAGGCCGCAGTGTGGACGGAGATACGATATGGAAAAAGTCGCATCTCCGTCGAGGGAAGAGATAATAAAGTTTCCCCCAACCCCACCCCCTCCCCCCCCACATAATACAAAAGTAAAAGTACACTAAAACATACAAGTAAAAACAGACTAAAAACGACAAAAGGAGAAATGGATGAGACAGGCTGTTGGCAAGGCTGCCATGTATGGCGCCACCCAGTGGCGAGGGTCTCAGATTGTGCAGGTAGATGGAATGAGATATTGATCGCGTATTAGTCGGGACTTTGATTAAGGAGATACTGACAACACCCATTCAAAGTGTCCCACTGGAAAAGCAACGCAGTGACTGTTTTGAATGCCCACTTCTTCAGCTCTAGCACCTTGTCCACACATCAACCAAGAGTTTATTTTAAGCACGTGTAGCTTCCAGTGGAAGTCCCAGCTGTGTCTCAGTGGGGAGCATGTCCACTCTTGTGGGCGAGGGACACGGGTTTGAATGTCAATTTAAGTCAGAACCAGAATGTCGGCCAACTGTGCCAGTGCCTAGGCAGTGACGTTCCATCAGGCGTGCTGATCTTCAGATGGGGCATTAGACAGGTTTCTGATAATCCTCTCTGGTAGACAAGAGAGATACGTTATAGCTGAGGAATGCAGAAATTCTCCTCCTCCCTCAAACAAGATGGTGCAGCGGTAAAACATAGAAAAACAGGTGCAGGAGTAGGCCATTCAGCACTTCAAGCCAGCATCGCCATTCAAAATGATCCTTTATTCCTTTAGCCCCAAGAGCTAAATCTAACTCTCTCTTGAAAACATCTAGTGAATTGGCCTCCACTGCCTTCTGTGGCAGAGAATTCCAGATTCACAACTCTCTGGGTGAAGAAGTTTTTCCTCATCTCAGTCCTAAATGGCCTACCCCTTATTCTTAAACTGTTCTTACGGCCCAGGAGCCGTTGGGGCAAGAGGAGGAGTCTCCGGGCGGTGAGTGTTTAAATCGAGAGCAGGACTACTCCACAGGGGCCCAGGAGCCGTTGGAGCAAGAGGAGGAGTACCCAATCTGTAACGTTCCATCACTTCAAAAGAAGTGTTCTGGTGGAAGCGGACTGGAGGAAGCAGCTGATTGGGTGCAACCCCTGGTTTGCATTTCTGCTTTCTGGTTAAGGGTACAGTGAGTTAAAGGTACAGTGAGCTAAGGGTTCAGTGAGCTAAGGCTTCAGTGAGCTAAGGGTTCAGTGAGCTAAGGGTTCAGTGAGCTAAGGGTTCAGTGAGCTAAGGGTACAGTGAGCTAAGGGTACAGTGAGCTAGGGGTACAGTGAGCTAAGGGTACAGTGCTTTTTAGCAAAGGATAGTTTAAAGGATTAAGATTTTTATAGTGTGAGTGAATTGATTTAATTTGGGGGCAAGCCATGTCAGTTGAGATCGGCCCCATGGTTTGCTCATCCTGCAACATGTAGGAGATCAGGGATATGGTCGGTGTCCCTGGTGACTACGTTTGCAGGAAGTGTATCCAGCTGCAGCTTCTGGCAGACCGCATTGAACGATTGGAGCTGCGGTTGGATTCATACTGGAGCATCCACGATGCTGAGAAAGTCGTGAATAGCACGTACAGTGAGTTGGTCACACCGCAGGTAAACGTTAAGCGGACAGAAAGGGAACGGGTGGCCATGAGCCAGCATAGCAGTAGGCAGGTGGTGCAGGAGTCCCCTGCGGTCATCTCCCTCGTAAAGAGATATATTATTTTGGATACTGTTGGGGGAGATGGCTCATCAGGGGAAGGCAGCAGCAGCCAAGTTCATGGCACCATGGGTGGCTCTTCAGCACAGGAGGGGAGAAAGAAGAGTGGAAGGGCTATAGTAATAGGGGATTCAATTGTAAGGGGAATAGATAGACGTTTCTGCGGCTGCAAACGAGACTCCAGGATGGTAGAATCATAGAATCATAGAAAATAGGTGCAGGAGTAGGCCATTCGGCCCTTCAAGCCTGCACCGCCATTCAATATGATCATGGCTGATCATCCAACTCAGTATCTTGTACCTGTCTTCTCTCCATACCCCCTGATCCCTTTAGCCACAAGGTCCACATCTAACTCCCTCTTAAATATAGCCAATGAACTGGCCTCAACTACCTTCTATGGCAGAGAATTCCACAGACTCACCACTCTCTGTGTGAAAAAAGATCTTCTCACCTAAAAGACTTCCCCCTTATCCTTAAACTGTGACCTCTTGTTCTGGAGTTCCCCAACATCGGGAGCAATCTTCCTGCATCTAGCCTGTCCAACCCCTTAAGAATGGTATGTTGCCTCCCTGGTGCAAGGGTCAAGGATGTCACTGAACGGCTGCAGAAAATTCTGGAGGGGGAGGGTGAACAGCCAGCTGTTGTGGTACACATTGGCACCAACGATGTAGGTGAAAAACGGGATGAGGTCATACAAGGCGAATTTAGTGAGCTAGGAGGTAAATTTAAAAGTAGGACCTCAAAGCTAATAATCTCTGGATTACTACCAGTGCCACGTGCTAGTCAAAGTAGAAATAGGAGGATATTGCAGATGAATACGTTACTTGAAAAATGGTGCAAGGGGGAGGGATTCAACTTTCTCGGGTATTGGAATCAGTTCGGGGGGAGGTGGGACCAGTACAAACAGGACGGTCTGCACTTGGGCTGGAATGGAACCAATGTATTTGGGGGAGTGTTTGCTAGTGCTGTCAGGGAGGATTTAAACTAATGTGGCAGGGGGATGGGAACATGAGCAGAGAGACAGAGGGGTGTAAAATGAGGGTAGAAGCAATAGGTAGCAAGGTGAAAAGTAAAAGTGGCAGGCAGAAAAATCTAGGGCAAAAATTAAAAATGGTCACTTTTCAACATAATTGTATAAGAGGTAAGAGTATTGTAAAAACAAGCCTGAAGGCTTTGTGTCTCAAGCAAGGAGCATTCGAGCATAAGGTGGATGAGTTGAATGTGCAGAAAGTAATTAATTAATATGATATAGTTGGGATCACGGAGACATGGCTCCAGGGTGACCAAGGCTGGGAGCTGAACATCCAGGAATATTCAATATTCAGGAGGGATAGACGGAAAGGAAAATGAGGTGGAGTAGCGTTGCTGGTTAGAGAGGAGATTAACGCAATAGAAAGGAAGGACATTAGCTTGGAGGATGTTGAATCGATATGGGTGGAGCTGCGAAACATTAAGGGGCAGAAAACGCTAATGGGAGTTGTGTGCAGGCCACCTAACAGTAGTAGTGGAGTTGGGGATGGCATCAAACAGGAAATTAGAAATGTGTGCAACAAACGTAAAACAGTTATAATGGGTGACTTCAATCTACATATAGATTGGGTGACATTCATCTAGACATCTAGATGAATGTCTAAATAAACATCCGAACACAGAAAAATTGATATCATACATTTATAATACCCTATTGGAAAATGATGTCCCATTAACAGAAATATATAGACAATCATGGGAAAACGAATTAGGTCAAATAATTAGACCAGAAGTATGGGATGAAAGTTTACAACACTGTTCGATAAATGCTATACACTCTCTTATACAATTTAAAATATTACATAGGCTACATTACTCAAAATCCAAACTACATAACATTTTTCCAAATGTATCTGCCATATGTGATAAATGTCAGCACTTAGAAGCTAATCTGACACACTCATTTACAAATTGTGTAAAAATCACAAAATTTTGGATAGAAATATTTAGGATAATTTCGAATGTTGTTAATATGAACCTGACTCTTGACTCAAAGTTAATAATACTGGGAATACTGGAAACAACGAATCAAAGAATAACGAATCAAAGAATTTTTATTGATTGTAGTTTAATAATTGGGAAAAAATTAATATTAAAATTCTGGAAAGGTCCTACATCCCCCACAATCAAAATGTGGAATACAGAAATGTCGGAGACACTCCATCTGGAAAGATTGAGGCTCGTCCTAATGGACAGGTTGGATCTTTTCAGAGGGATATGGTCTCCATATATTGAATATCTACGGGGTCAAAGTGGCTCGGTGCGAGAGCCTGACTGAGGCCTGAATAATAGAATGGATGAAGAATTATCCATTCATAGAGGCCCACAAGAGCCGTTGGAAGAGAAGGAGGAGGAGGAGCGACACCCGACCGGTAAGGTTAGAAATCCAGCGCAGGACTTGTTTTTGCAGAGGCCCACAGGAGCCGTTGGAAGAGAAGGAGGGGGAGGAGCGACACCCGACCGGTAAGGTTAAAAATCCTGCGCGGGGCTTGTTTTTACCCAAATCCATAACATTCCATTTGGAGAAGTGGGTTTTTTTTGAGGAAGCCGCTGATTGGTGGGAAGTGCACCAGGGTAAGCAGCTGATTGGCAGTCAGATCCCAGCAGTTTGTTGTGTACTTTATATTGTATCCTGTGTAATGGGGGCAGTATGAAGGCCAGGGCAGTGTACTGTTCTGGATGTCAGATGTGGGAGGTCAGAGAATCTGATAGCCCTCCAGACGTCCACATCTGCGCCAGGTGTGTTGAGATGGGGCTCCTAAAGGACTGTGTTAGGAACCTGGAGCAGCAGCTCGATGACCTCCGTCTCCTCAGGGAGAGTGAGGAGGTAATAGAGAGGAGCTACAGGGAGGTAGTCACTCCCAGACCACAGGAGGCAGACAAGTGGGTCACGGTTAGGAAGGGCAAGGGGCAGAGGCAGGGGCTAGAGAGTACCCCTGTGACCGTACACCTGGAAAATAGGTACTCAGGTTTGAGTACGATTGGAGGGGACAGCCTAGCTGGGGGCACCAACAGCGGCCGGGCCTCCGGCACAGAGACCGGCCCTGATGCTCAGAAGGTTAGCAAAAAGAGGAGGGCAATTGTAATAGGGGACTCTATAGTTAGGGGGTCGGATAGGCGATTCTGTAGACGCAGTCGGGAGACCCGGATGGTAGTTTGCCTCCCTGGTGCCAGGGTCTCGCATGTGTCAGAACGTGTACAAAAGATTCTGATAAGGGAGGGAGAGGAGCCTGATGTTGTGGTACACATAGGTACCAATGACATACGCAGAAAAAGTGATGAGGTCCTGAAGGGAGAATTTAGGGAGTTGGGGGGAAAGTTAAGGAGAAGGACCAAAAGGGTAACGATTTCAGGATTACTGCCTGTGCTGCGTGACAGTGAGAGTAGGAATAAAATGAGGTGGAGGATAAATGCGTGGCTGAGGGACTGGTGCAGTGGGCAGGGATTCAAGTTTCTTGATCACTGGGACCTCTTTTGGGGAAGGCATGATCTGTACACAAAGGACGGGTTGCACTTGAGCCCGAGGGGGACCAATATCCTGGCAGGGAGATTTGCAAAGGCTACTGGGGAGACTTTAAACTAGAAAGGCTGGGGGGAGGGACTCGGGTAGAGGGGGCTAGGGGTCAGGGTGTGGGGCAAGAGGCAGAGAAGGGAAGCACTCAGATCCAAAATGTAGGCGAGAAAGATGAAAAAGATAATAGACAGAGAATAAGGGATGGTGGGTTTCTAAAATGTGTATATTTTAATGCGAGGAGCATTGTAAGTAAGGTGGATGAACTTAGAGCCTGGATTGACACCTGGAAATATGATGTTATGGCAATCAGTGAAACATGGTTGCAGGAGGGCTGTGATTGGAAACTAAATATTCCAGGATTTCGTTGCTTCAGGTGTGATAGAATTGGAGGGACCAGAGGGGGAGGTGTTGCATTGCTTGTCAGTGAAGATATTACAGCAGTGCTTTGGCAGGATAGATTAGAGGGTTCGTCTAGGGAGGCTATTTGGGTGGAACTGAGAAGTGGGAACGGTGTAGCAACACTTTTAGGGGTGTATTATAGACCGCCAAATGGGGAGCGTGAATTGGAAGAGCAAATATGTAAGGAGATAGCAGATATTAGTAGTAAGCACAAGGTAGTGATTGTGGGAGATTTCAATTTTCCAAAAATAGACTGGGGAAACACATTCTGTAAATGGGCTGGATGGTTTGGAGTTTGTAAAATGTGTGCAGGATAGTTTTTTGCAGCAGTACATAGAGGTATCCACCAGAGAAGGGGCAGTGCTGGACCTCCTGTTAGGAAATGAGGCAGGTCAGGTGACGGAGGTATGCGTTGGTGAGCACTTCGGGACAGTGATCACAATACCATTAGTTTCAATATAATTATGGAGAGAGTCAGAACTGGACCTAGGATGGAGATTTTTGATTGGAGAAAGGCTAACTTTGAGGGAATGCGTAAGGATTTTAAAGGAGTGAAATTGGGACACTTTGTTTCATGGGAAGGATGTAGAAGAGAAATGGAGGACATTTAAAGGGGAAATTGTAAGAGTACAGAATCTTTATGTCCCTGTTAGGTTGAAAGGAAATAGTAAAAATTGGAAAGAGCCATGGTTTTCAAGGGAAATTGGACACTTGTTTCGAAAAAAGAGAGATATCTACAATAATTATAGGAGGCATGGAGTAAATGAGGTGCTAGAGGAGTATAAAGAATGTAAAAAGAATCTTAAGAAAGAAATTAGGAAGGCTAAAAGAAGATATGAGGTTGCTTTGGCAAGAAAGGTGAAAGTAAACCCAAAGGGTTTCCACAGCTATATTAATAACAAAAGGATAACGAGGGATAAAATTGGACCATTAGAGAACCAGAATGGACAGCTATCTGCAGAGCCAAAAGAGATGGGGGAGATATTGAACAATTTCTTTTCTTTGGTATTCACCAAGGAGAAGGATATTGAACTCGGTGAGTTAAGGGGAAAAAGTAGAGTAGCTATGGAAACTATGAGATTCAAAGAGGAGGAAGTACTGACACTTTTGAAAAATATAAAAGTGGATAAGTCTCCAGGTCCTGACAGGATATTCCCTAGGACATTGAGGGAAGTTAGTGTAGAAATAGCAGGAGCTATGACAGAAATATTTCAAATGTCATTAGAAACGGGAATAGTGCCGGAGGATTGGCGTACTGCGCATGTTGTTCCATTGTTTAAAAAGGGTTCAAAGAATAAACCTAGCAATTATAGACCTATTAGTTTGACGTCAGTGGTGGGCAAATTAATGGAAAGGATACTTAGAGATAATATATATATAAACATCTGGATAAACAGGGTATGATCAGTCAACATGGATTTGTGCCTGGAAGGTCATGTTTGACAAACCTTCTTGAATTTTTTGAAGCGATAACTAGGGAAATTGATGAGGGTAAAGCAGTGGATGTTGTCTATATGGATTTCAGTAAGGCCTTTGACAAGGTTCCCCATGGAAGGTTGGTTAAGAAGGTTCAATCTTTGGGTGTTAATGGCGGAGTAGCAAGATGGATTCAACAGTGGCTGAATGGGAGATGTCAGAGAGTAATGGTGGATGGCTGTTTGTCAGGTTGGAAGCCGGTGACCAGTGGGGTGCCTCAGGCATCTGTGTTGGGTCCACTGTTGTTTGTCATGTACATCAATGATCTGGATGATGGGGTGGGAAAATTGGATAAGTAAGTATGCAGATGATACTAAGATAGGTGGTGTTGTGGATAATGAAGTAGATTTTCAAAGTCTACAGAGAGATTTGGGCCATTTGGAAAAGTGGGCTGAAAGATGGCAGATGGAGTTTAATGCTGATAAGTGTGAAGTGCTACATCTTGGCAGGACAAATCAAAATAGGACGTACATGGTAAATGGTAGGGAATTGAGGAATGCTGTGGAACAGAGGGATCTAGGAATAACTGTGCATAGTTCCCTGAAGGTGGAATCGCATGTAGATAGGGTGGTAAAGAAAGCCTTTGGTGTGCTGGCCTTTATAAATCAGAGCATTGAATATAGGAGTAGGGAAGTAATGTTAAAATTGTACAAGGCATTGGTAAGACCAATTCTGGAGTATGGTGTACAATTTTGGTCGCCTAGTTATAGGAAGGATATCAACAAAATAGAGAGAGTACAGAGGAGATTTACTAGAATGTTGCCAGGGTTCCAGCAACTAAGTTACAGAGAAAGGTTGAACAAACATAGAAACATAGAAACATAGAAATTAGGTGCAGGAGTAGGCCATTCAGCCCTTCGAGCCTGCACCGCCATTCAATATGATCATGGCTGATCATCCAACTCAGTATCCCGTACCTGCCTTCTCTCCATACCCTCTGATCCCCTTAGCCACAAGGGCCACATCCAACTCACTCTTAAATATAGCCAATGAACTGGCCTCAACTACCCTCTGTGGCAGAGAGTTCCAGAGACTCACCACTCTCTGTGTGAAGAAAGTCTTTCTCATCTCGGTCTTAAAGGATTTCCCCCTTATCCTTAAGCTGTGACCCCTTGTCCTGGACTTCCCCAACATCGGGAACAATCTTCCTGCATCTAGCCTGTCCAACCCCTTAAGAATTTTGTAAGTTTCTATAAGATCCCCTCTTAATCTCCTAAATTCCAGAGAGTATAAACCGAGTCTATCCAGTCTTTCTTCATAAGACAGTCCTGACATCCCAGGAATCAGTCTGGTGAACCTTCTCTGCACTCCCTCTATGGCAATAATGTCCTTAGGTCTTTAGGTCTTTAAGTTAGGTCTTTATTCTTTGGAGCGCAGAAGGTTAAGGGGGGACTTGATTGAGGTCTTTAAAATGATGAAAGGGATAGACAGAGTTGACGTGGATACGTTTTTCCCATTGAGGGTAGGGAAGATTCAAACAAGAGGGCATGACATGAGAATTAAGGGACAGAGGTTTCGGGGTAACGTGAGGGGGAACTTCTTTACTCAGAGGGTGGTGGCTGTGTGGAATGAGCTTCCAGCAGAAGTGGTGGAGGCAGGATCGATTTTAACATTTAAGAGTAAAGTGGATAGGTATATGGACGTGAAGGGAATGGAGGGGTATGGTCTGAGTGCAGGTAGATGGGACTAGGGGAAAACAAATGGTCGGCACGGACTGGAAGGGCCGAGAGGGCCTGTTTCCGTGCTGTAATTGTTATATGGTTATATGGTTAATTACGTATAATAAATCATGGATATATCTCCAACGATGGATAACTTTTTAATACTCCATTCACTTCCTTATTTTCGATTTTTTACCTCTATATTATTTTTCTCTATCCTTTCTTACTTATTAAAAAAATGTATAGAAATATAAAGTCTTAAATGTTAATATTAATAATATTATGAATGTATGTAAGAAGTATTTTCTATTAATATGTATTTGCAACTAATAAAAAATATTCATCAAAAGATTGGGTGAATCAAATTGGCAGGGGTGCTGAGGAAGAGGATTTCTTGGAATGTATGCGGGATAGTTTTCTAATCCAACATGCAGATGAACCAACGAGAGAGCAGGCAATTCTAGACTCGGTATTGAGTAATGAGGAAGGGTTAGTTAGCAGTCTTGTAGTGCATGGCCCCTTGGGCAAGAGTGACCATAACATAATTGAGTTCTTCATTAGGATGGAGAATGGCAATATTAATTCAGAAACAAGGGTTCTGATCTTAAAGAAAGGTAACGTTGAGGGTATGAGACGTGAATTGGCCAAGATAGACCGGCAAGTGATTCTTAAAGGGTGGATGGTGGATATGCAATGGGTGGCATTTAAAGACTGCATGGATGAACTACAACAATTGTTCATCCCAGTTTGGCAAAAGAATAAATTAGGGAAGGTAGTGCATCTGTGGATAACAAGGAAAATCAGGGATAGTATCAAAACAAAAAATGAAGCATACAAATGGAATGGAGGGGTATGGTCTGAGTGCAGGTAGATGGGACTAGGGGAAAACAAATGGTCAGCACGGACTGGAAGGGCCGAGAGGGCCTGTTTCCGTGCTGTAATTGTTATATGGTTTGTTGTTATATGGTTAAATTAGCCAGAAAAAGCAGCCTACCAGAGGACTGGGAGAAATTCAGTCCAGCAGAGGAGGACAAAGGGCTTAATTAGGAAAAGGAAAATAGATTATGAAAGAAAACTGGCAGGGAACATAAAAACTGACTGCAAACGTTTTTATAGATATGTGAAGAGAAAAAGGTTAGTTAAAACAAATGTAGGTCCCTTGCAGTCAGAAACTGGTGAATTGATCATGGGGAACAAGGACATGGCAGACCAATTGAATAACTACTTTGGTTCTGTGTTCACTAAGGAAGACATAAATAATCTGCCGGAAATAGCAGGGGACCGGGGGTCAAATGAGATGGAGGAACTGAGTGAAATCCAGGTTAGCCGGGAAGTGGTTTTAGGTAAATTGAATGGATTAAAGGCTGATAAATCCCCAGATAGGCGGCATCCCAGAGTACGTAAGGAAGTAGCCCCAGAAATAGTGGATGCATTAGTGATAACTTTTCAAAACTCTTTAGATTCTGGAGTAGTTCCTGAGGATTGGAGGGTAGCTAATGTAACCCCACTTTTTATAAAGTGAGGGAGAGAGAAAACGGGGAATTACAGAGCAGTTAGTCTAACATCGGTATTGGGGAAAATGCTAGAGTCAGTTATTAAAGATGGGATAGCAGCACATTTGGAAAGTGGTGAAATCATTGGATAAAGCCAGCATGGATTATGAAAGGTAAATAATGTCTGACAAATCTTATAGACTTTTTCGAGGATGTAACTAGTAGAGTGGATAAGGGAGAACTAGTGGATGTGTTATATCTGGACTTTCAGAAGGCTTTCGACAAGGTCCTACATAAGAGATTAGTATACAAACTCAAAGTACACAGTATTGGGGGTTCAGTATTGATGTGGATAGAGAACTGGCTGGCAGACAGGAAGCAAAGAGTAGGAGTAAACAGGTCCTTTTCAGAATGGCAGGCAGTGACTAGTGGGGTATCGCAAGGCTCAGTGCTGGGACCACAGCTATTTACAATATATATTAATGATCTGGATGAGGGAATTGAATGCAACATCTCTAGGTTTGCGGATGACATAAAGCTGGGGGGCAGTGTTAGCTGTAAGGAGGATGCTAGGAGGCTGCAAGGTGACTTGGATAGGTTGGGTGAGTGGGCAAATGCATGGCAGATGCAGTATAATGTGGATAAATGTGAGGTTGTCCACTTTGGTGGCAAAAACAGGAAAGTAGACTATTATCTGAATGGTGGCCGATTAGGAAAAGGGGAGATGCAACGAGACCTGGGTGTCATGGAACACCAGTCATTGAAAGTAGGCATGCAGTGAAGAAAGCGAATATGTGGGCATTCATAGCAAAAGGATTTGAGTAGAAGAGCAGGGAGTTCTCCTGCAGTTGTACAGGGTCTTGGTGAGGCCACACCTGGAGTATTGCGTACAGTTTTGGTCTCCTAATGTGAGGAAAGATATTCTTGCCATAGAGGGAGTACAGAGAAGGTTCACCAGACTGATTCCTGGGATGGCAGGTCTTGCATATGATGAGACTGGATAGACTTGTACTCGCTGGAATTTAGAAGATTGAGGGGGGATCTTATAGAGACTTACAAAATTCTTAAGGGGTTGGACAGGCTAGATGCAGGAAGATTGTTCCCGATGTTGAGGAAGTCCAAAACAAGGGGTCAGTTTAAGGATAAGAGGGAAGTCTTTTAGGACCGAGATGAGAAAATCATTTTTCACACAGAAAGTGGTGAATCTGTAGAATTCTCTGCCACAGAATGTAGTTGAGGCCAGTTCATTGGCTATATTTAAGAGGGAGTTAGATGTGGCCCTTGTGGCTAAAGCGATCACGGGGTATGGAGAGAAGGCAGGTACAGGATACTGAGTTGGATGATCAGCCATGATCATATTGAATGACGGTGCAGGCTCGAAGGGCCAAATGGCCTACTCCTGCACCTATTTTCTATGTGACCCCTGGTTCTGGACCACTGCATCTAGCCTGTCCAATCCCTTAAGAATTTTATGTTTACATGATCCCCTCTCATCCGTCTAAAAACAGTGAATACAAGCCCAGTCGACCCATTCTTTCATCATATGTCAGTCCCGCCATCTCAGGAATGAACCTATGCTGCACTCCCTCAACAGCAAGAATGTTCTTCTTCACAGGTCTCATTGCACCTCCCCTTTTCCTAATCTTCCTTCCTGATCTTACCTCCAAAGTGGAAAACCTCGCATCTGCCCACTCACCCAACCTATCCAAGTCACCCTGCAGCCTCATCGCAGCTCACACTGCCACCCAGCTTTGTGTCATCCGCAAACTTGGAAATGTCATTTCATTCCCTCATATATTTATATATTGTAAATAACTGGGGTCCCAGCACCGAGCCTTGCGGCACCCCACCATTCTGCCTACCATTCTGAAAAGGACCCTTTAATTCCTACTCTTTGCTTCCTGTCTGCCCACCAATTTTCTATCCATGTCAATACACTAACCCCAATACCGAGTGCTCTAATTTTGCACACTAATCTCTTGTGTGAGACCTTGTCAAAGGCTTTTTGAAATCCAATTACACCACATCTACTGGCTCTCCCTTATCCATTCTACTTGTTACATCCTCAAAAAATTCCAGATTAGTTAAGTGTGATTTCACCTTCATAAATCCATGCTGACTTTGACCGATCCCATCAGTGCTTTCCAAATGCACTGCTATAAAATCTTTAATAATTGACTCAAGCATCTTCCCCAGTACCGATGTAAGGCTATAATTCCCCGTTTTCTCTCTCCCTCCTTTCTTAAAAGGTGGGGTTGCAATGGCTGCCCTCAAGTCCACAGGAACTGATCCAGAGTTGAGAGAACATTGGAAAATGATCACCAATGCATCCATGATTTCTAGAGCCACCTCCTTGAGTTCTCTGGGATGCAGATCAGGTCCTGGGGATTTATCTGCCTTAAGTCCCAACAGTTTACCTAATACCATTTCTTGACTAATGTGGATTTCCTTCAGTTCCTCCCTCCCACTAGATCCTCGGTCCCCTAGTATTTCTGGGAGATTGTTTGCGTCTTCCTTAGTGAAGACAGAACCAAAGTACTCGTTTAACTGTTCTACCATTTCCTTGTGTCCCGATAGAAACTCACCTGTTTCTGATTGTAAGGGACCTACACTTGTCTTCACAGAGTCCCTGCTGTACAGCCCCAGTGACCTGGGTTCAATCCTGACTAAGGATGCTGTCCGTACGGACTTTGTACGTTCTCCCCATGAAAAACTTAATAGATATCCAAGCTTCTTTCCCCCCTTTTTTTGGGAGGCACAGCACAGAAACAGGCCATTCGACTCCCCGAGTCCACGCTGACCAGCGATCCCTGTACATTAACACTACCCCACACACACAAGGGACAATTTTACATTTATACCAAGCCAATTAACCTACAAACTTGTATGCCTTTGGAATGTGGGAGGAAAGCAGAGCACCTGGAGAAAACCCATGCAGGTCACGGGGTGAACGTACAAACTCTATACAGACAGCACCATAGTCAGGATCGAATCCGGGTCTCTGGCGCTGTGAGGCAGCAACTCTACCACTGCACCTCCGTTGCCTTTATGCAAGCATCATAGCAGCTTTTAATACTGCTTTTATAAGATCACTTACAAACTAAAACATTTACTGAAGGCATGATTACAGATCATAGACTGACAGACATAAGAAAATATCCACACTTCTGTTTTATTGGTACAGATGTCCACACAGAATGAGGAAGAAATGGAAGGTATAATTTACAGTGCATGTTGGTGCAGCACCGGCTCACTTGCCGGTCTGTGGTGGGATCCACTCATGAATCTTCTTCTGAGTCGTTGAGTAAGGTACGTACTGCCCCGACGTCCCACTCATATTAAACTGATGGGTTTTCCAGATAAACTTCCGTTCTGCTGGAGGGTGTGTCGTGGGTGGATGCTCGGTACTGTAGTGAATCCAACCATGCCTGGGATAGCCAAGGAACACACACACACACACAAAGAGAGACAATCAAATGGCAGCTCAAAGCTCATAAACAGAAGAGTGCTCCTTCTACTGCCCCAGCATCTCCACCCAGTTCACGCTCTGGTATTTCATTTAATTCACATGTTTAATCGATAATGTTTTATTATTAATGTTTAATGTTTTATGTGTCATTCCTAACTGTCACTGTATGTCATGTTGTCACTAGCGGGCAGAGCACCAATGCAAATTCCTTGTATGCGAATACCTGGCCAATAAACGTATTAATTAACTCATTAATTCAGTGTATTGGTACAGCGAAAAGCTTATGTCGCGTGCTAACCAGCCAGCAGAAAGACAATACATGATTACAATTGAGCTATTCAGTGTACAAATACGTGATAAGGGAATAACGTTTAGTGCAAGGTAAAACCAGTAAAGTCCGATCAAAGATAGTCCAAGGGTCCCCGCTGAGGTAGATAGTAGCTCAGGACTGCTCTTTATTTGTTGGTAGGATGGTTCAGTTGCCTGATTGCCAGAGCCAGATTCAAACAATCGATGGCACTGTTCTACAAGAGTGCTTACCCACTGGCTGGGATGGAAGTCACTGGCTGACAGGCGAGGAAACCTGGACTATATCCCACACATCAACCTACCTGAAATGGCAGGAAAGATGATCCAACCTAATCACATGCTGAAGAGATCCCACGCCCTTTTATTACTCCCCTTTCACATGTATCTGTACACCGCGAATGGCTCGTTGTAATCATGTCTTATCTTTCCGCTGGGTACACAAAAAGCTGGAGAAACTCAGCGGGTGCAGCAGCATCTAAGGAGCGAAGGAGATAGGCGACGTTTCGGGTCGAGACCCTTCTTCAGACTGGTCAGGGATCAGGGAAACGAGAGATATAGACGGTGTGTGGAGAGATAAGGAACAATGAATGAAAGATATGCAAAAAAGTATCGATGATAAAGGGAACAAGCCATTGTAAGCTGTTTGTGGTGTGAAAATGAGAAGCTGGTGCGACTGGGGTGGGGGAGGGAGATAGAGATAGAGGGAATGCCAGGGCCCGAGGGCTGAGGGAGAGGTGGGAAGGGGAGGAGACAGCAAGGGTTAACAGAATTGAGAAAATTCAATATTCAAGCCCAAAGGATGCAGACTCCCCAAGCGGAATATGAGGTGCTGTTCCTCCAGCTTGCGGTGTTGCTCACTCTGGCCGTGGAGGAGGCCCAGGACCGAGAGGTCGGATGTGGAATGGGAGGGGGAGTTGAAGTGCTGAGCCACCGGGAGGTCGGGTTGGTTATTGCGGACCGAGCGGAGGTGTTCGGCGAAGCGATCGCCAAGCCTCCGCTTGGTCTCACCGATATAGATCATCTGGCATCTGGAGCAGCGGATGCAGTAGATGAGGTTGGAGGAGGTGCAGGTGAACCTCTGTCGGACCTGGAAGGACTGCTTGGGTCCCTGAAAGGAGTGGAGGGGGGAGGTGAAGGGACAAGTGTTGCATTTCTTGCGGTTGCAAGGGAAAGTGCCCGGGGAAGGGGTAGAGTGGGAGGGGAGGGAAGAATTGACAAGGGAGTTGCGGAGGGAGCGGTCTTTGCGGAAGGCAGACAGGGGGGGAGATGGGAAGATGTGGCGGGTGGAGGGGTCACGTTGGAGGTGGCGAAACTGGCGGAGGACTATATGTTGTATTTGCCGGCTGGTGGTGTGAAAGGTGAGGACCAGGGGGACTCTGCCCTGTTTGCGAGTGGGGGAATGGGGAGCGAGGGCCGTGTTGCGGGGTATGGAGGAGACCCTGTTGCGGGGTATGGAGGAGACCATTTGTGATGACCTGGTGTGGAACACCTCATCCTGGGAGCAGATGCGGCGTAGACGGAGGAATTGGGAATAGGGGATGGAGTCCTTACAGGAAGCAGGGTGGGAGGAAGAGTAGTCCAGGTAGCTGTGGAAGTCAGTGGGTTTGTAGTGGATGTCGGTCAGGAGCGTATCACCTGCAATAGAGATGGTGAGGTCAAGGAATGGTAGGGAAGTGTCGGAAATGGTCCAAGTGTATTTGAGTGCCGGATGGAAGTTGGTGGTGAAATGAATGAAGTCAGTCAGTTGTGTGTGGGTGCAGGAGGTGACACCAAAGCAGTCGTCGATGTAACAGAGGTAGAGGTCAGGGATGGGGCCCTGGTACGCCGAGAACAAGGATTGTTCGACGTACCCAACAAAGAGGCAAGCGTAGCTGGGGCCCATGCGTGTGCCCATAGCTACGCCTTGTGTTTGGAGGAAATGAGGAATCAAAAGAGAAGTTATTGAGGGTGAGGACCAACTCTGCTAGGCGGAGGAGGGTGTCAGTGGACGGGTATGGGTTGCTCCTCTGGTCGAGGAAGAACCGGAGGGCTTTGAGACCGTCCTGGTGGGGGATGGAGGTGTAGAGTGACTGGACGTCCATGGTAAAGATGAGAGGATGGGGGCCTGGAGAATGGAATGCACTGAGCCGACGGAGAGTGTCTGAGGTGTCTTGAACATAGGTGGGGAGGGATTTAACAAAGGGGGATAGGATGGCGTCAAGGTATGTGGAAATGTGTTCGGTGGGGCACGAACAGGCAGAGACAATGGGTCTGCCAGGGCAGTCGGGTTTGTGGATTTTGGGGAGAAGGTAAAATCGGGCCGTGCGGGGCTGGGAAACGATGAGGTCGGAGGCTCGGGGGGGTAGGGAGCTGGAGCTGATGAAGTCGGTTATGGTGCTCGAGATGGTGGCCTGGTGTTCGTCAGTGGGGTCATGGTCCAGGGGTAAGTAGGAGGAGGTGTCCAAGAGTTGGCGCGCGGCCTCCGCTTTGTAGAGATCGACGCGCCAGACTACCACGGCACCTCCCTTGTCGGCGGGTTTGATAAACCCAGTCTGGGTTGTTACGGAGTGAGTCGATGGCAGTACATTCAGGGCTGGAGAGATTGGAGTGAGACAGGGGGGTGGAGAAGTCGAGGCGGTTGATGTCCCGACGGCAGTTCTGGATAAATAGTTCTACAGCCGGAAGGCTACGAGGGGGGGTCCAAGTGGAGGCGGTACGTGGGAGACAGGAAAAGGGATCATCAGTGGGGGGCGAGGGCTTCTTCCCGTGGAAGAACGCTGTGAGGCGGAGGCGACGGTAGAAGAGCTCCAAGTCGTGGTGGGCGCGGAACTCATTGAGGTGGGGACGGAGGGGGACAAAGGTGAGACTTCTGCTGTGGACAGACCGTTCGATGTTGGAGAGGGGGAGGTCCGGGACACGCGGCAAGGATGGGGGTTGTGGCCGGAGGAAGGCAGGTGAGTGGACTGAGGACGAAGCGTTGTGTGGTGGGGGGGTGGAGGGGATCTTTCCGCTGAATGGATAGCACGCAACTAAAGCTTTTCACTGTACCTTGGTAAATGTGACAATAAGCCAAAGTGGTTTACAGGTTATGGACCCGATGTGTTGTGGGCCCCACCTTTTACAGAGTGACCACGACGAGAGGAAATCATCTAGTAACGCACAACACTGTGAACCAAGCACCTGCACTATTGCAGATAAAGGCCCCGAATATAACTGAAATATACCATTCTGGAGGGATCATGCTCCCGTCTATTTCCCAGTAAGTGTTCTTCCCATTCATCACTCCGGTGTATTCAACCCATCTATGTCGACCTAGAAATTGAAATTGCAAATGATCAACAAAATACATTCTTCGGACTAGTTAATGATGACAAACAATACCTTGTGCTGCTGGTTAACTTGAACGTGCAATCTTCCTTCTTACACTGCAGTTTAATCAGTAGTTTGTGAGATCAGAGACCTCATTACCAACGGGTCTGAGGTCTGGATACAGTGGATGTGGACAGGATGTTTCCACTAATGGGGGAATCTCGGACCAGAGGCCACAGCCTCAGAATAAAAGGACGTACCTTTAGAAAGGAGATAGGAATTTCTTTAGTCGGAGGGTGGTGAATTTGTGGAATTCTTTGCCACAGATGGTGGTGGAGGCCAAGTCAATGGATATTTTTAAGGCGCAGATTGACAGATTCTTGATTAGTACGGGTGTCAGGGGTGGTGGGGAGAAGGCAGGAGAATGGGGTTTAGAGGGAGATAGATCAGCCATGTTTGAATGGTGGAGTAGACGATGGGCCGAATGATGGGCCGTACTGATTGGGGATGATCAGCCATGATCACATTGAATGGCGGTGCTGACTCGAAGGGCCGAATGGCCTACCCCTGCACCTATTGTCTATTGACCCAATTCTGCCCCTAGAACATATGGTTCTACCACACTAGAGTCCTCAACTCTTAGGAATCCATCACATTATGGAATATGGAGTTTAGACAGGCAGCAAACAGCTAAGATAAGATAAGGAAGTTGAAGAAGCATTGAAAGGTTAATTGGCACAACTTTGGTCCTCATGTTGATAAGCAGCAATAAAAGTTTCCAAAGGTGATGGAAAGACTGGAGGAAAGACTAGAGGAAGACTGGAGGAATTAAAGGTGCACTTTAACCACATGTGATTTTTCTCTATTACAAATCTCAAATTGTGGAGTACAGAGGCAAATAAATAAATGATGAGTCTTTGTCCCAAACATTGTGGAGGGCACTGTATGTAGATCGATTCTACATTTTGCTTGATCTCCGTCCCCTTTGTTCTCTCATTTTCACACCTTACCCTTCCATATCCCGACTCTCAGTCTGAAAATGGGTCTCGACCCGAAACGTCACCCATTCCGTCTCTCCAGAACTGCTCCCAGTTCATCCAGCATTTTGTATCTTTCCTCAGTGTAAACCAGCACCAGGAGTTCCTTCCTACACAGCAGCAGTTACACTGTGTTAAACGTGCAGGTTGCACCAAAGATCCTATAGCGGAGCAAGATAGGCCACTCCTTCTAAATGCAATGGGCTGACGTGTAGTACGTAACGGAGCGGAACGTGAGCCTTTTTTTCATCCATTTCAGTAACCCGACCCGACTCACAGTAATCAACGTTACGGGGGAACAGTTTGTGTTAATAAACTATAATTCTGAAAATGAGGAGAAGTTTTTACCAAAGAACTTTTAATTTTACGAGGATGTTTCCGTAACCGGCTTCCGTCTCCGCACTAGTATCTGTGCTCCGCTATGGGATCTTTGGTGCGGAGACGGAAGCCGGTTACGGAAATGGGGCCGAAAATTACCCATGAATCTGCCCATGACCGTACTACGTCTTTTTCGTCGAGTGATCTATCTTGAATGCTATAGGATCTTTGAGTTGCACTCTGTTGTTTCTCGTTTATACTGATGGCAGATGGATCATCCAAAAGCAGTACAATTATCAGTGCCGTGCTCTCACAATATACCATCGGAGTGTCAGCAGAAGTAGAAATTAGTACAGACCAGTCCCACAGAGAGCACTACCACTGAGTAATGATCATCACCAATGGGCTATGTATCACAATAACCATAAAGATTGATAGCAGCACTTACCAAAGAAGTATCGTTTGTCTTCATAGTATTTGTTTCCATACTTATCTTCCCCGACAAATTTCCCAGTTTTTAGATCACTTGTTCTACAATATATAATACCAATTGATGGCAAAGGGAAAAGCAATTAAATTTAACATGAACTAATCTTTCCAATTAAAAACAAAATCACACATATATTTAAACCAATGATTTGCATAACTTATCGTAGTTTAGTTTTGAGATACAACATGGAAACAGGCCCTTTCTGCCCACCGAGTCTGCGCCGACCAGCGATCCCCGCACACTAACGCTATTCTATGCACTAAGGACAATTTACAATTTTGCGAAGCCATTTACCCTATTAACCTGTGCGTCTTTGGAGTGTGGGAGGAGACCAGAGCTCCCGGAGAAAACCCACACAGGTCACGGGGAGAACGTACAAACTCTGTCCAAGCAAGCACCCGTAGTCAGGATCGAACCGGGTCTCTGCCGTTGTATGGCAGGAGCTCTACCGCTGCGCCACCATTATCTTGCCAAAATACTTTGAAATTAATCATGCCATAAATCACTAAACCCAGAAAAGATGGCAACTTTGCAGTACAAATCTTGATAGCACCCCTAAAAGTAGTCAAATAACACATTTTGGCTGATAGAGAGCTCTGAGATGAAGGCCATTGATGGTGTATTTGTCCTGTTTGTGTCAGCGCCTTTTCTTGAGAATTCACAAACCCAATGCCGCTGCGGCAGATCTACACAAAGAAGTCACACTCGGGGCTGCTCAGCCTTAACTGTAAGTTGCAGCTCTTATTCCAACGTTGCTGGCGGGATCAAGGTGGGGTTTCCAATCCACCGCACAGTTAGAAAGCCAATTCCTACTTTATTTCCTCATGGCTTTCAGAATATTTCATCCAGGTGTTTGATTTTGAGTACAGTTTGTACATGGGGAAATAAAACCAAAGTCCCTTCATCTCCCTCCAGAGTCTTCCCACTAAACAACACCCCTCCCCTCCATCTTTCCACCCCTCCCCCCTTCCTCAAGCAAAGTGTGGGAAGAACTCAGCAGTTCAGGTGGAAGGAAATGGGCAGTCAATGTTTCAGGTCGGGACCCTTGTCTGAAGAAGGTCCCTCCACAGATGCTGCCTGACCCTGTGAGATCCTCCAACACTTTGCGTTTCGCTGAAGATTCCAGCACCAGCAAATCCTTCTACTCCTTACATTCCCCTACACCTTTTCCTGACTCCCTTGCGCACTCCAGCCTATCCTCCTCTGTTTCCGTTCCCTCTCACTTGTCCTCCCTCTTTCCTTCTCACCCTCCTCTCCTTCCCCTCCCATCCTCGCCACCTTCTGAATGTTTGTAGTACTCTGCATATCGCCAACTTGGACAACATAACATTTTATCAAGCCAATTAACCTACAAACCTGTACGTCTTTAGAGTGTGGGATGAAACCGAAGTTCTTGGAGGAGCATGGGAGTGGAGAGGTGTAGAAAGAGAATCGAGCTGATGGCAGTTAATCAGTGGAAGCTGGAGAGGAGCTTAGTAAATGATAATACCTTTAATCTGTTTTTTACCATAAAAGAGTTGAAGGATGCAATTATGTCCAGGGCAAATACCTCCCCGGGGAGAGATAGGTTGTCGTATGAGTTACTTAAACATCTGGATGATATTGTACTTGATGAAATCTTAGCTTTGTTTAATACTGTGTGGGCAGAGGGTTATTTGCCAAAGGAATTGAAACATGCAGTCGTGGTCCCTATTTTAAAACCGGGCAAAGAGGCATCTGACCCTAGTTCATATCGCCCTATAGCGCTCACAGCAGTGCTCTGTAAAATTATGGAGAGAATGGTAACCAACAGACTAGTTTATTTTTTAGAAAGCAGAGGACTATTTGATGATGAACAGAATGGTTTTAGGAATGGAAGGTCTACAATGGAGTCTGTATCAGTTTTGGATCAGGATATTAAAAGGGCATTTAGAAGCAAGGGAATAGTAGTGAGTGTATTCCTTGATATTGAGAAGGCATATGATTCTTTGTGGAAGGATTATGATTACAATTTTTGACTTGGGAGTCAGAGGACGAATGTTCAACTGGATTAAGGATTTTTTATTGAATAGAACAATACAAGTAATGGTTGGTAGTGTCAGATTAGAGACTGTAGAGATAGAGAATGGAACCCCGCAGGGAAGTGTTATCAGTCCAGTTTTATTTAATATCATGATAAACGACATATTTTGTAAATTAGAGAGAGGATTTGGTCTGTCTTTGTTGGAGATGACGGAGCCATCTGGAAAAGAGGTCGTAATGTAGAGTTTGTTTTAAAACAGATTCAAAGAGTGTTAGTGTCTGTAGAGGATTGGGGGAACACATGGGGCTTTAAAATCTCTGCCTCTAAGACTAAATATATGGTATTTGGTTTAAAAAAAAAGTTACCTAAGATAGGGCTGTATATGTATGGGTCTCTATTGGAGAAGGTAAAGGTTTTTAAGTTTTGGGTGTTTGGTTTGAAGAGCGTATGACTCGGGCTGTGCATGTAGGTAAAATTGTGTTGAAATGTAAAAAAGTTCTGAATGTTATGAGAAGTCTGGTTGGGTGTGAGTGGGGGGCTGACAGGGAGACAATGCTGCTAATTTATCAGGCTATGATCAGATCTTCTCTTGACTACGGGTGTTTTGTGTATGGGTCTGTGTCTAAAACTGTTCTGGCTAGGCTAGATGTGTTGCAGGCAAAGGCTTTGAGGCTTTGCTGTGGAGCCTTCAGAACATCCCCAGTCCCTGCCCTGATTGTTGAAATGGGAGAAATGCCCTTATGGTTAAGGCACATTAAGCTAGGGTTACATTACTGGGCTAAACTTTGTGGATGTAATGATACCTTCCCAGCAAGGTGTGTGTTGCAAGAGGTTGATGATGGTAACAAATATAAATCAGTGGGCTAGGAAGCTGGGTTTGGAACAAGGGGGTATTATAGAGCATACAATATGGTTACCTGTGCCCTATTGGGTTCTTCCTGGACATAACTGTTTATTGAGCTTGCTTTTCTTCAGGAAAAAGATAACTCCAAGAATAGTGGAATATCTTAATTCAATCAGTGAGAGCACTTTGATTGTTTTTACAGATGGATCTAAAGATCCAGTTAGTGGGAGAGCTGGGTTTGGAGTATATGTGGAGCAGCTTGGGTTGAAGATTGGCCGACGCATTTCTGATGGAAGCTCTGTTTTCACGACTGAATTAATGGCAATTCAATGGGCTCTATGGTGGATTGAGGAAGCCAGTTTTAGAGAAGTCATGGGGGTACACAAAAAGCTGGAGAAACTCAGCGGGTGCAGCAGCATCTAAGGAACGAAGGAGATAGGCGACGTTTCGGGTCGAGACCCTTCTTCAGACTGGTCAGGGATCAGGGAAACGAGAGATATAGACGGTGATGTGGAGAGATAAGGAACAATGAGTGAAAGATATGCAAAAAAGTATCGGTGATAAAGGGAACAAGCCATTGTAAGCTGTTTGTGGTGTGAAAATGAGAAGCTGGTGCGACTGGGGTGGGGGAGGGAGATAGAGATAGAGGGAATGCCAGGGGCCCGAGGGCTGAGGGAGAGGTGGGAAGGGGAGGAGACAGCAAGGGTTAACAGAATTGAGAAAATTCAATATTCAAGCCCAAAGGATGCAGACTCCCCAAGCGGAATATGAGGTGCTGTTCCTCCAGCTCGCGGTGTTGCTCACTCTGGCCGTGGAGGAGGCCCAGGACCGAGAGGTCGGATGTGGAATGGGAGGGGGAGTTGAAGTGCTGAGCCACCGGGAGGTCGGTTTGGTTATTGCGGACCGAGCGGAGGTGTTCGGCGAAGCGATCGCCAATCCTCCGCTTGGTCTCACCGATATAGATCATCTGGCATCTGGAGCAGCGGATGCAGTAGACGAGGTTGGAGGAGGTGCAGGTGAACCTCTGTCGGACCTGGAAGGACTGCTTGGGTCCCTGAAAGGAGTGGAGGGGGGAGGTGAAGGGACAAGTGTTGCATTTAGAGAAGTCATTATCTGTTCTGATTCTGCAGCTGCTCTTGAAACTTTAAGAGTAGGGAAATCTAACGCTCGTCCTGACATTCTAAATGAAATCTTGAGTGTGTTTTCTAGAATTGGGTTTGCGTGTAACATCACTTTTTGCTGGGTTCCTGGGCATGCTGGGGTGAGGGGGAATGAGCAGGTGGACCTCATAGCAAAGGAGAGTTTAAGAAGAGAAATAGATATCCATGTATCTACGTGGAACTGAGAGAAATAATTAAGAGGGCTTAAAAAAAGAATGGCAGAGATTATGGGAAAAGGAAGTCAGGGGTAGACACTACTTTTCTGTACAAGTTAGAAAAATATGTTTCTGTACATCTCTGTCCCGTAGGGACTCAGTTAGACTGTGTAGATTGAGGTTGGGACATTGTGGGTTAAATTACTGTTTGGGCATTGTAGGGAAACATGTTTCTGGCTTGTGTGAATGTGGGAGTAAGGAGACAGTTAAGCATGTTTTCCTGGAATGTAAAAAGTATAGGGTAGAAAGAAAGGCATTGTTTGCTAGACTGACAGGACTTGGAGTTGAGGCTTTTTCTGTTTTATCTTTGTTTGGACACAGTGAGAAACATCAGCTGATATCCAGGGCTGTTCTTCAATTCCTGCATGTTACAGGACTGTATGTAAGAATTTAGTTGAAACTTTGACCTGTGGAGGGCAGTAAGACGCTTAGCAGCGTCTACACTGCGGGGATCCTATAAGATCTTGGAGAAAACCCACGGCGATCCCGGGGAGAAGGGTACAATCTCTGTACAGACAGCACCCGTAGCCGGGATCGAACCCGGTCTCTGGCGCTGTATTTTGCTGCAAGGAGCAACTCTCCGCTGCCATCCCCCTTCGCTCCTTTTCCCCACCACTCTCCTCCCCACCCCCTCCACCTTCCCTGACCTCCCCTACGTTGCCCTAACCTGCCCGCTCTCCTTCCCCTTCCCCACTACCCTCCCGACTGTACTCCCGCCCACCTCTCCGACCTTGCTCCCCCCTCCACCTGTCGTCCTTTCCCGGGCCTTCCCCTCCGTCCCTCCCCCCCCTCAGGGTGACCGACCCCTGCGTCGCCGCGTCCTTCCCTCCCCCCACCGACACAACAACGTCCATCTCCCGCCCGCTTGCAACTGCCTCCACATTCGCCCCTTTCTCCCACCTCAGGACTTGGAAGAAGGCGCCGCGGACGCCGCCGTGACTCCAGAATTGAGCCCAGGCCCGTCTGAAGACAGGGATGATGTCGGCCATCTTCCCCTCCCCGGCCCGGCCCGGCGCCCCCCCCCCACTGCGCAGACTCACCGCCGGCTGCCGGCACCAAGTCCTTTGCGCAGACTCGCCGCCGGCAACAACCTTCACTGAGCAGACTCACTGCCGGCTGCGACCCCCCCCCCCCACTGCGCAGACTCACCGCCGGCTGCGACCCCCCCCCACTGCGCAGACTCACCGCCGGCTGCCTGCTCCGACCCCGTTGCGCAGACTCGCCGCTGCACTGCGCCCACTAGCGGCGGGCTGGCGTTTCCCCGCAGGGTTTGAGCCGACAGGGTCGCTCGCTGCGCCACCGCGTGGTGCAGGAAGCAACTGCAGATGCTGGTTTACGCCGAAGAAAGACACCGAATGCCGGAGTAACTCAGCGGGACGGGCAGCGTCTCTGGAGAGGAGGGATGGGTGGTGTTTCGGGTCGAGACTCTTCTTCAGACCCTGTCCTATTTCTCTGATCAGTTTCACTGTCCTGATTAATTTCACTGTTTGTATGCCTTGTTGCCACCTTCCCCTCAGCCACCAAAGAACCATTCTACATTGAAGAAGTTTTGTGTACCAACCATTCTACATTTCCTGTTTAAGATATAGCTGCAGATGCTGGAAAAATCGAAGGTAGGCAAAAATGCTGGAGAAACTCAGCGGTTGAGGCAGCATCTATGGAGAGGAATAGACGAAGTTTTGGGTCGAGACCCTTCTTCAGACCCGAAACGGCTACATTCTACATGTCCTTATCATCGTCTGCTTTGATCTGTCTATTTCACAACTTACCCGTCCATATCTCTGCCTCTGGTAGACAAGTCTCCCTCAATCTGAAGAAGGGCCCTGACCCGAAACGTCGCCTTTTCTCTAGAGATGCTGCCTGAGTTACTCCAGCAATCTTCAACTCCCATCGACTTGCAATTGGTTGCACAATCCTTCCTCCCACCTCAGAAGTCCGGGTTACTCCAGAACTTTGTGTCTTCTTTTGTTAACCAGCATCGGTAGTTCAGAGGGCGAGATCTGTAATTTAGACTTGACTTTAGCCCACCAAGTTTGCGCCGACCAGTGATTACCCCGTACATTAGCACGATCCTAGAAACATAGAAAAATAGGTGCAGGAGTAGGCCATACGGCCTTAAGAGCCAGCACCGCCATTCAATACGATCATGGCTGATCATCTAAAATCAGTAACCCGTTCCTACTTTTTCCCCATATCCCTTTGATTCCTTTAGCCGTAAGAGCTAAATCTAACTCTCACTTGAAAACATCCAGTGAATACTACACAGCGACATCACCTACACACTTTAGGGATCATTTTCAAATTTTTCTAAAGCCAAATTAACCTACAAAACATTTGTGTTAAAGAAGGAACTGCAGATGCTGGAAAATCAAGGGTACACAAAAGGCTGGAGAAACTCAGCGGGTGCAGCAGCATCTTTGGAGCGAAGGGGATAGGTAACGTTTCGGGCTGAAACCCTTCTTCAGACCTACAAAACATCTTTGGAGTGTGGGAGGATACTGGAGCACCTGGAGAAAACCCACGCAGGTCACAGGGAGAACGGACAAACTTCATACAGACAGCACCCGTAGTCAGGATCGAACCCAGATCTCTGGCACTGTAAGGTAGCAACTCCACCGCTGTGCCTCCGTGACGCCTTTCCTCGGTTTCTTGCGTTTACATCAGAAAAGGTTAAATGCATCGTATCCACATCTATTCTACAAAAGGAAGGCATCCTGAGAAAGCATCCTGAGGCAACCGTGGCTAATTAATTTGGGGATGGTATAAAATGGAAAGTTAGAGCATACAATGAACTAGAAAGTTTTTAAAGACCAACAAAGCTTGAACAAGAGTTATAAAGGGAAGATAGAATACAAGAGCAAATTGGCAAAATAATATGAAAGCATTCAGTAAGAGCTTCTCCAGATAAATAAAGGAAAGTAGCCCAAAAACAAAAATCGGACACAAAAAAAATGGGAGCAAGGGAAGGCCACCAAGCCCTTCAAAGCTTGGAGCACCGTCCGATATTATCACAGAAAGAGTCAAGACAAGAGTATTTTAATTGTCATATGTACTGACACAGAACAATGACATAGTTACTTGCAGCAGCATAACTGGCCTGTAAACACAACATACATAGAAAATATATAACAATCCAAAAATCAATAAATGAATAACCCCAATACTAGTGCAAAAAAACCAAAGTCCTTTGTGCAACCAAAGATATTCCATCGAAGATAGACACAAAACGCTGGAGTAACTCAGAGGGACAGACAGCAAGAATAAGGTGTAAGCCATTTAGAACGGAGACGAGAAAACACTTTTTCTCACAGAGAGTGGTGAGTCTGTGGAATTCCCTGCCTCAGAAGGCGGTGGAGGCCGGTTCTCTGGATGCTTTCAAGAGAGAGCTAGGTAGGGCTCTTACAAATAGCGGTCAGGGGATATAGGGAGAAGGCAGGAACGGGGTACTGATTTGGGATAATCTGCCATGATCACATTGAATGGCGGTGCTGGCTCGAAGGGCCAAATGGCCTGCTCCTGCACCTATTGTCTATTGTCATTTCTGGAGAGAAGGAATAAGTGACATTTCGGGTCGAGACCCTTCTTCAGTCTGGAGCTCGACCCGAAACGTCACCCATTCCTTCTCTCTAGAGATGCTGCCTGTCCCGTTGAGTTACTTCAGCATTTTGTGCCTATATTTGGTTTAAACCAGCATCTGCAGTTCCTTCCTACATAAAAGACATCCCATTATTCATCTGATGCAAACAGCTGTCAAACCCTCTTCTGAGCCAGTTCCTCATAATCTTCAATTCCTCAATCTTTCAGTTATTTATCTATCTCCACTTTAAAAATATCTGAATGGCCTGGCCTGGCCTCCACCATCCTCAGGGGGCAGCGACTTCCACAGGTTCACTCATTTCTGAGAGGTAAAACATCCTATGTAGTACAGTTTTTAAATGACCTGCCACTCATTCTGAGATTGTGATTGGCGGCAGGAAGGGAAGCACCACACACACCCCAGTCTACATTGATGCACCGAAGTAGAGATGGTCAAACGTTCATAAGTTATACGAGCAGAATTGGCACATTCAGCCCATCAAGTCTACCCCGCCATTCAATCATGGCTGATCTATCTTCCCCAGAAAGCTTTAAGTTCAGAGGATTAAATATCACCAGCAATTTGTCCTGGGCTATCAAATCTATAGCCAAGAAAGCACATGCATGCCTCTACGCCCTTAGATGGATTAGAAGGAGTTCGGCATGTCCCCAACAACCCTCACCATCTTCAGCAGATGCTCCATAGAAAACATCTTATCGGGATGCACCATCCAAGACTGCAAGAAATTGCAGAGTTGTGGACGTGGCCCAGACCATCACACAAACCACCCTCCCTTCCATTGACTCCATCCTTGGGAAAAGACTCCGTGTATTCACCTTCGGGTCCTCTACATATTGTCTGAGGAAACTTTACTGAACACTCGTGATCTCTATAAAGTCAGCTCTCAGCCTCCTGCAATCCAAGGAATAAAGTCCTGGCCTTCCCAACCTCTCGCTATAGCTCAGCCCTCAGGCAACATCCTCATAATACTTCTCTGCACACTTTCAATTAATGACATCCTTCCTATAACAGGGAGACCAAAACTGAACACAATACCCCAAATGTGGTCTTGAACAGAAACCAAATCTATTCCCCTCTGCGAACACTCCCCATCTGGCAGAACTTGCCCTCACCCTCAACAATTTCTCTTTTGTAGAACATAGAAAGGTACAGGACAGGAACGAGACCTTCAGTCCATTATGTTTGCACTGACCATGATGCCAAGTTGAACTGATCTCATCTGCCTGCACATGATCCATGCCCCTGTATTATTTGCACTTCCCTGTGCCTATCTTAAAAGCCTCTGAAATGCCGCTATCATATCTGCCTCCACCACCAGTGGAAGTGGAGAGGATGTTTCCACTAGTGGGAGAGTCTAGGACCAGAGGTCACAGCCTCAGAATTAATGGACGTTCTTTTGGGAAGGAGACGAGGGGAAATTTATTTAGATAGAGGGTGGTGAATCTGTGGAATTCTTTGCCACAGTAGGCTGTAAGGGGCAAAGTCAATGGATATATTTAAGGCAGAGATAGATAGATTCTTGACTAGCTCGGGTGTCAGAGATTATGGGGAGAAGGCAGAATGGGATTAGGAAGGAGAGATAGATCAGCCATGTTCGAATGGCAGAGTGGACTTGATAGGAGCAGAATGAGGCCATTCAGCCCATCACTGATGATCTTATGGCCACCCCTGGCAATGCGTGGCATGCCACCACTCACTGTAAATAAATTGCTTTTCACATCTCCATTAAACTTTCCCCCTCTCAATGCTCTCTAGTGTTGTACATTTCCACCCTGGGGAAAGGTTTGAGTGTCTACCCTACCCTAGGCCATAGAAAACATTTTATCGAGATGCATCACAGCTTGGTTTTGGAACAGCTCTGTTCCAAAACCAAACTGAACCATCCACCACAACCAGAGAGCGGTCCTGAACTACTATCTACCTCATTGGAGACCCTTGGACTATCTTTGATCGGACCCCGCCCACACACCCCTTCCCCACAAACCCCCCGGCCACACACCCTTCCCCCCCACAAGCCCCCCTACCCACACACCCCCCACACCCCGCGGCCCTCAACCCCCCTCCCCCCACAAACCCCCTCCCCCCACAACCCCCCCCTCCCCCACACCTCCCCCCACCACCCCCTCACACACCCCACTTTCCAGAAGGCTTTCGACAAGGTCCCACATAAGAGATTAGTATACAAACTTAAAGCATACGGTATTAGGGGTTCAGTATTGATGTGGATAGAGAACTGGCTGGCAAACAGGAAGCAAAGAGTAGGAGTAAACGGGTCCTTTTCACAATGGCAGGCAGTAACTAGTGGGGTACCGCAGGGCTCAGTGCTGGGACCCCAGCTATTTACAATATATATTAATGATCTGGATGAGGGAATTGAAGGCAATATCTCCAAGTTTGCGGATGAACTAAGCTGGGGGGCAGTGTTCGCTGTGAGGAGGATGCTAGGAGACTGCAAGGTGACTTGGATAGGCTGGGGGAGTGGGCAAATGTTTGGCAGATGCAGTATAATGTGGATAAATGTGAGGTTATCCACTTTGGTGGCAAAAACAGGAAAGCAGACTATTATTTAAATGGTGGCCGATTAGGAAAAGGGGAGATGCAGCGAGACCTGGGTGTCATGGTACACCAGTCATTGAAAGTAGGCATGCAGGTGCAGCAGGCAGTGAAAAAAGCGAATGGTATGTTAGCTTTCATAGCAAAAGGATTTGAGTACAGGAGCAGGGAGGTTCTACTTCAGTTGTACAGGGTCTTGGTGAGACCACACCTGGAGTATTGCGTGCAGTTTTGGTCTCCAAATCTGAGGAAGGACATTATTGCCATAGAGGGAGTGCAGAGAAGGTTCACCAGACTGATTCCTGGGATGTCAGGACTGTCTTATGAAGAAAGACTGGATAGACTCAGTTTATACTCTCTGGAATTTAGGAGATTAAGAGGGGATCTTATAGAAACTTACAAAATTCTTAAGGGGTTGGACAGGCTAGATGCAGGAAGATTGTTCCCGATGTTGGGGAAGTCCAGGACAAGGGGTCGGTCACAGCTTAAGGATAAGGGGGAAATCCTTTAAGACCGAGATGAGAAATACTTTTTTCACACAGAGAGTGGTGAGTCTCTGGAACTCTCTGCCACAGAGGGTAGTTGAGGCCAGTTCATTGGCTATATTTAAGAGTGAGTTGGATGTGGCCCTTGTGGCTAAGGGGATCAGAGGGTATGGAGAGAAGGCAGGTACGGGATACTGAGTTGGATGATCAGCCATGATCATATTGAATGGCGGTGCAGGCTCGAAGGGCTGAATGGCCTACTCCTGCACCTAATTTCTATGTTTCTATGTTTCCTCCCTCCTCTCCTCCCGCACATGAAGAGGAGGGAGAGGGAGTGCCTGGGGATGAGGGGATATGGGCTAGTTCGTGGAATATTGCGTTGGGGAACGGGTTGCGTGGGGGAAATGCGTGTGTGGTGGAATATTGTGTTGGGGAATGTGTTACACAAGGCCTCCCTGGCCCACCGGGTCCCACTTTGACTAGTCAACCATAAAAATTGAAAATTTGAAAATGCACTGGGAAGCAATTGATATTTAATTTAGCTCCATTGATTATGACAAAGTATATTACCTGTACTCTGCCTTTTTTCATCATAGCCACTCTGCTTCACTGAAAATAATGGTGTTATTGACCCTACCGCCAGATCTCATCTGTAGGAAGGAACTGCGGATGCCGGTTTACACTGAAGATAGACACAACATGCTGGATTAGCTCAGCGGGACAGGCAGCATCTCTGGAGAGAAGTAATGGGTGGCGATTGGGGATATGATCCTTCTTCAGACTGTGTCAGGGGAGAGGGAGACTTGAGATATGGAAGGGCAAGGTGTGAAAATGACAGATCAAAGCAGACAATGCTAAGGAAATGTAGAATGGTTCATTGTTGACCGAGGGGAAGGTGACAAGGAAGCGTACAATCAGTAAAATTAATCAGAAGGACAGTGAAACTTGTCGAAGAGCTAGGGTGGAGAGGGACGGATACAGAGGGAAAGCAAGGGTTACTTGAAGACCAACAACTGGAGATTGCGTAGGCCAGATTCCCCACTAAAGTATTAGCAGAGGGAATCAATTAAAAAAAAAATTGTACTATTGCATTTGCCCATGTTTACATGAAAGTTCAGTAACTTTGAAAGCTGTGCAAGTAACTCCCAGCAGCTCTGTGTGAGATTGCAATCAATTCTCAATGAAAGTCCAGTGGGTTTTATTTATTAAACGGCATCAGTGGGGATGTTGAAATGAAACACCTGAGGCACATGTCACAATCACTCGAGTTCTACAACTATTTCCCTGTAAAGTGCCGCTCAAAATCTTGAACTACTCGTCTTAACATCATGGAAGAACATTAATAGCGCCACCATTATGGAGACACATCAAGGGCAGGTGATCAATGACGCACGTTCAGTTCTTAATGGATTGGAGTTTCGGAATGAGGAGTTATCCAGCTCGGAGAAATTCCTCCAGAGGGTTTTGGAATTCTGTATCCCAGTGAAATACAGCTGTTCTGTCTACAGATGCGCCATAGAAAGCATTTTGTCAGGATGAATGGGGGTACACAAAAGGCTGAAGAAACTCAGCGAGTGCAGCAGATTCTAAGGAGCGAAGGAGATAGGCAACGTTTCAGGCCGAAACCCTTCTTCAGACTGATGGGAGGGGGCGGGGAGAAGAAAGGAAAAAGGAGGAGGACCTGAGGGCTGAGGGAGAGGTGGGAAGGGGAGGAGACAGCAAGGGTTAACAGAATTGAGAAAATTCAATGTTCAAGCCCAGAGGATGCAGACTCCCCAAGCGGTATATGGGGTGCTGTTCCTCCAACTTGCAGTGTTGCTCACTCTGGCCGTGGAGGACGCCCAGGACAGAGAGGTTGGATACGGAATGGGGGGGGGAGTTGAATTGCTGAGCCACTGGGAACTCGGGTTGGTTACTGCGAACCGAGCGGAGGTGTTCGACGAAACGATCGCCAATCCTCCGCTAGGTCTCACCGATATAGATCATCTGGCATCTGGAGCAGCGGATGCAGTAGATGAGGTTGGAGGAGGTGCAGGTGAACCTCTGCCGGACCTGGAAGGACTGCTAGGGTCCCTGAAAGGAGTGGAGGGGGGAGGTAAAGGGACAAGTGTAGCATCTCTTGCGGTTGCAAGGGAAAATGCCCGGGGAAGGGGTGGAGTGGAAGGGAAGAGATGTGGCCCTTGTGGCTGAAGGGATCAGGGGGTATGGAGAGAAGGCAGGTACAGGATACTGAGTTGGATGATCTGCCATGATCATATTGAATGGCGGTGCAGGCTCGTAGGGCCGAATGGCCTGCTCCTGCACCTAATTTCTATGTTTCTAATTGACAAGGGAGTTGTGGAGGGAGCGGTCTTTGCGGAAGGCAGACGGGGGGAGATGGGAAGATGTGGCAAGTGGAGGGGTAACATTGGAGGTGGCGAAACTGGCGGACTATGTGTTGTACGTGCCGGCTGGTGGGGTGAAAGGTGAGGACCAGGGGGACTCTGCCCTTGTTGCGAGTGGGGGAATGGGGAGAGAGGGCAGTGTTGCGGGGTATGGAGGAGACCCTGGTGTGAGCCTCATCTATAGTGGGGGAGGGGAATTCCCCGTTCTCTGAAGAATGAGGACATTTGTGATGAACTGGTGTGGAACACCTCATCCTGGTAGCAGATGCGGCGTAGACGGAGGAATTGGGAATAGGGGATGGAGTCCTTACAGGAAGCAGGGTGGGAGGAAGAGTAGTCCAGGTAGCTGTGGGAGTCAGTTGGTTTGTAGTGGATGTCGGTCAGGAGTGTAATAGAGGTGGTGAGGTCAAGGAATGGTAGGGAAGTGTCGGAAATGGTCCAAGTGTATTTGAGTGCCGGATGGAAGCTGGTGGTGAAAGGGATGAAGTCAGTCAGTTGTGTGTGGGTGCAGGAGGCGACACCAAAGCAGTTGTCAATGTAACGGAGGTAGAGGTCGGGGATGGTGCCCTGGTACGCCGAGAACAAGGATTGTTCGACGTATCTGAGTATGCACCTCAGCTTGGTTTGGGAACAGCTCCATCCAAGACTGCTAGAAATTTAAGAGTTGTGGAGGCAGCCCAGACCGTCACACAAACCAACCTCCCTTCCATTTACACCTCACTCTGCCTCGGCAAGGCCAGCAGCATAATCAAGGACGAGTCACACCCCGGCCACTTCCTCTTCTCCCCTCCCTCATTGGGCAAAAGGTATAGAAGTGTGAAAACGCACACCTCCAGATTCAGGGACAGTTTCTTCCCAGCTGTTATCAGGTAACTGAACCATCCTACCAACAACTAGAGAGGAATTCTGAACTACTACCCACCTCATTGGTGATCCTCTGACTATCTTTGATCGGACTTTGCTGGCTTTACCTTGCACTAAACGTCATTCCCTTATCATGTATCAAGACACTGTAAATGGTCCGATTGTAATCATGTATTGTCTTTCCGCTGGCTGGCAACAAAAGCTTTTCACTGTACCTCGCTACAGGTGACAATAAACTAAACTGATTTAAGACAGACAGATGGTTGTGGATGCTGCAGCTATCCAGGGGTGGGATGCAGAGAATGTAAGTTCATAGAAACATAGAAAATAGGTGCAATAGGCCATTCAGCCCTTTGAGCCTGCACCGCCATTCAATATGATCATGGCTGACCATCCAACTCAGTATCCTGTACCTGCCTTCTCTCCATACCCCCTGATCCCTTTAGCCACAAGGGCCTTATCTAACTCCCTCTTAAATATAGCCAATGAACTGGCCTTAACTACCTTCTGTGGCAGAGAATTCCGCAGATTCACCACTCTCTGTGTGAAAAATGATTTTCTCATCTCGGTCCTAAAAGACTTCCCCCTTATCCTTAAACTATGACCCCTTGTTCTGGAGTTCCCCAACATTGGGAACAATCTTCCTGCATCTAGTCTGTCCAACCCCTTAAGAATTTTGTAAGTCTCTATAAGATCCCCCCTCAATCTTCTAAATACCAGCGAGTACAAGCCGAGTCTATCCAGTCTTTTTTCATAGTTGATCCTTCACAGTTTAATCGAATGACAATGGTGATTCCACCGTGAGATTCACCAGGGGACATTGATAGCTCCTTTAGTGTGCTCTGCCCAGTGAAGCTTCCTAAAAAAAAAACCCCAACCTCTAGTCCCACCTGTCTGACATGTTCAAAGTGACCTGCATTTTGTTATCAAACTCGTGTCCAATATCTGCGGTATTTTGCTTTTTGTACAATAGCTACTGGTTTCCATAAGAAAGTCACTAACAAAATACAGAAATGCCAGTTTTAGTTTACTAGGTTTTTATCATACACAAATACACACATTTCAGTTTTTGCTGCCGTTTAATACTCAATCTTATTGCCATCATCCTAACATGTAGCTATATACAAACAAGTAAAACATCACAGATTTTTTTTCCTAATAAAATCAGTTACAATTTGTTTAAAAAAATACAGCCAAAATAGAATTTACACTTGTAGTCTGATTTCAAGACATTTACAGGAGCATTTATACAAAAAGCACACTGGAGGAAATATCTGAGGGGGATTACTGGCATTATAGACACTGAGCTATCACTAGAGTATACTATACAGATATGGAATGGAAAGCACTTCAAACCAGAGCGCACACTATCTATAAGCTGCACCTCATTTTGTGTATAATATGTAGTAAGCGACCCTAATGTTATACACGGCTTCAACAGGCCACAATTCCATGTCCTTTAACACAGGAGAATGAAACCAATTTTTGATTGTCGTGGCAACAACTAGTTATTCGGTGCTAAGTTCCCTCTATTACCTGCGATTCTAGGTGTTTTGTCAAGTAATGGAATTGTTCCGCCTTTCTGCCGGTTGTTTAGCTGTGGATGGATCGAATGGCACAATATAAAATCACCAGCGTTTCCTCCAGAGTTTTACACCCACAGCCAAATGCTCTGTCAAGCTTTTATGTAAGGAACACATTAATTGTTTGTGGAATCTAGCAATTACATTGACCTAATATTCTTCAACCTGGCTTCTGGATGTGCCTCGAGAGGAGTAGACACACGTTTTTGAAACATACAAGAGCCTTGATTGCGAACTGCACAGAGTGGGTGGAATGGGAAGAGGGGAGTGGGCTTAAAGAATCAGACACAAATATGATTTTTAAATTATATATTTTCTTATTTTTTATACAAAATAGTCAACTTGCGTTATCCTGCAAAAGCTGGTGAGAAAGCTAGCAAAAATCAGAAGCTTCATTTGATACCGTTTCAATTGCTGCCCCATCTGACTTCACAAACCAAAAAAAACCAACCCTCACCCTACCTTCAAATAAAAGCAATGCAGATTCAGACCTGATGGAAATGACAGCAGGTTTCGATTGCCAAATGGGAAAAAAAGGCTTCTTTCAGAGGAAGGAAAGTAGTTAGCAAAAGAAATCCAACAAAATATCAGGCAAGGCAATCTCGAGTTCCTCAAGACTAGCATTTCTTTCAGTTCCAAGTGTTTTAACAGGACATTTTATAAAATTCTAAAGTTGAATATTGTAAACCACAATTCGTACAGAAAACATGTATTTTGCAAATGACATTCCGTATAACGTTGTGATGCAGGTAAAGCTTCCACTGTAGTGCAGCAGAAAACACTGGCGCAACACTAAAACCGGCTAAACCTGGAACTGTACAGACTAAATACCTAGCAACTATTTTTGTTTCATTGGAACATAAATTTGAAGTCAATTACTATACTACAGGAGATTTTAGCACAAAAAAAAAAAATTGTGATCAGCCCGACTGCTGGGGCTTTCACCCAAAAGAGGTTCTTTTCTGGAATATTTTAATGCAAAAATAGTAAATATTTTCCAATTGTTCTTGATAACGGCATCTGCCACTGGTATTCTTTGTGGAAGTAGGGGAGTATTTTTTTTTTCAACTTCTGGATTACAGATTCTGTAATAATTACAGATCTGAATTACAGATTCCACGATGCATTGATGTATTTTAAATAGGGAAGTGGCTGAAAAATAAACTCCGAGGTGGGGAGGGGTTTGGAATAGTTAAGGGGGAATAAATGTTTGCATTGGCGTTTTCTTGGCAGCTATCAAAGTGCTACAGTAAGTTTTTTTTTACAGCTGCTATTTTAAAAAAAACATCCAAATTGAGTTAAATTTGCTTAAATTAGTACTGCTGTGCGTGTGTTCAGTATAGGAGTGAGACTGTTTCCTTTGGATGAATACTAGTTGGGCCAGGTTGTCAGTCCATTGAAGGCCAAGTCGCTTCAATGCACTTATTGTTATCAGTTAACTCTATATTGGACCAGACGACTAAATCTAACATTAGATTGAATGGTTACGCAGCAAAATATAATTTGTCTTCTCTTCTGGTTTTGCTTGTGTTCTTATTCGTTAAAAAGGATACAGGTGTGATATCAACAAAATTAAGCTACCAGATACAATGACACAATCATTTGATAAAAGACAATTTGCCAGCTATTCACAGAGTTGCCCAATACTTGCCCAAGAAGGTGTCTGATTCTACGTCTAAATGTTATGCTATATACTGGAACAGTCTCAGACATGCAACATTGGTGCTTTATCAATATGCTACCGAGACATTAAACAAGCCCATTGTTCTCAAGTGACTGTTTAGTCAAATACAGTCCTATAAAAATTTAAAAAAAGAAAAATCGGGGTAAACAAATATATGATCATGGCGTTTTCAACCCAAGCTGTACACGCATTCTGCAAACTGCAGAAACTAACAATTTAAAAAAAAAAGAAGGGCTCTTTCATGGTCACTTTTTTTTTATTACAACTGCTATCAAGCACAATTCTTCAATGAAAAATATTCACAGTCTATTCCCCATGAACGGTTTTCTTTCATTCTTTTTTAAAGACTACCCCGTGATTTTTTTTTTGTACACGAACAACCTGCAATTGTCCCTCATTGTTGAAGAGAAGGCGAAGAAGCTTGCAAGCAGGTTGCTTTGATTGTTCATAGGTATTAAATCACACTGCAGACCCTGTGATTTGACTGTTGTACTCTGCCGTTTCCATTCGCAATATGTAAGGTATTATACTGTCAATCTGCACATTTCCTATTAGTCCGGCAAAGAACAGTTCTTCTGTGATGGCAGAACTCATGAGCCGTAGTGCAGGCAATCTGAGCAGCAGTCTTGATAACCTGGAAAAGTAAAGTAAGTAAGTTTATTGGCCAATTATTCACATACAAGGAATTTGCCTTGGTGCTCTGCCCACAAGTAACAACATGACATACAGTGACAGTTTACGAACGGTTCATTTTTTGTTTAGTTTAGAGATACAGCATGGACACAAACCCCAATCCAGGCCGACCATCGATCGCCCATCGCACTAGTTTCATGCGATCCCACTTTTTCATCCACTCCCTACACACCAGGGGCCAATTTACCTACAAACTCGCACATCTTTGGGATGGGGGAAGGAAACGGGAGCACCAGAAGGAAACCCACGCGGTCACATGGAGAACGTGCAAAGTCCACACAGGCAGCACCTGAGGTCAGGATCGAACCCGGGACTCTAGTGCTGCCAGGCAGCAGCTCTACCCGCTGCACCACCGTGCCCCTAAATTAAATTTCAAACGCATCAGTTTGACGTTTCAAGGAATTCAAACACACATCACATCAATTGACAAACCTTGCTCCGGCTGGCTTGGTAAAAATATAGCTGTATTCTTCATTTCTACACATTGCCATATTGATTTTGAAGTTAATAATTTGAAACAAAAGGGTTCACATGGTACAGCAAGATTTTGGCAGGTGTATAAAAGTTGCCATACACCCAGATATGTGGTAAACTGTTAGGAAGGAGGCAAATGTTGTTACAATAGGGTACACAGCAGAGACGGTAGAAAAGTCTACGCTTCCCAAATGGACCTCATCTATCACCCAAGACTGAAGTGGAAGTGAGTCACCTTGATCCCAAGGGAATGCCGTAACTCCTAACTAGTCCTATCCATGTACCTGTCTAATTGTTCCTTAAATGTTGCAATAATTCCTGCCTCAACTACCTCCTCTGCCTTCATCAATTTTCATGTCACCTCACAGCATTGTTTATTTGAGTTGGTTTAGTTTTCGCTACCACGATACAGTAAAAGGCGTTTGTTGCGTGCTAACCAGTCAAAGACTGTACATGATTACAATCCACATCCACAGTGTACAGGTAAAGGAAGTGATGTTTAGTGCAAGATAATGTCCAATAAAAGATAGTTCAAAGATCTCTAATGAGGTAGCTGGGAGGTCAGGATTACACTTTAGCTGATGAGAAGACTGTTCAATTGCCTGATTGCAGCTGGGAAGAAACCGTCCCTGAATGTGGAGTTATACGTTTCCTATGTACATCCTGTAACTTCTCCCCTCTCCCATCTCTTAATTGATGGGAGAGGGGAGAAGAGGGAGTGACCGGGATGAGACTGGTCCTTGATTATGCTGTTGGCCATGCGAGGTATAGATGGAATCAATAGAAGGGAGGTTAACCCAGTCTGTGATGCACACCGATTAAATGCTTTCTACAGCACATTTGTACAAGTTGGTGAGGGCTGTCAACTTCTTAAACCTGCTAAGGAAGTAGAGGTGTTGGTGTGCTCTCTTGGCCATTGTTTCACTGTGGCTGCTCCAGAACAAATTGTGCTGATATTTATTCCACAGAACTTGTAGCTTTCGACCATCTCTACATGGGTACCATCAATGCACTGCTTCGCTTCCTGAAGTCAATCACAATCTCCTTGGTCTTGCTAACATTGAGGGAGAGGTTGTTGTCTTGGCACCAAGTTAAAAGGTTCTCATTCTCCTTCCTGTACACATCTGAATGCCCAGACAGGCTTTGATTTAATGACTCCCATTGCATTGGATAGATAGTGCAGCACATCTGACGATGAAGCCTTGCTCAGAACTGTACTCGAATGTGGGACCATATACTGTGTCCACTTTCCTGAGCATAATCAAGTGGAATTAACAGGACATGTATAATTAGATCAATGTCCACCTTATGTTATAGTTTGATCAGCCTTGACCAGAGCAAATACAGAAAATAAGTCCAACAGAATGGCAGAAGGAAAAGAAAATTAACATTTTGATTCACCAAAGCTCTCGACAAGGAGATGCAGCCATAGACCTCAATCTCTTTTGCCTTTCCTAAAGCTGAAGAATCTACTTTATTTTTTTATTCTTATCTCTCAAAAGAAACACTGTGGTGAGCTGTCTCTCATGCAGCAGTCTTGTTTATTATTTAAAGGATATTTTATGACCCTTTAATATTTATTTCAGTATGCAAAGGTTCACTTAGATTAGTTAGATTAGCGCGAAAACAGGCCCTTCAGGGCCACCGAGTCCGCACCGACCAGCGACCAATATACAATAGGGACAATTTTATACAAACACCTGTAATGTGCTCGATTGTAATAATTTATTGTCTTTCAGCTGACCGAATTTCACTGTTCCTCGATACACGTGACAATAAACTAAATTGAAAAGCCTTATTCCCTTTCCATAGGCACAAAATGCTGGAGTAACTCAGCGGGATAGGCTGCATCAGGAGGAATGGGTGACGGTTCGGGTGAAGACCTTACTTCAGACATTCCTTCTCTCCAGAGATGCTGCCTGCCCCGCTGAGTTAGTCAAGCTTTTTGTGACTATGTCCGGATGTTGTACTCTGGACCTTCATTGACGAGGTTCTGGATTCCCGTTGCCATTACTGGCTGCACTTCAATGTGATTTACGCAGGTAAAGAACTGTGGTCTCCGAAAAGAGATGCGAGGATATTGTATAAATGTTAGCGTGTTGTGACTATGCAATGCTGAGAACTATATGCTGCACATTATATCGGTCCCTTTTCAGCTTGATTTTAGTTATCTTTGTTATTATTTACTTTGACTGGACAGAATGCAAAACAAAACCTTTATATATGTGAAGATAATAAACCTAGAACTAAACCGTTTGGGACTGGAGACACTGCTGCAGGTGGGGGCGGGTGATGAGGGTGAGTGCCGGGGGTGGGAGGGGGGGCGTATTGGGGGGGCGGGGGGTTTCTCATCCTCCGGTGTTTGTGTTCGTACCCCGTGTTGTCCGTGATCCGAAGGGCCGCCTAGTACTGATGGTGGCCTCAGCGCAGAGACTTTTGGAAATTCTGTGAAGAAAGTAACATATCTGGAATATAAATCGATGACAATTTATCTGGGTGGCGTTCATCTTATTTCGTTGATAAATTCACTGCACTGTCCCATCACAAACGCTGCTGTGGCTGGCGGAGTGTTCCAGTGTTTACAGCAGCCGCCAGCGAGATCCAACGACGTGGGTTCTGCCGGTGTGGACTTTGTTCATTCAACCCGTCCCCACGTGCGTTACCCACCTGTGCTCCGGTTTCCTGCCACTTCCCGAAGGTGCGAGGGGCTCTTGTTGTATTGGCAGCTTGATGTGACCCCAGTGTAGGTTAGTGGGGGTGGAGGGAAGGGGGAATAGGGTAGGGTGAAGGGAGATGATGGTACGAGCGCGATAAATGAGTGCAGGCAGTGGGGCAGATGGGAATACAGTGCGTGAGTGGCGGCACAGGGTTGAGACACAAGAGCCAGGAGATACTGGAATCTTGAACAAAAAACTAATTGCCGGACGATTCAACGGGTCAGGCAGCATCTGTGGCGGGACATGGATATTTCACGCTTGGAATCGTGATCCTCAGACTTGATGGACGATTGGCCTCTTGTATTTTGAATCATGCGAAAAAAGAACGAGCCTTCCCCTTGAAAAGAACTTGAATTTCCCCTTGAACCGTGCGGCCGTTGGTATGACTTAATACAACTTGATTGTACTCGCATACGGTATGATTTGAATGGATAGCACGCAGGCAAAGTTTTTCATTGTACATCGTTGCATGTGAAACAATAAACCAAATTATATCAATACCACCATGTTGTTGTCAGTTAGTGAATACCCCCAGTCCCGTCCCGACCCCCTGGGAAACTGAAGGGAGCGACAATCAACTGCTACGGACACAAATAATGACTTACACAAGAAAGGGCAGATGCTGGTTGACAAAAAGTGAACACATGGGGCTGGAGAAATTTGGAAATGTCATCCTGTCACCCATTCCTTCTCTCCAGAGATGCTGCCTGCCCACTGAGTTAAAGAGTGCCCACGGTAGACTCACGAGTCACTAAGGTAAACGCACGGGCCGCTACGTTATTACAACGAGTTAAAATGTTTCAATTTTTAACTTGAACAGTAAATTTGACTCGTGGAAAAAATCAAACATGTTTGATTTTTTTCACGAGTTAACAAGTTTCCCGAGTACCTGCCGTTAGCGCCACGAGTCGCTAAGTTGCTCGCAAGAGTTCCGACGTTCCCGCTACGTTGATTGTACGTGATTTCTGCGAGTGAAAACTCGGGGTCACTCGTGGGTCAACTCTCACCGTGAGACAGGGGTTTTACAAAACCATATTACCATAACCCCCCGACTCTCAGTCTGTAAAAGGGTCTCAACCGAAAACATCATCTCTCCAGAGATGCTGCCTGGCCCACTGAGTGACTCCAGCATTTAGTGTCTATATAACCAAAACAATTATTGGTACAACACCCTGGTACAATATTTAAGAGGTTTTGATCGTCAGTTATGACTAATTTCATTTGATAGTGTTTTTATAGCGACATTTTGAACTAAGAGGAACAAGATAGTTGCTAAATCACAAACATACAAGAAAGCTGTTAAAGCAACGTGCAAAAAATAAAAATATGAATAGTGTCGTTTTTCTTAACTCGCACTTCATTGTGTGAGCCATCTGCTCATCGGCTGTGGAGCAGAATTGAGTAAAATTAGTGATTTAGTAGGACCTCAGTCATTCTTGGGATGATGGTGTCCGTCGCAAGCTGAAGGAAGTACTTTGTCACGACTGATTCTGAGACGCACTGAGACCACTTTCACGGACTGACCTTCACACCCACTTCATAATGTGAGCAGGAGGAAGCTTGTCGGAACAGCAGGAGATATCAGCAGTAGATATTCACCCCTTCAGCTTGCATGTGATCCAATGGGACCAGAGCCAATTGATATCACCATCTGTCATATTTTTTAACAGCCTTGCCTAGAAAGGTTCTCAGATTTAAAATTATTGATGTTTCATCAAGAGTTTAGTTTTAGTTTGGAGATACGGTGCATAAACTGGCCCTACGTCCCACCGAGTCCTCGCCGACCAGCGATCCCCACACACTAGCACTATCCTACACACTAGGGTCAATTTACAATCTTTACCAAAGCCAATTAACCTACACACCTGTACGTCTTTGGAATGTGGAAGGAAACCAGGGCACCCAGAGAAAACCCACGCAGTCATAGGGAGAACGTAAAAATTCCATACAGACAGCACCCGTAGTCAGGATGGAACCCGGTTTCCGGCGCTGTGAGGCAGCAACTCTACCGCTGCATTAAAAGCTTTTCTCAATTAGTGAGTGTAAGAGATTCTCAATTTCTTTTAAATGATCAACTTCCGATTTTGAGGCTGTCTCTTTTTTCCAGATTCTCTAAAGAATGGAGAATGATATTCGACACCATCAGGTCACTTCAAAATCTTAAAACATCAAAGTACATCTTAAATCTCTATATTTCAGGAAACGCGGGTCTAGTGTTAGTAATCTCTTTGCATAATCTTGGACTCTGGCAATATTGTCCAGCAAATGCAAGGATATATAACCTTTCCAAGTCCAAGCCAAAATATACTATAGAGAATGTCTCTAGAGTCATAGAGTGATACAGCGTGGAAACAGGCCCTTCGGCCCAACTTGCCCACATCAGTCAACATGCCCTAGCTACCCTAGTCCCACCTGCCTACGTATGGTCCATATCCCTCCAAACTAGTCCTATCCATGTACTTGTCTGACTGTTACCTAAACGTTGGGATAGTCCCAGCCTCGACTATCTCCTCTGGCAGCTTGTTCAAAGGTTTAATAGGTCACGTGTACCAATTAATGTACAGTGATATGTGATTTACCATACAGCCATACGAAAAATAGCAACAAAACACACAACTACATAAAAGTTAACATAAACATCCACCACAGCAGATTCCCCACATTCCTCACTGTGATGGAAAGCAATAAAGTCTAATCTTCTTTCTTGGTTCTTGGTTCTTGGTTACTTGGTCCTCCAAAATATTCCAACTGGAATTTAAACTGGAGGTGGTGAAGGGAGGGGTTAAGCCAGAGAGGGTTATTGGGAAGAAAGTTCCACTTTAAATTTAGTTGCATCTGGCAGGGCAATCGTGGTTTGGTGGAGATTATTCCATGCTTTAATAGTGTGTGGGAAGAACGAATTGCTGTACACATCTGTCTTTGTGGCTGGGACCACAAATTGGATCGAATGCCCTCGTCTGCTCCTAATTGGTTTGGGGTTGGTGTAGGTCTTGTGATCTGTCTAGCTGACCATTTAACATTTTGTAAATACAGGTCAAACGGTGAGCTTCACATCTGTCTTGGAGAGGGTTCCACCCCAGTGAATTCAGAAGTTTGGTGACACTCGCTTCTCATTTCCTCATTTTTCTCCCGTGGTCGGGGCAGTCGAGCCATCCGTTGGAGCGATCGAAGCTCCCGTGTCAGGGCCGGCGAAGCTCCTGCAGCTTGAAGTTCCCGAAGTTGGTCTCTGACTAGAGACTGCAAGCTCTACGATGTTAAAGTCCGCAGGCACCCACGGTAGAGCTCAGAGGTCGATCCCTGGCAAAGGGATCGTGAGCTCCTAGATGTTAAAATTCTGCGGTGGAGCTCCCGAAGTCGGTCTCCAGCAAAGGCCGCCAACTCCTCGTTGTTAGGCCGCAGTGCGGACGGAGATATGATACAGAAAGAAATCGCATCTCCGTCGAGGTAAGATATTAGAAAATGTTTCCCTCAACCCCCGCCCTCACCCCCCCCCACTTAAAAACAAGCTAAAGAACACTAAAACATACATTTACACCCACACCCCCTACCCTTTGTGTGAAAAAGTTACCCCTCGGATTCCTATTAAATCTTTTCCCTGTCACCTTCACCTTAAATCTATGTCCTCTGGTCCTTGATTCACCTACTCTGGGCAAGAGAATCTGAGTGCATCTACCTGATCTATTCCTCTCATGATTTTACACACCTCTATAAGATCACCCCTCATCCTCCTGCGCTCCAGGGAATAGTGTCCCAGCCTACCCAAGTAAACCAAACCCAAGTCGTAATCTTGCTTTGTGTAACTGAAGCAAGAGTTTCTCCCTATTGTATGTGTCTCTCTGGTTACGAAGATTAACTATTCCTTTTTAAAAAGTATATGTAGCAACGGACTATATTTATACAAAGGAATCACTGGTCTCCCTAGCTTTTCCTCATTTCACAAAAATACTTGGATCTATTTTTTAGTGGCCCATATTGTCATTAATGACACAGACATGAAAGGCAATCAAGCAATTTAACATCATATTTATATAATATAACTTTAAATATAGAAATACCAATGACAGAGGCAATTGGAAGGGACTGGGAACAAGAGTTATTCATAAAAATACCAAAAGACAGATGGGGAAAAAAACCTATTATATGTACATAAATGTTCGATTAATGTAAGGCATAACATAATTCAATTTAAAATTTTACATAGATTATATTACTCGAAAACCAGATTGAATAAAATATTTCCAAATGTTTCCCCCATTTGTGACAAATGTCCAACTCAAAACGCTACTATAGCACATTCCTGTGTCTCCTGTACAAAACTTCATAAATTTTGGAATGAAATCTTCTGAACTTTTACAAAACTATTCAAAACAAAACTGAACCCCAATACAGAACTGATTATCTTCGGATCAATGGAAGATGGACGTAAATTAACTACGTTCCAAAAAGCTCTCTTTAATTATGGTTTAATAACAGCAAAAAAACGTATACTTAAATTTTGGAAAAATGCATCCATGCCAACGTTCAAAATGTGGATTTCAAATATGTCGGAAACGCTGCATCTTGAAGAAATTAGATTCCTCCTACTGGGCAAAGTAGACCAATTCTTAAAGATTTGGTCTCCTTTTATCGACTTCTTACAAGTATATGGTGCAACATAACATAACCTTAGAAATTAAATGGTTCAGAACCGGGTGACGGATGGGTAAATATATTAAATAGGTATATCTCTCCTAATTTCTTCTCTTTCTATTTTCTCTTTTTTTTTCAATCTCCTTAGCTTCTTATCTCTGCTGTTTGTCTCTCTCTCTCTCTACCTGTTTCTACTCGCTTGTCTATCTATCTCGACACCCTTTATTTCCCTTTTTCTTTCACTGCTCTTTTATTATTAAATTAAAAATAAGAAGTTGTACGAGAATGGTAACGTGTATGTATGTATCAGGTACTTAGGTACCACACTACTGTACTTACTTCTAACAAAAAAAAAGAAAAAAAATCATAACACAATTAAGAAAAATAAAAAAATTAAAAAAATGATACAGACATCCATTCATCATCCACCCGTCTAATTTTAATCTACAGTCCACACTCCCCTTTATGCCATCACTCATAGATGAGCAGCAAACTTTGAAACATGGGTTCTCTATAGTAGTATTTATCTCATAAATATAATGATATTGAGGTGCGCAACACAGATCCTCTCCTATCTATTTGAGTTTACATTCATTACCCCTCCCTACTCAACTATTTCTCACGCCGGCGAATAATTTTCCTTCAATTTCACAGACTTGCATGTAGTTCCAGTAGGCATTTAAGAAGATTTCACATGTAATTTGGCTACATATAGTCCATTACTTCTAACATTTAATTTGTTCAGCATGAACTATCTTTAACAAAAGCATGTTAGCTTTCTCTAATCAGCTATAACTTCTCAAAGTGTTTGCCCCTGTCTATTTTTAGATTGCTTCATTTCCGCCTGTAGTTTTGTTTATAATTTTCCTGCATAAGGCGAATTAAGATAATTGGAAGATTTATGGCTAAACCATCCACAAATTCCAATACCTTTTTCCTCTAGTTTACTTCAGAGATACAGCACACCGAGTCCATGCCGACCAGTGATCCCCGCACACTAACACTATCCTACACTAGGAACAATTTTTACATATATACCAAGCCAATTTTACCTACAAACCTGTACGTCTTTGTAGTGTGGGAGGAAACCGAAGTTCTCAGAGAAAACCCATGTGGCCACGGGGAGAACGTACAAACGTCGTGCAGACAAGCACCCGGAGTCAGGATCGAACCTGGGTCTCTGGCACTGTAGGTGCTGCAAGGCAGCAACTCTACCGCAGTGCCACTGTGCCGCCCTTATACAATCACAAAGTCCTGGGGTTTTGTCGATCTTTACGCTAGCAAATTACTCGCTTAATGTTAGCTTTAGTTATTTCCAGATATTCATTTATTTGTCAGACCTGGTACCTTATCGTATTAAATAATTAATCAGGTTTTTACTCCATAATTCTTAACCTACTCTGGCCTTAATTTTTGCAACTGAAGAAGACTCTTCATCTGGTTTTAAGGGTCCACATTTCTTAGACCAGCTCTTTTCCTTCCGATAACCTCTCATACATATACCCACCAGAAAATTTGAAGATATGTCAGAAGTCATTGATCTTATTTACATAGACATCCAAAAGCAATTTGAAGAAGTCCATCATAAAAGACTACCGGATGCAGTTAAATGTATGAAATTGAGGAAAAACTATTGAGCAGCTAGGAAATAGACAACCAGCAAGAAAGAGGCAGATAATCAAATTGACAGAACATAATTTGAGGATTAGTATAAACATTGGTATTGGGACATTAACAATTCACTGCACTTGTAAATGAGAATTAGACTAAGTGGGACCTGTTGGATCCAGGTTTCACACAAGAGGGCTGGTCCCCCAACGCAATATTCCACCTCTCCACCAATTCCAATATACACACTCACACACACACACACTCATACACACACACTCATACACCCTCCACTTCACACACTCACACAGACACAGACTCACATACACACACACATACACTCACACACACTCACACACGTAGCCTCTCCCTCTTGATCTTGCAGAGTGACTGACTCACGTCCAGGCATCCGCGGTTTTATAGTCCTGCCCCCCCCCCCACCCCGGAAGGGGTGTTACATTCATCCCAGTGATTGACAGGCGAGAGGACCAATCAGCTGACCTCAAGGTTTTTTAAACACTCATAACTGTTATATTTTTCATAGATCGGAAAAATCCTCGTGGCTGGCTCAGTGGAGGAGGACTGTGAGTAAGATGGCCAAAAATCACAGCGTTACAGGGTAGTGTTTTTTCTAAAATCATTATACCGCGCAGACAGGAAGTGGTCAAGATGAGACTTTTAATTATATAGATGAAGAGAAGATAGAAAGCCAGATGTCCAAGTTTGCAAATGCACAAAAACAGTTGGCATTATGAGCAGTGTATTTCTTGGAAGTATTAAATCACAAAATGATATTGGCAGATTAAGCAAATGGGAATGAATGGACAATGTATTTCAAAGCAAACAAATGTGCAGTCATCGGGTTTGAAGGCAAGGGTAAACTTCTAACTAAATGAAAAAACCTGAAGGCAATATAGTTCAAGGACCCCTTGTAATCTATGTGCACGAATCAAAACAACATCATGTATAAGTACAGAAAATAATCAAAATGTCTAACGTCCTTGTTCCTTGTTTCTAGAAAATCAGAATCAGGTTTATCAAACTATTAAAAATAAATTAAATTAAAAATAAATTGGAATTTCATTGCTGGATCTACCACATAGGTCAGATGGGTCTTGAACTACGCTGTTCTTTGCTATCCAAATGAAATAGAAAATTACAAGCCCATTTTACTGGTTTCACTACACTTCTCTCAATTTATTAATTCAGACTTTAGGATGAGGTTTATGTTTAGTTTTGTTTATTGTCACGTGTACCGAGGTATGGTCGACGTTAATGAGAGTTGATGCCGAATTTCCTCAGCCTTGGAAGGAAGCAGGGGGGTTGGTGTGCCATCCCTTCGACGTGGCTGGTCCAGGACAAGTTGATGGTGATATTTACTCCTTGGATCTTGAAGTTCTCAACCATCTACACTTTAGCACCGTCAATGTATACCAGGGTATGAGTTCTTCGTTTCCTGAAGTCTATTATTATTTCCTTTGTCTTGCTAATGTTGAAAGGTTGTTGTCTCGACACCAGGACACGACGTTCTCAATCTAATTCCTGTACTCCGTCTCATCAATATTTGATATCCAGCCCACAATGGTGGTGTTGTCTGCGGATTTGTAAATTGAATTGGATTTGCACTTGGCTGCACTGTCAAAGGGGTACAAAGAGTAAAGAAGGAGGATAACGCATCCTTGCAGAGCACCAGAGTGGAGGATTATGGTAGAGGATGAATTGTCCCCTACCCTCAATGATTGTGGATGTTGGTCAGGATGTCGAGGATCCAGTTGCAAAGGGGAGCGCTGACTCCGAGTTCCACGTGTTTGGTGAATGAGCCTGGATGGGATAATGGTATTAAAAGCAGAGCTGTAATCTATGAATAGAAGTCTGATGCAGGAGTCTCTCTTATCCAGGTGTTCCAGGGATGGGTGTTGGGCCAGGGAGATGGCATCAGCAGTGGACCTGTTGTGGCGGTAGGCGAACTACAAGGCTGTTTGGTAGACTGGATTTAAAGCGTTCCATCACCTGCTTCTCAAAGCACTTATTTGCAAAATTGCTTTGAAATTTGTCTCTAGTAAGAACAGCTGGACCTTAATGCATGAGTGCATTAAATAAATGCATATGCTGTGGTTATTGTACTGTTACAGAAGATTCGGTTACACTTTGCATATGGCAGCAAATAAATAAATAAATACAAATGCTCTTTATAAAATCAAGAAAGAAGGAACAACTGCACTACGAGGCATTTGAAGTTCGGCCAAAATTGGCAGTGAAAAAGAGACAATAAATGCTAACATAATTTGCAAAGTGGGTCAATAGGTAGATAAAAGTGCTGGAGAAACTCAGCAGGTGAGGAAGCATCTATGGAGGGAAGGAAATAGGCAACGTTTCGGGCCAAAACCCTTCTTCAGACTTGCAAAGTGGGTCAGTTGTTTTGCTAGAAGGAACAATTTTAAATTGATTCTTTAAAATTGGCAATTTTGTCTGGACTTCAAATATAACTGCCTGAATGTTGCTGTTGATTTATCTTGTTTATCCTGTTAATCTAAATCAATATTTCCATTATATATACTGAATAATTAAAACCAAATGTATCGAAGTAAAGAATTGAGAGTTGGTGGGACACAGCATTTAGTTGATCTTTTTTTTTTTTTTTTTTTTGGGGAGAAGGTAAAATCGGGCCGTGCGGGGCTGGGAAACGATGAGGTCGGAGGCTCGGTGGGGTAAAATCGGGCCGTGCGGGGCTGGGAAGGGTCTCGAAGAGGGTCTCGGCCCGAAACGTCGCCTATCTCCTTCGCTCCTTAGATGCTGCTGCACCCGCTGAGTTTCTCCAGCTTTTTGTGTACCCAGCATTTAGTTGAGTTTCGTTTATTGTGCACCGAGTGAAAAACTTTTGTTGTGTGCTAACCAAAAGGGACTTCTGCTCCAAGCTGGAGGATGAGACAGATGTTCGGCAGCTGTGGCGGGGCCTGAATGCAATCACCTCCTACAACGCGAAACCAGGAGGCAGCTCGAATGTCGGCGATACATCAGTCCCTGACGAGCTCAATGCGTTTTACGCACGCTTTGATAGGGTAAATATTAACTAGTTTAACCCAAGGCTGGTTGGGAAGACTGTACTTTGTAAACATGATGAGAGTTTCTGCATCCATCCAACCATTATTTCAATGCAGTATGTTCTAGATCCCCTTGGTCTCAGCCCTCTGGGTTTAAAAGAGACATCGAATTTTCCCTCTAATATTTCTACCATTAAATCTACTCTCCTTGTTTTATGAGCTGGACACACTCGTATCTCCATACTTTGTTAATGTCCCCCCTCAGCCTCCTCAGAAACCAAGGAGCTGATCTAACAAAAACTATTCCCCAACTTGTTCAGCCTCCCTGAAGCATTATGTAAAAATGAATGTTCCAAATGACAAAGTTGTCTCAAAAACAACAGTCAGATTTTGTTAATTATGACCACATGGCACGACAATGATGCTGGCATGTAATATGCGATCACAGGCTCAATGGCCATCAAAGAGAATCAACATTTTCAAGGGAGATTTTGAAGAACTGCATGCTAAACCCAGCAAAAATAGGATGGCAAGTGAAGTGTGCAATCCAGCCTGAAGCTCTACTGAAATTAGGCACATTAGTTATGGAGTTTAGATTAGTTTAATTTAGAGATACAGTGTGGAAACAGGCCCCTTGGCCCACCGAGTCCAGGCTGAGCAGCGATCCACCAGCCATTCCTGCACATTAACACTATCGTACACACCAGGGACAATTTTTAAAAACATTTTTACCATGCCAATTAACCTACAAACCGGCACGTCTTTGGAGTGTGGGAGGAAACGAAGCCTGCCAAACGATAGGCGAATATAGGCGAGGGAGAGGGGGCTGATTGCCAGATGGGTGGAGTGAGTGACAAGGGCTAGAGGTGAAAAGGAGACAAAAAGTGGTATCAGATAAGGAAAGAAGAGTAGGAGTGAAATGTGAAGCCAGAGAGAGGACATATGGGCAGAAGGGGACAAGGGGAGGGGAGAAAGGTGGTAGGAAAATGTGTGTGTGGGAAACGGGTGTGGGCACGAGAAAGAGAATGGGAAGAAGTATTTCTTGAAATTTGGGAGTTCAGTGATCATAATGATGGATTGTAATCTCCCCAAGACTAGAAGGTGCTGTTACTCCAGTTTGTGTGTCTTCACTCTGGCAACGGATGCAGCCAAGGACAGAAATGTACCTGTCCAAAAGACTTTTAGATGCTGTTATTGCACCTGCCTCAACTACTTCTTCTGGCAGCTTGTTCCATATAACTACCACCTTCCATGTGAAAAAGTTGCCCCTCACGTTTCTTGTTAAATCTTCCCCCCTCTCACCTTAAACCTACGTCCCCGGTTCTTAATTTCTCTACCCTGAGAATTAGTCTCAGAGCGTTCACCCGATGTGTTCCCCTCATGCACCAAGGAATAAAGTCCTTGCTTGCCCAACCTCTCCCTATAAGCCGAGGCTCTTGAGTCCTGGCCACATCCCTGTAAATCTCTCATGCATGCTTTTTAGTTTAATGGCATCTTTCCTTTAGCAGGGTGACCAAGAATGAACACAATACTTCAAGTAACCCCTGTGTAGTCATCCTACTAGTTCCACTGTTCACATCCCTGCACCCCTTCGTTATCACCTCTTCCCCATTGTCGACTCCACCCTTCCTCGGTCATGTTTTGCAGGCCCTGATTTGTTCTGGCCTTTTCCTACCTCCAGTTCCTCCCCCCCCCCCCCCCACTTTTAGTCTGAAGAAGGGCTCCAACCTGAAACCGTGGGCTCCACCCATCCCTTCTCTCCAGAGATGCTGCCCATCCCCCTGAGTTACTCCAGCATTTTGTGTCTATCTTCGGTGTAAACCAGCATCTGCAGTTCCATTACTACACAATACTCCAAATGTGGCTTCACCAATGCTTGTACAACTGTAACATAACGCGCCAACTTTTATACTCCGTTCCCTGACTGATGAAGGACAGCATACCAAAAGTCTTTGTTATCATCCTATCTCCTTGCAATGCCAGTTTCGCTAGTTTTATGCTCCCCCTAAAAGATATACCAAATGTACACCACTTTCCAGTGTACCCAAATAATTCTGCAGAATGTGACCAACATTAAGTGGCATATCAGGCAATCAGAGAAATACGTTTGACATGCCTGAAGTACATCCAAATCGTGCTTCAATCAAGCTGTAAAAACAAATGTCCTCATACCTGTAAGAATCATCTGGGTAGGCTTTTGCTTCATAATCCTGGAGTTCCATATATGCCTTCTCTTGAAACTTATCAATTTGTGCAGCATTAATTAGGCCTGGGTGGTCTAAGAAAGTCAAATGAAAGATGCTTATAATGTTGCACAGAATTTATATTCTAGAGGAAAATTATAATCATCTCTATTTTGTGGTTGCGATAACTATCAAGCGACCACAACTATTCACAACCATTACATCTTGGACCTGATGTTTGATTAAAAGTGAAGTTACTCATAGAGTCATAATCATACAGTGTGAAAACAGGCCCTTAAGTCCACCTTGCCTACACCGACCAAAGTGTCTCATCTACACTAGTTGCACCTGCCCGTGTTTGGCCCATATCCCTCATAACCTGTCCTATCCAAATACCTGTCTAAATGTTTCATAACTTTGGGATAGTCCCTGCCTCAACTAGCTCCTCCGGCAGCTCGTCCCATACACCCACCACCCTTGGTGTTGAAAAGTTTCCCCTAACGTTCCTATTAAATTTTCCTATCCCTCACCTTAAACCTGTGAGCTCTGGTTCTCGATTCAACTACTCTGGCCAACAGACTCTGTGTGTCTACCCGATCTATTCCTCTCATGAATTTGAACACCTCTATAAGATCACCCCTCAACTTCCTGCGCTTCAAGGAATTACTATCAGTGATTCCTTCTTCTACAGGATTTCCTGAAGTCCACACAGATGGTGCTTTGGTGGACAAATATTTAAATCTGGGCAATTTGAAGGAGTATAGTCAGATATGAAGGGGATAAGACTAAACAAATAGTTTTCCCACACATACAGCTTAAAATAAGCCATGTGAAGTGTGGTAAAGTTCAAACAGGTTTGAGAAAGTCACACTCTTTGTTTGGTCATGTTGTTTCGTTATGTTTAGAGATACAGCACGGAAACAAGCCCTTCAGCCCACTGAGTCCCCGCCGACCAGCGATCCCTGCACACCAGCAACTCACTATCTTACACACCAGAGATAATTTCCATTTTTACCGAAGCGAATGAGCCTATAAATTTGTACATCTTTGGAGCGTGGGAGGAAACCGGAACACTCAAAGAAAACCCACGCTGGTCACAGGGAGAATGCACAATACAGACAGCAGCCGTGGTCAGGATGAAACCCGAGTCTCTGGTGCTGTAATGCCCCTGTCCCACTTAGGAAACCTGAACGGGAACCTCTGGAGACTTTGCGCGCCACCCAAGGTTTCCGTGCGGTTCCCGGAGGTTTTTGTCAATCTCCCTAATGGTTGAAAGTGGTTTCCGCTTCTTCTATGTTCTACGGAAACCACAGCAACTCTACTGCTGCGCCACCAAATACATCTTGCCTGTATACGTTTCAGCGTTCCTCACCTGGACTAAAGAGTACGATTGCTTTCAGGTAGGCATACTCGTATCCATCCAGAGTTAGTTTGACCATGCTGTTACAGAACTCCTGCAGCTTCCAGATGTGTTCCATCACCACTTTCACTCGATCTGCCGACAATTTATCTGGTTATTAAAAAACAAAAATCATCACGACTCAACCTCCAAATAGGCTGGTTCAACAGAAACAAGTCACCTTGTTGCAAATAATTTACACGATTTACAGGAGTTGCTGCCTCAAAAAGGCAGCCAGCATCATCAGAGACACACACCACCCAGGCCACACTCTCATTTCACTCCTGCCATCGGGAAGATATAGGAGCCTGAAAACTGTAACGTCCAGGATCAGGATCAGCTTCTTCCTAACAGCCATCACGTTATTAATAAGCACGATAACATCCATGTAAGCTCAGATAGGCTTGGGGACACTGGCTTTGTCTTTTTGCACTATCATTGTTTGTTTGTTTGTTATGCATGTTATTATATTGTTCACAGAGTACTATGTTTACATATTCTGTCGCTGTTGCAAGGAAGAATTTAATTGTTGCGTTGGGACATATGGCAATAAAACACTCTTGACAAAACAACGATACTGAACCACTGCATTTTGTCGTTAGCCTAATTTATCCATTTCCACTAGTCCTTCTGATTATGCTGCTCCACAGAGACTAAACTTCTTTTGTGAACTACTCTTGCATGTTCTCTTGCATCCTCACAACTTAAGGTGGGCGCTCCCTGTCTGGCGAAACATACCAGAGGTTTACAATATAACACTGGTCGCTAATCCTACCCCATTGCGCTATAGTGCTGAATACCTTCCAGTAATTGAAATAATAAATGGACAATTATATTTATTCATTCATGCAAGTGAAAACTAATTTGCTGCACAGCTCTCCCACAGTTTAACAAAGGGGTTTGGTTCCTAAAGAACCATTTATTGTGCAAACATTTATGTTGCAATAGGTACAGTGATCCATTTATTTCTGTGGGGAATGCCAGCTGCCGTGGACGGTGAAAAAATAAGCCAGGAGCTAGTCAATCCCCTCCCAGAAAGGATGCAGCAAATCAAAAGCAGACCATGCTAGTTTGATGTGCAGAAGCATACAGATCATCGAGAGGCAACTGTGGCCAGATAGAAGAACATAGATGGAATCCTTTCCCTCCCATGTCATTCAAAATAGTGTATATGTTTAACAGACTCCTTCCTGTAAACTCTGTCAAAAAGACCTACAATGTTAAGGATCTGCAGTGCCCTCCATAATGTTTGGGACAAAGACACAGCAGTCATTTATTTGCCTCTGTACTCCACAATTTGAGATATATAATAGAAAAAAATGGGATTAAAATGGAGTCAGATTTTATTAAAGGCCATTTTAATATATTTTGTTTCATCATATAGAAATGACAGCTGTGTTTATACATAGTCCCCCCACTTCAGGGCACCATAATGTTTGAGACACATGGCTTCACAGGTGTTTGTAATTGCTCAGGTGTGTTTAATTGCCTACTTAATGCATGTAAGAGAGCTCTCAGCACTTAGTCTTTCCTCCAGCCGTTCCATCACCTTAGGAAACCTTTATTGCTGTTTATCAACATGAGGACCAAAATTGTGCCAATGAAAGTCAAAGAAGCCATTATGAGACTGAGAAACAAGAATAAAACTGTTAGAGACATCAGCCAAACCTTAGGCTTACCAAAATCATCATTAAGAAGAAAGAGAACACTGGTAAGTTTATTAATCTCAAAGAGACTGGCAGACCAAGGAAGATCTCCACAGCTGATGACAGAAGAATTCCCTCTATAATAAAGAAAAATCTCGAAACACCTGTCCGACAGATCAGAAAATCCTCAGGACTCAGGTGTGGATTTAACAATGACCACTGTCCGCAGAAGACTTCATGACCAGAAATACAGAGACTACACTGCAAGATGCAAACCACTGGTTAGCCGCAAAAATAGGATGGCCAGGTTACAGTTTGTCAAGAAGTACTTAAAAGAGCAACCACAGTTCTGGAAAAAGGTCTTGTGGACAGATGAGATGAAGATTAACTTATATCAGAGTGATGGCAAGAGCCAAGTATGGAGGAGAGAAGGAACTGCCCAAGATCCAAAGCATACCACCTCATCTGTGAAACACGATGGTGGGGGTGTTATGGCCTGGGCATGTATGGCTGCTGAAGGTACTGGCTCACTTATCTTCATTGATGAAACAACTGCTGATGGTAGTAGCATAATTAACTCTGAAGTGTATAGACACATCCTATCTGCTCAAGTTCAAACAAATGCTTCAAAACTCATTGGCCAGCAGTTCATTCTACAGCAAGGCAATGATCCCAAACATACTGCTAAAGCAACAAAGGAGTTTTTCAAAGCTAAATAATGGCCAAGTCAATCACCCAATCTGAACCCAATTGAGCATGCCTTTTATACGTTGATGTGAAAACTGAAGGGGACTAGCCCCCAAAACAAGCATAAGCTAGAGATGGCTGCAATACATCCTGGCAGAGCGTCACCAGAGAAGACTCCCAGCAACTGGTGATGCCCATGAATCGCAGACTTCAAGCAGTCATTACATGCAAAGGATATGCTACAAAAATACTAAACATGACTACTTTCAATTACATGACATTGCTGTGTCCTAAACATTATGGTGCCTGAAATGGGAGACTATGTATAAACACTGCTGTAATTTCTTCATGCTGAAACCAAAATGTATAAAAATGGCCTTTATTAAAATCTGTCAATGTGCACTTTAACCACATGTGATTTTTTTTATATTACAAATCTCAAATTGTGGAGTACAGACACAAATAAATAAATGATGGGTCTTTGTTCCAAACATTATGGAGGGCACTGTATGTTTGAGACACAATTGCATTCCCTGCTTTTCCTTATAGCAACAAAACTTTTCAGAAGTAACAAATTATATAGTTTAAGAAAGAACTGCAGATGCTGGAAAAATCGAAGGTAGACAAAAATGCTGGAGAAACTCAGCGGGTGAGGCAGCACCTATGGAGTGAAGGAATAGGCGACGTTTTGGGTCGAATCCCTTTTAGAGTTTAAATTCTTAAATAGTTGTGTTTAGTTTATTGTCACGTGTACCGCGGTATAGTGAAAAGCTTTTGTTGTGGGCTAACCAGTCAGCGGATAGACAATATATGACTATAATCCTATGCAGCAGCTCAGATTGATTTAAGTAACTACTTGCTAACTGGGGAGGAGCAGTATTTTCACAGTACCTCAAGACATTTTTACCCAGGGACCTTAATTTTTAGCAGATACACGACCTAATATCTCTAGAACTGGGCCAGCTGCTCATTAAGCTGGGAGTTCAAGTGAGACACAAATGCCTGCAGATGCTGGAATCTGGAGCAAAACACAGAAGTGCTTGGTGTACTCCCATAAATGGCGACTTCCACACAAGGTCGAAAACAGAGCTCCCAGCTGCACCTTTAGGCAGCACCTGGGGAGGGAATAGACAGGTGACTTTTCAGGTCAGGATCCTACTTCAAACTGATTCAGCTGCGAGTTCAAAGTCCCATAATAGCAAGCCGTGTAACTGAATTTCACATAATTGGAGCCCGAGCCTGAAAAGTATCTTTAAGGAAACGGGACCAGCAACAATCATAGCTGGTTCATGGAACCTCCTGTAGCGTTGCAACCTTACAGCGCCAGAGACCCGGGTTCAATCCTGACTACGGATGCTGTCTGTACGTTCTCCCTGTGACCATGTGGGCTTTTTCAGGTTGCTCCAGTTTCCTCCCACATTCCAAAGACGTGCAGGTTTGGAGGTTAATTGACTTCTGTACATTGTCCCTAGAAAGTAGAATAGAACTAGTGTATGAGCTAATTGTTGGGACGGTGCAGACCCGGTGGGCCAAAGGCCACAGTTCCACGCTGTATCTCAAAACTAAACTAAAACTAAACTGACCGGACAGTTGAGATTTATTTTGGGACGATCAGGTAGGATGTGGAGTTTCAGCTCTCTACCAGGTGAAGACATGGGCTTCCCCAATCATCCCCAAATGGCCTCTAACTTTATTATGATCCTCCTTGTCCCAAGCTACCCCACCTGCAAAGTGCCGGAGGAACTCAGCAGGTCAGGCAGCATCTGTGAAGGGAATGGGCAGGCGACACTTTGGGCCAGGTCCCTTCAGACATGGTGTCGGGGAGAAAGCTGGAAATGAAAAGTGGGAGTGGGGCTGAAACTTGGTAAGTGATAGCTGGCGAGGAAGGGGTCACAATTAGCAGACGCGCGGAGATAATGAGAAGGAAGCACAAGGGAAGGGAAGAGGAGGAGTGAAATGTGATGATGATGGCAAGGATAAGAGTGGAAGGGGATGGAGAAAGGAAAATAAAATATGGGGCTTGGGGATGGAAAGAAGGTTACAGGAGGGGGTGAAAGGAGAAGTATGACTGAGGTGGTGGGAGAGATGGGTGGGCATTGGAGTGGGGTGGGCCAGGGGAAAGAGAGAGGATGGGGGGGGGGGGAGGAGGGAGGATTACTTGAAATTGGAGAATTCAATGCTCATGCATTGGACTGTAAGTTACCCAAGTGGAATATGAAGTGCTATTCTTCCACTTTGTATGTGGCATCACTCTGGCAATGGAGAAGGCGAAGAACTGGAAGGTCAGTTTAGGATAGAAAAGAGAGCAAAAATGGTTGGCAACCGGGAGATCCAGCAGGCCTTGTTGGACAGAGCACAAATGTTTGATGAAATGGTTGTCTAGTCAATACTTGATTTCTCCGATGAAGGAGGCCACATCGGGAGCACTGAATGCAGACGAGGTTGGAGGAGGTGAGTGTGAAATTCTGTCTTATCTCAAAGGGTTGTTTGCGATCCCTGGATGCAACTGAGAGATGAGGTCAGTCATACTGCACGAAACAGGCCCTTTGGCCCAACTTGCCCATGCCAACCAAGGTGCTCCATCTATTCTAGTCGTCTATTCTAGGCCCACTTACCTACATTTAGCAATTATCCCTTTAAACCTTTCCCATCCATATACCTGTCCACATGTCTTTAAATGTTAAACAATACTAGCCTCAACTACTTCCTCGGGCAGTACGCCCCATATACACACTGTATTAAATAAATTGCCCCTCGGGTTCTTATTAAATCTTTTCCCTATCACCTTAAACATTTCCTTTGGTTATTCATTCCCCTACTCTTCACCCTAGGGTCTTCTACACATTGTCTGAGGAAACAATCCAGAACAAATGTGACAAATTCCACCCAGTCTAAGCCCTTGACACTATAGCAGTCCCAGTCTATATTGGGAAAGTTAAAATCCTCTACCGTGACAACCCTATTAGTCTTGCAGCTGCCTGCAGCTTCTGGCAGATTTGTTCTTCTAATTCCCACCGACTATTTGGAGGTCTATAATCCAATCCCAACAAGGTATTCAACCCTTTTTTTAAATTCCTCAGCTTCACCCATATCACCTCACTGGACGAACCATCAATAATGTAATCTCAGACTACTGCCGTGACACCTCTATCTCATCTATAGCATCTAGACCTTGGAACATTAAGCTGCCAGTCCAGTCCCTATCTTAGCTAGAATTCTGCAATGGCTACAATGTCCCTGTTGCACATACCATACATACCCCGATTCAAAATAAATGCTATTCAGTCCAACAGACCTTCCTTGCTCCCTGCTGTGCTCCTACCTACCCGGTTCAGTGAACCTTCTTTCATCACCTTCTATACCGACATCCAGCCTTAACACCCGCCTCAGTCCGGCATTGGAACCCGCATCCCTGCCAATGTGCTTCTTTCAATAGGCCACCCCATTACATCTTGCCTTCCTTTTATTGGCTGCTTAATTAGTCAATTCATAGGCTCCTCCCTCAACCAATCCAATGGCTGCTTTTTGAAATCTCCCCTGGTGCTCCGACACTGAAGTGGACTGAAATGAGGTTTAGGGACAGATGCTACATCTCCTGCGCAGGTTGCGGAGAGTACCTGGATAGGGAGTGGGTGGGTAAGAAGGAAGGGAAAAACGGACAAAGGAATTGTGTAAAGAATAGTCACCACGGAAAGGGCTCGGGACATGAAGATGTGACTGGTGGCGGAAATGTCGAAGAACGATAGTCAGAGTCATACAGCTTGGAAACAAGCCCTTCGGCCCGACTTTCCCACAAGGACCAACATGTCCCATCTACACTAGTCCTACCTGCCAGCGTTTGGCCCATATCTCTCTAAACCTGTCCTATCCATGTACCTGTCCAATTGTTTCTTAAATGTTGAGATAGTCCCTTCCTCAACTACCTCTAGCAGCTTGTTGCAAACACCCACCACCCTCTGTGTGAAAAGGTTACCACTCAGATTCCTATAAAATCTTTTCCCCTTCAGCTTAAACCTATAATTCTCGATTCCCCTATTCTGGGCCAGAGTCTCTATGCGTCTACCCGATCTTTTCCTCTCATGATTTTATACACTTCTATAAGATCACCTCTCATCCTCCTGCACTCCAAGGAATGGAGTCCCAGCCTGCTAAACCTCTCCCCATAGCTCAGGCCCTCGAGTCCTGGTAACATCCTCGTAAATCTTCTCTGCGCACTTTCCAGTTTAACAACATGTTTCCTCCAACAGGGTGCTCAAAACTGAGCACAATACTCTAAGATTTCACTGGAGACACGGGTGAAGGCTCCATCCACAACAGGCAGGGGTGGGACACGACGATGACACGACAACAACGACATCTCGGATGACCTAGAGTGGAAAGCCTAATTTTTGCTGCCTGACCCGCTGAGTTCCTCCAGCACTTTGTGTTTAGCTCCAAATGTCAGCATCTGCATTTTCTTGTAAATGCCACCTTTCTTGAATCGTTTAATTTTTTCAAACACCTCTATATGATCAGCCCTTAAACTGCTAGAGGGAAACACAATCCTAATCTGCTCTTTTAACAAAACCATTTCAACTCTGTTATCATTCAAGCATGCACAATGCTCAGAAATAAATCCTGTCTCCAGCATTAAGTATAAATGTAGTATAGCCTCAACCCATTATCATTTCTCTCACTTCGAGATGAAAGGCATTTGCCGTTTCAAATTATTTTTCATGAGCTTTGCATACCTGTTTCATGATTCACACCTTCTCACTGTTCAGAATGTCAATGATTTTTTCTTGTCCCAAGTGGATGACACCAAATTTGCAAACTGAATTCAATCTGCCAGAGTTTTACCATTATTCTGTGGCAATGGCACAATCCTGCTAGGACAGGTTTGGAGGGATATGGGCCAAGCGCAGGCAGATGGAACTAGTGTAGCTGGGACATTGTTGACCGGTGTGGGCAAGTTGGGGCGAAGGGCCTGTTTCTACACTGTATCACTCTATAACGAGGAGCAATTTACAGAGGCCAATTAACCTAGAAATCCGCATGTCTTTGGGATGGGGGAGGAAATCCACGCAGTCACAGGGAGAACGTGCCAACTCCACACAAGGAAGATCCAAGGTCAGGATCGGACCCGAGTCCCTGGTGCTGTGAGGCAGCTGCTCGAGCGGCTGTGACTCTGTGCTGCCCCCAATGTTTGCATCCCAGTGCAGATCCTTGGTGAACTCTACAGGTCAGACAGTGCCATTTGATATATATGTCCATATGTATCCATCACCTCTACTATTTCATAAATAATTCCCTGCCCATGCTAATTAAACTGCCTCAAAATCCATGCAGCCATACTTCTGTGCATTCTGTGGAAATGTATTGATTGTGTTCAGGAAGTACACACAAGTGGTACAATTATGTGCCAGAGTAGTGACCTCCTCTAACATAATGAGATGACTTCAGACATCCACTTCAACGGAACAATTCCTAAACCAAATGATTGTTGGGAGGTGGCGATTGTAGGATCTACATGTTTTTCTATTATCATTCCTAGATTGAAACCTGATTTGTCTATAGTAGTCTCATTTAAAAAAAGATCTAATACTAAATCGAAAAATGCTCTCCTTTTTGTTTATTCATATCTATTTCTTTGTTCTCTTCCTGTACCAAGAGGTTACCCCTTGTGGCTAAAGGGATCAGGGGGTATGGAGAGAAGGCAGGTACAGGATACTGAGTTGGATGATCAGCCATGATCATATTGAATGGCGGTGCAGGCTCGAAGGGCCGAATGGCCTACTCCTGCACCTATTTTCTATGTTTCTATGTTTAGCTCAGTTTAATTTAGAGATACAGCGTGGAAACAGACACTTTGGACCACCGAGTCCGTGCCACCCGGTGGTCACCCTGTGCACTTGCACTATCGTACACACTAGGGACAATTTAACAATTTACAGAAGCCAATTAACCTATAAACCTGTACGTCGTTAGGGGGTGGGAGGAAACCGGAGCATCTGCAGAAAACCCACGCAGGTCACGGGGAGAACGTACAAAATCCGTACAGACAGCACCCGGGTCGCTGGTGCTGTGAGGCAGCAACTCTACCGCTGCGCCACCGTGCCTGAAGACTATAGTGGTCTCATTATTTTTTTCCCAATATCCTTTATATTAAATCTAATGTTTTCCTCTCCATTTTTGTTCTATTCATATCGATTCTTTTATTCTCTCCCTGTACTGAGAAATCTGAGGCAATTATTTGTGAATGGCAGTCACTTCTGTTTTATCAATTACGTCTCCAAGGGGCCTAAATTATCGCTCACCACTTCCATTCTTCTAAAGCCTTCAGAAATGTCTTTTATAACCCACACAAGATTTTTCAATGTTATATGAAAAAGTCCTATTACCCCATTAATTTCCCTCTCTAGTTGATGCTGTCTCCCAGCTTTGATTTCCACTACTCTTTGCAGTTTTATAATCCAAGATACACCATCATACATTTAGAAGACAAACATTTTCATTTCTTGTACCACCCGATGGTACAGCATTGCAGTGCTGACGTGGGGACTATTAGTTCATGGCATAGCACCAGAACTCGCACATGCATTACAGCATAATGCAGAATTTTTATAGGGAGCATATATACATGTTTTGTAACTCCTAGGTACAAAACTGCAAAGTATGCATGCATTAGCGATCAGAGCAGCATTTTAAATGCCACCTTAATCTATCATATCACATTTCACAGCCGGCACAACGATATTGCTTAACGGCACAGCATATCACAGCACACACATGCTCTACAATTCTATGATACAGCATTTCAGAACACACATGAATCAACCGTTTGAAGATTAGCTCCCTGCCAACCTTGCTGGAGACTTGTTTGTAGGTGGTTTACGATTGCTGTGAGTATGGTCGATAGATTCATCACTTGGGAACACTGGGCAAGACCAAGTGTAAAGAGTTCATTCCAACAAGCGCGTACCAAAGCTGTATTATTGTCCGGCCTGTGGAAAAAGATAAGCATGTTTTAATTCTTAGTCCTCAATAAAATTGTGATACAGAAATAATATTATATCATAAATGAACTTTGGTGTGAATCGCAATGAATTAAACGTCTTTACCACATTTAATACATTCCCACATGTACGATGGAACCGCAGATGCTGGTTTAAATCGAAGACACACAAAATTCTGGAGTAACTCAGCGGGACAGGCAACATCACTGGACACAGGGAATGGGTGACGATTCAGGTCGAGACCCTTCTTCAGACTGATGATAGTGGGTGGTACATAGATAAGGAAGTGTATAGATAAGGACATGTTAAGCGTGAAAACAGGACAAAGGGAATGGAGATCAAGGAAAATGTAGAATAGATAATTGTTAGTTGGGAGAAGGTAACAATAAAGCAAACAGAGATAAAATGTAGTTGGAGACTGTAAGACTGGTCGGAGAACTCGGAAGGGGGAGGGGATGGAGAGAGAGTGAAAGCAAGGGTTACTTTAAGCTAGAGAAGTCAGTGTTCATACCGCTGGGGTATAAACTGCCCAAGCGAAATATGAAGTGCTGTTCCTCCATTTTGCTCTGGGCCTCACTCCAACAATGGAGGAGGCCCAGGAGAGAAAGGTCAGTGTGGGAATGGGAGGGGGAGTTAAAGTGTTTAGCAACCGGGTGATCAGGTAGGTTTTGGCAGACTGAGCGGAGGTGTTCAGCGAAACGATCGCTGAGCCTGCGCTTGATCTCGCCAATGTACAGTGGGAGTTCCTGTCTGACCAATTTGCATTTTTCAAGGAGATACCACTAAGTACACATGAAAGTAATGTAACTGAGAGAGTATACATGTACTTCTGTGAGTTCTTTAATACATTCCCACATGCAAAACTGGCCCAGAGGGTTAGAAACATTGGGATCCAAGCTAAGTTGCCAAATTGGATCCAAAATTGGCTAGGAAATAGGGGGCAAGTTACTTTTGTGACAGGAAGCCAATTTGAGTAGCGTAGCACAGGGATCAGTGCAGGGACCTTTACTTTTTGTTATAATCATAAAATCAGTATGATTTGGATGATATGAAAAATGGTTGTGTTGGTAAGGAGGAGGGTAGTCTTAGGCTGCGCAGAGTCATAGAGCATGGAAACAGGCCTTTCGGTCCAACTTGCCCGCACCAGCCAACATGTCCCAGCTACACTAGACCCACCTGTCAGCATGTGTTCCGTATCCCTCCAAACCTGTCCTATCCATGTACCTGTCAAACTGCTTCTTAAATATTGGGATAGTCCCTGCCTCAACCATCTCTTCTGGCAGCTTGTTCCATACACCCACCACCCTTTGTGTGAAAAGGTTACCCCTCAGATTCCTATGAAATCTTGTCCCCTTCACCTTGAACATATGTCCTCTGGTCACAATATAATTAATTAATTTCTAAGACAGGCAGAACAATGGCAGATCAAATGTAATCTTGGCAAGTATAGTTTGGGAGGACTAACACGGCTCGGACATATAAAATGAACAATCGGGCATTAGAGAGTACACGTCGTTCCTGGGTAACAAATTGGTTTTGTTTTTATGTTGATTTTGTCATGTTGGAAAATCAACAGAATTCACGATATAGTAACCATACCTCCTAAGTACTGTAATGAAAGGCAGCAAAAATAACACAAGCCTGATAAGAAACAACAATTATTAAAAGGAGAGAGAGAGAGAGAGAGAGAGAGAGAGAGAAGAGAAGAATCCAGTTCTACCTCTTGCAGTAAGAAACGGATGTACATGTCAGAGTTTTTAACATAATAATATTATAGGAACTCGAGCATATGTAAGGATGTCTATGAATTGGGGATTTGTAACCAGGGACTGCTTGTATTGAAAACAGAAGGACCTTGGCGAAGATGGCATTACAAGTAGATAAGGGGGTGAAGGAGGCATATGATATTACTAATGGTGTTCATTCGCCAGGCAGCAGAATATGGTATGGTGCAACAGAGGTTACGGTACAACTTTTAAGACAATGGTTTTATAATGAGACTTGAGAGGCATAAATAGGGCAGGTAAGTGGCATAAATAGGGTAGATCGTACAAACCTTGTCTCCACACTACAGGTGGCTAAAACTAGAAAAGACAGATTTAATGCAAGGGGCGGTAAGTTTAGAAGGTTTAAAATGAAGACATTTTTCACCCAGAAGTTGGACTACACTTGCTCAGTGGGCAGTGAAGGCAGAGAGCCATACAATATTTAAGTATCTGGAGGAGCACTTGAATTGTCAAGGAACAGGCGGCCATGGACGGTGATAAATGGGATTAGTATAGTTAGATACCTATGGTTGGCATGGACGTGTTGGGCCAAAGGAACCGCATCTAAACTGTATGATTTTATGACTATGTGATATTCTGACAAGTACAGCCCATAGGTACAGTGCAATGGGTATATATAAATCCATATATATTCTGACATGTATAGAAATTTGAGTAAAGATGGACCCCTCTGACCATATGTGGACTTCAAGCTGCTAAATACCAATTCATGACACCGTGCAATATTGGTTGCCCTAACAAATTTTCTTAGAAAAGGCACCTGCAAACCACTGATCTGCTTGAACTTATAAAAGTGTTTTGTTAATTTTCCATCAAGGATCCATACTTTATTTAAAAAGCAAAAATATAGTTACACTGTAAAATGCTAATTTGGATCCAGAAATTTATAAGCAAATTCCAGCGAATAGTCAGAGTGGTATCATGTGTAGTGGCCATTACAGAGACAAGGCAGATCTGCCGAGAGAAGTCCAAAACTGTGCACTGTAGCTCACCGCATGGAAACGCTGCACATATAAGAGTGGCACGGTGGCGCAGCTGTAGAGCTACGGCCTTACAGCGCCAGAGACCCGGGTTTGAACCCGACTACAGGTGCGTGTGGTACGGGGTTTGTACATTCTCCCCGTGACCTGCGTGGGTTTTCTCGGAGATCTTCGGTTTTCTCCCACACTCCAAAGATGTATAGGTTTGTAGGTTAATTAGCTTGGTATAAATGTAAAATTAGCCCTAGTGTGCATTGGGTAGTGTTAATATGTTGGGGGGGGGGGGGGGTCGCTGGTTGGTGCCGACTCAGTGGGCCGAAGGGCCTGTATCTCTAAACTAAAAACAAAAGTAAATACGTGCACGCAACAATAAGCACTAAATGGCAAATTGAAACACAAGATTGTTAAAACTTGATCACTGACCCGAGAGCCTGGAAGGCTGGAATAGATCTTGCCCAATGCATGGAAAGGAACAATAATCTGGATGCAGACTCGCAGATATAGTGCACATTCAGGTACTCTGGCATAGGTGATGGCATCGTTAGCTGCGGGGAGCAAAGAAAAACAAACTTGAACATCAAGTTATCCCATGGCTGCAAAGTTTCATTTTGTAGTAGAGGAATGCAGTTTGCAGCTGGCAACAATATTCATAAAAGCAAATCACATTCTTGACAAGAATCAAACTAATTTCTCACTTAGATTAGTTGAATAACTATTTGAATCTATTACATCATCTTGGCTAGGGCATGCATTGGACATCTTGATATCGACAGCCTTAACTCACTACTTGTCAAACAAAATCAGACACACTGATCAAGAAAATCCAATTTATACAGGTAGGCATCCAATTCCTCATATCCAGTGATTTTTTTCCACACAGAGTTGTGAGTCTGTGGAATTCTCTGCCTCAGATGGCAATGGAGGCCGGTTCTCTGGATATTTTCAAGAGAGAGCTAGATAGGGCTCTTAAAGATAGCAGAGTCAGGGGAAAGGGGAGAAGGCAGGAATGGGGTACTGATTGGGGATAATCAGTCAAGATCACATTGAATGGCGGTGCTGGCTCGAAGGGCTGAATGGCCTACTCCTGCACCTATTGTCTATTTTACATGAAGTTAAATGACAGAAGAATAATTTAAGCAGCCTATTGGTACAACATATTATTAGAGTTGTACTTCCTCAGAAGATTGAGGAGATTTGGCACATCGTCAAATACTCTATCGAACTTCCAACCGGTGTACACTAGAGAGCGTACTGTCTAGTTGCATCACGGACTGGCTCGGCAACTCAAAAGCCCAGGAACGAAGGAGCTGCACAAAGTGGTGGGCATTAGCCTGTCCATCATGGGCACTGACCTACCTCCCTGTCATTGAAGGGAACTGCCTCAAAAAAGCAGCTAATATCATCAAAGGCCCACACCACCCTGACTATTCTCTCCTCTCACTGCTGCCATCGGGAAGCGGGTACAAGAGCCTGACAACTGTGACCTCTTCCCTCAGCAATATTCAGGCTCTTGACTGACACTGCCCAACGCTTACCACAACCTTTCTCAGCAACGATCTACTATGGACTTTGTTTTGGTTGCACTAAGTATTTTGATTTGCACTATCATAGTCTGGTTATCTACTATTCCAGATCATTCATTAGATAACTGTATGTTTATTTCATCACTTCATAAGTGATAGGAGAAGAATTAAGGGCCTGTCCTACTTACGCGACCTTTTCAGCGACTGCCGGCACCCGTCATAGGTCGCCGAAAATGTTCAACATGTTGAAAATTCAGTGGCGACCAGAAAGATGCTACGACTCTTTGGGTGACTAGGAGACCTCTCACGACCATACAGGCGACCCCCTGGCGACATGCCCCTTGGTGACACCCCGCGACATGTCGCCAGGGGTCGCCTGTATGGCCGTGAGAGGTCGCCAGGGGTCACCTATATGGTCGTGAGAGCTCCTAGTCACCCAAAGAGTCGTAGCGTCTTTCTGGTCGCCGCTGAATTTTCAACATGTTGAACATTTTCGGCGACCTATGACAGGTGCCGGCAGTTGCCGGCAGTTGCCGAAAATGTCGCGTAAGAGGGACAGGCCCTTTAGGCCATTAACCAATCATGGCTAATCTATCTCTCCCTCCTAAACGCATTCTCCTGCCTTCTCCTTCAAGGGTTTGGACACGCTAGAGGCAGGAAACATGTTCCCGATGTTGGGGGAGGCCAGAACCAGGGGCCACAGTGTAAGAATAAGGGGTAAGCCATTTAGAATGGAATCTGTGGAATTCATTGCCGCAGACGGCTGTGGAAGCCAAGTGAGTGGATATTTTTAAAGCGGAGATTGGCAGGTTCTTGATTAGTAAGGGTGTCTGGGGTTATGGGGAGAAGGCAGGAAAATGGGGCCATGAACTTATCAATTCCTCAACCAATACCACATGAGAGCAGACACCTAATCAATTCATTGAAACATTTAGATGTGTAATTTGGCACTAAATCCATATGCAGTACAAAAATACTTAGTTGCCTATAATGAATTATGTGATGTCTTGAGATTATAAAAAAAGCTATATAAAGATACAAAGTTATTTTTTTCAAGGGTTGATAAAAGAGAAACAAGATTCAAGAGAGTTTATTATCATGTGTCCCTGATAGGACAATGATTGCTTCAGCACAACAGAATATAGTAGGCATGACATTGGTAAGCACTTAACATCTGACTAAAGACTTGCCTCGAATCTGCCATGGACTGACTGTGATCTATTTCTGAGTAGAAGCCGAGTCGGCCTGTACCTTGGTCCTTCATCACCCTTGCGGAGAGCAGGGATGACACATGGGAACCTAGCACAGGTCTGCGTATAATGACCTTCATGCACTTGGAAAGTTCAAAATACAGCCTGGGAGCTGAAATGGTAAAACCTAAGCTGGGATATGTACCATTCTGTGAGCAGCCATTCATTTTTGACAATTGCTTCCAAAACAGGGTGTGGGTAGACGGCATGGGAAGGAGGCAGGGGGTAATCAAACAGATTGATCAATATGTCCTTACTCCTTAAGTCAGGGGACTTCTCATTCTCTATTTCACTCCCTTGCAGTCTCCAACTCTCTCTCTCTCCTCCCCCCCCCCTTCTGCTTGATTGCCCTACTTCCCCCTCTCCTCACCCCCAAACTCACTCTATCGAGCCACATCACTCACAATTCCCCGACATACCCTCCCCCCCCCACTGCTTGCCCTTCAACGGTATTGGCATTCCATTATTGTTGATTAAAGAGATACATTTTCTTTTAAAATTTCCCATCTACCACAGTTATAATGCTGTTGTTAACCGTGTGAATAATGAACGCAGTAAATGATGCAACTTTCTACTAATACATTCTGTGCTTGCCATTATTTGAGTTCCTACCATCTTAGCAACTTATGCATGCAGTCATGTGCCCTTCATGTTATCTGGCTTTTCGACTGTGGCTTCTATACCTAAACTACTCCAAGCATGAGAGAGTTCCAGGTTAATTAATAAAAATAAATGTCCACAGTTGAACACAGAACTACCAACAAAAACATGCGTGGAATTTTAGAATCCTGAAATAGCTTAAGTGACAGAGGACATCAGGGAGCCTGATGTACAATATCTAGAGGTTTGTAAATGTCTGATGAAAACTCAGAAGAAATATGTTTGAATCAGAAATACTGAAAAGGTGGCCTAGAATTTATCCTTATCGCATCCTTCATAAGAAATAGTTAAAGCAAAAAAAAAGGTGTCTTAAAATCCCGTAATTTTAATGAACACAAGCAATAGACGTAAGTGTACCTTGAAAGCAACGTGCACATCACTGAGAAGGGGACCCTCAATCTCAACGATAGGTAGGGACTGCTCTCCACTGATGAGCTGGATGTTGGTGCCCGAGGTATCCATGCACTCCGCTGAGTTCTGGACAGCTGATCCCTCTGCGGGATTCAGTGCTTTTGCAAGTGTGTCGAATGCCCTGAAACACCAATGGTCAGAAAATGCAAAGATATTTTATTTTGATGTCATTTTGCCAGGCATATTTCTGCATCACAAATATTTTTTAAAAACGAATGCAAAGTGAGAAGGGCACAGCATAACTAAAGGGATCAACTGTGTAGGAAGGAACTGCCGATGCTGGTTTACACCAAAGATAAGACACAAAATGCTGGAGTAACTCACAGGACAGGCAGCATCTCTGGAGACAAGGAATGGGTGATGTTTTGGGTTGAGACCCATCTTTAGAGTCTGAAGAAGAGTCTCGACCCAAAATGTCACCCATTCCTTGTCTCCAGAGATGCTGCCTGTCCCGCTGAGTTACTCCAGCATTTTGTGTGTATTAAAGGAATCAACTGACTGAAGAGTGTTACACTCATGTGCTGCAGGCTAAGTTTTGACATTTTTAAGACTGTACCTCACTAACATAATTTAGAACGGTGGCAGATTGTTTAGTTTTACTTCAGAGACGCGGATTGCTTCATTTTTTTTAAATTTTACTACGTTAGGCTCATTTAGCTTTAATCCTAATTTCAATCATGCTTTTTGTTTATAATGGGCGGAGAAGGGGCTTTGTGAAGTGCTTTTGTAAATCATTGGTTGCGCAATGAAAGATAAAAGATAAAATCTCATATTGAATGGCGGTGCAGGCTCGAAGGGCCGAATGGCCTACTCCTGCACCTAATTTCAATGTTTCTAAAAGCTGGAAAAGATGAAGATAGAACAAAGCCTGACAAGTGATAGGTGGATACAGATGAGGGGGGGTTGATTGGCAAATGGGTAATAAAGGCCAGAGAAGGAAAGGAGACAAAAGCATAGGTTTATGCTTCAGTTACATGGCACATTGGAGCACTGTTCGTAAGCCTTTTTACATGGAAGGATGTAAATACATTGCAAGCAGTTAAGGGAAAGTTTATTCAACTGATATCTAGAATAAACGGACTGTCTAATAAGGAAATGTTGCACAGGCTAGGCTTGTATCTGCGAGAGTTCAGAAGAGCTTGTAAGGAAATACACAAGATCTGGGGGAGGGGGCGGCTTGACAGGGTGGACATGGATAGAATGCCTCCTTTTATAGGCAAATTTTGAATTAAGGGTTACTCATTTAAGGCAGAGATTATGTGAACTGGTCCCAAATATTTGGTGCTCTCTTTGCAAAGTGGCAATAGCAGAGGTGTTGAATATTTTTTGGGTAGACGTAGGTAGACTCGTCATCTGTAAGGAAGTGAAAACGACTGCAAGTAGACATAAAATGCTGGAGTAACTCAGCGGGTGAGGCAGCATCTCTGGAGATGAATGGGCCGTGTTTCGAGTCGAGACCCGAAACTTCACCCATTCCTTCTCTCCAGAGATGCTGCCTCACCTGCTGAGTTACTCCAGCATTGTGTGTCTACCTTTGATTTCAACCAGCATCTGCAGTTCTTTCTTCCACATGAAAATGACTGCAGATGGATGGGAATGTGGAGTTGAAGCTGCAATCTGATCAACCATCTTAGTGAGTGGTGGAGCCCACTCAAGGCTGAATGGTATCTCCTTGCTCCAAGTTCATGTAGGTTTGTTTGATAATTACCTGGTAATATCACTAGCAGACTGGTCATCCTGCTGCATTTCTGATAAAGAAGCATCACCATTACTTAGGGCATCTATCCCCGACAAATCGGCACTACTTTGGGACAGATCCTTGGACTTGCTTAGGTTTGCAAGTGATGTGACCACATTTGCGAGAGTGCTTAAATCACCTTGACAGGTTTCAATCTGAAATAACACAACAGCACGGGTAAACAATAACTCTTTATCCATCTTTAGAATATTATGGCAGGCACTGAAAGTCAGCACGAGTTCAAATTCACTGGACCATATCGCACCTTGTTCTCAGCTGTGAGTAGCATTGCACTCTCTGTCTTCATCAGTGGTTGTTGGATATTTACCAGCATTCCTGGCTCTAAAAGGCCTCCAGATCTTTGTAAAACAAAATAATAAAAGCATTTGCATTTTTTGTGGGGTTTTTTTTTGTTTTTTTTATTAGAAGTTAATACAGTACAAAACAATACAGTGGAACCTAATTTTTGGTGCCAACTATGTCATTACGTAATACATTCTATGTACAACCTCTATTTTTATGTTTTTGAAAATGAAGTAAAAAAAGATAAGAGAGAGAGAAGAAAAAGAGGAAAAGTAGATAGTAGAAAATAGAAAAACATAGAGTGTGTATATAAGAAAAGAAAAAGTAGAAAGTAGAAATAGGAGAAAAAGACTCTTAAAAAAGAAAATTTTCAAATCTTTGTTTAGCGATGTAATTCTATCCACGACCTGACCTGAAATCAGTAATCTTTACAGTACTGCTGCATCACATGATTATAAAAGTCGATGAAAGGGGACCAACTCCTTAAGAATTGGTCATATTTATCTATTAGGCGGAGTCTCATTTCTTCAAGGTGAGCTATGTCCGTCATATTACTAATCCACAATTTAATAGTTGGCATAGCTGTATTTTTCCAAAATTTAAGTATCAATTTCTTTCCAATTATTATCCCATAATTAAAGAATACTTTTTGGTCTTTGTTTAAATTGATATTTTCTACTATTATTCCAAACATAATCCATTCCGTATTAGGTTCTATTCTTAACTTGAAGAGCTTTGTAAATATATCAAATATATCGCTCCAAAATTTATTCAACTTTACACATCCTACAAATGAATGTGTTATATTGGCATTTTGAAACAAACATTTATCGCATCTAGGAGAGACGTTTGAGTAGAATTTATTCAACCTCGTTTTTGAATAATAGTCTATGTAATAATTTAAATTGAATTAAATTATGTCTTGCATTAATGGAACAATTATGTGTGTTCATCAGATACTTTTCCCATCTATCTTTCGGAATCTTTATCATTAGTTCATGTTCCCAATCTTCTCTTAGTGCCTCTGTCGAGGGTAATTCTCTATTTAATATACTATTATAAAAATATGATATTAGTTTTTGTGAATCAGCCTTAATATTCACTGCTTCTTCTAAAGGGTCTAAAAATATATTTTGAAATCTATGTATATATTTCTTCATAAAGTCACATATCAGTATATATTTAAAATATTGATTATCATTCAGTTTAAATTTTGATTTTAATTGTTGAAATGATAACAATTTACCCAATTCATACAAATCTCCTACTTTCCTAATTCCCAGTCTATCCCATTGTTTATATGTTTTGTCGATAATTTTGAATGCAGGATTATTAAATATTGGGGTTAGTACTGATAGATTATTTAATTTCAAGGATAATTTTATTTGTTTCTAAATTCTTATTGTATTGTGAATGATTGGGTTCTTCTTATATATTATACTATTCAATTTTAGCGGTGAGAACAAGATCATTCCTATATCGTACGGGAAACACTTATCTTTCTCCACTCTTATCCACTCCGACTGGTGAGTGGGACTATCCAGCTAGTACATTATGTTCTTAATATGCACTGCCCAGTAATAATACGTAAAGTTAGGTAATGATAAACCCCCCAACTTCTTTAGGTTTACACAGATGCTTCCGTTGAAGTCTGTGTGCTCTATAATCCCATATAAAATTAGTGATATTAGAATCTAGTTTTTAGAAAAAATATTTTGGAATATATATTGGGATAGCTTGAACCAAATATATTAATTGTGGAAGGGAGTCATTTTTATAGCGTTAATTCTACCTATCAATGAGAGCGGTAGCGTTTTCCAAAATTTAATCATAACTTTCAGTTTATTTAATAGTGGCATAAAATTGGCACTAAATAATGATTTATGTCTTCTTGTAATTTGAATATCCAAATACTTGAATTTTTCTGTTGCAATTTTGAAAGGGAATGTTAATAAGTGTCTCGCATCCTGTGGTTTCAAAGACATAATTTCGCTTTTATTCCAATTTATTCTATATCCTGAAAAAGAACCAAATTCCTCGATTAGTGTTAATAAGGTGGGGATACTCGTTTGTGTATTAGTAATACATAAAAGAATATCGGCAGCATATAATTAAATTTTATTCTTTGAGTCCTTAGTATTATATCCGTGAATATTCGGATGGTTTCTAATCCTTTCAGCCAGCGGTTCTATCATAAGGGCAAATAGCAATGGTGATAAGGCACATCCCCTTGATAAATAAAATTTTGGAGATAACATATTATTAGTTCATATTCTTGCCGTAGGTTTATCATAAAGTAGTTTAACCCATCTAATAAAATTCTCTCCCGTATTAAATATTTGGAGTACCTTATATAAATACTGCCATTCTACCTGATCAAATGCCTTCTCTGCATCCAACGTAACGACTGAAATATCTTCAATGTGCTCTTTGTGAGAGTACATTATATTGAAACTCCTTCTCAAGTTATTAAATGATTGTCTTTTAGGTATAAATCTCGTTTGATTTGGGTTTACCAATTTGTTAATATAATTATTCAGTCTTCTTGGTAGAATCTTTGCTAAAATTTTCTGATCCGTATTTAGAAGTGATATAGCTCTGTAAGAACCCGGTTCCTCTAAGTCTTTATCTTTTTTTGGTATAAGCGTTATTGTTGGTTCTGCTAAAGTTTGTGGTAGTTTATTTTCGGTATAAGCCTGCGTGTATAAGTTGAGTAATCTTGGTACAATTGACTCCTGAAATTGTTTATAAAATGCATTGCTAAAACCATCTGGTCCTGGGGTCTTCCCATTTTTCAATGAGTTTATTGTTTGTTTTATTTCTTCACTAGTAATCCATGCTCCTAATTCCTCTTGTTCTAAACTATCTAATTTAGGGAGGTTGTAATTATCTAAAAAAATTGTAATTTTACTATCTGTATTTATTTCAGTTGTGTATAAATTATGATAAAATTGGGCAAACCTTTTATTCATATCCTTTGGTAGTGTTAGAAGCTCACCCTTACCAGATTTAATTTTAGTGATAGTATTTTCCTTTTCTTGTTGCTTCTGTTGCCTCGCTAATAATTTATGTGGCTTATCCCCAAATTCGAAGTGTGCCTGTTTTGTAATTTGGAATAGTCTTATTACTCTTGCCAATAATATTCTATTAAGTTTATATTTCAATAAGGTTATCTTATTATGTTTATCTATGAAGTGCTACATCTTGGCAGGACAAATCAAAATAGGACGTACATGGTAAATGGTAGGGAATTGAGGAATGCTGTGGAACAGAGGGATCTAGGAATAACAGTGCATAGTTCCCTGAAGGTGGAATCGCATGTAGATAGGGTGGTAAAGAAAGCCTTTGGTGTGCTGGCCTTTATAAATCAAAGCATTGAATATAGGAGTAGGGAAGTAATGTTAAAATTGTACAAGGCATTGGTAAGACCAATTCTGGAGTATGGTGTACAATTTTGGTCGCCTAGTTATAGGAAGGATGTCAACAAAATAGAGAGAGTACAGAGGAGATTTACTAGAATGTTGCCAGGGTTCCAGCAACTATGTTACAGAGAAAGGTTGAACAAGTTAGGTCTTTATTCTTTGGAGCGCAGAAGGTTAAGAGGGGACTTGATTGAGGTCTTTAAAATGATGAAAGGGATAGACAGAGTTGACGTGGATACGTTTTTCCCATTGAGGGTAGGGAAGATTCAAACAAGAGGGCATGACATGAGAATTAAGGGACAGAGGTTTCGGGGTAAGGTGAGGGGGAACTTCTTTACTCAGAGGATGGTGGCTGTGTGGAATCAGCTTCCAGCAGAAGTGGTGGAGGCAGGATCGATTTTAACATTTAAGAGTAAAGTGGATAGGTATGTGGACGTGAAGGGAATGGAGGGGTATGGTCTGAGTGCAGGTAGATGGGACTAGGGGAAAACAAATGGTCGGCACGGACTGGAAGGGCCGAGAGGGCCTGTTTCCGTGCTGTAATTGTTATATGGTTATATGGTTATATGGTTATGGTTGGGTCTTTTGCATTGTCCAGTTCCAGTAATTTTATTTCCTGTTCAATCCTCTGAAGTTCTCTTTTATTTTCTTTATTTTAAAAACTTTGACAAGAGATTATAGCCTTAAAGGTTTCCCATAATAGCAATACAGAAATACCCGGCGTCTCATTTATATCTAAGAAAATTTTTGTTTGTTCTTTTATATACTCATAACCCTGCGGGTTATTTAATATTTGTGCGTTGAATCTCCAAAAAGGTTTTATATCCGGCATTCCCTCGATTTTAAGTATAAAAGTCAGTGGTGAATGATCGGAAATAATACTATTACAGAGATGCCAACCCTAAATTTAGTTCACAGTAACATTCAACCCATTTGTCAGTAACAAATGGGGGTAAATGCATTTCTCTCAGTAACATGTTGCGGCACCAGAAATATGCATGGCAACGACCCAAAATCTGCAACGCGCGTTGAATCCAACCTTCCTTTTTTCAACTAGTACTATATACAAACTCATTAAACACACATAAACATCCTTTAGTATACACAGTATCACTTAAAAGATGTACTTATATATATTTTGATGAGTCTTGAATGCTTTAGCCTTCAGGCACAGCTAACAATAACAAAACTGTGTTTAAACACAATTCAGTTATAAAGTTGCAAATCACTGAATGAGAGAGGACGCATACCTGGTGTTACAAAAGTGTCAGACATAGTGTCACTCATTTCAAACTGTGTCTAGTCAAAATGCTTGAAAAAGTGCTGGACATTTTAAGTTGCAAATCATTGCTGCACCTTTTCAAAAGTTGAATATCACAATGCTGCACATTTTCAGAAATTGCATATCAATGTTGGGCATTTCAAAAGTAAATAATCAATGCTGGGCATCTTCAAAAGTTGCATATCAGTTCTGGACATTTCCAAAAGTTGCATATCTATGCTGGACATTTTCAAAAGTTGTATATCAATGCTGGACAATTTCAAAAGTAGCAAATCAATGCTGGGCATTTTCAATACTTGCATAACAATCATCAATGCTGGGCATTTCAAAATTAACTAACCAATGCTGGGCATCTTCAAAAGTTGCATATCAGTTCTGGACATTTCCAAAAGTTGCATATCAATGCTTGACATTTTCAAAAGTTGTAAATCAGTGCTGGGCATTTTCAACAGTTGAAAATAAACAATGCTGGATATCTTCAAAAGTTGCATATCAATGCTGGACATTTTCAAAAGCTGCATATAAATTCTGGACATTTTCAAAAGTTGCAAATCAGGATGAAGTTGGTAATCGTGGTACTTACGCATCACAGCAAATCATGTCCTGATTATCAATCATGACCATGACACTGTCACTGAGTTTTATTTCCAAATCCCACTTAATTTCTTTTCTCCCTGCAGGTTCCTTGTGAGAATCCATGACCAAATTCTCCAAAAGTCACAGTTTCCAAACAATGTCAACTCGATTCGATGACCATGAGGCATGACAATGCAATGACAATCATTGCAATGACACGCCCCCAATGGTAATGCAATGCTCACCGTGAAGGCGTGATGAGATTGAGAAATTCCCGTGACAAATCTAAGTTTTTCCACTTTGAAGAATATCCATCCAAGAAATGATGAAGGTTTGAAACAAAACCAGGCTTAATTGCAGAAACACAGCACATAAAATCACGTCCCGATAACACTTGTCACTGAGCTTTATTTCCAATTCCAGTAATTTCTCCGCGATCCGCTACTAACTATGCATAACGTTTCGTATAGATATAGTGCAGTCACTGCAGTGCATCGCATGTGTATGTATACGGCATGCATAGTTAGCTAGCGCTGGGGATCGGAATACCACATACATGTACTGTAGTGTACGGCTATAATCCAGGCCACCAGCGGAGTGCATTGTCACTAAACAAGGATTCAGCGAGCATTGTGCACGTGCGTGCATAGCAATATGCGCCGCCATGCGAGTCCTTGGTTTTACACATTCAAGCATGTGAGTCTGCTCGCAATGATTTTTCAGTAACAAATAGCCAAAAATACGCGGCGCTGCACCTTGGCCGTGTGCAATGGCATACGGACGTTTGTGCGTTGCAACTTGAAGACAATTATCGCGGCTTTTAAACAGCAACGATCCCGCCCAATTACTCCGGGAGCGGACAACGCATTTGCTTGTTGTTTTTTTTTTATTGTTTTGATTATTTTTCTCCGTAACAACATGTTTGGCTGCCGGAACACCGTAATAAGGTTATTTCGCCGGGACAAAATACGGCGAATCCGGGACACTTGGCATCTCTGCTATTATGGTATGATGGTTTAGTCGTATATGGGATTAATTTTGTATCCAATAAAAAATAATCAATTCGTGAATAGTTTTTATGAACCGATGAGTAAAACGAATATTCCCTTCCAATTGGGTTTGCTATTCTCCAAACATCAGTTATGTTATTATTTTTTATATAAGTATTTAAGAATTCACAGGTCTTAGTTTTAACAAGACGCTTCCCTACCTTTATTAATTTATCTAAATATGGGTTTATAACACAATTGAAATCACCCCCCATTTTTATATTTTGAAAATTATGCTCTGCAATTATGTCTATTATTTTCTTAAAAAATTGGGGGTTATCAAAATTAGGCGCATAAATATTTATCATAGTTAATGGTGTATTATAAATTTCTCCTGTGACTATAACGTATCTTCTCTCTTTATCAGATATGGACTTCTTTAATTTAGAAGGTATACCTTTCCGAATTATAATGGCCGTGCTTCTTCCTGTAGAAGTGAATGCGGAGTAGTAAGTTTGACCTATCCAGTTTGCCCTTAATCTGATCTGAGTTTGTTGTTTCAAATGCGTTTCTTGTAGGAAAGCAATTTCCATGTTTAATGATTTTAATTGTGCCAGAATTTTACTCCTCTTAACTGGCTCATTCGCACCTTTAATGTTCCAACTACAGAAAGTGAGACCTCCGGTGTTAATTCGACTATTATCTTGCATTGGCTATTATTACCAGAATGTATGATTCATGTGATGCAGCCAAGTACCTCGAAATCCTACGACGTTTGCATTTATACAACAAATGTCTTCGCAAGCTCTTTCATAGTCAGTCTACTAATTTTTTTCCCCACTAAGATACCACTGCCTCATCACTACTTTAGGAAAAATGTTGTCAAGCTGCAAAGGGTGCAAGGAAGATTTACGAGGATGTTGTCAGGATTCGAGGGTTCAAGATTCAAAATAATTGTCACATGTACCAATTAAGGTACAGTGAAATTTTAGGGGGAGGTTGAGCTGGCTAGGACTCTAGTCTTTGGAGCGCAGGAGGATGAAGGATGATCTTATAGAGGTGTACAAACTCATGACAGGAATAGATCGGGTAGACACACAGAGTCTCTTGCCCAGAGTAAGGGAATCGAGAACCAAAGGACATAGGTATAAGGTGAGGGGGGAAAAGGTTTAATAGTAACCTGAGGGGTAACTTTTTCACCCAAAGGGTGGAAGGTGTATGGAACGAGCTGCCAGATGAGGTAGATGAGGCAGGTAATATCACAAAGTTCAACAAACATTCAGACGGGTTCATGGATAGGACAGGTTTGCAGGTATATGGGACGAATGCAGGGAGGTAGGAGATGGGACATGTTGGCAATGTACAACTAAATTCTAAAACTACTCCTCAAAATTAGATTCTGCTGCTGTTTGAAATCGATCAGGTGCACACAAATGGGAAGGAAATCAACAGTAGAAAGTATAAAATTTTAGGTAACAAAAGCATTGAACATCTCTGTGTTGCTTACTTTGTAACAAATGAAGAGATTGAACTAACTTCAATATTACAATCATCACGTTAACCTCAAACATGATCTCTATTAATAAAAGTAACAGTTTATTTTAAAAAAAGACCCCCTTCCCAACATCAGTTTTGGTCAGAAGATAGACACAAAAAGCTGGAGTAAAGGGGCTGTCCCACTGTACGAGGTAATTCAAGAGCTCTCCCGAGTTAAAAAAAAATCAAACTCGTGATAAGCACGTAGAATGTACGTCGGAACTCGGGACGTCTCTTAGCGGCTCGTGACGCTAACGGCAGGTACTCGGGTAACGCGGTAAGCTCGTGAAGACTCGTGAAGATTTTTCAACATGTTGAAAAATGTCCACGAGAGCCCCGAGTACCTACGGGCGGCTATTACCGTAATTCTCCGAGTTCGAATCAGGGGAAACTCGGGAGAACTCTTGAATTAGCTGGTACAGTGGGACAGCCCCTTAACTCAGTGGGTCAGGCAGCATCTCTGGAGAAAAGTAATGGGTGACATTTTGGGTCGATACTGAGAGTCAGGGAGGGGGTAAACTAGAGGTATGGGAAGGTACAGAACAAAGCAGAGCCTGCATCGATGACTCAGGGTAGGTGGAGCCCACAATGGTCCATTGTTGACTGGGGATGAGATGATCACGAAGGAATACAAACGGTGAACATGTTCGGTCAGCTTTGGGTCAAAACTGGAGTGTTGGCGCAACACCAGATTATTTTCCGATTGAATTCTCCTTCAGCTGAGATGTTACCTTGCACTTTCCTTGTCTGTTACAAACGTTGGCGTTGCAGCCAGAGGACTACGCAAATCTTTCCTGATGTAAATCTTTTCAGTCGATGCTGCACAATTTGCTGACTTTTCTCGAGAAACTTCGATGGGTTTCCGCTCACACTGAACAGCTATTGAAAAAGCAGATGCTGTCAACCATTTACGGTTAAACTATTGAATGGGAATCAAGATATATTCGTCTGGAGATATTGGGCTTCACTTACAATCCTGCTTCATGCCCAGTACTAGGCATCTCTGCAACCGACAGTACTGGCAACGGTTTCTGTGGTGCTTGTTAATCACACAGTCCTTCGACCCCCTGCAGACGTACACTAAGTTCTTCCTTATACTTCTTTTGAAAAAGCCTTTACAACCTTCGCAGCTCACTGCCCCATAATGACGTCCTAAAACGTTAGGGAAAACAAAAATAGAATCAGATTAACTTTTCAGAATAAATACAAATGATTCTTCAAAATGGGACAATGGTTATAATCAGCTAAATAGAACTATCAAATACAGACGTATAGGAAGCAACTGCAGATGCTGGTTTACACCGCAGATAGACATAAAATGTTGGAATATCTCAGCAGGTCGGGCAGCATCTCTGGAGAAAAGGAATAGGTGACGTTTTGGTTTGGGACATCTGTCCCTCCCCCACCCTAGCCGTCCTTCTAGTTTGACAGTTCTTATCCTCTTGCTATCTCCTCCTCCACAGCACACAATGAACTATTGTGGGCACTTTGGTCAGCACTATTAGCTCTGATCTGTTCTGTACCTCTTCATACCTCTAGTTTCCTTCTCCCCTGACTCTCAGTCTGAAGAAGGGGCCCCGACCCAAAATGTTACCTATTCCTCTTCTAATGCTACCTGACTCGCTGAGTTACTACAAATTTTGTGTCAAATACCCATATTTCACATGAAAAATACTCCAGCAGATAACGAGGGCAGAGAACAAGAAACAGGAGGAGGAGCAGGCCAATTGGCCCTTCAAGTCTGCTTTGCTGTTTAATAAGATGGTGGCACATCCAAATTCTGTTTTCTACACCATTTCCCCCCCCTCAATAAACCTTGACCCCTGTGCAATTGAAATGTTTGTCAATCACTGCCTTGAATATGCTCAACTTTTACCACAGAAGTTCTCCAAAACAAGAATCCCAAAGATTCACGACCCTCAGGAGACATTTTGCCCTGTCAGTCTTAAATGGACAACCCATTCTTCCAAAACGACCCAAAACAAATAGTCCCCACCAAGCTAAACATGCTCTCTGTCTGCACCCAGTCAACCCCTGACAGAACCTAGAGATCTAATCACAGAGTATATGGAACTTCTCCAACTACTCAAGGTAGATTATGGGGTGGCACGGTGGCGCAGCGGTAGAGTTTCTGCCTTACAGCACCAGAGACCCGGGTTCGATCCTGACCACAGTTGCCGTCTTTACGGAGTTTGTACGTTCTCCCTGTGACCGGGTGGGTTTTCCCCGGGCGCTCCGGTTTCCTCCAGCACGCCAAAGGCATACAGGTTTGTGGGTTAATTGGCTTGGTATAAATGTAAATTGTCCCTAGGACAGCGTTAGTGTGCGGGGATTACAGGTCGGCGCGGACTCGGTGGGCCCAAGGGTCTGTTTCCGCACAGTATCACTAAACTAAACATAGAACTGTATATTAACAGAACATTTTTCCCAAGTACAGAAATCCAGCATTCCAAAATATAGGCTGCTGAACCAAACAACGCACCAATTCCATTTATATTTCATTCAAAACTAAATTTTTTTTAAAGTTCACCCCATCAATTTCAGTATTTCTGGAAATTAAAATGACCAATTTAGATGGCCTTGTTATGGCAATGCATTGAATAGAGTTTCCCATGTGGTTGACTTTCAATTGCCTCCTCAGTTCAGAGGGAATATGAAATCATGCTGTGATGCATTCCGATAAGTTGCTTTCTACAGCATATCTGTAGAAGTTGGTAAGGATTATTGGGGACATGCCAAACTTCCTAAAGGGCCTGTCCCACTTTCACGACCTCTGCCGAGTTTGCCCTTGACTCATACTCGCAGCATGGTCGTCACAAGGTCGTAGGAGGTCGTGTTGTTAGTCGTAGGTACTCGTGGCATCAAGTAGGTCGGGCGTTTTTTCTAGCATGATGAAAAATGTCGAGTAAAAAAGGTTGTGAAAGTGGAACAGGCCCCAAACCCTTCTGAGGAAGGAGAGGCTTTGGTGGCAATTGCTTCAATATGGGTGGTCCAGGACAAATTGCTGGTGATATTTATTCCTGAGAACTTGGACCTTTCAACAATCCGGACTTTGGCTCTGTGAATGTATGTGTACTGCTTGGCTTACTGAAGTCGATCACCATCTCCTTTGTCTTGCTGCCATTGAGGGAAAGGTTGCTGTCTTGGCACCAGGTACATGGTTGTCAATCTCCTTCGTGATCAATCGGCTGACCATTGAGTTCCTCCAGCACTTTGCTTTTTTTTTGGTTTACTTTCCACGTACCACGTTTAGTGCACTTTTTGACTTTACTACTCTCTCAGGGAACTTCAGAGCAGAATCAAGTACTTGATCGGAGCTTTGGTGGCAGATTGCCAACAGTTACTGAAGGGCCTGTCCCACTTGGGCATCATTTGTGCGTCACACAGATGGCGCGTGAAGATTTAGTACATCCCTAAATCCTGGGGCACCACTCGTCACTGCCAACGTCACCACATACCATGCGCGCATCACATGCGCATCGTGACGCGTAAATGATGCAGCGTAAATGACGCACAAATGACGCCCAAGTGGGACAGGCCCTTTAATCTCAAATATAATGTTCTTTTCCCCCCCAAAGGACATCATCACTTTCTAAGGACAATGGTTGTTAACTTCGTCAATTAAACATGTGCAATGCAAGCAGAATAAGTGAATTTGGGCTAGAAAGACCAAATCCAGCTACCAATAGACCGAATATTAGATTATTGACTTTCATGTTGAGTATACAATGAGAAGGAATCTGCTTTACGAATCTTCAGATTTGGAATGTCAAACTATCACCTGCATTGAAGGATATGATTGTGAATAAACATTTGTTATCAAACGTAAGCTTTAGTTTAGTTTTGTTCAGAGATACAGCGTGGAAATAGGCTCACCGAGTCCGTGCAAATCAGCGATCCCGTACACTAACCCTATCCTACATACCAGGGACAATTTACAATTATACCAAAGCAAATTAACCTACAAACCTGTACATCTTTGGAGTGAGAGAGGAAACCGGAGCACCCGGAAAAAACCCACACAGGTCACAGGGAGAATGTACAACCTCCGTAAAGACAGCACCCTGAGTCAGTATCAAACTCCGCCACCGTGCCGTAATCTTTAAAGAAAAGTCAGATTTTAAAGAAACTTTTTCTTACCCGATGCTCTGTCACCACAAACTACACAAAACTCCAGTGGTGGCTTGACTGCACTTTGCTCAGCCGAAGATGCATCAGTTACAATCTACAGAGATGAAAATATGAACATGATAAAAAAAAAAACATGCGGAGCAAACCAAGGCCAGAAATAATAAAAGACGAACAAAAACATTAATACAAATAAAAGGATTTGCTCGACAAAATTTGGATTCATTCAAAAGGCCGCACTTAATGGCCTAGAAGGCCGCAGGTTCCACACCACTGCTCTGGAATTTAAAAAAAAATAGAAACCCAAGGAAAGGTGGAAAGGCTAGATTGTGGGGAAAAAAACAGACATGTTTTAATTAAATAACAGTCTTGTACAATGATTTCAGGTTCCAAAGGTCACCACACATTGCATCTTACAATTTACGTTCGCTCTACCTGTATGTGCTGCGCTGACCCATCGGGAGATGTAAAGATGAGTTGGTTGAGACCAGCAGAGTCAGGTGTGGACAAGATGACCTTTCCTTGTCCTGAATCAGGCCGGGCTAGTATTACTTTGTTCGATGGTGTGCCATCTGAATTTGTTAATATGAATTGCTTGCTTGCACCATGGTCCATCGACGTGACTATCTGAATCTTTTGGCCCGTCTGCTGATCAGTGACAATCTACAATTAAAAACACATCATTTGGCAGCTGGCATTTATCATAGGACACAGAGGAAAACAATCTAACGGTGCCCTCTGTAACCTTGCATGTCAAAATACCAACTTCAACACTCCTCATTTCATGATCCACACACAACCATTTAAGAAATTGTTTCCCAAGATGTCACTGACCTCATCTCCAGAGATTCTCCCTCTGTGACCACATTCTCCAAAGCTCTATAAAAGCCAAATTTCTACCTTCCATTTTATGGATCCCAGCTTTCTTTGCCTCGGTCAGATACATGCAATATTCTCTGCTCCAGTTCTTCTGAATCTAATCCCTCTCCCTTTTTCGGCTCACTTAAATTTACTACAGCAAAATTTTCTCCTCTCCCTGAAAAGCGTCATCAACATTCCGACCATTTTCTCTCCCTCTTTTCTTCACGTGGTTCACCTTTGACCTTCCTTCCCTCACATTTTCATTAATTTTGTGGGGAATAGACTAGTGATCGATATCCATTACATGATCAATGGCCTCTCACTTACCCTTCCATCCCACTTCCCATAAGTGCTCCATCCATCCAGTTTTCCATTCTTCTCCCAGCTTGCACCATCTGATCTTGCAACTTTATCTTCTGCAGCAGTGTTGCTTATGCGACTTCCTTAAGACTTAACTGAGGTTTCTCTCTGTACTTGATATGCCCCACGACCGTATATGTTCCATCCTGTACATTTTGTTAATTTTGGCCCTCCATCACTGAACTTTGAGAGGTCTACCTGTCCTCACCACCCTCCACCCCATTCCAGCAGCTTTTAAATTCACCTGTTATCATGACCTCTTGTTTTGTGAAGAAACCCACAAACACATCCCTTCCTGTGTCAATTTTCCAAATGCTCCCTCCACTCCTTGCTGGTTCATATCACCAGCACCCAACATTTTTTTTAAATTACACAGCGTACCTGCATGAAAGGTTTCCCACATTCATATTCTCCTTTCCTACTCTCCAGAGCATGTATTCTTAAGGGGAAATAACAATTTATATGCCCCTTTCAATTTAGTATAGTATACTCGCCAATCATGGTATGTCTTCCCTGAGACTGTGACGGTGTTTTGAGATTCTCCTCTCATGCACTCTCACCCGAGAGCATCAGATACAATCACCCATCCACTCTTCCAAACTAGACAGCTGACATCTATTCTCTTCAACCATTCATGAAACAAACTCTCTAATGCACAAATCAATCGAGAGAACCTTTCTGTTCCTCATTACGATTACCAGGTATAATCTTAGCAAATGAGCACCAGGCTTTAATTTCGAACACCATTACTGATTTCATCAGACCCATTGTTTCTGCCTGCTCCTGTCCCACATAAATGATTTCTTCTTACTTCGACTCCATCCTATCCCCCCTGGTCCAATCTCTCCCGACCTATGTCCAAGATACCTCACATGCCGTTCGTCTCTTTAATGACTTCTGCTTTCTGAGCCCCCACTCCCTCATCTTTACAATGGACATTCAGTCACTCTACATCTCCATCCCCCACCAGGAAGGCCTTAAAGCCCTCAGTATCTTCCTCGACTGCAGAACCATCCAATTTCTCTCTACTATCTCTCTACTCCGCCTAGCGGAGCTGGTCCTCACCCTCAACAACTTCTCCTTTGACTCCTCCCACTTCCTCCAAGTCCAAGGCATAGCTAATGGGCACCCGCATGAACCCCAGCTACGCCTGCCTCTTTGTAGGGTACATTGAACAATCCCTGTTCCAGGTGTACACTGGCCCTATCCCCAAACCCTATCTCCATTACATGATGACTGCATCAGTGCTACCTCCTGCACCCATGCAAAACTCATGGACTTCATCAACTTCAGACCAATTTTCATCCTGCACTCAAATTTTCCGCCCAAGATGAGGTGTTCCATACTAGAACATCCGAGATGTCCTCATTCATTAGGGAACAGGGGTTCCCCTCTCCCATCTTAGATGAAGCCTTCATTCATGTCTCCTCGGTTCCCCACAACTCCGCCCTTGCTCCCCTCCCCGTAGTTACAACAGAGACAGAGTCCCCCTAGTCCTTACCTTCCACCCCATCAGCCGTCGCATATAACACATAATCCTCAAAAATTTCCGCCACCTCCAAAGGGATCACACCACTACACACCACCCCCTCCCCAGGTACCTTCCCCTGCAACCGCAGAAGATGCAACACCTGTCACTATACCTCCTCCCTCGACTCTGTCCAGGGACCCTAACCTTTCAGGTTAGGTAGAGGTTCACTTGCACCTCCTCCAACCTCATCTACTGTATCCGTTGTCCAAGATGTGGATTCAAACGCAGACTGGGCGATCGTTTCGCGGAACACCTTCGCTCAGCCCGCGTGATCTCCCGGTTGCTGGACACTTTAATTCTCCTTCCCATTCCTACACGGACCTTTCTGTCCTCGGTCTCCTTCATTGTCAGAGTGAGGCTAAACGCAAATTTGAGGAATAGCATCTCATATTTCGCTTGGGCAGCTTACAGCCCAGTGGTATGAAAATTGATTTCTCTCACTTCAGGTAGCCCGGCTCTCTATCTCACTCTCTCTATCCCTCCCCCATCCAAGTCACACTAGCTTCTCACTTTCTCCCTACAAACAGCTAACAATGGCCGGTTTCCTTTATCATCGTTACTTTTTTGCATATCTTACATTCATTGTTCTTTCTCTCCACATCACTGTCTATATTTCTCATTTCCCTTATCTCAAATAGTCTGAAGAAGGGTCTCGACCCGAAACGTAACCCATTCCTTCTCTCCAGAGATGTTGCCTGTCCCGCTGAGTTACTCCAGCTTTTTGTGTCTATCTTCGGTTTAAACCAGTATCTACAGTTCCTTCTTACACATTTTATCTGCTCCACTGCGATAATCTTAGTAAAGATCAGTACAATTACAACAGGACACTTACTCCATCCCTCTTGCATTGAAGGGCACCATTAGTTTTCCCTTCCTGATTACTTGCTGTACCTGCATATACAGTTTGGTTGCCTACAGCCGGACACTCGGCTCTCTGTGAACAACAGCATTCTTTCGTCTCACTCTACCATCTTCTACACTTCCTACCAAAGCAAATAACCTGAAATGTTCCCACACTGGACTTCATCAGCTACTTAGTCAATGTTCCGTTTCAGGTTCTTAGTATCCTACTCACTATTTAATTTTGCATCTATTTTCATGCTGTAGCAAAATTGGATGAATTACGCTTAATCCCCCCTTCTAAGTCATTAATATTAAATGTAAATAATTGTAGCAACACTTTTAGGGGTGTACTATAGACCGCCAAATGGGGAGCGAGAATTGGAAGAGCAAATATGTAAGGAGATAGCAGATATTAGTAGTAAGCACAAGGTAGTGATTGTGGGAGATTTCAATTTCCCAAAAATAGACTGGGAAACACATTCTGTAAATGGGCTGGATGGTTTGGAGTTTGTAAAATGTGTGCAGGATAGTTTTTTGCAGCAGTACATAGAGGTACCGACCAGAGAAGGGGCAGTGCTGGACCTCCTGTTAGGAAATGAGGCAGGACAGGTGACGGAGGTATGCGTTGGTGAGCACTTCGGGACCAGTGATCACAATACCATTAGTTTCAATATAATTATGGAGCGAGTCAGAACAGGACCTAGAGTGAAGATTTTTGATTGGAGAAAGGCTAACTTTGAGGGAATGCGTGAGGATTTTAAAGGAGTGAATTGGGACACTTTGTTTCATGGGAAGGATGTAGAAGAGAAATGGAGGACATTTAAAGGGGAAATTGTAAGAGTACAGAATCTTTATGTCCCTGTTAGGTTGAAAGGAAATAGTAAAAATTGGAAAGAGCCATGGTTTTCAAGGGAAATTAGACACTTGTTTCGAAAAAAGAGAGATATCTACAAGAATTATAGGAGGCATGGAGTAAATGAGGTGCTAGAGGAGTATAAAGAATGTAAAAAGAATCTTAAGAAAGAAATTAGGAAGGCTAAAAGAAGATATGAGGTTGCTTTGGCAAGAAAGGTGAAAGTAAATCCAAAGGGTTTCTACAGCTATATTAATAGCATAAGGATAACGAGGGATAAAATTGGACCATTAGAGAACCAGAATGGACAGCTATCTGCAGAGCCAAAAGAGATGGGGGAGATATTGAACAATTTCTTTTCTTCGGTATTCACCAAGGAGAAGGATATTGAATTCTGTGAGGTAAGGGAAAAAAGTAGAGTAGCTATGGAAACTATGAGATTCAAAGAGGAGGAAGTACTGACACTTTTGAAAAATATAAAGGTGGATAAGTCTCCAGGTCCTGACAGGATATTCCCTAGGACATTGAGGGAAGTTAGTGTAGAAATAGCAGGAGCTATGACAGAAATATTTCAAATGTCATTAGAAACGGGAATAGTGCCGGAGGATTGGCGTACTGCGCATGTTGTTCCATTGTTTAAAAAGGGTTCAAAGAATAAACCTAGCAATTATAGACCTATTAGTTTGACGTCAGTGGTGGGCAAATTAATGGAAAGGATACTTAGAGATAATATATATAAGCATCTGGATAAACAGGGTCTGTTCAGGAACAGTCAACATGGATTTGTGCCGGGAAGGTCATGTTTGACAAACCTTCTTGAATTTTTTGAAGCGGTAACTAGGGAAATTGATGAGGGTAAAGCAGTGGATGTTGTCTATATGGATTTCAGTAAGGCCTTTGACAAGGTTCCCCATGGAAGGTTGGTTCAGAAGGTTCAATCTTTGGGTGTTAATGGCGGAGTAGCAAGATGGATTCAACAGTGGCTGAATGGGAGATGTCAGAGAGTAATGGTGGATGGCTGTTTGTCAGGTTGGAAGCCGGTGACCAGTGGGGTGCCTCAGGGATCTGTGTTGGGTCCACTGTTGTTTGTCATGTACATCAATGATCTGGATGATGGGGTGGAAAATTGGATAAGTAAGTATGCAGATGATACTAAGATAGGTGGTATTGTGGATAATGAAGTAGATTCTCAAAGTCTACAGAGAGATTTGGGCCATTTGGAAAAGTGGGCTGAAAGATGGCAGATGGAGTTTAATGCTGATAAGTGTGAAGTGCTACATCTTGGCAGGACAAATCAAAATAGAACGTACATGGTAAATGGTAGGGAATTGAGGAATGCTGTGGAACAGAGGGATCTAGGAATAACTGTGCATAGTTCCCTGAAGGTGGAATCGCATGTAGATAGGGTGGTAAAGAAAGCCTTTGGTGTGCTGGCCTTTATAAATCAGAGCATTGAATATAGGAGTAGGGAAGTAATGTTAAAATTGTACAAGGCATTGGTAAGACCAATTCTGGAGTATGGTGTACAATTTTGGTCGCCTAGTTATAGGAAGGATGTCAACAAAATAGAGAGAGTACAGAGGAGATTTACTAGAATGTTGCCAGGGTTCCAGCAACTATGTTACAGAGAAAGGTTGAACAAGTTAGGTCTTTATTCTTTGGAGCGCAGAAGGTTAAGGGGGGGACTTGATTGAGGTCTTTAAAATGATGAAAGGGATAGACAGAGTTGACGTGGATAAGCTTTTCCCATTGAGGGTAGGGAAGATTCAAACAAGAGGGCATGACATGAGAATTAAGGGACAGAAGTTTAGGGGTAACGTGAGGGGGAACTTCTTTACTCAGAGGGTGGTGGCTGTGTGGAATGAGCTTCCAGCAGAGGTGGTGGAGGCAGGATCGATTTTAACATTTAAAAGTAAAGTGGATAGGTATATGGACGTGAAGGGAATGGAGGGGTATGGTCTGAGTGCAGGTAGATGGGACTAGGGGAAAACAAATGGTCGGCACGGACTGGAAGGGCCGAGAGGGCCTGTCTCCGTGCTGTAATTGTTATATGGTTATATGGTTATATGATGTCACTGCAGTGATTCCTGTGATACTCCACTATTTAGTTTGTCGTTTTGAAAGCAATAATTAATCTTGCTCTGTTTTCTCTATTCTACTTTACTCACCTCAATACCAAGAATTGTTCCATTGTAATCTTGGTACCTTGTATCGTACCTTATCAAATGCCTTTGGGAAATTTATTTGTACTATATCGACTTGTTCTCCTTTATTTGCACACACTGCTAATTACTTACTCAGAGTCATAGTGATACAGTGTGGAAACAGGCCATTCGGCCCAACTTGCCCACACCCGGCCAACATGTCCTAGATACACTGGTCCCACCTGCCTGCATTTGGCCCATATCCCTCAAAATCTACCCTATACATGTACCTGTCTAACTGTTTCTTAAATGTTGGAATAATCCCAGCCTCATCTTCCTCCTCTGGCAGCTCGTTCCATACACCAACCACCCTTTGTGTGAAAACGTTACCCCTCAAATTCCTAATAACCCTAACCCCTTCACTTTAAACCCACTACAAGGATCCTACTAAACTTTTCAAACACAAATTCCTTTCTGAGTACTCAGAATCATAGGGTCATACAGCATAGAAACAGGCTCTTTGTCCCTCCAAGGCCATGGCAACTAACTAGTAACATCGATACAAATATCAATAACCAACACTTAACCCACAGCTTTCCATGCCTTGGTAACAGAGGTTTTTTCTTTTTTCTTTTTTTTTTAAACTTTTTTTTTAATAGATAGAAAAAATAAAGAAAAAGAAAAGAAAATTAGAAAAATAGAATAAACTATCCATAATACAACTTAGGAGATAGGTCCGTAGGTAAGAAAACATAACTATTCATCTAGTCCTGGGTTCAAGCTTCCGTCAGGTATCAGCGCCGGTCCATTCTACCCCTTCAAATAATCTATGAACGGAGACAATATTCTAATAAATAATTCTGGTTTGTCAATTAAGACAAATCTAATTTTTTCCAGATTAAATGTCTCCAACATCTCATTAATCCACATTTTAATTGTGGGGGATGCAGGGTTTTTCCAAAATTTTAATTTTAATTTTTTCCCAGTTATTATAGTATAATCCAGGAAATTTATTTGGTTTATTGTCAGTTTTAGGTATTGTTCATATATGCCCAATATTATTAATTTCGGATCGGGCTCCAGTTGAATATTAACCACTATGGAAATAATTTAAAAAATATCCACCCAAAATGTTTTAATTTTTATGCAATTTACAATGGTATGGGTTCAGTTAGCCTAGGAATATTGACATTTATCGCAGATAGGAGAAATATTAGGAAAAATTCTATTTAATTTTGTTTTAGAATAATGCAATCTATGTAATATTTTAAATTGTATTAAAGAATGTCTGGCGTTTAACGAACATTGATGTATATGTTGTAGACTTTCATCCCAAATATCTTTCGTTATGGGTTGAACTAATTCATTTTCCCATGCTTGTCTATGTAATTCCGTCGACGGATTCTCACTATCTAAAAGAATATTATAAGTGTAGGATATTAATTTGACTGTGTTGGGGTGTTTATTCAAACATTCATCTAGAATCTCTGGCTCTCTAATTCTATATCCTTGTGTATGTGATTTAACATAATCTTGCAGTTGTAAATATCTAAAAAAATTATTTGAATGTAATCCATAATTCTGTTGTACCTCCTGAAACAAGAAGAACACACCGTTTCTATAAAGATGTCTCATCTTTTTAATTCCATAATTTTTCCATTGTGCAAAACCTTTATCCAATACTGAAGGCTTAAATGAAGGGTTATTTACAATAGGGAGCGAAAGTGATAAATTATACAATTTTAATGTCTTTTTTATTTGTTTCCAAATTCAAATACCATTATGTATTATTGGGTTTTCACTATAGATTTTTTAATTCAATTTTGTAGGAGTTAACAAAATCGGGCCAATTTCAAATGGCAGATAATCCTCCTTTTCCATCTTTAACAGAGGTTTTAGATTCCAATCACCCTTCAAGTGATAACGTTTTTCCCATTCTCTCAGATGTCAACGCAGTGATCACTAGTCACTTCAATGACATCTCCTCTGTCGTACCTTTGCCTTTGCACCTCTGCTCTGGGAAAAAATATCCGACTATCCACCTATTTATGCATCTCATTACATTGCACACCACACTCAGACTTCCTTTAGCTTGCGGGTTACACAAAAAGCTGGAGAAACTCAGCGGGTGCAGCAGCATCTAAGGAGCGAAGGAGATAGGCGACGATTCGGGTCGAGACCCTTCTCTCAGACTTCCTTTAGCTTGCTCTGCTCAAAGGCAAACAAATCCAGGTGCTCCAATCACTCTTAAAAGCGCAGCACACCAGCCAGCATCCTGATGAATCTGCTTCGCTAGTTTTTAATCACATCCTTCTTATAGCGAGCGCACTGACCAGACGTGTACTTTTCCTCAGCTGTGATCTACCCAATGTTTTATTTATCTCTGCCATAACCTTGTTCCTTGTACAAGGAACAAGGTTAATCCTCGCTAATTAAGACAAGTATTGCATAAGCCTTCTTCACCACCTTATCCACCTTCAGGAATCCTTAGATTTCCACATCCACTGTTCTGCAAAATGCCCTTGAGCCTTTTACCATTCATTATGTTGTAGCCACATAGACCTCATAAATGCATCACCTCATATGCATCAGGATTAAATCTCATCTCCCTTTCCTGTGCTCATTTTGCAAAAACATCAATATCATTTGTATCATGCTCACTAAAAACAACACCAATTTGCACGTCTTCTGCAAACTTACCAATCATATGTCTGACATGTAAATCCAAATTGTTAATACAAATAACTAAACATTCTAGCACTAATCCCTGTGGTCACAGCTTCGAATCACAAAAATAATGCTGCATGATTACCCTCTGTTCCCTACAACCAAACCCATTTTGGATTCAACGTGACACAAAGTCCATGGCTCTTGCCTTTTGGACCAGTTTCCCTACGTGGGACTTTATCAAAGGCTTTCCCCAAGTCCATGTAGACCACATCGAGTACACAGCACTCATGAAGGGACTTTGTTACCTCTTTGGAAGAAATTCAATCAAATTGGTCTCCCTAACTAAGCCACACAGACCATCTTTGATACTTCCCTTCCTTTGCAATAGCAGATTAATCCTGTCCCTCGGATATATTTTCCCCAATTACTTCCCTACCACTGATGTTAGAATCAAGTGCCTTTAATTACCTACCTTATACCTGTTGTCCTTCTTGAAGAAAGATTCTGCAACCGTACAGAATGGAACCAAGACATTTGCCCCAACTTGTCTAAAGTGACCAGTGGACACCCTTCTGTATTAATCCTATCTCCAAGCACTTGCCTCATAGCATTTGATGCCTAAATAATTTAAGTGTTCCGCTGGACAGTTACTGTAAGTTGTGTCAGTGACCCAGCCTCAACCATGCTCTTGAACTGTGCATTGCACATACTTCCTACTCTCTCTGGATGAAGATATTCCCTAATATCCCAGCTAAATCTCTACCCCGGTATCCTGAACAGCTTCTTTCACTCTATCCTATCCCCACCCCTCACAAATAGAGGTACCTCAATCAGTTTGCCATAGTGCCCTGGATCCCAGGACACTAACTCTTCCTGCAGTAATGAACTCCTTAATTAATATTAGAATGTCAGAGTCATAGACCTTGCTATTTGTTTCACTGGCTTTATGATTCATGGCTTGTTACCAGACTCAATGTTGTCTGTTCTGTTAGTGCCGGTCATTAAGGACAAAGCTGGTAAAGTAGGCAGCCTAAATAATTACAGGCCCATAGCTTTAGCCAGCATATTGTCAAATGTCTTAGAAAGAGTTCTGCTGGATAGAGTAAATGAGTTTGTTAACACCACAGTTTGGTTTTAAAGCTAAACATGGCACTGACTTGTGCATATATGCCCTAAAGGCGATCGTAATCAAGTGTAGAGGCAAAAACTCTTCAATTCTTATGTGCTTTATTGATGCTTCCAAAGACTTTGATCGTGTTAATCACAGAAAGTTGTTTGTTAAAATGAGTCAAAGAGGGGTGCCTAAATACATTGTGAGAATTCTGGCTTACTGGTATGCCCACCAAACTATGCAAATAAAATGGGGCAATAGGGTCTCAGACCCATTTGGGGTTAGCAATGGTGTTAGACAAGGGGGAATTTTCTCCCCTGTCCCTTTTAATCTTTATAATGATGATCTGTCCAAACAATTGAAAGCCTGTAATGCTGAGTGCATGATTGGTAATATTTTAGTGAACCATATTATGTATGCAGATAATCTTGTGGTCTTTAGTCCATCTAGCGCTTGTCTCCAGCAGCCCCTTATCATATGTTCTGTGTATGGTGTGGAACATGATATTAAATATAATGCTTGTAAGAGTGCTGTACAACCAAAGAGGATAAATGTCTAAAATTCCCTGGTTTTAAATTGTCTGACAATAATCTTAGTGTCTGTAATAAGGTAAAATGTCTTGGGCATTTTATTACAGAACATTATATGACAGATGATGAGGATATTTATAGGCAACGACATATGCTGTATGTACAGGCGAATATTCTCTTGCGTAAGTTTGGTGCGTGTACAGATGTGGTGAAGATGACGCTGTTTAGAGCATATTGCACACCGCTCTATACTGCGCACCTCTGGTCGAACTAGGGAAAGACAAGTTTGCAGAGACTAAAGGTGTCATATAATGATGCCATGAGAACACTGCTAAGGAAACCTAGATTGTGTAGTGCTAATAACATGTTTGTGGCTGCAGGAGTCAGTACTTTAGAAGCTATCCTAAGAAATCATATGTATAAATTCATTTGCAGGATAAATGACTCTAAAAATGTAATTATTGTGGCCTTATGGCATAAGGTTTAGCACTACATGCTACGAATCCCAGTTGTGGATCACTTGTATCGTTTCTCGTTGTAGGACATAGATCATTCCTTTTTATTCTGGATTTTAATTAATGTATTGTGTTTTTTTTTTAATATATAATTTATGGTGCTTTTATAAGTGATATACTTAGATTTTATATGTTTTTATATGCAATGTATTTTAATGTAATGTTGCCCCTTGTCTGGACCTTGAGTCTGAAATAAAGTTTATTAATTTAGGAGGCATGGAGTAAATGAGGGGCTAGAGGAGTATAAAGAATGTAAAAAAGAATCTTAAGAAAGAAATTAGGAAGGCTAAAAGAAGATATGAGGTTGCTTTGGCAAGAAAGGTGAAACCAAACCCAAAGGGTTTCTACAGCTATATTAATAGCAAAAGGATAACGAGGGATAAAATTGGACCATTAGAGAACCAGAATGGACAGCTATCTGCAGAGCCAAAAGAGATGGGGGAGATATTGAACAATTTCTTTTCTTCGGTATTCACCAAGGAGAAGGATATTGAACTCGGTGAGTTAAGGGGAAAGAGTAGAGTAGCTATGGAAACTATGAGATTCAAAGAGGAGGAAGTACTGACACTTTTGAAAAATATAAAAGTGGATAAGTCTCCAGGTCCTGACAGGATATTCCCTAGGACATTGAGGGAAGTTAGTGTATAAATAGCAGGAGCTATGGCACAAATATTTCAAATGTCATTAGAAACGGGAATAGTGCCGGAGGATTGGCGTACTGCGCATGTTGTTCCATTGTTTAAAAAGGGTTCAAAGAATAAACCTACCAATTATAGACCTATTAGTTTGACATCAGTGGTGGGCAAAGTAATGGAAAGGATACTTAGAGATAATATATATAAGCATCTGGATAAACAGGGTCTGATCAGGAACAGTCAACATGGATTTGTGCCTGGAAGGTCATGTTTGACAAACCTTCTTGAATTTTTTGAAGCGGTAACTAGGGAAATTGATGAGGGTAAAGCAGTGGATGTTGTCTACATGGATTTCAGTAAGGCCTTTGACAAGGTTCCCCATGGAAGGTTGGTTAAGAAGGTTCAATCTTTGGGTGTTAATGGCGGAGTAGCAAGATGGATTCAACAGTGGCTGAATGGGAGATGTCAGAGAGTAATGGTGGATGGCTGTTTGTCAGGTTGGAAACCGGTGACCAGTGGGGTGCCTCAGGGATCTGTGTTGGGTCCACTGTTGTTTGTCATGTACATCAATGATCTGGATGATGGGGTGGAAAATTTGATAAGTAAGTATGCAGATGATACTAAGATAGGTGGTGTTGTGGATAATGAAGTAGATTTTCAAGGTCTACAGAGAGATTTGGGCCATTTGGAAAAGTGGGCTGAAAGATGGCAGATGGAGTTTAATGCTGTTAAGTGTGAAGTGCTACATCTTGGCAGGACAAATCAAAATAGGAAGTACATGGTAAATGGTAGGGAATTGAGGAATGCTGTGGAGCAGAGGGATCTAGGAATTACTGTGCATAATTCCCTGAAGGCGGAATCGCATATAGATAGGGTGGTAAAGAAAGCCTTTGGTGTGCTGGCCTTTATAAATCAGAGCATTGAATATAGGAGTAGGGAAGTAATGTTAAAATTGTACAAGGCATTGGTAAGACCAATTCTGGAGTATGGTGTACAATTTTGGTCGCCTAGTTATAGGAAGGATGTCAACAAAATAGAGAGAGTACAGAGGAGATTTACTAGAATGTTGCCAGGGTTCCAGCAACTATGTTACAGAGAAAGGTTGAACAAGTTAGGTCTTTATTCTTTGGAGCGCAGAAGGTTAAGGGGGGACTTGATTGAGGTCTTTAAAATGATGAAAGGGATAGACAGAGTTGACGTGCATACGTTTTTCCCATTGAGGGTAGGGAAGATTCAAACAAGAGGGCATGACATGAGAATTAAGGGACAGAAGTTTAGGGGTAACGTGAGGGGGAACTTCTTTACTTAGAGGGTGGTGGCTGTGTGGAATGAGCTTCCAGCAGAAGTGGTGGAGGCAGGATCGATTTTAACATTTAAGAGTAAAGTGGATAGGTATATGGACGTGAAGGGAATGGAGGGGTATGGTCTGAGTGCAGGTAGATGGGACTAGGGGAAAACAAATGGTCGGCACGGACTGGAAGGGCCGAGAGGGCCTGTTTCCGTGCTGTAATTGTTATATGGTTGTTATATGGTTAATATTTATTATAGAGCATGGAACTAGGGCCTTCGGCCCAATCCATCCATGCCCATCTAAGCTAGTCCCATTTTTTTTAGTTTAGAGATACAGTGTGGTAACAGGCCGTTCGGTCCACCGCGTCTGCCCCAACCAGCGATCGCCGCACACTAACACTATCCTGAACACGCTAGGGGCAATTTATATTTATACCAGGCCAATTAACCTACAAACCTGCATGTCTTTGGAGTGTGGGAGGAAACTGGAGCTTCCCAGAGAAAACCCACACAGGTCATGGGGAGAATGTACAAACTCTGTACAGACAGCACCCATAGTCAGGATCAAACCCGGGTCTTTGACGCGGTAAGGCAGAAATTCTACTGCTGCGCTACCGTGCCTGAGTTTGACGCATATCTCTCCTGCTCTCTTTTCCATCGCCCCATTACACATGGAGATTCTGTCGAGTTGACCTTCTTGCAACCATGTTTCACCAATTTCTCTCATGCAAATTAATGCTCCTGGTTTCTTCAGTCTCTTTACATTAAAATCAATGAAATTTAGTCTTGCATTCTTCCATCATGCCAACCTTCTGCCTTCTATATTTGACTATACGTCCCTGTCACACCACTCTCCCCCCCCTCCCCCCCCCCCCAATTGTAAATATATTCTGTGCCCCATTTCCTGGCCAAATTAGTTTATACCCTCCACAAAAGCACTAACAAATCTCCCTACAAGAATTTTCGACCCATTCCAATCCAGGTATAACCTGTCCAGCTTGTACAGATCCCACCTCTACGAGAAAAGCCCCAGCAATTTTGTTTTTAATTCTAAACTTTTAGCTTATGCAGTATTTGTTTGCAGCAATACTGCCCCGATCAGGAGTTCTGCCTGTAAAAAACATCAATAACCACTGAAATAGTTCATGTATTGAGAAACACCGGGAGAAAGACATCACATGGACGAGGAAGGAAAGTGGTCATTTTAACCCATCACATGTTATCACTTTTTTTTATAAGGACTGAAACTTGTTTCCATTAGGGATGGAGGAAGTTTACAGTATTTTAATGCTTGAGTACATGCAACTTTTAAGTTATTTCACCACATTTTGGTAAGAGAAATTCTACCTGAATGCGCTGTGCTACTGTGACACCAGAGTCTGTGGGAACAATCTGAATCCTCTGTGGGGTGCTGGTCATTATTGGTCGTCCTATTACAGTTCCTGGGGCTACAGTGGATAATGTCCCTTGAGAGTGGGAGACCTGTAAGGCAGTTGCCAGGAAATATACAATTACAAAATAAATTAGTAAAAGCACTTCTAACTTCATATATATTTCTTTAAAATATAGCATCCTTGTGCATTAAAATTAAAGCAGATTAAAAGGATGCCATCCTGCCCACACATTATTTTCCTCTTGCTTTCCACAATAGCGGCTCAAGACCCAGCTCCCCACACAACCAAAAGCAAGGCATCTCACTCGCGCCAGGGTGCGCTGAATTACAGTTCTCGGTGAAAACTTCATGTGGAAAAGCAAGCTCAAATCAACTCTAAGTGTTATAAGTTTGAAATTAAGTGTATTCTCATTTTAAGACAAATGCGATGAGACAGCATATTTAAAACAATGCTGGAAGTATTCAGCAGGTCAGGCAGCATCTGTGGAGGGAGAAACAGAATTAATGTTTCAGCTCAGGTAGACAAAAATGCTGGAGAAAGTCAGCGGGTGAGGCAGCATCTATGGAGCATCAGAATGAAGAACATTGCCTATTTCCTTCGCTCCAGAGATGCTGCCTCACCCGCTGAGTTTCTCCAGCATTTTTGTCTACCTTCGATTTTTTCCAGCATCTGCAGATCCTTCTTGAACATAATGTTTCAGCTCAATGACTTTGGCTTGAACTGGGAAGGAAAATTAAAACGGAACCACATTTTAAATTGCAGAAGTGGGAAAGAAACAGAACAAAAGGGAAGCTGTGTGACTGGGTGACATAAGGTTACGCTTTGATTATACAGGACATATATAGTGTTTCGTATCTGAAGTACTGTGAATACTATCGGTCTTATTTAAGGAACGATATAAGCAGTTCGAAGAGATTTATAAGATTGGAATAAAAAATGAGTGGGTTGTCTTATAAAGACAATTTGGACTGGATTGCACCTACTGGACTTGAAAAGAATGACAGGGGATATGACTGAACCATACAAGATCTAGAGGTTACTGTTTAAAAATGTGATATCCATCTAATTAGGATTTTGATGTCAAAATATTTCCTCTCAGAGGATCCTGAGTCTTTCGAACTTTCTTGTGCAAATGGCAGTGAAAGGAAAGTCTTTGAATATAGATAGTTTCTTAATAAATAGCATGGTTGAAGAATGGTATTGGTTTATGGTGCTGAAGTTACAACCAGATCAACCATAATCTTACTGAGTGGGATGGGAGGCTTGAGAAGCCAAGTGGGCTCTCCTGCTCTTAATCTGCATATACAGAATGGCCAGTGATGGTGAAGCCAGCTGAAATAAAAATGTGGAGGTATAAACATGATTTAACGAACAGCCTGAAAAAGCAGAAGAGGAGAAAAATAAACTGAATTTTGAAAATTTGCGACGAAAGCTTGATTACCTGAAATAGCCGAATTCAATACAGCATCGTTAAGGCTTGTACTATGCCAGGCTGTACAAGGCCAAAGACAGTGAGATGAGAGAGGATGATAACATTAAAGTGTTCTGCAAGTCTGGCCACTGAAGGTTGTTGGGGCCAAGTCAGTATATTTAAGGCAGAGATAGATAGATTCTTGATTAGTACAGGTGTCATAGGTTATGGGAAGAAGGCAGGAGAATGGGGTTAGTAGGGAGAGATAGATCAGCCATGATTGAATGGCTGAGCAGACTTGATGGGCCGAATGGCCTAATTCTGCACCTATCTCTTCTGATCTGGCACCCAATTATTTTTTCCAATGTGGAAGAGACCACATTGTGAACAGCCCACATAGTTGGAAGAGTTCAATAGCTATTTCATCGTGAAGACGTGCAAGGTCCCTGTACAATGATTCATGTTATCCTCTCCTCTCATCTGGTATGTTGCTAATCACTCATCTGTTTCTATTTGCACCAGCTCCAGACATGTTTTTATTGCTTCTTTCATCTGGCACACCATTGTATCTGTGAATCCCTAGTATCACAGAATTTGCCCTGTCTTGCTTCACCTCCCCACTTCTTCTTCTTACTTCTTCTTCTTCTTAAGCCCTTTGCTCCTCTAGCGAGCATAGGCCATTGACAAATGTCCTCCACCTCACTCGGTTATTGACAGTTCTTTCGAGATGTCCCCAGTTGAGCCCACTCTCAGACATTACTGTCTGGACTCCTCTTCTCTAGCTGTTCCTGGGGCGACCTCTTTTCCTTTTCCTTGGGGGTTCCATTTCAGGGCTTGCCGGGTGATGTTTGTGGCAGGTTTCCTGAGGATGTGTCTAATCCAACTCAATTTTCTCCTTCGAATTTGTAAGTCAATGGGCAGGAATATCCTGTCGATTCTGGACATCTGAAGTAAGGGCACAAACTACTGGGAACACTCAGAAGGTCAGGGAGCACCTGTGCTGAGGTGAGCAATGTTTGCAGTCAATTGTTCAATGTGGCTTGTCCTTTTCCACAGGTCCACATTGCTTACTTTGTCTCTCCACCAGATGTTAAGTAGTCTGCTAAGGCAGGTGTTAATGAATGTTTGCAGCCTGTTTGTAGTGTGTTTTGTTGTTTTACATGTCTGGTCCATACAGCATCCCCACTTCAGTTACAGTTTAAATCTTGTTTAATTTCCAAAATGTTTCGTAGTTCTGATGAACGATTGACTGCAAACATTGCTCATCTCAGCACAGGTGCTCCCTGGCCTTCTGAGTGTTCCCAGTAGTTTGTGCCTTTACTTCAGATGTCCAGAATCGACAGGATATTCCTTTTGCAACAAGAATAGTCGTCAAGATGGCTGTTCAGGGGGAAGCTAACCAAATAAGGGAAAGGAACAAAAGAAGGATGCACAGCAATTTGACGAAACAGAGACAGGTCACTTTAAGCATAACCATCCTTCCTCCCGTGACAGAGAACAGACAGGCAGAATGGACATTTGTGTGCTGCGTCAGACTGTTGATTTAATCAGAAAGCATTTTAAACAAGACAAATTATCCTTGCTCCTCATACTGCTGAGGTGTAGAAATTAAGTCCATTCTTTCAAATGACTGATTCATTTTATTTCTACTGGGGGCATGAGGACTGGACTGCTTTAGTTTCTCACTATCCTCCACACAGCACTGCAGCTGCAGATATGCAGCCTGTAATACACAGTGCAACACCTTGAATTGTTCAAGACTGAAGTAAATACAAGGTAAACCTCACGCAATGTCGATCTGACCATTATGTTTAATTGTTCATGTCCATCAGTGTAAACCACATGCCAACCGCCAGATCCTACAGCACGAAGAAAAGGCCCTCCCATACCATTCAAAGATATGAGCGTTGAGATCAGAACAAACCCAAGCTGCATGGGTATCCATTCTGACCCAACAATAAGGTTGATCTATTGTATATTAGGCTGTAGCATATCTGAGAGAAGCAAAAGGAGAAAATGCAGGAGATGAGTCCACCATGCCAGAAGAGCCAGAAGAAAGGGTGGCACAGTGGCGCAGCGGTAGAGTTGCTGCCTTACAGCGCCAGAGGCCCGGCTTCGATCCAGATTATGGGTGATATCTGTAAGGAATTTGTACATTCTCCCTATGACCACGTGGGTTTCCTCCAGTTTCCTCCCGCATTCCAAAGACGTCCAGGGCTGTCGGTTAAATGGATTTGGCAAGTTGTAAAATTGTCCCTAGTGTGCAGGATAGTATTAGTGTATGAGGCGATCGCTGGTCATTGCGGGCTCGGTTGTATGAAGGGCCTGTTTCCGCGCTATATCTGTGAAGTCTAAAGTATAGTCTAAAGAATGGGAGAAGAATAATCTGAAGAAGGGTCACCCATTCCTTCTCTCCAGACATGCTGCCTGTCCTGCTGAGTTACTCCAGCATTTAGTGTCTATCTTCAGAAGAACTTTATCCTGGGGAACTTATTCTCCAAGGGTCTATAGGGGGTAAAGGTCATTTTTCTACTTGACAAAGTAGCAATGTGGCTGGAAACAAACTGGTCTCTGGCATCTTCCATGCTGTAGGCTGAGCTCTAGATGTGTAGGCTTGGCAGTCCCTGTCAGTGGCAGTGAAGGTCACAGGGCCCTTGACTTCATCTTCAGATATCAGTCACATGTTGCATTCAGCATCTCTGAATGAAGGGAGGAGAACTCAACGACTCCTCCAGATGACGTGGACAGACAGTCTCACCAAGGCACTTGGCCTTCCTATAATTCAGGAAGCAACAAAGTGGACAACAAACGTCCCATTAAAGACTCTGCACGGGAACAACCACCACTTAAGAAATGCGAGAGGCTTCACTCAGCAAACATTAAAATTAGTTTATTACCATGAAAAGTTCAAGTTGGGACTGCGAGTCATTTGGGAAGCTAACAAGATACCTTGTATCTTTAGTAGTTTGTTCTATCCATCATATTTCAGCTATCACGCTAGGCCAACATGGAATAGGACCAGCCCTTAAATCCACGGCTCTCGATACCAAAACAGGTTGCAGGCGTTTTTGATAATCATTTAGTCATGGACTCATACAAGGTGGAAACAGGCCCAGCTTCCCCACACCGACCAACATGTCCCATCTACATTACACTCTTCATTTGTGTGAAGAAAACTAGGAAGAAAACTAGAACATGTGGAAGAGAGAAAATATCATTCTGATCACAAGACAACAACTACAGGAAATGCATCCTGATACGTTGTCACCTGTTATATCTCCAATAGATTTGTCTGTACACGGGCACGGTCTTTGACTGCAACACACCAGCGAGGAGAAGAGCAGAAGAGTGGAGGAAAAGCAGTAGGAATACAATCGGAACAGTAGATGATATAAGGCCCTCAGCTTGGGTTGGGAAAAAAACTTCAATTTAACATTTTCAAAACTCAAAAGAATGAAGCACTATGTGCCAGTGTAGAGCAAGACCTGCACAGCATTCTGTTTTGGGCTCATGCAAATCAAGCACAAAGCAATGGATCATCTCCAAAGGAACAAATCTAAAGATCTCCCCTTGATTTCCCAACAGCAACAGCATCGCCAAAATCCCACCACTTGCATCCTGGAAATGGTCACTGACCAGAAACTTACCAGGATCTTTAATACCGTGGCTTGCAGAGCAGATCAGAGGCTGTGTATTCTGCAGCGAGGAATTCAACTCCTGACTTCAGAAAGCCTTTTCCTCATCTGCAAGGCACAAGTCAAGGTTGTAAAAGAACATTCTTCACTTGCTTGGAAGACACTCAACTTCAATTTAGGATAAAACAGTCCAGTTGTGGGTTCCCTAATCAACACCCTGAACATTCACTGCCATGAGTGTACACAGTGTGAACCATCTATGAAATGGGGGACAGCAACTTGGCAAAGTGTCTTTGACAGCAAGCAGACAACTGATCACTGTCAGTCCATTGTTGCCGGCAAAGATTATGTGCCATCTCCTACTGCAGGAAGGGAAGTGTGTTGCCAAGTCTACTTCGATGTATCTGAGTGAAGCGTCCATTAGAACAGAATGATTGGCAACATATACACAAGGCTATAGATATGAGTGCAAGCTGAGTAATGGTGAACATTTGAGGATGTGAAAGTGGAGGTAGGAACTGTAATTGTCAGAAATTGTTATACAGTGATTGCGGGGAACCATGTGTGACGTGGGATTTAATGATGTATTCACTGATCTAAACCACATGAGGAAGCTTCTTCAGACAGAACATCCTTGGAGAAAAATTCTGGTAGTTGACCCTAGTTAAAACTTCTTCCAATGGCATTTCACAAAGGACCCGAATGGCTTCCTGCACAACCTCGTCCACTTGAGAATCCACAACCATATGCAAAGGCTGGGGGGGGCAGCTCTAGATGCTGGTCTTCCAATGCTTGCACCAACCTTGCCAAAGTCAGAAGAGCCAGGGACTGGAGACAATGAGCAGCTCCCCTTTGAGGGATGCAATCTTAGGTTCAGTCAGTGTCAGCTAACTGCCGTAGAAATAGCATAATGTGTATATGCAGAAATGAAATAAAGAGTGGTGTTGGCAGTGGCCATAATTCGCAAACATTACAAATGAAATATGCACATGAATTTTTGACATCACCTTCACTGAGTCACAGTGGCTCTGGTTACTTATACATTTCCAGCGTGAACCAATTTCTAACTCCACATCCGTCTCTGGCAGGGAATTCTCACCAGGGAAACTGATTCCAATGTGCTTGATGTTCATTAATATTGGTGTGGTGCTTTCTAGTTGGGGACTCACCAACCAACATAATTATCCTATTTGTATTTAATTTATCTGTGCTGTTTACCAAGTACAGTCATATCTAATAAATCTATTAATCGAGAAGATAACAATTATTTCTGCATATATACCATTTCTTGCCAGCTTTTCAGCATTCCTATCAACCCTGGGGGTCGAAATGCATGCACAGTATTCAAAATATGACCTCAGAAATTATTGCAATTTATGCAGGAAATCAATGTATCGTGAGGGAAGATACGTATTTTATTTATCTTTAAAAAGGAGTGGGAAATGGCACTGTTTAGCCTATGAATCCATCAAGGCTTTTTTCCCACTTTTCTAAAGGACATCTCTGAATAATATATGCATTTCGTATACAATTTCAATGCCTATTCATCACGTTAAAATTGTTATTATTTCCCTTGTTCTTATGGGTATCCTTTTTTTTTAATTATTTCAAAATATACTTTATTCAAATGATAAATATATACAATACATTAACCTTGCGGAAAATCCATCCGACATTTTCGGAGGCTGTACAATAGATCAATACAGTTTAGACATTTCTTTACCCCAAATTTCCACAAATCAGTCCCCCACTCGTGCCACAATGGCGTGGGATACCTTCCCTTATATTGAGGGGCGTCTCCACCATACCGTACCCCCCATGTCCAGCAGCGGAAGGGCGTTAGACTGTGGCCCTCCCCCACCGAGCCTTGGCGTTGGCTGCACCGAGCTTCAGTGCGTCTCTCAGCACGTACTACTGCAGTCTGCAGCGGGCCAGTCGGCAACATTCCCTGACGTACATCTCGCTCTGCTGGGTGGTGAACAATGCTCGGGCAGACCAAAGGGCGTCTTTTACTGAGTTGATGACCCTCCAGCAGCACTCGATGTCAGCCTCTGAATGTGTCCCTGGGAACAGTCCGTAAATCACCGAGTCCTCTGTGACAGAGCTGTTCGGGATAAAGTGTACCAGGGACCCTTGCATTTTTTTCCAGACTCTTTTAGCAAACCCACACTCTGTAAAGAGGTGGGCAACCATCTCCTCTCCATAGCAGCCGTCCCGAGGGCAGCGTGCGCTGGCAGTGAGGTTCCGACGGTGCAGGAAGGATCTGACTGGGAGAGCTCCCCTCACCGCCAGCCAAGCCAGGTCTTGGTGCTTGTTGGTGAGTTCTGGCGATGAGGCATTTTGCCAGACAAGCTGGGCAGTCTGCTCAGGGAACCACGCCACCGGGTCCATAGAGTCCTTTCCCTGCAGTGCCTGCAGGACATTCTGTGCTGACCACTGCCCGATGGACATGTGGTCAAAGGTGTTGGTCCGGAAGAACCCTTCCACCGACGACAGATGGGGCGGCAATGTCCAGCTGACTGGCACATTGCGTGGCACCTGCGCCAGGCCCATCCTTCTCAACACCGGGGACAGGTAGAACCTCAGCAGGTAGTGACACTTGGTGCCCACGTGCCTTGGCTCTACACTCTGCCTGATGCAGCCACACACGAAGGTGGCCATCAGAATGAGGGCGACGTTGGGCACGCTTTTACCCCCGTTGTCTGCTGACTTGTACATTGTGGCCCGTCGCACCCGGTCCATCCTCGACCCCCAGATGAACTGGAAGATGGCCCGGGTGATCCCTGTGGCATAGGAGGGAGGGACAGGCTACACTTGTGCCAAGTACAGCAGCCCCGAGAGCACCTCACACCTGATGACCAAATTCTTTTCCGTTACGGAGAGGGAGCGTTGCCTCCACAGCTCCAGCTTTCTCCCCACCCTGGCTATCCGCTCCAGCCAATTTTTGTTACATGCCTCAGCCCCCCCCCCCGAACCAGATCCCCAGCACCTTCAAGAAGTATGGGTATCCAGTTCTCTTTTCTGCTTGCCCATAATGCTAAGAATGACCTCTAAACCTAATCAACTGGCCAAGTAAAGTGGTTTAGTTATCACTAAAACTCAACACTAAGTGCGACACTTTGTATTGTAGCCTCCTAGATGCAAAGGCAATGTAAATACACATTTCCTAGCTTGTTCTGTCTGGACAAATTGTAAAAAGCTAAAAATTAAATTTACTATTTCACCAGAAAATTACGCACACAAATTTACATTATTACCAAAATGATCAGAAAGGTCACATCCTCTGTGTCAAATTACCTCAACTCCAAACACAGTTCAGGTATCTCTCCAATGTTACCGTTTAATATTTCAGCTACTCGACCGCAACCAAACACATCAATATATATTGCTTTAAGGGAATCAAGGGATATGGAGTTTGAGCAGAAAAGACTAGGTACACAAACAGCCATGATCTTATTGAATGGTGGAGCAGTCACAAAGAACTGAGTGGCCTACACCTGGTTCTAATATAAATGATATGTTCTTCAAGAATTGACACAAAAAATTCTCATGAAAAGTAACATACAGTTAAACTGCTTTTATTTAAGTTACAGGTCCAAAGGCAGAGTGCAATTTTAGGGGATTTACAGACCAATCATTGCTTCAAACAGGTTTGAAGCAATAAAGATTATTTAAGAGGTTGAGAGCGAAGTACTAAAGTTTAAGGAAAACATTCCAGACAGAGGCACTGCCATCCAATGTATTGATTAAAATTGGGCACACGCCAATGGTCACTGTAGGAGCGTAGAGGTTATTGACGGTTGTGGGACAAACACTTGACTCAAGAAATAAGAGCCCTTTCTAGCTCATCTGGCTGAGAAGGGACGTCATTCAAAACTACTATTTCATGTTAAAAGCTTATTGCAGTGAGAGAAATGGCAATTCTTATACTATTTGGTCAAGCTCAAATAAAACCAGTAAATGCTGACAACTCTCAGCAGGTCAGGCAGCATCGATGGAACGAGAAACAGAGTTAAAACATTTCAAGTTGATAATCCTTTGTTGGAAATGCAAAAATGAGGAAAGAAATTAGTTTTAAGTGAAAGCACAAAGCAAAAAGGATACAAGGTCATCATGTTGGAGAGAAGATCAGAAAGTCAAGGTTAGCAGGCTTGGCATACAAGTAGCAATAAATTCAACATCAAATAAAAATCCCCCCAAAAAATAGCAGGTGCTAGATATGTGAAATAAAGACAGAAAATGCTGTAAATTCTCAGGCCAGACATAGGACTTCCATTGGAAAAGAAAGATTGAGAAATATGGGACGCTAAAACAAACCCATGAGTTCTGACAGAATCCTTTCCGCGCATGTTCAGAATAGTCAAGTCAAGTTTATTTGTCACATACACATACAAGATGTGCAGTGAAATGAAAGTATGATGATATGGGCACTGAAATTAGGGAGGAGGACTGATATAGCATTTTGCACGTAAACATATTGCTAGAATATAGATTAAATATTTTCCAGGTACTCTGAACAATGAGGGAAAAAATTGCTCAGGGTCTGACTCGTGTTACTCATCGCTGTCTACTGGCACAGTACTGGAGGGACCATTGTTTGCAAAGGGGAAGGTCAAGTAGCGTGTAGGAAGGAACTGCAGATGCTGGTTTACCTGATGGACACAAAATGCTGGAGTAACTCAGGCAGCATCTCTGGAGAGAAGGAATGGGTGACGTTTCGGGCCGAGACCCTTTCTCAGGCCTGTTAGTGGTTGAGTAACCACAGCCCAGGCAGTCTAACATTGGTGGAGCACAGATGTTAAGGCACTGTGGGGTGGTAGAAAGCAGCATTTGGAGAGACTGGTTAATCAAGGATAGTCAGTGCCAGAAAATGCTGGAAACACTCAGCAGGACAGTCAACATCTGTGTGAAGAGAAACTGGGATAGCATTCCAGGATGAAGATCCTTTGTCGGAACAAGGAAGGGGAGAAAACAAGTTAGTTAATTTACCAATAAGACTGAACTGAAGCCATTAAATATTAAAAACATTAGGCAGGTCAGACAGCCAGCATCTACAAAATGAGAAACAAGAGTTAATGTTTCAGGTCAAAGACTCTTTGTTCGAACTGGAAAGGGCAGCAAACAAATGTGTATTAAACTGCAGGAAGGGTGGGCATTGGATGAATAGGATAAAATAAATATGTCATGGGATGAGCCCAGGATTGCCCTGGGGATAAAATGTAACTGAGGTCATCTGGTCAATGGGTTAACCAGCAGAAAGAACATGATCAAAGCTTTTATTTATCAAAGCTTTGAAATTAGTGCAGTTTGTGAGGAGCACAGACAAAGGAATGGAAGAGTTGTGAAATACTGAGGCTGCAGGACATGCCTAGCAGGTCAGGTTGTTCCTACGGAGAGAGGAAAAACTGAGCCCTAACCACAGACCGAGTGTGAGGCTGGTTCTGATAGAGACAGAAAGCAAGTTACCTTAAGTTGTGGAATTCAATATTGACGCCAGAAAGCTGCAATGGGCCCAGACAAAAGACGAGCTTACATTACAACAGCACAGAAGGCTGCTGACAACCGTGTGGGATGGACAATCCACATCTGCAGCTTCTGTGCTTAGTAAATTAAACTAAGGCAGTATTACAAAATGCTAATACTTCCAGATGATACATTTACATATATTAATACATCATATCCATTACATATCCCTACTGACTAATTTATTTTACGTTCCCTTGAATCATGATGCTACAATTTCAAAATCCACACTGACTTTCTCTGTTCGGCTTCAGCATACATATGTTTGACAAATGTAATTGTCATTTTCTCTATTGACTGAGTTTGCTCAGCATTCATGCCTGATTTATTACTTTTACATTTAGCTAAAAGGCTTTATTCATACATTAGCCCAAAATATACAGCGCTTTAAAACTTAACATTCAACTAACATCCCTTGTCACATGCAATGAAGCATCAGAATTACAGAAATTGGATAGCTCTATTCGTATTTGACAAAAGTATTTTTAACAGCTAACAATTACTGCAATTTTTATAAAGATCTTCTTAATAAAGATTTAAATGTTTTATAAGATCTTCACTCCAGCACATAATAAATAGGAATGCTCTTTTACAGCACGAATGGTATTAAAAAAAGTAAGCAATATAATTTTTGAGTTTCATTGGCTAAATCCTCAGGGATTCTGCGTGTGGCCGCCGAGAGAACAAAGAGGGACAATTGGCAACAACACTGAGCACTTTGTAATCTGTCGCCACTCTATACGTGGCGACTCTTTGCATACCTTGTGTATGGTATGCAGAACAAGGAATTTCACTGTGACATGTAATAATAAAGTATCAATCCATGTTCAGCCCTGTCCTTCCAATAACAAACCAGCAAGAGATATCCCTGGCCTCCATTATTGGAACCTCAAAGCTCAGTACACACTGCTTTTAGATACAAATTCTAAAACTTAACCTTTGCGGTGTTCTTAACTCTCTGCTAAGTAATAGCTTGCTGTCAATACAACTATCACCTCAACTAACGCATTTACTATTATTGGCATGAGCTTTGGGAATTCCAATGCTTGCCTGAATAATCCTCATGTGACACACAGTGATCAAAACTAATCCAATATTACAAATATGCACATTTTAACATCCTCGCAGTTACACAATTCCTGGGATGCTTCATAGCAACAGAGTAATTTCATAGCAACAGAGTAAGTTAACCCTCAAGATTTTTTCAATTGTAAAAAAACAAATATATATTTAATGCTGAGCACCGCACAATCTCCAAAATTTCTCAACCTAACCTTAAATTGGTTGTAGGGAACCAAAGAACTGCAGATGCTAGAATCTTGAGCAAAATACAAAGTGCTGGAGTAACTCAGCAGGTCAGGCAGCATCGCTGGAGGACATAATTGTGACATTTCCGGTTGAGACTTCCTTCGCTATGATGAAGGGCCCTGACCAATAATGTCGCCTATCCATGTCTGCCAGAGATGCTGCCGGACCCGCTAAGTTACTCCAGCGCTTTGTGTTTTGCTTTAAATTTGCTGCCACAGACTACAAATAAGACTCGATACTTAAAATCGCAATAACTTTAACGGGGCATCTCACAGCATGCAGTTTTCTCTATCGCAAAAATTATATTTTTCAACCATTCAACAGATTGCATGGAAACTGCTTAAAAAAGACTAGGTCAGAGACTAGGTAACTCTTCCTCCCTGCTGCTGTGATCATCTACTGGGTGGGAGAATCTTGCTGACGGATCCTGCAGTTTAACTTGAAAACACTATCCAAGGCCAAATAGCTGATTCGTTATTTGGACAATGCAAGATCTTTGAGGAACTGGATTGGAAAATGGAGCAATAAAAATTGAAGATTCAGAGATGGCAAAGATTCAGCAAGTTCAAAATTATTGGAGGAAATTAATTTTTGTCTCTGATTTATTGAGGATTTCGATTTAATTTCCACTAATATTGACTGGAACTTATTCAATGCAAAAGGCTTGGATGGGGCAGAATTTGTTAGGTGTATCCCAGAGGATTTCCCAAAACAGCGTGTGGATAGTCCAAGTCGAGGAGGGATAATGCTGTCCCTTGTATTGGGAAAAGAGCTTAGCCTGGTGACCGGCATTTTATTACAAGAGCATTTAAGGAGCAGTGAACACAACTGCATACGTTTTAACATTGCTGGACAGGCAGCATCTCTGGAGAGAAGGAATGGGTGACGTTTCGGGTCGAGACCCTTTTCCTTCGGAGAAGGACATGGAGGATAGTGAGATCAGTGTAGATAGACTAATATTCCAGGGCATGTTGAGATCTGCAATTCCTTGTTTCTACATTGAGATTAAGGAGGTAGTCTTGTGGTTGATGAGTATCATGGTGGATAAATGCTCAGTGCATTTATCCCATGTTATTCATAGACGCAAGAGAGGAGATTGCCGGAGCCTTGATAAAGATCTTTATATCTTCTCCAGCCTCAGGCGAGGTCCCAGAGGACTGGAGAGTAGCTAACATTGTTCCTTTTGTCTAAGGAGGGAAGTAGAGATAATTCGGGAAATTATAGGCCAGTGAGCCTCACGTTGGTGGTAGGGAAGCTATTGAACAGGATACTTCTGGATAGGATTTATTTCCTTTTGGAAGTGTATGGGCAATTTAGAGGCAGTCAGCATGGCTTTGTTAGCAGGAGGTCATATCTTATGAACTTGATTTAGTTTTTTTTTAGGTGACAAAGGTGTGTGATCCATGTATATATATGTGTTTAGGAAAGAACTGCAGATGCTGATAAAATCGGAGGTAGACACAAAATGCTGGAGAAACTCAGTGGGTGAGGCAGCATCTATGGAGAGATGGAATTGGTGACATTTAGGGTCAAGACCCTTCTTCAGATTGATGTCAGGGGAGGGGGTAGGACAAAGAAAAAATGTAGGCGGATACAGTGTGACTTGTGGGGGAACTGGGAAGGGGGGGGGGGGGAATGAAGAGAGAGACCAAGGGCTACCAGAAGCCTACATTCACTGTCCAGCTAGCACAATCCTGCTCTGGAATTCCATCCAAAGAAAAAATATACAGCAATCCACTAGGAGGTTAATTGGGCACTTATGGGATATGGTTGACCAAAGCTATTTTAAAAGGTGAATTGAATTGCAGTTGAACATTTTTAGAATGAGTCAATTTTTTCCAAAATTTATTGAAATAAATTGTCGACCACAGTGAATTAATAGTGTTTTAAACCAAAATGGGCCATATGTTCCTGAACGATTTCCAGCTGGTCCAACAAATCGCAATGTAGACTTAATTACTGTACATACAAGCAAATTCAAAAACTGTTCCATAACCCGATAAATCATACCTGATGCTCAGCTAGTTGCTGAACTAAGTCATCAGTGACTGTGATGAGTTTTACTTGAGCCTGTTCAGCCAAGGAGACTGGTGGGCTTCCAGCCATAGACACCCGATGCATATGAACCTGTCATGGTCAGAAAGCACCATTCAGCAAAGAGTACAAACCCCAGGGGAGCAAGTATCCAACCAAGATGCACACACAAAGCTGGTGGAACTCAGCCGGTCAGAAAACATCTCTGGAGAAAAGGAATATGTGACATTTCGGGTCTCAACCTGTCCTCAGTCTGAAGAAGGGTCTCGACCTGAAACGTCACCTATTCCTTTTCTCCAGAGATGCTGCTTGACCCGCTGAGTTACTCCAGCTTTGTGTGTCTATCTTCAGTTTAAACAGCATCTGCAGTTCCTTCCTACACAAGTATTCCGCCAATATATCAGATAAGGAATCCAACCTCTTTGGCCGGTGGTACCATGTCAATCCCAATATTTGCTTAGTTAGGCCTCCTGCACGTTTATTGTGTCAATCATTTATCATGTTTCTTGAAGAATATTCCTAGACATTTTTTAGCTGATGAAAATCTATTCCACAATTAAAAAAAACTTGGATAGTTCTTGCATCCAGACATGAGAAATACATATTGTCACCACACTTTCAAATTTCACTTTTTAATGCAGAGATCAAATTTGTTCCCCGTTTCACCTCTAATGAGCCTCACAATTATCCAAAAGCCCAAAAAATCGTGAACCATCTAAAGCCGTCCAGCAGATCTATCTTCGGTTTATACCAGCATCTGCAGTTCCTTCTGACCCAGCTGGGATTTTGTTGGACTTGCCTTCCAAACTTTGAATAAAGGGAGACGGCAGGAGGCAAGGGGGCTCGGGGCAGCTGTGGGATGGCAGGGGAGACAACAGTGCCATACCAACAGGTTTCTGAGGGAGCAATTGTCAAGCATCACACTCTCACAGAACAGAAGAGTTGCCTCGTGGGGATTAATTCCTGCTTGGAGAAAGACCCACCAGAGGATTTAATGACATGAATTGCTTAGCCAGTACTGATGAAAAAAAATCAATCCCCACCCTTACATTGGAAAGAGAAAATAATTTCTCAAGATAATTTGTGGATGCTCTCAGACTTGCAAAAAGACAGACCAAAAATAATGAAGAAATTCAAATCCCTCTGCCAGAAACATGCTCCCTCTTGTCAATTGCAACCACCAAGAACTCACTGCCAATATAAAGATTTGGTGGATATTTCATTTGAGGGAAGTGTGCAAAGCAAAGTAACGCAATACTGTAGACAGACATAAAATGCTGGAGTAACTCAAGGGGACGGGCAGCATCTCCGGAGATAAGGAATGGGTGATGTTTCAGGTTCTGTCCCTTCTTCAGACTGAGATTCAGCAGAGAGGGAAATTAAAGATTTGGAAAAGTACAATGTATGGTGTGAAAACGACAGATCAAAGCAGACGATGATCAAGGAAATGTAGAATGGTTCGTTGGTAGCTAAGGGGAAGGTGACAATGAGGCATGCTAACAGTAAAATTAATCAGGACTAGTCTGAGACTGTTTTGTGTTGTGGTTTCTGATCCCAGGCCATGCCAGACAGCAAAGTAAAAAATGTTCATGCAGGTACAGCAGGCAGTGAAGAAAGCGAATGGCATGTTGGCCTTTATAACAAGAGGAATCGAATATAAAGGAGCAAAGAGGTCCTTCTGCAGTTGTACAGGACCCTAGTGAGACCACACCTGGAGTATTGTGTGCAGTTATGGTCGCCTAATTTGAGGAAGGACATTCTTGCTATTGAGGGAGTGCAGCGTAGGTTTACAAGATTAATTCCCGGGATGGTGGGACTGTCATATGCTGAGAGAATGGAGCAGCTGGGCTTGTACACGCTGGTGTTTAGAAGGATGAGAGGGTATCTCATTGAAACATATAATATTGTTAAGGGCTTGGACACGCTAGAGGAGAGGAAACATGTTCCCGATGTTGGGGGAGTTCAGAACCAGGGGCCACAGTTTAAGAATAAGGAATAAGCCATTTAGAATAGAGACGAGGAAACACTTTTACTCAGAGGTGAGTCTGTGGAATTCTGTGCCTCAGAGGGCGGTGGAGGCTGGTTCTCTGGATGCTTTCAAGAGTGAGCTAGATAGGGCTCTTAAAAATAGCGGAGTCAGGGGACATGGGGAGAAGGCAGGAACAGGGTACTGATTGGGGATGATCAGCCAAGATCACATTGAATGACAGTGCTGGCTCGAAGGGCCAAATGGCCTACTCCTGCACCTATTGTCTATTGTCTAAATATTGATGTTTCCTCAGGACACAGCAGAGCCACTTAGACCAGCAAATTTATGCCGGCTCTTGAACCAATTCCATTAATCCCATTTCCCTACAATCTACTTCCTCACACATTTCCATTAATTGTCCTTGATTCTCCTTCCAGTTACCAACTCTATAGTTAATACACAGTAGCCAATACACCAGCAGAATGGGCTTGGGAAGAAAGGCAGACAAATAGCTTTTAATATGCCGTTAAAATGCCTTAATAGCTTTTAAATGGGTGTGAGCAAAAGGGAGAGGTTAAGTAGGCTGAGTCTCTATTCCATGGAGCGTAGAAGGTGAGGGGAGATCTTATAGAGGTGTACAAAATCATGAGAGGAATAGATCAAGTAGATGCACAGATTCTATTACTCAGAGTAAGGGAATTAAGGACCAGAAGACATAGGTTCAAGGTGAAGGGGAAAAGATTTAATAGGAATCCAAGGGGTAACCTTTTCATACAGAGGGTGGTGGGTGTATAGAACAGCTACCAGAGGAAGTAGCTGAGGTTTGGACTATCCCATCATTTAAAAAACAGTTGGACAGGTAAATGGATAGGACAGGTTTGGAGGGTTATGGACCAAGCGCAGGCAGGTGGGACGTGTAGCTGGGACATTGTTGGCCGGTGTGGGCGAGTTGGGCCAAAGGGCCAATTTCCACACTGTATCACTCTATGACTATGCCTATTAAATCAGTTTTAAAATTCATTTTTTTGATCACCTTGCAAAATATAAAAAAAATACTTTAAGAAAAATTGTATGCATTCAAATTTTCAAATAAAATAAATGCTAATAGAATAAATCAGTCCATTGGATATATTTAATAGTTTATTTTTCATAATATCAAAAATTGTGCACTTCAATATTTTTGAGTATGCATTCCTGATAACAGGAGATAGAAAACAAACCAGACAGCTGTCCCAACACCAATCCCATGAGTACTGATGTTGTTACTACTAAATTAGTCTCAATATTCATGTATTTTTTCTCGGGAGCAATTAATCTTCAAACAATGTAGATGGACAGATCTTAATATATTAGAACAATAGGATAAATGCATTGTGTGTGCAATCAGATAACATTAAATATTTCCACAGAGTACAGCCCTGTAGACTGCCATAGGCAAGAAGAAACAGCTGTATAATTAATGTCAAGATTATTATACATATGCAACATGCTGTCGTAATGGCCCATATGAGAATAATTGTAAGCTCAAAACCTATTACCACTTCCAAAGTGGCAAGAAAAAAAACTTACCTCCTAATTGTCCTCACAACGTTCTCAGGCTTTCATACAAGTCTTTCACAGAGTCTCCCAATTACTTGTTTTTCAGCATGCCTAGTGTGGGAGGATGAAAAGAACTTTATTTTTAAATGAACAAATTGAAGATATATTACAACTCATTATTAAGATAGACACTAAATGCTGGAGTAACTCAGCGGGACAGGCAGCATCTTTGGAGAGAAGTAATGGGTGACCTTTCGGGTCGAGACCCTTCTTCAGACCCGAAACGTCACCCATTCCTTCTCTCCTGAGATGCTGCCAGTCATTTCTGGAGCTAACAAGCTAATTTTACTTCGGAGTCACGTGAGTGACTACGTGAAGAACCCCGCCTGGCGCTGGAACGGAATTACGTCGACGCTGACGGCAGAAGGAAGAGCTGCAGAGGCTAGCTCGTCGACAGCGGTAGGTACGGAACCGGCAGGTAAGTGCAGTTGAAAAACCTTTAGGGTCTGGAAAACTCCGTGCCTGGTGTATTGAACCAGGATTTGAAATGAATTTAAAAACAAAAATAAAATAAAAGAGTAAAATAGAACAAAAATACTCTGTATAATACAACAGAGTTTTAAAAAAGAACGTCCCGGGGGAATACCCAGCGATCGGGACGGGAGATTAATTACGGAGCCGGTTCCGATACTGGTGACCGTTAAAAATACGTTAGGGAGTTTAAGATGCTCCACAAACTTTTGGCGGGGGGGGGGGGGAATTTAAATAAGTCAGAAAGGCCATAATTTAAAAAGTTAATAAAGGCCTTCAGACGGAAAATAACGCTAACCTACCCTAAGGGGGTTTCACATATAAAAACGAAAAAATATGATGAAATATGGTGGGAATATCTACCTCAGATATTTCTGAAGGTAGTCTCCTTGAGTGGGAAAAAACTCAGGAGAAACAAGGGCAGTGAAAAATAAAATGGAAAAACTGACCCTAAAAATGCACTGATAGTGGTGGCTGGTCATGAAGTACCCACCACAGCACCAATATATATATATATATATATATATACACACACAGGTGTATGCACAACACCTGAATAAGAAGTGAGGCCATGGAAAATTACCATGGAAACCAAAAATTAGTTGGTCTCTCACTAAAAGCTGTTATGGTTAAAACAGCAGAACTAATGATGAGTGAGGCCATGAAAAATAAACATGGAAACTAAAACCTCACCAAAGCTGTAATGATTGAAACAGCAGAATATGATAAAACTTTTATGTTTTATAAAGATATCAACGGTGAATCCGTTTATGATATCCATGTCTCAAATTATAAGAGATATAAAGAAATACAATTTCAAAGTATTTCAAACTGGTGCATGGCATTACTATTCAAAAAGAAAAATAAAATAAAATAAAACGTTGTGCAAATAACTAATACTTTTAAAATAAAATAAATTGCCATCAGTTTGTGGAGCTCAATGGGAAGAAATATATATAATTTACCAAATCTGCACTATAGATTCGCAGATCAATACAAATCAGGTTATGTTAAACTCCTGATTATTATGGAATAAACCTGCCTTATGATAAATCAAAGATATTGATTACAAAAGAACAGACTACTGATCTTTAAACTTTGGGGGGAAAAACTATGATCCAATGAAAGATTTGATAATGGATCAAAACAAAGGCAGAGATCTTTAAACTTGGGGGAAAAACTATGATCCAATGAAAGATTTGATAATGGATCAAAACAAAGGCAGAAGTGGTATAATCCAACATAGCCTTATCCAAACCCATATAATTGGGAAAAGAAGGCTTGAAGTACGTTGAAGAGGTGCAAACATCTTGTTACAAAATAAGTTCATGAAATCTCCAATTGTGGGGGATTACAGGTGTATTATGATCATTAATTTAATATAACTAAGGAAGGATTGGTTCACCTGTATAAGAAAACCTTAAAAATTGATTTTAGGTTCGCACTCAAAAGTAACTCCAATAAAGAAGGGGTACGTACATATATATATTATAAAATTACCTCAGTGTAAAGATTTGATGGTATAAACCGTACAAAACATCATTTTATATACACTTTCACAGTGTAAGAACATTTATTAAAATGGAAACATCTGGAACATGGAAATACAGTTGCTATTAACAAATTGTTAATCAATATTACAGGTGCTTGAAATTAATTAAAGTGGGTCAAGCTGTGCAAGTTAAAAACATTGTCCAAAGGATTAAACCAGTTCAAGGCTGTTAAACAGAATACTGGAGGAACAATTATGCTGATAAAAGATCAGCACTTGCACTAAAGAGGTCATGGTCATGGGTTATCTTGATTACATTTAAATTGGAAGGTTATAAGAGTCAGCTGCAAATTAGTGCTGCAATTACAAACCTGGTGGAAGGCAAGGACCTGACCCATTACATAAAGCGTATGCTTAGGCATTAATAAAATATTCATAAATTACTATTCTGAATTTAGAAGTAATTCAGCACCATAAGAGGGGGAAAATTGTTCCATGATACAAATATGTCTCATTGTTGTTGACATACTTTGTCCCTCCATTAGGTTAGGTAAAGAATAAATAAAGTTCCAAAAGAAGGAATACAGAAGCTTATAAGAATATGTATGCCTTTGTGAGAGGCTTATGCAAATATCAAATGATACGTTATCATTATTAAAGTAATGTAAAAAAGGTTCACAAGCTGCTTCAACTATAAGATTAACAGCTGTTGCAAACTGAAGCAAGTGTTACAGATGATGTACAGCTTCTGTGAATGTTTGGGTAAAGATAAGAATATTATCTATTCTTATAAGAATAATTGATACGTCTCTTGTTGGGACTGCGGACAATAATACCAGGTGAGCATAAATGGATTGTCCTAAGAAATTTTCCAAACATTTGTATTAATTATTGAAGTATAAGGAGTTATGGATCAAATATCGATTGTTTTATTATGGAAGTGTCCATGTCGTATCAAGATGAACAATACCACGGCTGTGGCATATGTTAAAACACACAAGATAAGTCAAATAACAATCATGGGATTATCTGAGTAAACAGATGTGGCATATTTTAAAGTTTAGTCCAGCTGTTTATCTCTAAGGAAGAGACAATGGTATCGGAGACAACAAAGTTGGGAGAAAAACATATTGTCATTAATATGGATTACTTACGATTAATCTGGTTGCATACAGATTAAATCACCGATCTTTCGAATGTTTCTTGTGGGTAAACCAAGAACAGGGAAGGTGGATGCTTTTCTCTCAATTACATGAGGAAAAGATGTTCTTTTGTGTTCCTCATTTTGTTTGATAGGGCAGTGTCTGATGAAAATGTAGCAGGACACTGCCAGAGGCATTTTGGTGGCCTAATACGGATCCTTCATGGTTTCATAAATATTGAGTGATGTTGAACTACTTGTGATGATTCATAGTTGCAGTAATTTATTGAAGTCTGAGGAAGGGTCTCGACCCGAGGCGTTGCCTGTCTCCTTTCGCTCTTTGGATGCTGCTGCACCCGCTGGGTTCTCCAGTTTTGTGTAACCCTGCAGTAATTTATTGTTGTACAAAGGCATCCATGACATGAAAATATGAATTTGACTATCTGCAGGTTGACCAGACCATTACAACAGCTGATGGTCAAAGAAGTCTATGAATGTTTAACTAATATAACAACATAACAATAAAATAATTATGTATAAAAGAAGTGTTATACCTGCAATTTGCAGAAATAAGTCTAAAAAACAATATTTTGTTATAAGAAATTGGAAGTCTATGTATACCGTAAAGTTATTTTATCATATTAGATATATGTGAGTTCCTTGTGGATTGCATTTTTCTGAGTATCTAATTGATAGAGCCAATAATAGGGCTCACTCAGAGTGTTACCGTCCTATTAACGGACAATATACTAACCAAGAAGTTATCAGGTGCATTCATAATATCCCGATAAGGAAAGGGATATATACGTGGATATTAATATAAATATATATATATGTGTATATATATATATATATAATCTGTCCAAAATTGTAATACATAAGTCGGGAGATAAATAATCCTGAATGGACTCTAACTCTATCAATGATTCAAAAAAGTTAAACATTGAAAATAATAATGCTGATGACTTTAGTATCAATATAAGAGTGCAAACATTGCAAATGTTACGTTATAATTGCATGTGGATACAGATTGCATTATCATATATGTTTATGAATTTACCAAACAAAGCACACCAAGAGGAGCTGAAACCAAGGTAAACCTATAAGCATATCCTGTCGGCCTTAAGTTGTGTGTGTGTGTGTGTGTGTGTGTGGTGTGTGTGTGTGTGTGTGTGTGTGTGTGTGTGTGTGTGTGAACATTGATGAAATATGTTGAAGTAGGTAAGAGTCTCTGTGGTAATGAGACTGCTTATTACACACAAAAACCACATTAGGTTCAGTAAAAACTGATGGTTCTAGAGGAATGTATTCTAGATGGTTAGAAATTGGATACACTCAGTGGAACTAGACACTGAAAGGTGGAAAATCACTCTGTTAATGAGGTAGATACATTCACAGGAATGGCACGGGATGAGCCGCTCGAGCAAAGATGCAAGGCCACAGGAGGGAGTAAATTAATGTTAAAGTAAAAAGGAACCAGTCATGGTGTCAGGTTTGGACACGGAGTGTTGGGTTCTCTATAATTGTTGCTTTTTCATACCATCAAAATATATATATCAATTGATATTTTGTGATAAACTTGCCTTTCAATGGAAAGGGCATTACTTTTATTCTTTATAATGTGAAATAATTTATCACATAACTTGAGGCAATGTTTGTGGAAAAATGTGTTATTCGCTCGTCACTGTGTTGAATGAGCCGGACTGTCGTATGGAATAAATTCTACGACATGAAAAACACAGAAAGCTTCAAAATCTTCATGTAGTCACTCACGTGACTCCGAAGTAAAATAGTAAGATTAAACGAGAACTTACCAGTTTGAAGTTTGATCTTTATTTTATGAGGAGTAACGATGAGGGATTACGTGCCCTCCACTCCCCAACCTCATAAAATAAATGATCATCTGGTAGTTCTAAATCTATGGGAAGCCTTACTATCTTACTCCGGCTATTATGTTCTGTGTTTTTCATGCCGCTGCTTTGAAGTATGCCGTTCCAGCGCCAGGCGGGGTTCTTCACGTAATCCCTCATCGTTACTCCTCATAAAATAAAGATCAAACTTCAAACTGGTAAGTTCTCGTTTAATCTTACTATCAGCATCCGGAGTTCCTTCCTATACATCTCATTAAGGAATAATTATATGGGCTTCAAAATATACGTACATACTTTCTGTTACAACGTTCTTTATTTTTGCACTTGTTTTTGTTTTACATAGTTTTTTCCCAAATTTAAGAGATTAGATAGAGCAGTTAGTAAGAAGTTAGATAGAGCTCTAGGGGCTCATGGAATCAAGGGATATGGGGAGAAGGCAGGCACGGGTTATTGATAGGGGACGATCAGCCATGATCACTATGAATGGCGGTGCAGGCTCGAAGGGCTGAATAGCCTCCTCCTGCACCTATTTTCTATGTTTCTAGATCTGTGGTCAAAATTCAGGTTGTATTGATGTGCAGCAAAGAATCAAATATCCAGAAGTATAATGGAAAACAGAGTGAAAGTCAAAAACTGTTCATTCCAATATCCCGGCCCTGGTTCTGACAGAAAGTTGGGGGTGCGTGTTAGTGAACACAAGCAGCTGGCACAGGCAGCATCTCTGGAGAGAAGGAATAGGCGACGTTTTGGGTCGAGACCCTTCTTCAGGCTAGAGTCGGGGGAAAGGGAAATGAGAGATATAGATGGTGAAGTGGAGAGATATAGAACAAAATTGTTAGCTGTTTGCTAGGTGAGAACGAGAAGCTGGTGCAACTGGGTGGGGGAGGGATGGAGAGAGAGAGGGAATGCATGGGAACAAAGGCAAGACATTACATCAACCAAAAAAAACATGGTCATTAAATTGTACAAGACAGAAATTAATATGTTTTTCCTTCCTCATATGCAAATGTAAATCTGCCAATGTTTAAATTAATTTGGCGATAAATCCACATATCACTGAATGAAATCCCCTGCCCACTTGGTGTGTGGTCACTTTCACAGTTCCAAGTTGTCTCTTCAATGGTTCAAGAGACAAATTAACCCAGCTGGCATGTTTGCTCTTCTCTCTCCAGACATGCAGATAAGTGAAACCAATGGGGAGATGGCATATATTGGACAGGCAAAGCAAATGTTATACTGCCCAAGGTGAGAGCGAGAAGAGTTTAACTCGCTTGGCATTCGAGAATACTCGCCATCCAGGGTAGCAGTACATGGAAGCTGCAATAAACCAACCAGTGGCAAGACCATCTTATAGAGTCATAGATTCATGCAGCGTGGAAACAGGCCCTCCGGCACAACATGCTCACACCGACCAACATGTCCCATCTACACTGGTCCCACCTGCCTGCCTTTGGCCCATAGCCATCTAAACCTATCCTATCCATGTACCTGTCTAATTGCTTCTTAAATATCGCAATAGTGCCTACCTCAATTACCTCCTCCGGCAGCTCGATCCATACACCCACCACTCATTGCGTGAAAAAGTTACCCCTCAGATTCCGATAAAATCTTTCCCCCTTCATCTTAAACCTCTGCCCCCTGTTTCTCGATTCCTTCACTCTGGGCAAGAGACTCTTTGTTCGTCCACCCGATCAATTCCTCTCATGATTTCATGCATGTTCCGTGTATGGTTTGGAACATGACATTAAATATAATGCCAGTAAGAGTGCTGTTATGGTCTGTAGAACCAAAGAGGATAAAAGCCTAAAATATCCTGATTTTAAATTGTCTGACAACAATCTTAGTCTCTGTAATAAGATAAAATATCTAGGGCATATTATTACAGAACAAATGACAGATGATGAGGATATTTATAGGCAACGACGCATGCTGTATATACAGGCAAATATCCTCTTGCGTAAATTTGGTGCGTGCGCAGATGTGGTGAAGATGTCGCTATTTAGAGCATACTGCACACCCCTCTACACTGCGCACAAGTATGCAGAGACTAAAGGTTGCATATAACAATGCCATGAGAACACTGCTAAGGCAACCAAGATGGTGTAGTCCTCTTTTGTTAAGTAATATGTTTGTGGCTGCAGGAGTCAGTACTTTAGAAACTATCCTAAGACACCACATGTATAAATTCATTTGCAGGATAAATGACTCTAAAAATGTGCTTATTGTGGCCTTGACAAACATAAGGGTTAGCACTACACGCTACGAATCCCAGTTGTGGAGACACTGGCATCGTTGTCTTGTTGTACGACATTGATTATTTTTTATTCTGGATTTTTAACTTAAGTATTGTGGGGTTTTTTTTAAATATATAAATTATGATGTTTTTATGTGATTTACCATGATTTTATATATATTTATGATATTTGATATGCAATGCATTTTTTAATGTAATGTTGCCCCTTGTCTGGACCTTGAGTCTGTAATAAAGTTATTATTATCATTATTATTATACTCCTCTATAAGACCACCCCTCATCCTCCTGTGTTCCAGGGAATAGCGTCCTAGCCTGCTCAACAATGTTGTATAACATTCTACAAGTAGGCCCAGTGTGACCGTCATATTCACCCAGTCACGCGTTTAATATTGAATATCTTCCTCTTTTAACCCTGGAATAAATAGGACTGTATCAGTGTCCACCGCTTTATATAGAGTGTATAATGGCAAAACAGGGGTCCCCAAATTACTCTGCAAACATGGAATTATAGAAGTGGACAGCACAGAAATGGCTCTTGACTCACCTCACCCATGTTGACTGCGATGTACATCGACACTTATCCCATGTGTCTACATTAGACCTGTGTTCCCCTATGTCTTCCCTATCCAAATACCTGTTCAAATGCCATTTACGCATTGTAATTCTATCTGCCTCTACCACTTCATCTGGCAGCTATTTCCAGGCATTCACCAGTGTGTGAGAAAAAATTACCCCTCAGATCTCCTTTAAATTTCTCCTTTCTCATCTTAAATCCGTGCCCTTTAGTTCTAGTCTCCCCTGCCCACAAAAAAAACTCTCGACTGTCTCTGCCCTTCAAGATTTTATAAAGCTCCACAAGGTCTTGCCTCAGTTACCTACGTTCCAGTGAGAATACACCCAGCCTACCCAATCCCTCTTTGTAACAAGCCTTCCATTCTCGGCGACATCCACGTGAATCTCTTATGCAACCTCTCTGTTACCCTGAGACAACCTTCCTCATTATCTTCGACTCCGTCAATGTTTGCACCATCTGCAAACTTACCAATAATACACCCTTCAATTTCATACAAGTCCTTTCCCCGCACTGATCTCTGATATACCACTTGAAGATGTCCAGTCATAAAAGCAGCCATCCACCGACCAGCCCTGTATCACATCTCCAACAGTATTGTCCACAACTAAACACAGCAAGATGTGGGACAAAGTGTCCAAAGTTCAGGCAGAAGTTGCTAGCTGGCAATAGACAATAGACAATAGGTGCAGGAGTAGGCCATTCGGCCCTTCGAGCCAGCACCATCATTCAAGGTGATCTTGGCTGATCATCCCCAATCAGTACCCCGTTCCTGCCTTCTCCCCATATCCCCTGACTCCGCTATTTTTAAGAGCCCTATCTAGCTCTCTCTTGAAAGCATCCAGAGAACCTGCCTCCACCTCCCTCTGAGGCAGAGAATTCCACAGACTCACCACTCTCTGTGAGAAAAAGTGTTTCCTTGTCTCCGTTCTAAATGGCTTACTCCTTATTCTTAAACTGTGGTCCCTGGTTCTGGACTCCCCCAACATCGGGAACATGTTTCCTGCCTCTAGCATGTCCAAACCCTTAACAATATTATATGTTTCAATGAGATCCCCTCTCACCCTTCTAAACTCCAGAGTGTACAAGCCCAGCTGCTCCATTCTCTCAGCATATGACAGTCCCGCCATCCAGGGAATTAACCTTGTAAACCTACGCTGCACTCCCTCAATAGCAAGAATGTCCTTCCTCAAATTAGGGGGCCAAAACTGCACACAATACTCCAGGTGTGGTCTCACTAGGGCTCTGTGCAACTGCAGAAAGACCTCTTTGCTCCTATATTCGATTCCTCTTGTTATAAAGGCCAACATGCCATTCGCTTTCTTCACTGCCTGCTGTACCTGCATGCTTACTTTCATAGACTGATGTACAAGGACCCCCCGATCCCGTTGTACTTCCCCTTTTCCCAACTTGACGCCATTTAGATAGTAATCTGCCTTCCTGTCTTTGCTATCAAAGTGGATAACCTCACATTTATCCGCATTAAACTTCATCTGCCATGCATCTGCCCACTCCTCCAACCTGTCCAAGTCACCCTGCATTCTCATAGCATCCTCCTCACAGTTCACACTGCCACCCAGCTTTGTGTCATCTGCAAATTTGCTAATGTTACTTTGAATCCCTTCATCCAAATCATTGATGTATGTTGTAAATAGCTGCTGTCCTCTTAACTATTTCTGTATTTTAAACATTGATCTAGCATCTTCAGGAACTCAAAATGTGATGACTGATTATGCAGATATGAACCTTCTGTGTAAAGGTTGCAATGTATTAGACACCGATACAATACAATTTCTGCCATTAACAGTTGTTCATGCATGCTTGCTTTGGCTAGGATTTTTAGTTCTGAGGTACAACATGGAAACATGCCCTTCGGCCCAATGAGACCATGCCAACCATTGATCACCTGCTCACACTAGTTCTATGTTATCCCTACAGAAGCCAATTAATCTACAAACCCGCACGGCTTTGGGATGCGGGAGGATCTGGAAGAAACCCACATCATGCAAACTCCACGCAGACAGCATCCAAAGTCAGGATTGAACCCAGATCTTTAGCACTGTGATGCATCAGTTCAATCATGCCACCCTTAAATCTACTGGGCAATGAATTAGAAACAACATACGCCAATCATTCTCTTCTTTGTGACAGAAGGGAAAATTGACTCTGGAATGACAGAATAGCTAGCCTGCATTTCAATATCAGGTGTCATTCAGTGACTGGTGCTACCCTGCTGTGCCAAGCACAGGGTCAAACTTTGCTTAAAGCTTCATTGCCAAATAATGTCTCAACATTAGACACAAAGTGCTGAAGCAAAGTGCTTCAGACTGAAGAAGGGTCAGAAATAGGGTCCCAACCTGAAACGTCAATTGTCCATGTGCTCCAGATATGTTGCCTGACCCAAGAAGTTATTCCAGCATTTTTGTGTCTTTTTTTTTGGTAAACCTTGTTTTGTAATGTCTCAACATTCTTTGACAAGCATACATGAACATAGTTTGAAGCTTCCAGATAGAAATGGCTCATTGCTGGTGTTTGCTTTCCACATAAGCAAAAATCCCAGTCACATTTATACATTTTGTTCCTGTGTCCTTTAACTTCAACCATCAAATCAATTTAATCTTGAATTTTGACAGCTGATGATTTAACTACAAACCCTAAATGCTTGCCTTACATACATATTCTATTAAATTGAACCAAATAATTTGTTCATCAAGCTTCCATGTTCAAACACTATCCAACATGAAACTGCAGTCCACTACTTTTGCGCTTCCTAATCTTTTGCTGCAGCTATTTCCTCTACCAGTTGAGTCATATTTGATCATCTACGATGAGCCGACCTCCAACCCCTCGAAAAAAAACAAGTTGCAGTCTTCCCTCATTCAACTGAAAGTCCCAAGTGTAAAGAATGAATTACTTGCATCCTAAACAGGTGAAGATCAGATTTTGGCACCTCTGATGTGTTGGGAACGACTGCCAAAAATGAATGAAGTGTGAAACTCTTAGCAGTTTCAGGGACTTCAAATTAGCTCAGTCATGTAGCTTGCTTCCACTTGATCCATTTTAGTGCCACATCCCAATTTGCCTGGTTCATACAACCATTTTACCCAATATGATGACAAAGTGCTGGAGTGTCTCAGCAGGTCAGGCAGCATCTCTGGAGAACATGGATAGGTGACGTTCTGGGTTGAGACCATTCCACAACATTAAACCCTGTCTACAATAAAGCTTATTTAATTAATCCTGCAGTACTGGCGGAAGCCACTGTGCCTAATTATTTCATAAAATCTACACTTGGAAAAGCTGGGAAGTCAGCATAGCATTGTTTGTAGGAAATTCTATCTCAAGAATTTGAGTTGAATTTTTGAAAGTGTAACTAAACATGGTGATGAGGAGAGTGTTTTTAAATGTTGTCTTTGTGGATTAGTGAGGCCCATGACAAGATCTCACCTGGTAGGCTGGTCCAAATGGCCATGGGATCCACGGCAGGCAAATCCCAAGTTGGCCTAGTTATAGGGATCTGAGGGAGCTGGTGGTGGGTTGATTTTTTCCATTGGTGCACCCTATGTGTTAGTGGTGAGACCTTGATGTAATTTAATGCCTTGGATGTGAATGCAGGAGGTATGATTAGCAAGTTTGCAAACAAGATGAAAACGAGTGATTTTGTAGATAGTGAGGAGCGGCTGATGAAGCATGCGGCTATGATATAGATCAGCTGTAAAGTTGGGCAGAGCAAAGGTAAATGGAATTTAATCCTGACAAGTGTGAGGTGATATATTTACGTGGGCAAACAAGGATAGGATTACATAGCAAATGGCAGGCTATACCCTCGGGGAAGTATTTGAGAACAGAAGAACCTTGGGATATGTAAATTACAGAGAGTGCAGTATTATGCAAGAACAGTCTATGCTTAGTGGTTGTTCGGTTGCATTTTTGGTTTGGTTTGTTCTGTTGTTTTGTTTTATTTTGGCACTTTTGGAATAAAATCGAAAATTTTCAAAACAGCTGCAGTGGTTTGGCCAGCCAGAGTGAAGATAGAGTCATAGAGTGATACAATGTAGAAACAGGCCCTTCGGCCCAACTCGCCCATACTTGCCAACAATGTCCCAGCTACACTCATCCCACATGCCTGCGCTTGGTCCATATCCCTCCAAACCTGTCCTATCCATGTATCCGTCTGACTGTTTCTTAAACAATGGGATAGTCTCAGCCTCAACTACCTCCTCTGGCAGCATGTTCCATACACCCGTTGTGTGAAAAAGTTACCCCTCGGATTCCTATTAAATCTTTTCCCCTTCTCCTTGAACCTATGTCCTCTGGTCCTCAATGGTCCTGTGCATCTACCGGATCTATTCCTCTCGTGATTTTGTACACCTCTATAAGATCTCCCCTCAGCCTCCTCATCACTCCATGGAATAGAGTTCCAGCCTACACAATCTCTCCCTATAGCTCACACCCTCTAGTCCTGGCAACATCCTCGTAAATCTTTTCTGAACCCTTTCAAGCTTGACGATATCTATCCTATAACATGATGCCCAAAATTGAACATGATATTCTAAATGCGGTCTCACCAATGTCTTATACAACTGCAACATGACCTCCCAACTTCTATACTCAATACTCTGACTGATGAAGGCCAAAGTGCCAAAAGCCATTTTGACCACCTTATCAACTTGTTACTCGACCTTCAAGGAACCATGCACCTGTACTCCAAGATCCCTCTGCTCTGCAACACTACCCAAAGACCCAAAGGATGGGGGGTGGGGGGAGGCGGGGGGAAGAAAGGAAAAGACTGTACCTGATTACAATCAAATTGTGCACAGTCCTTTCTTCCCCCCCCCCGCCTCCCCCCACCCCCCATCAGTCTGAAGAAGGATTTCAGCCCGAAATGTTGCTGATCTCCTTCGCTCCATAGATGCTGCTTCACCCACTGAGTTTCTCCAGCATTTTGTGTACCCTCGATTTTCCAGCATCTGCAGTTCCTTCTTTAAGATTATTAAGGGTTTGGACACGCTAGAGGCAGGAAGCATGTTCCCAATGTTGGAGGAAGTCCAGAACCAGGGGCCATAGTTTAAGAATAAGTGGTAAGCAATTTAGAACAGATTGAGGAAAAACCTCAACAGAGAGTTGTGAGTGTGTGGAAGTCTCTGCCTCAGAGGGTGGTGGAGGCTGGTTCTCTGGATGCTTTCAAGAGAGAGTTAGATAGAGCTCTTAGAGATAGCGGATTTAAGCGATATGGAGAGAAGGCAGGAACTGATTGTGGATGGTCACCCATGATCACATTGAATGGCCTACTCCTGACCTATTGTCTATTGTCATACCTGCAGATTCAGGGACATACTGGGACGTCCCAGCTGTTATCAGGCAATTGGACATACCTCTCATGAACTAGATTGGGGTCTTGACCTCCCATCTACTTCATTGGAGATCTTTGAACCACCTTTAATCAAACTTTATCTTGCACTAAATGTTGTACCCTTTATCCTTTATCTGTGCACTGTGGATGGTTTGATTGTTATCAGGTACAGTCTTTTCTTTGACTGGATAGCATGCAAACAAAAGCTTTTCACTGTACCTTGGTACATGTGACAATAATAAACTAAACTAAAACCATGTCAGGACAGTGTGCAATTTGGGCGATATCCTGCAGATGGCGGTGCTCCCATATACCTGGTGCTCTTGCCCTTGACGGTGGAGGTCACAGGATTGAGAGGTGCTGTCAGGACCATTCTAGCCAAGTATTTGCAATGCACTGCTTGAGTGGTGGTGGTGTTATATTCATTTAGGCTTGTGGTGTGAATTCCATCATGCTTCTGACTCATGCCTTATAGATGAAAGGTTTTGGAGTGTCAGGAGATAACTCATTTGGTGCAGGATACCCAGCCTCGGCCATGCTCTTGTAGCCATAAGACACAGGAGCAGAATTAGGTCATTTGGCCCATCGAGTCTGCTCAGTCATTCGATCATGGCTGATCTATTTTTCCCCTCTCAACCCCGTTGCCCTGCCTTCTTCCCATAATCTTTGATGCCCTTACTAATCAAGAACCTATAAATCTCTGCTTAAAGACAACCCAAATGTTGGTCTCCACCACCATCTGTGGTAATGATTTTTACAGATTCACCACTCCCTGACTACAGAAATGTATCCTCATGTCCATGCTAAAAGTGTGCCATTTTATTCTGAGGCTGTGCCCTTTTGCCATGGACTCTTACTACTGGAAACATCCTCTCCATATCCACCCTATCTAGGCCTTTCATTATTTGGTAGGTTTCAATGATTTAATTGAGATCCCCTCATCCACTAAACTCTAGTGAGTACAGGCCCAGAGCCTTCAAACACTCCTCATACTTTAACAAAATCATCTTTGCTCACTCTCCCAACCAGCCAGGTCCTTCTTCAGACTCCCTGGTTCCTCAACATTACCTGCCCGTACACCCATCTTCGTATCATCCACAAACTTGGCTACAAAGCCTTCAATCCCATCATTCAGGATCAACACCAACCCCTGCAGAACATCACTAGTCACTGGCAGCCAGCCAAAAAAGCCCCCCTTTATTCCCACTCTTTGCTTTCTGACCGTCAGCCAATCTTCTATCCATGATCGTACCTTTCTCTCTAATACCTATCTTGGTTTAGCAGCCTCACATGCGGCACCTCATCAATGGCCTTCTGAAAGTCCAAGTAAACAACAGTCACTGACACTCCTTTGTCACAGTATTTATGGTCCAGTTAAGTTTCTGGCCAAGGTTGTTGATGGTGGGGAAACCCAGCAACAGAACTCCATCGAGGGTCATGAATACTAGTCAGATTCTAGGATCTTTGGGGAGAAAGCTGCCAGCTCTTTTCTAGATTTCACCCCCATACTGAAATCAGTCTGATGAAGTGTCCTAACCAAAAACATCACCTACCAATGTTCCCCACAGATGCAGCCTGACCTGTTGTGCTACTCCGGCACTTTGTGTTTTGCTCAAGATTTCAGCATCTTGTTGCTCCAATAAATGTTATTTGCTAGATTAGCCCATGCCTGAACATTGTCCAGGTCTTATTGCGTGTCGGCATATCCTGCTTCTCTTGCTGGGGAGCTCCAAATCGAGTGAACATTCCCCATGTCCAATTTAATATCGGAAGGATAGACATTGATGAAACTGCTAATGGTAGTTGAACCTAGCAAGGTGCACGGAGGAAGACCTGCGGTGATATCAGGCTACTCAACATTCAGAAGACCAGGGCCCTCCTTAACCAAGTCCTAAACAGCTATTCACCACCCTGACAATTCAGATTCATAGTGGGAACTCTGGAAAACCACTGTACTTTCCATACCTGGAAGGCACGAGGTGGTGTAGGAAGGTACTGCAAATGATATTTTAAACCAAAGACAGACATAAAATGCTGGTGTAACTCAGCGGGACAAGCAGCATCTCTGGAAAGAAGGATGATCTCCATGGCAAGGTGACTGCCATGGAGATCATCAAGGCCATGGATCTCCTCAATCACCACCTCCTACTGCCTGAAGAAGGGTCTAACCTAAAACGTCATCCATTCCTTCTGAAGACCACAACTGTCAGATCCATTTCCTATATTGGAGGTGGCCATGATTACAGCATATCTGAGATCCTTCCCAGACATGGACGATTCCCAGGCCTGTCCGCGGCCTACCAGCGGGTCTGGAGCTGCGTTTCCTGAGGGGACCGGCCAGAACCTCGGCTTCGGCGGCGGCACAGCGCTGGAGCGCTATAGTGGAGCGGAGCTAGCGATGCCTTGCCCGGGTCGCCGCGCAGGATGAAACATCAGCTGAGCCCGCCGATGAAACATCACTGAGCTGAGGGACTGTGGAGCGGCCAGCTGCGGGCGGCGACGCTGAACTTTACATCGGGAGCCTGGGATCTCTCACCGAGATCACCAGTGGTGGAGCTCCATTCAGCACGGCCTGTTGGCTTCGGAAGCCGCGGTCTCCGGTAAGGAAGCGGCCGTTCCAAGTACCCCAAGACGCCGAGAGGATTCTCCCGATGTCAGAGCACCATCACCCGGCGAGAACGGCCTGGAACTTCGGGCCTCAGTAAAGGCGACTGCGGAGGCCTCAATAGGCCTGACTATGGGTGGACGTGGGGATGGGGACTGGACTTTGTGCCTTCCCTCATGATGGGAACCATTGTGAGGGATGTTTTTTATGTTTAAATTTCTTTATTACTGCTATGTTGTATTCTTTTTTTTTATGAGCTGTAATGGCAATACGCATTTCACTACACCAATTGGTGTATGTGACTAATAAAGAACCTTTGAACGGATTATAGTTTTGGGACTGGAGTTACCACAGACAATTTCAGCAGGGGATACAATCTGATTCAGAGGTGTTTTGTTGGGATGCAACTGCTTTGATTTCTTGGCAGTCAACAGCGGCAGTAAGTTGAACTAAATACATTCCCGTGGGATCCATTCCCATCCCAGCACACAATCAAGCTGCAATACAGTCTTGCTGGTCCTGGATTGACTTTAATAGCCATCCTCCGACACCGAGAAATATTCCATTGCAGTACAGTGCACCAACAAACAAGGGATTGCCAATGAATGATGAATAAATAATCCATACTTTGCATGATTTGAATGTTTGATTTGGTTGAATGCTTGATTCGGGTAGTACGGTGATGCAGTGGTTAGAGCGCCAGAGACCTGGCTTCAATCCTGACTACCGGTGCTGTCTGTATAGAGTTTGTATGTTCTTCATGTGACAGCATGAGTTTTCTCAGGGTGCTCCAGTTTCCACCCACACTCCAAAGATGTACAGGGTAGTTTAATTGGCTCTGGAAAAAAAAAAAAGAATTGTCCCTAGTAGTGTGGTGTATGATCGCTGTCCAGCGCGGACTCAGTGGGCCGAAGAGCCTGTTTCCACATTGTATCTCTAAAAGTCTAAAAAAAATGCCTTTCATGACATTTATAGATGGTTTACATGACAGGCTGCAAGGACAATTACCGTTCCAAAACTAAAAATAACGATATTTAGGTGGCTAATTCATTTCTGCACATTCACCACACTTAATAAACCCATAATGTCTGAGTGCAGGGCTCGCTGTCTGCAAAAGGACAGCCCTGCCACTTTAGTGATACACATCAAGCAAAATTAGTCTTTCTTGTCTTCAAGGATCTCTATTTTCAAAATGGTAACACCCAGCTGCTTTACATCGGTGAGACCAAGCGTAGGCTTTGCAATCGCTTCGCCGAACACCTCCGCTCGGTTCGCATTAACATAGAAACATAGAAAATAGGTGCAGGAGTAGGCCATTCGGCCCTTCGAGCCTGCACCGCCATTCAATATGATCATGGCTGATCATCCAACTCAGTATCCTGTACCTGCCTTCTCCCCATACCCCCTGATCAACCTGATTAACCAACCTGATCTCCCGGTGGCTTAGCACTTCAAACCCCCCCTTCCATTCCGAATCTGACCTTTCTGTCCTCGGCCTACTCCATGGCCAGAGTGAGGACCACCGCAAATTGGAGGAGCACCTCATATTTCGCTTGGGCAGTTTGCACCCCAGCGGTATGAACATTGACTTCTGTAATTTCAGGTAGTCCTTACTTTCTCCTCCCCTTCTCAGCCCTCCCTCAGCCCACTGTCTCATCCTCTTCCTTTCTTCTTCCCGCTCCCCCCCCCCCACATCAGTCTGAAGAAGGGTTTCGGCCCGAAACGTTGCCTATTTCCTTCGCTCCATAGATGCTGCCTCACCCACTGAGTTTCTCCAGCATTTTTGTCTAAGCTTCGATTTCCAGCATCTGCAGTTCCTTCTTAAACACCCACTTAAATGTTGATTTTATTGTTTTTAATTAATTTACACAGAATCTTGGCACCATACGGAATAAATTGCTGTTGTAATGCACGACTGTACTAAATTAACAATGAGGTGGCCAACAAGCCAATATGTTTGCCAGCATTCCAACTCTATGGATGGAATCATAGGAAGCAATCTAATGAAGGAATTTTAAGACACCTCTCCATCATCATGTCTATGGAGATTGATCTACAACGATTACGGTGGCGCAGCGGTAGAGTTGCTGCCTTACAGCGAATGCAGCCCCAGGGACCCGGGTTCGATCCTGACTACGGGTGCTGTCTGTACGGAGTTTGTACGTTCTCCCCATGATCTGCGTGGGTTTTCTTCGAGATCTTTGGTTTCCTCCCACATTCCAAAAAGACATACAGGTTTGTAGGTTAATTGGCTTGGTAAATGTAACATTTTTGTCCATAGTGGGTGTAGGATAATGTTAATGTGCGGGGATCGCTGGTCGGCGCGGACCCGGTGGGCCAAAGGGCCTGTTTCCGCGTTGTATCTCTAAACTAAACTAAACGTGGGTCTCCATCGACTCAGACGAGGAAAAAAGTCTACCAATAAATATCTGGTTTACACCGAAGATAGGCACAAAATGCTGGAATAACTCAGTGGGATGGGCAGCATCTCTGGAGAGACGGAATGGGTGCCGTTTCGGGTCCGAAGGAGGGTCTCGACTAGAAACGTCAACCCATTCCTTCTCTCCAGAGATGCTGCCTGTCCTGCTAAGTTACTCCAACACTTTGTGTCCAGCTTCAATGCAAAATATCATGTTGTACTAGATCAACTGTCCAGATATACCATATAACCATATAACAATTACAGCACGGAGACAGGCCCTCTCGGCCCTTCCAGTCCGTGCCGACCATTTGTTTTCCCCTAGTCCCATCTACCTGCACTCAGACCATACCCCTCCATTCCCTTCACGTCCATATACCTATCCACTTTACTTTTAAATGTTAAAATCGATCCTGCCTCCACCACCTCTGCTGGAAGCTCATTCCACACAGCCACCACCCTCTGAGTAAAGAAGTTCCCCCTCACGTTACCCCTAAACTTCTGTCCCTTAATTCTCATGTCATGCCCTCTTGTTTGAATCTTCCCTACGCTCAATGGGAAAAGCTTATCCACGTCAACTCTGTCTATCCCTTTCATCATTTTAAAGACCTCAATCAAGTCACCCCTTAACCTTCTGCGCTCCAAAGCAGAATATACATTTACTAAAAATAGTTTTTAAAGATTGGTCACACATTCAGGATTCCCATTGGAATGGATCACGAACTCCCAAATCTGGATTCCATGTATTTGGGTAAATACAATAAATAAATCTTCTTCTAACTTTTATATTAACACAAAGCACACTATTGCGGCGCCATCACGTAGCCGAGCCACTTTGGTCTCGAACCCTCGCGTGAACTGCCATGATCTAGGCCGATCCATCAACGCAGACCTGGGTGGTCACGTGACGGGGTGCAGCAGGCAACGGAGCTGGTCTTCACTTCAGTCCACACGTCAACACACCTTGCCCATTTGTACTAATTGTTGAGCTGTATCGTTTAAGTATTAAATTGAGTGTCTATACATCACGTGAACCTCTTCACTATTATATTTAAATTTTACATCAAATGCAGGGACCTCGCATTTTACTTGCGTTTGTTTTTGTGAGTTTTTGAAATAATAGAAACATAGAAATTAGGTGCAGGAGCAGGCCATTTGGCCCTTCGAGCCTGCACCGCCATTCAATATGATCACGGCTGATCATCCAACTCAGTATCCTGTACCTGCCTTCTCTCCATACCCTCTGATCCCTTCAGCCACAAGGGCCATATCCAACTCCCTCTTAAATCTAGCCAATGAACTGGCCTCAACTACCTTCTGTGGCAGAGAATTCCACAGATTCACCACTCTCTGTGTGAAAAACGATTTTCTCATCTCGGTCCTAAAAGACTTCCCCCTTATCCGTAAACTGTGACCCCTTGTCCTGGACTTTCCCAACATCGGGAACAATCTTCCTGCATCTAGCCTGTCCAACCCCTTAAGAATTTTGTATATCTCTATGAGATCACCCCTCAATCTTCTAAATTCCAGCGAGTACAAGCCAAGTCTATCCAGTCTTTCTTCATATGGAAGTTGTGCCATCCCAGGAATCAGTCTGGTGAATCTTCTCTGTACTCCCTCTATGGCAAGAATGTCTTTCCTCAGATAGGAGACCAAAACTGTACGCAATACTCCAGGTGTGGCCTCACCAAGACCCTGTACAACTGCAGTAGAACCTCCCTGCTCTTGTACTCAAATCCTTTTGCTATGAATGCCAACATACAATTCGCTTTCTTCACAGCCTGCTGCACCTGCATGCCTACTTTCAATGACTGGTGTACCATGACACACAGGTCTCGCTGCATCTCCCCTTTTCCTAAACGGTCACCATTCAAATAATAGTCTACCTTCCTGTTTTTGCCACCAAAGTGGATAACCTCACATTTATCCACATTATACTGCATCTGCCATGCATTTGCTCACTCACCCAGACTATCCAAGTCATCCTGCAGCCTCCTAGCATCCTCCTCACAGCTAACACTGCCCCTTTCGAGATGTTGCATTTAATTTCCTCGTCCAAATCATTCATGTATATTGTAAATAGCTGGGGTCCCAGCACTGAGCCTTGCGGCACCCCACTAGTCACTGTCTGCCATCCTGAAAAGGACCCGTTCACTCCTACTCTTTGCTTCCTGTCTGCCAGCCAGTTCTCTATCCACATCAATACTGAACCACCAAAAATAATGCACTTGTTCCTTTAATACCAAAACTCGATTTACGTGATTGTATTTTCAGAATAAAGCGTTCAAATTTACTGCTGACCGTGACATTACGTATGTGTTTAATTTACATGTTTTTGAATTACGCGCCACTTTTCAAGCACGTAGACGTAGTGCCCATATACAAATATAGAGTCAAAGATACTATTTATAATCCAAATATAACAACACTTTTAATACATGCCGGTCCGCAGAATCTTGGATTGGATATAATTTAATGTACAACACAAGTCGTGGACATTAATTTAAAAAAGCTTGGGACCAACAAATGAATGGATTGGATAAATTATAAGGGTTTGAAGAGAATGTGGTGAAAATAAAGCAGGAAGTCTACAATAGCTTAGATACTGAATGCCTTCTTGTTGGTTCCTGCATTCACAGGTTAACCCTAATTACCAGGTAAATCTGCAATATATATATATATATATATATATAGTACTTTGTATTAGAGTCATATCTTTGCACTTCGTGGAACAGCTTACAATATTGGTTCATATTAATTCAGATATTTAGGCTGAGTTTTCCAATAGAGACACAAGGAACTGCCGCTGCTAAAATCTTGTGTAGAATACCATACCTATTTTTTCAATAGGTCTTGATGAGATCTAGCAACTACTGATATGCCCAAAATATGTACTTTATTAAAACTGACAACTATTAATCACAAATAAATCCAAACTGACAAGAATACAAACAACACAGTATGGTAGGTAGAAAACACAGGGCATTTTAAATGTTGAGGCTAAGATGGAGATATCCCAGGTAAACATTTCATCCAACAGCCTTAAATGTTAGATAGACACAAAAAGCTTGAGTAACTCAGCGGGTCAGACTGCACCAGACACACAGAAAATGAATGTGACTTTTCGGGTCGAGACCCTTCTTAAGGGTCAGGGGAAAAGGAAAAGAGAGGTATAAACGGTGATATAGAGAGATATTTAGCAAATGAATGAAAGATATGCAAAAAAGTAACGATGATAAAGGAAACAGGTCATTGTTAGCTAGGGGCTAGGTAAAAACGAGTGTCAGACAATGATAGTCAACAAGACGACTTTGAAGCAGTTTTGACTTGAAGTCATTGATCCCATTTGCTACCAAGGTTGTACATTCCATGACTCCAGTATGTTTATAAAATACACTGGTAAAATATACGCACTACACACAATATTGGCGCAATCCAGGGAGGCATCAGTATGTGATTCATCAATGTCATTGCTCTTGGTTGCGAATCCATCTAAAAAGTCAAAATGTTAGACACAGATCTAACATTCAACTCATTTCAATCTATTCCAACACAATATGTAATGGATAAAATGACAGTTCATTAAATATCCTTAAATGACAGTTCATTTAATATCCTTTCTGCACATATATCAACCAATGATTTTGAATGGCAGATCTAAGGTTCACTTAACCTCTGATAACAGATCTAAAGCCAGCAGGCAAATAGTTGCCCATGAATCAAACCATCAAAAATCGCATTAAGGGGAATGTGGTGAAGTGTGTTTCTTTTGTAACATTAAGCATGCCAATTCTTCATTTAATTAAAACTAAATAATTTGCTTACAGGTTTATAGCTACAGATTGCCTGATGGTGTCCAATTTCTGGCTGCGGAGGTCAAGGAGAAGCACATATTGTATTCAAATAAACCTGATTATTGTAGCAGGCTTCTCCATATATTATTACATTTCTCATATCGATTCTGAGCAAGTTCTCTTTTTAATGGCTCTGATCCAAGGAATAATGGCACTAAAAATGAACACAAGAACTCACTACAAGTAGCAGCTACTAGGCAATGTACTCCTATGGACTGATTTCACAAATAGAGAAAAACAATTACACATGTGTTATCGATTTAGCACAATCAAATGCAGGATAAATATCTAGCTGTATGTCCACAATTAAAAATCCAAAATAGGGATTCCACTTTTAAATATATGCTGTCAAATTACAACTGCACTGCTATCATCCTTCAAAACAATCTACAAACAAGAAGTTAATTTGAACTATTGCACTGAAACATTTTTTGTAATGTTTTAATCTGACAGGTTTTGAACCAGTTTGACTAGCTGCTTTCAGTAGGAGGTTAATGTCGGTGGCAAGAATTTCTAAAATTTATTTCAAAACGAGGAAAGTCTTACAATAAATTACTGGCGTAACATTTTGACAATTTGTCAGTGCTCACTTGAAGATTCCTTTAAGTTAAACTTTGATTGACCATCACCCATCACAAATTGTAAATAAGTGGAATTTCTTGCGACCATTCAAATAATTTGCATTTAAAAGCATCAGTACGCAAACATCAGCGTTATATCTATGCTCTACAGGTAAATGGTGTCCCGTATATCTTTGCACTGTGGGTTTTTTTTTTACTGGATAGCACGCAAACAAAAGTCTTTCGTTAAAACTTGGTCCACGTGGACGTATCTTGGTACACGAGACAATAATAAACCAAACGCTTAGTGTTATTTGATCAGGCAATTCATTAAATGGTTTTGATAACTCGTATTTTAACTGGTAAGCTTCAACCAATTTGCACCATGGCTCTGTTTCACCAGTCAGATGTGCAAAGTGAAATAAACCATCAAAGTCTGACCGTGCTGGGTTTCTTCAACCAAACACTGGTTTGATACTGGGCATTCTCCATAGCCACATATATTTTCTCTGACCAGTGTGTGTGGAGGAGGGGTGTATGCAGGCGTTGAGCAAAGACACCGGGCTACCTATAATACTATGAAATGCACTCAGCAGTGTGACACGGCGGTAGCGTTGCTGCCTTACAGAGCCAGAGACCCGGTTTCGATCATGACCAGGGGTACTGCCTGTACGAAGTTTGCCCGTGACGTGCTTGAGTTTTATCCGGGAGCTCCGGTTTCCTCCCACACACCAAAGAAGTACAGGTTTACAGGCTAATTGGCTTGGTAAAATTGTAAATTGGCTTGTCTGTGTGTTGGATAGTGTTAAACCCCTGTCTCACTGTGCGAGTTGGCCCACGAGTGACCCCGAGTTTTCACTCGTGGTGATCACGTAGCGGGAACGTCGGGACTCGCACGAGCAACTTATCGACTCGTGGCGCTAACGGCAGGTACTCGGGAAACTTGTTAACTCGTGAAAAAAATCAAACATGTTTGATTTTTTCCACGAGTCAAATTAACTGTTCAAGTTAAAAATGGAAACATTTAAACTCGTTGTAATAACGTAGTGGCCCGTGCGTTTATCTTAGTGTCTCGTGAGCTTACCGTGGGAACTTTAATAATCTGTTCTTTTGCTCGAGTAAAGACTGAACCAAAGATAGACACAAAATGCTGGAGTAACTCAGCGGACCAGGCAGCATCTCTGGAGAGAAGGAATGGAGTCGAGACCCTTCTTCAGACTTACCCGAAATGCCACCCATTCCTTCTCTCTAGAGATGCGGCCTGTCCTGCTGAGTTACTCCAGCATTTTGTGTCTATCTTCGGCCTTTCTGCGATGATCTGCCACTTGTCCTTTATTACTGAGGCGCCGGCCCCGTGGCTTCGTATTCGTCACTCTGTCTCATGAGGACGCGGTTAAAGACCTGCCGAAGGGGCAAGTCTGGGGTGGTGGGTGGGATGTGTCCACGTGTGATGCTCCATCCACCCCCCGGGGCCGAGAGTGTGGGATTGGGAAGGAACTGCAGATGCTGGTTTACACCGAAGATAGACACACACAATGTTGGAGTAACTCCGAGGGACAGGCAGCATCTCTGGAGAGATGGGATGGGTGAGATTTCGGGTCGAGACCTTACTTCAGACTTCTCCAGAGATCCCGCTGAGTTTACTCCAGTAGTTGGTGTCTACCCCGGTGGCGGGGAGCCGGGCTTGGCCGACCCGCCGCCTCTACTTGCCGGTCAGTCCGGTGATCATCGCCCTCCGCCCGGGATGCAGCGGAGGTTTCCATCCGGTGAGTTGTCCAGCGCTCACGGTGGACGAGGGAGGACAGCAATAGGCCAGGTGAATTAATAGCAGCACATAAATGAGTCGACCTTTAATATTTCTTGATTTTATGTTTTAATTTACAAGCTGCTTCAAGCGAGGCAAGTTTTATTTTCAGTACGAAGAAGGGTCTCGACCCGAAACGTCACCCATTCAACGATAGACACAAAAAAGCTGGAGTAACTCAGAGGGTCAGGCAGCAACTCTGGAGAGAAGGAATAGGTGACTTTTCGGGTCGAGATCCTTCTTCAGAAGACGAGCCCTTATCCAAAACGTCACCTTCTCCAGAGATGTTACCTGGCCCGCGTTGTTACTCCAGCTTGTTGCGTCTGCCTTCCGTCTAAAGCCTTGGGATCATCGCCAACATGAAGACGGTGCGAAGCCCCCGCGCCCGGTGCAATGGACGGGGAGCTGGAGAGGGGAGGGAAGGGGTCACATACATGGCCGGGAAGCAGAGGGGTGGGGGTGGGGTTGGTGACACTCAGGGCCAACAATGAGATGGAGAAATACAGAAACACCCACGTGCAAAGGAGACCTACAATAGCGCATGATCTCTCTCGCGTTATGGCAGGTGATTGTCGCCTGCCCGCTGTTTCTGCCCCTAAAGCCTTGGGATCATTGCCCTTTGTGTTGGCGTGGAGGGTGAGGGGGCTATTGTGCTGCTTGATTGCCCCCTGCTATCATAGGGACAGGGAGACACAGCGGCTTTTGAGACTGGTGGGCAATCACTACCAAAGTGTCTGCCTGCAGTCAGCACACCTCTCCTACACATGTCTCCCGCGCTAACCATCCCGCAGAGAATGATCCCAGCACCCAAGAGCCTTGTCTGTCACCCCCCACCCCCAACCACCCTCCACCTCAACTTACGCCTGGGCACCAAAGCAGCTCAGGAGGCGAACCCTGAGCTCCGTCTCCCAACAATCTGATGTGCAACTGATGTGAAAGAACAGCGGCTGCGGCCGGCATCTGGCATGGACTTCTCACACCCTCACACACTTACCTTCATTCACGATTGGCTCAAGAGTAACGGGAGAGGAACTTGGTAAATCGGGAGAGGAACTTGGAACATCGCAGCAATGACATACCCGTGGGAACTCGGTTCAACACTTGATCATAAACTTGAAATCTCGTACATAACCACGAGTCTGTTTTTTTTCTTTCACTTGGGGTCACTCGTGGGATGACTCGCACCGTGAGACAGGGCCATTAGTGTGCGGGGATCACTGGTTGGTGTGGTCTCCGTGGGTCTCAGGCCTGTGTCCACACTATATCTCTAAACTAAACTATACACCCAATGACTACATTGAGAAAGCTGGTTTTAGTGATTCCCGCATGCATACCTCATCCACTTGACCTTCAGCAAACAGCTGTGCCAGTTTCTCCATACTGTTTGCCTTTCAGATTATTCACAGACATGTCCTGGAAGAAATGGACAGATTTATCCATGGATAATTGAGAGTCAAAGAAAATTGTAGGATGCTCATCAGGTGACGAAATATATGGCAGTTTGTACCTACAGATCCTGGTTGTAACAACAGCCTGGTTGTGTTTTTAAAAACAAAGGTAACAATATTTGTTCTTTCCAAAAGTAAGCAACCTAGAATCCTGGGAAGAATCTTATTAGATCAGAATCTGGACCAGAAATGTCACCAATTCCTTATATCCAGAGATGTTGTCTGCCCCGCTGAGTTACTCCAGCATTTTGTGTCTATTTTCTTATTAGGTAGAATCTTATTAGAGGGGGGGATGATTTAATAGGAACCTGGGGCCGGGGGGGAGGGGGAGGGAGGGGGGGGAGATAACTTTTTCCACACAAAGGGTGGTCGGTATTTGGAACGAGCTGCCAGAGGAGGTAGTTGAGTACTATAGTAACGTTTGAGAAACATTTAGACAGGTACATGGAAAGGTCAGGTTTAGAGGGATATGGGCCAAACACAGGCAGATGGGACTAATGACGGTCGGCGTGGGCAAGTTGCTTCCATGCTATATGATTATAACGTGCATTCGTAAGTACCATCCAAAACCTGAGAAAATCTCAAACCATTGTCGACACATTAATCCATGGAATATGAGAATTACTGGAGTGGCTAGCTAGCATTTATTAACAATCCATAACACCTCCTGAATTAATTTGCTTCATGGATAATTTGTTACTGTAAACTACATTGAAGTGCAATATCCAAAAACTGTCGAAGGAGTTGGACAAGACGGTAATGAGATAATAACTGCGAAATATTAATTTCAGGAACATGGCCCAAGGATGAAAATTGGCTCTTCAGCAACATAATTGTAAACTTTTATCCAGATGGGTCAGGAAGGAAGAAAATGAACTATAGCTCTGTTAGCTTACATAATTTACGACAGATTTTGTAATTTAGCTGCAGAAACGTTCAAATGAAAAACAAAATCATGACCAAATGGGCAAAAGTACAGAGGATGGAAACCCAGTCACAATATTATAAAGATGAAATTAAATGTTAATAGTTTCATTCATTCTGAATAACATCCAGGGTTGCCTATTCATATCATCATTTTATTAACTCAATCTGGATATATATTGAAGCATGCAAATAAATCGGGTAAACTGTAATCCTTGCAGACAAACATTTATAAATGAAAAATAAAGTTTAATTCAACAGCAGCCATTAAGTGATCGACATTATGCTCAAAGAATGAATCCAAAGGGGGAACATTAACATGGGCAGTTCTTTGGATGACATTTACTTGGAGTCCTTTGCCTGACTCAAATGCCCATTCCAAATCGTCTCTTTCCATGTTAATATTTTTACTCAGATTGCACTAGTGATTTTTTGCCACGCTCTAATCTTGACGTATCTTGAAACAAATGTGTCGATTTTCTCTTCATTGTGCACACAATCCCTTAGAATCTATAACAGCTCAGAAACTCAAATTTCTACAACCTCAAAATTCAATCCTCCATGTCGCTAATTCAATATCCCATTCTGTTACCTATTTTTCATTTATTGCTAATTTACATCCTCCATCCTTATTTTGTCAAAGATGTTGGTGATGGGCTTTCTTACATAAATGGAACCATATGGCACACAAGTAATTTGACCAAAAATATTTTCAAATGTAAAACATAGTGACACGGAGTTTCTGCTGGAAGGCTTATGACCTGAAATATTAATGGTTTCTACAGATGTTTCTTGAGCTGAATATATCCAGATGTTTTATTTTTTACAGTTTTTTGATTTGCATTCAAGTCCCTATTACGTTAGTGCTCCTTTAAAGTTCCAGGTGATGGGTTCCGGGATATGGATCTCATGGGGGAAGGAATGGTGCCCATGTGTGAATTGGAGGGAACATTTGAATGTTATGGGCATTCACAAATTATTCCTGCTCTTCCATGTACTGAAAGACAAACATTTAGAAGTCACTGCTGAAGAATGTTGACTTATCCAGTGGTTCGAACGCAGACTGCTCATTCCACAACATGGGATGATCGTTCTCTTCTACAGTGCAGTGAACCAGGAATGGTTACCTGGTTTTATGGTGACAAAGCAGCGACAAATTGTTTTATGCTGTTGACAGCAGAGAGGATCTCATGGATAGACACAGAGCTGGAGTAGTTTGATTTTGCTTACTATTGTCACGTGTACTGAGGTACAGTGAAAAGCTTTTCTTTGCGTGTTACCCAGTCAAAAGACTATTCGTGAATATAACTAAGCCGTCACCAGATGCACAAAAAAAGGTACAACACTTAGTGATGAATAAAGTCCGATGAAATCATATTAAAGATAGTTCTGCCTTCAATGAGTTAGATGGGAGGTCAGCACCACACTCTAGCTGATGAGAGGACCGTTTAGTTGTTTGATGGAGTTTACGTTGTTGTCCGAGTTTACAGAATTGGGTAATCAAGACTGGAAATCAAGACCTCCAGGGTAGTGATCTCAGGATCACTTCTGGTGCCTCTGCTAATGAAGGTAAGAACAGGAAGATATGGGAAATGAATGTGTGACTAACGGTTTGATGCAGGGGGCAGGGATTTAAATTTCTGGATCATTGGGATCTCTTTTGGGGCAGGGGTGACTTGTACAAAAGGGACGGGTTGCACCTTAACTGGAGGTGGACCAACATCCAGCGGCCAGGTTTGCTAATGTTACACGGGAGGGTTTAAACTAGATTGGCAGGGGGGTGGGATCTCGTACAGGACAGTGGCACCTGAGAGGCTAGACGTTGGTATGGAGGGTGATGTGGGAAAAGTTAGTGACAGAATAGGCAGGTGAAAGGCAGAGAGCGAGGAAGGAGGGTTGGTTTAAACTGCAAGGGGCCTGACGGGTAAGGCAGATGAGCTTAGGGCGTGGATAGGTATGAGCGACTGGGATGTTGCAGCCACAACTGAAACCTGGTTAAGGGAGGGGCAGGACTGGCAACTCAATGTTCCGGGGTACAGGAGCATCAGGAGAGGCAGGGGTGATGGAAAAAAGAGGAGGGGGGGGGGGGTTGCATTGATGGTTAAGGAGGATGTCACGGCAGTGATCAGAGGTGACATTATGGACAGTTTGTCTAGTGAGGCTATATGGGTGGAGCTGAAGAACAAGAAAGTGATGATCACCTTGTTGGGGGTGTACTACAGACCCCCGAATAGTCAACGGGAATTAGAAGAACAAATATGCCACGAGATTGCAGACAGCTGCAGGTCAAATAAGGTTGTGGGAGTAAGGTATTTTACCTTTCGCAATATATACTGGGAAAATCATAGTGTGAGGGTTTTAAATGGGGTGTAATTCCTCAAAAGTGTTCAGGAGAGTTCTCTTACGCCGTATGTAGAGGCCCCCACATGTGAGAGGGCAGTGCTGGATCTAGTATTGGGAAATCAGGAAGGGCAAGTTAATGAAGTGTTTGTGGAGGAACCTTTTGGGACCAGTGACCACAGTTCGATTAGGTTTCAGATAGTTATGGATCGGGATGGAGAGGGTCCATGTATTAAAATGCTCAACTGGTGTAAGGCCAACTTTGAGGGCATGTTGACTGGAGCAGGTTATTGGAGGGGAAAGGAACATCGGCCAAGTGGGAAGTTTTTAAAAGTGTGTTGACGAAAACTCAGGATATGTGTGTCCCCGTCAGTGTGAAGGGCAAAGCAGGCAAACGTAAGGAAGCTTGGCTGACGAGGGAAACTGCGGCGTTGGTCAAAAACAAGGAGGATGCGTGGGACAGGTACAGGCAGCTGGGATCAAGTGCATCTCTGGAGGAGTTTTGGGAACTAAGCAGTAAACTGAAAAAGGAGATCAGAAGGGCAAAAAGGGGCCAGGAAATAGCTCTGGTGGGTAGCATTAAGGACAATCGCAAAAGATTTTATAAATACATAAGGGGAGAAAGGGTAACTAGAGAGAGAATGGGATCTCTCAGGCATCAAAGCGGTCACCTCTGTGTGGAGCCACAGGAGATGGGCAAAGTCCTCAATGAGTATTTCACCTCTGTATTTACCGAGGAGAAAGACAGTAGGACAGAAGAACTTGGGGCAGTCACTGGAAGTGACTTGAGAGCAGTCAGTGTTACCATCGAAGAAGTACTGAAGGTACTGTCGTGTATGAAGGTAGGCAAATCTCCAGGGCCTGATCAGATATATCCGAGGACATTGCGGGAAACTAGAGAGGAAATTGCAGAGGCCTCGTTGCTATTTACGAGTCATCCTTAAATACAGGAGAGGTGCCTGAAGACTGGAGGGTGGCAAATTTTGTTCCTCTTTTCAAGAAGGGATGCAGGGAAAATGCTAGGAACTATAGACCGGTGAGCTTAACCTCTGTAGTTCGAAAGTTACTAGAGTATGCTGAGGGATACTGTAGGTTATACAAGCATTTGGATGGGCAAGGGCTGATTAGGGACAGTCAGCAGGGTTTTGTTTGTGGGAGGTCATGTCTCACAAATCTGATTGTTTTTATTGATGTCGTGACCAAAAAGGTCGATGAGGGCAGAGCTGTAAATGTTGTGTATATGGATTTCAGTAAGGCTTTCGACAAGGTTCTGCATGGTAGGCTGCTCTGGAAGGTTAGATCACATGGGATCCAAGGAGAGATAGCTGAATGGATAGCAAATTGGCTCCATGGAAGGAAGCAGAGGGTGATGTTGGCAGGTTGCTTCTCAGACTGGAGGCCTGTGACTAGTGGTGTGCCTTAGGGTTCTGTGCTGGGCCCGTTACTGTTTGTCATCTACATCAATGATTTGGATGAGAACATACAGGGCAAGATTAGCAAGCTTGCTGATGAGGCAAAAGTGAGTGGTTTTGCAGATAGTGAAGATGGTTGTGAACGATTGCAGCAGGATCTGGATCAATTGGCCAGGTGGGCGGAGGAATGGTTGATGGAATTTAATACAGAGAAGTGTGAGGTGTTGCATTTTGGGACATCGAACAAGGGCAGGACCTACACAGTGAATGGTGGGCCTCTGGGGAGTGTTGTAGGAGTACAGGTGCATGGTTCCTTGAAGGCCGAGTCGCAGGTAGATAAGGTGGTCAAAAAGGCTTTCAGCACTTTGGCCTTCATCAGTCAGAGTATTGAATATAAAAGTTGGGAGGTCATACTGCAGTTGTATAAGACGTTGGTGAGACCACATTTAGAATATTGTGCTCAGTTCTGGGCACCATGTTACAGGAAAGATATTGTCAAGCTTGAAAGGGTTCATAAAAGATTCATGAGGATGTTGTCAGGGTGCAAGCAATAGCAAGAGGTTGAGTAGGCTGGGTCTCTATTCCATGGAGCGCAGGAGGATGAAGTGGGATCTTATAGAGATGTACAAAATCATTAGATTAGATCGGTTAGGTGCACAGAGTAATCGAGGACCAGAGGACATACGTGAAGGGGAAAAGATTTAATAAGGATTCCGAGGGGTAACTTTTTCACACAAGGCGTGGTGGGTGTATGGAACAAGCTGTCAGAGGAGGTAGTTGAGGCTGGGACTATACCATCGTTTCAGAAACAGTTAGACAGATACATGGATAGGACAGGTTTGGAGGGATATGGACCAAGTGCAGGCAAGTGGGACTAGTGTAGCTGGGACATTGTTGGCCGGTGTGGGCAAGTTGGGCTGAAGGGCCTGTTTCCACACTGTATCACTCTATGACTACAGGGTTAGAAATTAGCGGTTGCCCGGGTGCCAATGACCACCCAAAGTGCCGCCGGGCAACCTAGACGGCGACTAATTTTGCCCGGCTTGGGAAGCAAATACTAGTTTATACCGATAGACACAAAAAACTGGAGTAACTCCGCGGGTCAGGCAGCATCTCTGGCAAATAGGAACTGACGTTTCGTGTCGACAGTGGCGGCTGTATTCCTCTAGTATCTTTGATTGCGGGGCAAAGATACTAGGTGCGGGGTGACGAGGGGTCGGAGCGAATGACGGGCCCCGAACAGCGGCTCCACCGCCTCCTCCTCCCGCTCCCCGCCTGGCGGAAGGAGGCCGGCCTCTCCCTCCCTCCCTCCTCCCGGCCTCGGCGTGCGAGAGGGGTTGTTTTGAAAGCGCCGTTGGTGGATTTGCAACAGTGCCTTTTGATTTGCAGGCAGCGGCTGCTATCGCCCTGATAACCAAAGATCCTATAGCGGAGCTATAGCATCTCTGCTGATAACGGCCGCTGCCTGCAAACCCGCAAAAGGCGCTTTCAAAACAACCCCTCTCGCAAGCCAAGGCCGGGAGGAGGGCCCACACCTTGCTGCCGGCTGGCGGAGGAGGGGAGGTGGTGCGACGAGTTCCCAACCGCCTCCCCCTTTGGCGGCGGCACTTTGGCGTTGGACAGGGACAGCCAAGGCAGCGGGGCGATGTTGTCCGAGGAGCGCTGACCTTCCTTCCGCCCCACCTCCTCTGCCCCTTCCACCCCCCCTCTCTCTCGTACGCCCCCCCTCCACCCCTCTTATCCTGGGACCCCTCCTTTCCATCCCGCACTGATCCCCATTCCCTCCTCTATTCAGTCCTCACTGACATCCCCTGTGCTCCCCTCCCCATCTACCCCACCCCCCCAATCTATTCATCACCCTACCCACCTCGCATTGATTCTCCTGCCACCCCCCCATCCATCCTACACTGGTCCTCCAATTCATCCTGTACTGACCCCCTTTCCCGTCCATCCTGCAATTCTCCCCCCCATTCATACTGCACTGATCCGCCCATTCATCCCGTACTGACCCACCTTCCATTTACCCTGCACCAAACCCCCCATCCATCCTGTAGTGATCACCCCATTCATCTTTTACTGATTACCATTCATCCTGTACTGATACCCTCATGCATCCTGTACTGATCCCCTCATTCATCCCTTCATTCATCCCGTACTGATCCCCCATTCATTAGAGTCAGTACAGGATGTGCTGAAGCAAAGAAAGAATTTCATTGGCCTGTCAGGGACACATGACAATAAACTCTTTTGACTTTGACATTCATCCTACTGATACTGATACTGATCCCCTCATTCATCCTGTAGTGATCCCCCATTCATCCTGCACAGACCCTCCGATTCACACGGTCCTGACAACCACCCCCATCCATCCTGTACTGATCCCTCCCCATTCAAGAAGAATGGGGGGAACAGTCTGAAGAAGGGTCTCGACCCGAAATGTTGCCTATTTCCTTAGCTCCATAGATGCTGCCTCACCCGCTGAATTTCTCCAGCATTTTTGTCTACCCCCATTCATCCTATACTGAACCCCCCATTCATCCTGTACTGATCTCCCCCCATCCATTCCGTACTGGTCCCCCTCCATCCATCCGGTACTGATCCCCCATTCAACACCACTGACATCCCCCGTGCTCTCCCCTCACAATTTTACATACTCCAACCAACACGTACTAATTCACCTGCCTCAATCCAACCATTCCCCACCGATTGCCTTATCAACTCCCCCCCCCCCCCCCGCCATCTATCCACCCCTATTGTGATTCATGGTCGTCAGAGCGAATATTGACTATGTTTGATAACGGAATGCAATCAAATGTGTTTTAATTCCCAATGTTATTATTTGTTTTGACACCTTTAAACATATTACCAAAAGAACATTTGCTGCAGTTATGTCCTTTGGCCATCTCTTGTCAGTTAGTGTAATGTTTAACCTGTCCGATGGCATACCTGCCAACTTGTGAGAATGAAAAATCGGAATCCTATTAGTCTGACGTCAGTAAGGGGCGGGGCACGTGACGTCAGCAAGGGGCGGGGCACGTGACGTCAGTAAGGGGCGGGGCACGTGACGTCAGTAAGGGGCGGGGTACGTGACGTCAGTGAGGGCGGGAAAGTGACCTCAGTGCGGGGGGGGGGGGGGGGGGGGGGAAGTGACGCCGAACGCCACCGTGGCGGGGCGGGGTCATGCGGCTGCGTGCTGACGTACACCCGTGCGTGCCCCCATAAGCGGCGCAGGCGCGGTGCGCTCTCTCGCTGTCTCCTCGCCGCCGCCGCCGCCATGGGTCGCATGCACGCTTCCATCCCAATTCCGAATTCCAATTTTTTTCGGAATATTGAGGAAAAAAATCGGAAATCGGAATTGGGATGGAAAAATCGGAAGAATTCCGCCCAAATCGGAATGGTTGGCAGGTATGCGATGGGTATAGTCGGTTTTAACAGCTATTATCATAAAATGCCTTTAGAAATTTCCTTGCAACCTGTATATTTTGTTATGGATAAATTATGTGGGAAGCCAGAGTGTTTCTGTGCCAATAGCAATAACGACCCATGCTATGGCCATGTCATGGTAATTTTTGGTTCTTCACAGAAAACATGCTTGCATCAATGGCCGATAAATCCTCAGGGCCAGATAGGCTGCATCCCAGAGTACTTAAGGAAGTAGCTCCGGAAATAGTGGATGCATTAGTGATAATCTTTCAAAAATCTTTAGATTCTGGAGTAGTTCCTGAGGATTGGCGGGTAGCAACCGTTTTCTCTCTCCCTCCCTTAAGAAGGGAGGGAGAGAGAAAACGGGGAATTACAGACCACTTAGTCTAACATCGGTAGTGGGGAAACTGCTAGAGTCAGTTATTAAAGATGGGATAGCGGCACATTTGGAAAGTGGTAAAATCATTGGACAAAGTCAGCATGGATTTACGAAAGGTAAATCATGTCTGACGAATCTTGTGGAATTTTTCGAGGATGTAACTAGTAGCGTGGATAGGGGAGAACCAGTGGATGTGGTGTATCTGGATTTCCAGAAGGCTTTCGACAAGGTCCCACATAAGAGATTGGTATACAAACTTAAAGCATACGGCATTGGGGCTTGTTCAGTATTGATGAGGGAATTGGATCCAAGAGTGGGGGAGGACTATGGCAAGGTGACTGCAAGATGCAGGTTATCCACTTTGGTGGCAAAAACAGGAAAGCAGACTATTATCTAAATGGTGGCCGATTAGGAGAAGGGAAGATGCAGCGAGACCTGGGTGTCATGGTACACCAGTCATTGAAAGTAGGCATGCAGGTGCAGCAGGCAGTGAAGAAAGCAAATGGTATGTTAACTTTCATAGCAAGAGGATTTGAGTATAGGAGCAGGGAGGTTCTACTTCAGTTGTACAGGGTCTTGGTGAGAACACACCTGGAGTATTGTGTACAGTTCTGGTCTCCAAATCTGAGGAAGGACATTATTGCCATAGAGGGAGTGCAGAGAAAATTCAGCAGACTGATTTCCGGCATGTCAGGACTGTCTTATGAAGAAAGACTGGATAGACTCGGTTTATACTCTAGAATATAGGAGATTGAGAGGGGACCTTACAGAAACTTACAAAACTCTTAAGGGGTTGGACAGGCTAGATGCAGGAAGATTGTTCCCGATGTTGGGGAAGTCCAGGACAAGGGGTCACAGCTTAAGGATAAGGGGGAAATCCTTTAAGACTGAGATGAGAAGGACTTTTTTCACACATAGAGTGGTGAGTCTCCGGAACTCTCTGCCACAGAGGGTAGTTGAGGCCAGTTCATTGGCTATATTTAAGAGGGAGTTAGATGTGGCCCTTGTGGCTAAGGGGATCAGGGGGAATGGAGAGAAGGCAGGTACGGGATACTGATTTGGATGATCAGCCATGATCATATTGAATGGCGGTGCAGGCTCGAAGGGCCGAATGGCCTATTCCTGCACCTAATTTCTATTTTTCTATGTCTATCAATCTGTAGTGTGCATTGTCCAGGATTTATTGACACAGGTTGACCCTTTGCCGAATAATCCAACCACATTTTTGTTTGGAAGTGGAAAGAACTAATAGAAATTGCATTTATTGCGATGTGTAAAAAGAGTTGAGATATTGTATTATAATTTTGCTGCATGTCATTGTGGTATATATCATGTCTTGGGTTGGTGAATGTGTTTAGTTTGTGAGTTATTTGAAGCAGAAATAATATGTGAATATGGACAAAAGTGCTGCAGAAACTCAGCGGATGCGGCAGCATCTATGGAGCGAAGGAAATAGGCAACGTTCCGGGCTGAAACCCTTCTTCAGACTGATGGGTTTCGGCCTGAAACGTTGCCTATTTCCTTCGCTCCATAGATGCTGCTGCACCCGCTGAGTTTCTCCAGCACTTTTGTCTACCTTCGATTTTCCAGCATCTGCAGTTCCTTCTTTAACATAATATGTGAATGCTTCATTGAGCATAATTCCGACTGGTAACTACGCACTTCGACCGAGCACATTATTGCACGCATCATGCAAACTGTCTTAAATGACCACCTAAACTGTCATTTGACAACCTAAAAAGCTGCCAAGGTTGCCCGGCTGGCAACAGGGAAAAAAAGTTAAGCGAGAGCCCTGGACGACAGCTGAGAAGCTACCCCTGAATCTGGAGGCGTGCATTTTCACACTTCTGTATCTCTTGCCTGATGAGAGAGGGGAAAAGGGAGTGACTAGGGCGAGACTGGTCCCTGATTATGCTGGTGACCTTGTTGAAGCAACATGAAGTGTAGATGGAGTCAATAGAAGGGAGGTTGGTTTATGTGACGGTGTGGGCTATGCTGACAACTCTCTGCAATTTCTTATGGCCTTGGATGGATCGGTTTCCAAACCAGATTGTGATGCATCCCGATAAAATGTTTTCCGCGGGGCATCTGTTGAAGTTGGTGAGGGTTGTTGGGGACATGCCATGTCGGGGCCATCTTCTCTTCATTGTGCACATAATGCCGCTTGATCTATAACAGCCTACAACTTTAAAATTCAGCTCTCTGATACCACTAATTAAATATCCCTTACCACTGTTACCTACTTTTCATTTATTGCTAATTATATTCCTCATCCTTATTTTGTCAAAGACATTGGTGATGAACCTATCCATATTCTCCAGAGATGCTGCCAGACCTGCTGAGTTACTCCAGTACTCTAAATCATTTTTTAAAATAAACCAGCATCTGCAATTCCTTGTATCCACATGTTCTCGCGGGTGGTCAGTTTTATTTTGCCAGATGTGCTCTTAATTTATACCACAAGTAAGTTTATAATGTACACAGCACAAGGAAAGTACGTTCAGTGTGGAGATGTGCGGCCAGGTCATCACGCTGACTCAGCAGTAATAACTACAGGTACTAATAACATCAGTAATACATGAGAATTAAGTCGCCTAACTCATATCCTCTTGTTGATGCTTTCACCCCCCGTAACAAGGGTGACAGCTGGGGCCTTTATGATCACCAAGCCACTTCAGATGTTAGATGCCAAAATCCTGAAACCAAATTACAGGTTGCAGGCTTGCTATTGCTCCATTGAGATGCATCAATTGAAAGAGGGTAAAAAATACCAGTTAACTGGAAATATCCTTGCCCATTTTGACCCGAGGCCAAAATCAATATTGAAAAGAAACATAGAAAATAGGTGCAGGATTAGGCCATTTGGCCCTTCGATTCAGCACCGCCATCAAATATGATCATGGCTGATCATCCTAAATCAGTAGCCCGTTCCTGCTTTTTTCCCATATCCTTTGATTCTGTTAGCCCTAAGAGGTAAATCTAACACTCTCTTGGAAACATCCAGTGAATTGGCCTCCAATGCCTTATGTGGCAGAGAATTCCACAGGTTCACAACTCTCTGGGTGAAAAGGTTTTTCCTCATCTCAGTCCTAAATAGTCTACCCCTTATTCTTAAACTGTGACCCCTGGTTCTGGAACCCCCCAACATGGGGGACAGTTTTTCCTGCATCTAGCCTGTCCAATCCTTTAAGAATTTTATATGTTTCTATAAGATCCCCTCTCATCCTTCTAAATTCCAGTGAATACAAGCCCAGTCGACCCATTCTTTCATCATATGTCAGTCCCACCATCCCGGGAATTAACCTGGCGAATCTACGCTGCACTCCGTCAATAGTAATAATGTCCTTCCTCAAATTAGGAGACCAAAACTGCACACAATACTCCATGTGCAGTCACACCAGTGCCCTGTACAACTGCAGTAGGGCCTCCTTGCTCCTAAACTCAAATCCTCTCGCAATGAAGCCCAACATGCCATTAGCTTTCTTCACTGCCTGCTGTACCTGCATGCTTACTTTCAGTGACTAACGTACAAGGATACCACGGTCTCATTGCATCTCCCCTTTTCCTAATCTGACACCATTCAGATAAAAATTAGCCTCCCTGTTCTTGCCACCAAAATGGATAACCTCACATTTATCCACATTATACTGCATCTGCCCACTCAACCAACCTATCCAAGTCATCCTGCAGCCTCATAGCATCCTCCTCGCAGCTCACACTGCCACTTAACTTTGTGTCATCCGCAAACTTGGAGATGTTACATTTAATTCCCTCGTCGAAATAGTTAATATATATTGTAAATAGCTGGGGTCCCAGCACTGAGCCTTGCGGCACCCCACTAGTCACTGCTTACCATTCTGAAAAGGATCCGTTTATTCCTACTCTTTGCTTCCTGTCTGCCAACGAGTTCTCTATCCATGTCAAACCCTACCCCAATACCATGTGCTCTAATTTTGCACACTAATCTCTTGTGTGGGACCTTGTCAAAGGCTTTTTGTAAGTCTGGATACACCCCTCCATTGGCTCTCCCTTATCAATTCTACTAAATCCTCAAAAAATTCCAGAAGATTAGTCAAGCATGATGTCCCCTTCATAAATACATGCTGACTTTGACCAATCCTGTCAATGCTTTCCAAATGCGCTGCTACTACTTCTTTAATAATCAACTCAAGCATCTCTATGTTAATGCTCTCGCAATTTCCATCATCCCCTACTACCCCCCCCCCCCCCCCCCCAATGTTCTCCAAACTTTAGTGGGGTGCCTTCCTGTGGAATGGAACAAATTCAGGGATAGTTTTGGAGGAATCCAAAATTGGTTTAAGCGTGTAATGTTCCTCAATTAGTCTGTGGGATAATTCCCCTATATATGGCAACTCCCAGATATTGGAAAGGAAGGAGCTGCAGGATATACATCATGTCCAGGTAGCAACCAATTGTATTCCCATTATTCTGTTCATAACTTCACATAACTAAAGAGGCTTGTTTGACCAGTTCAGGAACAGTAAAGGTTCAGCTATATTAATGAGGGATTGTTGTTTATATGCCAGACAAGTAAAGATGTTTTATTTCCAAAAGAACAATGGTATAACCCAATTTCTGGGACAATCTGACAACTGCATAGTTTTATTTGTAGACACCAATTTATTCCTAGATTTCTTTATCAATATCAATATCAGTATTATTCGTCCCTTGAAGTGCAAGTGAAATGAATTTGCCAGCAGCGGTACAATGAAAAAAAACCACACAAAAACACAATCAAAATTTAACACAAACAACCACCACCACAGCATTCATCACTGTGGTGGAAGGCACAACATTTGGCTAGTCCTCCTCCATTTTCCCCCGTGGTCGGGACCTCAACCCTCCACAGCCGCCGCTGCAGGCGTCCAGATGTTCAGACAAGGTAAAGTCTAGATAAAGTCCAGGTAAGTTCTGAATCGGTGCCTCCCCACCGGAGACCGCCGCTTCAGGTTGGTGTAGGCCGCAGGCCGGCGGTCGAAGATTTAAAGTTCCCGCCGTGCCGCAGCAAGAAGCACCACAGACCCGGCGATCAGAGCTCCTCTCTAGGGGTCCCCAGCGAGGGACCCCGCTCTTGATGGTATGTCCCCGCCGCACCCGCGGTAGAAGTAGGCCGCATGCTTCTTCTCCTCCCGGGTCCCCAACGAGGGATCCCAGGCTGCAGACGCTGCGCCGGCTGGAGCTCTGCAGACCGCGGCATCAGGCTGCCATGGGCCAGCGAACGGAGCGTTCCCCTCCGGCGATGTCTCGCCCGCTGCCCGACGAGAATCCACGCTGTGCCCGCCGCTGATGCCTCGGGCACATCTCCGGGAAAGGCCGCACTGATCCTCGATGTTAGGCCACGGGGGAGGCAACATGGAAAAAGTCGCCTCTCCGTGGCGGAGGCGACCAAAACTGTTTCCCCCTTACCCCCCCACACAAGACACACAGAGAGACACCAAAAACACACAAAAAAAAAAAATGTTGTTGAAAAAACTAACAGGCTGCTGGCAGCGTCCCCACCGCGTTAGAGCAGAGTTTATTCCATCAATCTCTCTTGGTGTGATTGGAATTCAAATTGTCGATATTATTTGTGGACCTTGTGGAGGGTGGTGAATTTCTGGAATTTTCTATCCTGGAGGGTTTAGTTTAGTTAGGAGTTGCAGCGCAGAAACAGGCCCCTCGGCCCACCGACTAGCAATCCCCGCACACTAACACTATCCTGCACACACTAGGGTAAATTTACAATTATACAAAGTCAATTAACCTACAAACCTGTACACTTGTGAAGTGTGGAAGGGAACCGGAGCACAGGGAGAAAACCCACACAGATCACGGGGAGAATGTACAAACTCGGTACAGACAAGCACCCGCAGTCAGGATCGAACCTGGGTCTCTGGCAGTTTAGCCATACCCACTGGGAACGACTGGGCTGGCTTCAAGGGCCGAGGGACTCTCCTGATCCTATTTTCTTATGTTCATGATTTCAGTGGTAGTGTTAGGAGGTACACGGAAACAAATATAATGGAAAGCATATCGGCTAAAAAGGTCAGCTCGCAGTTGAACAAAATGCCAAAGGTTTGGGTTAACTAGTTAATAATGATGGGTGGAGAAATGTTATAAAGTCAGTGGTGGTGAGTTTAATGCAATGGAAGCAAGAGTCCTAGCAAGGAAGACTCAGCAGATGGAAACAAGCCTTTCTGATCAAATAAAGCATTATCAACATCAGCAACATTAACCCACCAATTCCCACATTATCCACCAATCCAATCTAGAAAATAGATAGCTTCTGCCTTGACCACTATATTCTGAAGTGTATCCCAAAGCTGTTCAACTCTTCTTGGAGATCATGACTATCACCTGTTCCAAGATATTTCTTTGTACTTCTATTTCTCAAATACAGACACCAACCTAGCCTCAATACAATACGAGGCAAAAATACAGCATAGAATAGCCCAACTGACCTTGAAGGTATTATATAACCTCGTCACTATCTCGTGATTTTTATAATCTGTACTGTAATAAAATGAGGAACTATTTTAGAATTAGTCCCTGGATTTTATCTAGATCCTAATCAGAAGATTGCTGCCTTTAATATGTTCCATCAAATTCTACAGCAATAAGCAAACTTCCAGGCCAAGCATGAGCGTACTTTCCCTGGTTTCTAAAAATAAAAGGTAGCACATCGTCGCAATAGAAACAAAGTTCCCGATGAACTTGGGAAGAGAGCATGATTCTTTTTTAGTTCTACAGATACAGGCCCTTTGGCCCACTGAGTCAGCGCCGACCAGCCATCCCTGCACATTAGCACTATCATATGAACACTAGGGACAATGTTACATTTATACCAAGCCAATTAACCTACAAACCTGTACATCTTTGGAGTGAGGGAGGAAACTGAAGATCTCGGAGAAAACCCTTGCAAATCAAGGGGAGAACGTACAAACTCCGTAGAAACAAGCATCCATAGTCAGGATTGATCCCGGGTCTCTGCACTGTAAGGCAGCAACTCGGCCGGTGCACCACTGTGATTTTGCTGTGAGGGCGAAACTTCATGCACTTCAAACAACTGGGACAGAGGCAGAAACACTGGAGAACGAGGGACGCTGCTTTTAACAAATATAGACGCAGTAATTTCCACTTTGGCATCTTGGGGTAACCAGAATTAGCAACAAAGTGTCACCTGACTGGAGTGTTACACAAAGGAATCTAATTACCAAAAAATCATTTTTAAACGCATGCTGTAGGCCTTATAGCATAAAGCTAAACCCTTGAGCACAATGGGAGAGGAAGTCAACTTTACAGAAAATCTGGAAACCCAAGTCACCTTTAAATATATTCTGGTCTGGTAGAAAGAGGAAGGGTATCCGGACGTGGCGCCGACAGACAAGAAGCTGAAGCCAAAGAACCAAATGGAAACGAGGCCGAAACGCCAATAAACCAAAAGATTACGAAGACAAAACACCTACTAACCGAAAGGATGGGTCACCTAATTGCAAACTAACTGAACATAGAAACACAGAAAATAGGTGCAGGAGTAGGCCATTCGGCCCTTCGAGCCTGCACCGCCATTCAATATGATCATGGCTGATCATACAACTCAGTATCCTGTACCTGCCTTCGCTCCATACCCCCTGATCCCTTTAGCCACAAGAGCCACATCTAACTCCCTCTTAAATATAGCCAATGAACTGGCCTCAACTACTTTCTGTGGCAGAGAATTCTACAGAGAACTGAAAGGGCGGGACGCCTAAAAGCCAACGAACCGAAAAGCTGTGCCGCCTAAAAACAAACTTACCGAATGGCCACTCTGTCGAAACGCCACCAATCCTAAAGGCGGCGTCGCCTACAGGCCAAAGGACCGACTGCCGCTCAACAGAAAAGTCCAATAACGGACATGACATTGCCGGGGGGCGGGACCTGTCAGCGATTGGTCCCGACCGCCGCGTCCATCAAATCACTGTGAAGGCATGAACATTGTCCCAAACCTCCGCTCCACCCGACCCGCAGCCCACGGAGGGTGGCCGTGGGAGAGTGGGGGCTGTCCACCTGCAGCCGCTTTCAACTTGGCGCTTGGGTTCAGATTGCCCAGTCACCTATGGCTTGTGTGGGAAAATGAACCCCATGATCCCGTCTCTCCCTTCTCTTTCCCCCTCTCTCTTAACCTCCTCCCTCCCTCCCTCCTCTCTCTCCTCCATCTCCACTCGCGGGAGCGTCCCAGTCACTGACCGCGATGCACCGCCATCGGACCCAACCCCCACACCAGGGTGATTCACCCCCACCGCGGGGACAGACGTTTTATTTATTACCGTCTCGGTGTTTGTGGAACGCACCCAAGCTCCCACACACAAAACAGGCAGCATCTCTGGAGAGAAGGAATGGGTGGCGTTTCATGCCGAGACCATTCTTCAGAGTGCGCCTGAAAGGTCTCGACCCCGAAACGCCACTCATTCGTTGGCTCTTAGGCGTCCCGCCCTTTCGGTTAGTTTGCATTTAGGCGTCCCATTCTTTCGGTTAGTAGGCGTTTCGTCTTCGGACTCTTTTGGTTTATTGCCGTTTCGATCATTTGGCTTGGAATTCTTTGCTTCGGCCTCTTGTTCGTCGGTGCCGCGCCCGCACACGGGAGGAAGTGCCTCAACAAACTAAGCCACGGCCCAACAAGAAGGGCTGCTCAAACTGAATGGAGGCAAAGACTGCTAAATTATGGATGGAATGCAGATACAGTGGCTTGCAAAAGTTTTCATACCCCTTGAATTTTTCCACATTTTGTCACGTTACAACCACAAACGTAAATGTATTTTATTGGGATTTTATGTAAAAGACAAACAAAGTGGTGCATAATTGTGAAGTGGAAGGAAAATTATACATGGTTTCCATATTTTATTACAAATAAAAAACTGAAAAGTGTGGCGTGCAAAAGTATTCAGCCCCCCTGAGTCAATACTTTGTAGAACCACCTTTCGCTGCAATTACAGCTGCAAGTCTTTTGAGGTATGTATCTACCAGCTTTTCACATCTAGAGATTGAAATGTCTGCCCATTCTTCTTTGCAAAATAGCTCAAGCTCAGTCAGATTGGATGGAGAGCGTCTGTGAACAGCAATTTTCAAGTCTTGCCAGAGATTCTCAATTGGATCTAGGTCTGGACTTTGACTGGGCCATTCTAACACATGAATATGCTTTTATCTAAACTATTCCATTGTAGCTCTGACTGCATGTTTGGGGTCATTGTCCTGCTGGAAGGTGAACCTCCGCCCCAGTCTCAAGTCTTTTGCAGACTCTAACATGTTTTCTTCCAAGATTGCCCTATATTTGACTCCATCCATCTTCCCATCAACTCTGACCATCTTCCCTGTCCCTGCTGAAGAAAAACATCCCCACAGCATGATGCTGCCACCACCATGTTTCACAGTGGGGATGGTGTGTTCAGGGTGATGTGCAGTGTTAGTTTTCTGCCACACATAGCGTTTTGCATTTAGGCCAAAACCTTCAATTTTGGTCTCATCAGACCAGAACACCTTCCTCCACATGTTTGCTGTGTCCCTCACATGGCTTGTGGCAAACTGCAAACGGGACTTCTTATGGCTTTGTTTCAACAATGGCTTTCTTCTTGCCACTCTTCCATAAAGGCCCGATTTGTGGAGTGCATGACTAATAGTTGTCCTGTAGACAGATTCTCCCACCTGAGCTGTGGATCTCTGCAGCCCCTTCAGAGTTACCATGGGCCTCTTGGCTGCTTCTCTGCTCAATGCTCTCCTTGCCCGGCCTGTCAGTTTAGTTGGACGGCCATGTCTTGGTAGGTTTGCAGTTGTGCCATACTCTTTCCATTTTCGGATGATGGATTGAACAGTGCTCCGTGAGATGTTCAAAGCTTGGGATATTTTTTTATAACCTAACCCTGCTTTAAACTTCTCCACAACTTTATCCCTGACCTGTCTGGTGTGTCCCTTGGACTTCATGATGCTGTTTGTTCACTAATGTTCTCTAACAAACCTCTGAGGCCTTCACAGAACAGCTGTATTGATACTGAGATTAGATACACACAAGTGGACTCTATTTACTAATTAGGTGACTTCTGAAGGCAATTGGTTGCACTGGATTTTATTTAGGGGTATCCGAGTAAAGGGGGCTGAATACTTTTGCACGCCACACTTTTCAGTTTTTTATTTGTAAAAAAATTTGAAAACCATACATCATTTTCCTTCCACTTCACAATTAAGCGCCACTTTGTGTTGGTCTATCACATAAAATCCCAATAAAATAAATTTACGTTTGTGGTTGTAACGTGACAAAATGTGGAAAAGTTCAAGGGGTATGAATACTTTTGCAAGCCACTGTAGATCGAACAGACATGCCCTGTTTATTGGACCATTGATCAAAGGATCTCAGAATCATGAGGGTCCTGTGCAGGGGCACATGAACAAACCTTTAGGATGATTAGAAGGAACAGCATTTAACGAGGGATCACCAAGGATATTGATGGCAGTGGCAACCTGGGAACCACCATCGCAGAAGGAAGACGCCCCCCCCCCACCGGAGAAGATCATAACCCCCACTGGAGTGAGCCTGGCCAGTTCATCTCACGTGGATAGTATTAAAGTTCAAGCCGATGAGTGTCATGATTCAGTACAATAAGTAATAAACAAGAGCAGTAAATCCAAAGTAGAGTTATTGAGAAATAATTGTTTGCTGACATGCCCAATAACTTAAGTACTAATAAAGACAAAGTTACACCAAACTTTAGTTTGCGAGTCTCTTTGTTTGACACGTCAGTTGATATCCTACAAAGCAGACGTGTCAAACTCATTTTAGGTCACAGGCTAGATTGGGCAAAATGCGACTTCATGCGGGCCGGAGCAGTTGTGCATATCTGAATGTCAGTCAGCCAGCCCGAGGCCAAGGGGAGCTCAGCACCGCCATCTTGTCTGTTTGACAGTGGTCCCCATGGCAACCGCGGGCCAATCACGGAGCGGAGGATGGGAGCGTCCCGCTGCCATCTTGCCTCTTTGATGGCTGTTGCCCGGGGCAACCGTCCCCCTGGCAAACGCAGGCCAATCTCGGAGCGGAGGACGGGAGCAGCAGGCGGCACCGACAGAGAGAGTGGCGAGAGTGAGAGCAGCGGGAGAGAGAGCGGCTGCAGTACAGATACATAATAATCCTCCCCCACCCAAATCATCCAGCTGGCCGGATTGGAATCCTTCGCAGGCCGCAATCGGCCCGCGGGCCAGTAGTTTGACACCCCTGCTATAAAGGATCAACATCAGCCTAATTTTTAAATGCCATTGACAAGACAGAACAAAAGCCTATATTCAAGGGGCCTTGTCAAATTCTTCATAGTAATCACTTTTCTCACACTATTGCCAACCTCATACAGCAGCACTATTGCCAACCTCATACAGCAGCAACTTACTTTCAAATTTGAGACGGGACCCCTTAAACAGCAAAAAATGCATCTGGAAACTCTGGCAATATAAGACTATTGAGTAAAATTCACTAAATAGTCCTAATTCTAGTTTCTGACACAGAATTCTCTCTTACCCTCTTTTTGCTGTTCTTCTTTCTTCAGCTTGACACTTTATATAAAATGCCACTTTTTAATCCGAATATTAAAATAGGCATTAAGGTGATATTTAAATTCTTCAAAAATAGATGCAGCAAGCAATATCACCTGAAAACTAATTGTATAATACAAAGACAAAGTGCGCATATATACAGCATTTTATGACCTTCGGCCACTTTAGCTGTCAAATTATTTCTGGACTGCATTGTTTATTGTAGTCATCCAGCAGTCAGTTTGCACACAAAAGTGCACGAATGAAAAGATAAATAACTGGATTGTGTAAGAAGGAACTGCAGATGCTAGTTTAAACAGAAGATAGACACAAAAAGCTGGAGCAACTCAGCAGGACAGGCAGCAACTCCGGAGAGAAGGAATGGGTGACATTTCGGGTCGCGACCCCCCCTTCAGACACTTTAAATAACTTGATTACCTGCTTTTGAGCCACATTATTTGCATGGCAATGAAATCTGGGATAGCAGAAAATATCCTTCAATTCACTTTCAATGCATTGTCTTCACCTGAGCAGGTTAATTCTACAGGGGGCATTTATGATCACCCTGCACTTCAAATACTGCACCAGAGAAATATCATGGGATAGAACGCACGTCTGGTGTGGACATTAAATCCATTGACTTCAGGCTACATTTCAACGGACTAAAAAACTTTGATGTTCAAAGAGATTTGGATGCCCTTGTAGTCAAGTTATTGAAAGCTGACGTGGAGATGCAGCAGGCTATTTGGCAGGCAAATGGTACAAAGACCTTTACTGAAAGAGGATTTGAATAAAAGATTAAGGATAATGTAACAGCAGCATACGTGGTGAATAAGGCCAGGCATCAGGCAGGTTCACACAGTTGTTTATTCAGATGTTACACGTTAGGTTGCTGCGCTAACTGTATTATCATCGTTGCTGTAGCTGAGTGAGGTTGTTCTCTCGGGCTCAGCTACCTGTTGACTGCTAAGGTCTCGAGGTGAGATAACCTTAAATAGCAGGATACTGCCCCTAGCCCATGACATCACGTGCCAGCCCTCATACCTACTGGCGAGGGTTCAACCATAAGTGGTCGGTGTATTAGCTGATGCCACAAGACCTCCCCCAGAACCGGAGGAAGGAATAGAATGGTCGAGGGCGGCTCCTACATGTGTGTCGGGGACACCCCGGGCGTGGGTCGGGACGGAGAGGCTTATATTAGCGCTGTGTGCAAACAAAGCACAAACACTGTGCCTATTAGGCTCCCAAACACTTTCTGTGGAAGCAGTACAGCAAAGATTCATCAGACAGGTTTGTGTGACGGCGGGTATGTCATATGAAGACAAACTGAGCAGAGTTGGCCTCAATACTTCAGCATGAAAAGTGACAATTGAAGCAGACAAAATTAATTTAGGGCTTTACAGAGTAGATGAGGCAAAGATGTTTACCCTGACTGAGGAACCTAGAATTAAGGTTCAAGGTCACAAAATAAAGTGCAAGCCATTTAGAATATTTTCTCTCAAAGTGCTGTGAAGTTCCTATGGATGATTGGATTCAAAACAGAGAGTGCTGGATATCGATGGAATTGAAGGATGTGGTACTCAGGTAGAGCATCAGCAATAATCTTGTAGAATGATGGATATGTATACGAATGAATGGGATGATATTCCATTATTTAATTGTAAATATTAATGCACAGTAATTATTCCACGTCGGCCTTTAACATTTTAAGCATCACGGCTATCCATTTTTAAAGGATCCTCGTGGCTGTTGACCACTCCTCTTTCCTCAATGTGCACATTTTGTGTCAATTTTGACTCCCATGCAAACTATCACATACTTTATCTGTAACTTATTTCTTCGGCATTTTTAGAAGATAGACACAAATGCTGGAGTAACGTCTTCTTTCGTATGGCGTGCACAGTCTAAAGTTGTAGGGCAACTTGTACTATTTGATCTTATTTGATTGTGCATGCCAGGTTGATTGTATTCGTCAAAACAGGACGGACCACGTGAAGGTTGCAATCTCCCACCCCCTGGAGTAACTCAGCGGGACAGACACCATCACTGGAGAGAAGGAATGGGAGACATTTCGGGTCGAGGCTTCTTCAGACCGAGATTCAGTCTGAAGAAGGGTTTCGACCTGAAGAGTCAACCATTCCTTCTTTCCAGATATGCTGTCTGTCCCGCTGAGTTACTACAGTATTTCGTGTCCATCTTCTGCGTAAAACCAGCATCTGCAGTTCCTTCCTACACAAACCAACTTTCGGATTCTTGCTAGCCCTCTTATGGCAATCTACAGTGCCCTCCATGTTTGGAACAAAGACCCATCATTTATTTATTTGCCTCTGTCCACAATTTAAGATTTGTAATGGAAAAAAAAAATCACATGTGGTTAAAGTGCATATTTTCAGATTTTATTAAAGGCCATTTTTATACATTTTGGTTTCACCATGTAGAAATTACAGCAGTGTTTATACATATTCCCCCCAATTTCAGGGCACCATAATGTTTGGGACACAGCAATGTCATGTAAATGAAAGCAGTCATGTTTAGCGTTTTATTACATATCCTTTGCACGCAATGACTGCTTGAAGTCTGCGATTCATGGACATCACCAGTTGCTGGGTGTCTTCTCTGGTGATGCTCTGCCAGGCCTGTATTGCAGCCATCTTTAGCTTAAGCTTACTTTGGAGGCTAGTCCCCTTCAGTTTTCTCTTCAGCATATAAAAGGCATGCTTAACTGGGTTCAGATCATATAACCATATAACAATATAACCATATAACAATTACAGCACGGAAACAGGCCCTCTCGGCCCTTCCAGTCCGTGCCGACCATTTGTTTTCCCCTAGTCCCATCTACCTGCACTCAGACCATACCCCTCCATTCCCTTCACGTCCATATACCTATCCACTTTACTCTTAAATGTTAAAATCGATCCTGCCTCCACCACTTCTGCTGGAAGCTGATTCCACACAGCCACCACCGTCTGAGAAAAGAAGTTCTCCCTCACGTTACCCCGAAACCTCTGTCCCTTAATTCTCATGTCATGCCCGGATGACTAACTTGGCCACTCAAGAATTCACAATTTTTTAGCTTAGAAAAACACTTTTCTTGCTTTCGCAGTATGTTTGGGATCATTGTCTTGCTGTCGAATGAACCGCCGGCCAATGAGTTTTGAGACATTTGTTTGAACTTGAGCAGATAGGATGTGTCTATACACTTCAGAATTCATTATGCTACTACCATCAGCAGTTGTATCATCAATGAAGATAAGTGAGCCAGTACCTTCAGCAGCCATGCATGCCCAGGCCATAACACCCCCACCACCGTGTTTAACAGATGATGTGGTATGCTTTGTATCTTGGGCAGTTCCTTCTCTCCTCCTCTTGTCATCACTCTGATATAAGTTAATCTTCATCTGTCCATGAGACCTTTTTCCAGAACTTCTAAGTACTTCTTAGCAAACTATAACCTGGCCATTCTATTTTGCAGCTAACCAGTGGTTTGCATCTTGCAGTGTAGCCTCTGTATTTCTGTTCATGAAGTCTTCTGCAGACAGTGGTCATTGACAAATCCACACCTGACTCCTGAAGAGTGTTTCTGATCTGGCGGACAGGTGTTTGGGTTTTTTTCTTTATTAGAGAGAATTCTTCTGTTATCAGCTGTGGAGGTCTTCCTTGGCCTGCCAGTCCCTTTGCGATTAGTAAACTCACCAGTGCTATCTATCTTCTGAGTGATGTTCCAAACAGTTGATCTTGGTAAGCCTATGGTTTGGCTGATGTCTCTAACAGTTTCATTCTTGTTTCTCACTCATAATGGTTTATTTGACTTTCAATGGCACAACTTTGGTCCTCATGTTGATAAACAGCAATAAAAGTTTCCAAATGAGATGGAAAGACTGGAGGAAAGATTTGGTGCTGAGAGCTATCTTATACCTACATTAAGGAGGCAATTAAACACACCTGAGCAATTACAAATGCTTGTGAAGCCATGTGTCCCAAATATTCTGGTGCCCTGAAATGGGGGGACTATGTATAAACACAGCTGTAATTTTTACATGGTGAAACCAAAATGTATAAAAATGGCCTTTAATAAAATCTAACAATTTGCATTATAACCATGTGTTTTTTTTTCTATCACAAATCTCAAATTGTGGAGTACAGAGGCAAATAAATAAATCTTTGTCCCAAACATCATGGAGGGCGCTGTATATGGAAAACAAAATTTACCCTCAAAACCACATCTTTATTAATACTTGTCTGATTCATGCATTCTGTAAGAGTCGGCTTTTTGAAAATCATCATTTATGAATTATGCATGAAAAAACAGGAAATACAGGTTTGCAGGCACTCACAAATTCAGTCCCATGAATATTGAAATTCTTCATTTAAATATTGGTATTTATGCAGCTATGTGTATTTTTCTTTCACTGGAATCCCATCTCTAAAAGGTCTTCCCCAGGTCAGCTACTTTCATTAGGAAAATATCATTCATAGGACTAGACTCAGACATTCCTTTGGCAAAATTAATGGTACCCATATAACCACAGCCCGTGCTCCAGAGTGGGGCGAGAGGGAGGGAGGGTGGGCGGAGGAGGGAGGGGGGCGAGAGGGAGGGAGGGGGGGGCGGAGAGGGAGGGGAGGGGGTGGGCGAGAGGGAGGGAGGGGGGGGGCGAGAGGGAGGGAGGGGGCTGAGAGAGGGAGGGAGGAGGGGGGGAGAGGGAGGGGGGGGAGGGGGGGAGAGGGAGGGAGGGGGGCGAGAGGGAGGGAGGGGGGGGAGAGGGAGGGAGGGGGGCGAGAGGGAGGGAGGGAGGGAGGGGAGGGGAGGGGGGAGGAGGGCAGGGAGGGAGGGGGGCGAGAGGGAGGGAGGGGGGCGAGAGAGAGGAGGGAGGGGGGCGGAGGGAGGGGAGGGGGGCGAGAGGGAGGGAGGGGGGCGAGAGGGAGGGAGGGGGGCGAGAGGGAGGGAGGGGGGCGAGAGGGAGGGAGGGGGGGCGAGAGGGAGGGAGGGGGGCGAGAGGGAGGGAGGGGGGCGAGAGGGAGGGAGGGGGGCGAGGAGGGATGGAGAGGGAGGGGGGCGAGAGGGAGGGGGGGGGCGAGAGGGAGGGAGGGAGGGTGGGGGGCGAGAGGGAGGGAGGGGGCTCCGCGAGAGGGAGGGAGGGGGGCGAGAGGGAGGGAGGGGGGCGAGAGAGGGAGGGAGGGGGGGCGGGAGGGTAGGGGGGCGAGAGGGAGGGAGGGGGGCGAGAGGGAGGGGAGGGGGGCGAGAGGGAGGGAGGGGGGCGAGAGAGGGAGGGAGGGGGGCCGAGAGGGAGGGAGGGGGGGCGAGAGGGAGGGAGGGGGGCGAGAGGGAGGGAGGGGGGCGAGAGGGAGGGAGGGGGGCGAGAGGGAGGGAGGGGGGCGGAGGGGAGGGGGGCGAGAGGGAGGGAGGGGGGCGAGAGGGAGGGAGGGGGGCGAGAGGGAGGGGGGGAGGGAGGCGAGAGGGAGGGAGGGGGGCGAGAGGGAGGGAGGGGGGCGAGGGAGGGGGGGCGAGAGGGAGGGAGGGGGGCTGAGGGAGGGGGGCGAGGAGGGAGGGAGGGGTGAGGTGAGGGAGGGAGGGGGGCGAGGGAGGGAGGGGGCTGAGAGGGGAGGGAGGGAGGAGGGTGGGGGGCGAGAGGGAGGGAGGGGGCGAGAGGGAGGGAGGGGGGCGAGAGGGAGGGGAGGGGGGCGAGGGAGGGAGGGGGGCGAGAGGGAGGGGGGCGAGAGGGGAGGGGGCCGGAGGGCGAGAGGGGAGGGTGGGGGGGGGCGAGAGGGAGGGTGGGGGGGGGGGCACGAGGGAGGGTGGGGGGGGAGAGGGAGGGAGGGGCGAGAGGTAAAGAGAGGGAGTGGGGCGAGAGGGAGAGAGAGAGAACAATCGTTCTTTTAAAATAATGGCTTGGAAAAAATGTGTTTAAAAAAAAAAAAAAATCAGAACATCTCTTTCCAATGAAATATTTTCACATTTTGCACTGTCAAACATTTTCTCCCAAAACATTAAATGCACAGCAACGTCTCTGTCTTATTGCGTGATATGCCAATACAATAATTAACCACCATCCTCTGCATTACAAATATTTCAACACTGCATTGTTGTGACCTGTAGGACAGCAAATTGCTGTCCATATAAACTGGACCTGCTGTTCAACACCTTTCATGAGGGAGGGTTGCTAGTTAAGAAAGGCTGTCAATTAGGGATTAGTTAACCATTATTTACCCTCAATATCACCTACAGATATTACTATTGATAATGTTGACTCATCTAATTAGACATTTTCCCTAACCCTTAAATCCTCATGCACAGGTTTCCACTGGATCATTGTATTCAATTTGATTACTAAATTATAAGAAGGAAAAAGACAGAATGGTTTGTGGTCTGCGGAGCGACACTTGCAAGAACAGATGAGAGGGGCTCAGACCATTCTCTTTGGAGAAGAGAAGACCAAGCGTCATTTGAAGGACATAAAATGAGGAGGAATCTTTGTCGAGTGGAGTCATTGTCATGGAGTGTTACAGCATGGACACAGGCCCTTCAGCCCAACTTGCCTACACCGGCCAACATGTCCCATCTACACTGGTCCCACCTGCCTGCATTTGCCCATATCCCTCTAAACCTGTCCTATCCATGTACCATGTCTAACTGTTTCTTAAACGTTGCAATAGTACCTGCCTCAACTACCTCCTCTGGCAGCTCGTTCCATAAACTCACCACCCGTGTGAAAGGTTATTCTCTTTGGCAGAGGAGTTAAGGACTGGAGATCACAAGTTTGAAATAAAGGGGAGCTAATTAAGTGCAATTGGAGTAAAAACACTTATTTATGCTGTGTGTAGTTGTGCAATACACTGCCTGCAGATGTGGGAACATTTGTGAGGGAATTAGATGAATTTGCAAGACTTTGGGGAAAGGCCCTGATACTGTGCAAGAGAGCCGGTGTGGATGTGACGTGCCAAAGAGGCTCTCCATCTGTGCTGTGATCGTTCTACAATTCTCTATGAGTTCCGGATGTTCCCAAACACTTTATCTCAGTGCAGTCACTGCTGAAATATAAGGAAATACAGTAGACTGTTGAGAACTATTTGAAAGACAGGCATGCCCAAGACAGGCAAACAAAGAGAGTTTAGCACAATATTTGTTTCTGCTGAGCAATACTAGAGAAATACTGTAACATGATATTTCTCCCCAACCCATAACTTAGTTGGGAGTGATACAGTTGAAAGGTCACTATGTCCTACAGGTGCCGATATCAACAATGCAATTACTGAGAAAATTAAATCTTTAAATGGGACAGTTATTTTATTTTAACAGATGGACAAATCCTGGATATAATCATTCGCAAAGCTAATTTCAGGCAATTTCGCCCTGGTATACCAACAAGTGATATTAAACAAGGAAAACAATCTGAAATATTAATGTGTGGTATTTATACGATTTGCATATTAAAGCCTCAACTCGTTATCTATAAAAAACAGATGCTTCGCCTGGGAAAATCTTTGACACAAAATCTTTATGTGGTTCATGCAGACGTTCCACAGTCTGCAGACAAAATAATGGGTACATAATCTGCAGAAGTTGTTTATAACGCATAGTTCCAGCAGTTCCATACTAAATTAACTCTGCTGATGGGTATTAGCAGTGAATTTAAACTTGGAAAATGTGTTGAACAATAGATGCTTGCTTCTAACATGCAGTATGCGCTACCAATTGTGGATGGGAGCCAACACCATGGACCTTGCGGACAGGACGATAGGTGGGGAGGTAGTTCTAACAGCCTCTTCTTTCCTTTAATATATGATGATCAAAGCCATACCACTGATCAGACTCCTATCTTTCCTTATTCTCTGCAATTCTTATGTGTCGGGTCAGTATGACACTCATGTGGAAGAGAGGGGGCTGTGTACACATTCAGAAGGAAAAAAGGGGAAAGATGAAATGCTAACACCAGCACCAGTACGATTCACAAAGCCACACATTAACTCCACCTGACATATTTAAATTTAAAAATCCAATTGCATAATAAGTGTTTTTATATTGTCTGTCAGCTTATGACTCCTCCTTTTTCAAAACAAATACTGATATTTGCTGTAAAAGCAGTCAACAAGATTATTCATTAATCCAAATAATGTAAATATCAAGTACTAAAGTGAGAAGCCCACAAAAAAATGTAGGTTGCATTCTCTCAATAAGGCCACTAAAAAGGATTTGGCTCTGAGCACTTAAAAAAAATACTCCCACTTGTCTCTCCTTGTGGCAGTCAGATTAGCTTTGTTCTGCTACATTACACAAAAGGTCCACCATCTATTCAAATCTATACTCAGCCAGAAAGATAATTGATTTCAAATTATGACCTTTGATAAAGAATGCTGAGTAGATCCATTTTTTCCAATATGGTTAAAAAAGAGTAACTCAGCAGGTCAGACAGGATCTCTGGAGAACTTGAATAGGCGATGTTTCCAGTCCTCCAACTCATATGCTATATAAATAGGAAGGAACTGCAGATGCTGGTTTACACCACAGACACAAAATGCTGGGGAAGCTCAGTGGGTCAGACAGCATCTCTGAAGAAAAGGAATAGGTGACGCTTCGACCTGAACAGTCACCTATTCCTTTTCTCCAGAGACGCTGGCTGACTCGCCGAGTTACTCCAGCATTTTTTTATATGCAATTCTTTACTTTCAGGAATACTTTATTTCCCCCTATCTTGCACGTCTTAACACTGCCATTTAACACTGACGAAAACTCTCAAAACTTATTTTCGGACAAAAATCCTTTAAAATTGATGATGTCATCTAACCTAGCTATACATCTCATCTGCTGTTCACTGTTCTAGGTTCATCACTCATGCTTTCAGAAGTAGTTTAACTGGCCTGAGCTGATTATCCTGCTGGGATTTATTGACAGCATTCACACACATGCCCCAGAGAGCTTCTGATACAAGGACATAAAACAGGTCTCTCGCTTAACTTTTTTTCCCTGTTGCCAGCCGGGCAATCTTGACAGCTTTTTCGGTTGCCAAATGACAAGTTAGGTGGTCATTTAAGACAGTTTGCATGATGCGTGCGATAATGTGCTCGGACGAAGTGCGTAGTTACCAGTCGGAATTATGCTCAATGAAGCATTCACATATTATATTCAAGAAGGAACTGCAGATGCTGGAAAATCGAAGGTAGACAAAAGTGCTGGAGAAACTCAGCGGGTGCAGCAGCATCTATGGAGCGAAGGAAATAGGCAACGTTTCAGGCCGAAACCCATCAGTCTGAGGAGGGTTTCTGCCCGAAACGTTGCCTATTTCCTTTGCAATATGTGCCTATTTCCTTAACATATATGCTTAACAATGCACACTACATATTGATGCAAGCATGTTTTCTGTGAAGGACCGAAAATTGGCATAGAAACACTCTCGCTTCCCACATAATATATCCATAACAAAATATACAGGTTGCAAGGAAATTTCTATAGGCATTTTACGATAATAGCTGTTAAAACTGACTATACCCATCGGACAGGTTAAACATTACACTAACTGACAAGAGATGACCAAAGGACATAACTGAAGCAAATGTTCTTTTGGTAATATGTTTAAAGGTTTCAAAACAAATAATAACATTGGGAATTAAAACACATTTGAATGCATTCCGTTATCACACATAGTCAATGTTCGCTCTGACGACCATGAATCACAATAGGGTCAGGGCGTGTGTGAATCAGTGTGGGGTGGATAGATGGGAGGGGGTTGAGAAGGCAATCAGTGCTGAATGGATGGATTGAGGCAGGTGAATTAGTACATGTTGGTTGGAGTATGTAAAATTGTGAGGGGAGACTGTTCCCCCCATTCTACTTGAATTGGGGGGGATCAGTACAGGATGGATGGGGGGGGGAAATCAGCACAGGATGAATGGGGGGGGGGGGGATCAGTACAGGATGAATGGTGGGGGGGGGGGGTCAGGACCGTGTGGATCGGAGGGTCTGTGCAGGATGAATGGGAGATCACTACAGGCTGAATGAGGGGATCGGTATAGGATGAATGGGAGATCAGTACGGGATGAATGAGGGGATCAGAACAGGATGCATGAGGGGATCAGTACAGGATGAATGGAGGATCAGAACAGGATGATTGGGGAGATCACTACAGGATGGATGGGGGATTGGTGCAGGATAAATGGAGGGTGGGTCAGTAGGGGATGAATGGGCGGATCAGCTCAGTATGAATGGGGGGGGGAGAAGTGCAGGATGGATGGGAAGGGGGGGTCAGTACAGGATGAATTGGGGGACAATGTGTAGGATGGATGGGGATGGGGGCGGCAGGAGAAATCAATGCGAGGTGGGTAGGGTGATAAATAGATGGGGGGGGCAGTAGATTGGGAGGGAGCACAGGGGATGTCAGTGAGGACTGAATAGAGGAGGAAATAAGAGGGGAAGGGAGAGAGAGGAGAGGAGAGAGGGAGAGAGGGAGAGAGGGAGAGAGGGAGAGAGGGAGAGAGGGAGAGAGGGAGAGAGGGAGAGAGGGGGAGAGGGGGGAGAGGGGGAGAGGGGGAGAGGGGGAGAGGGGGAGAGGGGGAGAGGGGGGAGGGGGAGGGGGGGAGGGGGAGGGGGAGGGGGGAGGGGGGGGGAGGGGGAGGGGGAGGGGGAGGGGGAGGGGGAGGGGGAGGGAGGAGGGAGGAGGGAGGGAGGGAGGGGGAGGGGGAGGGGGAGGGGGAGGGGGAGGGGGAGGGGGAGGGGGAGGGGGAGAGGGAGGGGGAGGGAGGGGGAGGGGGAGGGGGAGAGGGAGGGGGAGAGGGAGGGGGAGGGGAGGGGGAGGGGGAGGGGGAGGGGGAGGGGGAGGGGGAGGGGGAGGGGGAGGGGGAGGGGGAGGGGGAGGGGGAGGGGGAGGGGAGAGGGAGGGGAGGGGAGAGGGGAGGAGGGCGAGAGGGAGGGCGAGAGGGAGGGCGAGAGGGAGGGCGAGAGGGAGGGCGAGAGGGAGGGCGAGAGGGAGGGCGAGAGGGAGGGGCGAGAGGGAGGGCGAGAGAGGGAGGGCGAGAGGGAGGGCGAGAGGGGAGGGCGAGAGGGGAGGGCGAGAGGGGAGGGCGAGAGGGAGGGCGAGAGGGAGGGCGAGAGGGAGGGCGAGAGGGAGGGCGAGAGGGAGGGCGAGAGGGAGGGCGAGAGGGAGGGCGAGAGGGAGGGCGAGAGGGAGGGCGAGAGGGAGGGCGAGAGGGAGGGCGAGAGGGAGGGCGAGAGGGAGGGCGAGAGGGAGGGCGAGAGGGAGGGCGAAGAGGGAGGGCGAGAGGGAGGGCGAGAGGGAGGGCGAGAGGGAGGGCGAGAGGGAGGGCGAGAGGGAGGGCGAGAGGGAGGGCGAGAGGGAGGGCGAGAGGGAGGGCGAGAGGGAGTGCGAGAGGGAGGGCGAGAGGGAGAGCGAGAGGGAGAGCGAGAGGGAGAGCGAGACCAAAGTGCCGCTGCCAAAGGGGGAGGCGATTGGGTTCTCCTCGCCACGGTGCAGCTGAAAGATCCAATAGATATAGGATCTTTGGTGCAGCTGCTTCAGCGGCAACAGCGGCCGCGACAGCGGCTCCACCGCCTCCTCCTCCCGCACCCCGCCCAGCGGAAGGAGATCTCCCTCCATCCTCCCAGCCTTGGCGTGTGAGAGGGGTTGTTCTGAAAGCGCCGTTAGCGAGTTTGCAGGCAGCGACCGTTATCAGGGCGATAGCAGCCGCTACCTGCAAATCAAAAGATACTGCTGCAAATCCACCAACGGCGCTTTTCAAAACAACCCCTCTCGCACACCGAGGAGGGAGGGAGGGAGAGAGAGGGAGGGAGTTTGCGGCGGTGGAGCCGCTATCATGGATGCTGCTGCCGCTGTTCGGGGCCCGTCATTCGCTCCAGCCCTTCATCACCCCGCTCCTAGTATCTTTGCCCCGCACTACAGCTCTTGCCGCCGCCGACACGAAACATCACGCTCCTATTCCATATAACCATATAACCATATAACAATTACAGCACGGAAACAGGCCCTCTCGGCCCTTCCAGTCCGTGCCGACCATTTGTTTTCCCCTAGTCCCATCTATTCGCTAGAGATGCTGCCTGACCCGCTGAGTTACTCCAGTTTTTTGTGTCTTCCGGTATAAACCAGTATTTGCGTGCCAAGCCGGGCAAAATGACTCGGCGTTTTGGTTGCCCGGCGGCACTTTGAGTGGTCATTGGCACCCGGGCAACCGCTAATCTTGAGCCCTGTAAAATAGGGATGCAGGAATGGGAAAAGGGCGAGATACAAGTTTGGGATGGGAGATCGAGAGTCAAAAGTCGTCAAGAATATTTAATTGTCATATGTACCGAAAATGAAAAGTTGGAGGGCCAACAGACAACCCATAATATACTGAAAATATATTAAATTCTCGAGATGATGTCCTCAATCTCTAATATATAATCATGACTGAAACAAACCCTCAGCATTGTCAATGCTATCTATGATCCAAATACCCAAAGCCCTGAATGGGAGGTGAAATTATCTAGGATTAAAGATTTTCATAATGTCTCTGGATGCAAAGGAGAAATACACCAACAGAAAACAAATCCGGAGCATCATCAATGAACAAAGGTCAAGGACAAATAATGTTGAAGCGGAACGGGAAGAGAAAATATGACAGTACAAGGGGTACTCCAGAAAAGTGGTCAGATGAAGCACAGCTCAGGATATTGAAACCACGTCACTGGGGCAGGTGCTTGCAACATCAGCCATTGTTTCATTTACAAGTTGGAGTTATGCAGAGTTGAGGCAATATGAACTGCTAATTCAGCTGAAATAGTTGAGAGGGGAGCGAAGGGATGCATTTATTGAAAAATGGAGTGAGTTGAGCTTTCGAGATCTTGAATACTTTGACTTAAGAAAGATATAAATTTGAGGTCATCCTTCAATTTTGGATACAGTGTTCGTTGTAGACTAAGGAGACTTCTCAAACAATCCTTTGCGATTGAGCATTGCCATTTTCATTCAGGCTCTGAGGTTTTGAGGTGTCTGCTAAAACCAATAAGGGATTCACAGAGGGAGATGGATGGTGCAGGAGGCGTTGGTAGGGGCGGCACGTTGGCGCAGCGGTAAAGTTGCTGCCTCTCAGCTTCAGAGACCCGGGTTCGATCCTCGCTACAGGTGCTGTCTGTATGGAGTTTGTAAGTTCTCCCTGTGACCTGAGTGGTTTTCTCCCGGTGCTCCGGTTTCCTCCCACACTCCAAAGACGTACAGGTTTGTAGGTTAATGGGCTTGGGTAAAAATAGTAAAATGTCCCTAGTGTGTAGGATAGTACTAGTGTACGGGGTGATCGTTGCTTGGCATGGACTCGGTGGGCCGAAGGGCCTGTTTCCAGGCTGTATCTCTAAACTAAACTACTACACGGCCAAATACCGTGCTGCTGCACCGAAGGGAATGTTGAATATGATCATCGATGTTTTCCCTCTTTGAGAGATGGGATATACTTCATGATCTCCAAGGTCTCGTTGTGGACCTATACACGGACAGTTAGTTCTCGTTACCAGGCACAGATTGGTAGAGCACTTTTGTTTTGCGTTTGTCCAGTCAACACTTTGGTCAGGAGAAAGGAAAGATAAATCCCACAGAGCCCTTTCCCTGACAAAATGCTTGGAGCATGGTCTGCTCAAATCCAACACCGTTTTGTCAAAGTCAAGCATAATATATGGCAACACCCTTTGGAACACTGGTACCTATTGAAACTTACCTAATAGTGAAAGGCTTGGTTAGTGGATGTGGAGAGGATGTTTCTACTAGTGGGAGAGTCTAGGACTAGAGGTAATTGTCTCAGAAATAAAGGATGCTCCTTTAGGAAGCAGACGAGAAGGAATTTATTTAGGCAGAGGGTGGTGAATCTGTGGAATTTTTTGCCACAGAAGGCTGTGGAGGCCGTCATTGGATAAATTATTGATTAGTATGGGTGTCAGGGGTTATGGGGAGAAGGCAGGAGAATGGGGTTCGGAGAGAGAGATAGATCAGCCATGATTGAATGGCGGAGACGACTTGATGAGCCAAATGGCCCAATTCTGCTCCCATCACTTATGACCTGTTACTTTATATCATCCTGCAAATAACAAAGGCATTCACATCACTTATGCCACAACACATCTTGATGATTGTTGGACTGACCATTATGGAAGTGCTCTGTTACCTCCATGAGCCTGGTCCAAAAACAACTGCATCAGAAAATCAGCTCAAAGAACATTAATTTTGAAGGTCTTTAGGGCCTCACAGGGATAGCTCATTTCACCCAGCCTCTTGCAAACAATCTGATCACCCACACCCAACAGGGGCCATGGAGCTTATAGTTTCTCCATTGTTCTGAAACCCATAATTAGACCTTGTGAAGATACTTGCCCCAGCTCTAGAAAATATGTAGGACTTCATGAGAATGACGTGGAGATCCAGGAATTAACCATGCGATTGGTGTCTTTGAATTAAGAGCTCCACTTTGCTTCAATGTTTAACAGACAACACATTATGGGTTGTTTGTTGGAGGGCCAACAAACAACCCACAATGTACTGGAAATATATTAAATGGATCGAATGCATGAGGGCCTTGATCTCCAAAAATGCAATCATGACTGAAGCAAACTCTCTGCACTGTCAAAACCATCTACGACCCAAATACCCACTTCATGGAGCAAAGAATGGGAGGTGAAATAGTCTTGACTGAGGCAATTAGCATTCACCCGAACAACTAAATCAGCATCTGCAGTTCCTTCCTACACAACTTAATTCTGACTTTGTACCTAATGTGAAGGCCTTTCACTCCCTTCCAATGTAAGCTATCCTGCCAAACCTTGCTGCCACCCCCGAAAGGCAAGAAATCAAAAAATCCATGTGCCAACTAAGAAACAAGATTTCCAGAACAGATAATATCCTGATTGATGTTCACAGTTTTATCTTCCATGTCAGCAAGGGAAGAACATGCAGGGAACTCAGGCAAGATGAAACCAGGACCATCTTCAAGACTGGAAACAAATCCAATTTTGTTCATAGAAAGGTTTCCCTTCAAACCAAAGATATTAGAGCGGAGCTATAGTATCTTCACTTCAAACTGTCACAGGAAAATTCATTATTGGGGTCTTCTTCAACCCACAGCACCCTCCCAGACACTGAAACCCTGCTCCCCATTCACAATATAAACTCTATCTATTCAGAAGCACAATGGGCATGACCTTCACAGTCCACACATGCATGAGAAATGCAAAAACAGCATCAACCATTATTCAACGCCAATTCACAAAAGCCCCAACTCCCTCAACTCTGGGGAGACTGGAGGATTTGTCCCAAATTTAGCTGCTACAGAAGTTCATTTCCATTGTGAATCTGCTTCATGGTTGCCTGCTAGTCATAATCTTAACCAAAGATCTACAACAGATTCAATTATCAATGTGCAATGGTGGTCAACAAGGTTACGCCCTTCATAGACACAAAATGCTGCAGTAACTCAGCAGGTCAGGCAGCAAATCTGGAGAAAAGCAATAGGTATGTTTCAGGTTGGAACCCTTCTTCAACCTGAAGAAGGGTTCTGACCCGAAATGGCACCAAGTCCTTTTCTCCAGAGATGCTGTCTGACCCGCCAAGTTACTCTAGCAATTTGTGTGTGTCTTCGGTATAAACCAGCATCTGCAGTTCCTTTCTACACAAGGTTACGTCCTTGCCCTGCAGCTCTTCAAAAAAAAAAAATTGTTGCAATGCTGCATCTTACTTCCAATAGGTTTCTCCTTGGAGTGGGCTTATTTTGTAAAACAAATGGATAATTGTTCAGTATATTACCCAACCTCGACCATCGAGCTGCAGTGCATAGACACACATTTACATACACATTTGGAGGCAAAGCTCCAAATCACTGTTGATTCTTTGACTGAGATCAACAACTGCAGATTGGGTACCAGTTTGTGAATCATCACCATTCAACATGTAAACATGACCATGATTTTTTTGTTCGCTTGTCACTTATTTTCTCTCATTCCCAAATTGACTTTCACTCATCTTCTGGGGCAATCGTTTATTTCTTTGTGTCCTGTTACCAATGGCTTTTGCCTTGCACCAACATTCCTTTGAACACTTATTTTCTCCTGACTTACAATCTGTAAATTACTTTTCCTTTCTACTCTTCCTTCCCCTGCTCATTTTTCTTTTCCCAGTTGGGGAGAGAGAGAAGAGGGGGGAGAGGGGGGAGAGGGGGGAGGAGGGGAGGAGAGAAAGAGAGAGAGAGAGAGAGAGAGAGAGAGAGAGAGAGCGAGAGAGAAGAGAGAGAGAGAGAAAGAGAGAGAGAGGAGCAAGAGAGAGAGAAAGAGAGAGAGAGAGAGAGAGAGAGAGAGGAGAGAGAGAGAGAGAGAGAGAGAGAGAGAGAGAAAGAGAGAAGAGAAAGAGAGATGAGAGAGAGAGAAAGAGAGAGAGAGAAAAAGAGAAGAGAGAGAAAGAGAGAGAGAGAGAGAGAAGAGAGAGAAAGAGAGAGAGAGAGAGAGAAGAGAAAGAGAGAGAGAAGAGAGGAGAGAAAGAGAGAGAGAGGGAGAGAGAGAGAGAGAGAGAGAGAGAGAGAGAGAGAGAGAGAGAAAGAGAAAGAGAAAGCGAAAGAGAAAGAGAGAGAGAGAGAGAGAGAGAGAGAGAGAAAGAAAGAGAGAGAGAAAGAGAAGGGGAGAAAGAGAAGGGGAGAAAGAGAAGGAGAGAAAGAGAAGGAGAGAAAGAGAAGGAGAGAAAGAGAAGGAGAGAAAGAGAAGGAGAGAAAGAGAGAAGGAGAGGAGAGAAGGAGAGAAAGTGGCCTATTGTGCATTTCCAACATTCTCTATCTAGTTTTAATTTTAGTTTTGTAAATAATGAAAGGATTTGACTCAATCCAAATGAACAGGTTATTCAAGCAGGACGGGTTAAGAAAGATAAAGAGACAAGCTGGTTAAGTTTTGTAAACATAGAACACAGCTGCTCGCAGGCAGACATTGGACAAGTTCCATGGAATAACCTTTGTAATTACACAGAAACAGTAGCTGGGTTACAACGATCCTTTCACCTTTTACAATGCTCTTCTGAAACTTCCTTTGAGATTAGCGAGGAATCTTTTTTTAACGACCTCCTAAAATCCTTAAGCATTTTACTGTATAAAGGTCAGGGTAGTTTACATGAGAGTCATGATAATGTGCACGAGTTACACATAGCCAGGCAGATATTTCCCCCTTAGCCTCATCATCCGTCCATCTCGCTCCCCTTCCTTTAGGTTTGAGAGAGTATTTGGCCGCTTATTCTGAAACCAACTCTTCTGGTTCAATGTCAGACCCTATGGGATTATATTTTTTTGTGAAGCATTTAGGGATATTTTACTATACCATTTATATTTATATGCGGTCTTGAAATGCAATAAAATGGCTCAAAGCACTTTACACGAGCGTTGTCAGGCACAATTTAGGGATGCCTCATAAAGGTTAATGGACCAAAGTATAAATCAAAGAGATAGATTTTAAAGTGCATCTTTAAGGGAGGAGGAGGCAAGAATTGGGTAGTTCCAGAGCACAAGCAACTAAAATAATAAGTTCTAGGAGCAGAATTAGGCCATGCTATCACAAAGGAGAAGGTATGTGGGAAGCTGAAAGGTCTGAAGGTGGATAAGTCACCTGGACAAGTTATGTGCATCCCAGGGTTCTGAAAGAAGTGGCTTTAGAGATTGCGCAAGCATTAGTTGTGATCTTTCAAGAATCACTAGAGTCAGATGGTTCCAGAAGATTGGAAAATTGCAAATATGACTTTGCTGAACTTGAAATGGTTGAACTTGGAGAAGCTTTGGGACCAAAAAGAAAGGATTGCAAATATCTAAGGTCATGGGAAATTACACATCAAAACAGGTCAAGGTATTTGGAGGTATTTGAAAACAGGTTTGAGTATTTTAAAATTGAACTGCATGTAAACCATTAACCAATATAGGTCAGCGAGTCATGTTAAACAGAACTTTGTGAAAGTGAGTTTAAGCCCAGTAGAATTTTAGAAGATTTAAGGTGGAAAACGGTCAGAGCATTGGCATTATCAAGTCCAAAGTTTCAAAAGCATAGATGCATGGATGTGGGTTTCAGCCGGAGAATCAGGACAGACTCAAGAGAGATTATGGAACTTATTGTCTGATGTCCATTAATCTGCAAACAGAGCAGTTCAGCTTCAAACTATTTTCTGTTGCTAGAGAGAGGAGCCTGAGATAGGACTTACAAATATGTCCGACATATAAATGGGAGGAAATTTCTCTTACTGAGTACGGATGGCAATATGATACATCGTACAATGGAGCCGTCAGGAGAGGAGAGCAGAACTTGTCATGGTGTATATGAAAACTCATGATTTATTAGATCGTGTTGCTGTGAGGTCAGGTACATATAACAAATAGGAGGCTTAAAACAGAGAGATAAAAATGGAGCAGTGGGAGTCAGCTTATATGAAAAGCACAATATAAATGACAATTGTTATTGATGTCTGGCAGTATGATGAGCTGGCTTGCTGTTATGGGCATTTTATTTTGTTTAAGTGCTAGACAATGTAATAAAAGTACAGCATAAGTGACAGGTAATGGGATCAATAAACAAATGGGGACTCAAAGGAGTCAAATGATTGGCATTGGGTTTATATCTACATAATGCCAGACAACACTTGATTCATCCAGATCTTCATGAGGAGGAGAAGGTACAGATGGCAGCAGCTGCCTTTGGGAGGGGCAAGAGTGTAGTTTGGGTATTAGCATACATGAGGTTAACTTCATGACATTGGGTGACATTAGCAAACAAAAGCCTTGTAAATGTTAAAGATGGGGACTCAGGGAAAGACCTTGGCAGTGGCATTTATTAGGTATGAACGGATGGTAGACAATATGGTGTGCAAGCACTGATAAGTATGATAACAGCAGGTAAGGCCTTACCTAGGATTCTTGGATGAAATGCGGGGAAGGAGCACTGGAGATGGACAAGTGACCAATGGTCAAAGACAGGCTCTCTCTCACGTACTGATGTCAGTGAATCAAAATGAGGCTTCAAAGCCCTTTCTGCTGATATCAACAGCTGATTGTGTACATTAGAAACAAGGAATTGATAGTTTGAGTGTTAAATCACAAGGAATTCTGCACGGAAAAGTACTGTTATGAATTATGAATAAGCCATTACTTCATCCAAACGGGGAGATGCCCATAGATCTCTGGAATAGGATAACGTGACGTTTCGAGTCGAGACCCATCTCCAGGGTCTCGACCTGAAACGTCACCTATTCCTTTTCCCCAGAGATACTGTCTGACCCGCTAAGTTACTCCAGCTTTTTGTGCCTATCTTTGGTTTAAACCAGCATCTGCAGTTTCTTCCTGCACAGAAGAAATGACCATGTTAAGGATGATTTTTGAGATTGGGAAAGGATTGAAGAAATGGGAGAATGGTTTAAGAATCTGGGGTAGGATAATTAGAAAATGTTGTCACCACCATTGGTAGTTTGGGGGATAAGAAGTGATTTTGCATGTTTGCTAAGGAGGACTGTGCCCAATGAGGGAAGAGGAGGCAACAGTGGAAGCTTGAATATTGATGCTTTCATCATCATTATCATCACTGAAAACATCAATGCCATGTGCGACAGTGATCGCAACCTCTACTGAAGTGTGGATGGCCGTTGGCTCGCTAGGAGCTCACCCGCCCTTTGACAGGTCTTGTTTTTGGTCCTGCTGGGGGTCCACAGCCCCCTCCTCACCTGGCAAACCAGGTGGGGGAGACGGTTTAGTCGCCAACTATCCCACCATGGAGCAGGTAGCACGGGATTGCACGGTACCCGTGGTGGGGAGGAACTCCCCCCCCCCGACCTGACCGCTATGATGCTTTGCCAGAATATAATAAAGGGGCTTCAGTTGAGTGAACAAATATTTTGCATGCTGGTGAAGAACAGTATTTCCGCGGTTGATTCGGGCAGCAAGATTGAGCCTTGATGGTAGTTCGGAGGAAACGAAAAGGTCAGAGCGAAGAAAAGTGAAAGTGCAAGACCTACTGTCAGTGTAGTAATTGGATGACCAAGCCAAATCATGAATTTTTTATTCTTTTGCAAGGATCAAAAAAGAGCTCAATGTCCTACATGAGTGCTTTATTCATAATTCAAATGCCTTTGCACTTTATATTATCATTTGAAAGCTGTATATCACTGGCAATTAGGCTATTTTAGTATTCTGGTCATTGATTCGTTTGACATGACCTTCAACTCTAAGCCAAACCTCAACCGAACCTGGAACTTCGAAATAAATTAAACATCCTTTGCTCAACTGAAGCCAGTCCAAACAAATCATATTGTTTGGACAATTTTGTCAGCAATAAATTTTTCATTTCATCGACAATGTTCTGTGATGTGATAATTTCATTATTGACAGTCTTCGCGTTTAACATGCACATCGTTGCAATACTGGAGACTTTAGATACAGGTCCAATGCCAGCACATTATGTCTATCAAATTACACAGAAGAAAAATGAAAAGCATCTCATCAGTGGGGTCAGGGTCAGGTTCTAGGTCAACAAATTAAGGAACAGGGAAAGTTGCTTTACTGACATTTTATTTTGTTAATCTATATTATTTTTTGGATCAAAATGCACATTTAATTCAACAAGACTTAGCAAATACTCACAACAACAGTATAAACATCAAAATTGCTAACTAAAAGTGACCCTGACTTTCATATTAGTTCTGCAACTTAAAAAAATGGAATGTCTGATGGTACCGACTAGTTTAGAAGGACTGAAATGTCACCCGTTTCTTTTCTCCAGAGATGCTGCCTGACCCGCTGAGTTATTCCAGCATTTTGTGAATTTCTTCTGGTATAAGAACACACAGCTAATAGTCTTAACCCCAGGATAAAAATCAAATTCTCAATTTGAAAATATAAAAATAAAGAAAATGCCATAAAGTATGTTTAATGCCAGAAACTTACTGGACCAGTTAGAGAAAATTTGACTGAAAATTTGACTTAAGCAAAACCACCCCAGCTTAAGAACGCCTGATTTGCATTACAGCCCCGTACATACAAGCATACACCTGCAGACCAGCAGTATGGATTCACTAAAGGTGAGAGAGGATTCATGTGGTCAGAATATTGCGGGTTTAAGACCAGGTCTGTGGCTGGGTATCCAGCAGTGGGTCACATCCCCAGAAACCATAAGGAATTGGAGACCCATCACATTGTTGAACGTAGATTACAAGATTCTGTCTAAGGCCATCGGCAACCAGGTCAAGTCTGCTCTAGGACAGGTGATCCACCCGGACGCTGCTGAAAGATACCATCGCCTACGTGCGGATGCCGGCTTGGTCAACTTGGACCAAGAGAAGGCCTTCGACAGGATATCGCACACGTGCATGAGGGACGTGCTCTCCAAAATGGGCTTTGGGAAGGGAATCAGGAATTGAATCCAACTGCTCTACACCAATTTCTGTAGTGCAGTCCAAATCAATAGGTGGGAATCAGATCGCTACCCCGTCAGGTCTGGAGTCAGGCAGGGTTGCCCTCTCTCCCGTCTTGTTCGTCTGTTGCTTTGAACCTTTTGCCGAGTCCATCAGGAAGGATGTGAGCGTAAGAGGGGTGACATTACCAGGCAGTGGTCAAAACCTCCCAGTACCTGAGCTGCCAAGTTTTGTCAGAGCATTTCAGTATTCTAGTACCTGAAAATCAGTATTTTGCTGAGGAAATCAGTATTTTAACGCGGTCCCATTTTGCTGATTTTTTTAAAAATGTGCGGTCATACCCATGTGAGAGCACAAGAATGTATAACTTTGCTACTAATTGACGTCTTCTATGCACCTTACTTGACATTGCATTCATTGCCATCTCTTTGTATACTGCTGAATGAATGGCTGCTTCCTGCTTTTCGCACCAGATGATGATGCAGAAGCCATTTTATGCCTCCCATTCCCTCCCTCTCTCCCCTCACCACCCCTCTTACACTCCCTCCCTCTCTCTCCCCCCTTGAGCCCACCCACCGTTCTGTAAAATCAAGGCCAATCCCAATGTAACTGCAATCCCAATGGCAACCTTTCACCGCTAGGCTTATCCAGAATTCTACCACTGCCTGAAAAATAATCAAAGGCTCAAAGAGAATTCCAAAGACGCATTGTTATATGAGAATTTCCCTCAACAGTCTATGACCCATAGCGCTGTAGCTATCGCGCTATGTGTAAAGCCCACAGCGCTATGTTTAATGCCCATAGCACTCCAGCCGGTAGCGCTATATTTAGTACCCACAGCGCACAGCCGACAGCTCTTCGTTTAAATTCCCACGCGTTAAACTGACAGCGCTCTGTTTAAACCTGGAGCGGGACAGGCAACGACTCTGGAGCGAAGGAATGGGTGACGTTTCTGGTCAAGACCCTTCTTCAGACTGAACTGAACTCCGTATTTAAAATCCGTACGACTGTTCCCAAAATCGTACATCAGTATTCTTATCGCATTTCCGTACACAATACGGAAAATCCGTACTACTTGGCAGCTCTACCGTACATGGACGATGTCGCCGTCTTCTGCTCGGATCCAGGGTCGGTCTGCAGATTGATTAGCGTCTGCGACCAGTTTGAGTCGGCCACGGGAGCCAGGGTGAACCTTAGGAAGAGCGAGGCCATGCTCTTTGGCAACTGGCCCAACCGGTCTTCCGTCCCCTTCACCATCAAGCCTGACTTCTTGAAGGTGCTGGGGATCTGGTTCGGGAGGGGAGAGGGGGCTGAGGCATGTGACACGAATTGGCTGGAGCGGATAGCCAAGGTGGGAAAGAGACTGGAGCTGTGGATAAAAATTTGATCATCAGGTGTGAGGTGCTCTCGGGGCTGCTGTACTTGGCGCAAGTGTGGCCAAGTACAGTCAAGGGCTCTTATGCTGCTGGACACGGTGTGGTGGAGACGCCCCTCAAAATATGGGAAGGGATTCCACGCCAGTGGGCCACATGAAGGGCAAGGGTGGAGGGTAAAAATGTGCAATTTGTGTAAACAGTATTGAATGTATGTATAGCCTCCGAGATGGAATTTTGTAAGGATCATGTATTGTATATATTTATTTCTCGAATAAAGTCTATTTTGAAAAAAAAAAATCCCCAGAAACCATAAGCTTTTCCAATATCTACAAGGCTAGTCAGGAGACTGATGGAACCACGCAAGCAGCTTAAACCTATGCCTTCTAATCTTTCCAGGAGGGCAATGGAAACACACAAGCATCTTTCCTCTTCCACACTGAATAATGCAGACTCAAGGCTTCAGTAGATTTGAACAGCAAGATGCAAATCCAGGTGATAACAATGAATTGCATAGAAACAGAACACCGTAAAAGGGTCTGTAGAAGGATTCCAACCCAAAACATCAGCAATTCACTTTCTCCAGAGATGCTGGCCGCTGTGTTACTCCAGCATTTTAAGTCTATCCTTGGTGTAAACCAGCATCTGCAGTTCCTTCCTTCACAGAAAAATCAGAAGCGAGTTGACCATTCAGCTTTTGTAGCCAAATGTATTAATCAAGGCCTGACCTCCCATTTCAGTTACAGTTTTTAGTTTATTGTCACATGTACCGAGGTACAGTGAAAAGCTTTTGTTGCATGCTATCCCGTCAGCAGAAAGACAATACATGATTACAATCGAGCCATTTACAGTGTATAGATACATAATAAGGGAATAACGTTTAGTGCAAGGTAATGTCAGCAAAGTCCAATCATGGATAGTCTGAGAGTCACCAATGAGGTAGATAGTAGTTCTGGACCGCTCTCTAGTTATTGATAGGATGATTCAGTTGCCTGATAACAGCTGGGAAGAAACGGTCCTTGAATCTGGAGGTGTGCATTTACACACTTCTATACCTTTTGCCTGATGGGAGAGGGGAGAAGAGGGAGTGGCCGGGGTGCGACTTGTCCTTGATTATGCTGCTGGCTTTGCATAAATGGAGTCGTAAATGCCTGAGGCATAAATGGAGTCAATAGAAGGGAGGTTGGTTTGTGTGTTGTTCGGGGCTGCATCCACAATTCGATGCAATTTCCTGTGGTCTTGGATGAAGTTATTCCCAAACCAAGCTGTGATGCATCTGATAAAATGCTTTCTATGGTATCACTTTTTCCCTATATACTTGAAAATCATCTAATTCTTAAATATATTCAATTACTTGGCTGGCACATTTTATATGTTAAATGAGATTTTCAATTTTCTAAACTGTGGTGAATATCCAATCAATCCTCATGTGTTATATCCCACAGACGGCTGTGGAGGCCAAGTCAATGGACATTTTTAAGGTGGAGATTGACTTGTCAGGGGTAATGGGGTGAAGGCAGAAGAATGTAGTTGAGAGGGAAGGATAGCTCAGCCGTGATTGACTGGCGGAGTAGACTTGATCGGCCGATTCTGTTTCTAGAACATGAACATGTCCGTGCTACAATCCTGGGAATCAGAGTGGTGAAAAGAAGTGCTGGAGGAACTCAGTGCATCAGGGGAGGGAATTGTACAGATGAGGTTTCAGGTTGGAACCTCTTCAGTACATTTCAATGATCCATATCTTTCATTCTCTTAAATATCGATGCCGATCTAAAGGCCTCTTAAATGCCTACAGAACAGTCTGCATTTTAAAAAAAGAGAAATTGGCTACTCTAGGTACTGCAAGTATTTTTGTTTTCAATATTTGTATCTGTCTGTAGCAATATTAACCAGGATGTTGTCACTTCATTGAACTTGGGGAAACATAAGGCCTGGATATTATCAGCGTTTTGTTCACAGTTTCACTGTCTGCCCAAACTTAAGTGACAGTGGAGAGAGGAGAGAATGAGTAACAGAGGGGGCTAGTTCAGATGTAGTAGAGAAAAAGAAAACAATAGGATAGAAAATGCAAAATAAGTTTCAGAGCCGTGGAAGAGAGAAGAAAAAGAGATTGAGAATGAGATATAGTTGAACTGGGCGAGAGTGAGAGAGGGGAATATGCCAGAGAGAGGCAGATCTCTAATCTGGACAGGTCCATGGAAAAAGTCACTGTCAATCTGCTTCTTTTGACCTTCAACATCATTCAATTTTCCCATTAACACACAACACAGCAATGTAAGAAAGGTCTCAACCCGAAACGTCGCCTATCTCCTTCGCTCCTTAGATGCTGCTGCACCTGCTGAGTTTCTCCAGTCTTTTGTGTACCCACAGCAATGTACCAATCTATTTTTCCATTATCTTAATTTTTCTTCCCACAAATTCCAATTCAACCAGCCAACTTTCCAAAACCATTGAAGTTGAATTAAGACAATGTACAATTTCAGTTTTTTATATAAATATATCTCTCCATCATTTCAGAGCATTTACGTGAAAAATTGTCACCAGGAATTTAAGACCTACTGCCTTGCAATAATTTGTCCATTGGTTTAACAAAATGTTTATTTGCAAGAACATAGCTTTTCACGTATTAACAATATTGCAAGGTCAAATAAATAATGAGTTTACAATAGCTTCATTACATCAAGCACTGCAGCAGAAATAGATTTTCTCCCCGCTCATAAATAATGAGCAGAATATTCACCCACCATCTTTCTTTATAAAGCAAGCAAAATGGTGGATGGTGCCAAATGAACAAATAATTATTTTATCCATTTCTTACCACTGTTGATATCATCAAAATTTAGCAGGAGAACCAAGTTCTCCTCAGTTCCAAAGTGAATTTAGGCTCAGTGAAACTGAGCTTTCTATCCCTACAAAATAGAAAAACTATGCATTTCTTCAGTAATTCACTTTTACATAACCATATAACCGTATAACAATTACAGCACGGAAACAGGCCCTCTCGGCCCTTCCAGTCCGTGCCGACCATTTGTTTTCCCCTAGTCCCATACACCATGATTTTTCAGTTATAGACTTGGCAATTTAATGATTCAACTACAGAATTCATATGCGCTAAAGCCACAATCAACTAACTGAATGCAAGTTGAGTTTCATTGTGGCGTACCAAATTACTAAATCAGCAGAAGATCGAAAATAACTAGTAGCTTTACAGGTTTCCAGATATTGACATCAAACTAAATTTTCAAGATATTGGGAAATTCTGCAACTTGTACGGGTGCATCTTATTGTCATCCGTAAATCTTTCTAACTCAATTATTTGAAACATTGGAAGAAACGTTGCAGAAGGAAAAATGGGCGCCCATGAATCGGCAAGTTGTGGCTCTGGATCAATAGAACAATAAATAATGTGGCTTTTTGGAAGGAGAGATAGATCATAAAAGCATTTGAAGAAGCTGCTGCGGTGTGAAGTTAAGACAAAACCTCTGCCACTGCAGCTGGGCAGTCTAAATGCAAAGATGGTCCGATTCAAAGCAGAAACACCCCGGCAGGTGTAATGCATTCTAATTCACAGGACAAGATAGGATGGCCTAGGGTGGGAGGAAAATGATGGGAAAGAAAAAATATAATAAAAAATTAATATTCCTGCATCTTGTCTCTTATGCAACTCAATAACTCAACGAAACGCCAGTAAAGGGAGGTGCCCACTTGATAACCCCAATGACATACTCGTAATGTGCTTGCTTGTTAACATGTAGGTAGCTGATGATTGCATATGGAGTTGATCCTTTGCATAAGTTTGTATAATCAGTTTAGATGATACTTTGGCTTTGGGCTTGGTTTTCTTGGCTGAACGTTTACCCCGGTGTTATAGCACGTACTTGTAATTGTAATTTATACCCTTCGGGCAAATGATATGATCAGGTATATTTTACTGTTGCATCTAAGACAAAACTTTAAATCCAACCATTAAATCCAACAGAGTGTATTTAAGTGTTGTGACAGTTATAACACATCGAGCAAGACAGAATATTCATGCAATCATCAATGACTAATACCAGTTATTCAAGTTTATTTATTTACTTAAATGGAGTGGTTAATTGCAGGCAAATGCAGAATTTTCTCCCTACCCCAACTGCCCTTGAGGAAGTGGCAGGCCACTTTGATCTGCTGCTGTTCTTCTGTTCACATTACTTTCCTAATGCTGCTGATTATAGGTTCCAGGAATTAGGACCAGCAGAGACGAATCAGCACATTTTCAAGTTGGGATTGTGAGATTTCGAAGAGAATCTGAAAGTGGCGTCAGTGGTTTTAGATTTCATAAATTAAAGGAGCAGAATTAGGCCATTCGGCCCATCAAGTCTAATCCGTCTTTGGAAGACATGGTAGACTTGGGGAGTAACTGCACTGCAACTTGTGAATGAAGCATAATGCAGGTAGATGCACTGGTGAAGATTATAACTAAGGAGATGAACGATAAACAATCAAACAAGATGGTGTCAACATAGAATATAGAACAATAACGCATAGGAAGAAGCGCTTCAGCTTCGAAGTCTGTACAAACATGATGCCAAATTTTACCAATCACTTCTATCTGCATATGATCCATTTCCCTCCATTCCCTATATATTCAAATGCCTATCTAAAAGACGCTATTGTATTTGCTTCCACCACCACCCGTGCCGCCGTGTTCCAGGCACCTATCACTCTCTGTGTTAAGAAGACTTGTCCTGCAATTTCCTTTCAATTTTTCCTTTCTGACATTAAAGTTATTTCCTCTAATAATTGATATTTCCACCATGGGAAAAAAGGTTGACAGTCTATCTTATCTATGCCTCTTATAATTTTATAAACTTCTACCAGATCTCGCACCAGCACCAGCACCAGCGACCAAAACTCCACACAATACTCCAAAGGTGACCCAACTAGAATTTCATAAAGCTGCAGTATGGCCTCCCAACTCTTATACAATGCCTCGACTGATGAAGGCAAGCATATGACATGCTTCTTTACCACATTATTTAGTTGTGTTGCTACCTGGACCTCAAGATTCCTCTGGACATCATTGATTTCCTCCATTAACTGTATACTTTCCCTTACATTTGACCCCACACTTGCTCGGATTAAAATCTATCTACCACTTCTCTGCCATGGACCTGTATCCTGCTGCATCCTTTGACAGCCATCTACATGGCTGGCAACTCCACAAATGTTTGCGCCATCTGCAAACTTACTATTCAACCCGCCGACACTCATCTCCACACCCCTGGTCGTCAGACTGATCCCCTTCTGCAACTCGACCCATGACTTCTTGATCCATGGACCAAAGTCAGTAAGGATGGAACATCCTCCACCAAAACTCTCAACACCTGCACCCAGCAATGTTTTTTCCCCGAGCCCTTTACTATATACCTTATACATTCAGGACTATGCTGCCAATTTCAGCTCTAATTCCATTTACAAGTTTGCAGATGACACCACTGTGGTGAACAATGTCAAGAGAGTACAGATAGGAGATCTGGAGTTGTGTGTCAAGGCACGAACCTCTCCCCCAACGTCAGCAAAATGAAGGAACTAGTCACCGGCCGAGGAAACAAGGTGACGTACAGGCCTCAGCCCTAATCAATGGTACTGAAGTGGAGATGGTCAAGAGCTTCAGGTACTCTGCATAAATATCAACTACTATCTGACCTGGTCCAAACGCATTAAAACTATGGCTAAGAAAGCACTCCAATGCCTCTACTTCCTCAGAAGACTCTTGGAATTCAGCATGGCTCAAGTAGAAAATGTCTTGTCAGGATGCATCACAACTTGGTTCGGCAACTACCCACTGGAGATTACAGAGAGGTGTAGATACAATCCAGAGCATCATGCAAACCAGCCCCCCTCCCCCAACCCTATTGACACCACGCTGCCTCAGAAAACCAGGCAACATAACCATTTACTCCCAGGTCATTCCCTCTTTTGTTGGGCAGAAGATACAAAAGCTTGTAAGTACCTCTTGAAAGATTCTGGAACAGCTTCTACCCTGGTATTATCAGACAACTAAATGAGCATCTCATGAACTAAGGGTGTCATCCTTATCTCCCAACCTATTACGTTGTGGCCCTTGCACTTTAAAAATCAGCTGTTTCTCAGAAACTGTGACAATATATTCTGCACTCCGGTTATATTTTCATTTTGCACTACCTGTTGCATGGTTTTTGATTGTACTTGTGTACGGATATTTTTTTTTAACCAGGATAACATGAATCCAAAGTTTTTCACTGTATCTCGGTACACATGAAAATAAATCAATACATTTTCGGTCAAGTCATTTATATACATCACATACAAGAGATCCATGCACTGATCCTTGTAGAACAGACCTCCGGACAGAATGACAACCTTCCGCAGCCACTTCTACGGGCAAGCCAATTCTAAATCCAAACTACAATGTCAATCGCCTTCTAACTACCATCTTCATTTTTGTTGGAGCTGCACTCATTCAAGTAAACAGAGACTCTTCCTTTACATTCCAAACTTGTATCTTGCAGGCAGGCTTTGTGAACGCAGAGAGTCATGTGTTATAGCATTATGAGCATCAGACTTGCAGTTGTTGCCAAAACATTCTTGTGACTGATGTGGCTAAAATTTCTTATCAGGGTTGACTGAAGAAGCTGTTGATGAAAGATCAATCTACAGAATGTCAGAAGTAGATGGTTACACTCTGACTGGAGATAGCCATTGCTTGAGAATTGCGTGCCACACACAATACTTATCAACCGATGCTTCAATGTAATCTAAAATCTTGCTACTTGAAGGCATGGGCTACTTCATTTAAGAGTTATGAAGATTTGTGCAATTGTCAGTGAAAAGCCCCGCTTTTCACATTATGATGCACGGAATATCACACATAGTTGTTGGTTGGACCTACACTCTTCCCTGAGGGACCTTTGCCTTAATGCCTTGTTTTTACTAATATCAGTTCAGCAATAAATGCTGCCTGAAACTTGGAATATCTGTCCCCCTTTTCAAATAGAGGCAACGATAATGTATATCTACTTAAGGAGGCAAATAGTCAAGTTAAGTTGGGTTTATTGTCACATGCACAAGTAAGATGAGATACAAGTACAATGAAAGTCTTGCTCGCAGCAGCATCACAGGCACATGGACTCAAACACACAAAACATAAATTATGTTTAAGTTATATAAGACACAAAAGAAAAAAAAATGTGTAAAACAAGACATTAGTGCAAACCGTAATTAGAAAAGAAGTCCATGGTAGTGCAAGAGGTGGTTTGTAGTGTTCCTTTGCTGAGGTGCGATTAAGGTTGTACAGGTTGGTTCAAGAAGCTGATGATCGTAGGAAAGTAGGTAATCCTAAACCTTGTGGTGTGGGACTTGAGGCTTCTGCACTTCCTGCCCAACAGTATGAGTGGGAATAGATGTGGAGATCGTTGATGATGTAGCTGCTTTTGAACATAGGGGGAAGGTAGTGCCCTTGATGGACTGGGCTGAGTCTACCACTCTTTGTGGCCTCTTGTGTTCCTGTGTGCCAGAAATGTCACACCAGGCCAGGATGTAACCAGTCAGGATATTTTCTACAGTGCATCTGCAGAAGTATTTGGCAACAATACAAATCTCTTTAAATCTCTGGGAAAGTAGAAGTGCTATCTTTAATTTATTTGTCCTAAATCTCTCCATATCTCTCGTTTCCCTTTCTCCCGACTCAGAGTCTGAAGAAGGGTCTCGACCCAAAACATTACCTATTCCTTTTCTCCAGAGATGCTGTCTGACCCGCTGAGTTACTACAACTTTTTGTTTCTATCTTCAGTTGAAATCAGCATCTGCTGTTCCTTCCTACACAAAGGTGCTAGTGTGCCATCTTAGTGATAATATATCCATACACTGGGTTCAGGGCAGAACATCTGAGATGTTAAAGGAGAGAAATTTGAAGCTGCGAACTCTCTCCATCGTCAGTTTACCCATGAAAACTGCCATGTTTTCTCCCAACCTCCTTTCGGTGGTTAATATGTAGTTCCTGATACAGGTGTTCCCTTGCAAGCTTTGCCTGGAAAATCTTGCCTCTCTCCCGCACCATCTTGACATTCCTTAATTTAATGTTACAATCAAATAATGTAACTCAAGTTTCACTGTACCTTAATTGGTACATGTGACAATAAACTGTCCTTGAAACCTTGAAGGTGACAGCAGTTCCAACAGTGCAGTTCCCCAAAGGTACTTCACTATCAGCTTAGTTGATGTACTCAATTAGGACTTGAACCCTCAACCATCTCATGCAATGGTGACTGCGTTAGCACTGAATCAGAGCTTTTTGAAAAATATCCCATCACAACCCAGTCATACAGTGTGGAAACAGGCCCTTCAGCCCAATTTGCACTTGCCAACCACCATGCCCCTTCTACACTAGTTCAACCTGCCTGTGTTTGCCCCACGTCCCTCTAAACCTACCCTATCCTTTTACCTTTCCAGAACATCACCCATTCGTTCAGAGATGCTACCTGTCCCACTGAGTTACTCCAGCGTTTTGTGTCTATCTAAATGTTTCTTAAGTGTTGTGATAGTTAGTACCTGCTAATGTCAATTAATACTTACAATTTAAAAAAAATAATTAAAAAAGGCAATTTAAAATCACCAATTAAAAGCCCAATTATTGTTTGGATAATTCATAATTTGAATCAATGAGGCAGAAACAGAATCACAATGCTATTAAATTTGAGGTCCAAACTAATCATCAAAAGTGAAAATAAGTTATAAACTCACACAAACCAAACAGATCCATTCAGTCTTTCTGCAACACACCTGCCATCTACTCCCTCTCAACACCACCCCCCACCCCGTCTATTCAATTTTCTTTACTCCTTTATCAGTATAACTATCCAACCTTCACATCGGTCAAATTAATTTGCTCAAAGCATCCACTGTTGGCAAACTCACATTCCCACCAATACTTTGGAAATTCCTCCTAAATTATTTGTGTGCACTCTTTAATTAAGAATGCATAGCTGGAACATTTATCCACATCTACATTTTGAAGATCTACAGAACTATTTAAAATCTACTGGTAGCATTTTGGAAATGATGGAGATTAACAATCTCATTGTGCTAGGGTGACTGCTAGATTTTCATTAGCATGGATTTTGTGGAAAATTGTTTTGAAGTTAGGATTAGCGGATGCATGCAGGGAGGCATCGGTATTTGACAACTGGAACTAAGCTGGGGTGTTGCTGCAGTAGCTGTGATGATTTTTCAATAGCCATGTTTGGGTTGGAACTTGTTCTACTCCATACATCACCTGTGTGATCCCACATCCTTACAGAGGATTCTTACATCACCCGTAGCCTTGACACAGCACGGGAGCACCTCAAGGCTGCGTGCTCAGCCCCCTGCTGTACTCTCTCTATACTCATGACTGCGTAGCCGGTCACAGTGCAAACTCCATCATCAAGTTCGCTGATGACACCACTGTTGTGGGACGTATCACTGATGGGGATGTGTCGGAGTACAGAAGAGAGATCGAGCAACTGCCCATATGGTGCCAGCACAATAACCTGGCCCTCAACACCAGCAAAACCAAGGAACTGATTGTGGACTTTGGAAGGAGTAGGATGGGGACCCACAGTCCAGTTTATATCAATGGGTCGATGGTTGAAAGGGTCAAGAGCTTCAAATTCCTGGGCGTGCACATCTCTGAAGATCTCTCCTGGTCCAAGAACACTGATGCAATTATCAAGAAAGCTCACCAGCGCCTCTACTTCCTGAGAAGATTACGGAGAGTCAAGGAGGACACTCTCTAACTTCTACAGGTGCACAGTAGAGAGCTTGCTGACCGGTTGCATCATGGCTTGGTTCGGCAACTTGAACGCCCTGGAGAGGAAAAGACTACAAAAAGTAGTAAGCACTGCCCAGTCCATCATCGGCTCTGACCTTCCTTCCATCGAGGGGATTTACCGCAGTTGCTGCCTCAAAAAAGCTGGCAGTATCATCAAGGACCCACACCATCCTGGCCACACACTCATCTCCCTGCTACCTTCAGGTAGAAGGTACATGAGCCTGAAGACTGCAACGACCAGGGTCTGGAATAGCCACTTCCCCACAGCCATCAGGCTATTAAACCTGGCTCGGACAAAACTCTGCTAACTAATAACCCATTATCTGTTATTTGCACTTTATTAGTTTATTTATTCATGTGTGTATATATTTATATATGGTATATGGACACACTGATCTGTTTTGTAGTAAATGCCTTCTATGTTCTGTGTGCTGATGCAAAGCAAGAATTTCATTGTCCTATCAGGGGCACATGACAATAAACTCACTTGAACAAGGAAGCAGACAATTCTCCGCTACAACTAACAGCTGTATGGATCTAAGTTTTCTGTTTATTCTGAATTTAATGATAAGAGCAGCTTGCTTCAGACCTCAACATTTTAGACCATGAGATTATTTGATCTAAAATACCAGGCAGGAGTTTATTTTTGCATACTGGAGGTCACCTTGGAAAAAGAAAAAATGATCAGCGATTATCAGCCACTACTTATACTTCCTTAACAAAGCTTGTTTTATTTTAACTGCGCCACAAAACTCCAGCTAAAAGCATTATTTACTGAATCAGCACCCAACTATTATATTAATATGTGCAAATATAGAGCTAGCTTTTTAATATCCATTCAAACCAAATATTACGGAGCCATTGCATTTATACAACTGCAGTATTATTAACTGCATATGCATACTGCTGAAGACATGTTTCAGAAAGAGTTAGCTATGTATTGCTCCTAAGAATAAATGCACGGGCTATTTACCACTCCAAACTGGGATTTATGGAAGGTGTGGCCAACAATGTCACTAAACAGCATTACAAACCTTGGCATCAATAATCACTTGCCTCCTGGCTGAACCATTCAACTCCAAAACTCATTGACACCTTTTTTCCAATTCTTGCCAAGGACCTTAAATTGCAAGGATAAGATGTGACTAAAATCCACTGACAGAATGACATAAAGGAACTCCAGTAATATTCAGATCAGACAATTAGGAAGATTATCTGCTGGTGTTGCTACAAAGATGATTATGATTTGAGGTTAACACCCCAAACTCCCACCACACTACACTGTCTCAGGAGTTCCAAGGCAGTTATCTAACTATAACATATTAACATGTTCCAATGCATCACAGAAAGCCAGAGGTAAATATGCAGATGAATAACTGTCGACCAATCTGCTGTTCAATTTACAAATATTCAGATTATGAAACCCATATAGGTATTAAGACAAAGATAGACACAAAAAGCTGGAGTAACTCAGCAGGTCAGGCAGCATCTCTGGAGAAAAGGAATAGGTGATGTTTCGGATCGAGAACCTTCTTCAAGTCAAGAGTCAAGAGAGTTTATTGTGTTGTGTCCCAGATAGGACAATGAAATTCTTGCTTGCTGCAGCGCAACAGAATATATATACACATATACACACATAAATTCAGACTGAGAGTCAGGGGAAAATGAAACGAGAGACATAGAAGGTAAATAGAACAGATGAATGCAAGATATGCAAAGGGGCTGCGTCTATACCTGGAATGATCAGTAGCAAATAATATTGCAAAATATAAACGCAAGTACCAAGCAATAACCATCCCACTCAGTGTTGAATGGCAATCACCAAATCCCCCGACTTCAACTTTAAATTGAAACCTAACTAAAACACTCACAATAACTTTACCATTATTAGGATTGAAGTTTGAGCATTTTACAGCAAATTAGTTCATTCCTTACTTTCACAAAGCATGAATCAACAGCGTCGTGGAATACTAACCATTTTCCTGATAAGCATGTTCAATACCTGTAGGTAGCCTGCTTTAGATCAGCACCCTATTTTTTAATCATCTTATACATGCACTCCATTCCAGCCCGTACATCATTACATTAAAGTGTGCACTACCTACAAGATGTGTTACATATAGTTACCATGGCTATTTTGACAGCAGCCGCAATATGACGTGCATTAAAAAAAATACGTCACAGAATATATTGATTTAAACGTTTCCTGATTGTTACTTGCATCAAATGCTGGAGCATCCGACCCAAAAGTGATGTTTGAGTACCTTTGCCATTACAACTTCAGTGGCCAATGATGAGGGTTGGCTTATGGATGTTGTCTGCATGGATTTCAGTAACACATTGATAAAGTCCCACTTGATAGGCTAAGCCAGAAGATTAAGATGCACAGGATCAACAGTGACTTGGTAGTTTGGATTCAGAACAGGGGAAAGTATACACGCTTTTGTGCGGGGCAATTTTGTTTTCACACTGAGAGTGGTGGGGTACTTGGAATGCACCGCCAGTGATGATGGCGGAAGCAGATACGATAGTGGTGTTTGAGAGGCTTTTAGATAGACGGAGATATGCCGGGAATGGACAGATATGGATCACCTGCAGGTAGAGATCAGTTAACCTTGGCATCACACTCAGCAATTACATCGTAGTTCCTGTAATGTACTATTCTGTGCAAGACAGCTCACTCACTGCCAACTTCACTAACGTTTTGTCAAGGGCACCATCATGACTCAAACTTATAGCCGAATAATAAAGCTGCTGCTTTTCAACCAAAGAATTACAAGTCATCAATTAAAAGGTTCGGTACGACAACTCCTCCGTCTTGATGCTCGTCTGTCAGGAATGAACATACAGTTCATCCATACAGTGTTCTCCATAATGCTTGGGTCAAAGACCCATCATTTATTTATTTGTCTCTGTACTCCACAATTTGAGATTTGTAATAGAAAAAAAAAAATCACATGTGGTTAAAGTGCACATTGTCAGATTTTATTAAACGCCATTTTTATACATTTTGATTTCACCATGCAGAAATTACAGTAGTGTCCCCCCATTTCAGGGCACCATAATGTTTGGGACACATGGCTTCAGAGACATTTGTAATTGCTCAGGTGTGTTTAATTGTCTCCTTAATGCAGGTAAAGTAAAGTATCCTTTACTGTCATTCAAACTTTTGGTTTGAACAAAATTACATACCTTGCAGTCATGACAGAGAATAAAATGACAGAACCCACAATGAACACAGTTTAACATCCACCACAGTGAGTCAACCAGGCACCTCCTCACCGTGATGGAAGGCAAAAGTCTTCAAGTCCTTGTCTCTTCCTTCCTTTTTCTCCCTCTGCATTGAGGCGATCCAGGCTTTCGATGTTGGGCCCCCCGCCGGGTGATGGTAAGTCCCGCGGCTGAATCCGAGCTCCGCGAATGGGCCGATTCAAACACCGCAGCCCAGGGCGGACGAAGCTGCCACCCTCCAGTCCAGGGGACGAAGCTGTTGTTGCGGGAGCTCCGGAGAATCGTCACCTGGGACCATCGAGCTCCAGACGATGTTGTACACTGGGCCCGCAGCCGAAGCCAGGCCGTCACCACAGCCCAGAAGTCGGCCAGCTACGTGTCAACAAAATAGAGAGAGTACAGAGGAAATTTACTAGAATGTTGCCAGGGTTCCAGCAACTATGTTACAGAGAAAGGTTGAACAAGTTAGGTCTTTATTCTTTGGAGCGCAGAAGCTTAAGGGGGGACTTGATTGTCTATCCCTTTCATCATTTTAAAGACCTCAGAGTTGACGTGGATACGTTTTTCCCATTGAGGGTAGGGAAGATTCAAACAAGAGGGCATGACATGAGAATTAAGGGACAGAGGTTTCGGGGTAACGTGAGGGGGAACCTCTTTACTCAGAGGGTGGTGGCTGTGTGGAATCAGCTTCCAGCAGAAGTGGTGGAGGCAGGATCGATTTTAACATTTAAGAGTAAAGTGGATAGGTATATGGACGCGAAGGGAATGGAGGGGTATGGTCTGAGTGCAGGTAGAATGGGACTAGGGGAAAACAAATGGTCGGCACGGACTGGAAGGGCCGAGAGGGCCTGTTTCCGTGCTGTAATTGTTATATGGTTATATGGTTATATGGTTATATGGTGATGGTAAGCACTGGCTCTGCCTCCTGAGCCTCGAGGTCGGCCCGAGGTGGAGGCTGCCAGCTCCGCGATTAGGCCTCAGCGCAGACGGAGACGGAGATACAACAGAAAAGGTTGCATCCCCTGGAAGGAAGAGACTAAAACAAGTTTCCCCTGCCCCGCACACTTACACAACTAAAACTAAAACATACATCCAACAAGACAAAATAAAACAACGTCAAAAAAAAGAAAGACAGAGGGACTGCAGGCGAGCCTCAGCTGTTTGGGCAGCGCCGCCAATTCACGGCAGGTATAAAAGGGCTCTCAGTACCTATTCTTTCCTCCAGTCTTTCCATCACCTTTGGAAACTTTTATTGCTGTTTATCAACATGAGGACCAAAGTTGTGCCAATGAAAGTGAAATAAGCCATTATGAGACTGAGAAACAAGAATAAAACTGTTAGAGACATCAGACAAACCGTAGGCTTACCAAAATCAACTGTTTGGAACATAATTAAGAAGAAAGAGAGCACTGGTGAGCTTACTAATCGCAAAGCGACTAGCAGGCTAAGGAATACCTGCACAGCTGATGACAGAAGAATTATCTCTAGAATAAAGAAAAATCCCCAAACACCTGTCCGGCAGATCAGAAACACTCTTCAGGAGTCAGGTGTGGATTTGTCAATGACCACTGTCCACAGAAGACTTCATGAATAAAAATACAGAGGCTACACTGCAAGATGCAAACTACTGATTAGCTGCAAAAAAAGGATGGCCGGGTTACAGTCTGCCAAGAAGTACTTAAAAGAGCAACCACAGTTCTGGATAAAGATCTTGTGGACAGATGAGACAAAGATCAACTTATATCAGAGTGATGGCAAGAGTAAAGTATGGAGGAGAGAAGGAACTGCCCAAGAGCCAAAGCAAACGTGGTGGTGGGGGTGTTATGTCCTGGGCATGTATGACTGCTGAAGGTACTGGCTCACTTATCTTCATTGATGATACAACTGCTGATGGTGGTAGCATAATGAATTTGGATGCATATAGATACATCCTATCTGCACAAGTTCAAACAAATGCCTCAAAACACATTGGCCGGCGGTTCATTCTACAGCAAGGCAAACATACTGCTAAAGCAATAAAGGAGTTTTTCAAAGCTAAAAAATGGTCAATTATTGAGTGGCCAAGTCATTCACCTGATCTGAACCCTTTTATATGATGAAGAAAAAACTGAAGAGGACTAACCCCGCAAAACAAGCATAAGCTAAAGATGGCTGCAAACAGGCCTGGCACAGCATCACCAGAGAAGACACCCAGCAACCGGTGATGTCCATGAATCACAGATTTCAAGCAGTCATTGCATGCAAAGGATATGCAACAAAATCCTGAACATGACTACTTTCATTTACATGACATTGCTGTAATTTCTACATGGTGAAATCAAAATGTATAAAAATGGCCTTTATTAAAATCTGACAATGTGCACTTTAACCACATGTGATTTTTCTTGCAAATCTCAAATTATGGAGTACAGAGGCAAATAAATGAATGATGGGTCTTTGTCCCAAACATTATGGAGCGCACTGTGAATAGCCTTCTCAATCCAGTTGTGAAGATCATTTCTCAACTGAACTCCCAACCATCATTGTCCTCGCGGTCAAAAACAACATAAACTGTTTACAACCCAGGTTTCAATTTTGAGTGAGAGGAGCTTCTAATAATGCACCAGTTTATTACTTCACGTTACCCTATCCAGATATATCCTCCCTTAATCATTGATGAAATCCTCAGCCATACCTCTAGTACATCAAGACCTGATATTCCCCCCGACTAGCCTCCCATTTCTTCCCAAATTCAGCTCACCCAAATTCCCCCACCCAAAATTGTTCAGCCTTTATCCTGTGTTTTGAGAACCTCCAGTGGTTTCCCATCCAGCAACATTTAATTTATTTTGTAGCTTTCTCACATTCCTAAAATCCCCATTGATATAAGCTCCAACTGGAACTCTCCGAGATATCTTTACTCCAACAATTCTGCCTCTGATGCAACCCAATTTTAAATAATCCATTTACTGACATTATTGTTTAGCTCGGTTGACTGATATTCCAGAATTCTTTCCTCAAATCCTTTTGACCCGAAACGTCGCCTATCTCCTTAGATGCTGCTGCACCCGCTGAGTTTCTCCAGCCTTTTGTGTACCCTCCTTTTGTTCCTACTTATTTAGGTTTAAAAAAAAAAAAACCCTTATGTTTGCACTATAGAAACAAGGAGCTTGTTCACAAAATAAAGACAAAGTGCCAGAGTAACTCAGCAGGACAGGCAGCACCCCTGGAGAACATGGATAGGTAACATTTTGGGTCAGGACTCTTCTTCGGTCTTCACCTATCAATGTTCTCAAGGGAAGCTGTCCGACCTACTGATTTACTCCAGCACTTGGTACTTTTTAATCTTTGTGCATATGGGTGAACCATCCTAATGAAGACAAAAGGAATGGATGATAGTACCTGACTTGGCATGGGACAGCCTATAGGCAACTGAAATTTTCAACATATGGAAGATGTATAACCTACCAGACGAACACCAAGTACAGCATCCGATGGTAAAGAATGTAAAACTAATTGTGGGTGAGATGGGACTTGATAATGCTCTTAAGTGGGAAAGTAAATAGTTTTTGTAGTAGAAGTAATATGGTTTCCTATATCCAAAAAAAATTACAATAGCAAGATGTATTTTTCTTTAGTTTAGAGATACAGCGTGAAACCAGACCCTTCGGCCCACTGAATCCACGCCAACCAACGATCACACCATACGCTAACGCTATCTTACACACTAGGGACAATTCACAATCTTTACCGAAGCCAATGAACCTACAAACCTGTACGCCTTTGGAGTGTGGGAGGAAACCAGTGCACCCAGAGATAGCCCCACGCAGTTCAAGGGGAGAATGTACAAACTCCATAAAGATAGCACCCGTGGTCAGGATCAAACCTGGGTCTCTGGCACTGTAAGGCAGCAACTCTATTGATGCGCCATCGTGCCGCCCTACCTGGCCATGTGGCTGAAGATACATCACACTTGACTGTTATAGAAGATAATTGAAAAGCTGCAGTGTAATACCAAACATTCCAACATTATGTAATCAAAATAACGTGAAATGATGTCCAATTCTGAATTTGAACTTAAAAGAGACTACCTCAGACAGACATCAATTAGTATGAAAGTCATTGGTTTGCAAATTCTAGCAGAGACAAAGATGTACAAAGTGTAACTACATCAAAGCTAAAGATAAGTGACAGGAAGGCTGAACGTGGCCAATGTTGTATCGTTATTTAAAAAGGGCTGCATGGACAAACCAGGGAACTTCAGCCCAGTGAGCCTGATGTTGGTGATGGGAAAGTTGTTGTTGGTCGGGATTCTTAGGGATAGGATCTACGAGCATTAGGATAGGCACGCGCTGATTACAGATAGTCAGCATGACTTTTCGTATGGAAAATCATGTCTCATAAATCTGGAAACATTTTTACTTATTTTTTATACAAGAGGTTTTGCAGGCAAGAAATTGATGAGGGCAGGGCAATGGACATTATTTATCTGGAGGTGCTCCCTGTCCTGCTGAGTCACTCCAGCATTTTGTGTCTATCTTCTTTTATTTATATGGAGGTCAGCAAGGCTCTGAATGGTACCTTGTCTGGAAGGTTAGGTCGCATGGATATTCTACGTGACCTAGCCAAATGGATTCAAAATTAGCTTTGAGGAAGAAGTCAAAAGGTAGCCATGGAGGATTGTTTCTATGATAGGGGCCTGTGAACAGTGGAGTGCTGCAGGAATCAGTGCTCAATCCACTGCTGTTTGTTATCTACATTAACACATTGGATGACACTGTAACCAACATAGTCAGTAAATTTACAGATGACATCAAAATGAATGGTAAAGTAGACAGCAAGGAAGGTTACTTACGCTTCCAAAAAGATCTAGATCAGGTGAGAAAGTGGGCCCATTAATGGCAAATGGAATTTAACACTGACAAGTGTGAAATGTTGCACTTTGGTATGTTAAACTAGGACAGGACTTGCACAGTAAATGATGGAGAGTGTTGCAGAACAGAGAGATCTGGGAGTGCAGGTGCACGATTCCCTAAGTGTCGAGTCACGTGAAAAGTGTGGTAAAGATGGGGGCTTGACATGTAAACTTTAATTGGGAAGGGCATGGAGTACAAAATTGACACATCATAAAGCAGCTGTGCGAATTGTTGGTGAGACCATACTTGAAGTACTGTGTCCAGTTCTGGTCGCCTAACTATAGGAAGGATGTCATTAAGAGAACAGCAAAGATAGACACAAAATGCTGGAGTAACTCAGCAGGTCAGGCAGCATCTCTGGAGTGATGGAATGGATGATGTTTCGGGTCGAGACCGTTCTCCAAAAGAAGGGTCTCGACCCAAAACATCACCCGTTCAATAAGGAATTGAACCCTTGGCCACTGTGGCATCCCCTATATTACAGGAGCATATTTAAGGCTACTGCATCCAAATGTATACATGCACACACAAGACAAGGCAACAGATGATGAGGGTACAACTGATCTGTGCTGGTGTTTTTATGAACCAGTCACCTCCAACCACCACTTCATCTCACCTCCCCTTAAATATTTCTTAACCGTTTAAAGTACAATGTACTACCTGCTTCCACATTATCACAGGACGTAAACATTACTCATTAATACTTTACTTTTCACCATGCTGTCTTGTCGTGTAAAACATGCTCAGTGGAAATAATTCTCATTATTTGATCAAATATAATTTTCCTTCATTTTCTCTTTTTCTAGAGATACGAGCCACAGCCTGCTCAATACTGATAAATCTAACGGCACCTCCTTAGTATCTTCTCTGCACCAGGAAGGCAATTTCGATCAGAGAATGACACAGCACAGCAGGAAGCCATCCATGCCTGTCTGCTCCTTGAAAGAGGTATCCAATTAATCCCACTCCCTGCTCTTTCAGTGAAGCCCTGAAAATGTATTTTTCCCATCAGACTGCGTCTTTCACAAAAACAAAATATGAAAACACATGGTCATATTATTCGCATTCCGTTTATGGTAACAAAGAGCTTTCAGTCTATTTTGTGGTTACATATTCAATGTCCAGGTTGCATTTTCTCCCCGTTTTCAGCTGCTGCATTTGACAGCATCAGACTGCAGTTCATCGAGTAACATTTTCACATTCGGCACATTTATTTATAAATGTATAGATTTAGAAAATCCACCTGGAGAGGGATCCGGGATTATTAAACTTGGTGTGATTCTGGGGAGGGGGAGAGAGAGAAGCAAAATACCCTTCAGAGGACGTACTCTCTGCACTGGGGAACAAATCCAGCCCGCTGACTGACTGCACCACAGAAGGCCCCGGTTGCAATGGGACCGTGGGGCTCTCTCGGAGGCCGCTGTCGAGCTCAACACCAACTACCGGAGTCTCGTCCAAGGGAGACCCTCACGGCGGTGACAGCCGATCCCAGTGGACACGGGAGGAGTTTGTGGGAGGCGGAGGGGATAGCCATGGAGGTCTGAGCCGAAGGGAACGGTGCCGGCCCTCACTAACCAGGGTTGAGGGAGAGGAGAGGGCGGCGGGTCGGCTCCTAGGTCAGTCAGCCGATCCCAGTGGAAGCAGGAGGAATTGGGAGGGGATGAGACTGAGAATTCGGTGGTGGTGGGTGGGTAGATGGCCGTGGAGAGCTGAGCCGAGGGTAACAGTGCCGGCTTGGGGTGCGAGGAGGGGGCGGCCGGCCGGTCAACCAGCCAGCCGGTCCCACAGTGGATGCGTGGAGAGTTGGGTGTAGGGAGAGATAGATGGCCATGGAGGGTTGAGCCGAGGGTAACAGTGCCGGCCGGTCCGTCGAGATTGTGTGTGTGGGGGGGGGGGGGGGGGTAGATGGCCTTGGAGGCTGAGCCGAGGGTAATAATGCCTCTGAGGTTGTGGGAGAGGAGCCGGCGCCGGTCGGTCAGTCGGACTGCGGGGCTCCAGCCTCTCCTCAGCCGCCTTTCACACACAGCCGGCGAGCTGCAGGAGAGCTCCGCTTCCCCTCACACGCCGCCGCTCCTGGCAGTGCCGGGGCCTGGGCTCGACGCGGTGGGCCGGCCGGTCGGTCGGTCCGTCGTTCAGCCGGTGGGCAGGTGGGGCCGGTCAGTCAGTGCGGCCGGCGGGCCGGCGGGTCAGTGGTTGAGCAGGTGGGCCGGGCCGGGCAGGCGAGGCTGCGGCAGCGGCAGCTGTGGGTGAAAGGTCACGGCGAGGGGGTGAACCGCTGTCGTCAGATATGCAAAGGCGGCGGCCGCTCGGCGCTGCAGACACTCCGCCGCCGGACTGCGGGGCTCCAGCCTCTGCCTCTCACACACACACACAGCCGGCGAGCCGCTTCCCCTCACCCGCCGCCTCTCCTGGCAGTGGCGGTGCCGGGGCCTGGGCTCGACGCAGCGGCGGGCGGCGCGGGCCTGAGATGGCGGCGGCGGCTGTCGTCGTCGTCAGAGGAGGAGACTGCCGCCGCCATGGCAGCCCGGGCGGCGGGGAGAGACCCTCAAGCGGCGTCTGCGCCTCTTACCTGCGACGTTATTTTCAAACGGGCGATAAAAGCGGCGTCGTTCCCCCCCGTTTCTCGGCTCCTCCGGCGGGTCAGAGTTCGTGACCTCTCCCTCCCTCGCTTCGCAGAGGGCGGCGCACGCGCGCTGGCCCACGTCTGGCCGGGACGGGGACGACGGACGACGACAGACGGCGGCGAGCGCGCAAAATGGCGACGCGTCCGCTCAGTGGGGCTTGGACCGGTGCCAAAAACCCAATCTCCGGCTCTTCCGGCGGCGGAAAGGTAGTTCTCTTTTTTATTTTGTTGCGCTTGACCTTGTCGTTTAGAGTGCTTCGGAGCCGCTGGAGGACGGACGGGCGGTGTGGTCAGCGGCTCCGAGGCGCAGCGAGGGCGGGCGATGGCAAAGGCAATGGAAGAACGCCTGCTAACTCCCCCATTTTCTGTAGGCCCGCAGGAGCAGCTCGATCCCCTCCCCCATCCACACAGAGCCTTCCTCCCTCCTCGCTCGCCTCGCATCACATCCACCTCCAGATAAATTATTCATTTTACCAGCAGCATCGCTGTTCGAAAAATGCCCGTGAACAGGGACAACTGAAGTCATTGAAAATATGAAATAACAAATACAACAATTTGAAATTAAGACAGTTAAACTCTGAATGTAAAATACTGGATATTTGAACATGCAAGAAAAGTATAAGACATCTTTTGAAACAATATCATCTCGACTTTTTCCACTTTTAAATCTCTTGTTTAGATATTACCACATAACTTAGCACAAGGTCAAGTTTTCCCCCACATAAATTTATGGGTAAAATATAAAGTACTGGAGGTATTCGACAGGTCAAACCAAATATCCTATAGCGGAGGATCTTTGGGTCAAACAGCATCACTTGAGGACATAGATGGTCTGCCCATGTCTTCCAGAGGTGCTGCCAGGCTGTGTGGGAAGGCCTGCAGGTGATGGTTTACACCGAAGTAATAGGCAGTCTGAAGAAGGGTCTCGACCCAAAAAGCTGCCTATTGCTTTACTCCAGAGATGCTGACCCACTCGGGTACTCCAGCATGCTGCTAACCAGCTGAGTTATGTTTGTATTTTGGTCAATATACCAGCATCTGCAGTTCCTTGTTTCCCCAATTCATGGTTAACCCTGCCTTTGTAATCTCCTGCGATTCCTTTACTCCGATGGTGTCAATACTCTTCCGTTTTTCACCTCAGCAAGACTTGAATTAATGCAGATCACTACTTTTTGTATTCTAACTACTCTTCCACTCCTGAGCTCACTAACTAACATTTGTTTTGGCCTGAAGAAGGGTCCCGGCCCGAAACGGCACCCATCCTTTTTCTCCAGATATGCTGCCTGACCTGCTGAATTACTCCAGCACTTTGTGTCTATCTTTGGTATAAACCAGCATCTGCAGTTCATTGTTTCAACATTGTCAAGTGTAACCAGATTTGTTTTCATGCTATAGGCCTCTGTTTGTGGCCTTATCCTATTAACATGTCTTGCCATTAGTATTCCCTTTAAACCAGTTTTCAATAAGCTTTACTGTAGTCGTTTTGAGGCTGAATTTCTGTTCATCCTGTCCAATGTGTTAATATGCTTAATATTCTTTACAGTACAAAATGATAATGATCTCAAATTTAACCACCCTACTTATTTTCTATCTTCCCCATACTTCAAAAACACCAATATAAAATAAATACATCACATACGTAATTAAAACAATTATTTGGTAAAAATAATAGAATTTGGGAATCGGAAATAATAGTACAAAAAATCATAACGCAGATTACAAACTGCAGTATAAGAAATAACATTAATAATTTGAAATAAGAGGCGTATCATGAAATGAAACATTATGAAAATTTGAGCTACATGAATACAATTAATAAAATATAATGTAAGGAATTAATAAAGAGTGAAAATCTGAAATTTAAGTTGAAATGGAAATGCAGATATTCTAAAGTATAACATTAAAAAAAGAAAATAAATAAAAATAAGATAAATGAAATAATAAAAATAAAGCAAATATGATGGTGCTTGAAGGTAGATCTCCAGGGCCTGATCGGATATATCCAAGGACATTGCGTGAAACTAGAGATGAAATTGCGGGGGCCCTGGTTGAAATGTACGAATCAACCTTAAATACAGGTGCCTGAAGACTGGAGGATGGCAAATGTAGTGCCTCTTTTCAAGAAGGGCTGCAGGGAAATGTTGGGAACTATAGACCAGTGAGCTTAACATCTGTAGTTGGAATATTTAAGAAGGAACTGCGGATACTGGAAAATCGAAGGTAGACAAAAATGCTGGAGAAACTCGGGGTGAGGCAGCATCTATGGAGCGAAGGAAATAGGCAATGTTGCGGGTCGAAACCCTTCTTCAGACTGATGTGAGGGTGGTGGGGGGCGGGAAGAAGAAAGGAAGAGGTGGAGCCAGTGGGCCGAGGGGGAGCTGAGAAGGGGAGGAGAAAGTAGGGACTACCTGAAATTAGAGAAGTCAATGTTCATACCGCTGGGGTGCAAACTGCCCAAGCGAAATATGAGGTGCTTCTCTAATTTCAGGTAGTCCCTACTTTCTCCTTCCCTTCTCAGCTCTCCCTCAGCCCACTCGCCCCCCCCCCCCCCACCTTCACAACAGTCTGAAGAAGGATTTCGACCCGAAACGTCACCTACTTCCTTCGATCTGTAGTTGGAAAGTTAATTGAGAGTTTAATTTAATTTAGTTTAGAGATACAGCATGGCAACAGGCCCTTCGGCCTGTAAATGGCTCGTTCTAAGCTTCCCCCAGTCTAGTTTCCAACAATAAGATACTGAGTCAAGCACTTCGCATCTAAACTTTATTTTGGAAAAACACAATAACAGTTCCCCACTACTATACCTAACCACCGCGGGTTCGATCCTTGTACCTGCTTGGCCAAGCCATCCTAGCCTGCGTGCAAGCAGAGACACTCCACAAGGTCACGCAGTTCTAAGCGTTCTTCCAGAAGATCGACACAGGACCTTGTGGGAGCTACCTTTTATAGGTCCCCGAACCTCGAGGGGCCGAACCATATGAGGGTGGTCTCTTTACAGTCCAATAACATATATCGATTAACACAGTACAGGATAGACGTTTCCCTAACCCAATAACACAGTAACTAATACAATGTATTTGAAAGAAAGATCTAGAAGGAAGCAAACAAAAATAAACATTGAAACATGTGCCCTGAGATTCAAACAGTTTCAACAACTCAACAATTCAAAAGCTCAACAATTCGACCAATCATCAACCAACAGGATGACCGTCTCGCACCATTATTTATACAATTTACAATGCCCTTGCAGCGATCCAATCGAAAAAATGATGCATTTAACGTTTGTTTGCAAATCTGCTATACATTTTATCAATTTAGGAGAAACAAGGAGAACACCTGGACCCCACACCATCCTGCATACCAGTCTGAACCTAGACTGGCTGGTGCCATCCAAAGCCTGCAAATTTCAGCTGACAAGGGTTAAGCAATTCTGACAGGTGCAGGGATCCTCCATTTTATGGCATCTTTAATTTGGTCGGTACTAACATTCCCCCGTTTTATCATTCATGATAATCCTCATCATAAATGATAACCCCAGAATACAATGATGACTACTAAACTTAACAAATGTTCTAACAAGAAGATGTTGATGTAGCTTCTCAGAATTTCATCGAGCTTCCCCAGTTTTCGTGGGAGTAGCTCCATGATTTCTGTCTGATGAGTCTTCACCTCCCGAGTTTGCATAGGTGCAAATCCCGTCCATCAATCTTGATAGTTCCTTGGTCCTTGATTCGTAATAGATTGGAGAATTTCTAAGAAAACCTGGGAGGAAACAAGTTAACCACCGATACCTTCATTAATACTTTTACATTGACGAAGATGCACCCAGGCATGTCTTCCCTCTACTTTTATTGCAGTCGGAGTCATTAGAAGAACTTGATAATGTCCTTTCCAACGAACTTCTGATCCATTCATCACCCAATTCTTCACAGAGACATAGTCTCCAGGTTTTACTTTAATGGGAGTTACTAATGAAGGCATATCACCACAGGCTGCTCTCACTCTACAATGTAAATCTCTTAAGGCTCTGGTCAAGATTAAGATGTAGTCGGTCATCTCTGCAGTCATATGGTGGAAATTAACTATTGTCATCGCATACTGGTTCCAAGGGGTTGTTAAAGGCCTACCGTAAATTTCAGCTAGGCTTATTCTATATTTCCCTGCAGGCGTGACTCTCGTTTGAAATAGGGCTATTGGGAGTCATTTAATCCATCCAAGTCCAGTCTCCACCTTTAATTTGGCTAATTTAGTTTTAAGGGTCTGGTTTGCCCTTTCTACGTCCAGCAGCCTGTGGTCGATAAGCACAGTGTAATTGCTGCTGGATCCCCAGTTGTTCACAAAATTCTTTATTGATTTGTCCAATAAAGTATAGACCGTTACCTGAGCTAAGTCGAATGGGAATGCCGAATCTAGAGACAATTTATCTCATTTGCACCTTGACAATGGTAGCTGCTTTATTGTCAAGGGTTGGGTATGCTTCGATCCACCGGCTGAATACATCGTCTATGACAAGAACATATTTATATCCTTGGGATCTTTCTAGTTCAATATAGTCCATTTGCAATGTCTCAAAAGGCCCCATAGGCAATGGTGTTTTCCCTCCTTCACATCCTATTCCTTTGCCCGGATTGTATTTCTGGCAGACCAGCCAATTGCTGTTTACCTTCCGATTTTGAATGCCACCAAGTAGCCAATAGAGTGTCCCCTACTGCTCTTGCACCACAATGGGTTGCATAGTGCATACACTCTATAACCCATGCTGTTAATGAGTCTGTCATGCAAGTTTGCCCTGCTGGAGTGTTCCACAGCCCAGTCCTACAATCCAGTACACGTCCCAGTTGTCTCCATCTTTCCTTATCTCCTTAAGTAGCCTCTTTTTGTAATGGAACGATTTTTTGGATGGTTGGTATCAGTTTCTCCAAGGGGGACTTGTTAGTTACACTTTTAGTCTGCCTCATCATTTTAGGTACCACCACCTTACGTTCTCATGATACTTTCTTAGCTACTAAATCGGCATTATGATTTCCAATGTCTACTGGGGTCTGTCCTTTAGTATGGGCGCTACATTTCATTATAGAGATTTGGCTGGGTATCATTAAGGCTTTCAATAAATCTGGCACTAATTGTTTGTTTGATATTTGGGTTTCTACAGAAGTTAAGAATCCCCTTTTTTTCCATAATTGTCCAAAATCATGCACCACTCCGAATGCATATTAAGAATCAAGTGTACTTTTAGATTTTCCCCAATAATACAAGCCTGAATTAAAGCGAATAATTCAGCTTGCTGTGCTGAATAGGGTGATTCAAAGGCAGCTGTTTCTACAATCTCTGTCTTTTAATCAAGAATTGCATACCCAGACAATCTCTCACCTCACGGTCCAATGGATACACTCCTGTCCACATATAATGTGATGTCAGAGTCTTCCATGGGTGCATCCCTCCTCTCTGGTGTTTCTTCCTCTATAACAAATAGACAGTCATGTCCTGCTTCTGATTGCTCTTCTGGGGGTGAAATAAGAAAAGAGGCTGGGTTAATCAATGTACAATGTTTCAACTGCAATTTTGGATTGTTCAAAAGATTGATCCCATACTTATTTTGGCGACCCTTGTTAAGTGCTGGGTTTGAAGCTGCCCCAACAATGCCGATACCGAATGTGAACTGTACATTACAATTTCCTGCTGGAGTGTCAAATTAGCAGCTGATTGTAAACTATTGTTGATTGCAGTTAAGATTTGAGTGCAAATAGGGTGTCCCTTAGCTACTGGATCTAATTTAGGGGAGTAATATGCAACTGGTCTAAAAGAATGCATGTTGCTAGTCGACTATCGAAAATACTTTTGCTTCAGCCGGTATTTGGCCTAGGATATGGGCAGGATTTGGTTAGGGTTAATGCGTGAAGTTATTCCACAACAGAATTGATTTCCCTTAGGTCTTGCACGAGTCTTTATTGGCCCTCCTTTCCCGGTTTTGGAACGGCAAGAATAGGGGTGTTACAAATTGACTGGCATGTCACCAATATTCACTGTTCTAGCAAACCCCGATTTAATTTGTCAATGCTGCTGATGGCCTGTAATTTTAATGGATATTGTTGAATTGAAGGAACTAGGAACTGTTACCCCTTTCTGGAGAGCTACATGGATGGAATTGATGTTCATGCATCCTACCTGAGCTGTGTCCTCCGCCCACACTTGAGGGTCCACATACTCGTATACCTCACTCCCCAGATGATGACGCAAGTGGGTAACAACTTTCCTTGGGGCCGGGTAAAATTCGACAACATATTGATTGGACAAATTTTGCTTCAGGTGATGTGAGGAGCAACTTCTTCAGTTCTTTTCCATAACTGTGCTGGTATTTTAGCATACTCAGCAGCTCCCTTGTTTCCTTCCACTAGTGCCAATACTTCTATCTCCTAATCCTGTCCTTCGTATGATTTAAAGAAGGTTTCCAGCTCTCTGTCCTTCCCACTCCTATCGTAGGCTTGTGTGATGTGAAGTGGGGGTTCTTTGTCCAGATCTAAGGACCACCATTGAGGGGTCACTATGGAGTAACTTTGTCATACGGGAGCTCAGGAGGTCACTATAATGCCACTATTGCCACATTCTATTTTTAGATGGAAAGCACAGAGTAAATCTTTCACCATCAGGTTGAAATCTAATCCAGTGGTTATCACAAATCTATGATTGCCTTTCTTTCATATACTACTTCGACTGGCTCAGAGATGGGATACTGGCAAACTTGTCCTTGAAACCTGGACAGGTTCTGAACTTCTCTTGATTCTGGTAAATTATAAATTGATTGAAGAGATGACATGGATGCACCTGTGTCTACTAGGAAGGTGCAGATTCTACCTTCAACCTGTAGAGACAACATAGGTTCCACATCAGACTTGCATCCAGTCGCTACTAGGTTTGCTAATCATAGGCGTGTGAATGGGTTATTGTGGGTAAAGGAGATTAGTTCCCTTGGCTCTTGATTTTCCTGCCAGTTCCCTCTGTGCTCTCTAGGATCCCGTTGATCCCTCCATTCTTTTAAATCTTGGAAATGTCTTATGTGACCCCCTCTTTTGTTTCTTTCTTTATTTGGGCACCCCCTACTCCAGTGACCTACCCCTCCCCAACTGTAACACTGGCCCATTCCTGATGGCCTGTATGTCCTCGACCCTGGTCTTTGGAGGACCGACTCTAGGGCAGATTTTTCACTATAATATCGGTCTGGATATTCCGGGACTCTAATTTCTCCCAGTCCATGGTTTGCTGGTACTCTGGAGATCCATGGTTCAGGATCGAATTTTAGGACTTCTTTTCTGATCACATATTCAGCTTTTTGTTTTACTGCAGATGGGCTATCCTGCTTCTTTATGTCCCTCCAGTGATATCTTACAGCCCTAGCCATTTGCCTGGCACTATTTTCTCTCCAGTCCATGTTATTGGTCATTATGGATTCTGCTACGTTGGTGGGAAGGCAATTCAATAAGATGGCACAATACTGAGGGGAATTTACTCCATTTCTGTAATTTAAGTCACCCGATTGGTCCATATATAATTCAGAGAATCGCTCTAAAAATTCATCCGCTCCTTCTCCCCTTTTTGGTCTTACATCTAGTATTCTGTAGTATTCTGGCCAAATCGATTGGCTTTTGAAGGGTGTTTGCAAGGGCTGTTAAAACATCCTCTTCCCTTGCAAACACCCTTCAAAATTGTCCGCTATTATATTTGCGAGAGCTTCATGCAACGGATGCTCTAAATTTGTTAGGAAGCTGGTGTGCTCACTTGGCGTAATTATTTGCTGGATCACCGCCAATAATCTCAGGGGTCTGCGTGATAAACGCGCATTGTAGTTCTTAAGTGATCCACAAAAGAAGCGGGTGATTTTCTACGATCGCGTATTTGACTTAAAATAGCCATCATCTCGTTAGGCTTACATGGGGAATAGACTCTAATTGTACGGGGAGAATAGACTCTAATTGTACGGGGATTATTTGCACTCACTGCATTGGTTGGATCAAAAGAAGGATTCTGCATTTCCCTTACAGGGAACTGTCTAAGGGTTGTTTGTTTAGTTTCAAGATCTACCTTGGCTTCTTCAATGGTTGTCTTACCCCCAGATGTATCTTCCCCTTCACCAGGGGGTTCACGGTACCTTCTAAATTATTTCTCTGCTTCTCTAACTGCTCGTCCAACTTGTCTAGTGGTACGCTCTTCTTTCTCCTTAACTAATTGAGGTTTTTTTTCTAGTCTGGCTTCTGGTACCGTGAACTCTAGGACTGTCTGTAATGGATGAAGCGGTTGGCTTTAAGGAAGTCTGTGCCATGGAATCTAATTGTCTATTCCGTTGACAAGCTCCACAATGTGTATTGGTGACATGGGAATTACAAGATGAATAAGGTGGTGGGCGTGAATTCCTAATTGTAACACTTTCCCAATCTTTTAAATAATCATCGTCATCCCCCTAGTAACCAGTACCAACCATCGGTTCCTCACGCTTAAAACTTATGGATGCCAGTTTCTCTGTGGAAGATTTTCTTTTCCCCTTATCTTTAATACTCCCTTAGGCTACCTGGAGGTTCAAATGCTTCAGTATCCTCTAATTTTATCCCCCACTTTAGATTTGCTTGTTTCCAACTAGCCATTCTTCCCATGGCTCTACTCGCTTTCTGTTCCTCGTAATAATTTTTCCACAATTCGATTAATTCTTTTGCCTCTGCACTATCGCTGCATTGCCAGACAATCTGCTCAATGTATTTCAATCCCTTTACTGTATCTATGCCCCCTTTGGGACATAATTCTCTCCCTAATTCTCTGCACTCGGATATGGTTATATTTAATACTCCGGGAAGAATTCTCAATCGGTCAGCTTTTTGTGGAAACTCACTGCATATTTCTTCTAACGGACTTTCCGAGGCAGCAGTCATATCTTTATTTACGTGGTTCCCCATTCTCTTGGATATGGAAGCAACTCTCAAGCTACTCGCACCTCTTAACAATTTTCCCCTTTCTAATTTCGAAATTACCAAAGTCGTTTTAAACAATATTCAAAAATTAAGGTGTTCCAGGAAACAACCAACCACAATCACACACATTCCCGCAGCCCGTTTCCTATCCCCGACCTTAATATAAGCACACGCAAATGAGCTCTAAACACACAAGCAAAATTGAATACAGAAAATAAATTATTCCACTTATTATAAGTATGCCTAACCACATTCCTATATAAACCATAAGCATTTGTCTAATAGAGCATTTGTTAACTATACAGCCTAAAAATTAAAACGCAGTCTTTTCAATCCCTCCTCATGGTGTGCTCGGTCAACGGAACAACACCTCCCCCGACACAGCGATCGAAAGAATACGAAACCTGATCAAACCACCACAAATCAGATTCTAACAATACTACAATCCCGATTTAAACAAATACAAATATTCAATTCAAACACACTTTTACTTCAATTATCGAACGCCCAAAAATCCTTAAGCACTCACAGACAATGCAAGTAGCAGTCCGCGATCTTAACACACTCTCAGTTACTCTTCGCTATCAGGTACTAATCAACAACCGATCAGAGGGTTACTATTCACTGTTGATCAGCAGCTGGTCGAAATCAATCTCAAAAATGCACAAACACCGAAGTTCTATTTACACAGAACGGGCAGAACTTCAATGTGAAATTCTGTATTTGGAAATTTGATTCTGCAAATCTAAACCCGTTCTCGAACCAACTAGTTTTAGTGCGTATCATTCCAAATACGCGGGCTCTCGAATTCAAATTAGTTTGCCCATTGAAATCTCGAATGGACTAGAGTATTCCCAGCCAATCTATACTCCAGCCACCGAGCCCAGTGCCTTTACGCTGTCCGTCCTTCACCCCAGGGAGGGATTCAGATATCTTCACGTTGCGTGTCCTCTAACCAACCTAGGTTTTATCTCTTCAAAAGGATTTCCTTTACACCTGCTTGGCACTGGGTGTCAGCATCTAGCCTCTTCGCGCTGGCAGTCGATGCCTATTTTCGGAAAGCACATTTTCAATTAGTGCTCCCAGCAATGACAGGTCAAATGCTTCACCGCTTGGCACGTAAACCAGACTTGTATTTCAATACCCCACCAATTGGATACCAAATCTGGGACAGGATGCGCGTTTGGCTCTCGTTAAGCACTGTAGTCTGCCAACTATGACCAAGTTTTGGGCCTCTCCCCGCCCTTGTATGGGCCACTAACCCAAAGGAGTACTATTTAATGGCTGTGGGACTTGCTAGTGCCCGCTGGGGGCGTCAACATCCAGACCCGGAGCGCAGCCTTGCATCGCCCGGCACGGCCTTAATAGCCGCGGGACCTATTTACCATCGCTCGCCGGGGGTTTTGACTTTGACATTGGGAGGAGAATGGGGAGTGCAGGGGAGAGATAAGATTTTACCTTCCATCACAGTGAGGAGGAGATTCACTGTGATGGATGTTTGTGTAAATTGTTTTGTGTCTTGGTTCTTTTTCTTGTTTGTATGACTGCAGAAACCAAATTTCGTTTAAACTTCAATGGGGTTCAAATGACAACAAATAAATTGTATTGTATTGTAAAACAGCTCAACACCCTTAATCACAAACTTGTGTTTGGGGGTACGTTGAGATCCTGGACGAGCCCCCAATGTAAATAGCTTGTTCTAAGCTTCCCCCAGTCTAGTTTCAGTCAATAAGAGTTCCCCGCAACTATACCTACTATACCTAACCACCGCGGGTTCGATTCTTGTATCTGCTTGGCCAAGCCTTCCTAGCCTCGTGCAAGAAGATACAATCCAATAGGTCACACAATCCTAAGCGTTCTTCCAGAAGATCGACACAGGACCTCGTGGGAGTTACCTTTTATAGGTCCCCGAACCTTGAGGGCCCGAACCATATGGGGGTGGTCTCTTTGCAGATATCGATTAACACGGTACATGATAGACATTTCCCTAACCCAATAACACAGTAACTAACACAATGTATTTGAAAGTAAGGACGCAAACAAGAATAAACATTAAAACGTGCCCTGAGATTCAAACAGTTTCTCCAAGGCTCAAAAGTTCGACCAATCATCAACCAACAGATGACCATCTCACAACATTATTTATACTATATACAATGCCCTTGCAGCGATCCAATCGAAATGATGCATTTAAGGTTCGTTTGCAAACCTGCTATACATTTTATCAATTTAGGAGAAACAAGGAGAACACCTGGACCCCTCACCATCCTGCATACCAGTCTGAACCTAGACTGGCTGGTGCCATCCAAAGCCTGTAAATTTCAGCTGACAATGGTGAAGCAATTCTGACAAGTGCAGGGATCCTCCATTTTATAATTTGGCCAGTATTAACAGGCCCACTGGGTCCACGCCAACCAGCGATGCCCGCACATTAACACTGTCCTATACACACTAGGGATAATTTTTTGACATTTACCAAGCCAATTAACCTACGCACGTCTTGGGAGTGTGGGAGGAAACCGAAGGTCTCGGAGAAAACCCACGCAGTTCAAGGGGAGAACATACAAACTCCGTACAGACAGCACACCAAAGTCGGGATCGAACCTGGGTCTTCGGTGTTGCATTCGTTGTAAGGCAGCAACTCTACTGCTGCCATACCGTGACCGCCCATAGAATAGAGTATTCCGAGGGATTGGTTATACAGCAAGGGCTGATTAGGGACAGTCAGCATGGTTTTGTACGTGGGAGGTCGTGTCTCACAAATCTGATTGTTTTTTTTTGAAGCGTGACAAAAAAGGTCAATGAGGGTTGAGCTGTAGATGTTGTGTACATGGATTTCAGTAAGGCTTTCGACAAGGTTCCGTATGGTAGGCTGCTTTGGAAGGTTAGATCGCATGAGATCCAAGGAGAGGCCTGTGACTAGTGGTGTGCCTCAGGGTTCGATGCTGCACCTGTTACTGTTTGTCATCTTGTCGATGGTACAAAAGTGGGTGGTTTTGCAGATAGTGAAGATGGTTGTGAAAGATTGCAGTAGGATTTGTATCGATTGTCCAGAGGAATGGTTGATGGAATTTAATACAGAAAGTTGTGAGGTGTTTCATGTTGAGACATCGAACAAAGGCAGTAAATGGCAGGCCTCTGGGTAGTGTTGTAGAGCAGAGGGATCTAGTAGTACATGTGCATGGTTCCTTGAAGGTCGAGTCGCTGGTAGATAAGGTGGTCAAAAAGGCTTTTGGCACTTTGGCCTTCATCAATCAGAGTATTGCAGTTGTATAAGACGTTGGTGAGACCACATTTAGAATATTGTGTTCAGTTCTGGGCACCATGTAATAAGAAAGATATTGACAAGCTTGAAAGGGTTCAGAAAAGATTTATGAGGATGTTGCCAGGAATAGAGGGTGTGAGCTATAGGGAGAGGTTGAGTAGGCTGGGTAGACACAAAATGCTGTAGTAACTCAGTGGGTGAGGCAGCATCTCTGGAGAGAAGGAATGGGTAACGTTTCGGTTTGAGACCCTTCATCAGAATGATATCAGGGGAGGGGGCGGGACAAAGATAGAATGTAGTTGGAGACAGTAAGACTAGTGGGAGAACTGGGAGAGGAAGGAGATGGAGAGAGAAAGCAAGGGCTATCTGAAGTTAGAGAAGTCAATGTTCATACCGCTGGGGTGTAAACTACCCAAACAAAATATGAGGTGCTGTTCCTCCAAGTGGCCTCACTCTGTCAATGGAGGGGGTCCATGACAAGGTCAGATTGGGAATGGAATGGGGAGTTGAAGTGCTGAGCCACCGGCAGATCAGGTAGGTTAAGACGGACTGAGTGGAGGTGATCAGTGAAACGATCGGCGAGCCTGCGTATGGTCTTGTCGATGTAGAGAAGTTGACACCTGGAACAGCGGATACAGTTGATGAGGTTGAAGGAGGTGCAAGTGAACCTTTGTCTCACCAGGAAAGACTGTTTGGGTCCTTGGATGGAGTAGGCTGGGTCTCTATTCCATGAAGCGCAGGAGGATGAGGGGAGATCTTATAGAGGTATACAAAATCATGAGAGGAATAGATCGGGTAGAAGCACAGAGTCCTTTGCCCAGAGTAGGGGGATCGTGGACCAGAGGCCATAGGTTCAAGGTGAAGGGGAAAAGATTTAATAAGAATCTAAGGGATAACTGTTTCATACAAAGGGTGGTGGGTGTGTGGAACAACCTGCCAGAGGAGAAAGTTGAGGCTGGGACTATCCCCATCGTTTAAGAAACAGTTGGACAGGTATATGGATAGGACAGGTTTGGAGGGATATGGACCAAGCACAGGCAAGTGGGACTAGTGTAGCTGGCAGCATCGGGCAGGTTAAAAAAATAGGGAAGTTAAATTTGGAAGAAAAGGTCATTAAGAATATACTTGCAAGTATTGTATATCATGATGAATCTGTTATAACACCAACGCCATTTTCCTGCCACCCACTAATAACTGAAGAAGGGACTTGATCAGAAACCTCACCCATTCCTTCTCTCCTGAGAAGCTGCCCGCCTCTGTGTTACTCGAGCTTTTTGTGTCTATCTTCGGTTTAAACCAGATTTGCAGTTCCTTCTTACACACTAATAACTAATCAATGCCTTGCTTTTCAATAATTTATTTAACTTTTCTTTGGAGATATTGTGCTTCCACGCTAAAAGGTGCCAAAGACTCATAACCCTCTCCATCCAGGGACTCAAGCAGTCCTTGCAGATGAGACAGAGGTTCATGTGCACCTCCTCTAATCTCATCTATTGAAGATAGACACAAAAAGATGGAGTAACTCAGTGGGTCAGGCAGCTTCTCTGGAGAGAAGGAATGGCACCTGGTTTTCCCGGTGTAGCCTCCTGTACGTCAGAGGTATTTACCAATCCAATGGTATGAATATTGAATTCAAATTTTAGGTAAGCCCTACAATTCCTCTCCGCATCCCCTTTCACCCCCACACAACTCCCCTTTTCTCTCACCCCCTTCCTTCTCCTGTGCCCCACCTGGACTCACATTTATTTACCCCCTCCACCCACATTCATTCCTCTGATTTTACAATTCACACCTCTTCAATCTTTTTGTCTCAACTTCTGCTTTTAATCTCTGACCTTTGTTCCAAGCACCTGTCTATCATCTGCTGCGCTGCCCTGTCCTTCTCCTAGTTTTCCTTCCTCACCTCCCCATCACAATCAGTCTGAAGAAGGGTCCCGACCCAAAACATCGCCTATCCATGTTTTCCAGAGATGCTGCCTGACTCGCTGAGTTACTTCAGCACATTATGTCCTCTCAGAGAATTGGCAACAGATCCATCCGTCATGATCTTGTTTGTTTCAACCAAGTCACTTCTCACTTTCTAAACTCGAGCAGATAGCTTGTCAAATCTTTATCATAAGGCAACCAAACCCATTCCAAATTATACGCTGTATATCTTCTCTGAACTGCTTACAGTGTCCAAAGTATATGCTTATATATCTTCACTGAACTTCCGACAGTGTATTGATCTTCTGTCTGCAATTTATTTTCTACGCCATGATATTTTGCTTCCACAGTAACGCTTTACGCCTTTGTTAAATTGTATTACATCCATTGGTTCTCCTTTGCCACAACACATGAGATTTCTTCAGAGAACTTCAATAAATTGGTCAAGCAAGATTTTCCTTTGCACAAGAACATGTTGACTTTGCCTGAATTTACTTGAATATTCAACGTGGGGGGTGGCATTTTCTGCTATCTATCATATAATTATTAAAAATCTGATCTTGTATGTTGTGTGTGTGTGTGTTTATTTCTTTGTGTGTTGTCACATCTTCGTGAAAAAACGACATGTTAACGGTAAATGTTTTATATATTCCAGTAGAGATTTTTTCCCGTGGTCCGAAATCACCTTATCTGAAATTTTCATGCTTTATTTCAGTAATTACAGTTATTACTGAAAATGTTCAAAAATCGGACAAAACGTTGAAATAAAAATGACTGTCTTTCGCTGATGACGTCACAATGGATTTGCGTGCCTGTCGTCTCCACGCGCTGTGAGTGACGTCATCTCCCCACCGTTCCTCCCCCCCCCCCCCCCCCCCCCCCCCCCCCCCCCCAGTTATTCAAAAGACGCAGAAAGAACAAGCAAGTCGCGCCCTGGATTGAAGCCGCTGAACTCGCAGTCCTTTGGTTGGTGCCCCACTGCCTGGCTGCCCCGCTCCCCTCCTCTTCCCCCCCCTCCTCCTCTTCCCCCCTCCTCCTCTTCCCCCCTCCTCCTCTTCCCCCCCCCTCCTCCTCTTTCCCCCCACCTCCCCCCCCTCCTCCTCTTTCCCCCCACCTCCCCCCCCCCCCTCCTCTCTCCCCCCCTCCTTCTCTTCCCCCCCTCCTTCTCTTCCCCCCCTCCTTCTCTTCCCCCCCTCCTCCTCTTCCCCCCCTCCTCCTCTTCCCCCCTCCTCCTCTTCCCCCCTCCTCCTCTCCCCCCTCCTCCTCCCCCCCTCCATCTTCCCCCCCTCATCTTCTTCCCCCCCCCCCTCCTCCTCCCCCCCCCTCCTCCTCCCCCCTCCTCCTCCTCCTCCCCCCTCCTCCTCCTCCTCCTCCCCCCCCTCCTCCTCCTCCTCCTCCTCCTCCCCCCTCCTCCTCCTCCTCCCCCCCTCCTCCTCCTTCCCCCCTCCTCCTCCTCTCCCATTCCCCGGCCTCTCTCCTCACCCCCCTCCCCCACACACACCCCCTCCCCCACATGCACCCCTCCCCCACACCTTCCCCTCCCCACACCCCCCCCCTCCCCTCCGCACGCCCCCCCCTCCTGTGTGACTGGGACCCAACGGGTCCCACTTAGTCTAGTAAAAAATAAAAGAGAATCAATTTTTAGTTTAGAGATACAGCACAGAAACAGGCCCTTCGGCCCACCGGGTCCGTGCCGATCAGCGATCCCCGCTTATTAACACTATCCTTCACCCACTAGGGACAACTTTTACATTTACCAAGCCAATTAACCTACCAAGCTGTACGTCTTTGGAAAGATTTGATACAGTGGGTGTGGACAGGATGTTTCCAGTAGTGAGAGAGTCCAGGACCAGAGAGCACAGCCTCAGAATAATAGGTCATACCTTTAGAGCAATTTCTTTAGCCAGGGGGTGGAGAATCTGTAATTAATTCCCACAGACAGCTGCGGAGGTCAATTAATTGGGTATTTTAAAAGGGGAGATTTATAGTGCCTTGATTAGTACAGGCATGAAAAGTTGTGGGGAGAAGGCAGGAGAATGGGGTTGAGCGGGAAAAATAGATCAGCCATAGTTGAATGATGGAGCAGACTTGATCGGCTGAATATTCTAATTCTGCTCCTGTGCCCTATGGTCTAACTGGAGTTCAATTACATGCAGTGGAATTTTGGATGAGCTGAAGTTAATGGAAGGTGGATTATGAAGGACAGCTAGAACTGATAATGGAGTCCGCTTATAGTTGGCAGGACCTCGCCCGAAGGCTCATCCGTCGGTAGAACCGGTAACCCACCCAAAGGCTTGTCGGACGGCGAAACTGAGAGGGAAGCAGCTGGAGAAATCGGATGCGAGGAGCAAGGGCCGGTAGGTGGGTGAACCGGGGTAATGCCTCCAATGCATTCAGGTCGTCTGCAGGAGGTGGCCCTGGGACACAATGATGGCTAAGAGAGGGATGTTGGTTTGTGGGAACTGCTCCAGTATATCGAGTGCATGGGCTGATCAGACTTTGGACTTTAAATAATGGTGCCAAAAATGGAGGCGCCTGCATGTGTAATATATGCAAAATTTTACATGGTGCAGTTTGCACACAAAATTTGTGTTCCAACTTCATTTGTATGACTTCCTTGATCGTTGAGCTCTGACAGCACTGTTAATTAACAGCATACATTTGCAGGACCCATTAGCTTCCTCCAGAGATTCACATCACCAACAAAGTCATGCTTCCAACAAATTCAATTCCCTTCATGCCATATAATGATACTATTAAGAACACTGGATAGAGAAAAGCTGAGGGACCAGGCAACATTCTGGCTGTGCTACTGAAGATTTGCACCCTGGAACTAGTTGCAACTCCCGCTGAGCTACTTCAGTCGGTAAAACACTGACATATATTCAACAATATGGAAAATTATCTCGGTATATCCCAAGCATAGAAAGTAGGAGAAATCTATTCTAACTAATTAGTGCCCAATCTCTCAATTGTCAGCAAAATGATGCAGGGTGACCTGTACAATGCTGAAAAGTGATGATTACTCTCCAGTAACCTGCTCACGGGGGCCCAGTTTGAGTTAATCAGGACCCTCTCTCTCCCTCCCTCCTGACCATCACCGCCTGAGTTTAGATATGGCCAACAGTTGAAAAACAGCAATAATCTGAGAATAACTATCTTTCACATTGAGACAGTCTCTGGGGTGGAAGATTGCAACCTTCACGTGGTCCACCGTGTTTTGACTAATGCAATCAACTCGATGTGCACAAATGGAAGATCAAATAGAACAAGTTGATCAACAACTTTAGGCTGTGCATGCCACACGAAAGAAGAAGACAGTCTTTGACTAAGCATGACATCATGGAGCTGTGATCAATGAAGACAATGGGCTTCAAGGAGAAAATACTCCAATGGTTAAAGCTATTTCTTTTCACAAAAGATGTTGATTGTAATTGTTGAAGATCAACCATCCCAGCCCCAGAACATTGCTGCTGGGGTTATTGAGGACAGTCCCCATGTCTAACCAGCTGTAGCATCAATGATTTTTAATGAGTAGGAGTATTTGCTGATGATTGCACATAATTCAATTCCATTTGTACCTCCTCAGGAAATGAAGCAGCCCATGCCTGCATATAGAAAGTCATCTAGGGTCAGGATGATGAGTAGCAAGTTGTACGTACCACAGAGGTCTCCGGCAATAGCATATCCAATATGTTTTACTGCTTACTCTGAACGTTGTCCCCTCCCCCCCAATATCAGCATTCTGAGGGACAACCAGAACAGACCACATCAATGCAAGATATCAAGCAGAGAGGGCGGGTCCTTGCTGGATTGACATGGAGGACCAAGCTGGTACTATATGCTGTAATCCTACAAATGAATAAAAACTGATGATTTGTTCACATTACATTATGGACATCCTATGCATTATTGTATAAAGTATCTTTATTGCATTCTTTTGAATTGTTATAAATAAAGTATGTTTGAAAACCTGAAAGAAGTCTTCTGAAGTTTATATTCTGCTCTGAAAGCTGCGAGTGCAGCCAGAGCCAAGTTCATGACATTATAAGTTGCTCAAGAAAGAACTGCAGATGCTGGAAAAATCGAAGGTAGACAAAAATGCTGGAGAAACTGAGCGGGTGAGGCAGCATCTATGGAGCGAAGGAATAGGTGACGCTTCGGGTCGAGACCCTTCTTCAAAATGATGTGGGGGGGGGCAGGAATGAGAAAGGAAGAGGCAGAGACAGTAGGATGTGGGAGAGCTGGGATGGGGAGGGGAAGGAGGGAGAAAGCAAGGACTAGCTGAAATTGGAGAAGTAAATGTTCATACTGCTGGGGAATAAACTTCCCAAGCAAAATATGAGGTGCTGCTCTTCCCCTTTGCAGTGGGACTCACTCTGGCCATGGCGGAGGTCCAGGACAGAAAGGTCAGATTCAGAATGGGAGGGGGAATTGAAGTGCTGAGCCACCGAGAGATCAGGTTGGTTAATGCGAACTGAGCATGGTGTTGGGCGAAGCGATTGCCAAGCCTGCACTTGGTCTCACTGATGTAGAGCAGTTGACACCTAGAACAGCGGATACAATAGATGAGGTTAGACAGGGCTCGAAATTAAGGGTTGCCCGGTTTCCAATAGTCACCTAAAAGCTGTGTCATTTTGTCCGGCTTGGCAAGCATCTGGGACACCTACCGTTTAACTCTGAGCGGGCCCCCTTCTCTATCTCTCTGTCACCCTCTGTCTCCGCCCGCCATCCGTGTCCAGGTCTCCGCTCTCCACTAGCTCCTCAACCGCCTTGCACATGCGCACCGCCATGGCCAGCACATCATCAGCCGCCCTGCACATGCGCACTGCCATGTCAACTGGTCGGCGCCGGGCTCTTTCTCCCTTGCTTTGAATTATGGGAGATCTGGCCGCCAATGCTGTCGCTGGTAGGGTGGAATGTGAGGACAAGGGGGACTCTGTCCTTGTTACGAGTGGGGGGTGGGGAGTGAGAGCGGAGCTACGGGATATAGAGGAGACCCTGGTGAGAGCCTCATCTATAGTCGAAGAGGGGAACCCCCATTCCTTAAAGAATGAGGACATCTCCGATGCCCTGGTTTGGAACACCTCATCCTGGGTGCAGATGCAGCATAGCAGGGTTGGAAGACGTGTAGTCCAGATAGCAATGGGTTATAAGTTGCTCATATCTGTTTAAGAGGGTGGGGTGGGTAAAGGCAAAGACAGCAACAGGGATAAGGAAATCAGAAGTAGTGAAGGGGCAGATAGTTATTTTTGCGAATACAAACAATCCAGAACGCTAGATTGTTTCCTTGTGTCAAGGGCAAGGATATCACTGAGCAGTTAGTGAACACCAATGGGAAAGGATAACAGCCAGTGGTGATGGCCATGGTTTATTCTGTGGGATTGTGGAGTGTGGGTCAATGAAGTAACAGGTAGATGATGTATAAAGAAGGAATAGTATACTTAATAGGTGAAGTGTAGATCAGAACAGGGAGGTCCTGCTCGAATTGTGTAAAACAATTACTAGCCCACGGCATACAATGTTCATCAAATTTTCCAAGAAGAGTGGTGTGCTATTGGTGAGGGTACTGGGATTTATGAAGACTGAAGAAGCTTATTGATCTGCAGAGATTGATTACATTGGACCAGGAGAAAACAGAGACCGGCTTTAGTTGAGGGAAATAAAATTATAGTGGCCTGTAGAGAATGGGTAGGAAAATTCTATTCCCCTTGGCAGAAATATCAATAACTTGAACCATACTAGAACTGTAACCTGTGTAAAATACCTGGAAGGAGGATAAAAGAGAAAATATATTTTCCCCCCTCTCCCGAGGAATGTTAGAGGTCCAGAATTCAATGGACAAGGCAGAAAACCAAACTTTATATGAAAAGTGAAAACTGTTTTCATACAATTTAAAGTACAAAAAAAAAACTTACGGGGATAACCCTATAATTTATAGCAATATACGTACTTGGAAACAAATAGTTAAGACTTTACATCTGGATACTTTGTCACTCTGTTTACCAATTATGAATAATCCTTTATTTAAACCTTCTATATTGGATAAGGGGTTTAGACATTGGAAAGTTTTAGGAATTATAAGGATAGAACATCTTTACAGGAAAGGAAAATTTCTATAATTTCAAGAATTAAAAGATATCTATGGATTACACCCAAATAACTTGTTCAGGTATTTACAAATTAGAGACTATATCAAGTCAAACATGCAAGACTATAAGAATAGAGAGCCAGGATTATTGGATGAGTGGCTTAACAAGCACCCAAATACATAAAAATTAATAGCGTGCATATATAGGGAAGTCTCAACAACAGAATCATACCGACAGATATGGGAAAATGAAATAGGTCTATCTATAATGAAAGACACTTGGGAAGAAAGTTTACAACGTATACACCGATACTCATTAAATGCCAGACATACTTTGGTACAATTTAAAGTAATACATAGATTACACTACTCAAAAACAAAATTAAATAGAATTTTTCCTAACATTTCTTCTATTTGTGATAAATGTCAGAATTTAGAAGCCAACTTAACGCATAGTTTTGTAACATGCATAAAACGTAATAGTTATTGGGCTGATATTTTTGGAATCATCTCTGAAGTTCTTAAAACTAAATTGGACCCTGACCTAAAGTTAATAATATTAGGAGTTCCTGACTCAAGCTTAATATTAACAGTAAGTCAAAGAAATTTTCTTGATTACTGTTTGATAATTGGAAAAAAATTAATATTAAAATTTAGGAAGGGAACATTATCCCCCACAATCAAAATGTGGACTGTGGAAATGTCGGAGACGTTGCATTTGGAGAGAATTAGGTTTGTCCTAATGGACAATATGAAGTTTTTGAACAAATATGGTCTCCATTCATTGATTACTTAAAGGGGTAGCTGAGCTCAGCACTGTAACTCAATAAGTACCCTGGTGTAGGATTAGATGAAAAAAGTATTGGGATCTGTATACATGTCTCAAGAGATATTGTTATATGAAACTGTTCTATTCAATGTAAAGATTTATTTAATTTAATTTTTAATTATATAATAATTGTTTTTATTTTTTTTAATTTTTCTTGTTTATCTTTTCTTTTTACTTTTTTATTATATAATCATTATTATTCAATCACAACGTCTTGATTATTGATTTATACTTTTTTTTCACTCCCTTACCTTCACAAAAAAAAAATCAAAAACAATAGCATATATAAATTATCCCGTAATATCTGTACAACGTTTGTGATAAGTCTGATTTGTATTTGAAGTGCTGTTGTACCTTAGATAATATGCAATGCTTCTAATAAAAATATTAAACACGAAAAGTGACTGGATGAGACTTTGTGCGCTGTAAGCAGCAAGACTATAGTCTAACAACTACGGAATTTGGTTAGGTTAAAAATTGATCAGTACCAAATGGCCACTAATTTGCTGAAATATGAATTACAGAAGCTTGACAGCAGAGGGAACAAAAACTGGTCAGAGTAGGGAGTAGAGAAATAAGAATATTGGTATTGTTAACATTGGTGGAATGACTCATGATCCCAGGCACTTAAGTAGTGTGTTTTATTTTCATGGTTAGAGGCAGTGCACGGTATGATTCTATTTCTGACAACAGCAGAACTGTAATTTGTACACTTGATTCGAAGAGTGCTTTCAAAAATCCTTAGTTAGAAATTGGATGCCGTTGGAAAATATTCACGGGACTCAAAATGTGTGAGTCACAATGAGACACAAGACCTTGTCCGAACACACAGTGCTCCATTCACTGCACCAATCCCAATCTAGTCATGGACTTTGCAGACGAGGGTGGTGCCACTGTACAGTGGCGGACTGACGACTACCTGGCAGAGCTCAAAAGGCAACATAGAAACATAGAAAATAGGTGCAGGAGGAGGCCATTCGCCCCTTTGAGCCAGCTCCGCCATTCATTGTGATCATGGCTGATCGTCCCCTATCAATAAACCGTGCCTGCCTTCTCCCCATTTCCCTTGACTCCACTAGCCCCTAGACCTCTATTTAACTCTCTCTTAAATCCTCGGACAAGGATTTCTGGGAACCCTCGACAACCCTCGGATGATCACAATAAACCCAATATGAAGTGATCTACTGGGAACTTTCACAGTTAATTGACCCTGAGACTAGTAAGATTAAATGAGAACTTACCAGTTTGAAGTTTGATCTTTATTTTATGTGGAGTTATGATGAGGGATTACGTAAAGACCCCGCCAGCATGCATATGCGACATTCTTCAAGCAGCGGTGTGAAATCACAGATAACAGAGATGACTAACATAGTAAGATAAGAGAACCAGCATACCAGTTGATCTTTATAATAGAGGGTTTGGGAGCGGAGGGCACGTAATCCCTCATTGTAACTCTGCATTAAATAAAGATCAAACTTCAAACTGGTAAGTTCTCATTTAATCTTACTATTTTACTTCGGAGTCACGTGACTACGTGAAGATTTCAAAGCTCTGTGATTTCATGCCCTGGAACGAGTCCATGCTCACACACTGCCATAATGACAAATGGAGGAAGTATGTTAACGTATTTCAGACATGAATCTGCTGAAAAACAAGAGGGTATTTATTTAGCAATAACAAATAATAATACCCCTACTTAGGGGAAATTGTAATACATAACTGAATATTGTGTCTGCAAACGTCTCAGGCGTGGCCACGGGTTTATTATAGAACCGCTGAAAGGTTTTCTCATTAGCCCAACCCGCCGTTGCAAGGATGTGGTCCATTGGAACTTCCATCATCCTTGCCGCCGATGTAGATGCAGCCCTGGTGGAGTGAGATTTAAAAACATCAGTGTCCATCCCCGCTGCACCCAATACCACCCTTAGCCATCTAGAAATAGTTTGCATGGTGACTCTGTGATGAGGACATTTGTGACTTTCCGTGCCCCTGAGACACATGACCTCCATGTAGTGTAAAAGGTGGGTCACTATGCATAGGCGGCTGTCTACGGGGTAGGCCAGGAAATCCAACTTGCGGCCAGATGACCCAGGCCTGTTTTGTTTGAGTAACCCCTGAACAAAGAAAGTTACCTTATTGTTGGTTATAACCATGGCGTCCATACTTATCTTGTGTCGGGACAAGACCCGTTGCGCCGTCACGAGTGCCATCAGCATTACCATTTCATATGTCAATTTGGCTAGGGAAAGAGACGTTACTGGTGCCCACCCTCGGAGCATGGTTAGCACAGTGCCAATATCCCAGGTCTGGGAATATCTAGGTCTGGGGGGATTTGAGTTAAAAATTCCCCTCACAGGTTTAGACACCGAGGGGTGGGACCCCACTGCGTTGATCTAAACCTTGTCCGAGATATGAGGATAGGGCACTCCTGGCACAGTTGATGGCATTGTAGCTTAAACCTTTATCAAAATGAAGGCTTGCCAGGAACTCCAGCACTTCCATAATGGTGGCTGTGTCATATGTGGCATTTGTCTTGGTACAAAACATCTCCCATTTCTTGATGTAAGTGAGATATTGTCTCCTGGTGGACTCCCTGCATGATGCCGTGATGATATTCATTGTTCGGTCCGAGAGTCCAAAATCCAGGAGTGGCCTTTTCAAATCCTGCAAACCAATAGGTTCATCCGGTCATGGCACGGGTGACTCTCCCCTGTCACAGGATGTACCAATAAACTCGGACGTTTGGGTATTGGAATGCATGGTTTTGAGACCATGTCCAGTACCACAGGGAACCATGGCTGAGTAGGCCAGTCGGGCACAACCAGGATACCCGATGCGAAGTCTTGTTGAATTTTCTGCAAGAACCGACTGATGAGACAGAAGGGGGGAATGCATAGAAAAACAAATCCCCCAGTGTAGGGAGAAAGCTTCCATCGCTACTGCCCCAGGGTCTGGTTCCCATGCAACATATGTTGGTATTTGGTGATTAAGTCTGGATGCAAAAAGGTCGATATCTGGTGTTCCACACCGATCTACAATATCGGCAAACACTTTGCAGTCCAACATCCATTCGGTGTTGTCATTAAACTTGCGTGACCTGGTGTCCGCCACTGTATTTAGCTTACCTGGAAGTTAAGTGACTGATATCCAAATGTTCCTTTCTAAGCACCAGTGCCAGATTGTATTGACCAATTCATCACAAGATATCGACTTAATTCCACCCATATGATTGATAGAAGCCAACATGGTGGTATTATCAATTTGTAAGCGTACATGCAGATGGTGCATGTCGGAAGAGTAAGCCCAGAGTCCATGAAATGCTCCCAGCATTTCGAGATGATTCATTCCCAGTGCCGGGAGTAAGGTTAATTCATGTGCATTCCATCTACCACCGCAACTGGAGGTGGTATTAGTTGCTCCCCAGCCTTCAGCGCTGGCGTCAGTTTGTAGTATAACCATGGGGTTCGTGATTGTAATGGGATTAGAGCAATGTAGAGCATTGTCTATCCACCATTGTAATTCCAATTTTGCTTTTGCTGGTAATTGCATTGGCCTGTCAAAATGGCCTGCATGGTGTTTGAGTGCTGCAATTTTTGCCTTTTGTAGGTTTTGGTAATGCAAGGGCCCAAATTGTGTGGCTGGGAAGGCAGCTACAAGCCTGGCTACTTGCCGAATAGACAGTTTATTGATGCCAGCAAGGCTGTTACATGCTTCTATCAAGTCTGACGCTTTGTTCGGTGGCAAAGTGACAGACATATGAACAGAGTCAATTGTGAATCCCAAATAGTCCATAGTGGTAGAAGGCATTAATTTGGATTTGGCTGGATGGATGATAAACCCCAGTTTTTGAAATAAGTGCTCAGTGGCTGAGACTGCCAATTTGGCCAACTCCAAGGTTTTCCCCACAATTAAAATGTCATCGAGGTATGCCATAACAATATGTTTTTGTTTTCTGAGACACGCTAAAGCTGATTTCAATAATTTGGTAAACAGTCTGGGTGCTGATGTTAATCCATTAGGCAGCGCTTTATACTGCCAGAGCTGCCCCATCCAGGCAAATTTCAAATATCTGCGATGATCTTTGTCTATTGGTACTGAATAGGTCGATGCAAGCCATGAAGTATCTATTGGAAACTAGTTGTTCGGCAGCAACAAAAGTTTCCATTTTGAAGTGGGCATACTGCACGAAAGTATTCAGTTGTGTCAAATCAATAATGATACGGCATCCGCCGTCTTTTTTATTTTTAGTGAAGATGTTCGATACAAACTCATGAGACTCACTTTTGGTTTTCTCAATTACCCCTTTCGTATGTAGTCTTAAGAGTTCTGTGAAAGTACAAACTTTTGACTAGGTGTATGCTGAACAGGAAGGGGAGGTTTGTGAACAAATTCTATTTTGTATCCTTGAATACTTTGCAGTATGAAAGGATCAGAAGTTATAGAACTCCATGCATCCCGAAACTAGTGCAACCGTCCCCCAATCCGTGAAGAATTTAAACATGCAATGTTCCTGAGGCAACCAGACCCACCTACCTCCATGGTTACCGGCGGTGCTGCGATGGTTTCCTCTGTCCTTGTTTCCTGGGAGGTGGAGGCGCTGTGGTGTGGGGGTGGCGTATCTTCCTGGAAGGCCGTGCTGGGCCATGGTCTAAAAAAGACCGTTGAGCAGGTTGGACGGTCTTCGAGCTTTCACCAGCAGGTGTTCTGTCGCTGTGGTAGCGTGGTCTGCTGGTGGATGCATAGGGCTGCTGTCGTCGCATGTATGAGGACTTGGTGGCAGCCGACACTTTTATCATGCCTATTGCCTTTGCCTCTTCATCGAGGTCTTTTACCTGCTTTGGCAGGTTGTCCCCAAATAGTAGTGTAGGCGGCTGTGCACTGCTGGGTCTGCACAACCCCGAAAACTTGGGGTTCAGTGCAGGCCGGATGACACTCTTTCTGTAACAGTTGATCTCAAACTGAGTGTTACAGAGGAGTGCCAGAGCATCCTGTAGCTCTTCCGGCATTTCCACTCCATCCACTGACCTGGCAACGGCCGTAATTCCAGCAGCCAGTATTTTTAGGATTTTCTGGAGTTTTACTTCCTGACTCCTGATGCCAGGGCTCATGTTACCCCAGATGGGGTTGTTGCCTGCAGGTACGTTGAGGGAGACACAATTCTCAGGAGCTAGGTATTTGGCTGCAGTGTCATTAATGGCTTGTTCCTGAAGTTGATTCGTTGTCATGTAGTTAATACTGGCTGCCAACTTTGGTTGCAACGGCAGCCCTTTTAGGGTAGGCATCGCAAATTTTGATACCATGCCCAGTAACTCCTCTTCTGGCACCCCTAGCATTTCTTAAGAAAGCAAGGGCTGTCCCAGGAAAATTTAGTTTTCCCAGTAGTTACTTCTGGTCACTACTCACACTGCCACAAGCCCCTAATATTCACCTTACACTCCAACTCCCACATCATCCATGCTATCCACCAAGGCCCAAGCCTCTGCATTCTGTTCTTCCAAGCATCATACCTCCTAACCCATACGTAAGGGTCTTCATGCCCCCATTATCTCTTTCCCAATGTTAAGCCTTGCTGGTACCAGATCAAGACTATAGTTGCCCAAGCCCCCAACATGCCACTGCACTGCACCAATAACAACCACACGTTCCTAAAGTGTAGGAAGGAACTACAGATGATGGTTTATGCCAGAGATATACATAAAATGCTGGAGCAACTGAGCTCGTCAGGCAGCATCTGCCTGATCCGCTGAGCTACTGCAGCATTGTGTGTCTATCGCATGCGCCTAATGAATCACCTCTAATCTGCCCAGTCCTGGCTCTGATGAATAAGGCTCCAATCCCTGTCCAATGCCATCCTCCCAATTAACCTTACCCTCAACCAATACAATGATAGAGTTATTGAGCTACACAGCAATAAACAGGCCCTTTGGCCCGACTCTTCTATTCCAACCAAGTTACCCAACTGACGAATCCCACTTGCATAAGCCTGGACCATATCCCTACAAACCTTTCCTATCCATGTGCTTGTCAAAGTGTTTTTTAAAGGAAGTAATGGAATTGAATTGAATTGAATTGAAATGATTAAATTTATTCGCCAAGTATGTATACAAACAAGGAATTTGCCTTGGTGCTTTGCTTGCAGGGATAACAACATGATATACAGTGGACAATTAAAAATAAATTATAATTTAGACATGTGAAGAATAAAATATAATACCTGAGCAAAAGGAGGCTACAGACTTTTGGCTGTTGAGTAGAGCCACTGCTCATAAAAAAAAACTTTTTATGTCTGGCTGTGGCGGCTTTGACAGTCCGGAGTCACCTTCCAGAGGGGTGATTCAAAGAGTTTGTGGCCAGAGTGAGAGGGGTCAGTAATGTTCCCTCTAAGCTGTGCGCGTGTGCTCGCGCATACAAGTTTTGAAACCAGCGCACAAAGAAAATTTATTTGCGCACAAGGATTTGCACAGATTTTGAAATTCGGAAAATAAAAATCTCCACTATAAAATTTTATAGCAGAGACCTTTTTCTCCAAATTTCAAAATCCGCGGCCCGATCCGCACCGGGTACAGCTGCAGCCCATTTTGACATCGGGGAAATCCAGTCCGCGGGCGCTGCATCTGTCCCGGGAGAGAGCTAGGGCCGCCCTCCTCAAAGATGGTGACGCCGCTGGCAGGAACCCAACGGTAAATGGACGGGTCTGGATCTTGGAGAGGAGGGAGAGGGAGGTGGGAGGGAGGGTATGGGGGAAAGGGAGAGAGGGATGGAGAGGGAATGGGGAAAGGGAAGGAGAGAGAGGGAGTCCGAGAAGAGGGGGAGGAGGAGATAGGGGGAGGAGAGAGGGGGGAGGAGAGATGGGGGAGGAGAGAGGTGGAGGAGAGTGGAGGAGGGGGATGGGGAGGGAGAGGGGGGAGAGGTGGGTTGGAGAGAGGTGGAGGAGAGAGGGGAAGGACTAGTTACAGTGTTAAAATGAAGAACTGTTTCATTTGAAAAACGAAAGCATTCAAGAGTCTGTATGTCATAGACACTACAATGTTACCTAAAATGTAGTAATCAATAATTATACAGTATATAATTTATATATTTGTATAAATATCATAATCATATTGACTTTATTGTACAGTTTACAAAGATCCATTTCAAATTCTCTAGCTGGCTTATTGAGTTTTATTGAAATAAATGTTCATTCACCATGTCAAATTCAAAGGGTGTGAAGCTCAAAAGAACTGCAAACTGGTTTAAAGTTGAATGGCTTAACAAAATAATAAAAAATGCTACACCAAAAGGTCATCTATGTGCACAAGAATTCAGTGCGCACACACATTTGTAACAGCAAAATAAATTGCACAATAGAAGATTTCTGCGCACACAAACTACTAAATATTAGAGGGAACATTGGGTGTCAGTGCTGATGTTAGTCGCTCGCTTCCTGGCCCTTGCAGTGTACAGTTCGTCAATAGGGGGAAGGTTGCAGCCAACAAGCTTCTCGGCAGATCGAACGCTTGCTTGGTGGCTGAGCCAAACCAGACCATGATGGAGAAGGTGAGGACAGACTCTATGACGGCAGTATTGTGGCCACCTCCACCACATCCTCCCAACCGTAACATGACATCACAACTCCTTTACTCAATAAACTCCCTGAGGAAGGCATTATGCCAAGCACCTCCTTCCCCACCCTGTCAACCTGTGCCACCTCTTTCAAGGAACAATGTACTTGCACCCTGAATCACTCAGTCAACACCACCACCCAGGGTCACGTAATTGTGATTTAATTGTAACGTAATTTGTGATCTAATTGGGCTGAGATTTTTTGCTGTTACAAATGTGTGTGCGCACTGAACTGTGAGCACAAATTTGTGCTTGTGTCAAAACAAGTCAATACTCTGGAGTGTGCAGGAAGGAAATGGAGATGGTGGTTTAAACCGGTTAGACACAAAAAGCTGGAGTAATTCAACGAGTCAGGCAGCCTGTTACTCCAGCTTTTTGTGTCTAATACTCTGGAGTGCATAAGCAGGGGAGCTATGTCCTAAGCTGGAGTGTGTGCTCAATTTTGGGCATCACACTGTTGGAAGGAAGCCCTAAGAACCAAAGAAACAGAAGGAGAATGAGGCAATTTGGCCCATTTGACCCTGCTTCAACCTTCAGTAAGATCATAGCTGTTCTTTTATTTCAGCGCCATCTTCTGGCGCTAACCCATATCTCTCAACATTCAAGGTAGACAAGAATGCGGGAGAAACTCAGCGGATGCAACAGCATCTATGGAACAAAGGAAATAGGCAACGTTTCGGGCCGAAACCCTATTTCCGTTGCCTATTTCCTTCGCTCCATAGATGCTGCTGCACTCGCTGAGTTGCTCCAGCATTTTTGTCTACCTTCGATTTTCCAGCATCTGCAGTTCCTTCTTAAACATTCCCTCAATATTCAATCTCTGATTTGAATTTGCTCAGTGACTGGGCCTCCACATACCTCTTGGGGAGAGAACTCCAGATGCAAAGCCATTTGGGTGAAGATTTATTTTAATTTCCTGACTGCATCTGAAATCCTCATGCCCATACTTTCAATCTGTGACCCAAATTCAAGATAGTAGAAGAAACATACCTGGATCTATCCTGTCAAAGTTCCATAAGAGTTTTTTTTAATGTTTCAATGATGAAATAAACCCTGATTCTTCTAAATTCCATAGCACATGCGTATCTTACTTAACCTCTCAACATGGGGCAAACCCCACATCCCAGGAATCAAATCTGGTGGAAAAAAATGGAAAGTGCTGCAAGAACTCAGCGGGTCAGGTCAAGCAGCATCCATGAGGAGAGAAACATAGTCAAAGTCAGATCAATGACCCTTGAATTAATGGATAGGTAGATATAATGTAGATTATATTATTGCTTTCTTCAGAATCTTTTACTTTTATTGTTTTTACTCTTTAGAATTTTTACTGAAATCGTAATTATATTTTATTTTAAAATATTTTTTAACATTTATTTAAAAAAAATATTTAAACCTGCTTCAACTGGTTTCAACATTCTCTGACTGTGTAACATTAAAAAAAATGGCTGAATTTCAAAAAAGATTGTCACCAGCTTCTCACATTTGCCATCTTATTCTGCGAGATAAAGCACCAGAGTATTATGATGAGCATCATGCTAATTCTTGGATTGCTATTGAAAAAGGTCAACCATCCTGAAAAAGGCTAAAGATAAGTTTAAGCAATAACTCTGTCAAATATGTAAACAAAATCAAACTTTCTTGCATTTTAAGAACGTTTAGTTTAGGTTAGAGATACAGCATGGAAACAGTTCTATCCTGCACACTAGGGTCAACTTACAGAAGCCAATTAACCTACAATCCTACACGTCTTTGGAAAGCGGGAAGAAACTGGAGCACCTGAGAAAACCCGCACAGTTACAGGGAGAATGTGGTACCCATGGTCAGGTTTGAACCTGGGTGTCTGGTGCTGTAAGGCAACAACTCTACCGCTGCGCCACCATGTTGCCTTCTGAATCTATCTGAAATGAGGTTTGCTAATAAATTCTAGAACATGTTAGCAAAAATGTTAATATTACTTTGAAACATTCTCTCGGACGTGATCTGGCCCTCCTCGTGAAAATGTTGAGCTCTACCATCTACGTAAATCTTCCTTTTGCTTGTGATAAAAGGTCATTAATCTAAACTGTTTACTCCGCAGTATAGGCAGCATCAGGGGAATGAACAACAGCTCAGATGAACTGTTCTTTAGAAAACCTTGGTAGATTTAGTCATTTTTTGGGGGGGATTTTCACTTACAGTGGCTTGCAAAAGTATTCATACCCCTTGAACTTTTCCACATTTTGTCACGTTACAACCACAAACGTAAATGTATTCTATTGGGATTTTATGTGATAGACAAACACAAAGTGGTGCATAATTGTGAAGTGGAAGGAAAATGATACATGGTTTCCAAATTTTATTACAAATAAAAAACTAAAAAGTGTGGCGTGCAAAAGTGTTCAGCCCTCCGAGTCAATACTTTGTAGAACCACCTTTCACTGCAATTACAGCTGCAAGTCTTTTGGGGTATGTCTCTACCAGCTTTGTGCATCTAGAGACTGAAATTTTTGCCCATTCTTCTTTGCAAAATAGCTCAAGCTCAGTCAGATTGGATGGAGAGCGTCTGTGAACAGCAATTTTCAAGTCTTGTCAGAGATTCTCAATTGGATTTAGGTCTGGACTTTGACTGGGCCATTCTAACACATGAATATGCTTTGATCTAAACCATTCCATTGTAGCTCTGGCTGTATGTTTAGGGTCATTGTCCTGCTGGAAGGTGAACCTCTGCCCCAGTCTCAAGTCTTTTGCAGACTCTAACAGGTTTTCTTCCAAGATTGTCCTGTATTTGGCTCCATCCATCTTCCCATCAACTATGACCAGCTTCTCTGTCCCTGCTGAAGAAAAGCATCCCCACAGCATGATGCTGCCACCACCATGTTTCACAGTGGGGATGGTGTGTTCAGGGTGATGTGCAGTGTTAGTTTTCCGCCACACATTGTGTTTTGCATTTAGGCCAAAAACTTCAATTTTGGTCTCATCAGACCAGAGCACCTTCCTCCACATGTTTGCTGTGTCCCCCACGTGGCTTGTGGCAAACTGCAAACGGGACTTCTTATGGCTTTGTTTCAACAATGGCTTTCTTCTTGCCAATCTTCCATAAAGGCCCGATTTGTGGAGTGCACGACTAATAGTTGTCCTGTGGACAGATTCTCCCACCTGAGCTGTGGATCTCTGCAGCTCCTCCAGAGTTACCATGGGCCTCTTGGCTGCTTCTCTGATCATTGCTGTCCTTGCCCAGCCTGTCAGTTTAGGTGGACGGCCATGTCTTGGTAGGTTTGCAGTTGTGCCATCCTCTTTCCATTTTCGAATGATGGATTGAACAGTGCTCCGTGAGATGTTCAAAGCTTGGGATATTTTTTTATGACCTAACCCTGCTTTAAACACCTGCCTGGTGCGTTCCTTGGGCTTCATGATGCTGTTTGTTCACTAATGTTCTCTAAGGCCTTCACAGAACAGCTGTATTTATACTGAGATTAGATTACACACAAGTGGACTCTATTACTAATTAGGTGACTTCTGAAAGCAATTGGTTGCACTGGATTTTATTTAGGGGTATCAGAGTAAAGGGGGCTGAATACTTTTGCACGCCACACTTTTCAGTTTTTAATTTGTTAAAATATTTGAAAACCATGTATCATTTCCCTTCCACTTCACAATTATGCACCACTTTGTGTTGGTCTATCACATAAAATCCCAATAAAATACATTTACGTTTGTGAGTGTAACGTGAGAAAATGTGGAAAAGTTCAAGGGGTATGAAAACTTTTGCAAGCCACTGTACCTCTGTACTGTGGCAACGTAAAGGGTGGCACAGTTGCACAGTAGAGGTGTGTGCTGCGTTACAGCGCCAGAGACTCGGGTTCACCCTGACTACGAGTGCTGTCTTTATGAAGTTTGTACATTTTCTGTGTGACCATGTTGGGTTTCTCCATGTGCACTGGTTTCTTCCCAAATTCCAAGGACGTATGGGTTTATAGGTTAATTAGCTTCTGTGAATTACCCAAAGTGTGTAGGATGCGAAACTGGGATAACATGGAACTTGTGTACAGGGGATTGTTGATACAGCGCAGACTCAATGGGCTGAAGGGCACGTTTCCACGCTGCATCACTAAATTAAACATTACTGTAACTGCTACATTGTGACTGATTAGCTTGTATCCATGTTAAAATTACCATGGTAAACTGAAACTTAAATATTTAGAATGCAAGAGAAATAAATAAGGTAATAACTGAAATGTGTTTTAAATAGGGCTGGCATTGCACAAACACAAGTCTTCTGACATTGTACACAGAGAACTTTCAATCCATACACAAAGCAGTATGAGATTATGTCCGTAGACACAAAACGCTGGAGTAACTCAGCGGGTCAGGCTGCATCTCTGGATGCTGTCTATTCCTTTTTTCCAGAGATGCTGCCTGACCCGCAGAGTTACTCCAGCATTTTGTATCTGTCTTCAGTGTAAACCTGCATCTGCAGTTCCTTCCTACACATGAGATTATGTCCCTCTGCCACTAGGTAGCACTGGGTGGGAGGTTAAAGATTTTGTGGTACAGATCCAGGGGCAGGTCGAAGGTTTTGTACAAGGCAGCTGTTCAGACTTGAAAGTGGATGGGAGGTGTGCTGATTAGGAAGCAACCTCGATGATGGCAGGTGGAAACAGTCAGCAGCTGGAGATTGAATCAAGATTGATGGAGAATCAAGCAGCTGGAGATTGAATCAAGATTGATGGAGAATCAAGCAGCTGGAGATTGAATCAAGATTGATGCGGAGTGTCGGGTTGGGAGTGAGCAGAGAGCAAAGGTGGCTGATGGATAAAGAATATTGAAAGGGCTTGTTTTAGGGAGAAAAGGAGGTGGAGACGCCTAATAAAGGGGGGCGCTCCACTCAGTGGGTTAGGATAGTAGCCCAGAGAATGTGTGTTTTTGAATGGGTGTGTGTGTTTAGAATTCCTGCATTGTATGCTAGGCACAGCCTGCTCTCCCAGCATTGGATCAAGATCTTGCTGTCAAGTTTATGTGGCAGCTGGCATCGTCCACTCAGAGTGGGAAGCAAGTCATCTTCCACCAAGTGACTGTCTGAGGCGGAGGAAGAGGGAGGATGATTTGTTTGAACTTGGCTTCTGCAAGATCATCGTTTTTCTGGCTGTTCTTCCTCAGAGCCGCTTGGGATTTCCATATCAATAAAGTAGCTACATTTTTGCAGAGGGGATTTTGAGAATGTTATTTCCGTTTCCTAGACATCTCTTGCTGGGATGGAGTGCACTTTGGAGAGATTTGTGTCAGATCTGCAGAGGATGGGGACTGCTCACTGGAGCTGGAGATATTGGTAGGGTTAAGGACTCTGATATTCACACTGACCCATCATAATACATTTGGTGGGTTTTATAGAGCCAGCACCAGCAGTGCTCCGAGATGCCTTCTCCAAAACATTCAGAAGGCTGTGATCACTGCTGCTGCAGTGACTGAGTTTAGGGTCAGACCTGTGGTTTCAGTCTGCTAACACATTTTCCACAAACAGCAGGGAAATCCAATTCAACCTTAATTGCTGCATTTGATGTCACAAGTGTTTTAAGAGATGAAACAACAGCTTGTATTTACATTGCATCTTTATTGTAGAAAAATGTCCAAGGCACATCATAGAGGTATAATCAGAAACTAAGTGTAGAAAAGATAGATTACATCTAAATTCTGATCTTATTGGACATAGGCTCAAACTAATACAATTCAAATTTATAATTGATATTTTTCTTCACACTGTGATCAAAACATGGAATGGGCTTTCAGCAATGTAATTAAGGCAAATACCCTGGAATTATTATTTTTTAAACTTTATTTGTATTGTGCTAAATTCAGCGCTTAGCTACTGATACCCAGGTTGGATGCAATTCACAAAAGATCCCATAAACTGGAAATGAGATGAGATGAGCAGCTAGTTATGTTTTTGAGTGTTGCTTTTGGTCAATCCTTCTTCAAAAAACTATTTCCTCAAAAAACTATTTAATGTCTCAACCAAATCATAGGATCTCCCTTGAAGAAGTATTCCTTTAGCCATTTAGTTATTTGCCAGGCTAATTCCGTGCTCAAGTTTTCAGAGTAGGTCTGGAACCTGTGATTTGGGGCACCATTGCTACCAACTAGCAAACCCTCTGAACTGGCAGAAACTTGTACATCCCCAATGAAGCAATTTCATATCTTATTGCTTTAAAGTTCTGCTTTCTGTCATCAGGAATTACACCCTTAGCACTTTGTATAGAATTTATAAAAAGGAAAATGTATCAATTGTCAATTCCTTCATCCATAAAAAAGGTGAATTTCACCAACCCTTAAGCCAGAATGTTGGTGTTCATCTTTCCACACATTTACAAAAAGATAGTGTTGATAAAATTAACAGGGGTATTTTACATAAATTGGCACTTTGAATTCTGTATGATGTGTTATAATCATTGCTCCACAAAGAATCAGATTCTCATTACAATACAGTTAAATAAATACATAAATCTAACTCATGCCTGCATGTATAAATCCTTGCCAAACTATTTTACCGTAAATATTTTACATACACCATATTAAATAAGGCAAAAATAGAATAAAGTTAAAATATACAAAAAAATTGGAGTGGCATTTAACAAGCTTCTTGATGGACTTAAAATGCACATTTTAATAATCACAAGAGTTAACATGTACTGATTTCAATCTGAAGAAGGGTCTTGACACGAAATGTCACCTACTCCTTCTCTCCAGAGATGCTGCCTGACCCGCTGAGTTACTCCAGATTTTCGTGTCGATCTACACAATCATAATCATGTCTCACTTTTGATAACACATTATATCAACTCATACTAATAGTGTTTACTTTTCCAGCTGTCACGGGCCTCCATATTAGTGTTGATGCCCAGCAGGTAACACCTTTGCTCAGCTTCTCCTCTTTCCTTTGAATCACCATCTCCCATTGGTTACAGTGCCATTAACACCTGGCACCAAATTCTCTTCTTTTTTTTCTGTTTCTGTAAGAATCCAGTCTTTTTCAAGTCTGAGGCACCATAATTAAGTTCAGTGTTTTTATTTAGCATCTTTAGATGCTAACTGTTTCCTGCATTTGTACTTTCCATTTGAGATGCATTGGCAGTGTTCAGTAATGGGAATCTGAACTGATCTTGGACAGAAGCACTTGGGTCATCATAAACACAGATGAACTAGATTTAGCAAACTTGATCTTTCTGATCTACAAATCTCAGTATCATGCCATGAACTCATTTTATCTCACAAAATCATCAGGGATAGCCAGCACATGACAGTTCCATTTGCTACATCGTCTGCATATCAGACTAATAAATCTTTGATTCTCAAGGTTTTAGATCAGTCATTGACACGTTTTGGAAATGTAGCACAGAAACATATCATGGCTTAATAATAAAAGGTTTTGGTGATCTATCTCCAAAATATATAGCCAGGCCAATAAAATATTGAAAATTCCCTAGTCTGTTACAGACCCCAAGTAGAAAATTGCAGTGGCCAGAGCACCGAAGAGCACAGAGTGAGTGACGTTGAAGCAGAATCTTTGCAATTCATTCTGCTATCTGAGATGAATCTTTACTAATACGTGCGGGTTTGAGTATTCTATTCAGTTTCCTTTAAAACGTCAGCACCACACTCCCAGCACCCGAGTTAGGTGTAGTTTCACTAAATTATTTCTTGAAGTCCTTCCACCAAGTGTGGACCCATTTTGTTGTTATAGTACAGTAGCTTCCTGGAAAACTTCTACCCATCTGTTGAGAAATGGAAACATTTGTAATTTACTATAATTCCACCAGGTGGCACCAGCATTGGCTGCCACGCCAACAGTCTGTCTGTTCTTTAGCTTGTTTTATGTATGGGGTGGGGGGGGGGGGGGGTTGGGGGCAACTTTTTCCAATCTCTTACCTCAACAGAGATGCGATTTTTTTCCGTATCGCATCTCCGTCCGCACTGCGGCCTAACATCGAGGAGTTGCCGGCCTTTGCTGGAGACCGACCGGGAGCTCCACCGCGGAGCCTGCGGACTCTAACCGTGGGTGCTTGCGGACTTTAACATCATGGAAACCGCGGTCTCTGGTCAGAGACCCACTTTGGGAACTCCAAACAGCGGGAGTATCGACCGCCCCGACGTGGGAGTTTCGATCGCCTCTTTGGAGGTAGAGCGATAATCTGAATTTATAATATATACCCCTGTAGCTGTGCAATGTATATAATATATATACATTGCACAGCTCAATCCAGAATCCATGTGCAGTCCTTCCGCTACAGGGTTACATTCTAGGTATGTACGCATGGTATAACAGAGATGATATTTAAATAAACTGGGAGACAAACCAGTGCAAATTCTGGTTTTGATTTCACAGGTAAATATAACTCTACATTTTGAGCCAGGAAAACATGTTTTACTCACCTTCTGGCAGTGTGGGGATCATCTGCTTTAAACACATAGAACAGCGTTCTTTTATGGAACAACTGAAACATCACTTTGAGTTCTGGAAGGTCATCTTGCACTTCTGAAACTGTGAATCCAAGCAATGGTTGGCTCTCCAAGGCGGCCACATCCTGTTTTGAAAAATACATACTTAAACCTCACACAACTGTCAATGTGTCAGACATATTAAAGAACATTAATATCAGAAACGTTTTTGTAATTAATCTAAGTGTTTGGCGTTGTGAACTGCATAGGTGTATGCATGATATTCTAAATCCCTCAAAGATAATTTAAATCCATAATTCATTAATTTTCACTTCTCAAGCACCTGACACCGACACATCTGATTTAATTTTACACATCAATGATCTGTGCTTTTCAGGTTAGGCTGCAGGGTTTAGCACCTTATAGTCTGGCAGCCAACCCTCACCAGATGTTTATAGTTACAGCATGGAAACAGGCCCTTCAGCCCATCGTCGCCACGCTGACCACCATCACTCGGTCACCCATTATACAATTTCTTATCCACTCCCTTCATATTATGGTCAATTTATCTTCAAACGCGAGGAAGCCAAACCACCCGAAAAAAAGCCACAGGGTCAGGGGGAGAATGTACAAACTCCATACTGATAGTATCTAAGGTCAATATCGAACCTGAGCTCCTGGTACTATAAGGCAGCAGTTCTATAAGCTGTGCTGTCTTACCTATTTTTCAATGATGTAACCATATAACCATATAACCATATAATCATATAACAATTACAGCACGGAAACAGGCCCTCTCGGCCCTTCCAGTCCGTGCCGACCATTTGTTTTCCCCTAGTCCCATCTACCTGCACTCAGACCATACCCCTCCATTCCCTTCACGTCCATATACCTATCCACTTTACTTTTAAATGTTAAAATCGATCCTGCCTCCACCACTTCTGCTGGAAGCTCATTCCACACAGCCACCACCCTCTGAGTAAAGAAGTTCCCCCTCACGTTACCCCTAAACTTCTGTCCCTTAATTCTCATGTCATGCCCTCTTGTTTGAATCTTCCCTACCCTCAAGGGGAAAAACTTATCCACGTCAACTCTGTCTATCCCTTTCATCATTTTAAAGACCAGAATCAAGTCCCCCCTTAATCTTCTGTGCTCCAAAGAATAAAGACCTAACTTGTTCAACCTTTCTCTGTAACATAGTTGTTGGAACCCTGGCAACATTCTAGTAAATCTCCTCTGTACTCTCTCTATTTTGTTGACATCCTTCCTATAACTAGGCGACCAAAATTGTACACCATACTCCAGAATTGGTCTTACCAATGCCTTGTACAATTTTAACATTACTTCCCTACTCCTATATTCAATGCTCTGATTTATAAAGGCCAGCACACCTAAGGCTTTCTTTACCACCCTATCTACATGCGATTCCACCTTCAGGGAACTATGCACAGTTATTCCTATATCCCTCTGTTCCACAGCATTCCTCAATTCCCTACCATTTACCATGTACGTCCTATTTTGATTTGTCCTGCCAAGATGTAGCACTTCACACTTAACAGCATTAAACTCCATCTGCCATCTTTCAGCCCACTTTTCCAAATGGCCCAAATCTCTCTGTAGACTTTGAAAATCTACTTCATTATCCACAACACCACCTATCTTAGTATCATCTGCATACTTACTTATCCAATTTTCCACCCCATCATCCAGATCATTGATGTACATGACAAACAACAGTGAACCCAACACAGATCCCTGAGGCACCCCACTGGTCACCGGCTTCCAACCTGACAAACAGCCATCCACCATTACTCTCTGACATCTGCCATTCAGCCACTGTTGAATCCATCTTGCTACTCCGCCATTAACACCCAAAGATTGAACCTTCTTAACCAACCTTCCATGGGGAACCTTGTCAAAGGCCTTACTGAAATCCATATAGACAACATTCACTGCTTTACCCTCATCAATTTCCCTAGTTACCGCTTCAAAAAATTCAAGAAGGTTTGTCAAACATGACCTTCCAGGCACAAATCCATGTTGACTGTTCCTGATCAGACCCTGTTTATCCAGATGCTTATATTTCAAACTCTGTTCCTGATCAGACCTGTTTATCCAGATGTATTTCAAACTCTAAAGAGAAGTTAAAATATGACTTCAATTTTGTCCTCAATGGTTCTGCCCGTCCCTCTTTAACTTGGTATAAAACATAACAGCAATACACCCTCGTCTCTAAATGTTGAATTTATTGGAGGATAACCAACCAGTGGCAACACAATTAAAACACATCTCTACCTTCACCTGTTGACACACATTACTGAATCCGCACAAACCAATTAACAAGTTCATTCCAATGTCACTAAGAGAATGCCAATAGAATGATAACTTATCATTGGAATACAATTCAAACGTCTGAACTAGTAGCAGGCATTTCCCAACTCGCGAATGAGCAGAGAAAATTTGCACCATTTCAAAATCACTGCAGATATTATAAGAAATTTGCAGGATGACCCATCCATTTCTGTAAGGATGCAAAATATTGGGTTTTTAACATAAAATATTATTATAGGAATAAAGTTAACACATGATCTCACTCATAAAATAGCTTATTTTATATAGCACCTTTAACAGATCAAATGGGGTGGGAGATTGCAACCTTCACGTGATTGGCCCTGTTTCGACGAATGCAATCAACCTGGCGTGCACAATCAAATAAGATCAAATAGAAAAAGTTGTCCTATAGCTTTAGGCTGTGCACGCCGTACGCAAGAAGAAGACAGATCAAATTGCCCAAAGGTGGTTGTTAGGAGAGAAAAATGTTAGAATGAGAGGGATTGAGGGAATGACGTAGACCGTAGGACTTTGATGATGAAAGCATGGTGACAAATGTGATGCAAGTAAATGTAGTTGGGATTAAGAGGCTGCAAACAGAAGAGCATGGGTAACCTGTAGGGTACAGGGCTACGGAGAGAGGGAAATATTGATTTGAAAACATGCCTAAAATTGCATTATGTAGGCATGTGGATTATGAAGTAGCTGAGACAGAGTATGTGAAAGAGAGAACGGAAGAAGCAATTGATAAAAGGTAACCAAATTACTAATGTCATGCACTTGGAGAAAGAAGCTTTTCTCCAGTTACAACTGGATAGATAAGAGTCAAAGGTTACTGGTGACTAAGACAGACAATGATGATGCTGCAAGATGTTGCTAATGCAAGTACCGGGAACTTTACTAGAAATAATTTCCAATTATTAATCCCTCGTCTAACAGTTACAGATATTCAATTGGAAAATAGCTATTCATTTTATTGGTCTACTAGTCTTACCTCACTGGCAGCATAGGTGTATAACACCTTCTCCTGAATGACGAACCAGAGCCGTTTCCAGGGTTTCTTAATGGCTTTTGACCTATACAGATAGCCACTCATGGATGAAGCTCCAGTATTTGCTGACACCTGAAATAAACAGTAGTGTGCACTTTGAAGTTTCTCTTTATATTTGGTACATGAATGAATAAGTTTATTTGCCAAGTATGTACACATACAAGGAATTTCCCTTGGTGCTCCGCTCGCAAGTATCAACACGACATACAGTAAACCATTAAGAATAAAACATAAAACATTAAAACATCAAGAATAAATATAGTTTAAACATGTGAATGAAATAAAATACCAGAGCAAAAGGAGGCTACAGACTTTTAGTTATTGAGTAGAGCTACTGCTCGTGAGAAAAAGCTGTTTTCATGTCTGGATGTGGCGGCTTTGACTGTCCGGAGTCGTCTTCCAGAGGGAAATGATTCAAAGAGTTTGTGGCTAGGGTGAGAGGGGTCAGAGATGATCTTGCCCGCTCGCTTCCTAGCCCTTGCAGTGTACAGTTCGTCAATGGAGGGATGGTTGCAGCCAATAACCCTCTCAGCTGATCGAACGATTCGCTGCAGCCTCCGGATGTCGTGCTTGGTGGCTGAGCCAAACCAGACCATGATGGAGAAGGTGAGGACAGACTCTACGATGGCCGTATAGAATTGGACCATCATTGCCTGTGGCAGATTGTGTTTCCTCAGCTGCTGCAGGAAGTAATTCCTCTGTTGTGCCTTTTTGACTGTGGAGTCGATGGTAGCCCCCCATTTAAGGTCCTTGGAGATGATAGTTCCACACATGTGACTGTGGTGTTGTTGATAGTGAGTGGGGTGAGGGGAGGGGGAGCTCTCCTAAAGTCTAAAATCAATTCCACTGACTTAAGAGCATTGAGCTCAGGTTGTTACAAAGGCACCAGGACGCCAGCTGTGTCACTCCCTGTCTGTAGGCAGATTCCTCCCCATCCACATCGGTGATGCTGAAGTTGAAAGAGTCAGCAGCTACAAGTTCCTCGGTGTGCACATCACTGAGGACCTCTCTTGGACACTGCACACGGACACAATAACTAAGAAAGCCCGCCAGCGGCTCTTTTTCCTGAGAAGACTGAGGAAGTTTGGCCTGAATGCCAGCATCCTCACAAACCTCTACAGATGCACCATCGAGAGCCTGCTGACGGGCTGCATCACAGTCTGGTACGGGAACTGTTCTGCCCACAGCCGCAAATCACTACAGGAGTGGTGAAGGCGGCAGAGCACTGGCAACTGTCTCCCAGCCATTCAGGACATTTTCACAGGCTGTGCCTGTGGAAGGCACACAGCATCATCAAGGACCACGGCCACCCAGCACGCAGACTGTTCTCCTTGTTACCGTCAGGCAGACGATACAGGAGTATGGCTGCACGTACCACCAGACTTAAGAACAGTTTTTATCATCATGCCATCAGGCTTCTGAACTCATTAGCACATCATATATGTTTATTATTTTATTTATTATTGTCTTTTACTGACCAATGTCACTTTTATCTTATCTTTTTTTATCTTAATTTTATCCTTGTAATATCATTGCTGAGGTGATCCGTTGTCTTGTCAAACACATTTCATTGTACCGTTGACCCTGTGTTAACCTACATATGCCAAATAAAACTGAACTGAACTGGATCAGTCCAATCAGGGTTGGAGAACTTGAGAAGATTGACAGAGGAGTCTGTGGATGTGCAGTCGTTGGTGTAGAGAGAGTAAAGGAGAGGGGCGAGTACGCAGCCTTGCGGTGCTCCTATGCTGAGGGTCTGCGAGTCTGAGGTGCTTTCCCTGCCTCACATGCTGCTTCATGTCTGTCAGGAAATTAGTGATCCACTGACAGAGGGGTTCAGGCACAGTCAACTAGGAGAGTTTGGAGTGTAGTAGCTCTGGCACAATGGTGTTGAATGCAGAGCCCTGAAAAGACTTATTTGCATTTCTAACAGTCAGGCTATCTCAAGTAAAACAGAAAATGTTGGAAATATTCAGCAGGTCTGACAACATCCCATGGGAGGAGGAACATGGTTAACATTCAGGTTGATGACCTTTCTTCAGAATGGGAAATACTCATTAACGATAATTGTTAAACCTCGTGTTGAGTCTGCAAGGCTCCGCCGTGCCTTGTTGGAAAATGAGATGCTGATCCTTGAGCATGTGTGGAGGTTCTCACAGACATGGATGGAGGCTGGAGAATGAATGGTCATCGGATGGGGAAATAAAATTGGCTTTCAGGGAGCAATATTTCAGACAAGTGCTGTCGGGGAGGATTTAAACTAATGTGGCAGGGGGATGGGTACAAGAGCAGAGAGGCAGGAGGGTGTAAAATGAGGGTAGAAGCATTAGGTAGCAAGGTGAAAGGTAAAAGTGGCAGGCAGACAAAACCAGGGCTAAAATCAAAAAGGGCCACTTTTCAGCAAAATTGTATAAGGGGTAAATGCGTTGTAAAGACAAGCCTGAAGGCTTTGTGTCTCAATGCAAGGAGTATTCGTAATAAGGTGGACGAGTTGAACGTGCAGATAGATATTAATGATTATGATATAGTTGGGATCACGGAGACAATGGCTCCAGGGTGACGTAGGCTGGGAGCTGAACATCCAGGGATATTCAATATTCAGGAGGGATAGAGAGAAAGGAAAAGGAGGTGGAGTAGCGTTGCTGGTTAGAGAGGAGATTAAAGCAATGGAAAGGAAGGACATTAGCTTGGAGGATGTGGAATCGGTATGGGTAGAGCTACAAAACACTAAGGGGCAGAAAACGCTGGTGGGTGTTGTGTACAGGCCACCTAACAGTAGCAGAGAAGTTGGGGATGGTATCAAACAGGAAATTAGAAATGCGTGCGACAAAGGCAAAACAGTTATAATGGGTGACTTCAATCTACATATAGATTGGGTTAATCAAATTGGCAGGGGTGCTGAGGAAGAGGATTTTTTGGAATGTATGCGGGATAGTTATCTAAATCAACATGTAGAGGAACCAACGAGAGAGCAGGCTATTTTAGACTGGGTTTTGAGTAATGAGGAAGGGGTAATTAGCCGTCTTGTTGTACGTGCCCCCTTGGGCAAGAGTGACCATAATATGGTTGAGTTCTCCATTAGGATGGAGAGTGACATTGTTAATTCAGAAACAATGGTTCTGAACTTAAAGAAAGGTAACTTTGAGGGTATGAGACGTGAATTGGCCAAGATTGACTGGCAATTAATTCTAAAAGGGTTGACGGTGGATATACAATGGAAGACATTTAAAGACTGCATGGATGAACTACAAAAATTGTTCATCCCAGTTTGGCAAAAGAATAAATCGGGGAAGGTAGTGCATCCGTGGATAACAAGGGAAATCAGGGATAGTATCAAAGCAAAGGATGATGCGTACAAAGTAGCCAGAAAAAGCAGCATACCAGAGGACTGGGAGAAATTCAGAGACCAGCAGAGGAGGACAAAGGGCTTAATTAGGAAAGGAAAAATAGATTATGAAAGAAAACTGGTAGGGAACATAAAAACTGACTGCAAAAGTTTTTATAGATATGTGAAGAGAAAGAGGTTAGTTAAAACAAATGTAGGTCCCTTGCAGTCAGAAACAGGTGAGTTGATCATGGGGAACAAGGATATGGCGGACCAATTGAATAACTACTTTGGTTCCGTCTTCACTAAGGAAGACATAAATAATCTGCCTGAAATAGCAGGGGACTGTGGGTCAAAGGAGGAATTGAGTGAAATCCAGGTCAGTCGGGAAGTGGTGTTGGGTAAATTGAATAGATTAAAGGCCGATAAATCCCCAGGGCCAGATAGGCTGCATCCCAGAGTACTTAAGGAAGTAGCTCAGGAAATAGTGGATGCATTAGTGATAATCTTTCAAAACTCTTTAGATTCTGGAGTAGTTCCTGAGGATTGGCGGGTAGCAAATGTAACCCCTCTTTTTAAGAAGGGAGGGAGAGAGAAAACGGGGAATTACAGACCAGTTAGTCTAACATCGGTAGTGGGGAAACTGCTAGAGTCAGTTATTAAAGATGGGATAGCAGCACATTTGGAAAGTGGTGAAATCATTGGACAAAGTCAGCATGGATTTACAAAAGGTAAATCATGTCTGACGAATCTTGTGGAATTTTTCGAGGATGTAACTAGTAGCGTGGATAAGGGAGAACCAGTGGATGTGGTATATCTGGACTTCCAGAAGGCTTTCGACAAGGTCCCACATAAGAGATTAGTATACAAACTTAAAGCATACGGTATTAGGGGTTCAGTATTGATGTGGATAGAGAACTGGCTGGCAAACAGGAAGCAAAGAGTAGGAGTAAACGGGTCCTTTTCACAACGGCAGGCAGTAACTAGTGGGGTACCGCAGGGCTCAGTGCTGGGACCCCAGCTATTTACAATATATATTAATGATCTGGATGAGGGAATTGAAGGCAATATCTCCAAGTTTGCGGATGACACTAAGCTGGGGGGCAGTGTTCGCTGTGAGGAGGATGCTAGGAGACTGCAAGGTGACTTGGATAGGCTGGGTGAGTGGGCAAATGTTTGGCAGATGCAGTATAATGTGGATAAATGTGAGGTTATCCACTTTGGTGGCAAAAACAGGAAAGCAGACTATTATTTAAATGGTGGCCGATTAGGAAAAGGGGAGATGCAGCGAGACCTGGGTGTCATGGTACACCAGTCATTGAAAGTAGGCATGCAGGTGCAGCAGGCAGTGAAAAAAGCGAATGGTATGTTAGCTTTCATAGCAAAAGGATTTGAGTACAGGAGCAGGGAGGTTCTACTTCAGTTGTACAGGGTCTTGGTGAGACCACACCTGGAGTATTGCGTGCAGTTTTGGTCTCCAAATCTGAGGAAGGACATTATTGCCATAGAGGGAGTGCAGAGAAGGTTCACCAGACTGATTCCTGGGATGTCAGGACTGTCTTATGAAGAAAGACTGGATAGACTCGGTTTATACTCTCTGGAATTTAGGAGATTAAGAGGGGATCTTATAGAAACTTACAAAATTCTTAAGGGGTTGGACAGGCTAGATGCAGGAAGATTGTTCCCGATGTTGGGGAAGTCCAGGACAAGGGGTCACAGCTTAAGGATAAGGGGGAAATCCTTTAAGACCGAGATGAGAAAGACTTTCTTCACACAGAGAGTGGTGAGTCTCTGGAACTCTCTGCCACAGAGGGTAGTTGAGGCCAGTTCATTGGCTATATTTAAGAGTGAGTTGGATGTGGCCCTTGTGGCTAAGGGGATCAGAGGGTATGGAGAGAAGGCAGGTACGGGATACTGAGTTGGATGATCAGCCATGATCATATTGAATGGCGGTGCAGGCTCGAAGGGCTGAATGGCCTACTCCTGCACCTAATTTCTATGTTTCTATGTTTCTACAATGCAACATTCCTTCAGTTACAAAAGACGATGCTTTATCACGTTAGTTCTCCATTTTCTGACTAGCTTCATTACATCTTTCTAGACTTGATATTACAGATGCTCCCCGACATATATAAGGGTTACTTCCCGCAGATCCTTGCACAAGTAAAAAACAGAAATGCTACTGCACACGTGTAAATATACTATCTGACCCAGAGACCGCAGGGGGTGCTCCGGCGTGGAGACCGTGGGGGGAGCTCTGAATCGGAGACCATGGGGGGAGCTCTGAATCGGAGACCATGGGGCAGCTCCGGCGTGGAGACCGTGGGGGGAGCTCTGAATCGGAGACCATGGGGGGAGCTCTGAATCGGAGACCATGGGGCAGCTCCGGCGTGGAGACCGTGGGGGGAGCTCTGAATCGGAGACCATGGGGGGAGCTCTGAATCGGAGACCATGGGGGGAGCTCTGAATCGGAGACCATGGGGGGAGCTCTGAATCGGAGACCATGGGGCAGCTCCGGCGTGGAGACCGTGGGGGGAGCTCTGAATCGGAGACCATGGGGAGAGCTCTGAATCGGAGACCATGGGGCAGCTCCGGCGTGGAGACCGTGGGGGGAGCTCTGAATCAGAGACCATGTGGGGAGCTCTGAATCGGAGACCATGGGGCAGCTCCGGCGTGGAGACCGTGGGGGGAGCTCTGAATCGGACACCATGGGGGGAGCTCTGAATCGGAGACCATGGGGGGAGCTCTGAATCGGAGACCATGGGGCAGCTCCGGCGTGGAGACCGTGGGGGGAGCTCTGAATCGGAGACCATGGGGGGAGCTCTGAATCGGAGACCATGGGGGGAGCTCTGAATCGGAGACCATGGGGGGAGCTCTGAATCGGAGACCATGGGGCAGCTCCGGCGTGGAGACCGTGGGGGGAGCTCTGAATCGGAGACCATGGGGGGAGCTCTGAATCGGAGACCATGGGGGGAGCTCTGAATCGGAGACCATGGGGGGAGCTCTGAATCGGAGACCATGGGGCAGCTCCGGCGTGGAGACCGTGGGGGGAGTTCCAACGCGGCGACCACTCAGGAGCAACACCTGACTGGCTTGCGGGAAAGGCTGCAGTAGCGCACTGCTACCGAGATGCTCAATACAGAAATAATGCAGTGGGCTTAAAGAAATGCTTACGTAAGGGCAAGTTTATGTAAGTCACCTATTATGTAAGGTGGGGAGTGCCTGTATATCTTTGGAAGATGGAGAATTAAATTGACAAAGCATTGCCTGACATGCTATCTTTTGAAAGTGAGAGTGGAATCCATTGCCAGAAATGAGTGAAAATCAAAATAAAAAACTGCAAATGCTGAAGTTAGAGAAGTCACCAGAGAAGTTGCCAGAGAAGTTACTAATTTAATTACCTGGCTCACGCCCACTCTGCCTCCAACAATGTTCCAAAATATATTCAAGCATGCTCATGCCTCACAACCTTATTTCCATGTAAGCAGAGGACAGAATAACACAATAGCATTCTGGACTTGACAATGAGCTTATCTTTTTTTGCCCAATAATGAGCATTGTTATTTTATTTTCAATTTCCAGTATACATGATATTTTCCTTTGGTAACTTCAGATACTGGCTCCGTTTACACTATCTCCAGGACTATCTTTTGTTTCTTTGCATTTGACAATTATGTCTTTTTTTTGGTATCAACCACATCCCCTTCCATCCTGTGAAATGTTTGATTAATTGTAGTTCTTTGAAGAAGTAATATGCACTCTGGATAGAGGCAAATGGTCATATATTATAAATAAACTCCCAAAAGACACAGTGGTAGAGTTGCAGTCTTACAACGCCAGACACTGGAGTGCAGTCCTGACTATGGGTGCTGTCTGCGTGGAGTTTGCATGTTCTCCCTCTGACTGCATGGGTTTTCTACAGGTACTCTGGTTTCCTCCCACACTCCAAGGACGTGCAGATTTGTAGTTTAATTGGCTTCTGTAAATTGTTCATAGCATGTAGGATAGAAGTAGTGCAAAGGGTGATTGTTGGTCAGCACAGACTCTGTGGGCTGAAGAGCCTATTTCCACACTGTATCTCTAAAGTCTAAAGGCCTTTGATGAGGTGTGGCTAAAGTTATCCTGGAAAATAAAAGCTCGTGGAGGTAATGTACTAACTTCGATTGAAGACTGGCTGGTGAACAGAAAACAGATTTGGCAAAAATGATCTTGTTTATGGTTGGTGAGGGTAAGAAGTCGGGTGTCAGAGGGATGGTGCTGGGGGTTTTACAATTTATATAACATTTTTGGATGAAGTATGAATGTTGGATATGTCAATAACACAAATATAGAAATAAAACCAAGTTCTGAAGATGAATTAAAGAAATAGGTAAATTAGTCATGGGATAGGATTTGATAGATGGAAAACTGCCAGTTTCAGGAGATCATAGGATCATAAATGATAGGAGCAGAATTAAGCCATTTGGCCCATCAAGTCTACTCCACCATTCAATCATGGCTGATTTATCTCTCTTTCATAACCCCATTCTCACGCCTTCTCCCCATAACCTCTGACACATGTAGGAAACCTGTAGGACTCCTTCAAACACCAGGAGGAAAAATAATGTTATCAAAGTAGTGAGTGATTGCAGAAATCTGGATTTCAGAGAGCATAATTTGTAAAGGACGAGTATGCAGATACACCATATTTTGTATCTGCATTTTCTCTGCAGCTGTAACTCTATTTTCTACACTCTGGTTTAATTTTTCTCTTCCACTACCTGCTGTACATGCGTTTGGCTTGATTCTACTCATGTTTGGTGTCGTTTACTGGATAGCACACAACTGTATCTCGGCACATGTGATAATAATAAACTAACAGCAAATAGGAAAGTTAAGGGAAGAATATTATTCTTTGCTTGGGGAATTTTCTACAAAAGTAGGGAAGTTATGCTTTAGTTATACGGTACCAGTGAGACCCATGCCTCTGCACCCCCTCTTCTTCGCTGCAGTATAGTGTAAAGCACAGAGCAAGAGCAGACTTGATTTAATAAACAAATCTGGGATCTTGATAGGGTGATTGTAGGGAGAAAGTTTCCCAAAATGAGAAGATCTCGAGTTCGTGCGGGGGAGTCACAGTTTAAAAATAAGGAGTCGGCTGAATAAGACAGAGGAGGTGATTTTTTTTTCTACCAGACGGTCATGAGTCTCTGCAACTCTGATCCTTAAAGGGAAGTGGATGCCCAGCCATAGCGTTATTACAAATTTTTGCCATTGGTGGCGCTCTTGATCTGCTCACTGCCTGTGCGTGCGACTCGAGAAGCTGTGGGGGTGGGGTTAGTAAAATGCAGGTTTTTATTGGTTGTCAGGGAGGGATTTCCTCGTAAAACAAGCTAAGGAGGAAATTTCGTTCTGTGATCCCGTTCGCGTGTTTAAAAAAAAACGTTTTTAACTATTGAATCGCTGGATGAAAAACATCAGATTAAAACGTCTTCAAAATCACAGATTGCAAGTTCAGGACAAAGCAAAAGGTATGTACTGTCAGGCGTTTATTTAACATCTTATCTAGTTTTTGGTGTAATTTCATTTTAGTGTGATGATGCGAAATATGTTATTTAGGCCCCAATATCAGCCATGTTTTGCCTGTGTGCAAAAACATAGCGGCAGCCACAATCCGATCTCTGTCTTAATCCACAAACATCCACTCTCAAGATAATCAAATTAATTATTTTTTGCACAATCATGTCATAAGAACATTAAAATGATCTATATTTTGTGTTATTGTCTATCCACGATCAATATTTTCATACTAAATATCTGACTAAAAACTTCCACAGAGAGTACATAGTTTTTAGTCAGATATTTAGTATGAAAATATTGATCATGAATAGACAATTACACAAAATATAGATAATTTTGATGTTCTTATGACATGATTGTGCAAAAAATAATGATTTTGATTATCTTGAGAGTGGATGTTTGTGGATTTTGAATACATGTCTGCAAAATAGCCCTTGCCTGCTGCAGTGTTATAAACCAACAGAATAAAATTTATGGGAATTAAACATTCAATTCCTTCGATTTGGCATAGAAATTCACGACAAAGTGAGATTTAAAAATCATGTTATATTGTGAATTCTTGTGGGAATGGGATCAGTTTGTTATTTGGATAATTTGGCTATTTAAAACAATATTTTTTGCCTTTTCTTAAGAATGGGATAGATGTTTAGATCTAGTAATTGAATTTAGATGAACGTAATTGATTTGATGACATATATGAATATTATTGAACAGCAGATCAGACTTGAGAACCGAGTAATCCGCTCCGGCTCTCAGTTCGATTACTTTTCTACAGTCACTCAATGTTTTCGACAACAAATAGCCAATAGCCTATTAACATCTATACATTAAAGAGTGCATATGCTTTGCCATTACAGTATGACCAGGAAGCCAAAACATGCATGTGGGATCTTTCTGTGCAATTTGCTAATCGGGGACGTGTTTTTTTTAGCATGGTTTAGAGATACAGCACAGAAACAGGCCCTTCGAGTCCACACCGACCAGCGACCTCCGCACATTAACACTACCATACACACACGGGACAATTTTTAAACCTATCCAATTAACCTACAAACCTGTACGTCTTTGGAATGTGGGAGGAAACCAAAGATCTCGGAGAAAACCCACTGCAGGTCACAGGAGAACGTACAAACTGCGTATAGAGAGGCACCCTTAGTCGGGATTGAACCCGGGTCTCTGGCGCTCCGTTATGCCACTATGCCGTTTAGGTATTGCAATACTCTGCTGGACTGTTTATAACAATTTCACTGTGCGTTTACACATGTGAGAATAAAAGCACTATTGAGGCATTCTCTTTACTGGCAGAACCTCATGGGTACAAAAGCATTTATGTCTGGACTGTTGTCTTGTTAAAGCCATGTTACCGTGTGAAGAATATCAGATCTTGCCGATTATCCCACTTACTTCTTTCAGCGCTGCGGGAATTTTTTTGTGCTTCCGTCCTGAAGAATGCTGAATGCTGTGAAACACTGAGGTGAGGGCACTTGAGGATTTGTGAGTTGGAGACATCGTCTTTGTAACAGGTGATAGCACTTCTAGTTGAAAACAAACAGGTTTTGTTTATAAAAGTGGTCAAATCCAACAAAAGATCAAACAAAAATAGCTTACCTAAACTCTTATAAAACCAACCTGGAACAATATAAATCCTTGGTCTGTGTTTGATTAGCTGACCTCAGTTGAATGGGGAGTTAGTGGGGAGTGGGGAGATATTTATTAATTTCTTCAGAGAGAAGGGAGAACAATCCAAGGACACTAGTTTTATTGGAAATGTCCTATAGTGGTGATCTAGTTTGATCTTTCTTGCTTGTCTATACTGTAAGCATAATATTTAAATGTCCTCATAAATCTGTTACCCACAGAAAGGGAAATGTAAACCATCAACAGTTCTCCTGCTACGATGCATGCTAAAGGGTTTGTGGCGTCGGGGACGGACGCCGGGTTCAGCAGTGACAACACTGACACTTGCAGTAGGGTGAATTCACATGCTTTATTCTATTGACAGTGGTAGGAAAGTCCAGGACCACATGGGTGGCTGTCCCTCTCCATCAGAGCGCATGTGAGATGATGGCGCTGACGATATTGGGCTTGCCCTGGCAGCTTATTCCTGGTCTTTGAAGGAGGAGGTGTGACAATCTCAGCCTTCCCCTGCCGTTCACCCTTGCCTTGAGAGGCGATGCTAACGGTACAGGATTCTTTCTGACAGCTCGGATTTGGGCTTGAAGAGGTGACGCTGACAATCCCTGGATTATTCTGGGGGTCAGTCTTTACCTTTGTGTATGTGTGGGAGCAGTCCCTCATTGTCTGTGGGCAGGAAGAAGTTCTAGCACCTTAGGCTTTCTTCTGCCACTCAGTCTTGGCTTAGGTCGAATCACTGGCTGTTTACGGCTTCTTTCCTGGCAGTCCAGTCTTGACCACATGGTGGCGCTGGTGCTCACAGGTTCACCCCAGTCTTCCTCAAACATGTGACTGGGGAACACAACTAGGAGGGGGGTGTCCCACCTTGTCTCCCTTCCTAACTCTCTGCTTTCTTTAAATTTGTTATCCTGTTTCTTCTCTCATTCTCTCCCTTCTCCCCTCTGGCTGGAATGCCTGGGTTTTACAGGGAGTAGGATGACAAGGTTCAAGTGGCCTACAAGTTTCAGCTAATTGGACCCAGTTGTTACCAAAGATGCTGGGGATTGGCCTCTCCTGGCCAGTGAGGATCAGAGTTACATCCAAGGGAGAGGGCACTGTCACAGGTTCATGAAAACTGTAAAAAACATTTTACTGAAACAAAACATTTCCAAAGCTTACACCAACTGCAGAAGCAATAAATGTACATCTGGCTAATAAAGTGAAACCATAAGCTTCACAAAATGAAATTACAAAGCATTACAACTGCTTAGATTTACAAGATACCTTTAATGTGAACAAGATTTCCTTAGTGCCAGAAGCAGCTTGTAGCAGTTGAAATGAAAGATTTGAAGAGGTTGCCAAAGGCCTGAAGGAGAGTGGAATCAGATGGGGTAGGTGCAGGAACTTGTGGATTATGCCAAAGTTGTTTGCAGAATGTCTAATGATTCAAATTGGCTCAGTGGTGCAGCGGTACAGTTGCTGCTTTACAGCGCCAGAGACCCTGTTGGATCTTGACTGTGGGTGCTATCTGTACGGAGTTTGTACGATCTCCCTGTGACCGCATGGGTTGTCCAGGTACTCCAGTTTCCTCCCACACTCTAAAGATGTACAAGTTTGTAGGTTAATTGGTGTCGGCAGAAAATGCTAAGTTGTCCCTAGTGTGTAGAATAGTGCTAGTAGACGGGTGATTGTTGGTCAGGAAAAGGCCTGTTTCCGCACTGTATCTCTAAAGTCTAAATCTGGAGGTCCAGGGGAGTGGTGGGAAGGATATTCTTAGTTCACCAACTAAGGGCACAATCTGTGGTCTGTAAAACTGGAGCAGATTGGAGAAGCAGAATTGAGCAAGGCCACAGGTAAATGTATGGAGCATTACAAATATGCTGGACGAGATTTGAATTGATGACTGATTCCAGAGGGCATGGAATGTCAATACTATCAAGAGTATTCACTGCTGCAGAATGGGAAGATGAGAGGCTTTGATGTATGGGGGTGGGGTTAGGGTAAAGGGAATGAATGCTGCAATCAAAAGTACTCCGAAGGTTGCCTTTTGAGCTCTTTGCCAAGAAAGTGTCAATTATATGGTCAAATTGAGAGAAGCACTGAAATGATTTAAAGTCGGAATTGGGGCCAAAGTAATGAGGAAGCGAAGCAGTAACATACCCCGGTTTGCATTGACTGCACCGAAGAAGAGATGGTTGAGTCTCAAATTCCTAGGGGTAAATATCACCAGCAATTTGTCCTGAACTACCCATATTGAAGAAATGGCCAAGAAAACATTTGAAGAAGGGTCTCGACCTGAAACGTCGCCTATTCCTTCTCTCCATAGATGCTGCCCCACCCGCTGAGTTACTCCAGCATTTTGTGTCTACCTCTGCTTCCTTAGAAGGCTTAGGAAGTTCGGCATGTCCCCAACAACTCCTGCCAACTTTATGGATGTGCCGTAGGAAGCATTTTATTGGGATGCATCACAGCATGGTTTGGGAACAGTTTCATCCAAGACCGCAAAAAATGGCCGAGATGTGCATGTAGACCATCACACCAACCAACCTCCCTTCCGTTTACTCTATTTACACATCACGCTGCCTCGGCAAAACCACCATCATAATTAAGGACAAGTCGCAACCCGGCCACTCCCTCTTCCAGGCACGGAAATCGCTAAGAAAGCATGCGGGGGACACAATTTCACGGCGGCCGTGCGCACGCATGCGCACACACGCGATGGTAACATCGGGAGCTGACCTGGTTGGTGACCGACTTCGAACTCCAGCAATAGCAGCTTCACCCGCCCTGAATCGTGGGGCTTGAATCGGCCCGTTCACAAGGTCTTTTATTGGCCAGTGGGGGCTTCCACATCGGGAGCCTCAATTGCCCTGATGCACCAGTTTGATTTTAAGCCGCGCTGGGCGCTGAAAGGTCCCGTGAATGGGCCGATTCAGCCCCTAGAAAGCGTCTGATGAATTCCGGATTAGAAAACATGGAGGGGGGGGGGGGGGGGGGAAATCGCCCCTCACCTCTCAAAGCAGGGGGGAGGGGGGAGGGACATATGTCCCCCCCCCCCAGGATTTCCGCCCCTGCGCCTCTTCTCTCCTATCCCATCAAGAGATACAGAAGTGTGAAAACGCACACCTCCAGATTCAGGGACAGTTTCTTCCCGGCTGTTCTCAGGCAACTGAACCATCCTACCAACAAATATAGAGCAGTCCTGAGCTATTATCTGCCTAATTGGAGACCCTTGGACTATCTTTGATCGGACTCTCCTGGATGTTATCTTGCACTAAACTTTATTCATGTTATTCCCTTTATCTTGTATCTGTACACGGTGGTAGACACAAAATACTGGAGTAACTCAGCGGGGCAGGCAGCATCTCTGGAAAGAAGGAATGGGTGATGTTTCGGGTTGAGACCCATTCCTGCTCTCCAGAGATGCTGCCTGCCCCGCTGAGTTACTCCAGCATTTTGTACCTACCTTTGATTTAAGCCAGTATCTGCAGTTCTTTCCTACACATCTGTACACTGTGGAAGGCTCGTTTGTAATGTATTGTCTTCCTGCTAAATAGTTAGCATGTAGCGAAAGCTGTTCACATTACCTCGGTACACGTGACAATAAACAAAACTAAACTAAGGTAGTAGAAATGCAAATTGGGATTGTGGAAGTAAGCACCAGGATAGAGGGAGTGCAGCAGTATACAACAGAAAGGCAAGAGCAGTGATTAATCTTTAAACCTGGACACCAATTGGCAATAATGATCCAATAATGATGGCGCAGACAATCAGAATATCAATTAGAAAAAAAATCACAACTAGTTGCTGAATTTACTGCTACACTTGTGTGTACACATGGAATTTTGTATGCTCCTGAAGCGTGGGAGGGAAACAAGGGCATTATTCTGTGTTCTCTGCTATTCTTCATTGTGCAAAAAGTAAAGTTGACATTTAAAAAATAATCTGGTATCCTTGGGACGTTCATGTGGCATGCAGAAACCTATTTCAGAACCTGAAGCATTTTTTATAGGACCTTCTACTGCAACACTATCTAGATTTTCCTTACCTCTCTTTTGCAGTTCCGAAAAACAGTAATCACAGACTCTGGCTGGTTGGTTTTTAAGGTATTCCAGATTAAATTTATTTGAAGAACAGGCTTGACAAACAATCTGGAAAATAAAGATGGGATACAAATGAGACAGGGAAATACTCAGTTTAATTTCTCAATAGATAGGACTTCTTCCAGAAATGAGTGCCAATGAATACAATTTGTAGGCAAGAGAGCCTATACAATAGACAATAGGTGCAGGAGGAGGCCATTTGGCCCTTCGAGCCAGCACCGCCGTTCACTGTGATCATGACTGATCATCCACAATTAGTACCCTGTTCCTGCTTTCTCCCTATATCCCTTGACTCCGCTATATTTAAGAGCTCTATCTAACTCTGTTAAAAGCATAAAGAGAACTGGCCTCCACCGCCCTTTGAGGCAGAGAATTCCACAGACTCACAACTCTCTGTATGAAAAAGTATTTCCTCATATCCGTTATAAATTGTTTACTTCTTATTCTTAAACTGTGGTCCCTGGTTCTGGACTCCCCCAACATCGGGAACATGTTTCCTGCCTCTAGCGTGTCCAAACTTTTAATAATCTTATACATTTCAATAAGATCCCCTCTCATCCTTCTAAATTCCAGAGTATACAAGCCCAGCCGCTCCATTCTATCAACATATGACAGTCCCGCCATCCCAGGAATTAACCTTGTAAACTTACGCTGCACTCCCTCAATAGCAAGAATCCCTTTCTCACATTTGGAGATCAAAACTGCACACAATACTCCAGGTGTGGTCTCACTAGGGCCCTACAACTGCAGAAGGACCTCTTTGCTCCTATACTCAACTCCTCTTTTTATGAAGGCCAACATGCCATTCGCTTTCTTCACTGCCTGCTGTACTTGCATGCTTACTTTCAGTGACTATACTGCCACTTCCAATGGTCTGCTGTCATTATCTATGTGGCGATCCTCAGGAACTGAGCAGACTAAAGCCATTTAGCTGTGGTCAAGAGAAGTAGCAGAATTCTAATTTAAAATCCTTAGGATTTTGTATTTCCCACATTGTTCTATATTGTACAGTATATAATATCCTTCATAATTCTTCATACAGTATGACAATCTGGACCACATTTAGGTTTGTTTTGGTAAGTATCATGTTACATTTAGCTTATGTGCCTTTTACCAAGAAGCTCATACAGTATAGCTTATCTTAACAAACAGAGAGCCTCTGGCCAAAGATTCATCAATCAGGAAAGAATTAAAAGCTATCAGAATGGAGTAACTCAGCAGGTCAGGCAGCATCTCTGGAAAACATGTATAGGTGACCTTTCAAGTGGAGACCCTTCTTCTGACTCTTGGTCTGGAACTAGGCCTGGAATCCAGGTGAGTTGACGGCCCCAGCCTACTGGCGGCTGGGAGGGAAGAGGATTGGATTGGCGGGGTCATTGGTCGCAGCCCGCAGACGGCCAGAATGCTGCTAAAGGTCTGCGGTGGTCGCAGCCCGTGGCCGAGGAAGCTGTGTGGGCCGTCGGTGGTGGCAGTAGGTCTGGCCTGGAAGCCACCAGAGAGGCGATGCGGGCCAAGAGTGGCGCAGCAGCCTGGCCTGCAAACAGCCGGGGAGGCAGTGTAGGCAGGGGGTAACGATGGCAGTCTAGCCTGACGGTGAAGGTGGGGAGGTCTGTTCGCAATAAATGAAATCCGTTGTAAAGAAGTCCATAACAAAAACGATTTATTGAATTATCCTAATAAAGAGTCAACACCGTGACAAATGAGTGAAGACATTTCAGAACAAACGCATCACGCACAAACCTTTCCACATGCTCTACAATGATGCCTTCTCCAAGTAAGTGTAAAATCACACGTGCAGACCATACACATGGTAGCACGAGGGTCAGGGATCCATATAGGTGCCTTAGTGCCCAAAGGTGTATTAGCTTCTGCCTCATCTGGTTCTTCCTAGAAGAAAAAGTAGTCCGCAAGGGTATTAAAGCTGTAATGCAATCATTTACAAATAATACATGCTTATTTTATGTACAATTAATGCAATTTATGTTTTTTTTTTAAAGAAAAAGCTCCCAAACAGATATCAAGGGGCCGTTGGGAGAAGGATGATGAGAATGTGTTTGTTCTGTCACAACCATATTTTACATGAAAAAGAAATCTGGTTTAATTTCTAATCATTTCTCAACAAGAAGTTGCATCACAATTTAATTTCAGCATTTTAATGCCTCTTTTAGATTACCACTCATTCTTCCAAACCTAAGTTTATGCAAACTCATTCATAATTTGATCCTTTAAGACCTGCATAATTCTGATTAATCCTGTTGCATCCAACCAATACATCTCTTCCTGAGCTGTCGTGCTTTGAACTGATTCTGGTACTCAAGATGGGATCTGACCAAGACACCATTCAACTAATCATTACTTTATCATTTTAGTATTCTATCTACCTTAATGTAAAGGTCAACATCTCTGTAAATTAAAAAAATTAATGGCCAACTTTCAAATTGTCTGATTACCTTTGTACAGGTGCATTGACTTTTAGTGATGTATGCACACTGTCATCAAAACCGCTTTCTCCCTCGTCAAATCAATTTTTCTAGTCCATTATGAGCATATATTAGCATTTGGATCTGAATTGTATTGCTTTCCAACTGAATGCAATGTACCATAGTCTTAATCACCAATTGTTCTCTGCCTCTTTTAAACTTTCTGCAAACTGGAAAGTTTATACTGCTCACATCTTGCTGGGAGTTCTGGTGGAACTGATAGCTACCCTTCTCCATGGATTGTCACCTTGTCGTGGTGGAGAGGCTTGTGTGGTCCTGAGATCCTGAGAGTGATGCCGCCTGGAGCGATGCTCCTGGTAGGGCCACCCATGGTGGTAAGGTCGAGGGGGAGGTCTCTGACAAAGAGCGATCCAACCAAGAACTCAACGGTCGAACAGGCGGAGGACGATGGCACAATTTAGTGGAGCGTCACACCAGCTGGGAAAGCGGATGAAGGCTGCAGCAGAAAAGGGTCTCCGGTCGTCTTGGACTCCATGCCACTGGATCCTGACCCAGATCTGTCAAGGACCGTGTGTTGGCTGTCTGTGCACCAGTCTCCCCATGTTAAACAAAGTCACGCGCAGGCGTTCTCCATACAGGCAATCCACCCTAACACCATGGATTAAATCCTATGGTGATCGGCATGTGGCAACGGGGGCAGGATTGTGAGAACTGTAAGCCCCAAGTCATGAGCTGGCACATCAAGCGGAGGGTGCTAGATTCAGTCGCTGGACTCTTGGAACGAGGCAGAAGAGCCCTTGGGCATCTGCACCCACGAATGAGCATTCCTCTTTAGGATCCACTCTGCTCACCCCACTTGGGGAAAGGGCTAGAAAAGATGTCCTAGAAATAGCCTGCCTCAAAATTACCGACTGAATTACTGCGTCCAGAGGTATCACCACACGCTGTCAGAAACACAGAAATATGTATATATTTGAGTATGGAATGTGCGCACAATGATGGATAGTGTAACCAGTAATAGACCAGAGAGGAGAACCGCTGACCATATCTCCTGCTTTATTCCTACCTCACAATTAATTTCCAGTTGTACTGTTGCACCCACCATACCAAGAGTCAAGAATGTTTAATTGCCATGTGTACTGACAACAGAACAATGAAATTCTTGCAACACCATAACAGGCCTGCAAATTCACTCCTCATAGATAAGATATAATTTAAAAAAATTAATAACCGCAAACAAAATGACTAGTGAAAAATCGTCCCAAATCTTTAATGCATCCAAAGACCATAGTCCATAGCTTAGCTTCTATTTTGCAGTATTCAAGAGCTTGATGGATGCTGGAAAGAAGCTATTCTCGAACATGGTGGTCATGGTTTTCAGACTCCTAAACATTCTTTTCCATGGTATAAGCGAAAGGAGAGTGTGGCGAAGGTCTTTGTTGATGCTAGCTGCTTTTTTGAGGCAGTGCTTCCTATAGATTCCTTCCATGGTAGGGAAGTCAGTAAACGTGATGCACCGGGCGAAGTCAACAACTTTTTGTAGTCTCCCTCGTTCCTGGGCATTCCGTGGCCAAACCAGGCCATGATGCAACCAATCACTACGTTCTTCACCGTACACCTGTAGAAGTTCAAGAGAGTATTTGTCGACATACTGAATGAACTGAAGTTTCCAAGGAAGTAGAGGCGATCATACAATCATGATTGTATGATTGATGCACTGGGGTCAGGACAGATCTTCAGATATATGCACGCCCAGGAACTTGAAGTTGTTGACCCTCTTCATCGCCAACCCGTCGATGAAGACAGGTTTGTGGATCTTTGGCTTCCATCTTCTAACTAAGCAGAAGGGTGTAGTATACCAGTGATGTGTGCAAGTGTGGCCGTTCGGTTACTTTATTTATCATAATAGTTTTAATTAACTACCAGGTCTCTGGAGGTGTTAATCAATTATTATTTAGAAATTCAAAATATTTCATATACTTTAAGCTCCTGTTTTTTTAAAGAGCACGGTTTTCCTCTGGGAACACCAGTTTCCTCCCTTGCCTCAAAGATGTGCAGATTGGCAATTTAGTTAGTCACTATAAAGTGTCCCCAGGGTGGAGGTGAGTGGTAGAATCTGAGGGGATGTGATAAGGTGGAAGAATACAAAACATGGGTAAAGTGTAAGATGAATATAAATGGGTGGTTGACAGTTGATGTGGAAGCCCTACGGGCTGTGTCTCCACTTTCCACGTTGCATCTCTCCATGACTGTCTAAATCTTACTAATAATCAGAAATGTAATACTTCAAAGACCTTCAACAGTTGTTGAAACAACATCTTGACATTCTGAAACTGGGGCTTTGGGATATGTTAAAGGCACTGCCCGATCTGTCACAAATACTGACCTCCCCAATATAAAAGGGATCCGCAGCTGCCTCAAAATTGCAGCCAATATTATCAAAACAACCACATCATCCTGATTACGCTCTCATTTCGCTACTGTAATCGGAAAGAAGGTACAGCAGCTGAAAACCAGGTTCAAGAACAGCTTCTTTCCAGCAACAATCAGGCTATTGAACACTGCACAACACTAATCTTGGCACAATGTAGAATAGAATAGAATGGAATAGTTTCTTTGTCATTGTAACATGAACCATGTACAACAAAATTTAAAAAATGTCAGCCAGTCAGTGCACCATTCAAACATTTCTAAAAACTAACGATACATACAAGGTAAAATATTAAAAAAGATAAACAACTAAAATAAATATGAAAATAGCACGCATAAACACCCAACCCTACATCCTTCTGTCGATTTCACAGTGTACCAACCACAGTCCCTTAGTCCCTGCGTTCCTTGGCGGCTACATTTAGTGCCTTTATAGCAGTGGGGTAAAAACATGTTTTTAAGTCTGTTTGTCCTTGTCGCTGTAGATCTGTACCGTCTGCCTGACGGCAACAGTTCAAACAGGGAGTGTCCGGGGTGGGAAATGTCCTTTATAATATTCTGGGATTTTTTGATGCAGCGGGAACTGTGTAAGTCTTCCAAGGTAGGGAGAGGGCAGCCGACAATCGTCTGGACGTTGTCAATGGCCCTCTGGAGCGCTTTCTTCTGAGCCGCTGTGCAGCTGGTGTACCACACGCATACACAGTATGTTAGGATGCGCTCAATGGAGCACCGATAAAAGGACAGCAGCAGTCTCTGAGTGATGTTATTCTTCCTGAGCACCCTCAGGAAGTGTAGTCTCTACTGGACCTTTTTCAGCAGCGCAGAAGTGTTCACGCTCCACGTCAGGTCCTCCTCAATATGGATTCCCAGGAAGCGGAAATCTGCCACCCTCTCCACACAGTCCCCTCTGATGATCAGTGGTACCATGTCCGTTTTGTTCTTCCTGAAGTCTATTATTATCTCCTTGGTCTTTAAGGTGTTGAGGAGCAGGTTATTTTCTCCACACCACACTGTCAGCTGTTCCGCCTCATCCCGATAGGCATACTCGTCCCCCCCGGAGATGAGTCCCACCACCGTAGTGTCAACCGCAAATTTGACAATGGTGTTGCTGTGGTGGGTGGGGGTGCAGTCATGTGCGTAGATGGTGTAGAGCAGGGGGCTCAGCACGCAGCCCTGTGGAGAGCCGGTACTGAGGCTGAGGGCCGTGGATGTGTGATGGCCCACTCTGACTCTCTGGCTGCGACCCAATAGGAAGCTATTTATCCACATGCAGGTGGAGTGTGGAAGTCCCAAGTCCCCCAGTTTGTCCACCAGTTTGTGGGGAAGGATAGTATTAAAAGCAGAGCTGTAGTCCACAAAGAGCATCCGCACGTAGCTCCCCCGCTGCTCCAGGTGGGACAGTGCAGCATGGAGGGCTGTGGCTATAGCGTCCTCTGTAGATCCATTCGCTCTTTACGCAAACTGGTGGGGGTCAAAGCTTCGGGGCAGGAGTGATGTGATATGACCCCGGACCAGTTTTTCAAAACACTTCATCACCACTGGTGTAAGTGCGACTGGCCGGTAGTCGTTGAGGTTGGAAATGTGGGTTTTTTTGGGCAAGGGGACTATGGTTGCGGACTTCAGACAGAGTGGAACAGTGGACTGGCCAGAGACTGGTTAAAAATCCTCGTGAGGACTCCAGCCAGCTGATCTGCGCAGTCCTTCAGCGCGTCCAGAGGCGCCGTCGGGTCCAGTAGCCTTCCTTGGATTGATGGCCCGCAGCATGCGCCTCACCTCATGCTCCTCTATCTTGAGGGTTAGGCTGCTGTGGACCATATGGTGTGATGTGGCTGTCTCAGGTGGCTCCACTTCAAAGCGAGCAAAGAAGAGGATCAGCTCCTCTGCCAACGAACCTTCAGCAGCTCCAAGGTTTGTCATAGTTGGTGAGATACTGGATCCCCTGCCACACCTGCCTGCTGTTGTTACTGTCCAGGTGGTTCTCTATCTTCCTCCTGTAGTCTGACTTGGCCTCTCTGATGCCTCTCTTCAGGTTAGCTCGGGCCATGCTGTATAAAGCCCTATTGCCAGACCTAAAAGGTCCTCTCTTTTAACAGCCGCTGGACCTCCCGGGTCATCCAGGGCTTCTGGTTGGGGTAGACCCGGATGCGTTTGTCCACTGTGACCGTGTCCATGCAGTTTTTAATGTAACACTGTCTGTGACCAACTCCAGGTCCCGGTGTTCAAACACATCCCAGTTGGTCCTGTCGAGGCAGTCCTGCAGCTGCTGAGATGCACCATCAGGCCAGGTTGTGATGGTCTTTGTGATGGGAGGAGCGGTTTTCCTGAGGGGGGCATATGTAGGAATTAAAAGCAAGGACATATGGTCTGACTGACCCAATGATCTTCTTTGGACTGCGTGTTTGGTTGCATTATGGACTTCGGTTTTTGCAATTTTATAACACAATTATGGTTACCCAGTGTTACGGATATTTATGTATTGTATTCTGATTATTATACATTATCTGTGTTATGTGTTTACGGGCCTGGTAAGCTACAGCTAGTAAGGATTTCATTGTTCTGTTAGTCAGTACAGATGACAATTAAACACTCTTGACTCTACCAAGGCTTTGTTGCTGTTCAGATATGGAGGATGAGCTGAACCGCTATCATCATTCAGATCACATTCGTGCACAAATGTGGGTACTGCTGGTCAGTTTATGCAAGGGCGACCTCCTCACTGATCCAGCACATATAACTGGACCTGCATGTTTTATGACTTATCTACCCTATTTACATAAATGATAAATAATTGATGCTTTAGTAATGACCGAGGGTCACACAGACTGTTACATCCTGACCATCACTCCCTTTACTTCTGTTTCACAAATAAATTCCTAACCACTTACAAGCTACAATTCAAGGTAGTTTTATTTTTGCTTATGAACACCAATTAATTACACATATACTCATAAAATGCACATATTCAAGGGTTCAGTGTAGTGTTCTGAGGTGATAAGATCTGAGATCACCTTTCAATTGAGGTGATAAATTGGAGGCTTGATTGGCCCCCTTACATAGATATTAAAGACATCCAAGGACAGAAGAGCCCTCCCAAAATCATGGCCAACTCCTTTTCTCAGTGAACATTACATTAATTTACCTAGAATTTATCCCAATGATGGTATGTGTAATAAGGCACAAATTGGCTAACACGTTTCCCTGCACTACACCAATCTGTCACCTTTATGCGACAGGATTGATGAGAAGAAACAAAATTTTCCCTCCACCAAGGACCTGAAATTAGCCCGCCTCCAGGCCGTTCCAGCCACCGACAATCCCCGACTCGACTGCCCGCAGGCCCTGGGCCCCAACTCTGGCCCGAGCCGCCGGCCTGAGTCCCCCGACGCCATCTTGTCCACGAGGAGCGCCTCCAGGACTCACCAGGACGCCGCCTTCACCGACCTCCACACCGATGCTGCCGCCGACCTCCACCTGCCTACCGATCACGCCCAGCCCCGCTGCCTGCCTGGTAACTCTATTTATCTCCCCCACACCGATTCCACCGCCCATCACCAGCGCAACGCGACTGCCGAACCTCGCCGTCCCCCGGGTCCACCTAACCCCATCGCCGCACCGGGCCCATCCAGCATCGCCGGTGTACTGGGCCCGCCGAAAACCACAGCCGCCTCACCGGGCCCATCCAGCATCGCCGGTGTACTGGGCCCGCCGAAGACCACAGCCGCCGCACCGGGCCCATCCCGCATCGCCGGTGTACTGGGCCCGCCGAAGACCACAGCCGCCACACCGGGCCCATCCAGCATCGCCGGTGTACTGGGCCCGCCGAAGACCACAGCCGCCTCACCTTGCATCGCCGCCGGACCGGGGCTCCCCGAACACGGCCGCCGCACCACATCCCACTCATCTCGCCGCCTCACCGGTCGGACCGCCCATCCGCCCACCGGGACCTCCAACGCATCGCCCGCCGACCCCGACTCCACTGCCCGCGGACTCCTACCTTCGGGTCCGCCGACCCACGACACTCCACCGCCCTCCAGCAGCCCGCAGCCGTCGCCTCACCAGCAGACTGGACTCTGCAGTGGGCCTGAAGCCTCTACATTGCTAACTCCTCCCACCACTCTGTCTTTAACGGCACTGGGTCCTAGTGCCTGTCTCCCCAGCCCCAGTAACCTTAGTGGCTATTCCACTGGGTCTTCCGCATCCCCCCCCCCACCATGCAACCCCTGCTCTTCCCCACCCACACCACAGCCCCCATACCCCCCCACCGCCTGACCACCCTCCACCCCCCCACCACACAACGCTTCGTCCTCAGTCCACTCACCTGCCTTCCTCCGGCCACAACCCCCATCCTTGCCGCGTGTTCACCATCCCCCCGGACCTCCCCCTCTCCGACATCGAACGGTCTGTCCTCAGCAGAGGTCTCACCTTTGTCCCCCTCCGTCCCCACCTCAATGAGTTCCACGCCCACCACGACTTGGAGCTCTTCTGCCGTCGCCTCCGCCTCACAGTGTTCTTCCACGGGAAGAAGCCCTCGCCCCCCACTGATGATCCCTTTTCCTGTCTCCCACGTACCGCCTCCACTTGGACCCCCCCTCGCAGCCTTCCGGCTGTAGAACTATTTATCTAGAACTGCCGTCGGGACATCAACCGCCTCGACTTCTCCACCCCCCTGTCTCACTCCAATCTCTCCAGCCCTGAACGTACTGCCATCGACTCACTCCGTAACAACCCAGACTGGGTTATCAAACCCGCCGACAAGTGAGGTGCCGTGGTAGTCTGGCGCGTCGATCTCTACAAAGCGGAGGCCGCGCGCCAACTCTCGGACACCTCTTCCTACTTACCCCTGGACCATGACCCCACTGACGAACACCAGGCCACCATCTCGAGCACCATAACCGACTTCATCAGCTCCGGCTCCCTACCCCCCCCGAGCCTCCGACCTCATCGTTTCCCAGCCCCGCACGGCCCGATTTTACCTTCTCCCCAAAATCCACAAACCCGACTGCCCTGGCAGACCCATTGTCTCTGCCTGTTCGTGCCCCACCGAACACATTTCCACATACCTTGACGCCATCCTATCCCCCTTTGTTAAATCCCTCCCCACCTATGTTCAAGACACCTCAGACACTCTCCGTCGGCTCCGTTCTCCAGGCCCCCATCCCCTCATCTTTACCATGGACGTCCAGTCACTCTACACCTCCATCCCCCACCAGGACGGTCTCAAAGCCCTCCGGTTCTTCCTCGACCAGAGGAGCAACCCATACCCGTCCACTGACACCCTCCTCCGCCTAGCAGAGTTGGTCCTCACCCTCAATAACTTTACATATAGTCCTCCGCCAGTTTCGCCACCTCCAACGTGACCCCTCCACCCGCCACATCTTCCCATCTCCCCCCCTGTCTGCCTTCCGCAACTCCCTTGTCAATTCTTCCCTCCCCTCCCACTCTACCCCTTCCCCGGGCACTTTCCCTTGCAACCGCAAGAAATGCAACACTTGTCCCTTCACCTCCCCCCTCCACTCCTTTCAGGGACCCAAGCAGTCCTTCCAGGTCCGACAGAGGTTCACCTGCACCTCCTCCAACCTCATCTACTGCATCCGCTGCTCCAGATGCCAGATGATCTATATCGGTGAGACCAAGCGGAGGCTTGGCGATCGCTTCGCCGAACACCTCCGCTCGGTCCGCAATAACCAACCCGACCTCCCGGTGGCTCAGCACTTCAACTCCCCCTCCAATTCCACATCCGACCTCTCGGTCCTGGGCCTCCTCCACGGCCAGAGTGAGCAACACCGCAAGCTGGAGGAACAGCACCTCATATTCCGCTTGGGGAGTCTGCATCCTTTGGGCTTGAATATTGAATTTTCTCAATTCTGTTAACCCTTGCTGTCTCCTCCCCTTCCCACCTCTCCCTCAGCCCTCGGGCCCTGGCATTCCCTCTATCTCTATCTCCCTCCCCCACCCCAGTCGCACCAGCTTCTCATTTTCACACCACAAACAGCTTACAATGGCTTGTTCCCTTTATCACCGATACTTTTTTGCATATCTTTCACTCATTGTTCCTTATCTCTCCACATCACTGTCTATATCTCTCGTTTCCCTGATCCCTGACCAGTCTGAAGAAGGGTCTCGACCCGAAACGTCGCCTATCTCCTTCGCTCCTTAGATGCTGCTGCACCCGCTGAGTTTCTCCAGCTTTTTGTGTACCCTAGTTTTTAGTTCAGTTTAGTTTAGAGATACAGCGCGTAAACAGGCCCTTTGGCCCTCCGAGTCCATGCTGACCAGCGATCCCCATACACTAGTATTATCCTATATACTAGGGACAATTTACAATTCTTACCAAAGCCAATTAACCTACAAATCTGTACGTCTTTGGACTGTGGGAGGAAACTGGAGGAACTGGAGCACCTGGAGAAAACCCACATGGACACAGGGAGAATGTACAAACTCCGTACAGATAGCACCCATAGTCAGGTTCGAACCTGGGTCTTTGGCACAATGAGATGTCAAAGATAGTGTAATTTGCAGTGAAAGCAAATACAGCCCCAATAAGAACTTTGAATCAGTTAAAAATGAACAGGCAAGGCATACTTTGAAATTCTTCCGTTCCCATTAGTTATACTGTTTTCAAATTTTCTCTCATCAATAACATATGTTATAATGCTGGCTACAAAGATTGCATTGCATATATATTAAATATATATATAATTACATTTTATATATTACTAATATATTAAATGTATCACACTTTAACCATAAGATTCTTTGAAACACAATTTTCTTTGAAAAATTAACCTGCACAACAGAAACTATTATTAAAATCTCAAAACATCTGATCATATACAAACAGGGATGAGCACAAGATATAGCTGAGATTACTATGTGCAATGAGGATATCCAAGGGCACATTACTGATTAAGTTAAACAAAGTTCAATTGAAAACAGTGATATCTAGATTAAATAGTCACTTGTTCACAATTTAATATTCTCATTTTTATCAACAATTACCGTGCCAATTTTTCTAAAATATATTATCCACTATTTGTCAAAAGATAACCCGAGACATCCCAAAGTATCCCAAGTGTCTTGCTTTACCTGTTTACTCAGACTGAGATTTTTAAACATCTACTTACCTCAAGGCTTTTACTGGCAGTGAATGTTATTCTTTTTTTCGTATATTCCTCAATGGCCTTCGAAATAGCCTTTAACCATTCATCCCTTTCTGCTGCTGAACTGAATTTTGAAAGGGCCAAAGTTATGAAAGAGCTTAAAATTACTTCACGTCAAATGAAATTCAAAGTAATAGAGGTTTAAGTCAATGTGAATTAACCCGAGATAATGAACACTGGCTGCCTAACACTTTCTACTTTGAGCGCAACCAGAAGGACTCAATTTAAAGGCAGCCTAGTGGTACATAATTAATGCTGTTTCCAAAACACAGAGTTTTCTTTTAAAATTATATTATTGGAATGAGTTAACAGGAATGGAGAAACAAGAGACAAAGTACTGGATTAACTCAGCGGGTCAGGCAGCATCTCTGGAGAACACGGAAGAGTGACGTTTTGGTTCAGGACTCTTCTTCACCTATCCAAGTTCTCGGGTCCGCCTGAGTTACTCCATTATTTTGTGTCCTTTGGTGTATTAACCAGCATGTGCAATTCTTTGTTTCTACATGGGAAATACTAACTCATCCATAGATGGACTATATATTATGATGTGGTGCACTCCTCCTGCTGTATATTTTGGGCAAAATGTGTAGGAAAGACTGCAGATGCTGGTTTAAATTGAAGGTAGACACAAAATGCTGGATTAACTCAGCGGGTGAGGCAGCATCTCTGGAGAGAAGGAATAGGTGACGTTTCGGGTCGAGACCCTTCTTCAGACGGATGTAAGGGAAGTGGGCGGGACAGATAGAATGTAGTCGGAGACAGTGAGACTGGAAGGGGAAGGGGAAGGGAATGGTGGGAGAGAAAGGAAGGGTTATTTGAAGCTAGAGAAGTCAATGTTCATACCGTTGGGGTGTAAGCTGCCGAAGCAAAATATGAGGTGCTGTTCCTCCAATTTGCGCTGGGCCTCACTCTGACAATGGAGGAGGCCCAGGTCAGAGAGGTCAGATTGGGAATGGGAGGAGGAGTTAAAGTGCTGAGCAACCGGGAGATCAGGTAGGTTAAGTCGAACTGAGCGAACGTGTTCAGTGAAACGATCGCCGAGCCTGCACTTGGTCTTGCCGATGTACAGGAGTTGACACCTGGAACAGCGGATACAGTAGATGAGGTTGGAGGTGCAAGTGAACCTCTGCCTCACCTGGAAAGACTGTCGGGGTCCTTGGATGGAGTCAAGGGGGGAGGTAAAAGGACAGGTGTTGCATCTCCTGCAGTACCTGGGGAGGGGGTGGTTTGGGTGGGAAGGGAAGGAATGGTCTCTGTGGAAAGCAGAAAGGGGTGGAGATGGGAAGATGTGGCCAGTGGTGGGATCCCGTTGGAGGTGTTAAAAATGTTGGAGGATTATATGTTGCAGGCGATGGCTGATCGGGTGGAAGGTGAGGACAAGGGGGACTCAGTCCTTGTAATGAATGGTGGGAGGGGGAGCAAGAGCGGAGCTGCGGGATATCGAGGAGACCCTAGTGAGAGCCTCATCTATTATGGAAGAGGGGAACCCCCGTTTCCTAAAGAATTAGGACATCTCCAATGCCCTGGTATGGAACACCTCATCTTGGGCGCAGATGCGGCGTGGACGGAGGAATTGGGAGTAGGGGATAGAGTCTTTACAGGAAGCAGGATGGGAAGAAGTGTAATCTAAATAGCTATGGGAGTCTGTAGGTTTGTAATAGATGTCGGTCAATAGTCTGTCTCCTGTGATGGAGACGGTAAGATCTGGAAAAGGTAGGGAGATGTCGGAGATGGTCCAAGTAAATTTGAGTGCAGGATGGAAATTAGTCGTGAAATTGATGAAGTCAGCGAGTTCTGCAGGGGTGTAGGAGGTAGCACCGATGCAGTTGCAATGTAGCAGAGGTAGAGTTCGGGTATAGGGCCAGTGTACGCCTGGAACAGTGATTGTTAGACATACCCTACAAAGAGGCAGGCATAGCTGGGGCCAATGCGAGTGCCCATAGCTACGCCTTGGATTTGGAGGAAGTGGGAGGAGTCGAAGGAAAAGTTGTTGAGGGTAAGGACCAGCTATGCTAGACGGAGGAGAGTATCAAGGCAGTACAGATATCTGTCATTTAATTTTGGGAGTTGATTAGCTGCCATTTATTAATAAATCTCCAGGGTTTCGTCCTTGACTTTGCATGACTAAGATTCCATGTTCTTTGGGTTTGCGCTCACAACTTTGCAAATTAATTATCTGGAAAGAATATAGAAAGTCAACCTGTGGCGCTCAGGAGATTGTAAAGTTAGAAGTATCACTGCATGTAGCTTCTGCCAGTCAGACAAAGATCAGGTATGGTAAGGAACAGGATATTCCTTGTTAATGAAAAAATATGAGCTAGATAGAACAAAACATTTATAAAATTTGCAATTATCAATCCATCCTATAAGCTAAAACTGCAGAGTATGTATGACAGGTAACCATAAATTGGTTAGGGCCTTGTTTTTTCCATTACCACCTTTGCTTCTATCTTATCAGCAATAAAATGCAAAAAATAGATATAGTCAGAGGAGAGAGTCTACACAAATAATTAATAAAAACCTACACATAGACATAATAGGAGAAAGTCATGAAATTGATGAATGTGTTGTAAAAGGTATTTTTTGTGAAATCTTGCATCAGTGAGGATAAAGTGTATTGCCTGAGGGATTAACTCTCTACTGTTTTCCTTGCCATTGATGTTCCAGATTAGCCTGTTTACAGAGGCACAAGAGTTAGATAAAGCAGACAAATGACTGGAGATGGCTACTGAAGTGTTGCTCTACCATTGATAGATCCTCAACATCTGTTTTACTTTATCATCACTGAGCACTGCTCAAATTGTTCCATTGGATTAATCAAGGTGCCAAGATCTTTTTTCTTTCTACATACGTGAAATGTCTTCCTAATCGAGAAGCATAATAACTCTAAGTACAACATTGGTGAGCTACATCTGTCTGATTCAGATCTGTGTGTAATTACCTTGCTGACAGAATGAATGATCGTTCCACACTTTCTATGTTCAGTTCATTCTGGTAGGCCTCTTGAGATGGTTTGCTAACCTATGTATTAAACAAAATGCATCATAGGTTCAAATTTGTTTGCAAATAAGTGAACACAAATCACACATCTGCAATGTTTCTGTGAAATCACATTTGTAAGTACAGGATTAGAGAGCATAACATTTGGTTAATTAACTATACAGAAAGTATTTTTGAAAGCCTTTTCAATGGTTACGTTGAGGGTCATCTTCAAATACCATCTGGTGATCATCACAATCTATTATTAGAAGTGCAATCTATTAATATGGAGAATTGGGGGCAGCACAGTGGCACAGCTAGAATAGCTTCTTCAGCAGCCAAAGTTCCTTTGGTACTTGGGTACTGCCTGAATGGCATTCCATAGGTTTCCTCCAGGTGCCCTGGCTTCCTCCCTATCCCATAGATGTATACGTTGGGAAGTTATTTGGACACTGTAAATGTCCACTGATGTGTTGTTAAGTGGTATAATCTATAGGGAGTTGATGAGAACATTGGGAAACAAAATGCAACTGCTGTAGGATGAAAGCAATTGGGTGCTTGAGAAACGACAAACTGAAGTGCATGATTTTGGCCAAACTACTATGAAATTGTGTAGTTCACAATTAGTTAGTTTAGCACAGAATACATCAAACAACAATTCAGTAATGTGACTTTGAATAATAAAACCAATTTTGTTTTCAAAACTAGAATGTTACTCAATGCACTAACTTTTGCATATTTCTACCTAACAGGCCCTAGATTCACCAAAATATGTATTTTCCATGTTTCAATAGTAGTTATATATTACCCACTGTAATATCCATTCCTTGGTTCTCTTAAACTATCCTTATTTGCCTTATTAATGTAATTCTGAATAATTGACAATAGCTTTCCAAATTAGAGAGACTTACGAGGGTCTGCTAAATGGTATCGCGGTTCAAGTGATTTTTACTACCTTTCAATTTTTATTGTTATTTTATTTCACAAAGGAGTCACAATGTAGAGCTCAGTAAATAGCCCTTTAAGACCACAGGCATTGAATTGATAAAAACAACCAGTTTGTTCCACTTATTATCTCTAGGCAACAATCAAAAAGCAAATATGCAACATGTAAAAATAAAACATCACAGTGTCCTGTGTTTACACCTCCAACCACTTAATATATATCAGAAAAAGATAGGGGAAAAAAATACTCACCTTCATGCCTGCTAGTGACAACATGTTGTTAAGCTTGTACGTCACAGATTGTACTGGTGTAGTGTATAGTAATACATCATTCAGCTGTAAATAAAAATATATAAGAATTCAAATCCAAGACTCAGCTTCAGCTTGTAAATAGAAATTATTTCAAAAGCAAAATACTGCATATGTTGGAAATTACGTCAGGCCATATTTGTGAAGACATAAACCGAGTTTTGGTTGATGACCTTGCACCAGAACCTTGGCCATGGACTGAAAACTGACTCTGTTCATCGCTCTTATGATGCCGCCAGACCTATTAAGTATTTCCAGCATTTTGTATTTTTCCCCCATTAACTTAAATAGAATTACCAATTCAAAAACAAATCAATGTATAGGAATAATTTTATCTTGTGAGATTTGCAACAGGACAGAGTGAGGTAAAACAAGCATTTGGGTGAACAATCTTTCGTGAGAACTGAGTAAAATTAGATCTAAACTAAGTTTTAAAGAAAAATATGAAGTGAGTAGAGTACCATACGATATAACTTTATTTATCCCAGGGGGGAAATTGATCTGCCAATAATCATAAAACCACAAAATACATGAACCATAAAATTAATGTGACGAGTGGAAAGGCTTAGAGGGTGTGCAAAGATTGGGGAGGAGAGGGGGGGGGGGTCAGTCTCAGTCTACCCCATGACAGAAGGGGGAGGAGTTGTACAGTTTGATAGCCACATGGAAGAAGGATCGCCTGTGGCATTCTGTCCTGCATCTTGTTGGAACCAGTCTGTTGCTGAAGGTATTCCTCAGGTTGACCAGTATGTCATGGAGGGGTGAGCTGTATTGTCCAAGATGCTCCGCAGTTTGAGGAGCATCCTCCCCTCCAGGACCACCTCCCATGAATCAAACTCCACCCCAGGACAGAGCCAGCCTTCCTGATTAGTTTGTTGATCCTATTTGAGGCAGGTTTGTGAAAGAGTGGAATTCTATATTTTTCCCTGTTTTAAGGACAAGTCACTGGCTGCACATGTTCTTGCTCATTGATTCTGCACAATCCAACTAAAGGAACATTTCCAGCACTTTATCATTTTGACATGACAATTTTTCTTATTACTTCATGATTATTTAATAGAATTTTACCAGTAATAACATAATATGGCAAGTTTAAATAGTATTATAAACATTTTTTACAAATTGAATTACGTTAGATAATTTGAGTAGTTTATAGATGTCCTTAAAGCAAATTAATGTCTACTGATCTTCAATTGTACTTATAGTTAAACAGAATTACATTTAATATTTGTAGAAATAAATTTTGCATGCCTACTGCCTTTGATTAAAAGGATTTAAATTTGAAATTACCAAAAAAAACATTCGTGGTTGCATAACCTTTCTGGATAGCTTCATCAGGGTTCCTTCCTTCAAGAAAACCTAGACAATCAGATAACAATAGGATAATGTAAAAAAGTACAGAACAATTTTCTGTGGAAAAAATGCTCTTAATACATAATTGCAAATCATGGTATATAAGTAGCTTAGGGCAACATTTAAAAAAAAATAGTTATCCCAAGTAAGATATGGGAAGTGCAGCATAAGAAACAAAGTTGAGAAATTACTATTATCTCCATTAAAACAAAAGAAAAAGCAGATCTGACTTTTTGAGAAATTATAAATATTTAAAGAATTTTTTGATTTGTAAAAGCTTATCACATTTTTTTGGTATTACTTTATTGGACATTGTTCAAATTATTATACAATTCACAGAAAGCTCATTTAAAATCATTTTGAAAATATTATAATAATTTGTACTTTACACATGGATTTTCTTTTCTCTTTGTAAATACCCAGTATACCAACAGAAAAATGATAGTTCAAGTAATGTATTCAACTACATCATAATGTAGTAGTTATCTGACCAATACAAATGTATGTTTATTATCAAATTCACTGCACCATAATTTAAACTCTACAAGCTCAGATTCAGAAGCAGACCACAAAATAAGGAATATTTTTTGAAAGCAAAAGAAATTGCAAATAAAAAATAGGACCTGTTCCTATTTATAGATAAGTGGTCAACACTTTATGAAGAAGTGATTGTGATGGCTGGCTACATATACTATTTCAGGATGCAAATGACCAATATCATTTACACATTTACAAATGTTGCCCTAAGCTACTTATACTTGTGCAACATTGCAAGTTAATTACCGGTCATCCCTAGCTTACCACAGGGTTCTGTACCCGAGAACAGTTTGTAACCTGAACAGTTAACAAATGGGGAATGCAGTCACCCTGCAATATATATATAAGTAAAAGCATAGAGCAACAAAGGATGATGTGTAGTTTAGCCTAGGCGTTTAACTCGACCGCTCAAATATTGCTGCTAACGCAGCAGAACATGCCTACAACTGCAGCAAGGGGCAGATCCATCCTGCTGGTCTCCCAAACACATTTGGGTCAGGGAGTTTCTTCAATCTGAAGAAAGGTCTCGAGCCGAAACGTCACCTATCCATGTTCTCCAGAGATGCTGCCTGATCTGCTGAGTTATTCCAGCACTTCTTTTGTAAACCAGCATCTGCAATTCCTTTTTTTTACATTCTAAATGGCAATTTAACTATTAGTATTTTAGTGAAAGAATTACTATATCTCCATAGTACTTAATATCCTATTAAACACATCAATTCTCCCAAATGTGTTGTGTCATCTGAGAATCAGTAATAATCACCCTTCCAGGCTGAACAATCTCCTGTTGTCCATTGAGGCTATACTGAATTTGCATCAACTTCTGGAAATTATCCTAGAATTAAGAAAAATAGACAATTTATAAGGTTATAGCAACCAAACATATATGGAATTCACCAATACAAGAGGTTTTTAAACTGGTTCACCTACCCCTTGTTTCATTATGTCATTGGCATGGTTTGCTACTTGCACAACAATGGCGAGAGCAGCTGACAGAAATAAATAATTTACAATATTAATATACAAAAGATAAGATATTCATAAAAATTCTAGACATTGTTAATATGAATTTCATACCTTGGGTATCTTTGAAATCGGCACAATCCCTGGACAGGTTCTTTACATAATCTGCAATATGTGAGAAAGATTTTTATTAAGACCTAAAGTAGGAGTAAATTTTTATTGTGGTTAAGGCAGCAAATATGTTTGCCTGATGGCTGAATGAGTTTACCCACGGAATGGCTGAACCATACATAACAAGAATGATTCTTGGTTCCATCTCTAACGTGCAAAGTTAGATGACTGGTATCCAATGTAAAATAAAACCGCTGGAAGCACTCTGTGGGTTGAGGAGCATTTGTAGTGAGGGAAGGGTGGGGAAGGAATTGTTGATGTTTCAGGTTGAGGTATCATATCAGGGCTGAATAAGGAGAGGGAAGATGGCCAGTATAAAGATCAAGGGAGGGTGGGAAGGATGAGATTGGACCAATGATAGATGGACCAATGAGCGGTTATGGGCAGAAAGAGCCAGGTGCTGCAGGGTAAAGGTGGAAAGTGATATGTTGGGACACAAAAGTTACAAATAAGTTACAAAAGAGTTACTGTCTGAAGAAGGGTCTCGACCTAAAACTTCATCCATTCCTTCTCTCCAGAGATGCTACCTGTCCCTGTGAGTTACTCCAGCATTTTGTGTCTACTTACAAATATGGAATCTGATAAGGAAGATGATAACCTGAATCATTTAAAGGGGAGATGAACGGCAGGTGGAGAGGGGTTCGGGTGGGTGAGGTGTGTGGTATCTGGTAGATGGAACAAGGAGGGGGAGTGAGATGAAAATGAGTGATGGACAGTTGATGGGGCTCAAGGAAAACCAAAATGGAGGTTCCTCCTAGTTCGGTTTTTGCTCCAGATTCAAGCATCTGCAGTCTTTTGTGTCTTGGTTATATTCCATTTATCCTTATGGGAGTGATTAGTTTAGTTTAGTTTAGAAATACAGCACAGAAACAGGCCCTTCGGCCCACCGGGTCTGCGCTGACCAACGATCCCCGCATATTAACACTATCCTACACCCACTAGGGACAATTTTTACAATTATCAAGCCAATTAACCTACAAACCAATTTGTCTTTGGAGTGTGGGAGGAAACCAAAGTTCTCGGAGAATACCCATGCAGATCATGGGGAGAATGTACAAACTCCGTACAGACAGCACCCATAGTCCGGATCGAACCCAGGTCTCCGGCACTACATTCGCTGTAAGGCAGCAACTCTACCGCTGCACTACCGTGACTCCCCAAAAGGATATTTAATTAAAAACAGTTCAATCTCAACCATGACTTACAAGCCTGTCTATAGTCAGTATAGAGGCCCACATGAAAATAACTAATAAAAATATTGTTTCCATAAACAATAAATGGGGGCTTTGACAGCATCATCTAAGAGATATCTACATCTTCAAAATAAATGTAAAGAATATTAACAATGTCAATGCCTGGAATTCTTAAATGTTTACGCCAGAAAGAAACAAATTCTGGCAACAAACAAGGGAAAGGAGGAGTACAATGCCAGAGAGGGAATTTATACTTGAAAGTAATTTTCTATTTGTTTATGACATTGGAAAAGACCATTAAGCCTATCAATTCTGTGTTGGCCCTTGGGGAAAACCTTTTCATCCCTTCCTACTTGTTTCCTTGTTGCCGATCAACTCCTTACCTACCTACTCTTGAAGTAATTTATTGTAGCCAATTAATGTACCAACCAAGGCACGTTTTAGAAGTGGGTGGAAACTGGAACATATCGAAGAAATCCATATGGCAACAGGGAGAACATGTCGTCACACAGATAGTAAACCAATTAAAACGTAGTTATATATTCCTAATTTATTTCTGCCTCATGCCAAATCTAATTGAATTGTAAACACTGTCACAAAAATATCCATCACAGTTTCACCTTTCATCTGCAGAAAAAAGTAATTGCAGATGCTGGTTTACACAAAAGGATACAAAGTGCTGGAGTAACTGAGTTAATTGGCTTCTGTAATTGTTAATTATCCCTAATGTGTAGGATAGTGCTTGTTTACATGTGATCGATCGCTGGCTGGCACAGACTTGCTGGGCCGTTGGGCCTGTTTCCACACCCTTATCTCGTTTTGTTGTACAAAAAATAATTGCATATATTTCCCACCCTACAGTGCAACTTTATTGTGCTTTATTAAGCAATACTGTGTTGTACTTGACACAGAAAACCAATCACAAATCCACTCTGTCACTAGAACATATTGTACTGTACAAGTACATCTATCTCACCTGCTGTCTAATTATTTATTGGTTTCTTATCTGTTCTTCAAAATTATAATATTTTTCTTTTCCCTTTTTAGACACCTCAAATTGACCTCTTAGCAACTTTGTTGGCACCAAAACGTGGCGACGCTTATATAATGCCTAGGTGCAGTCTGCTACATAATTTTGCTGGGTTGAATGCAAATCAAAGCATTTCACTGTACCAAGGTACACATGACAATATAATTGAATCATTGAACCAAGCTTTCACTTTTCAGGCCTAACCTGCTCTTGTGTGGCTAGGTGCCAAATCAAATTAATGTTTGATGACATTGCTGTCAAGTAGATTGGGAGATTTTAAAGGCATCACATGCACTTGATAGCTACTTAGCTTTGAGTTGGATATCAAATAGGTGTTTACTGTAAATCGGAAATAAATGCTGGTCACAAACTAAATGTTGTCATACTGTAATATTCTATAATTTCCTTCTCTTAATTCCCCTGTTACATCCAGATATTCCTCAACTCACGTTTCATGAGACCCAGCAATGTTCGCTTATTTCAAGTGGAATGGAATGTGGTTGAATATATTAATGGGAATTAAACATTTTAGATTAGTCACAAGGTGGCAGTGTTACTGCAGGAAGAGAATGGCCTTCAGTAATTAATCCAAGATCAGATTGTCATTATACAAATCTTCAGTTACGTAGCAACACTGTATTTCTCATCAGTCAGATCTGAAATTTTCATTAATCTGCAACGGAAGGAAAAGGACTGCCCCACAATTGTTACACTAAGAATATTTAACTGTGCATTTGGCAGGGTGAGGTAAAGACGGGGTAATCCCTACCTAGTTTACATTTAACCATATAACCATATAACAATTACAGCACGGAAACAGGCCCTCTCGGCCCTTCCAGTCCGTGCCGACCATTTGTTTTCCCCTAGTCCCATCTACCTGCACTCAGACCATACCCCTCCATTCCCTTCCCGTCCATATACCTATCCACTTTACTTTTAACTAATTTATTAGGTGTAATTATATTACAAAGTTTCCTGGAATTAACCTGGTCTTCTGTACATATCAATATAAATGTAGCTGCAATTACATTACACTTTCAATCTTGCTCAAAGTACTATCAGCCAAGTACAAAAAACAAATCTATTGTGCAAATTAGTACCTTGGGCTTTAATAGACTCAAAGAGCAAGATAACTGGGTGTGGAGAGGAGGTTGAACATGGTTTTGATTTAAAATAGAATGCAAAATGACTTCAATACAATGCAAACTAGATTTAAAATGAACCCAGGTCCTTGCACCGCGTACACATAGCCTGCTGGAGGCGTATCTTTGTCTCAATGCTCTCCCAGTGCAGGAAAATTAGAGATCCTACTATGCAGTGTAAACCAGTCACTGCTTTAGATTTGACATCCAGACTTGTAATAGAAAACAAGACTCCATTCCAAACTGCATCAGTGAACCATTATGTAAATTGTTGATGTGTTATATGAGAATAAAACTCTCCTTTACTTCCAGGTGAGAGAAAATAATACAAATCTGATTGCATCACTCATACTACTGCTAGCTGAAAGCAAAACATAGCAATTCTACATGGAATGGATTGTGTACAGATTTGCACAATCACAAGGTAGATTAAAATGCTTACTCTTCTTTTCCTTGACAAAATGGTGGATTTCCAATATAACTCAACCCACATAAACATATAATTTCACTGGAGTGGGTGCAGCAGTGTTTCATCAATAATTAAGTTGAGGAAAGACTGGATGAGCTTGTTTTCCTTTAGCTGATGGAGGCTGTGGGAAGAGGGGTTGGGGGGCTAGGTATTCTTGATAGAGATGTACAAAATTATGAATAGTGTAACTAGGATAGATATAAATGAATATTTCACCACAGTAGGGTATCTAAATCGGAGACAGTAGTTTAGAGTAAAGGATAATATGTTTAGAGGGGTCAGGAGAAAAGCATTATCCAGAGTATGATTGGAACCTGGAATGCCTTGCCCAAAGGAGTGATGGAGACAAAGACTCTCACAACGTTTAAGTATTTAGATGAGCATTTGAACACCCATCACACATTCAACTACTGACCGTGGTTAGTACATCAAGTCAAGTCAACTTTATTTGTCACATACACATACAAGGTACAGTGAAATGAAAGTGGCAATGCCTGCGGGATTGTGCAAAACAACAGAACAGAGCAGAACCAGTATTTACATTTAAAAAAAGACACAACAGTAATTATGGTGAGATCAAAGTTTACAGCCCTGGTGAGATCAGAGTTTACAGTCCTGATGGCCTGTGGGAAGAAACTCCGTCTCATCCTTTCTGATTTTGCAGCGTGACAGCGGAGGCGTTTGCCTGACCGTAGCAGCTGGAACAGTCCGTTGCTGGGGAGGTAGGGGTTCTTCATGATCTTGTGGGCTCTCGATCTGCATCTCCTGGTGTATAGGTCCTGCAGGGGGGCGAGTGTAGTTCCCATGGTGCGTTCGGCCGAACACACTACTCTCTGCAGAGCCTTCCTGTCCTGGGCAGAGCTGTTGCCAAACAAGATCGAGATGTTTCCAGTCAGGATGCTTTCTACTGCACCAGAGTAGAAGGATTGAAGGATCCTCAGAGAGACTCTGAATTTCCTCAGCTGCCTGAGGCGGTAAAGGCCCTGCCTTGCCATTCTCACCAGTGTGTGTTGTCCATGTCAGATCCTCTGTGATTTGGACTCCCAGGATTTTAAAGCTGCTCACCCTATGCACAGTAGTCCCATTTATCCCTAGCGGCATGTATGACCTCGGTTGTTATGCCATACTAAAGTCTACAATCAGCTCCTTAGTTTTAGTGACATTCAAGAGGAGGCTGTTGTTAGTATATCTGATATCTGATAGTATAGATTGTTACATGATGATAAGCATGAACATGGTGGGCTAAAGAGCCTGTTACTGTGCTCTATGACACTAAGACTACAGTGGCACTGCGGTAGAGTTGCTGCCTTACAGCGCCAGAGACCGGGGCTCGATTCTGACTACGGGTGCTGAGTGTATGGAGTTTATACATTTTCATGTCCTGCATGGGTTTTCTCTGGGTGCTCTGGTTTTCTCCCACATTCCAAATACTTAAAAGTTTGCAAGTTAATTGGCTTGGTTTAAATGAAAATTGTTTGCTAGTGTGCGTAAGATAGTGTTCGTGTGTGGGGGAATGCTGGTCGGCGCTGATTTGGTGGTCCGAGGGGGCTGTTTCCATGCGGTATCTCGAAACTAAATTAAACTAAACTAATAAACAGAAACATAATGCTCAAGCGATACACTTACATAATGGACCACCATGAAATTTAACTCCCAGAATATTATTATAATCTTGAGATGTTTATACATGAATAAATCATGCGCGTTTACTTCAAGACCATTTGATGCAGCAAACTTTAGCAAAATGCTGAAAACTGGATAAATATATTTTTACTGGATAAAAATATTTAATAAAGCTTGCATTTCAATTGAACCTTTAAGATAACAAAAAAACTCCAAAGGTGATTGATAGGAGCATTTTCAAACAAACAATTAATGCCACACATGCACAGAGGTGCGATGGATGAGAATTCAAACATTGGTCATAGAGCCCAATTAAAGAAAGAAAGGGTTGAAAAGTTTAGGGCTCAGTGTCTGAGCTTGACAACTTGGTCCTTGCAAGCATTTAAATTTAAGGACAACCCATATCGTAGGAGCGTAAATATCTTGGCAGGTTATACACAGGAAAATATTGCCTTGACAGAAAAGGATGAGTGGAGGAAAGTTTCCAGAGGTGAGGTCGCCAGAGGTGATGAGCTCAGAAACAGTGCGGGGGATGATGGCCTGGTGTTCACGGTCAAGGTCATGGTCAAGGGTCGGCATGAGAAGTCTGGGAGCTGGCATGTGGCCTCAGCACAGTAGAGGTCAGCCTGCCACTAGGCTGACCGTCTACTAGCAGGCTGACCTCAGTTTATGAACTCATCACCACTGATGATCTTCCCTCCACAGCCTCCAACCTTACCGTTCCCCAGCATTGTACTGCCCGCTTTTATCTTCTTCCCAACATCCAAAAACATGACTGCCCTGGCAGACCCATTGTTTCTACCTACTTCTGCCCCACTGATCTCCACATATCTTGATTCCATCCTATCCCCTCTTGACCAGTCCGTTACCACCTACACCGGAGACAGCTCACAGGCCCTGCAACTCTTAAATAACTTTCAATTTCTGGGCCTTCATTGCCTCATCTTAACCATGGATGTCCAGTCCCTTTATACTATCCCCCAATAGGACGGCCCATTGTTTTTTCCTGGAATAGAGACCCAATCAATTTTCCTCTACTAACACTCTCCTCACCTTCAACAACTTCCCTTTTGACTCCTCTCACTGTCTTCAAGTTAAAGATGTCGCCATGGGCACTCGCCTGAGCCCCAGCTACGCTTCCCTTTTTGTTGATTACGCAGAACAGTCCTTGTTCCAAACGTACGCTGGCACCATCCCCCAACTCCGTCTGCACTTCAACAGGGCCGCCTCTTGCATCCGCGCAGAATTTGTTGATTTCATTAATGTCTACACTTCCCTCATATTCACTGCGGCTATCTCTGACACCTCTCTCACCTTTCTTGATCTCTCTGTCTCCATCACGGGGGAGACTATTAACTGGCGTCTACTCCAAACTTACGACTCCCACAGTTATCTGGACTATACTTCCACCCACCCAGTAACTTGCAAAGACGCTATCTCTTATTCTCTAATTCTCCATCGCCTCTCCATCAGCTGCCAAAATGGGGCTTTCTCTTCTAGGGCGTCCAAGATGTACTCTTTCTTTAGTAAACATGGTTCCCCCCCCCCTGCAGTCACAGATGGATCCTTCACTCATGTCTCCTGTGTACCACTTAGTTCTGCTCTTGCTCCTCCTCCCCCTCCCCTAGACAGAACAAAGATAGAGATCCCCTGTCCTCACTTTTAACCAATACCATCCTCTTCATTCAATACATCATCCGTCATCTTCAACCCATCGACCAATCAAAAACCTGTGTTCATTCATCTATTACCCGCCATGCTTTATCCTCATCTCCTCTAACTTTCTCGATATCCCCTCTACCAGTCTCATCACCCATCCATGTTCTCCATTTTTTGTAAATCTTCTGCTCCTCCACTCAAATGGTTTGTTTACTGAGTTTTGAATATTCCATTACAGCCAAATGAGGGCAGATGTTCCAATCTCAGAGCTACTAATGACAGGAATGAAAGTTTCAGCTCCTCTATTTATTTTTTATCAAACAGTTGGACGGGAGAGAGATGATATTTATGGCTAAGGAACTGCCAAATTAGTAGCTGATATCATGCTCACTCTGCTATTCTTGCTTTGATAATTTCTGTAGAAAAGTGTTGGCAGAATGTCAGGACCTTGCCTGATTCTAAAATGTGACGTGATGCACTGACCGTGGCTGTAAGTATTCACTAAGTTATTTTCAATCCAAGCAATTATATTGGCTCTTAGGAAATTTTGATTAGGGATAAAGAACTGATTGAAGCCCTACCGGATATTAGAAATCAAATTTTGATTGGTGCTGATGAATCTATGAGGATGCATGTTGGATATTTTACACCAGCTAATCCAGAGCATGATATTAATACCATATTAACTTCATCGAACCGAGTTAAGATGTGCTGTCAGGCTCTATTAAATATGTAGGATGCTTCTAAACTGTGGAGATCCTAGCATGATAGCACTTCAATGTGTTCGTGGCATCTGGAAAGGTGCCAATTAAATCTGGCTCTTTTCATGATGAAGGAAAATAAAAATGAAAATGACTGAAGGACTTAATTTGCTTTCAACTCTTCCTAATGCTCCGTGAGCGGCTAGTGAAATGAAGAGGGATAATACAAAATAAAATATGGCGTGAGAGATAGTACAGTAAAGCAGAATAAACATAACCGCTTCATACCAAAATGAAAAATGAATTTTGGTAAATGGCCTCACTGCAGAATGCTTGATATAAAATAGATAATGCGACACTTTGAAGTTCTGTCTATTTCATTAATTCAGAGACCAATTTAAGTTTCAAATTTCGATTATTCATCATTCTTTGTAAACATTGCATTTTGGAAACCTCTGACTTAAAAAAATAATTTTGTAATGATTTAGGCTGCACATTAAACACTTTCATATGCGACAAGTAAAATGCCTGAACATACATCAGTCTATCTTGGTGCACAAAGAACTATGGATTAGCAAATTCCGCCATGAGAAATGTTCCATGCAGTCTTATGCCAAGATTAAATTACATTACATCCAGGAAATGTCGTTAAAATTATAGTGCAAAAAACTGTAACTGCCATCAAATGATTTCATGCTGTATATTTCCAAAACTCTAATGCCTAATGTGTGCTTTACAAAGTAGTCATTCATGAAAAAACAAATCAAAAACTCAATTGTTACATCACTACTGTAGACATTTCAGGAATAATGAGCTAACATTACCTGTCAGCAGCAGCTTGTATTGTGGAATTCTTTGGACAGGTTTTAACAAGTAATGTTTGAGTGCCAGGTTTGCACAGCGAGAGCTCATCTGAAAGAAAACAAAGCTGAAATGTTATACACGAGAAGATTCATAAACCATTTAATGATAGCTGTGAAGCCATCCGCATATTCTGCATTAGGCACTTTGGAGAAATACCATGTTTTAACACGCGATGTGTCTACCCCATACAGACACGTGGCAGCAAATTGTAAGTCAACGTCGGTCTTAAGAATATTTATTACCTCAAATTCTCTGACTACAGCAGCAAAGGTGGAATTCTTCCTGCACTGTTCATCCAACAAACAAATATTCTTGTCAAACTCTTTGATGTAGGTTGAATACATTTTTAGGTATGGTCCTTTCTCCATGAAGATATCAGCTATTCTCTGATATTTATCCCTGCAGATACAAAGAATTATTTAGTTTTAAGCGTAAACAACAAAACCATTTAATTATAAAAGTAAGTCAGATTTAATTGAGAGACTGACTTGTATACAGGATATAAAGTGAAGCTACAGCTTCAACCCCCATCATCACGATGTGCCATGGTCATACTTTTGGTATTAGTATTTGTTTATTCTTGTCACACATACCAAGATACAATGGAAAAAAACATTGTTTTGCAGGCAATCCTGGAAAATCATACCATACATTAGTACAACAGGTAGCAAATAAGATGTTAAAGCTACAGAGAAAGTGCAGATTTAAAACAAAAAAGTACATTGGCTGCAACAAGGTTGATTGGAAGATTGGAAATTCATCCCAAACAAAAGGGAGATCTATTCAACAGGATAAACATAGAAAAAAAGGTGCATGCGTAGGCCATTCGGCCCTTTGAGCCACCACTATCATTCAATGATCATCTAAAATTCCTGCCTTTTCCCCATATTCCTTGTTTCCTTGATCCCCAAGAGCTAAATCTAACTCTCTCTTGAAAACATCCAGTAAATTGGCCTCCAGTGCCTTCTGTGGCAGAGAATTCCACAGATTCACAACTGTTTGGATGACGATGTGCTTCCTAATTTCAGTCCCAAATGGCCAACCCTATTCTTAAAACTGTGACCATGGGTTCTGTACTCCCCCAACATCGGGAACATTTTTCCTGCATCTAGACTGTCCAATCCTTTAACAATTTTATATGTTTCCTGAAGATCCCCTCTCATTCTTCTAAATTCCAGTGAATACAAGCCCAGTCGACCCATTCATAAGAATCAGGAAGTCATGTTGCAGCTTTATAACATTTGAGTTGGCCACATTGGAGTATTTCTGGTTGCTTCATTGCAGGCAGGATGTGAAGATTTTGGAGCAAGTGCAAAAGAGGTTTACCAGAATGCTGCCTGGATTAGAAAGTATTGTTTTTACGGAGAGTTTGGACAAATTAGATTGTTTCCTCTGGAGCATCAGATGTCGGGGGGAAGACCTGATAGAAGTATGTAAAATTATAAGAGGCAAGGGTAGTGTAGACAGTTCAAACCTTTATCCAGGCTGGAAATGTCAAGGACTGCAGGGCACAGCTTTAAGTTCAGACAGGGAAAATTTCAAGGAAATGAGTGAGTCAAGTTTTTTATATACAGAAAGATTGGTGGATAGCTAGAATGAGCTGTCAGGGGTGGTAATAAAAGCAGACACATTGGTAGCATTTAAGAGGTTTTTCGACGGGGATATTCAAGGAATGGAAGGATATGGATCACATGCAGGCATAGTATTGTTTCAATCGACCTTGTGTGGGCCGCAGGACCTGTTCCTGTGCTGTACTGTTCTATGCAGGAAGGAATTGTTCTATGTTCTATAGCAATAGGGAAGCAGCTATTCTTGAATCCGATGGTTCTTAACGAAGCTATTCTTGAATCTGTGCTTTCCGTATCTTCTGTCTGATAGGAAAGGGAAAGAAAAATAAGTTCTCCTTGTAACTTGGTTAGCATGGATGAGTTGGGCCAAAGAGCCGGTTTCTGTGCTGAATATTTTGTAGTTCTAAGTGCTGGATGTGGCCCTGAGGCTGCCCAGGCACAGAGTAGACTGTGGATGGCTTGAATGGCATCATGTATTGTCTTTTCGCTGACTGGTTAGCACGCAACAAAAGCTTTTCACTGTACCTTGGTACACGTGACAGTAAACTAAACTCAAACTCAACTCACATCAGAGGATGGACTGTCTTAAGTCATTCAGGAGGTCTATTGCCACAAAATACCTTTTATCTAATAATTACTGTCTTAATTCATGTGGATGTAACAGTGTTGGCATAGGAGGAGATTATCACAGGAGAAATATCTAGTCATACATTTTGAAGGAATATCTAGTCATGCGTTTCTGAAGGCAATGAACAAGTTAACATGAAGTTATTGCCTCAAATTACCAGTGCAAGCTCTCACATTCTCCTCTCTAAGTCATAAATTGTGAGGACCAACTGTTACTATGGATTGTGGTCAGCTATGAACCTTTCTATCAGCCACTGGTTAGAATGAAATGTTCTAGATTTTCCTTTTCTATTTCAAAGGTTTCAAAGGTCTCAAAGATATTTTATTGTCACATGTAGCAATTAAGGTACATGTGACAAAGTGATATGCAAATTACCATACAGCCATACGATAAAAAAAGCAACAAGACACACAACTACATAAAAGTTAATATAAACATCCACCACAGCGGACTCCGCACATTCCTCACTGTGATGGAAGGTAAAAAAGTCCAAACTTCTTCCTCTTTATTCTCCCGCGGTCGGGGCAGTCGAGCCATCCGTCGAGGTGATCAAAGCTCCCGCAGCCGGCGGTCGAAGCTCCCGTGTCTGGGCGATCAAAGCTCCCCCGTCGGGGCAATCAAACCTCCCGAGGCTTGGAGTTCCCGAAGTCGGTTCCTGACCAGAGACCTCAGGCTCCATTAAGTTAAAGTCCGCAAGCACCCATGATTGGAGCTCCAAGGTCGATCCCTGGCAAAGGGACTGTGAGCTCCACAATGGCAAGTCTGCAGGCACCCGCGGTCGTGCTCTCGAAATCAGTCTCCAGCAATGTTAGGCCACAGTGCGGACGAAGATACAATATGGAAAAAAAATCACATCTCCGTCGAGGTAAGAGATTAGAAAACTTTTCCCCCAACCCCGCACCCCCACATAAAACAAGCTAAAGAACATTAAAAACATACATTTAACATACTATTAAAACACAAAGGAGAAAAGGACAGACAGACAGTTGGCGAGGCCGCCATTGCTGGCACCAAAGAGGTGGTCACATCTTTGTAAATATCACTTCTCAGTGATCTCACTGTAAGATTGAAAGGCCCCAGCTACAGCTTTTCTCATAATTCATTCCTATCATACGATAGGATCATAATGAATAGATTTTAGTAGCACAAACGCAATAATGAACAATTCATTACCAATGAGCCATTCTCTCTTCTAGTTCTCGCAGCAGTCCCCGGTTCAGCTCATACAATTGTGGCAGGTAGTACAAGATCTGGTTCAAAGTCTTATCATCAATCACTTGTTTTCCATATTGTCGTGATGCTTGGATCACTGAATCCCGGAAATCCTAGATTTCAAATGGATAGAATTAGATGCAATGAAGTTTGCAAGATTTAAAATGGTTAATTATTTAATCTAGTTGAAGATAAACAAGTGACCCACTTGAAGTAAATTGTAAATCTTAAAATTTAAATGTTTTTTTAAAATTTGACCTGTCTTCTGTATGCACAGAAGTGGGGCTGATAAAAATATATTGACTTGAAACATTGATTCTGGAACTACCTCCATTGATGCTGCCTGATCCATTGAAGGTTCCAGCATTTTAGTTTTTATATCTTTCTTATAACCTTTCATTAATTTGCACTATGTGGTCTCACTCCGGCAATGGAGGACGACCAGGACAGAAAGGTAAGTGGAATGGGAAGGGGAGTTAAAATGGTTAGCAACCGGAAGATCTGGTAGGTCTTGGCGGACCGAGCGCAAGTGTTCAGCAAAATGGTCGCCGTGTCTATGCTTGGTCTCGCTAATGTACTGGAGGCCACATCGGGAACACTTGATGCAGTAGATGAGGTCTAATAAGACTTAATTCCTCTCACATACAATATTTCATAGTAAATAAGATGCACTTTTCTGTGGTTATTAGTGGAGCACTGCTAATCTTTAGCTGTAAATTGAATTTACAACCCTCAAACCGTCAACCGTCAATCTGTTTACAAAATATAACTTGTTCATGTGTTTTAAATAAGTATTATAAATTACAAACTAACAGCCAATTCTTTTTCTCCAGAGATGCTTCCTGACCCGCTGAGTTACTGCAGCATTTTGTGTCGAGTCTGAAGAAATGTCTCGACCTGAAACATCGCCTATTCCTTTTCTCCAGAGATGCTGCCTGACCTGCTGAGTTACTCCAGCATTTATCTTCGACATATGCCAAGTATGGCTTCAAAACAACAGAAATGCTCCCTGCAACCAAAGTACAGGATACACAGATTATCATTCCTCTACGACTATAACCAGATATTTTAAAAACACAAAGCTGCCTCATTGACTAACTATTCAAAATATTTTGACCAAAGACAGCACCCAAACAACTCCAAACTGCTGATTCAAGCAGTGTACAACATACCATATGAAAAGGCAGTTAAATTTTGACCTGGCTGCTTTGTACTGTATAACACTAGTTTCCACATGTAAAAATGACTAATAATTGGGCATTCTAAGAGGAGCGAGACTAAATGACATAGTCACATAGAAATGCGAAGCATTAACAGATGGCTAGCTAATATCCTCACATATGTTTGAAATGGATATTATAACCTTTTCATGGTTGGTAATGGGCAATTACATATTGTGTCAGCTGTCCAACACAAACTCAAACTATTTCAAAGAGGAAGAACATCAGCTGAAATCCATATGCTTATCTCTTATCTATACAAAAGTGTTGTTTTCAGGAAGCTACTTTGTGTTGTTTTATGCAGCTACTATTTTGTATGACATATTCTAGATGGATCACTTGTAACTAAATGTTTTAACTATTGATTTTAAACAACAATAAAAACAGAAAATAAATTACTTACAATATGCAAAAGCTTCAAAACATCCACAAACCTGTTGAAATAAATCCATAGAATTATATTTTTATATGATTTGCGATTAATCAAAGTTGGCTGTAAACTTTCATATAAAAATCACAACAAAGTACATACACTTTCTCCGAACTCATGATTTCCCTGGCAATGTGATAGACCTTGGTTTTCTTCCCTTTGTCATTCTGCAAAGGAAATGCATAGCAACCTTCAGAAAGGAATACTATTGTTCACAGCAAAACATAAACCATGGCAGTAGTATACCAAAAATAAATTAAAGCAATTAATTAATGACTTTAACACCATTGTTTTGTGTATACTCAATTATCCCCAAGATCATTCTTTTTTTCATTATCTATCTATTTATTTATTTATTTATTAATGTATTTATTTATTAGAAGCAAATGTACAAGAGTAGAACCAACGGCATATAAAATTATAGTTATTGTACAGCTTCAATTTTATCTTTTTAGCTTTGAGTTAGAAGAAAAGAAAGGAGAAAGAGCAAGAGAGAAAGAGTGAGATGTGCAAAGATAGGACCCCTAGACTACCAAAGTAGTGTAGCCAAAGAGTGAATAAATAAAAGAAAGAAGAGAGGAATAGAAAAAAATAAAAGGACAAAAAGAAAAAGAGAAAAAGAAGTGATGGCATACCTGCTTCACATCCCTCCCCACCCACCTCACCCAACCCATAGTTAGATTTAAATCCAACGTTGTGTTGCGCCAAACTATCCTTGTAAGAAATCAGTGAAGGGTGTCCATGTCTTGGAAAAATGATCTGGCTTTTCTGCCAAGACAAGTCTAATATTTTCAAGATGTATTGTCTCGGACATGTTTATAATCCACATCTTATGAGTAGGGACTGATGTATGTTTGGGACTGATGTATGTTTCCAAAATTTAACTATTAGTTTTTTCGCCATTAGAAACATAGAAACATAGAAAATAGGTGCAGGAGGCCATTTGGCCCTTCGAGCCAGCACCGCCATTCATTGTGATCATGGCTGATCATTCGCTATCAATAACCCGTGCCTGCCTTCTCCCCACGCCCAGGTAACCTACCTACAGGGAATAGTACCCTATAGACACCCATGGTCAGCCATGACCGAAGGGGACCTAAAATCTGTACATTGTCTCCCCCATTTCAGGGCAGCATAATGTTTGGGACACAGCAATGTCATGTAAATTAAAGTAGTCATGTTTAGTATTTTGTTGCATATCCTTTGCATGCAATGGCGGCTTGAAGTCTGCGATTCATGGACATCACCAGTTGCTGGGTGTCTTCTCTGGTGATGCTCTGCAGCCATCTTTTGCTTATGCTTGTTTTGGGGGCTAGTCCCGTTCAGTTTTCTCTTCAGCATATAAAAGGCATGCTCAATTGGGTTCAGATCGGGTGATTGACTTGGCAATTCAAGAATTCACCGTTTTTTAGCTTTGAAGAACTTCTCAGTTGCTTTAGCAGTATATTTGGGATCATTGTCTTGCTGTAGAATGAACTGCTGGGCAATGAGCTTTGAGGCATTTGTGTCTATACACTTCAGAATTCATTATGCTACTACCATCAGCAGTTGTATCATCAATGAAGATAAGTGAGCCAGTACCTTCAGCACCCATACATGTGCAAGCCATAACACCCCCACCACTGTGTTTCACAGATGAGGTGGTATGCTTTGATCTTGGGAAGTATGTTCTCTCCTCCATACTTCGCTCTTGCCATCACTCTGATATGTTAATCTTTGTCTCGTCTGTCCACAAGATCTTTTTCCAGAACTGTGGTTGCTCTTTTAAGTACTTCTTGAAAACTGTAACCTGGCCATCCTAATTTTGTGGCTAAACAGTGGTTTGCATCTTGCAGTGTAGCTTCTGTATTTCTGTTCATGAAGTCTTCTGCGGACAGTGGTCATTGACAAATCCACACCTGACTCCTGAAGAGTGTTTCTGATCTGTCGGACAGGTGTTTAGGGAATTTACTTTATTATATACTGAATTCTTCTGTCATTTGCAGTGTAGGTCTTGCTTGGCATGCCAGTCTCTTTATGATTAGTAAGCTCACCAGTGCTCTCTTTCTGCTTAATGATGTTCCAAACAGTTGATTTTGGTAAGCCTAAGGTTTGGCTGATGTCTCTAACAGTGTAATCTTGTTTCTCAGTCTCATAATGGCTTCCTTGACTTAATTGGCACAACTTTGGTCCTTATGTTGATAAACAGCAATAAAAGTTTCCAAAGGTGATGGAAAGATTGGAGGAAAGACTAGGTGCTGAGAGCTCGCTTGTACCTGCATTAAGGAGGCAATTAAACACACCTGAGCAATTACAAACGCCTGTGAAGCCTTGTGTCCCAAACATTATGGTGCCCTGAAATGGTGGGACCACAGCTGTAATTTCTACATTTAATAATATGACAATGTGCACTGTAACCACATGTGATTTTTTCTATTACAAATCTCAAATTGTGGAGAACAAAGGCAAATAAATAAATGATGGGTCTTTGTCCCAAACATGATGGAGGCACTGTATTTAGATTCCTCACGGGGGAAAAAAATCCTTCTTTATCAGCCCTGTCAAGTTATGGTCTCAGCATAAGGAAATTATACCACCGGGCGGCCTGTCAGTGATGGCAGCCTCGCCAACAGTCTGTCTGTCTTTTTGTTATTTTAGTGTGTTTAAAAAGCATGTGTTAATGTTCTTTGTTTGTTTTATGTGCGTGGGGGGGGGGGGGGGGGGGGGGGGGGGGGGGGGGGGGGGGGGGGGGGGGGGATACGTCCGCAAAACCTTTTTTTTCTATCTCTTATCTTGCTGGAGATGCGATTGTTTTCCGGACCGAATCTCCGGTCGCTCTGCGGCCTAACAGCCTGGAGCTGGCGGCCTTGATCGTGACTGACTGAGCCCCACCGCAGGGCCGTGGACTTACCATCAGAGCCTGCAATCCCTTGCCTGGGATCAACGATCAACGCGGCCTGCGGATTGCAACATCGAGGAGCTCTCAGTCTCGGGAAGAGACCAACCCGGGGTCTGATCGCCTGGCGCAGGGTACCCGAGATCCCCCCGATGTGGGAGCTTGATCGCCCCCAACGCGGAGGGCCCGACCGCTGGCTATGGGAGCCAAGATCGTCCTGTCAGCGGAAGGCACAAGGCCCCCGACCGCGGGAGAACAAAGGGAAGAGATTGAACTTTTTTTTTGCCTTCCATCACAGTGAGGAACGTAGAGGAGTCACTGTGGTGGATGTTCATGTTAAAATGTATTTTGTTGCTTTTAATTGGTATGACTGTATGGCAAATCAAATTCCTCGTATGTTGCAAAACATACTTGGCTAATAAAGTATGATTATGATTATTTAATTGACCAGTGGATATATTGGGAGTTGCATAAAATTGGTTTTATTCTGCCCCAATTCCCTATAATTTTCTACATTTGAAACTAGTCTCCATTTTATTCTGAAAGTAGCAGACTGTTAGAATCTTTCTTGCATAGATTGATGCTTTGTGCAGTTTCTGACAAAAAAACTCAATATTAAATGCCGGTGCATTTCAATGTATTTATTTTCCAGCTATAATACCCCGACTGATGAAATCTTTGGCGGATTCCCCTAGGTGAAATTTACTGCAGCTGAATGCCCAGACAGCCTGTTCAACAATAAATGGCAGTCTTGGATGTTTAACCATCTCTTTAATCTTGGCATTTACACAAATGGTTCAAAGTCCCAAGTTCAAAATGTAATTCAAGTCTGAATAATATCTGAGTATTCATTGTGCATAATTGTATTTACAGAGATGTTTATGATATAGGAAGAAAATTAAGTAAGAGCTTGTTGCCAGTTTCTGGAATGAGGGAAGAAGCCAGACAGAGGGGACTTCAGAAGGGTGAAACTGGGTTTAAAAATAAAATTATCCACAGGATGGGGATGTTACTCCTAAGGCCATTATATAACAGCCTTCCCTTAACACCCATGCTCAGGTGATGGGTGCTGGGAGCACTGAATTCCTTCTGACAAAGCAATATATTTTCAGCAAAGTGTTTCTTCTTTCGTGTGGAGTGCACAGCCTAAAGTTGTTGGACAACTTGTTCTATTTGATAGCAAAGTGCTAGAATAACTTCTTCAGTGGGTCAGGCAGCATCTCTGGGTCTGGACTCTTCTTCAAACTGACTAGCGGAGGGACGGTTGATCTGTAAGAGACATGGGAGCAGGACAGTGTCTGATAACTAACAGGTAGACGCTGGTGAGGAGGGTTTTTGTTTGACAGATAGTTTGTACGACGGTCAGAGACAAAAAGATAAAAAGTGAGAGATATGGAGACAGGATAGAAGAGGCACAAAATGCAAAGCCGCCTCCCTCTCCAGGTATTTCCCCCTGCAACAGCAGGAGAAGTAATACCTGTCCCTATACCTCCTCTCTCATCTATCCAGGGACCTCAGAAGTCCTTCGAGGTGAGGCAGAAGAGCACGTGCACCTTCTATAACCTCATCTACTGCATTCAGTGCTCTTGATATATTTACACCATAGGGTTTCAAGCTACCCACATGGAATACAAGATGGAATTCCTCCAGTTTGTGTGTGGCCTCACTCTGGCAACGGAGGCAGCCAAGGACAAAAAGATCAGTATGGGGGTACACAAAAAGCTGGAGAAACTCAGCGGGTGCAGCAGCATCTAAGGAGCGAAGGAGATAGGCGACGTTTCGGGTCGAGACCCTTCTTCAGACTGAAGGGTCTGAAGAAGGGTCTCGACCCGAAACGTCGCCTATCTCCTTCGCTCCCTAGATGCTGCTGCACCCGCTGAGTTTCTTCAGCTTTTTGTGTACACTCGATTCTCCAGCATCTGCAGTTCCTTCTTTAAAAAGATCAGTATGGGAATGGGAAGGGGAGTTAAAATAGTTGGCAACCAGGAGATCCAGTAGGACTTGGCATACCAACACAAGTGTTCGGCAAAACAGTCGCTGAATCTACGCTTCATCTCACCGATCTACGGGAAGCCACTTTGGGAACCTTCACGCACACCTCCGCTAACGCATCCAACGTAGTGTGACAATTTTCTGATGAAGTAGCTTTACGCCATTTTTCTTCTTAGTTTTGTATGGTTGAATACATTCCACACCATCTGTTTTAAGTGGTGACATCTCTTAGGCCATCCCGGTTTAAAGTTTACTTGTTCTTCCCTCTCTTCCTCTGTCCACTCCAGCAGTAAATTTACACGTTAACAAACATACAGAAAATGATATGGATATACCGGTTTGTGGTTCAGGCTAGAAGAGAACTCTACCTATGAGATATTGTTGCATTTTGTTATCCCCTGTATCCTTTCTTTCTTTACATAAAGGGTTCCTAATGAACCACATTACAAATTTATACCCGAGCGACACAAATCTGAACTGTGACTACCCTCCTTCTTGACAATGACATGGAAATTAGTGTTGGTTACAGTTGTTATATTATCATAAGATGGCAAAGCATCACACTAGCAGTTCCATATTGGCATTCAGCCACTCACAGAGGAATAAGTCTTGAACTTACAAAGCCCCACCATTAAGTTTGGGAAGAAATGAACGACAGTTGGGCTTTCTTGCATGTCTCTCTACAGCATTGCTTGTCTAAGCATGCAGTGCAGCCCAACTTCACGCTGGTGAATCCTCTTCTATGATCCTACACTCTGGTTTAGGATAGGTTTAGAATCCTATTCATTTTGATGGGAATTCCAGCCTGGTGATTGGGAAGGAGACTATATTCATCTTTTTATTTTCCCACCATTTTACTTAAAGTTAATATTTAAAATAATTTAAAGTGTTTGAATAATTTTATTTGAAACATTTTATTAAACACGAACACATCTATTAAAGAATTAAACCTGGCTGAATTCTTAAGGTGTGTGTGGACAAATTAGCAGGAATAATCAAGGACATCTTCAACCCCTTGCCTCCGAGGTCCGAAGTTTCCACCTGGTTCAAAAATACCAGTTTTCAAGAAGAGCATGGAGATCTGCCTCAACGACTATCATCCAGTAGCACTTGCATGCATACTAATCATGTTCTTCGAGAGATGGGTTTGCACAAATCAACAACTATCTCAGAACTGACCTTGATCCGCTTCAATTTGCCTATTGCCACAATATGGGCGGCATGGTGGCGCAGCGGTAGAGCTACTGCCTTATAGCACCAGAGACCCGTGTTAGATCCTGACTATGGGTGCTTGTCTGTATGGCGTTTGTACGTTCTCACCGCGACCTGCATGGGTTTTCTCCAAGATCTTCGGTTTCCTCCCACACTCCAAAGACATACAGGTTTGTAGGTTAATTGGCTTGGTATAAAAATTGAAAATTGTCTCTAGCATGTGTAGAATAGTGTTAGTGTACAGAGAGCGCTGTTCGATGCGGACTCGTTGGGCCGAAAGGCCTGTTCCCGTGCTGCATCTCTAAATCAAACAAACCAACAACAGATGACATCTCACTGGCTATTCCCTCGGCTCTGGATTATCTAGATAACATGCTGTTTGTTGTGAATCGTTTACAGTCTGACATTCAACACCAGCAGCCCCTCCAAACTTATCACTCTTAGAAGCTCCAAGACCTGGGCCTCTGTACCTCCCTTTGCAACTGGATTGTTGACTTCATTGCCAGCAGACCTCAATCAATGAAGATCAATAACAATATCTCCTCATTGATCATCAATAGAGGTGTGCCTCAAGGTTGTGTGCTTATCCCCCTGCTCTACTGTCTTTACACTCAAGACTATATGACTATGGACAGCTCCAATGCCACCTATAAATACCCCAACAATTGATGGCCAAATCATGGGCAGTGGTGAATCAGCATAGAGAGACAGATCCTGTGGTTAGGTGATGTTGCAACAACAACCTCTCAACAAAAACAAGGAACTAATCAGTGATTTCAGAAATGCTATGTTAAGAGACCACACACCAGTTTCCATTTTTGGATCAGTAGAGGAGAAGGTTAGTAGCTTCAAATTCCAGGGCATTAACATCAGGAGGCAAGAATGTTTTCATTTTTACTTGCTGCAGCATAACAGGCAAATCAATGTAATAGCATAAATAAAGTCAATAATCAATAATACAATAAATTAATAAATAAAAGAATAATATGAGGTCACCAGACCATCACAGTGCAAAACTAAAGACTAAACGCAACCAAAATTAGTCCCTTGAAGATCACTGTTGCGAAGGTAATAGTTAATGTTGTGCAGTGTTCAAGAGCCTGATGGTAGCTGGGAAGTTGCTATATTTGAACCTGGAGGTCACGGTTTTCAGGCACCTTCTGGTAGTAGCAAAAATAGTAAGATTAAATGAGAACTTACCAGTTTGAAGTTTGATCTTTATTTTATGAGGAGTTGCGATGAGGGATTTCGTGAAGACCCCGCCAGCACGCATGCGTGACATTTTTCAAAGCAGCGGTGTGGAATCACAGATTAAACAGCAATGACTAAATATAGTAATATTGAAGAGACTCTATTTACCAGTTGACCAGTAGAGGGTTGGGAGCGGAGGGCACAAAATCCCTCATCCCAACTACTCATAAAATAAAGATCAAACTTCAGACTGGTAAGTTCTCGTTTAATCTTACTATTTCATTTTCGGAGTCACGTGAGTGACTTCGTGAAGATTTCAAAGCTCTGTGATTACATGCCCTGGATCACATCATGCTCACACACTGCCGAATTCTGATGGAAGGACTATGTTAACGTATTTCAGACTTGACAAGCTGAAAAATATACTATTTATTAATACAAATCAAAAACCCCTCACTCAGGGATAAACGTTTCTTGGGGACCAGTACTTAAAACCTCCGCAAACGTTGCGGGAGCGGCCACAGGTTTATTATAAAACCGCTGGAACATTGCTTCGCTGGCCCAGCCCGCTGTTGTGAGGATATGGTCCATGGGAACCTCCATGGTCCTCGCCGCTGATGTGGATGCAGCCCTGGTAGAATGGGATTTAAAGATATTAGTATTAATACCTGCTGCATCCAATACCACCCTGAGCCACCTGGAGATAGTCTGCACCGTCACCCTGTGATGAGGTTTCTTATGGCTGATCAGTAGGCCTTTCTCCATTTTCCTGATGGTATGCATCACTTTGATATAGTGACGTATGTAGGTGGCTATGCAGAGCCTCACATCAACGGGGTATGCCGGAAATATCAATTGCAGCCCTGTAGTCCCAGGCCTGTGCTGCTTGAGTAACTCGTCAATGAAGAAAGTTTACTCTCTCAGGGGTCGAGACCATGTTATCCAATTTGATTTTTTGCAAGGTCTGAACCCGTTGTGCCGAGGTTAGCGCCACTAACATCACCATCTTCAGGGTGAGTTTATCCAGCGGTAGTTCAATCATAGACGACCAGCTCCTGAGTAGGGTCAATACTACCCCTATATCCCAGGTGATGTTGTATCGTGGTCAGGGAGGGTTCGAATTGAAGATACCCCTCATCAATTTGGACACGAGCTGGTGAGATCCTACTCCTATACAAAGGTAGGATGACAGTGCGCTCCTGGCACTGTTAATGGCGCTGTAGCTGAGGCCCTCATCATGATGTAGCCCAGCAAGGAATTCCAGCACATGGGGAATCGTGGCAGAATAATATGTGATGTTGATCCGGCTGCAGTAGGCCTCCCATTTCTTGATTTTGGTGAGGTACTGTCGTCTTGTGGATTCTCGGCACGATGCTGCAATGGTGTCCATGGTCCTTGGTGTTAGTCCATATTGCAGGAGTGGCCTCTTCAGAACCTGCAAGCCAACAGGTTCAGATGACCATGGCACGGATGGTATTCCCCTGTTGTGGGGATGGCACCAAATCCGGGCACTTGTTAATATGTTCCCATGGTTCTTTAATCATCTCCAGGATCACCGGATACCATGGTTGTGTAGGCCAGTCGGGTATTATTAAAATGCCTGTTGCAGAATCTGATTTTATTTTCTGCAACACCCGACTGACGAGGCACAATGGAGGCAATGCATAGAAAAACCATTTCCTCCAGTGCAGCGAGAAAAAACATTTCCTCCATCGCTACTGCCCCAGGATCTGGTTCCCAAGATACATATGTTGGTATCTGATGGTTCAATCTGGACGCAAAAAGGTCGATATCTGGCGTTCCAAATTTGGCTATAATTTTAGCAAATATTTGGGGATTTAACATCCGCTCAATGTTATCATTGAATATGCGTGACCTGGTGTCCACCACTGTATTGAGCTTACCTGGAAGGTAGGTAGCTGATATCCAAATATTTATTTCTATGCACCAGAGCCAGATTGAGTTTGCCAATTCATCACAAGATATTGACTTGATACCACCCATATGATTTAAATATGCCACCACAATAGTGTTATCTATTTGAAGACGGCCATGCGTATGATGTAAATTCATGCAATAAGCTCGCAGCCCATGAGCTTATTGCATGCTCCTAGCATCTCCAAATAGTTTATCCCTTGTGATAATAGAAGGGTAGATTTGTGTAAATCCCATCTACCGCCACTACTGGAAGTGGTGTCGGTAGCTCCCCAGCCTTGGGCGCTTGCGTCGGTTTGTACCACGACTGACGGGGTCGGTACAATAATGGGATTGAATGAGTCACAAATATTATCAATCCACCATTGTAACTCAACTTTTGCCTTGATTGGCAGCTGCATAGGCCTATCAAAATGTCCAGCATTTGTTTTTAATACTGAAATTTTTGTTCTTTGCAAATTTTGATAGTGTAGTGGGCGAAATCGCGCAGCTGGAAATGTAGCTACTAGTTTCCCAATCACCTTAGCAGCATGTCTGATTGTTGGTTTCCTGGCGCAAGCAAGGTTGTTACATGCTTCAATAATATCCATTGCCCTGTTATCTGGGATGGTAACAATCATCTGATTGGTGTTAATTGTGAATCCCAGATAGTTCATGACCTGTGAAGAGTAGAACTTAGATTTGTCTGGATGGATGACAAACCATAATTTTTGAAACAATGTTTTAGTAGCTGCCACTGCTAAATTTGTCAATTCCATAGTCTTTCCCACAATCAAGATGTCATCTAAATATGCCATGACAATATGGTTTTGTTTTCTCAGGGATGCCAATACTGGTTTCAAAATTTTTGTAAATTACCTAGGGGCTGTTGTAAGCCCATTGGGTAGGGCTCTATATTGCCATATTTGATCCACCCAGACAAACTTCAAGAACTTTCGGTGATGTTTCCGTATAGATACTGAATAGTATGCATCTTTTAATTCGATGCATGCCATGAAGCACCCTTTGGAAATCAGTGATTTAGCTGTTTCGAATGTGTCCATTTTAAAATGGGTATATTTTACAAAAGTATTCAAATTGGTTACGACAATAATAATCCAACATCCACCATCTTTTTTGGTTTTGGTAAAGATGTTGGATACGAATTCAAGAGATTTGTGTATCGTTTTCTCTTTCATGGCATGTAGCCTCAATTTCCTCATGTCCTTCTGCTATTTCCTTATGGGAAAGTGCAAATTTTCAGTTTTGTACATGCTGAGGCGGGGGAAGTTGTTCATCTATGAATTCAATTTCATACCCCCGAATACTTTGTAATATAAATGAGTTTAAAGTTATAGAGCTCCATGCATCCCTGAATAAACGTAATCTCCCACCAATTTGTGAGGTTAAACATGCAGCACTCACATGAGAACCAGACCCCTTACCTCCATGGTTACCGGCGGGCCTGATGTTCTGGGTTTTGGCGCTCTGAGTGTGGGGTTGGTGCATCTTCCATGCCGGTCGCTGTTGGCCCTGCCCTAAAAAAGGCTTTTGTTGTTGGGGTGCGGCCGGCGTGTAGGTCCTTGATGTTCTTTCAGGTGGCCCCTGAGGTCTTACATATGGAGTTTGTCTGCGAGATGCCGGCCTGCTGGAGGAAGATGGTTTCATCAAAACGACTGCCTTCGCCTCCTCGTCCAGGTCCTTGACCTGTTTGGACAGGTCTTCACCAAACAGCTGTCTCGGTGGTGGCGTCGCAGATGCCTTGCACAACCCCGCGAACTTGGGGTTGAGAGTTGGTTTGATGGAGATTTTCCGGAAGGAGTTTATCTCGTACTGTGTGTTACACAGTAGCGCAAGAGCAACTTCCTGCTCCTCCGTCATGTCCGTGCCGTCAATCGACCTGGCAAAGGCAGTGATTCCCGACGTCAACAGTTTCAGGATTTTTTGAAGTTTGAGCTCCTGTGCCCTAATCCCTGGACTGATGTTGCCCCAGATGGGCGTGTTGATGTCGGTACGTTCAGCGAAACACAGTTGTTCGGGGCCTTGTATTTGTTCATTGCCTCGGTCAAGACCTGATCCTGCAGCTGGTGTGTTGTGAGGAAGTCAATGCTTGCCGCTAGTTTTGGCTGCAATGGCTGTCCTATATGCCCTGGCTGGGCAAATTTGGAAACCACATCAAGAAGTTCCTCTTGGGGTTTCTCAGGTGCTGCAGGTTCCTACGCCAACCTCTCTTCAACATCAGCCAGCAGCCGACTCCTGGCACTCCCCACCGATGAAGGGGATATGCTGGGTGGCTCAGATGCATGTCTCCTGGAACTTGAGGACATCCGATCCTGCAGCGGGAGATCTCGCTCAAGGAGTCGCTCTATCATGCGCTCCATGCGACCGCTATCTGCGGACATCAAGTCGACTTTCTCAGGTTCCCCTGAACAATTGAGGCTTCTGCCATCCGCCTGCACCTCGTCGAGGTGATGTCTAGGGTGCCTAGGCAGGATGTTGCTGCCTGCCGCTCCTGTGGGGCTCTGCGACTCCCGCGCGGACATGCCGCTAGCCCGCGGTCTTCCGGACTGAAGCGGCCCGCCTGTCTGGAAAGACATAAGCGGTGAGGAGTCGGTTCCAGCCGCCGAAGCGGGGTTCACCGATATCCGCGCGGGCTTGCCAACTGTCTTCCCCCGGGACAAAGGCGACGCATGGTCACGTCCAGCGGCTAACGCGGGGTTTTCCACCGGCCCGCGATCTGGCAGGTTCCCCCGGTGGTGAGTCTGCGCCAGCCGCACCTGCGGGGCTGCCAGACTCAGACCTCGATCCCTCACCGGTCCGCGATCTGGCGGACTGCTCCGGTGGCAAGTCGACGCCGGCCGCTGCAGCGGGGCTCTTCGACCTTAGTGCGGTTCTTCCCCTGGTCCGCCCTCTGGTGACCTGTATTGGAGAGGTGACAGAACGCGCCGCAGAGCGGGGATCACGCTTACGCACCTTCATACCACTGTCCCTATGTTTAGGTGACGGCGGTAGGGAGTCAGGGTTTTGCCTAGCCTGCTCCTGCGCGGTGCTCCTACCACTATGTGGCTCCATAGACAGCCGTGGTGGAGAGTCGGGTCACGGTTGCGTAGGGCTCCCCAACTTCCGCGTTCTTTTCCCGGCCCGACGAGCGGGTGCAGCCGTTGTAGCGGTCAGCTCCGGGTAATGCCGCCACTGACTCCTGTCGGAAGTCCTGCATCTGGAGGCATGTTTCGCCTGACTCCTTTCCATCGTCCCTGTGGACACAAAAACTATCCACAGGAACTAACCAACTCAAGGTTAGTTCCACTTACCTGAGCGGTCCTTTTTTGAAGGGCTGGTGGAGGAGCGCTCTCTCCCCCCCCCCCCCCCCAGCCGTCAACTGAAACTGCGAGCGACGATATGTTGCGCTTGCGTGCTGGCGGGGTCTTCACGAAGTCACTCACGTGACTCCGAAATGAAATCCATGATGATATTGACTGCCTTTCTGGTAGGTCCCTTTGAAAGCGGGAGGTCAGTACCCACAATGGACTGGGCAATATTCCTGCACTCTCTGCAGCCTCTTTGTTAGAGTTACTGAACAAGACCTTAATACAACCAGTCAGTATGCCATCCACACTACACCCATCTCATCATTACCAGTTATTCATCCAACAACAGTGGTGTTACTGGTGAAATTTAATATAGCGTTGGAGCACTGTCTGCCTGCACAGTCATGCATAGAGTAGAGCACTCAGCTTTGAGTCGCAATTATATTGATGGTTATCAAGGAGGAAGCGTAGTTGCCTATTCGTACTGATTGTGGTCTGCTGGCAAAGTCGAGGATCCAGTTACATAGGAATGAGCAGAGACCCAGTTGTCTGAGTCTGATGATAAGTTTAGAGGGGATGATGGTGTTGAACACTGAGCTGTAATCAATGAACAAACTAACGTGTACTTATTGTCCAAGTGAACCAGTGCAGAATCGAGAGCCAGGGAGATCACACCGACAGTTGATCTGTTTTGGTGGCATTGTAGAGGGTCATGCTCTTTGTTAAGGCAGTGCTATAGGTCAAAGGATGTTCAAAGGTCCTTGTGCTGTACAGCTTAAACCCCTGTCTCACTGTGCGAGTTGGCCCACGAGTGACCCCGAGTTTTCACTCGTGGTGATCACGTAGCGGGAACGTCGGAACTCGCACGAGCAACTTATCGACTCGTTGCGCTAACGGCAGGTACTCGGGAAACTTGTTAACTCGTGAAAAAAATCAAACATGTTTGATTTTTTCCACGAGTCAAATTAACTGTTCAAGTTAAAAATGGAAACATTTAAACTCGTTGTAATAACGTAGTGGCCCCGTGCGTTTATCTTAGTGTCTCGTGAGTCTACCGTGGGAACTTTAATAATCTGTTCTTTTGCTCGAGTAAAGACTGAACCAAAGATAGACACACAAAATGCTGGAGTAACTCAGCGGACCAGGCAGCATCTCTGGAGAGAAGGAATAGAGTCGAGACCCTTCTTCAGACTTACCCGAAATGCCACCCATTCCTTCGCTCCAGAGATGCAGCCTGTCCCGCCGAGTTACTCCAGCATTTTGTGTCTATCTTCGGCCTTTCTGCCACTTGTCCTTTATTACTGAGGCGCCTGCCCCGTGGCTTCACTCTGTCTCAATGAACGGCTTAAAGACCTGCCGAAGGGCAAGTCTGGGGTGGTGGGTGGGATGTGTCCACGTGTGATGCTCCATCCACCCCCCCGGGGCCGAGAGTGTGGGATGGGAAGGAACTGCAGATGCTGGTTCACACCGGAGATAGACACACACAATGCTGGAGTAACTCGGGCGGGACAGGCTGCATCTCTGGAGCGAAGGAAGGGTGGCATTTCGGGTAAGTCTGAAGAAGGGTCTCGACTCTATTCCTTCTCTCCAGAGATGCTGCCTGGTCCCGCTGAGTTGTGTGTGTGTGTCTCTCTCCCTCTCTGTCTATCTGTGTGTATCTGTGTGTGTGTCTGATGTCGGGTCCCGGTGGCCGCTCAAAGTCACCCGAGCTGCTTCATTCCTCTGAAGTGGTGGCCAGCTGCTGTCTGTGTGTATCTCTCTCTCTATGTGTGTGTGTGTGTATGTGTGTGTGTGTGTCTCTCTCTCTCCCTCTCTGTCTATCTGTGTGTATCTGTGTGTGTGTCTGCTGTCGGGTCCCGGTGGCCGCTCAAAGTCACCCGAGCTGCTTCATTCCTCTGAAGTGGTGGCCAGCTGCTGTCTGTGTGTGTGCGCGTGTGTGTGTGTGTGTGTGTGTGTGTGTGTGTGTGTGTGTGTGTGTGTGTGTGTGTGTGTGTGTGTGTGTGTGTCTCTCTCTCTCTCTCCCTCTCTGTCTATCTGTGTGTGTGTGTGTGTACTGTCGGTCCCGGCGGCCGCTCAGTCACCCGAGCTGCTTAATTCCTCTGAAGTGGTGGCCAGCTGCTGTCTGTGTGTATCTCTCTCTCTCTCTCTGTGTGTGTGTGTGTGTGTGTGTGTGTGTGTGTGTGTGTGTGTGTGTGTGTGTGTGTGTGTGTGTGTGTGTGTGTGTGTGTGTGTGTCTCTCTCCCTCTCTGTCTATCTGTGTGTACTGTGTGTGTGTCTAATGTCGGTCCCGGTGGCCGCTCAAAGTCACCCGAGCTGCCTCATTCCTCTGAAGTGGTGGCAGCTGCTGTCTGTGTGTATCTCTCTCTCTATGTGTGTGTGTGTGTGTGTCTCTCTCCCTCTCTGTCTATCTGTGTGTATCTGTGTGTGTGTCTGCTGTCGGGTCCCCGGTGGCCGCTCAAAGTCACCCGCGCTGCTTCATTCCTCTGAAGTGGTGGCCAGCTGCTGTCTGTGTGTGTGCGCGTGTGTGTGTGTGTGTGTGTGTGTGTGTGTGTGTGTGTGTGTGTGTGTGTGTGTGTGTGTGTCTCTCTCTCTCTCTCCCTCTCTGTCTATCTTGTGTGTGTGTGTGTACTGTCGGGTCCCGGCGGTCCGCTCAGTCACCCGAGCTGCTTAATTCCTCTGAAGTGGTGGCCAGCTGCTGTCTGTGTGTATCTCTCTCTCTCTGTGTGTGTGTGTGTGTGTGTGTGTGTGTGTGTGTGTGTGTGTGTGTGTGTGTGTGTGTGTGTGTGTGTGTGTGTGTGTGTGTGTGTGTGTCTCTCTCCCTCTCTGTCTATCTGTGTGTATCTGTGTGTGTGTCTAATGTCGGGTCCCGGTGGCCGCTCAAAGTCACCCGAGCTGCCTCATTCCTCTGAAGTGGTGGCCAGCTGCTGTCTGTGTGTATCTCTCTCTCTATGTGTGTGTGTGTGTGTGTCTCTCTCTCTCCCTCTCTGTCTATCTGTGTGTATCTGTGTGTGTGTCTGCTGTCGGGTCCCGGTGGCCGCTCAAAGTCACCCGAGCTGCTTCATTCCTCTGAAGTGGTGGCCAGCTGCTGTCTGTGTGTATCTCTGTGTGTGTGTGTGTGTGTGTGTGTGTGTGTGTGTGTGTGTGTGTGTGTGTGTGTGTGTGTGTGTGTGTGTGTGTGTGTGTGTGTGTGTGTGTGTGTCTCTCTCTCCCTCTCTGTCTATCTGTCTGTGTGTGTGTGTGTGTGTGTGTACTGTCGGGTCCCGGCGGCCGCTCAGTCACCCGAGCTGCTTAATTCCTCTGAAGTGGTGGCCAGCTGCTGTCTGTGTGTATCTCTCTGTGTGTGTGTGTGTGTGTGTGTGTGTGTGTGTGTGTGTGTGTGTGTGTGTGTGTGTGTGTGTGTGTGTGTGTGTGTGTGTGTGTGTGGTGTGTGTGTGTGTGTGTGTGTGTGTGTGTGTGTGTGTGTGTGTGTGTGTGTGTGTGTGTGTGTGTGTGTGTGTGTGTGTGTCTGCTGTCGGGTCCTGGCGGCCGCTCAATGTCAGTCACCCGGGCTGCTTCCTTTTTTAAAATTATTTAAAATAGAGATGCATTGCAAAAAAGTATTTAAAAACATAAAACAACAAGAAATGCTTGGTTACTGGAGGATGCGCATTTTCCCATCCGCGCTGAAATAACTCAAAACCACAGGATGGAGATGTATTTTAACATTGTTGCTTTATTAAAACATACCTTCATTCACGGTTGGCTCAAGAGTAACGGGAGAGGAACTTGCTAACTCGGGAGAGGAACTAGGAACATCGCAGCAATGACATACCCGTGGGAACTCGTATTACACACTTGATCATAAACTTGCAGTCTCGTGCACAGCCACGGGTCTGTCACTCGGGGTACCTCGTGGGTCAACTCGCACAGTGAGACAGGGCCATTAATATGTATCATAACCAATCGATCAAAGCACTTCTTCACCACGGACAATAGTGCCACCAGTTGGCAGTCATGGAGCAATGTCACCCTACTCTTCTTGAGCACTGGTATTATGGATATCCTTTTAAAGCAGATGTGGACCTTGGACTCAAGTAACGAGGGGTTATCTGGAATTGATGCCTCATTGTCACCTGAGCTACCTCTTGGTTTTGTCTTGTTGGATGTGATGGTATACAAGAACTGCCATAGCTGCTGATGTCTGTCTGATCCTGCACTTTGTATCCCTGATTCCGTATTGAGGTTGTACCCGGACTTCCAACATGAACCCGTGTTGCCAAACCTGAATGCCCAAAATCTGGTCCTCAGTAGACTGCGGACCTCCTGGTTTTTGCAAGGTGTCTAGTTACGGAGCACCCTGATGGTGTTGGTGCGAACACACTCATGCACACATTTCCTTATGAAGTCGGTAACAAATGTGGTGTATTTGTTCGGGTCTGTTACCGAGTACTTGAACATCACCCAGTCTAGTGATGTCTAGTAGTCATGGATTTGTTCCTCTGCCTCTCCTGACTAGCTCTGCAATTCTTACCACTGGAACCGCACGCTTCCATTGCTACCTCTATGCAGGAAGGAGGAGCACAGCCAGGTAGTCAGATTTTCTAAAGCGAGGGAAAGGAATGGAGCGATAAGCATCTTTGACAATGGAGTAGCAATGGTGAGAGCATTTGATCCAATGGTGCTGCAGTTAACATCTTGGATGACCAGTCATGGGCTCAACATGTGGATGTAATTATGAAGAGTGTGTTTTCCAATGCACAGTAGAAAGTATCCTGACTTTCATGGCCTGGTATTATGGCCTGGTACTGCAATTGCAACACAAGAGGCTGCAGAGAGTTGGGGACGCAGACTTCTCACTAGCAGAAGCATCTTCATGAAATGCTGCTTCAAGAAGGTGGCATCTGTCATCAAGGATCCCCACCATCCAGGCCAAGCCCTCTTCTTCCTGCTACCATTGGACAGGATGTACAAAAGCCCACACCACCTGATCAGAGATGGCTAGCTTCTTACATTAATTCGGAATTCGGCAACGGCACACAAGAGCACCTCTTGTACTTCTGTGGACTTTTTTTTAAATTGTGTATTTCAACACCAATGTCTAGCCTTTTTTTGCATTCTTTTTCATATTATTGTCTTGTAGAATTCATGTCCAATTTGGGTTTTTGTATGTTGTCCAAGTTGATGTGCCTGCTAGGCTGCTGCAAACAAGATTTTCATTGTATATGTACCTCGCCCTATTTGTGCATATGACAATAACCTCAACTTGACTTGTTTTTAAATATTTCTGAATATCAAGAGGTATTTAAAACTCAATGCCAAACAGAGTCCTGGGTGGTAGAGTTTCAAGAGGAGGGCCTCCGAGGTATGCAGGTTGAGGCCATGGACAATTGAGTGCCAGAGAGTAGAGGCCAGAACACAGAAACTAAGTGATACATTATTTGACCGTAATCACATGGTTGCAGATGCACAATCTTCCCCAGCATCAGTCCCCGAGACACCCATCCATTATAGCTCACCAAGTTAAGAATGATCCAATCATCCCTTATTTTTATTGACCATGGAATTATACAGTTATACATATCTGACCCAGCTTGCTCATGCTGAATAGATGACCTATCTATGCTAGACCCACCTGCCCATATAAGGCCAATATCCCTCTGAACTTTTCCTGTCCCAATGTATGTATTATCCAAAACTATGAGCACTTATCTCATGTGATAACCTTTAATGAAATTATTTTGGAAACTATAAATGCAGTGGCTCCAAGGTAGACACAAAATGCTGGAGTAACAAAGTGGGACAGGCAGCATCTCTGGACAGAAGGAATGCGTGAGGTTTTGGGCTCGATCCTTCTTCAGACTGATGTCAGGGGAGTTGGCGGTACAGAGATGAAATTTATTCAAAGACAGTAAGACTGGAGGGAGAACTGGGAAGGGGAGGGGATGGAGAGAGAGGGAAAGTAAGGGGATTAGAGAAGTCAATGTTCATACCGCTGGGGTGTAAGCTACCCAAGCAAAATATGAGGTGCTGTTCCTCCAATTTGCACTGGGCCTCACTCTGCCAATGGAAGAGACCCAGGACAGAAAGGTCAGATTGAGAATGGGAGGGGGAGTTAAAGTGCTGAGTAACCGGGAGAGCAGGTAAGTTAAGGCGGACTGAGTGGAAGTGTTTAGCGAAACTATCGCAGATCCTGATCTAGCCGATATACAGGAGTTGACACCTGGAACAGCGGATACAGTAGATGAGGTTGCAGGAAGTGCATGTGAACCTCTGCCTCACCTGAAAAGGCTGTTGGAGTCCTTGGATGGAGTCGAGGGGGGAGGTAAAGGGGCAGGTGTTGCATCTCCTGCAGTTGCAGGAGAAACATCGTCTCCTTCTTTCCAGAGATGCTGCCTGTCCCGCTGAGTTACTCCGGCATATTGAGTCTACCTTCGATTTAAACCAGCATATGCAGTTCTTTCCAATACATTGGCTCCCCTTTATCCATCTTGATAGTTATACCAATGAATTATCTTAATTCCCTTGCCCCTAATTGAATTTATAGGTTTCACTGTTGAGAGATTAAGATTAAATACACAAAATAGCATTTAATTGGCTGTAATTCATTTTATGCAACACCATAAATTATAGTCCCCGATTGTATCCCCCATTTTGAATAAATGCCACTGAAGTTATAAAATTACAAGTTCTCAAATTCACCTTGAGCAATAACAACAGATTTGCTACATTTAGATAAAAATAATTTACAAGCTACCTGCTTCTCGTCTTGCTGATCCAGTTCTCCTTTGCTTGCATCCGAACTGTTATCTTCTTCATCAGAACTAAATATGATCTCTTCCTCCTCTGAGTTGATGTCCATTTCTGAAGAAAGGTTGTCCTGATCCTGTACCGGGCTACAAATAAGTTAATGAGAGCATGGTACTTAATACTTAATCTGCAAATAAAATGTATAATTCCATATTCAAGTTTTAAGTTCCGGGGAAGGAAAACTATTTTCAACCCATCCAGAGGAGCATCAGTATCAGGAATAAAATATTAAGGACACTCAGACAGAATTGGCATCATAACAATGACTGTTTTGCTGTTTCTCACTCCCAACCCCTTTTAGCATAGGAAGGGTTTAGAAGAATGTAGGCCAAATCAGGCAAAGGGTCTTGGTCAGTATGGATGAGTTGGGCTAAGGGGCATATTCTGTACTGTAGAGCTCTACTCTTATAAAGGGTTTTTTTTTTAATCTCTGTTACTTCCATTTGTTTGCACCTGTAGTGAAATGAACTTGGCCCATCTCAACGCAACTGTTGGTGAACAGATGTTCATAATATAAATTTGTAACACATTTATAATGTTTGTACTTGAGAAAGACTGCTAAAAGAAGTTAATTTCAAGTAAGCTGCTCCCCCTCAGTCTCTTTCTCACATCTACTCAGGTCCTCCAACATATACCATGAAAAACCTGCCCCGTCTCCCAGTTTCTTCCTTCCTCACTCCATTTGTTCATCACCCACACACACACACTCCATTGAGGTTCCTCTCAGCCTCCCCTCCCCCTCCCCAGGCATTGTTCCTATCTGCCCAACAAAATTTTCCTGATTTGGGCCCATACTCAAACTACCTTTCCCCTCAGATTCCATAAGCTGCAGCTCCTTGTTATCTACGTCAATAACATTCCAGACTATGTGGCTATTTTCATCCTTCTCTCCCGCACCTCCCACCAGCATCCACCCATTACTTGCCAGTTCTTGCCCAGCCTCCTCCACCCCTTTATACTAGCCATCTCCCCTCCACTCAGTCCAGATGAAGGATCTCAACTGGAAACTTTGAATTTATCTCTTCAGATGCTGCCTGACCAACTGAGTTTCTCTAGCAGTTCATTTTTTGCTTCCTGCTGATCAATTTAACAACAAATGCACGAAAAAAAAACTTATATTCACAAGCAAACACCATGAAAATGATTAGTGGATACATAAATCATTTTTTGTGCATCTCACTGGTGCCTTGCAAACCTACATAAAGTTTTCCTTCCATGTAACTGTTTCTTAATATTTTATTTCTCAATAAAACATACACAGATTAAAGCCGGGACAAGATGGTCTTGTTAAATGCCCATCAGTGGAGAAATCATAATGCATATAATAGCACAGTTAGTGGAAATCTCAATAGAATGGAAAACTGATTTGGCGACTCATTGGACATCCTCCTGGTTATTTCATGAACAGCGGCATATTTCACATTATACAAGCTGTCTACAGGCATAAAAACAGATGTGTTTCAACTGACAAGAGAAAAAAATTGAGCTCTTTGAATTGGTCATGTGCAGTATCAGTGCCATTTATGCCACTATCAGCAGCGGTCTTTACCTTTCATCTGAAGAAACATGTTATTTTGAAACAATAGCGAACATCAGTGAAGATAATGTATTAAAAAGATTTCTTCCTGCATATTGGGAAAAGTACACGTTTCATAAAGCTAACCAGAATCTACATACACAATATTTATCACTCAAATTTGCAGAAAGCAAAAATAGCACAGCCGATGTTTAGTCTTTGCATCCTGAGTTGCAAATATCAACGGTATTATTTCATCTGCTATACAGCTAGCAATAAACAGGAAATTCACTCTACTATTTACAATTTACCAAATTAGGAATCTTTGTGTACCATATAACTCAACTACCATGAAAATATAATTGTTAAGGCGCTCCGTCACTATCGTAGAGCAAAGCAGGTCAACAAAGAATATATCTAAAAATATGTACTTGTGTGTTTCTTTGTTATTCTAATTACCTCACTTACAGTGAAAGCCTTCACATTAAAAAGGTGGTAATAATGAATCAATAATGCACGTTCAGATCTTTTATAAAACTAAAACTTGGCATCAAATTACAGGCTGCTTTGTGTTTCAAGAGATCTTGTGAGCTTATAATACTTAAAGTGAATGTTGTTGGAACAATATGTTGTTAGATTTTAATATAAAGAAGCAACTAGACCTTTATTTGATACTGCAAACAATGTTTCAAGATGGGAATTATTAATATCAGTTTTAGCTATCCAAACAGATACAATGCATCACTGAAGGAAACGTCTCTTTCTACATCCACATCACCACTTCCAGAATTCCACCCCCAAAAAAGACTGATCCTGAAACATAGAAATTAGGAGCAGGAGCAGGCCATTCGGCCCTTCGAGCCTGCAGCGCCATTCAATATGATCATGGCTGATCATCCAACTCAGTATCCTGTACCTGCCTTATCTCCATACCCCCTGATCCCTTCAGCCACAAGGGCCACATCCAACGCCCTCTTAAATATGGCCAACGAACTGACCTCAACTACCTTCTGTGGCAGAGAATTCCACAGATTCACCACTCTCTGTGTGAAAAACGATTTTCTCATCTCGGTCCTAAAAGACTTCCCCCTAAGAAGACATCATAGGGCCAAAGTGCCAAATTGATATAATACTTATGAAATAATGCCTTTTTAGATAAGATTCTGAATCAAGGTCCCTACGAGTTTCTTTACCCAATGTTAATTAAACAATAATGTGAAAGCTGTGCTTAGGTCCCTAACAATCTCTCTTGTTCACAGGTTAAACATTCAGAAAACCTAAGACTACTTATGTGCCCAGTGTCCAAAATGAAAAATGCAATTTGAAGGTCCATTGTTTGATCAGGATTGCCATCGCCAGATTCTGCAGAAATCTTGATATGTCATGTGTGCATCATGATTGAAATGGCCATACAGCATTTGGGATCTGATTTAGTCTTCTAACTTTTCTCTGGTCAAAATAATGCATCTTAAAAATAAGTAAGAGTTTGCATGTAGGCAACAGTTCAAGTTTCTTGTAGTTTCTTAATCAAACTGCAGTCTAATTGGTTGTCCATGCCATAAATCATTTGGGCAGATGAACATTTGAAATAAATGTTCATGAATTTGTTGACTGTGTACAAGGCCATTTTTTTTTTCTGGTATCAATTTTCAAGATAGACGTCCGAAATAGAAATCAACTAAGTAAACTTGTTCAGTGTTCAAAGACAAAAAGTAATTCCATGAATTACAAATGTAAACTAATTAATTAAAAAAATGGCAAAGAACCACTTCAAACTTACAAATGGCAAGTTATAGTATTTGTTATTCTAAATAAAACAAAGCTTCACTAAACCAAGTAAATTGTTTCATGATAACATCGAACCAATAAGCCAGATAGATTTAAGTGATTGAGAGAAAGACGCAAAATAAAGGTAACTTTCCATCTTATTAAAATAGAGTGCTGGAGTCATTCAGCAGGTCAGACAGGTGGAGAATAATGGATAGGCAACACTTTGGATTGGGATCCTACTGCAGACTGATTACAATGTAAGAGTGGGTAGGAAAGAACTGCAGATGCTGGTTTAAATCGAAGGTAGACACAAAATGCTGGAGTAACTCAGCGGGTCAGGCAGCATCTCTGGAGAGAAGGAATGGGTGACATTTTGGGTCGAGACCCTTCTACAAACTGATTGTCAGTGGGGGGGAGGGGGTGAGGATAGGGGAGAGTGTGTTGGGGGAGAGAGAATGGGAGTGTGTTGGGGTGGGGGGGTGTGTGTGGGGGGAGGGGAAGAGAGTGGGGAGTAGAGGGGTGGGGGGGTGTTGTGTTGGGGGTGGGGGGGGTGTGTGTTGGGGGGGGGGGGGGAGGGGGGGGGAGAGTGTTGGGGTGGGGGGTGGGGAGACTACAAGGGGGAGGGGGGAGAGAGAAGGGGAATGGGGGGGGGGGATGAGCGGGGGGGGAAAGGGGTGGTGAGGAGAGAAGGGGGAGAGGGGGGGGGGGGAAGAGAGGGGGAGGGGAGGGGGAAAGGGAAAGAGAGGGGGGAGAGGAAGGGAGAGGGGGGAGAGAGAAGGGGAGAGAGAAGGGAAGGGAGGGGGAGAGGGAGAGAAGGGAGAGAGGGAGGGAAGGGGAGAAGAGAGAGGGGAGGGGGGGGAAGTGAGAGAGGAGGGAGGGGGAGAGGTGGAAGGGGGGGGGGGGGGGAGAGAGAAGGGGGGAGGGAGGTCAGGGGGGGATGGAAGGGGATGGATGGGGGGGGAGAGAGGGGTGGGGGGGGGGAAGGGGGAGGGGGGGGAGGGGGGGGGGAAGGGAGGGAGAGGACGGGGAGGAGGGACGGGAATAAGGAGGGGGGAAGGGGGGGAACGGGGGGGGAGAGGGGGTGGGGGGAAGGGGGGAGGTGAAGGGGGGAGGGGGCGGGGGCGGGGGAGGGGAGGGGGGGGGGGGGAGGGGGGGGGAGGGAATGGGGGGGAGGGAGGGGGGAGAGGGAGGGGGGGGAGGGTTAGGTGGGGGAGGGAAGGGGGCGGGGAGGGGGGGGGGGGGGGGGGGGGGGTGGGGGGGGGGGGGGAAGGGGAGGAGGGGGGGGAGGGGGGGGGAGGGGGGGGGGAGGGAAGGGGGGGGGGGGGGGGGGGGGGGGAGGGAGGGGGGAGGGAAGGGGGGGGGAAGGGGAGGGAAGGGGGGGGAGGGGGGGGGGAAGGGGGGGGGGGAAGGGGCGGGGAGGGGAAGGGTGGGGGGGGGGGGGGGGGGGGGTGGAACGGGGCGGGGGGGGAGGGGGGGAAGGGGGGGGGGAAGGGGGGGAGGGGGGGGCCGGGGGGGAGGGGGGGGGGTGGGGGGGGGGGGGAAGGGGGGGGGAAGGGGGGGGGGGACAGGGGGGGGGGGAAGGGGGGGGGGAGGGAAGGGGGGGGAGGGAAAGGGGGGGGGGAGGGGGGATGGGAGGGGGGGGGGGAGGAAGGGGGGGGAGGGAAGGGGGGGGGGAGGGGGGGGGGGGAGGAAAGGGGGGGGGGGGGGGGGAAGGGGGGGGGGGGGGGGGGGGGGGGGGGGGGGGAAGGGGGGGGGAGGGAAGGGGGGGGACGCGGGAAGGGGGGGAGGGAGAGGGTGGGGGAGGGAGGGGGGGGGGGAGGGGGGGGGCAGGGGGGGGGATGGGAAGGGGGGGGGGAGGGAAGGGGGGGGGAGGGAAAGGGGGGGGGGGGGTGGGCCGGGGGGGAGGGGACGGGGTGGGGGGGGAAGGGGGGGTGGGAAGGGGGGGGGGGAGGGAGGTAGGAGGGGGGAAGAGGGCGGGGGGGGGGGGGAGGGAAGGGGGGGGGGGAGGGGTGTGAGGACAAAGATGGAAGGGGGGGGGATAGGGGGGCAGGGTGGTAGAGGAAGGGCGGAAAGGGGAGGGAGGGGCAACGGGTGGAAAAGGGTGTGGGAGGGGGAGGGAAGGGGGGGGGGGAGGGGGGAGGGGGGGTGGGGAGGGGGGAGGGAAGGGGGGGGGGAGGGTGGAGAGGGGGGAGGGGGGAGGGAGGGGGGGGGGGAGGGGGGGGGGGGAGAGGGGAGGGAAGGGAGGGGGAGAGGGGGGGGGGAGGGTGGGAGGGGAGGGGGGGGGGGGGAGGGGAGGGGGGAGGGGAGGGGGGAGGGGAGGGGGGAGAGGGGGAGAGGAGAGTGGTGGGAGGGGAGGGGGAGGGGTAGAGGGGGGGAGAGGATGAGGTGGAGGGGAGGGGGAAGAGGTGGAGGGGATATGGAGGTGGAGGGGGATAAAGAGAGGTGGAGGGGATAAGGAGAGGTGGAGGGGAGGGGGGAGAGGTGGATGGGAGGGGAGCCTAGTCTTTTAAATCTATCCTCATATGACAGTCCTGCTATCCCAGGGATCAATCTCGTGAACCTCCACTGCACTGCCTCAATCACAAGGCTTTCCTTCCTCACATTAGGAGACCAAAACTGTATACAATACTCCACGTTCTCTGGTTGCCAATCCTCCGAATAGAAAGTTTCTCAATAATTACTCAAGAAATTGCTTCATAATTGTGATTATTAGATCTCTTTACATCTTTATACATGGTCCTTTGCGGACAAAGGATGAGAAAGCTGCTTAACCCTCAACCTTGTTCCAGAATTGCAGGAGTGCAGCTACTCTCAGAATTCATTTTATGAATGCACCTATGCCCCAAGGTTTGATTGTGCTCATATGATTTGACTGGAAAGCACACAAACAAAGATTTTCACAGTTTCTCAGTACAAGTAACCAATTCATAAAGTCAGAGAGGCAAAACTTTTAGCACGGACACAGATTCTTCGGCTTACCATATCCACGTCAACTATTAGATATCATTATACCCATCCTACTGAACAGCATCTTAGTCCATAACGATCCACGTCTGACTAATCTATTGCGTTCTGAGAGTACCTTATTTCACCATTTCTTCAGACAGACAGTGTGTTCCAGATTTCCTTCACTCTCTGCATGAAAATAAACCTCTTCAGATCTGCTGCAAATCCTTTTCCACTTAACATTAAACCCATGTCATTGAATTTTGGATGCATCTGTTATGAGGAAAAGTTTCTTCCAATCTAAAACCCTCAAAACTGACTTTGTCACGCCTCGGTCTCCTCCACTCCAAGGAAAATAAATCTAGGCTTTTCATTATATTCATAACTGAAATGCTCCTTCTAAATAAACCTCCTGGTGAATCTCCTCTGCATCCTATCTATGTATCTACAGCATGTAACATCATTGCACTAAAACCAAACACAGATTGAGTAATTAATCATTGAGTGATAAAGTGTGGAAACAGGCCCTTCAGCCCAACTTGCCCACACCGGTCAACATGTCCCAGCTACACTAGTCCCACCTACCTACGCTTGGTCCCTATCCCTCCAAACTTGTCCTATCCATGTAACTGTTTCTTAAACATTTGGATAGTCCCAGCCTCAACTACCTACTCTGGCAGCTTGTTCCATACACGCACCACCCTTTGTGTGAAAAAGTTACCCCTCAGATTCTTATGAAATCTTTTCGCATTCACCTTGAAGCTACAGTGCCTTGTTTGGGACAAAGGCCCATCATTTATTTATTTGCCTGAGATTTGTAATGGGAAAAAAAAAAAAATCACATGTGGTTTAAGTGCACATTGTCAGATTTTATTAAGGGCCAATTTTATACATTTTGGTTTTACCATGTAGAAATTACAGCTGTGTTTATACATAGTCCCCCCATTTCAGGGCACCATAATGTTTGGGACACATGGCTTCACAGGCATTTGTAATTGCTCAGGTGTGTTTAATTGCCTCCCTAATGCAGGTATAAAAGAGCGCTCAGCACCTAATCCTTCCTCCAGCCTTTCCATCACCTTTGGAAACTTTAATTACTGTTTATTAACATGAGGACCAAAGTTGTGCCAATGAAAGTCAAAGAAGCCATTATGAGACTGAGAAACAAGAATACAACTGTTAGAGACATCAGCCATCCTTAGGCTTACCAAAATCAACTGTTTGGAACATCATTAAGAAGAAAGAGAGCACTGGTGAGCTTACTAATCGCAAATGGACTGGCAGGCCAAGGAAGACATCCACAGCTGATGACAGAAGAATTCTCTCTATAATAAAGAAAAACCCTCAAACACCTGTCTGACAGATTAAAAACACTCAGGAGTCAGGTGTGGATTTGTCAATGACCACTGTCCGCAGAAGACTTCATGAACGGAAATACAGAGGCTACACTGCAAGATGCAAACCACTGGTTAGCCGCAAAATTAGGATGGCCCGGTTACAGTTTGCCAAGAAGCACTTAAAATAGCAACCACAGTTCTGGAAAAAGGTCTTGTGGACAGATGAGACAAAGATTAACTTATATCAGAGTAATGGCAAGAGCAAAGTATGGAGGGGGGAAGGAACTGCCCTAAATCCAAATCATACGACCTCATCTGTGAAACACGGTGGTGGGGGTGTTATAGCCTGGTTTGGAGTTTGTAAAATGTGTGCAGGATAGTTTTTTGCAGCAGTACATAGAGGTACCGACCAGAGAAGGGGCAGTGCTGGACCTCCTGTTAGGAAATGAGGCAGGACAGGTGACGGAGGTATGCGTTGGTGAGCACTTCGGGACCAGTGATCACAATACCATTAGTTTCAATATAATTATGGAGCGAGTCAGAACAGGACCTAGAGTGGAGATTTTTTGATTGGAGGAAAGGCTAACTTTGAGGGAATGCGTTGAGGATTTTAAAGGAGTGAATTGGGGACACTTTGTTTCATGGGAAGGATGTAGAAGAGAAATGGAGGACATTTTAAAGGGGAAATTGTTAAGAGTACAGAATCTTTATGTCCTGTTAGGTTGAAAGGAAATAGTTAAAAATTGGAAAGAGCCATGGTTTTCAAGGGAAATTAGACACTTGTTACAAAAAAAGAGAGATATCTACAAGAATTATAGGAGGCATGGAGTAAATGAGGGGGGCTAGAGGAGTTATAAAAGAATGTAAAAAGAATCTTAAGAAAGAAATTAGGAAGGCTAAAAGAAGATATCGAGAGGTTGCTTTGGCAAGAAAGGTGAAAGTAAATCCAAAGGGTTTCTACAGCTATATTAATAGCAAAAGGATAACGAGGGATAAAATTGGACCATTTAGAGAACCAGAATGGAGCAGCTATCTGCAGAGCCAAACAGAGATGGGGGAGATATTGAACAATTTCTTTTCTTCGGTATTCACCAAGGAGAAGGATATTGAACTCTGTGAGGTAAGGGATAAAAAAAAAGTAGAGTAGCTATGGAAACTATGAGATTCAAAGAGGAGGAGAGTACTTGACACTTTTTGAAAAATATAAAGGTGGATAAGTCTCCAGGTCCTGACAGGATATTCCCTAGGGACATTGAGCGGAAGTTAGTGTAGAAATAGCAGGAGCTATTGACAGAAATATTTTCAAATGTCATTAGAAACGGGGAATAGTGCCGGAGGATTGGCGTACTGCGCATGTTGTTCCATTGTTTTAAAAAGGGTGTTCAAAGAATAAACCTCCTAGCAAATTATAGACCTATTAGTTTGACGTCAGTGGTGGGGGTAAATTAATGGAAAGGATACTTAGAGATAATATATATAAGCATCTGGATAAACAGGGTTTGATCAGGAACAGTCAACATGGATTTGTGCCTGGAAGAGTCATGTTTGACAAACCTTCTTGAATTTTTTTGAAGCGGTAACTGGGGAAATTGATGAGGGTTAAAGCAGTGGATGTTGTCTATATGGATTTCAGTAAGGCCTTTGACAAGGTTCCCCATGGAAGGTTGGTTTCAGAAGGTTCAATCTTTGGGTGTTAATGGCGGGAAAGTAGCAAGATGGATTCAATCAGTGCTGAATGGGAGATGTCAGAGAGTAATGGTGGATGGCTGTTTGTCAGGTTGGAAGCCCGTGTGACCAGTGGGGTGCCTCAGGGATCTGTGTTGGGTCCCACTGTTGTTTGTCATGTACATCAATGATCTGGATGATGGGGTGGAAAATTGGATTAAGTAAGTATGCAGAATGATACTAAGATAGGGTGGTATTGTGGATAATGAGAAGATTCTCAATGTCTACAGAGAGATGATTGTGGGCCATTTGGAAAAGTGGCCTGAAGATGGCAGATGGAGTTTAATGCTGATAAGTGTGAAGTGCTACATCTTGGCAGGACAAAATCAAAATAGGACGTACATGGTAAATGGTAGGGAATTGAGGAATGCTTGTGGAACAGAGGGATCTAAGGAATAAACTGTGCATAGTTCCTGAAGGTGGAATCGCATGTAGATAGGGTGGTAATAGAAAGCCTTTGGTTGTGCTGGCCTTTATATAAATCAGAGCATTGAATATAGGAGTAGGGAAGTAATGTTAAAATTGTACAAGGCATTGGTAAGACCAATTCTGGAGTATGGTTGTACAATTTTGGTCGCCTAGTTATAGGAAGGATGTCAACAAAATAGAGAGAGTACAGAGGAGATTTACTAGAAGAATGTTGTCAGCAACTATGTTACAGAGAAAGGTTGAACAAGTTAGGTCTTTATTCTTTGGAGCGCAGCAGAAGGTTTAAGGGGGGGACTTGATTGAGGTCTTTAAAATGATGAAAGGGATAGACAGAGTTGACGTGGATAAGCTTTTCCCATTGAGGGTAGGGAAGATTCAAAACAAAGAGGGCATGACTGAGAATTAAGGGACAGAAATTTAGGGGTTAATGTGAGGGGGAACTTCTTTACTCAGGTGGCTGTGTGGAATGAGCTTCCGGCAGAGGTGGTGGAGGCAGGATCGATTTTAACATTTAAAAGTAAAGTGGATAGGTATATGGACGTGAAGGGAATGGAGGGGTATGGTCTGAGTGCAGGTAGATGGGACTAGGGGAAAACAAATGGTCGGCACGGACTGGAAGGGCCGAGAGGGCCTGTCTCCGTGCTGTAATTGTTATATGGTTATATGTATGGCTGCTGAAGGTACTGGCTCACTTATCTTCATTGATGATACAACTGCTGATGGTAGTAGCATGATAAATTCTGGTCAAGTTCAAACAACTGCCTCAAAACTCATTGGCCAGCGGTTCATTCTACAACAAGACAATGATCCCAAACATGCTGCTAAAGCAACAAAGGAGTTTTTCCAAAGCTAAAACATTGTCAATTCTTGAGTGGCCAAGTCAATCACCCGATCTGAACCCAATTGAGCATGCCTTTTATATGCCGAAGAGAAAACTGAAGGGGACTAGCCCCCAAAACTTCCAAATGTGAAACCATGCGCGTCACCAGAAAGAGGAATCCAGGCGTCACATCTTACAACATACTTGGTGTCACCCTTGAAGAATCCAAACAAACCAAGTATCTTGGCATCAAATTGAAGAATGATCTACATTGGAACGGTCAGACTCATCATGCAATAGTGAAAGCAACAGGTGTCCTAAACTTCCTGAGGCACAACTTCCATCACTGTTCAGCTTCTGTCTAGGAGAAGCTGTATTTCACCCTCGTTAGACCTCATCTGAACTACGCAGTTGCAGCTTGGGACCCATACACAGATAAAAACATTTCATCCATCGAACGTGTCCAAAGACAGGCGCTCAATTTGTTACTAACACCTACGAGAGAGAAGTGAGTGTCACCCCCCCCCCCCCCAAACTTCTGAATTCTCTGGGGTGGAACCCTCTCCAAGACAGACGTGAAGCTCACCGTTCGACCTGTTTTTACAAAATGTTAAATGGTCAGCTAGACATAGAACACAAGACCTACACCAACCCCAAACCAATTAGGAGCAGACGAGGGCATTCGATCCAATTTGTGGTCCCAGCCACAAAGACAGATGTGTACAGCAATTCGTTCTTCCCATGCACTATTAAAGCATGGAATAATCTCCACCAAACAACGGTTGCCCACCCAAATGCAACTAAATTTAAAGTGGAACTTTCTTCCCAATAACCCTCTCTGGCTAAACCCCTCCCTTCACCACCTCCAGTTTAAATTCCAGTTGGAATATTTTGGTCATATTTATGTATTAGGCGTAGTCTCATTTCTTCAAGGTGAGCTATGTCCGTCATATTACTAATCCACATTTTAATAGTTGGTACAGCTGTATTTTTCCAAAATTTAAGTATCAATTTCTTTCCAATTATTAACCCATAATTAAAGAATACTTTTTGGTCTTTGTTTAACTTGACATCTTCTACTATTATTCCAAATATAATCCATTCCGTATTTGATTCTATTCTTGACGTAAAGAACTTTGTAAATATATCAAATATATCGCTCCAAAATTTATTTAACTTTATTCATCCTACAAATGGATGTGTTATATTGGTATTTTGAAACAAACATTTATCGCATCTAGGAGATACATTTGAGTAGAATTTAATCAACCTCGTTTTTGAATTAGATTATGTCTTGCATTAATGGAACAATTATGTGTGTTCATCAGATACTTATCCCATCTATCTTTCAGAATCTTTATCATTAGTTCAAGTTCCCAATCTTCTCTTAGTGCCTCTGTTGAGGGTAATTCTCTATTTAATATACTATTATAAAAATATGATATTAGTTTTTTGTGAATCGGCCTTAATATTCATTGCTTCTTCTAAAGGGTCTAAAAACAGTTTGAAATCTATGTATATATTTCTTCATAAAGTCACATATCTGTATATATTTAAAATATTGATTATCATTCAGTTTAAATTTTGATTTTAATTGTTGAAATGATAACAATTTACCCAATTCATACATAGCTCCTATTTTCCTTATTCCCAGTCTTAGGATAATGTTTATATTTTTTATCGATAAGAGATGGTTTGAATGCAGGGTTATTCAATATTGGGGTTAGTACTGATAGATTATTTAATTTCAATGATAATTTTATTTATTTCCAAATTCTTATTGCATTGTGAATAATTGGGTTCATATATATTATACTATTCAATTTTATAAGGTGAGAACAAGATCGTTCCTATATCGTACGGGAAACACTCCTCTTTCTCCATTCTTATCCACTCCGACTGGTGAGTGGAACTATACAACCAGTACATTACGGTCTTTATATGCACTACCCAGTAGTAATACATAAAGTTAGGTAATTTGTAATTTCTACATGGTGAAACCAAAATGTATAAAAATGGCCTTTACTAAATTCTGACAATGTGCACTTTAACCATATGTGATTTATTCTATTATAAATCTCAAATTGTGGAGTACAGAGGCAAATAAATAAATGATAGGTCTTTGTCCCAAACATTATGGAGGGCACTGTACAACTGCAGCACGACCTCCCAACTTCTATACTCTATACTCTCACTTATGAGTGCCAATATGCAAAAAGCCTTTTTCACCACCTTATCTGCCTGCGACGCGACCTTCAAGGAACCATGCACGTGAACTCCTAGATCCCACTGCTCTACAACACTGGTCCTGCACTTGTTAGACTTCCCAAAATGCATCACCTCACCTTTCTCTGTATTAAATTCCATCAACCATTTCTCAGCCCACCTGGCCAATCGATCAAGATCCTGCTGCAAGCCTTCGCAACCATCTTCCCTATCTGCAAAACCACCCGCTTTTGTAAGAGCAAACTTGCTATTCTTGCCCTGTATGTTCTCATCCAAATCATTGATGTAGATGACAAACAGTAACCGGCCCAGCATCAAACCCCGAGGCACACCACTAGTCACAGGCCTCCAGTCCAAGAAGCAACCTTCCACTATCACCCTCTACTTCCTTCCATGAAGCCAATTTTCTATCCATTTGTTTTGCAAAACACCCGTGTTCAATCAATAGGAACAACCCTGAGCTTCCACTTCAAGTCTGCATCCAACTTACACTCTTACCAATTAGCCTGTGGTTTCCTGCACTCTTGTAATAGGTCTCAACATAAGCTTGAAGAACAGAACCACTTCTTCTATATGAGCACTGCAAACTCAATATTGAATTCTGCTGCACCAGGTAGCTTGATATCTCCATCTCTATCAGGTGTCCATCTGTAACATTGGATCAGCTTGTTTGTTACTCCACTCCCCAACCTCAGCTTTTCATACCACTCACTTTTTTTCCCTCCACCTTCTTACTCTTTAGCTGCTCCCATTCATTCATTGACAAACCTTGTTTACATCTTATCCCCATGTCCCGCCAGTTTTACCCTTTCAGAGCCACATTCGTGTCCATTGGCATGTCACATTCCTATTCGCTTCTCCAGCTATTCCATCTGTCTTTGAAACCTTTTTACACCACACTCTAAATTACAATCTCACCGAATTTAGTACTGTCAACAAAATTGAAGAATGACATTTGACTCCTCTCAGCATTCTTAGCGAAGGGCAGCATTATTCCACTAGGTATAGCCCACCAACCCAAGAACAGAATAACGTAAAACGTAGGAACAGGAGTAGGTCACATAGCGCCTTCGCTGCCTTGCCATTCAATAATTTATGATTGATCTCTCCTGGATCTCAACTCCTTTTCTATGCTACTTTCCCATGGTACCAATTCCTCATGGTATTAAAATAATTACCCAAAGTAGGCATTACAGATTTTCACCAAACTTTGAGAATAAATTCCTACACACATCAGTTTTAAATGACTGCTCACACATCTTGTGACTATGTTCCTTTGTCTCTGATGTCTGAGATTCAGACATCTCATCATCGTGTTTCTCATGCCCCCTTTGGATCTTTCATGTCTCAAGAAGATCATCTATCATTCTTCCAAAGTCCAAAAATATATCACAATGTTTAGCACTCGGGATGGAACAACCCTTTAATCCCATTGTTTTGGACTAGTGAATGCCACTTGGTCTTTCCTAAATAAGGAGACCAAAATGTACATAATGTTCCAGGTGCAGCGTCAATAGTTACCTTGTACAATTGTAACAAGACTTTGCCATTTCTAAATCCCAATAACTACCACCCCCCCCCACCACCACCCAACAATAAAGGCCAATATGCCATTTGCTTTTCACTACACGCCATGCAAGAACAACTAGATCCCTCTGCATTCCACTCATTAGTAATCGCTCTCCATTTAGATCAGTCTCTTTTGATTCTCCTTACAAAAGTGCATTTTCCCACATTATACTCAATTTGCTATTTTTTTTAACTATTTCGCTCACATATCCTTTGCAGAGTACAAATACACACTATAAAGACCAATGCAAAATACTGGTTTAACATTTTCATTACATCCCAGATCTCTTATGATAACCCAATTGTACATGGCCAAATGTAAAGTAGTCTGTGCTTGGTTGGGTCTATAACACCTTGCTCTAAGAAACACTGATGGGCAACACTTGAGGCCTTTAGACTTCTCCAATCTGTCTTCTTTCTTCCACCATTTCCTCTGCTATTCAGAGGGATATGGACCAAACACAGGCAGGTGCAGCTGGTGTAGATGGGCCATCATTCTCAGCATGGGCACGCTGGGCTGTAGGGCATAATTCTGTGCTGCATGACTCTATTCCTCATCCTACCCAACCGATTCCCTATTGCAATCTAAAAACATCTGTAGTACAATTCACCACCACACATACTATATCCTCCTTGATTAAATAAACATTAAATATACTGGAATATTAATTATCAGTACCGGTCACTCTGTAATCATATCTCTGCAATAACAATTACATCAATCCAACTCATGTCAACTAATCGGTGTGTTCTCCCAATAATAGCCAGCTACTCTCTCATACTTTTGTTTAGATTTTTAGACCCTAGTTTTGCAAATACATAATTTGCAACTCAATAAAAAAGTTTCTTCATGTTATAGTTACTCATTCCCAAAGGCCTATTACAATATGTTTAATCAAATAATGCTTTCTTTGTACAAAATGAGATGGAAAATTGGCATCTGCTTGTTTAGTTCCACAGCATAACAATCCAGTACAGCTTTGTATATAAATTCTATGAACTAATCTTTCTTTTTACAGCAACTTTGATCTGTTTATATTTAAGTTAAATCATATTACCTGTTACTGTTACTATTTGTCCCTTGATATTTCTAAGCTCGACCCAAATTGATTTTCTACAATGTCATGATTCATCAAGCAAGATTATGTTTTCACCACCGCACTGGTCTCTTCCCTCAAACATATTGCTACACTACCCACATTTCTTTGTTGCCCGTCCTTCCTAAATGTTGAATAGCCTACAAAATTTAGTTAACAGCTCTAGTCATCCCAGAGCCTTATTTTTATAATGCTAATGTGATCATACACATACACTTCCGTTTACTTTTGTTTAGAGATATAGTGCGAGTCCGTGCCAACCAACGATCCAACCAGTTATCCCAGTTCGCATCCTACACACTAGGGGCAATTTATGGAAGCCAATTGACTGTACATCTTTAGAATGTGGGAGGAAAACGGAGCACCTGGAGAAAACCCATGGGAGAATGTACAACCACCATAATGGGAGCACCCGCAATCAGGATCAAGCCCGGGACTGTAAGGCAGCAACTCCACCGCTGCGCCACTGTGCTGCCGTGCCATTAATTTATTGACTTTACCATTGAAGTATTTCAACATCCTTCTTTACGTCGTTGATTTTAATATCTACAATAAAACTCTGATAATCCAGCGTCCGATTGTTTGTAAATCCTAATGGTTTTTCATCCTGCACACTCGATAATACACCAAGTCCACAGAATCCATGGACTTAGTAACCCCAGATCTTCTTTCTCCAACTTGGCTGGAACTTGGCTCGGGAACACCAGGAGTCAGTAACGTGAGCAGCTTTGTGGTCAGAGGCAGGGTCCAGAGTGTTGACTGGGCAGGTGGTGAGTGTTGGTGTTTAAAGTGCGGACGGGCGTCCGGAGTTTGTAAGTTTCAGCTCATCAAAACTCTAGTGATACAAGCTAAAACAGACAACTGGATTTCAACAGGTCCTGTTTGTTTTGCTCCTTTTGAACTCACCAGGGCTGTTTCCTTAAAAAGTGCTAAGAGTAACTCAGCGGATCAGGCAGCATCTCTGGAGAAGATGGATAGGTGAAGTTTCAAGTTGGGACCTTTCTTCAGACTGTTTCCCTTCCCCTTAAAACCAACCGGAAGATTTAATATACTAATGCCTAACAGGTTAAAGGGAAAAAAATGGTGTGTTCGGCTGATAGGAGTAAAATTCAATAGTCAATATATATTTTCACCCACAAAGTTCCACGAGGACTGGGATTATCAGAGTTTTACTTTACTTATTGCACTTGCTACTTCGCCAATTTCTCCTTTCGATGTTGTTCTTTGACCACCTGAATTGCCTTTAACGTTCCCATCCATTTGCCAAACTAGTTTAAACCTCCCCAATAGTACTTGCAAACCTGCAAGCATTTCAGTTCTGGCTCTGATGAGGTGTAACAAGATTAAGAGAATACACTAGTATGTTTAAAAAAAAATAAAAATCTATTCAGCAGGCACATCATTATGCAAAGTTCTTGCTTCTCCTTACAACAAAAATACACGTACAAATTTAAGTTTTTAAAGAGAGTAATGTAGCATTCCTGTAATTACCTGATACATTGATTCTTTGGGCTTGCACTGCACTTCTGATAGCAATTTGAAACTGCATAAGGTTCTATATCATAAATGAATGCATCAGAGTCTTCAACACTGGAAGAACTTTTCCAGTCAAAGTTTGTGCTTACATTATTATATTTAGAAGAGGGAAACAGCGGTTTACTTAATTGCTTAGAATTCTCTGGGCATTTTGTTTGCATCTCCATACAAGACTCTTGCTGTGCAGTAAAATCATTTGACAGTTCTGAGCGATTTTTAAGTTTGTGACCTTTCTTTGCAGTGGGAAGGCAGGAATCAGCAGAATGTGCTTTTGTGGGAGTTTTTTTCTGACCATCCATCTGAGATCCTGGGAAGCACTGATGGTATTCTTGGTTATTCTTTTCAGAATTAGGTACCGGTGACACGCTGTCCAGTGAACAGCTCCCTTTTGCCAAAAATTTGTGAATGTCATTCCTCATTTTTGTAGAGAGTTTAATTCCAAGGATCTTCTTAAATGAATTTTTCTTTGAAGACACTTTTGCAGACTTCTCTCGTTTTACAGCATCTGCAGATGAGAAGGATTTAGCTCTTGGCTTTGCAGTAAATGCTTCCTTTTTTTGAGAAGTACTTGATACTGCCACTGTGGTAGGACACTGTGGAAAAGGCAAAATGGGATGTGCAAGTTTCCATACAGGTTTCTCATTTGGACAAATTGCTTCATGATCATAACTGGACATTTCCAAGTCTCGGCAAAATAATCTGTTAAGTCCCTCTTTTGAATTATTTTCTATTGTTCCACTTGAATCTGTAGGACTACCTGTTGCTACATCTCTTCTAATCACAACAGCTGTTGGTAGGCTGTGACGCTGTGGTTTTTTTGGAACAGCCTTTGGAGAAATGTTCATTCTAGATATTTCTTCACTGGCAGTTACTTTTTTAATATTTGAAGCAGTCTCATTGTTTGACTCAGGCGTTTTCTCAGCACATGACAAACTGAAATACTTCGGCAAGCTCATAGAGAGTGAAGTACTTCGAATAAAGCTGCTCTTTGTGTCTGCTGGTAATGTTCTGTTGCCATTTTCTAAGTCTGTCTTTATTTGTTCTATTTTACTTTTATTGTGTAAATCTGAAGATTGCCCGACTTTAGAGACGGAGCCCAGAAATGGTTCAGTGGAAGAGAAACTACTTTGACCACAAGACTCTTTTACCCGACTAGACTCGTCAATATTCCCGTGAAAGGATGCAGTTTGATTTGAATGGTTATATTTGGAGGCAACGCAAGCATTCAAGGGAACAAATGATTTCTTGCAATCTAAAAGAGCTCCATCTGGAGCTTCGGAAAATGTGTCCGTGCATGTCATTTTGGGATCCACAGCATTTTCCATACAGTCATCGATACACTTTTGCCTGATAAGACCAACCAGGCGTGCGTTTTTTGGCTTTGGCATAGGAACTGGTTTGGTGCAAGGCACTGAGCTGAATGACGAAGCTGTAATTAACGAATTGGAATCCTGAAAGATCAATTTATCCTTTTTAGAAACTTTCGGCTGGCTGTTATACACCCTCTCCTTGTGGTCAGTTCCCGGAGAATGGTATTTCTTTCCATTTTGTATCACCACATGATAATCAGCAATTGTAATATCATTGTCATTGTCCATGAAGGATTCTCCTATGCTTCTCCTGGAACTTATATTTTGATCAGCACTGAAGAGTTCACTTTGCTCGTTGTTGCTACTGAGCAATTTAACATCTCCATCACCATGTGCATCCTTCTGTCTGGGAAGATAATTATTTGGTGTTACAACCTGAGTTAAGACATCTTTAAATTTCTGTTCCTGGAAATCAGTTTTGCTAATTAGCTGGTGTTTGTTGACTATGTCACTGCACTGGGTCTCTGGCCTGTGCTTTGCTCTCGGAGAATATTTTGTTTGGTCATATTTTTTGTTAGGTTCCAAAAGTCTCAGTTTAGCCAAATGTTCAATGACTGCTTGGCTTTTGTCAATATTTTCACCATTTATATATTTATGCTCACATTCAGTTTTACATAAGCAGTTTGATATGATGTACTGATCATAATCTCCCTTTTGCATTCCATCACCATCATCTTGGAAAACAGAACACTTCACATTTTCACACAGGTCATTTTTAATTTCCCCATAGCATTTATAATTTCGAAGTGGTGTTGGTTTCACTTCAGCCACAGGTGTAGTTTTTGGCAGTACTGGTTTTGGTGCGAGAGCAGGCTTTAATCCCTTGTGCGCTGATAAAGAATCCAAAATTATGATATCTGGTTTTGGAGCAACTGGAGGCGGCAGCTTCTTCTTAACCAAAACAAATCGAGGTTTAGGGGCCACCAGTGGCTTCTTTATTTCTACAGGAAAAAGAAACAAAAAACATTTAAAAATTATTCCTATACATAGTTTTATACAGCTGGAACAAAATATAAAGTGACTTAACTAGGAAGTTTTGGTGGAACAAACTTTGACCAATAAATAGTGTCACTAAGTTACTGCACAATTTACATAATATTGAAACCGTTATAGTAGCGTAGGATATGATCTTATAACTTGGTAGTATTCGTTTTTTAAAACATACAACTGCATATTCTTCAAATATACGAGTGAAAAAGAAAATGATCTAGAGTCATGAAACTAGAAGAGAAGGTTAAATAAAGACCATAGAAGAAAGAGACTGGTAGAATAGGAGGCAAATAATATATTCAAATATCACAAGACAACATGGAAGGAACAAGAGAGAAGACACACAGAGTCACAGAGCAAGGACACAGCCCTTTGGCTCAACTCATTAATGCTGATCATGGTACTTGCCTAAAATAGTCCTATTTGCTTGTGTTTAGGTCACATACCTCAAAAATGTTTCTATTTACCCATATGAATGCCTTTTTAACATTGTAGCAATGTTACAAAATTTTGAGATCTTAAAAATCAAGTCTGCAATTTATCCCATCAGATAAAGCATAAAATGAACTTTAATTTGACACCTAATTCACTTTCATATCTTCAGTATTAAAAACGTTATGGCCATTTTCATACTCAGAAATTAGCATCTTGTTCCCTATTGCTTTTCCATTGACTTAACACAAAAGCTGTGATCAAGGACAGTCAAAACTCCATAACTTTCTTAAAAATTAAGAGAACTGAATTATTATAGATTGACGCATTCTGAAACAAATCTGAAACTATCTTACTTGGATGACCTGAAATTAAAGCATATAATTAGTTAGTTACCCAATTGTAGCTAATTACAAAATGCAATTACTAGATCTAAATATCTATCCATTTCTTAAGAAATGGTTAACATTTTTAAAAAAGCCTAAGTGTCCAAATAACATTCACACAAAAATTCACAATATAACATGATTTTTAAATCTCATTGTCATGAATTTATAGGCCAAATGGAAGGAATTTAGTGTTTAATTCCCGTAAATTAATGACCATTTTAATCATCTTGTGAGTGGGTTTTTGTGGAACGCGATTGTTTGGAACGTCGCGGTTACGATTAATTTAAACCCCATATCGGCAGGAAAAATACTGCCGGTTCGTATGGGTCCTAAGTCACCTTTTCGCAACGTGAAATTTTGATTAAAGGCATTCTAAGAAGCAAGTTTATATGAAAAAATAAACGGTGTACCTTGCCTTGTCCCCTACGTGAGATCCGTCCCGCTGTCGGCATTAGAAGATTAATTAAAATTTACTCCTGCTTTTAATTTTTCCAGTGCTAATTTTAATAAACTTAATAAAACGGCAATCAAAGCGATTTTTCTTCAGCAACTAAATAGTCTGTTCAAATTTGATTCAAAAGGGTGGAGAAAATCGCATTTTAAACCCACCCCCCTCTCAAAGGCACAAAGTCGCGCACACGGCCAGTGGCAGAACTGCAGCGCCACTGAAGGTAAGTTTTGTAACATACCTAAACATTGTATTTGTACCTGCCTCTATCACTTTCTCAGGCTCCTCATTCCATGTACACATCATCCTGAGTCACCCCTCAGGTCACCTATAATATTTTTACCTCTCACTTTAAACCTATACTCTCCAGTTTTAGAATATGCTCTCCAGTTTGGGAATAATATCTTGGAAAGATTATTATTCCCATTCACCTTATTCATGTGTAGCAATTTTATATACCACTATCTAGGTAGTAAATCTTTGACATTGAAAATGTAGAATATAAACAGGCTTTCTACAGTACATTATCCTTGGAGAGGTTACCATACCACCTTTTTATATTCAATTGCTGCTGACATAATTAAGTAAAAAATAAATTGTCTTAACAATTTGACATTCACAGTTGGCAATAAAATTGTTTCATAAGCACAGACATCAGTTATGCTTAATAGGAGTAAAAAATTTAAACAATGGCCACAGGAATTACAATTGCAGCCAAAATGATGTAACAACAACTGCAGAAGAAGATTAAAAAATGCAGATTGAAAGTGTGAAAAGCTTAGTCAATATAATTGTCAAAATTCTTTTTTTTTATTTTTATTTTTTTTTATTATAGAATCAAAATAGTTACAAAGTACACTCTTATACGACGATAAAAAATATATAATATTAACAATAAATTGATACTGTTTATATTATTTGTAATATTACCAATTATACATATCAAGGTTAATTATTTTGTATAATTGGGAGTGTGTATAGTACATTCCTAATATTAGCCATATACTCATACTACTCATAATATCCATATTTCCTCTGATTTCAAAATACGTCCCCCATGTTATAATTGTATAATACACAATATTAACCGAACTTCTATAATATTCATTATATTTTCATAATAATGAGTGTTTGTATTATTATTGACTTTATATTTCTAAATTATTATATAGTTGAAACTACACAATTTTATGTAATTAAAAATACAAAACATCAATAATATTTTCATACAAGTAATGATATCTATATTCGCATTAATATTAAGAATTTAATATAATGTGTTTCTATACTTTTTGTTTCTAATTAAGGATAGAAAAAATAAAAAATAGAAAATAGAAAAGAGAGTGTTGAAAGTTTGATGGAGATTGGAATATTACTCATTAATCCGTCCTTGGAGATATATTCATGATTTATTATATATATTTCTTCATCCATTCAGATATTCAGGCCTCAGTCAAGTCTTCGCGCCGAACCGTTATGACCCTGTAAATATTTAATATATGGAGACCAAATCCCTCTGAAGAGATCTAACCTATCCATAAGGACAAGCCTCAATCTCTCCAAGTGAAGTGTCTCTGACATTTCTGTATTCCACATTTTAATTGTTGGGGATGCAGGGCCTTTCCAAAATTTTAGTATTAATTTTTTCCCAATTATTAGACAATAGTCGATAAAAATTCTTTGGTTCATTGTAATTAGTTGGTCCGTTTCAAGTATTCCAAGTATTATTAACTTTGGATCAGAAATCATAGTAATATTAATAACATTCGAAATTATCTTAAATATTTCGTTCCAATATTCTACAATCTTTATACAATTAGTGAATGAATGTGACAAATTTGCTTCTGAGATTTGACATTTATCACATATAGGCGATAATTTTGGAAATATATTATGTAATTTAGATTTGGAGTAATGTAGTCTATGTAGAATTTTAAACTGTATTGAGCATGTTTAGCATTTAACGAACAATGATGTATGTGTTGTAAGCTTTCGTCCCATATTTCTGAGCTTATTATTTGACCTAATTCATTTTCCCAAATCTGTCTATGTGTTTCCGTTGATGGGATATCACTTTCCAATAAAATATTACAAATATATGATATCATTTTTTCTGTATTTGGATGTTTATTCAAGCATTCATCTAAAATTTCAGTCTTTCTATTTCTAAGTTCTTGTGTATTTGCAGAGATATAGTTTCTGATTTGTAAATATCTAAAATATTCATTGTTATGTAGTCCATAAGTTTGTTGTAACTCTTGAAATGAAAGAAAAGAGCTTTCCTTATAAAGATCCCCTATGTTTAAAATTCCTTTATTTTTCCATTGTAAAAAAGCCTTATCCATCGTTGAAGGTTTAAACGTAAAATTGTTGGCAATGGTAAGACCTAACGGTATAGATTTTAATTTTAATGTTTTCTTTATTTGTTTCCAAATGCGGATTCCGTTTTCTATTATCGGGTTTTCACTATAAATTTTCTTAGCTACGTTAGTGTTAGCAAATATTATAGAACTAATTTCAAATGGAGAACAATCTTCTTTTTCCATTTTTAACCAGTTTGGTTTGTTATCTATGTCTTCTAGCCAAAAATTCATATTTTTGATATTAACTGCCCAGTAATAAAACATAAAATTTGGTAATGCTAATCCCCCATTTATTTTAGCTTTACATAAGTGTTTTTTATTTATTCTGTGGTTCTTATAATCCCAAATAAAGTTAGTAACTAGGGAGTCTAATTTTTTGAAAAAATTTTAGGGAGATATATCGGGATTAATTGAAATAAATATAATAATTGTGGGAGAAAAATCATTTTTATCGCGTTGATTTTACCTAACATTGAAATAGGTAAACTTTTCCAGTATAAAATATTCTTATTTAATTTGTTCCGTAATAACGGGAAGTTAAATTTAAATAAAGAATCAAATCTTTTTGTAACGAAAATGCCAAGATATTTAATATTTTCATTTGTTAACTTGAAAGGAAATTGTTGTAATATCTGTAAATTATTCATCGTTATTGGCATGTTCACTTTTATTCCAATTGATACTGTACCCTGAGATTAATCCAAATTCCGTTATTAGTTTTAACAAATTTCGGATACTTATTTCCGGTTCAGTGATATAAAGTAATACATCGTCCGCATATAACGAGATTTTATTCTTAGTATCTTTAGTACCATATCCATGTATTTCCGGATGTAATCTCACCTTTTGGGCGAGAGGTTCTATTGCTAGCGCGAACAATAAAGGTGATAGAGGACAGCCTTGTCTACAACCTCGAGATAAACTAAATTTAGTAGATAACATACGGTTTGTTGTTATTCTAGCTGTTGGGTTTGCATATAACAATTTAATCCAAGTAGTAAACTTCTCACCGAGCTTGAAAGCTTCCATCACCGAAAATAAATAAGGCCATTCCACTTGGTCAAAAGCTTTTTCTGCATCCAGCGAGATAACTACTAAATCTTTTTTATCACTTCTTTTCGAATATATAATATTAAATAACCGTCTTAGATTATATGAGGAATATCTTTTAGGTATAAATCCTGTTTGATCGGGATGAATTAATTCATTGACAACTGTACTTAATCTTTGTGCTAATATTTTTGTTAGAATCTTTTGATCCGTATTTAATAGAGCTATTGCTCTATATGATCCTGGTTCATCCAAGTCTCTATTTATTTTGGGTATAAGTGTTATAATAGACTCGTTCAGCGTATCTGGTAATTTCTGTTGTGTTCATATAATGTTCATATAATCTGTTCATATAATGATTTCAAATATGGGACCATATGATCATGAAAAATTTTATAAAATTCCGAACCTATACCATCCGGTCCCGGTGTTTTACCATTTTTTAATGATCTAATAGATTCTTGGATTTCTTTTATTAAAATATCAGCATTTAATAATTCTTTATTTTGTAAATCCAATCCTCATCGGGCCAGGCAGCACACTTGGAGGGAAATGGATAGACAATGTTTTGCGTCTGAAGATAGGTCCTGCCCAAAATGTCATTTGTCCATTTTCCCCCACAGATGCTACCAGACCCAATGAGTTCCTTCAGAAATTTGTCATTATAATTGTGGTAAATTTTACGAACATTTGCACTGATTGGAATGTTATACCGCCGCAAGTACTGGAAACTCTATTTACTTGTAACTCATTAGCACACACAAATAAATATTAGAAAGTAGATACAAGAAACTCCAGATACTCATTTATTTAAAAGGACACAAAGTGCTGGAGTAGCGGGTCAGGGAGCATTTCTGGAGAACAAAATATAAAGTGACTAACAATGTTTCCGATTGGGGCCCTTCTTCAGGCTTCTATCAGTCTAAAGAAGGGTCCCGACCCAAACCATCATTACCTATCCATGTTGTCCAGAGATACTGCCTGACCTGTTGAGTTACTCCAGTACTTTGCACCTCAAATAAATATTCAAGAGTTGTAGGTAAACTTGAACATGTTCGAGAGCAGAAAAATAAATGGGCCAGATTGCTCTGGCCATGGCCCATAACTTGAGTTCTGCCACAATTCACTTCGGAAGAAATTACTGATGCATGTTTACAAAAAAGGACATAGTGCTGGAGCAACTCAGCGAGTCAGGCAGCATATTTGGAGAACATGGATAGGTGACGTTTCGGGTCGGGACCTTTCTTCGGACTGAACGTGTTGGTGACATTTCATCCTCCTTCAACATAATCCCACCAACACAAGATCTATCACCTGCCCCAATAACTCCTCACTGACATCCATTGAGGGATCCCAGCAGTCCTTCCTGGTGTGACAGAGGCTCACGTGCACCTCCTAGCCTCAGGACTGCTCTCTAATTGTGGTAGGATGGGTCAGTTGCCTGATAACAACTGGGAAGAAACTGCCCCTCAAACTGGAGCTGTGTACTCTTCCTCCCACCCTGCTTCCTGTAAGGACTCCATCCCCTATTCCCAATTCCTCCGTCTACGCCGCATCTGCTCCCAGAATGAGGTGTTCCACACCAGATCATCACAAATGGCCTCATTCTTCAGAGAACGGGGATTCCCCTCCCCCACTATAGATGAGGCTCGCACCAGGGTCTCCTCCATACCCCCCAACACAGCCCTCTCTCCCCATTCCCCCACTCGCAACAAGGGCAGAGTCCCCCTGGTCCTCACCTTTCACCCCACCAGCCGGCAAATACAACACATAGTCCTCCGCCAGTTTCGCCACCTCCAACGTGATCCCTCCACTCGGCACATCTTCCCATCTCCCCCCGTCTGCCTTCTGCAAAGACCGCTCCCTCCGCAACTCCCTTGTCAATTCTTCCCTTCCCTCCCGCTCTACCCCTTCCCCGGGCACTTTCCCTTGCAACCGAAAGAAATGCTACACTTGTCCCTTCACCTCCCCCCTCCACTCCTTTCAGGGACCCAAGCAGTCCTTCCAGGTCCGACAGGTTCATCTGCACCTCCTCCAACCTCATCAACTGCATCCGCTGCTCCAGATGCCAGATGATCTACATCGGTGAGACCAAGCGGAAGCTTGGCGATCGTTTCGCCGAACACCTCCGCTCGGTCCGCAATAACCAACCCGACCTCCCGTTGGCTCAGCACTTCAACTCCCCCTCCCATTCCGTATCCGACCTCTCGGTCCTGGGCCTCCTCCACGGCCAGAGTGAGCAACACCGCAAGTTGGAGGAACAGCACCTCATATTCCGCTTGGGGAGTCTGCATCCTCTAGGCTTGAACATTGAATTTTCTCAATTCTGTTAACCCCTGCTGTCTCCTCCCCTTCCCACCTCTCACTCAGCCCTCGGGCCCTGGCATTCCCTCTCTCTCTCTCTATCTCTCTCCCCCACCCTAGTCGCACTAGCTTCTCATTTTCACACTACAAACAGCTTACAAAATGGCGTTCCCTTTATCATCAATACTTTTTTGCATATCTTTCATTCATTATTCTTTATCTCTCCACATCACCATCTATATCTCTCGTTTCCCTGATCCCTGACCAGTCTGAAGAAGGGTCTCGACCCGAAACGTAGCCTATCTCCTTCGCTCCTTAGATGCTGCTGCACCCGCTGAGTTTCTCCAGCCTTTTGTGTACCCTCGATTCTCCAGCATCTGCAGTTCCTTCTTTAACAAAACGCTGTGTACACTCCACTGGTTAGAGAGCACACTGACTGGTTGCATCACAGCCTCGTTCAGTAACTCAAATGCCCATTAATGAAAGAGATTACAGAGTGGTAGATACTGCATGGTCCAAGAATCTCCCCCCCCCCCTTCATTGAAGGAATCTATAGTAGGCCCGCTCTCAAAAAGGGTGTCAATATCACCAAATGGGAGCATAGCCTCATCACACTGGCTGCACTCTATGGCCATTGGAAAGGTGGTACCAGAGCCTGAAAATTAGGACATTTGATTCAGAAATAGAGAAACGAGAACGTTCAAATGTTGGTTTACACGTGAGTGACTCAGCGGAGCACATGGATAGTGGACGTAACAAGTTGGGACTCCTCTTCAAACTGAGTGATGACATTTCAGGTCAGGATCCAGTCTGAAGAATGGCCCTAACTGAAACATCTACTATCCATGTTTTCCAGACATGCTGCCTGGCCCCCTAAGGTACTCCAGCACTTTGTGCCTTTATTTTTGAGGTTCAAAATAGCTTCTTCCTCACAACCATCAGGCTCTTGCACAATAATCAGGACTCATCTTAGCAACTATGAACCTCTATGGATTGTGTCTTTGCTTGCACAATGGACTTTGGTTTTTGCACTAATATTACAGTTTGAACTTTATTTAATTTATTTATATAGATATAGATCATAAGATCATGAGATGGCAGAATTAGGTCACTCGGCCCATCGTCTTCCCCGCCATTCAATCAGGCATATTGTGTTTACTGCCGCAAATACAAATTTCATTGTTCCTTTGTCAATACTTATGACAATTAAGCACTTGACTCTTGCTTGACTCTTTGACAGTTGCATGGCTTTCATTGTTTGAACCCTTCTGCAACTTGAAACAGCCTGCAAATGGAAACCAGACACAAGTGGAGGAAACTAGGATTAATTTACTTAATCTGGATGGTTTATGACAACACTGCCAAAGCCCTTTTCCATTGTTTCTAAATCATTGATGATCAGACACATTTTGGAATCGACAATAGACAATAGGTGCAGGAGCAGGCCATTCAGCCCTTCGAGCCAGCATCACCATTCAATGTGATCATGGTTGATCATCCCCAATCAGTACCCCGTTCCTGCCTTCTCCCCATATCCCCCGACTCCACTATTTTTAAGAGCCCTATCTAGCTCTCTCTTGAAAGCATCCAGAGAACCTGCCTCCACTGCCCTCTGAGGCAGAGAATTCCACAGACTCACCACTCTCTGTGAGGAAAAGTGTTTCCTCGTCTCCGTTCTAAATGGCTTACTCCTTATTCTTAAACTGTGGCCCCTGGTTCTGGACTCCCCCAACATCGGGAACATGTTTCCTGCCTTTATATGTTTCAATGAGATCCCCTCTCATCCTAAACTCCAGAGTGTACAAGCCCAGCTGCTCCATTCTCTCGAATCATAGAAAAACAAGTAAATTTAAAAAAATTGTTCACAAAGTAAAATAAATTCACTTAAAACATTAGTGTTAATATATTTCATATTAAGTTAAAAACACACCATTTACCTTCTAAGTCAACGAATGGGGCTCCACTGGATGTGCCAGTTATGGCTAGCATAGAATGTCTAGGATGGCACTGCAGATGCTGGTTTAAACCGAAGATAAACACAAAAAACTGGAGTAATTCAGTGGGACAGGCCGCATCTCTGGAGAGAAGGAATGGGTGATGTTTTGAGTCGAGACCCAATCTGAACAAGGGTCGAGACCCGAAACGTCACCCATTCCTTCTCTCCAGAGATGCTGCCTGTCCCGCTGAGTCACTCTAGCTTTTTGTGTCTATCTATGGTTAGCATAGAACTGTGGAGTCATAGTGTATTTGACTCCTGATCTCGGTATATTATAGAACACCACTCAAACCATTGGAGCCCCATGGGGTAGATAGACAACAGTCATTCTGATGCAGCTAAATGGGACAGCTTTAGACATGAGCTATAAACATCATTCTTGATGTGTAGGAAGGATGCTGGTTTACCGAAGATACGCTGGAATAACTCAACAGGTCGTGCAGCATCTCTGGAGAAAAAGGATGGGTGGCGTTTCGGGTCAAAATGTCACCCATCCGTTTTACCCCAGAGATGCTGCCTAACACATTGAGTTACTCCAGTGCGTTGTGTCTAACATTATTCTTTATCTTTGGGAAACTAGTTCATATCCGAGAATTAATTCACAGCATCTGGGAGCAAAATAATTTTGAAACTTAACAGAATGACAGCAAACATTTAGATTTAACAACTGTCACAAAGGTGTTACACTATTTTACTTGTATATCCATTCTGTATTCCAACCATTCACAAAGTAAAAATAAATCAGTTTTGTTTCTTGTTACATGTACCGAGGTACAGTGAAAAGCTTTTGTTGTATGCTAACCAGTCAGCAAAAAAACAATACATGGTTACAATCGAGCCACTTACAGTGTGTGTATATAGATACATGATAAGGGAATAACATTTAATGCAAGGTAAAGCCAGCAAAATCCGATCAAGGATAGTCCGAAGGTTACCAAAAAGGTAGATAGTAGTTCAGCACTGCCCTCTGGTTGTGGTAGGATGATTCAGTTGCCTGATAACAGCAGGGAAGAAACAGTCCCCGAATCTGGTGGTGTGCGACAAAAGCTTTTCACCTCGGTACACATGACATAAACTAAAACTAAATCAAGGTTACAGCTGGAATAAAGGAATTGGAAATAAAATAAATGCGCAAGTGAGTCAACATTAGTTGTTCACATTTGAAAAATTATCACCAGTACAAATCTTTCAAGAAATGACGGACAGTGTGTAGATTTCCACCTCTCTCCTTTAATCTCATATGGCTGGCACACGTGATGGTCAAAACTCAGATCATTGCATGTGAAAAGTTGATACTATAACTAATAATTATGGAAAACAAACTGTATAACTTAGTTGAAATTGTAGATTATTAGGCAGAACTGACAAACTTTCAAACCAGTTATGCTAACATCAAGGAACACATTAAAAATTAGAATCGAGTCACTATCCTGAATGGATATTGGTGCAGAGAGCTCAACAAAAATCAAGTTAGAGAGGAAGGATTCAGAGTGAATCTGCAAAATTGGGAAAGTGAGTTGCTCAAGTGTTTTCATTGAAAATCATATTGATAAATAAAATTTAGTAGATTTGTGTTTACCTTTTCAGGTTCCTTGTTTCTACACCTGGAAAGATAATTATTCAGTTGAAACATAGGAACTTTTTCTTGCTCGTTTCAATAACAATTTGTGGCTTATATGCCTTCTGCTATTTCTTTCAATTTTCTCCTTCCCCAATAAGTGGGAATCCCATTATAACATCCTCTCACTCTCAGAGGCAAACTAAGATTTTTAGAAGATTCCTATCCACACACATCCAGCAAGAGATTCTGAATAAAAGTCCCAGCCAACTTTCAAATGTGCTATTTATAAACAAAATCATTGAGCAGTCACAATCATTCCACTGTCCTATTTAAACTCCCCATTGATAAAACTCGGTTTATAAAAAGTATGGCTGAAATCGCTCAATTTATTTGCGAAATTACTATCAACTACGATGGTGCCTAAAACTGCTTTGGAGCATTCAGAGATTAAGGTCTGCCCCATGAGAACAAAGCTCCAAGGACCGGGACCGACAGGGTTTCAGCCTCAGCTGTGATCCGTCATTAAAGCAATGGTCACAGCAATAAGGACCCATCTGACGTTCTGCACTTTACAACTACATTATTACAAGTGCGGGCAACACAGCTGCTCCCCAAAATGTGCACAATTGCCACTATTGCACAGCCCAATTAAAGTCAAAGAATTCCCTAACAATATGCAGTTCCAAAATACAAACCAGATGTCACACTGAAAAAGGGTCAAATGTATTCAAAACAAGACAAAGACTTCAAATTACATATTCCTGCAGATGGAAACCCCAGTGAGGTTGCAGTTGTCACTCCGCCCATTCCATGATGACGTTTTGTTTAAAATATTTATTCTCGTGAGATCTGCACCAATAATACCAGTTGTGTAAATAAAATAATCTACAAATATTTTGGGTTAAATAGGGTCATAGTGGTAATATATTATTGAGCTTGACTATTTTACATATCTCTGAACCATCCGTACTCTTCGTCGTTTATTTTGGCAGCAAGAACAATCTAAAAATTACAATGGTTTGAACCTTAAAACGATATAACTTTGTTTTCCTTAAATAACCCAGTCACAGTGTGTAAACTGGCCACGGGAAAATACATGACACGGTACAAAGGGGTTCTGTGCAGCTGGCTGTAGTTGGGATTTAGTTGAGTGCATGTCCAATACTGAAAGGCAAACTTCGACAGGGTTGATTTCCACAAAAGGAGTGATCGAAACTACTGACAGAAACGACAGATGGCAAGTTGCCTGGTGAACGAATAACCATCTCCCCAACATCGATACACATTCGCTGCCTGCCATATACCCAGATTGAACCCCGGGCATTAACTTCACCAAAAGTGATCGAACAAACAAACCATCGTTAACGCCATATGATTTCAGCGAAGGAAATGCCACTCGATCTTGGCAAGAAAAGAATATCAGGAACGAAGTTATCACAGAGGAGAAAAGAAAGTCTTCTCAGGAGAAGGTCTCCGAGCGGTGGGAGGAGGGCAGCCGCTCGGCAACACTTCCCGGCCATAATTACGCCAACAAAGCAGACCCCGTCCAACCTGCGCTCCGCCTCGTCGGGAAAGCCGAGCGCTGCTGTAAACACCTCGCACCCGGAGGGGGGCAAAGTTTGCCGGAATGGGGGCGAGGCCAGGCAAGGCCAGCGCGGAGCGGAGTGGAGTGGAGCTGCCGCCCGACTCTCACCTGCGCTCATACTGGCTGCACGACCGCCGTGCCCGGGGCGCTCCCCCCCACTCTACCGCTCCATGTCCTCCTCCGGCGGCTCCTTCGCACTCATCCGCGCCTCCTCTTTCACCACACGATCCCTCTCGGCCACACGGTTAAGCGCGCGGAGGGGAGGCGACGATGAATTTTGAAGGAGAGGACATGAACCCAAGTGATCGCAGTCCGGACTCCTCTGCCTGCCTGCTGTCTCTCTCTGAGTCCTCTGTGCCGCTGCTCGCGCTGCGCCCTCTGCAGTCCAACCGCCCGCCCTCGGCACGAGCATTCCTGCTGACGTCCAGCGTTTGCGTCCCCCGCCCGACACGTCACGGGACTTGTAGTTTCCCTCTGCGTCTCATTGCTCGGCGAGAGGCGCCGTAGGACTACCACTCCCAGAATGCCACACGCCGTCTTCACCCACTTAAATGGCGGCCGGCGATGGGCGAAGTGTTTGATGAAGAGCTGGTGTTGGAGGTAAGTATTCGTGCCTGCTGGTGGGCAAGTTATACCCGTCTCAATGAAGCAAGTGGTATTTATCATTTCAGATATTAATGCAACTCTGTGATCGCTTCATGCTCTTTGTTGAACTGCACAATAACAATCCGATTGATGTGATCTATTGCTTCGATGTGATGGTTACTTCGCGTGCTGTGCAATGTTCATAGTGATTTAGGTAATAAATGCTTTCATGAAATATTGACAGTCTTTGATCTGTTTTTCTTTCTACATATGTAGCTCGAGTCAGCACTTGTTATTTTTGCAAGGTATTTGGGTATTTTACAAGAAAACATAAATGTCGTAATTGACATTAAATGATAATAAACGGAAGGCCATTGAAAGCTAGACAATTAGTTAAAATTTGTATTTTTGAGTGCCATCAGGATATTTATTATCAAATGCAGCGATTGAAGTTCAATTTGTATATTTGCAGGAAATAACTAAAGTAGTTTTGGAGTATAAAGGATATTCCTTTGGATTAAAAACATGCAATTGAAATCATTTTCAATGTTTGTAATTTGGCTTGATGCACCTTACTCAAGTTTATGAAAGTTGGAATATGGGATGCAGTTGAAGAGGTAGCAAAGGTGAACATTTCAATAGGAAATAAGGTGTAGGTGAGTGACATAGAAGATGGTTAAGTGGAAGACTTTGTATTGTAATGGATGGCAGTTAGATAATCTTCATCAGCCAATTTGCTGGCCATGTGAAGTAATATTTTTATGCTGACCTCAAATGAAATTCTCCAGGTAGAAGAAGACAGATTTGAGTGTGGTCTTTCCATTCTTCCAGTGAACTGTGTCGCACCTAACAGTTGCTTTGCCATTCAGTTGATTGAGCATCCAATGACATTGAAAAAAATTATCATCAATGAAAAATTACTGTAAATTGGATGTATTGTAAGAGTGCTCACTAAGAAGTGGAATATAATCCTTTTTTTGTGTTTATAAAAGACTAAAATTATTTCATTTGAAATTCGCACATTACAATAGACAAAAGGTGCAGGAGTAGGCTATTCGGCCCTTCGAGCCAGCACCGCCATTCAATGTGATCATGGCTGATCATCCCCAATCGGTACCCTGTTCCTGCCTTCTCCCCATATCCCCTCACTCCGCAATTTTTAAGATCCCTATCTAGCTCTCACTTGAAAGCATCCAGAGAACCCGCCTTCTCTGAGGCAGAGAATTCCACAAACTCACCACTCTCTGTGAGGAAAAAGTGTTTCCTCGTCTTCGTTCTAAATGGCTTACTCCTTATTCTTAAACTGTGACCCCTGGATCTGGACTCCCCCAACATCGGGAACATTTTTCCTGCCTCTCGCTTGTCCAAACCCTTAACAATCTTATATGGGTCAATGAGATTGCTTCTCATCCTTCTAAACTCCAGAGTGTACAAGCCCAGCTGCTCCATTCTCTCAGCATAAGACAGTCCCGCCATCCCGGGAATTAACCTTGTAAACCTACGCTGCACTCCCTCAATAGCAAGAATGTCCTTCCTCAAATTAGGGGACCAAAACTGCACACAATACTCCAGGTGTGATCTCACTAGAGCTCTGTACAACTGCAGAAAGACCTTTTTGCTCCTATATTCGATTCCTCTTGTTATAAAGGTCAACATGCCATTCGTTTTCTTCACTGCCTGCTGTACCTGCATGCTTACTTTCATAGACTGATGTACAGGAACCCCCAGATCCCGTTGTACTTCCCCTTTTCCCAACTTGACACCATTTAGATAGTAAACTGCCTTCCTGTTTTTGCTACCAAAGTGGATAACCTCACATTTATCCGCATTACACGCATTAAACAATAGTCCACATTGAGGAATAAATAGTTTGTTCAACAGTAATAATGCCTTCATACATTATTGAAAAATTGTGCCTAAATCTTGTGGAAGTGACTAAGATTTTTAGAATATTTCATAATGGGTAGCTTAAATGCATATCCGTTCAGATTATTTACCTTGTTTCTATCATGATGGATAGATATATGGCAAATATGGCAACCTGCAAAGGCATGTAGGAAGGAACTGCAGATGCTGGTTTAAACCGAAGATGGGTACAAAATACTGGAACAGCGGGCTAGGCATTTCTGGATAGAATGATTGGGTGAGATTTGGGGTCGAGATCCTTCAGACTGGGGCATACATGGTCACTGACAACTACTTTAGGCTGAAATTTCCCTTGCATTTCATGCAGTGATCGAAGAATACACACAATTTAACAAAAAATGCTCATTTGAGTTCTGCTATTTTACTAGTTACAAATGACTTTCCTTCAAAGCAGATAAATTGACAACATAGTGTATATTCAGATATAATGCAAAATGCACGCATCTGAACATTTATAGTAACAACAGGATTATTAACCAGTTTATTAGTAGCAATAAATGTTTGTTACATTTACTTGGATTAAAATATCAATCTTGTATTATATCCAAGTCTAATTTGGGTAGAATTTGTAATATAGATATTCATTTTCATATATACACTTTAAAAGTCTGACCAGAAAAATCATAGTTTTTCAAAACTTCCTTGTTCTACAGTTTCAGATAGAATTATTGTTCATTTTAACAGTTCACACACAGAGGAAACCCTTGGAGATCAGGTTTTTAATTAATTTTGGTTCGTAATTGCCAACATCTTAATTATATTGCAGATGAATAACAGAAATAGAGATTGAAGAGTTGAAGCATCAGTAGCAAGAGAAGCAGTGGTCGTTTGTGAAAGCAATGACTTTTCAACAGAAAATGAAGTTGTTTGAAATGAACAGCTGTTTTTACGAAAGTTCAGACCTAGAAAAGGAATGAGTGGGCATGGCAAAGGAAAATCTGTGACTGTGATTTAAATGAGAAGGATGGAAGAGCAGGGCATAAGTTGGTGCTTGTAGAATAGTAAACAAAAAGGCTGGGTTGTATTGACACTTGGGTTTATTCTTGGACAAAAGGCTCCATCTCTTCTGAACAGGAACTGCAGATAAAAAAGCCTTAGTGTCTTGCAGCTTAATGTGCAACACAAGGCCGCTTAATCAAGAAAGTTGCCACATAACAAAGCTACTCGGTTAGGATTTTTTGTTTTGAATATAATATAATGAATATAACAATTACAGCACGGAAACAGGCCCTCTCGGCCCTTCCAGTCCGTGCCGACCATTTGTTTTCCCCTAGTCCCATCTACCTGCACTCAGACCATACCCCTCCATTCCCTTCACGTCCATATACCTATCCACTTTAGTCTTAAATGTTAAAATCGATCCTGCCTCCACCACTTCTGCTGGAAGCTCATTCCACACAGCCACCACCCTCTGAGTAAAGATGTTCCCCCTCACGTTACCCCGAAACTTCTGTCCCTTAATTCTCATGTCATGCCCTCTTGTTTGAATCTTCCCTACGCTCAATGGGAAAAACGTATCCACGTCAACTCTGTCTATCCCTTTCATCATTTTAAAGACCTCAATCAAGTCCCCCCTTAACCTTCTGCGCTCCAAAGAATAAAGACCTAACTTGTTCAACCTTTCTCTGTAACATAGTTGCTGGAACCCTGGCAACATTCTAGTAAATCTCCTCTGTACTCTCTCTATTTTGTTGACATCCTTCCTATAACTAGGCGACCAAAATTGTACACCATACTCCAGAATTGGTCTTACCAATGCCTTGTACAATTTTAACATTACTTCCCTACTCCTATATTCAATGCTCTGATTTATAAAGGCCAGCACACCAAAGGCTTTCTTTACCATCCTATCTACATGCGATTCCACCTTCAGGAAACTATGCACAGTTATTCCTAGATCCCTCTGTTCCACAGCATTCCTCAATTCCCTACCATTTACCATGTACTTCCTATTTTGATTTGTCCTGCCAAGATGTAGCACATCACACTTAACAGCATTAAACTCCATCTGCCATCTTTCAGCCCACTTTTCCAAATGGCCCAAATCTCTCTGTAGACTTTGAAAATCAACACAGATCCCTGAGGCACCCCACTGGTCACCGGCTTCCAACCTGACAAACAGCCATCCACCATTACTCTCTGACATCTCCCATTCAGCCACTATTGAATCCATCTTGCTACTCCGCCATTAACACCCAAAGATTGAACCTTCTGAACCAACCTTCCATGGGGAACCTTGTCAAAGGCCTTACTGAAATCCATATAGACAACATCCACTGCTTTACCCTCATCAATTTCCCTAGTTACCGCTTCAAAAAATTCAAGAAGGTTTGTCAAACATGACCTTCCAGGCACAAATCCATGTTGACTGTTCCTGATCAGACCCTGTTTATCCAGATGCTTATATAATCTCTAAGTATCTTTTCCATTAATTTGCCCACCACTGACGTCAAACTAATAGGTCTATAATTGCTAGGTTTATTCTTTGAACCCTTTTTAAACAATGGAACAACATGCGCAGTACGCCAATCCTCCGGCACTATTCCCGTTTCTAATGACATTTGAAATATTTCTGTCATAGCTCCTGCTATTTCTACACTAACTTCCCTCAATGTCCTAGGGAATATCCTGTCAGGACCTGGAGACTTATCCACTTTTATATTTTTCAAAAGTGTCAGTACTTCCTCCTCTTTGAATCTCATAGTTTCCATAGCTACTCTACTCTTTCCCCTTAACTCACAGAGTTCAATATCCTTCTCCTTGGTGAATACCAAAGAAAAGAAATTGTTCAATATCTCCCCCATCTCTTTTGGCTCTGCAGATAGCTGTCCATTCTGGTCCAATTTTATCCCTCGTTATCCTTTTGCTATTAATATAGCTGTAGAGACCCTTTGGGTTTACTTTCACCTTTCTTGCCAAAGCAACCTCATATCTTCTTTTAGCCTTCCTAATTTCTTTCTTAAGATTCTTTTTACATTCTTTATACTCCTCTAGCACCTCATTTACTCCATGCCTCCTATAATTCTTGTAGATATCTCTCTTTTTTCGAAACGTGTCCAATTTCCCTTGAAAACCATGGCACTTTCCAATTTTTACTATTTCCTTTCAACCTAACAGGGACATAAAGATTCTGTACTCTTACAATTTCCCCTTTAAATGTCCTCCATTTCTCTTCTACATCCTTCCCATGAAACAAAGTGTCCCAATTCACTCCTTTAAAATCCTTACGCATTCCCTCAAAGTTAGCCTTTCTCCAATCAAAAATCTCCACCCTAGGTCCAGTTCTGACTCTCTCCATAATTATATTGAAACTAATGGTATTGTGATCACTGGTCCCGAAGTGCTCACCAACGCATACCTCCGTCACCTGACCTGCCTCATTTCCTAACAGGAGGTCCAGCACTGCCCCTTCTCTGGTCGATACCTCTATGTACTGCTGCAAAAAACTATCGTGCACACATTTAACAAACTCCAAGCCATCCAGCCCATTTACAGAATGTGTTTCCCAGTCTATTTTGCTGTACCATTCACCAGTAAGGAGTTTTCACTATTATTTACACTTTGCATAACCAAGAACTGCAATTAAGCCACCAACTCTTGCCGTTCAACAGATAGCTTATCACATGATATGTTTATAACCTTCTGGTCAAAAATATTAATTGTTACAACCATGTAAATACTAATGCAGCAAGAGTAGTTCGGGCACTTGATGTTCTGTGATGAGGGACTCTTGATTGCCCAAATTATTAAAAGTATCAACGAGCACAAGGAATGAATGTGATGCAAAACTGTTCAGTTGCCTGGATGAATTTGGTTATGAAAAGCACAGCACCATCTGGGTCAAAACTGGCTTTTTTTGTTGACATTCCATTCATCTTGCTCTCCATCACTGGGAAATGAAGGCAACAGTAAAAAGGACAAATCTGTGACTAATTTAAATGAGAAGAGATGGCAGAGCAAGGTAAAAGTAACTTGCATCAAGAAAATGTACTGTAGCAATTCAGAAAGGGCTTTGATACCACCAGGAAACCTCAGCTTCTACCACCTAGAAAGACAAGAGCTCCAGAGAGATGTAAACACCACCACTTCCAATGTCCTGGATTGCACAATGATTTGTTGGGCCAAAGTCCTGAAACCCCTTCCCTAACAGCATGTGGAGTACCTGTCACCATAATGACTGCAATGCAAAAAGGCAGATCAGCATTATCATCTCAAAGGGAAAGGGGGATGGGCATTGATAGCTGACCTTTTCAAGCAAGCCTATATCATAAAAGTAAAATATAAATTCCTTAAATGCTTTTATTAAAATAAAACATCCAATGGTGACATTGTCTCCTGGGATTAATACCATGCTGAGGACTTTATTGTGTAGATAAATAAAATGAGGTATTTCATGAAGAAATTCAATTTTCTTGTTTTACATGGGGTGGTAGTACAGTAAAATATCCAGCTCAAGATCAAATCTTCACATTACTCGTTCAAAAATATTCCAGTCTGATTCCCCAACAATAACATTTTGAGAACTATTTCATTTTGCACATTGTGAGTTTTGTTTTAATCTGGGTTTGACTATCTGCCTTCTTATCAAATCTCAGATTTTATTTTGTTAAAAATGATTTGATTATCTCCAGCTCTTGGGGAATTTATTACAGAAAATTACAAGTAGCCACTTAAAGGTCCCAATATGTATTTCCTGGTACTTGAACCTTATTGTTTAAATCAACTTTGTTGATCATTTGCATTTCTTTTGAAAATGTCAGTTTATCTATTGTATCCAAAAAAGGTACAGTTTCTGATTATTCTGTTTTGTACCATTGCAACCTTGTGGAATTTGAGGAACAATCCCTCGACTTCTAACATGGTTACGTTCTGGATCTAATAATAAATTGACAATTCTATCTTTTGTATCTCATTTGTAGTTTCTCCTTTTTTGCTGGTAATTTTGCAAATTTGCCTTTCTCGGACTTGCCTTTTGTTATCCACAAATATATTTACCATCACTTTTCACTTGCTCATTTCATGTTTCCAGCCACCTGCTTGAATCTTCCTCTTTGATCTCCCCTCCCCCTTTTAATTTAAAATTCGTGTTATTTCTAACTTTTCCCAGTTCTGAAGAAAGATCAATGTCTTGAAATGTTTCTCTCCGAGTGTTGTCAATTGTATTCTGGCATTTTCTGTTCTTTTCGGGTTGGTTGTGAAATAATTTTGTTTTTAGAGGGTTGCAATTCACTTAAATAATTCTAGATTAAAAAAAAGATGAACTTGAAATCTATTGGTATTTTTAACCTTTTTACAATAGTTCAAAACTTTTGAATGTAGTCATGTGTGATGAAGCTGCCAAGGAATTGTGACTATGCAAATATTGTATATAGAGATGCAAAAAGTGCAATTCTGAGACTGTCAAATAATTTTGTCTAATGTGTTTGGTTGCCCTTTGTACTTGTGTTCTGGTTTGATCACCCGAGGTTTATGTTTTTGTTGAAGAAATCCTAAACCCAGGGTACAGTGCAAAAAAAAAAGCTGCATGTGTTCTTTGGATTGAATTTTGTGTAATAAACACTTCAGCTTCAAAAAGGGATAAACAAAACAGGCATTAGATTGATGGATGGAAAATACTCTTTGCAGAATAAGCTATTTTAATGTACATTTTAAATTCAAAGATAAATTGTGGGAAGACATTATAACTTTATTCGCACTGCTCATCGGTTGAAGTTATAGCAGCAAATTTCTCATTTTACAAACAGGGGTGCTGTGATTGAGCAATGTATTTCCTTGGGGACGTCAGCTTGTTACTTTGTGATTTTTGCCATTTTAATCATTTTTTGTTAAATATTCTCTTTTGGTTAACATTGAATATGGTTATAAATAGTTAGTTGGAACTTGATCAATTTGGTAAGTGGGCTGAGAAATTGAGTTTGATTCAGATAAGTGTGAGGTGATATTTTGGGAAGTCAAACCTGGGCAGGACCTTTACAGTGGGAACCTGGGAAATGATAAGACCAGGTAGATCAAAGAGTATAAGTACCTACTTCCCTGAAAGTGGTGTTGTGGGTGGACAAGGGTCTCTTGGCACGCTGGCCTTCATTGATTAGGGAATTGAGTGTAGATGTTGGGATGCTATGTTACTGTTGTATAAGATGTTGGTGAGGCTGCACTTGGAATATTATGTTCAGTTTTGGTCACCCTGCTACAGTAAGCTGGAAAGAGAGCAGGAAAGATTTCCAGCACTCGGCCTGAGCTAAGGGAGACATGAGCAGGCTCGGACTTCATTCCTTCAGGCTGCAGAAGGGTTATCTTGTCATGGTGGATAAAACCGTAATGAGAGGGAATAGGGAGAATGCACACTTTTCCTGTGTCGGGGAAATCGGGACAAAGAAGGCATAGCCTTAAGGTAATGAGACAGATTTAAAAGGGATCAGAAGGGCAACTTTTTTTTTACTCGGAGGGTGATGGGTATAAGGAGTGAGCTGCTTGAGGAGGTATTTGAGGCATGTACTATAACATTTAAATGACATTTGGACTGGTACATGGGGATATGGGTCAAACAAGGGCAAACTGAACTTGCTCAGATGGGACATCTTGGTCAGCATGGAGCAGTTGGGCTGAAGGGCCTGTTCATGTGCTGTATGACGTTATGACTCAAAGGCTCTTTTTGTAAGAAAGAAAGAACATCTACGATAAATTAGTTTTAAATTGTGAAAGATGGACACAATTGTGAAAGAAGTGCTGGAGTAACTCAGTGGGTCAGGCAATATCTCTGGAGAAAATGGGCAGGTCTAGTCAGGATCCTTTTTCAGACCAAGAATGATTTCACCCATTATTAATGCTTTTTAAAAAAAATCTGCAATTTTACACGTTCTCCGCATTAAAGGCAGTAAAGCCACAAGTGTATGTTATTTTATTTCTACAATAATTACTGAACTTCTGAGCGTAAATCTCTTTCTTTGCCAATTTAAAATTTGCGAGTAGCGGCTGTTTGTGTCTGACAAAATTGTTTAAATTGGTAACTTTTTTTTGCTTGAAGCACTGAAATCCTGACTGTGTCCAACCAAAACCTCGGGTTGATTTTTGAAGTTGCCAATGGAACATTACCTGCGGCTGACCTCAAGATCTAGAGAATACGCTATCTTCATTCCAGTGGGGAGGCAGATGCTTAGAATCTACTTCAAGCCTCTTGAGCCCACAACTACCTTGAATAGAGTCACTGTTCTGTGTAAGGATTCTGTTCTCCAATTCTCTTTTCCTCTGTTGCATCTATTCAGATGATTCCACATGCCTCACAGTGCTTCCACTATGTCTTTTTTTAGGTTTCTCCACAATTGTGTCGACTGCTGCAACATAATTCATGGTGTCCGCAACAATTCATTTACTGGTTCGCCGATCTCCAAACCAAATTGGAAACATCATACCTTCATTTTTCACGAGCAGCTTTCAAATACAACAGATCATTCTCTCCCATTTTTGGCACATTTATCATAATTGTGGCCTGGAGTTTAATTCTCACTCCTATCCTCTACATCTTGCATTGTACCAATGAAATACGAGTGCTGGATGAACTTTGCAGGCTAGGCAGCATTTGGAGAGGGAAATGAACAGACTATTTTTTTTTTAAATTGGGTCTCCTCTTCAGACTGAGGAAGATAAGCTTGAGTAACAACATATTGTCTTTCAGCAGGCACATTGCAGCCTTCTGGACTGGGCACTGAATGTAACAATATGGGCTAATAAACTTCCATTTGGCAGTTCCAGACAGTTGATCTTCATTTTTGTCAACCAACTTTTGTTCCCGTGCAGCATCTCCCATTTTGTCAATTAATTTAGAGACACAAGGAACATTTGATGCTCGTTTTGAAAAAATAGACTGTTGGAGTAACCTAGCAGGTCAGGCAGCAGCATCTCCAGAGAACATGGATTGATTGTTTTCGGGTCAGTACCATTCGGACTGATTGGAGGGAGGGAGAGAGAGAAAGAAACCCGGAAGAGAGGTGGGGACAGGACAAAGCCTGGCGAGTGATAGATGGATATTGGTGAAGGTTTTTAGATTTGCATGTAGTTGGACAAAGGCCAGAGATGAAAAGACAAAGTGTGAGATAAGGATATAAAAGGTGTGTGTAATTAAGCCAAATGAAGGAATATAGCTCGACACAAAGCTGGAGTAACTCAGCGGGTCAGGCAGCATCTCTGGAGAAAAGGAATAGGTAATGGAAGGGGGTTGGGTCAGGGAAGAAGAGAAATGGGTGCAAATCCCAGTGTGGCTCAGAGAAGGAGGGAGGGATTTTTTTTTGTAGGTTAGTTAACAAAAAATAGAGAACTCGATGTTCGGTGCAATTAATGTAAACATTTTAGGCAAAAAACATTTCCTGTATTCAATCTGAATCCATTTGTGACATTGTTAAAAATCATGATGCTCAAACTCATTAAGGGCCGTATGCGTCCTCCTTGGTTTTCAGCAAAACTGAAACGTCTCTGCAGTAAGAAAGAGAAGCTTTATATCCGTGCCAAAAAAAGGGGTACAAAACTGGATTGGGACAATTTTACTAAAGTGCGAAAGCAAATTGATCGTGCTATTAGGAGTGCTCATAGACACCACGTTTCTTCTATTCTTGAGGGAGAGCAACCCCAAGGCTTTTTGGAGATATGTGAAATATAGACGGACAGACAACACTGGTGTCCAGATGTCCATACCCGGCGCCACAAGTGCTGCCGAACCGCCACTGCACCGTCCCCGGTCAGAGACATTCGGACTGACGGGACAACGGCCCCCAGGCCCACAACCAGCGCGGAGAAGCACCAACCCCAGCTCACCTCCGTCTCTCCTGGCAGGCCAGCCGACAGCCCGGACCAACGACACCAGCGGCCCCAGGCCCACAGCCAGCGAGGAGAAGCGCCAACTCCAGCCCAACCCCGCTACAACTCCAGAGGAGCCCACTCCCCAATGGGCCGCTAAGGCGACAAGTGCCAGTTCGCCCACAGCCTGGCCGAGCTGCGCTTCCTCAGCTGCGTACCTTGCAAACCGCCGGCTTCTGCCCCTACGGTTCCCGCTGCCACTTCATCCACAACCCCAAGGAGCTAGCCTGGGCTCGGCCTCCTCCAGCCCGGTGCGCAACTGGGCCCCGCTGAGGGCGGCCTTCAGCCCCGACCTGGAGTTGGAGCTAGCCCCGGACTCTGGGCTTGGGGCTGGGCAAGGGAGGGGGAGGAATTTGCTGCTGCTGCCAGCGCCATCAATAGCACCAGCAGCTCCAGTTGGTGTCCGGCCTGCCTGTAGCCGGCAGGGGCCTGTCTGCAGACACTCTCTCCGACCAGGATGACTCCAGCAGCAGCGGCTCCAAGTCGCCCATCTTCGACTGCCCATCTCCAGCAGGATCTCTGTGTCTGACTGAAGGGAGGGGGGTGGAGGTGGAGGGCTGCCGGCGAACCCGGTGGGACAGGCATAGCTGAGCTGGAGCCGGAGGCTGCAGCACCGGCTGCAAGTCCGGGGCCACACCTCCGGACAGGAACCGGACACTGGGGAAGGGACGGGGACAGCCCAGCAGCAAGTCAACAGCACCCGCAGCGATGGAGTGCCGACCCCTACCATGGACGAAACGCAAGCTTGCACACAATGCAGCACCACCGTTGCCGAGACTGTTATTCGCTTGTAACCTGGGTGTGCGCAGTCGGAATACTGAACTCGCTTTATTAAAATTGACGTTGAAGGTGTCAAGAAGTTATTGCTCAACATGAATAAAACAAAAGCTATTAGACCAGTCCAGATACAGAATCAAGCCCTCAAGATTGTAGCCGAAGGACTGGCTCCTGTTTTGCAGCTCATTTTCCAACAGTCGCTTGATTCAAGTGATGTTCCTCTGGATTGGAGGAAGACTGACATCAATCCTCTCTTTAAGAAGGGTTCCACCAACCCGGCGAATTATCGTCCTGTTTTATTAACAAGCATTTGCTGCAAACTGCTGGAGCATTTAATTGATAGTAATTTGATGAGACACCTTAGCAAACATAACATTCTTGCTGACAAGCAACATGCATTTAGGAGGCATAGATCATGCGAGTCTCAGCTTATCCTGACGACATATGACCTGGCCAAGAACCTAGATGGCAATGTCATCACGGATTTAGTAATGCTAGACTTTTCTAAAGCATTTGATGTCATCCCACACCAGAGACTGCTTCGGAAGCTTGACTTCTGCAGTGTTCGTTCCAACACAAAATAATGGATTTCCAGTTTTCTGACAAAATGTCTTCAGCGAGTTAGTGTGAATGGAAAAAGCTCTGATTGGCGTCCAGTGTTGAGCGCTACACCTCGGGGCACGGTACTGGCCCACATCTGTTTTTGCTTTACATTGATCACGTCCATGAAAACGTCAAGCACGGCCAGACTATTCGCTGATGATTGTTTGCTGTACCGTCCAATTAAGTCAGCTGATGATAAAGATGCTCTCCACAAAGAGCTCGATACTGTGGTTGAGTGGTCACAACTATGGGCCATGCAGTTCAATCCATCCAAATATGAAACCATGCGTGTCACCAGGAAGAGGAAACCAGGCGAAACATCATACAATATCCTGGGTGCCACCCTTGAAGAATCTAAACAGACCAAGTATCAAATTACAGAACGTTCTACGATGGAATGGTCAGACTCATCATGCAATGGTGAAAGCAATAGGTGTCCTAAATTTTCTGAGACGCAACTATCATCATTGTTCAACTTCTATCAAGGAGAAGTTATACTTCACCCTCATAAGTCCACATTTGGACTACGCAGTTGCAGCATGGGATCCATACACAAATAGAAACATTTATTCCATCAAATGTGTCAAAGACAGGCAGCTCAATTTGTTATAAATACCTATGAGAAAGAAGCGAGTGTTACCAAACTTCTGAATTCACTGGGGTGGAACCGTCTCCAAGACAAACGTAAGGTTCACCATTTGACCTGTTTTTACAAAATGTTAAATGGTCAGCTCGACATAGATTACCAAACCCAAACCTATTGGGAGCAGACAAGGGCATTCGATCCAATTTGAGATACCAGCTACCAAGACAGATGTGTACAGCAATTCATTCTTCCCCCGCACAACTAAAGCATGGAATAGTCTTCACCCTACCATAGTTACTCAACCAGATGCAACTAAACTAAACTAGATGCAACTAAAGCTCTTCTTCTCCAACAATCCTTTTTTTGCTTAAGTCCACCCTCTGCCACCCCCAGTTTAAATTCCATTTTGGAATATTTTGGAGGACAAAGATGAAGAAGAAGATATGGCAGTTCTAGACAGTTGACCAGCATTTTTGCCATTGAATTCTCCAATTTTATGTAACAAACAATTTTATGCACAAAAAAAAAATCATTTTTCCCTCCCATGTGCCCCATGTGGATTCACACCCATTCTCCCTTGTCCCCTTCCACCTATATTTCTTCTGGCTTCACAATTCACACCTCTCATCTCTATCTCATACTTTTTGTCTTTTCATCTTGGGCCTTTGTCCAAGGATTCTGACACAAAACTTCACCTGCCCATGTTCTCCAGAGATGCTGCCTGATCTGCTGAGTTACTCCGGCACTTTGTCTTGCCATTTAATCTCCTGCCATTCACCATAACACAGATCATGTCTTAGTTCTCTGCATTTTAAAACCTCCATCTTCAACTATTTATTTATTTTCACCTGTTGAGTATTTACAATATTTAGTTTTTATTTCAGATTTGCAATAGTTTCCTTTTTTAATATGTTGCTCTCTTTGTAGTGTTGATTTTCTGAAAAATGTTTTGGTCTTCAAGAATAATGCCATCAATTTGTCTCAGCAGCCATTCTGCAGCAATTAACTGATCTTGCCACCCTTTTAGTATATTTTGATCCTTGGCCTTCCTTTCATACATGTTGCTCTATGTGCATATCAGACAATTACCAAATGCATGTCAATTATTCACTTTTGTCAAGCTGCCATCCAGTTTTAAATGCATTGAAGTTTTGTCCAGTTCACATTTGTGCATTCCTCCCACCAGTGGCCCACAAATACCACCCTCTTCCCTTACACCTGTCAAATTGAATGTTTGCTTTGAGCTATTTAAGTCGTCTGCTTTGAAATCCACTTCCACCTCGCACGCTGTCTTTCCATCTGTAGGCAAAGGTTAGATATCTGGATTTCTGTACTCTGGTGGGTTGTTGAGGCTAATCACTGAGTGTATTTAAAGAGGCAGAAGATAAATGATTGGAATATCAGGGAAGTGGCATATAAGAAAAGTCGAGACCGAGGGCACGTCAGCTGGGATAGAGGTTTGACGGTCCATATAACTTACTCTTGGTCCTATTTTCTGAAGTTCTCGATCCTCAATGAGCACTGTGCCTCTGCATTTGTTGGCGTTTTTGCAATTTCTCTCCTTTGGCATCTGTGAGGTTCATTGGTATGTTTTGAATAGCTTTTGAAAATTCATCTCACACAAAGTAGCAGATAAGACATTATCAGTGGAGCAGCATTATAGTTTGTTGTGGACTTGAATCATGGAAAAAAAGCAAACTTTGGCAGATATAAAATGCAGCTTTTTCTTTTGGCTTGGCTTGGAACTTCTTTGCTTCGAGGCGACAACCTTGGATGTCAAATCTAAGCTCCCATCTTTTGTCAACAGTGTGTTATTGTCTTATGTCCTGAAACAGAACAATGAAATTCTTTCTTGTAGCAGCAAAACAGATATGTGAGCATAGTGCTCAGTAGAAACCATAATAAACAACAACAGGAAATTCAATATATAAAAATAAGCAAACCGTACAGTACAAAGACAGAAGCATTGTCCCTCTAGTCCCTAGTCCAATCAAGGCAGTTTGGAGGGTACACAAAATGCTGGAGAAACAGGTGGAGGTGCAGGTGAACCTCTGTCGGACCTGGAACGACTGTTTGGGTCCTTGAATGGAGTGGAGGGGGGAGGTAAAGCGACAAGTGTAGCATCTCTTGCGGTTGCAAGGGAAAGTGCCCGGGGAAGGGGTGGAGTGGGAGGGAAGGGAAGAATTGACAAGGGAGTTGCGGAGGGAGCGGTCTTTGCGGGAGGCAGACGGGGGGAGATGGGAAGATGTGGCGAGTGGTGGGGTCACATTGGATTTTAGCGACAAGTGCTTTACCTCCCCCTTCCACTCCATTCAAGGACCCAAGCAGTCGTTCCAGGTCCGACAGAGGTTCACCTGCACCTCCTTCAACCAGATCTATTGCATCCGCTGCTCTAGATCTCAACTGATCTATATCGGTGAGACCAAGCGGAATTTCGCCGAACACCTCCACTCGGTCCGCAATAACCAACCCGACCTCAGCACTTCAACTCCCCCTCCCATTCCGTATCTGACCTCTCTGTCCTGGGCCTCCTCCACGGCCAGAGTGAGCAACACCGCAAATTGGAGGAACAGCACCTCATATTCTGCTTGGGGAGTCTGCATCCCCTTGGCATGAACAACAAATTCTCTCAATTCTGTTAACCCTTGCTGTCTCCTCTCCCTCAGCCCTCGGGCTCCTCCTCCTTTTTCCTTGCTTCCCCCCACCCCCAGCCCCCCCATCAGTTGAAGAAGGGTTTCTGCCCGAAACGTTGCCTATCTCCTTTGCTCCATAGATGCTGCTGCACCCGCTGAGTTTCTCCAGCATTTTTAATACCCTCGATTTTCTAGCATCTGCAGTTCCTTCTTTAACACAAGGTAGTTTGGAGTTTATTTGGAGTTCGTAGTGTTCAATAGCCTGATGGTTATTGGGAAGAAGCTGATCCTAAGCCCAGGTGTTACATTTTGTTGGACCCGAAGGCAGGGGTAAAATGAGTGTGGGGGGGGGGGGGGGGGGGGGGGGTGGGCAATTCTCCTGATGGGCAGTGTTCACCACTTTTTGCAATCTTCTTCGTCCTTGGCGTTCAAGTTGCCAAACCAGGCCGTGATGCAGCCAGTTAATATGTTCTCTACTGTACACCTGTAGAAGTTCAAGCGAGTATTAACTAACTAAAATATTAGCACAAAGGCTAAGCACAGTTATTAACGAATTAATTCATCCCGATCAAACAGGATTTATACCAAAACGATATTCCTCATAAAACCTCAGACGTTTATTCAATATTATACATTCGAAAAGAGGTATTAAAAAAGATCTAGTAGTTATTTCGTTAGATGCGGAGAAAGCCTTCGATCAGGTGGAATGGTCCTATTTGTTTTCGGTTATGGAAACTTTTAAATTGGGAGAGAAGTTTATTACTTTGGTCAAATTATTATACACTAACCCAACAGCCAGAATAATAACAAATCAAATGCTATCAACGAAATTCAGCTTATCTCGAGGTTGTAGACAAGGTTGCCCTTTATCCTCACTACTGTTTGCACTTGCAATAGAACCATTAGCTCAGCGGGTGAGATCACATCCTGAAATATATAGGTATGATACCAGAGATACTGAAAATAAAATCTCCTTATATGCGGATGATGTATTACTTTATATCACAAAGCCGGAAATTAGTATCCAAAATTTATTAAAATTAATAACTGAATTCGGATCTTTTTCTGGATATAGTATCAATTGGAATTTAATAACCTACATATTACAACAATTTCCTTTTAAGATAACAAACGAAAAAATTAAATATCTTGGAATTTATGTAACAAAAAGATTTGATTCTTTATTTAAATCCAACTTCCCACTATTATTGAATAAATTAAATAAGGACATTTTATATTGGAAAACTCTACCCATTTCAATGTTAGGTAAAATTAATGTAATAAAAATGATTTTTCTTCCGCAATTACTATATCTTTTCCAATTAATTCCGATATATCTTCCTAAAAATTTCTTTAGGAAGGTGGACTCTCTTGTTACTTACTTTATTTGGGATTATAAGAGTCATAGAAGAAATAAAAAACATTTATGTAAATTAAAAATAAATGGAGGTTTAGCACTACCAAACTTTATGTTTTATTACTGGGCAGTTAATATTAAAAATATGAATTTTTGGTTAGTAGAGACAGATAACCAACCAATTTGGTTAAAAATGGAAAAAGAAGATTGTTCTCCTTTTGAAATCAGTTCAATAATATTTGCCAATATTAATTTAGGTAAGAAAAGCTATAGTGAAAACCCTATAATAGAAAGTGGAATACATATCTGGAAACAAATAAAGAAAACATTAAAATTGAAATCTATACCACTAGCCCTTACCATTGTAAATAATGTTACATTTAAACCTTCAATGATGGATAAAGGCTTTTTACAATGGAAAAATAAGGGAATTAATAAGATGGGCGATCACTACAGGGAAAACTCTTTCCTTTCATTTCAAGAATTACAACAAATTTATGGATTACATTCCAAAGATTATTTTAGATACTTATTAATCAGAGACTATGTAAAAGCAAACACACAGGAAATTAGAAATAGAAAGACAGAAATTTTAGATGAATGTCTAAATAAACACCCGAACGCAGAAAAAATGATATCATATTTATAATATCCTATTGGAAAATAATGTCCCATTAACAGAAATATATAGACAATCATGGGAAAACGAATTAGGTCAAATTATCAGACCAGAAATATGGGATGAAAGTTTACAACACATACACCACTGTTCGTTAAATGCTCTCTTATACAATTTAAAATATTACATAGACTACATTACTCAAAATCCAAACTACATAACATTTTTCCAAATGTATCTGCCATATGCGATAAATGTCAGCACTTAGAAGCTAATCTGACACACACATTTACAAATTGTGTAAAAATTACAAAATGTTGGATAGAAATATTTAGGATAATTTCGAATGTTGTTAATATGAACCTGACATTTGACTCAAAGTTAATAATACTGGGAATACTGGAAACAGATCAATTAATAACAACAAATCAAATATTTTTTTATTGATTATAGTTTAATAATTGGGAAAAAATTAATATTAAAATTCTGGAAAGGTCCTACATCCCCCACAATCAAAATGTGGAATACAGAAATGTCGGAGACACACCATCTGGAAAGATTGAGGCTTGTCCTAATGGACAGGTTGGATCTTTTCAGAGGGATATGGTCTCCATATATTGAATATCTACGGGGTCAAAGTGGCTCGGTGCGAGAGCCTGACTGAGGCCTGAATAATAGAATGGATGAAGAATTACATATAATAAATCATGGATATATCTCCAACGATGGATAACTTTTTAATACTCCATTCACTTCCTTATGTTCTATATTGTTTTTCTCTATCTTTTCTTACTTAATAAAATTTTTTTTTTAAATGTATAGAAATATAAAGTCTTAAATGTTAATATTAATAATATTATGAATGTATGTAAGAAGTATTTTCTATTAATATGTATTTACAACTAATAAAAAATATTCATCAGTATTTGTCAACATACCGAATCTCCTCAATCTTTTACGAAGTGGAGTAATTGAGTTTCATTATGATTGCATCAGTGTGCTGGGCCCAGGACAGATCAGAGATATTCATGCCCAGGAATTTGAAGTTTTTGACACTCCACTATTGATGAAGACAAGTTTGTGGATCCTCGGCCTTCTTTGTTTCTATTGTCCAGTGGTCCCGTACAGCCAGTGAGATTGCATCCTCTGTTGATCTTTTGTGGTGGTAGGCAAATTGTAGTGGGTCCAGGTTCTGGTCGAGGTAGGAGTTGCGGTGTGTCATAACCAACCTCCCCAAGCACTTCATAACCATGGGCATTAGTGCTTCTGGTTGATAATGATTAGGCATGTTGGCTTGCTCTTCTTTGGCACCAGTATTATTGTAGCCCTTTTTAAGCAGGTGGGAACCTCAGACCCCAGTAATGAGAAGTCGAAGATGAGCGCAAAAACTCTAGCCAATTGGGTCGTGCAGGTTTTGGGAATGCAACCAGGTAGGACCCTAGGTCCGGACACTTTCAGAGGGTTCACCCTCCAAAAGAATCTTCTGACATCGGTCTTGATAACTGAGATTAGAATATCATTGAGGGCCTGGAAAGGTGTTTTCCCTTTCGTAGTATACCTACAGTGGATGCATTAAGTTCATCTTGGAGTGATGCCTCGCTGTCTCTTGAATTGCCCTTCTGTTTCACCTTGTAGGAAGTGATGGTGTGCAAGCCCTGCCACAGCTGCTGAATATCCGTCTCATCCTCCAGAGCGAAAAAGCCTTTTTGATGGCCTTATTGCGGCCCTGTCTGGACTAATATGAATCTACGTCATCGAACTTGAATGCCCGAGATCTGGTCCTCAAAAGACTGTGGACCTCCTGATTCATACAATGTTTCTGATTGGGGAACACTCAGATGATGTTTGTGGGAACACACTCCCCCGGACACTTGTGTATTCTGTAACAACTGTGGCGTGTTTGTTGCTGAGTCCTTGAACATTGAGTAGTCTACCAATCCAAGCAATCTCTAAGTGTTAATAGCAGTGCTATCAACACCTCTACTACCTTAGATTGAAGAGATTTGGTATGTCAACAAATACTTCTTGAACTTCTACAGTTGTACAGTAGAGTGAACATGTTGACTGGTTGTATCACGGCCTGATTTGGCAACTGGAACGCCCCGGAACGAAGAAGATTGCAAAAAGTGGTGAACATTGCCCAGTACATCACAGATCCTGACCTCCCACCATCAAAGGGATCTACAGAAGACTGCCTCAAAAACTCGGCAGTATCATTAGAGACCCACGCCACCCTCGCCACACACTCATTTCGCTCTTCCCATTGAGAAGAACGTATAAGAAACTGAAAGATAACGTCCAGGTTTAGGAGCAGCTTCATCCCTACAACCATCTGGTTATTACACTACAACCTCCAAAAAAACTTCAAACTATATTGTTTACAGAGTACTATGTTTACATATCTGTTGTGCAGCTGCAAGTAAGAATTTAATAGTTCTATTTCGGGACATATGACAATAAATCACACTCGACTCGTGTGAAATAATCTTCTGACTGACACTTGCTCGTGGTTGTTTTGAACTCATTTCTTCATTTTGTTGATGTCCCTGGCTATGATATACTTGTAAACCATGGCGTGCAGCTGCTCCAGTGCTAGATGGACCTCTGCATGGCTTGGAATGTACACCACAGTCAGGATGATGGAGGCGAGTTCCCTCAGGAGATAGAAGGGATGGCACTTTACCACCAGACATTCCAGATGCGGTGAGCAGGTGTTGTACAGGACGGCTACATCTGAGCACCGTAAAGAGTTTACCATGAGGGAAATCCCATTGCCTCTTCCTTTGCTTGATACATATATTAATTGATGAAGAAACCTTTGAGTTGGAGGGCCAAGTCTGGGGGGTTGGGGGTGAGCCATGCATCTATGTCTGTGAAACAGAGAACACAGCATTCTCTCATCTTCCTTTGATAAAGCAGCCTTACCCATCAGTCCTCAACTTTATTCTCTAGGGACTGAACAATGGCCAGTAGAATAGTCCCCTGTGCTTCAGTCTTTCTTTCAAGCCCACCTGTAGGCCACGTTTATGGACACGATGCAGGCCTCCCCAATGTTTCCTGGCACTGAATTGACTGTAAAAGTGACCCTCCGCGAGCTTTGGGATTTTCTTGCCCCGGGGGATTCCCTTCCAATTGCAGCTCCATTGCCATCGGGACATTACAACAGCGCTAATCTATTTAACTGGACTGGCAGCTTGCCAGTAACAGCATGGATTTGTGCTAATCTTTTATCCAAATAAGTTCAGATCTGCTATATTTGATTCTTTGCTGTTGTGTTGCTTGCAAAATTTCACCAGAGAAAGGTTCCATTTTGACAAAGTTTTAAGGATCTATAATGTTCTGTGACATATTTACAAGAGCTGAGCAGTTCTTCCAGATTAACTGGATCTTTATCCCTATCAACATCCCCAAATCAGATTGTGTTAATATCCTGTGTGTAAGTTGCTAGCCGTATTTTTACAAATTTAAGCAAGGAGTACACTTTCAAACTAATTTTATTCCCTGAGGAGTGCTTTGGAATATACCACGGTCATGAAAATTACAATTTTTAAATGGATGTCATTATTTCAGGGTCATTTTTTGGACACTAAATGACACTGATTCCTTGATCCCTAGAATGAATTTTAAAAACAATTGACGTTTGTGTTTCAAACAAAATGCATTTGGGGATTATTTGAGGGACAGCTCGTAGCAAAATTGGTGGTAGCAGGTGGTAACTTGGAGCTGTCTAATCCAATGTTTCAAGTGGTGCAGCATTTGATCCCGATGCTCAGTATACATTTTAGATTGAATTGAGGAGAATGTATTCTCAATGACCTGAATGGTTGTTGTTTGAATTGCCTTTTCTGTATCTCACTTTTTGCATATACCATCCTCAAAACTCTTCTCTTAGAACATCTTTCCATATTACCTTACAAGTAGTGTTCTATCTTTAAGGTTTTTTGGATGCTTAATTTATGTGACAAGTGTTTTTAGCATTCAAGTAATGATAAAGGTGGTTAAAATGAAGTAAAATTCTGATGCTTGATTTTCTCCTCTCATTGTCTTGCCTTGCCTCCTGTCAATTGAGGCAGTTTCTGTGAAGATGTTTATTTTCCAAGGAATATTGCAGTTTAATAAAATAGATAATAATAAATAGTTTGTACATTTGGCCGTGCAAAGCATTCACCAGTCTTAGAGATGCACAGCAGTCCTTCTTCACATGTCCATTCCGGCCAAGATATTCCATCTTAGCTAGTCCCGTTTGACAACATTTGGCCCATACCCTTCTAGATCTTTACAAGAAACAAATCAAGAGTGTTTTATTATCATATGTCCTGAAACGGAACTATGCCATTCTTAATTACAGCAGCACCACAGATATTATATATTACATAATACTCTGTAAATACCATAATAACAAAATAAAGTTTGCTATAAAAAAAAAAACCCAAAGGAAATAATAGTGCAAAGGCAAAGAGCAATTCCCCCCAAGTCTATGTAGTTTGAAGCTTAGTTGGAGGTTGTAGTGTTTACTAGCCAGATGGTTGTTGGGAAGGAGCTGCTCCTGATCATGGATAGACACAAAAAGCTGGAGTAACTCAGCGGGACGGGCAGCATCTCTGGAGAGTTACTCCAGCTTTTTATGTCTAGGGTTTATATCGGTAACTGCAGTTCCTTCCTACACCTGAACCGGGATGTTGGTTTTCAGGCTCCTATATCACCTTTGGGATGGCAGGAGTGAAATGAGAGCATGGCTAGGGTGGTGTGGATCCCCGATGATGCTGATTACATTTTTAAGGCAGTGCTTCCTATCGATCCCTATGATGATGGATAGGTCAGTACCAATGATGGACTGGGCAGTGTTGGATAATTGTGTATCTGTCCAAGTGTTCACAATTGACCTTGGTTGACACCATACATACAAGTCACTGGGAGCAATTGTCATGTCGGTGTTTATCCTGTTCTTAAAGCTAACAACACTGTAAGATTACAATGCTGCCATCTCGGCTGAGATCTGTTAACTCCTTCATTTACTAATTAAACATGGACTCTACAAGCTTAGTGTAATTGAGTGCAATACTCTTTGTTTCGTTAAGTATTGAAAAGGAAACGTGTTGTCTCCTGACATATGGTGGCACAGCGGTAGAGTTGCTGCCTTACAGTGCCTAGAGCCAGAGACCCAGGTTCGATCCCGACTACGGGTGCTGTCTGTACGGAGTTTGTACATTCTCCCCGTGACCGCATGTGTTTTCTCCGAGATCTTCAGTTTCCTGCCACACTGCAAAGATGTACAGGTTTGTAAGTTAATTGGCTTGGTATAAAGTAAAACTGTTCACTGTGTGTGTAGGATAATGTTAATGAGCGGGGTTCACTGGTCGGTGCAGACTCGGTGGACTGATGGGCCTGTATCCGAGCTGTATCTCTAAACTAAACTAAACAACATTACATGTTTAAGAAAGAACTGCAGATGCTGGAGAAAATTGAAGGTAGACAAAAATGCTGGAGAAACTTAGCAGGTGAGGCAGCATCTATGGAGCGAAGGAATAGGCGATGTTTCGGGTCGAGACCCTTCTTCCTCGCTCCATAGATGCTGCCTCTCCAGCATTTTTGTCTACCTTAAATAACATTACAGGTCTATTGCATGCCAAAAAGAATAATGTGTGCACTGTTCTTTAATGGGAATTGTCTAAAATATTCTATTTATTCCTTTTGCGGAATAGAACTCTCCTTTGTACCAATACCTACACGATGTGGGGCATACAGACTTTGAAACCTGTCCAAGTTCGTCATGGGTGGAGGAATGCTCACCAAGTGAATTGGATATCCCTGTTGTACCAAAAGTGAGTACTTGAAACCTTGAAAACATACAAAAATGTATTTATTTGGGTTTTTTTAAACTTCCTTTGTTTTTGGATAGATCCTAGGCAGTGTAGTGTGAGTGTTCAGTTGACCATAATCTTGACTTGTGGACAAACACTTGGGTTGATCTTTTGGTGCAGAACTGAAAATGCTTAAGCATTTGGTCACATTTTGGATCAGAATGTTATATGCAAGCCTCATTGATTTGTTTCTCTTGGATGGATGTAAAAGACCTTGCAACACTTGAAGCGAGCAATGGAATTGTTCTGATTATTATTCAATCAAAAATAGATTTCCCAGTCACTACTACATGATGTTTCTGCGATCTGGTTGTTGTTTCTCAAATTATAATATTAATTGAAAATACTTCACTGTAAAAAGCTTTGGGATATCCCATGGCTAGAAAAGGTATAACATTAATCAAAATTAGCTATGTATTTTGCATGCTTTGCACAGAAATCCAAGTCTTTAGAGGAATAATGCAGTCATAATTTAGAGAGTAAGGGCATGTTTTTATAATGTTTCTTCAGTCACATGCTTTCTGTGAGTCAAAATAATATGTTAAACCTTGGGTGTTGAGCAACTTAACAATTTGAGTTATGGTTTTTAATTGCACTGTTAAAGAAGTACAGAATAGGTATGAAGTATAATTGTTGTATTTCATTCAAATCATAAAATCATACAGCATAGAAATTTGCTCTTCTTCGCCATCTTGGCCAAGTTGTCTATCAAGAGAGTTTAATCGTCACGTGGGCCGAAACCAACAATTAAATTCTTACTTGCAGCAGCACAACAGTTTTATTAACACCGTGAACAAAACAAAATTTAAATGTTAAAAAAATCCAAATAAATGCTCATGTCTCTGATGCCTCTACACCAATCTCATTTATCTGCATAAGGCCTGTATCCCTCTATGCCTCGCCTATTTATCTAACAAAGTACTTGTTCAAGTGCCTTTTTAAATGTTGTAATTGTACCACTCTCGCACCAGCTCTGGCAGCTTTTTTCAGATAACCACCATCCTCTTGTGTGGAAAACGCATTTCTCGGATCACATACAATTTCTAGCTACCTGGCTAATTATCCCCCTTCCAGAACTCTTTACTTTTTGTGTGCAACATTTATAAGCTTGGCATTGAGCACCACCCAGCCATTTGCAAATGTGACAATCTGCAAATGGACGAAAAGTTGCAAAAGAATTGTAATTTTGGGCTATTTAGAACAATGCAGTTGAATAAGAGAGCCATAGGTTTAGGGAGGAGTGCTCAGAGCTGGAGGTGAAGGTATGGCTATCAGAAGTAGAGCAAGAGGAATTGGAAATATATAAATTGCTTGAGTTGGAGCAGCGGGAATAGGAGCAAAACTTTTAAAAAATCCTTTGGGCAAGAGTACTGTTATGTTTCAAGTAAGGGTTACTGTATACCAGAATGTTTTAGACAATAGGTGCAGGAGTAGGCCATTCGGCCCTTCGAGCCAGCACCGCCATTCAATGTGATCATGGCTGATCATCCCCAGTCAGTACCCTGTTCCTGCCTTCTCCCCTTATCCCCTGACTCCGCTATCTTTAATAGCCCTATCTAGCTCTCTCTTGAAAGTATCCAGAGAACCAGCCTGCACCTGAGGCAGAGAATTCCACAGACACGCAACTCTATGAGAATTTTTTTTACCTCATCTCTGTTCTAAATGGGTTACCCCTTATTCTTAAACTATGGCCCCTGGTTCTGGACTTCCCCAACATCGGGAACATGTTTCCTGCCTCTAGCGTGTCCATACCCTTAACAATCTTAAATGTTTCAATAAGATATCCTCTCATCCTTCTAAACTCCAGAGTGTACAAGCCCAGCTGCTCCATTCTCTCAGCATATGACAGTCCCGCCATCCCGGGAATTGTAAACCTACGCTGCACTCTCTCAATAGCAAGAATAGCCTTCCTCAAATTTGGGGACATGTTGTAACATTTAAAAATGACTAGATAATGTTCCTGTACACTTGGGTATAATTAAAGCTTTGCCAAGTTCATGATGTATTCTCTGGTTCCTGCAAATTGGTTAAAATGTATATGCATCAAATCAATTAATTTTCTGCAGGTTTTGAGTTGAAGTGAAAGTCTGGTATTGCTTTGAAAACGTCATTGTTTCTTGTTTGTGAATAATGTTTAAAATGTTATCCCTCAAATGTCTACTTCATTAGAATGTAACTGTTTCTAATATATGGCCGTATGGATTTTTACATATCAAAAGATGTTTTGCAAAAAAGCTATGTTTGGAAGTTTATAGTGTATAATAGTAAGATTAAATGAAAACTTACCAGTTCGAAGTTTGATCTGTATTTTATGAGGAGTTGCGATGAGGGATTGCGTGAAGACCCAATCCAGCACGCATGCGCGACATTCTTCAAAGCAGCGGTGTGGATTCACAGAAAAAACACAACGATTGAAATAAATATAGTAAAGAAAAAATAAGAACTTAATTACCAGTTGATATAATAGAGGGTGGGAGCGGAGGGCACGTAATCCCTCATCGTAACTCCTCATAAAATACAGATCAAACTTCGAACTGGTAAGTTCTCATTTAATCTTACTATTTTATTTCGGAATCACGTGAGTGACTACGTGAAGACTTCAAAGCTCTGTGATTCCGAACCGTGTACCAGCTCATGCTTCACTCACTGTCTGAAGACCTTTGAGGGAGGAAGTATGTTATCACAATCAACAATAACCTGTTTGTGAACAAAAAAGGTTTATTAATAACAACAAAAAACAGAGAGCTCCCCCGGGCTGAAATTAAATATTATCTGCAGACTCTAAAATTCTGTCTGCAAATGGAGCAGGTTCCGCCAGCGGCTTATTATAAAACCTTTGGAAAGTTCTTTCCGAGGACCATCCTGCTCTGGCCAGAATATGGTCCATAGGCGCGTCCATTCGCCTAGCCGCCGATGTGGATGCAGCCCCGGTGGAGTGAGATTTGTAAACATTAGTGTTGATTCCCGCGGACTTAAGCACCTGCTTGAGCCACCTTGAAATGGTTTGGCTCGTCACCTGACCATGGGGCTTCTTGTGCCTTATCCATAAGGCTTTTTCTCTCCCTCTTGAGTTGTATGTTGTGTCTATGTAAATGGCGAGATGGGCTTTGGCACACAGCCGTGGGTCAGATGAATATGCCCGGAACTCCATAACTGGAGGTGTGGTTCCTGGTCTAGTTTGTTTGACCAGACCCTGAATATGGAATGTGATACAGTCCAATGACTCTGTCATGCTGTCCAGCCTCAGAAGGTGGAGGGACTGTACCCTTTGTGCTGACACTAGTGCCATGAGCATGACTGATTTCAGGGTAAGTTGTTCCAGTGTGAGTGACCTGGGTGGTGGCCATCCCCTAAGGTACGTCAGCACAATGCTGACATCCCAGATCTGAGTGTACCTTGGTCTGGGGAAATTAGTGTTAAAAATACCCCTCATGAGTTTGACCACCAGTGGATGGGACCCAGAGCCTGTTGTCCTGCTGCTGGAACCAAATAAGCTGACAACTCACTCCTGGCTGTATTGATGGCGCTGTAGCTGAGTCCATCCCGTTGTAATCCAACCAGGAACTCCACAACACTGATAGCTGTTGCTGTTGTGTAGGTAGTTCCTGTTTTGGAGCAATACCGTTCCCATTTCCTTATGTCGGTCAGGTATTGTCTCCTGGTGGACTCCCGGTGGGCTGCGGTCATCATGTTGACAGTGTCCCCAGACGGTCCCAGGCCCAGTAGAGGTCTTTTTAGAATCTGTAAGCCAGGAAATTGACTGTCATGGCACAGGTGACTAATGCCTGACACTGGATTTTGTGCCCAAGCGACATGTGTTGGTACCTGGTGATTCAGCCTAGATGCAAATAGATCGATATCTGGTGTGCCATATTGCTTTGTAATTTCAGCAAATTTAACATCCATTCAATGTTATCGTTAAATTTGTGTGACCTGGTGTCTGCCACTGTATTTTGCTTACCTGGTAGGTAAGTTACTGATAACCAAATATGTATTTCGACACACCATTGCCAGATTAGGTTGACCAAATTGTCACATGATGTCGACTTTACACCACCCATGTGGTTGATATAAGCCACCACCGTGGTATTATCTAATTGCAACCGGTAATGTGCGTGATGCGTATTAGATGAATATGCTTTTAAACCATAAAACGCACCCAACATTTCTAAGTAGTTAATACCCCGTGTCTGTAGGCAAGATGATTCAAAATTAGTCCATCTGCCCCTATTTGCCTTAGCTGTTTCATCCAGATAAACTTTAGGTATTTACGATGCTCCTTGTGTATGGGTACTGAGTAGTAGGCATCTTTTAAATCAATGCTTGCCAGAAAGTACCCTCTGGAAATCATTTGCCTGGCTCTTTCAAAAGTTTCCATCTTGAAATGTATATACTTAACTGATTCGTTTAAAGAAGTTAAGTCAATGATGATGCGACATCCACCATCTTTTTTGGTTTTAGTGAAAATATTAGACAAAAATTCCAAAGGTTCATGTTTTGTTCTTTCAATGACACCTTTTGCTAGTAGCCTCATCAGTTCAGCTTGACCCTCTTATTTCTCTTTGACTGAGAGGGTGAATACCCTTTCGGGTATATGCTGAACTGGCGGCATGTTTTCATGAACAAAGTCAATTTTATAGCCATGAATGCTGCTGTGTATATATTTGTCATTAGTGATAGACTCCCATGCATCCAAAAACAAATGCAATCTCCCCCTGTTAGTATAGAGCCCCTACTGCTCATATGCTGAGAGGAACCAGACCCACCTACATACATGGTTACTGGTGTTTCTTCTGCCTCTTTGCTGGACGATGAGGTGTCTGCTGGGCTGTAGAGGGCTGCTGTTGATGTTGGGGGTGGCGCATTTTTCATGGGGTCCGCTCTGGGCCCTGGCCTAAAAAAGGCTTACGGGGAATGGTTGCGGACCCCGAGCTTTCACCAGTCCCATGTGGTAGTCGGCGACTGGTGGACGCTGTGGGGTACTGCCGCCTGGGTTTGTTAGGTCTGCTCCGTCCCAAACCTTCTGTAAATTGTTAATCTCAAATTGAGTGGTGCACAGCAGAGCTAATGTATCTGGAACTTCAACTCCAGGTTCCTGATATTCTGCCCCAAATGTCCCCAAATGTGGCTGTTTACAGCTGGTACATTCAGTGATGTACAATTTTCTGGGGCTGAATATAATTCAAGAGCCTCATTGACCACCCGTTCTTGTAGGGGTTTTGAGGAGAGGTGGTCAATGCTGGCTGCAAGTTTCGGCTCTAAAGGCCGACCCGCTCGTGGAGTGGCCACGTAGCGGTTGAGCACACCCAGCAGCTCTTCCTGATCCTGTACACCCTGCGTATTCCGGACATCTTCAGCCAGCTTCTTGACCAGCCCAGACCTGGTCGTCAATGCCGTAAAGGGCACTGCGGGAGTGCCTGAGCTCCCTTGGCGAGCCTGCTACTGCTTTCTCAGCAGATCTCGCTGGAGCAATTGCTCCATAAGCCGTTCCATTCGGCATTGGCGGCTGCCTTTGCTGCTCTCGAGCGGTGAGGCATCTTCATCCGAATCGTCGGATACTACCGCCCAGTTCTAGCTGCAGGTTCCTTCAGCCCGCTGCTCAGGCTACACTAGCGGTGCTGGGCTCGGCTCGGTAGTTAATCCTGCCGCCTCTCGCCCCCCCCCCTCCAAAGAACGCTCCTCAACGGGAAACGAACGGGGGCGAGCTTCAGATTTCTTTCCTCTGGTCTTGCTCATTCTTTCTGGAACACAAAGCAGACCACAGAGAAAATACACACGGCCACGGTAAAACACTTGCCTATCGGCCCGACTTTCAAATTACCATATAAACCATATAACAATTACAGCACGGAAACAGGCCCTCTCGGCCCTTCCAGTCCGTGCCGACCATTTGTTTTCCCCTAGTCCCATCTACCTGCACTCAGACCATACCCCTCCATTCCCTTCACGTCCATATACCTATCCACTTTTCTTTTAAATGTTAAAATCGATCCTGCCTCCACCACTTCTGCTGGAAGCTCATTCCACACAGCCACCACCCTCTGAGTAAAGAAGTTCCCCCTCACATTACCCCTAAACTTCTGTCCCTTAATTCTCATGTCATGCCCTCTTGTTTGAATCTTCCCTACCCTCAATGGGAAAAACGTATCCACATCAACTCTGTCTATCCCTTTCATCATTTTAAAGATCTCAATCAAGTCCCCCCCTTAACCTTCTGCGCTCCAAAGAATAAAGACCTAACTTGTTCAACCTTTCTCTGTAACATAGTTGCTGGAACCCTGGCAACATTCTAGTAAATCTCCTCTGTACTCTCTCTATTTTGTTGACATCCTTCCTATAACTAGGCGACCAAAATTGTACACCATACTCCAGAATTGGTCTTACCAATGCCTTGTACAATTTTAACATTACTTCCCTACTCCTATATTCAATGCTCTGATTTATAAAGGCCAGCACACCAAAGGCTTTCTTTACCACCCTATCTACATGCGATTCCACCTTCAGGGAACTATGCACAGTTATTCCTAGATCCCTCTGTTCCACAGCATTCCTCAATTCCCTACCATTTACCATGTACGTCCTATTTTGATTTGTCCTGCCAAGATGTAGCACTTCACACTTAACAGCATTAAACTCCATCTGCCATCTTTCAGCCCACTTTTCCAAATGGCCCAAATCTCTCTGTAGACTTTGAAAATCTACTTCATTATCCACAACACCACCTATCTTAGTATCTTGTAGCGGGAGTGCCTTGAACTCCCGTTCGTCGCGGGTGCACTGCATGAACGCTAATGTCGCGCATGCATGCTGGACGGGCTCTTCACGTAGTCACTCACGTGACTCCGAAATAAAATTGAAGCAAGGCATATATCTGCATGTAGAATACTGTTATAGGTTAAACAATCTGCAGAACTGTGTTCAGTTGTGAGCACTATACTTTTGGAAGGTCTGAGAGAATGTGTACAGATTCACAACCTCGCACTGTTAAATGTTGGCTTTTTTTCTTGATATGTCAATGATCAAGAAGAAGATAAAGCCAACATTTCTAAGGGTTTGTTTGGAGATGTAAGCAAATCTTAAAGCAGGAGTGAGGTCATTAAGGAGAAAAATTGGACATCACTTTTTCAAACTGAATGTACAGTATATGAATGATACTTTATTGGCACATGTGACAAGTCACAGTGATATTCTTTGTTTTGCAAGAACTTTGTTATGCAAGTATAATTTTCTTTAAAAAATAGGAAGCAAAGACATGTAAATAGGGTTGAAGTTCAGATCAGCCTCAATATATTGAGTTTAATTTATTGTCACGTGTACCAAGGTGCAGTGAAACGCTTTTGTTGCATGCTAACCAGTCAGTGGAAAGACAATACATCCTTACAATTGAGCCATCCACAGTATACATGTATATGATTATGGGATTAACATGAATAATGTTTACTACAATATAAAGCCAGTAAAGTCATATCAAAGATTGTCCGAGGGTCTCCAATTAGGTACATAGTGGTAAATCCTACCTCTCTAGTTGTTGGTAGGGTGGTTGTTGCCTGATAACGGCTGGAAAGAAACTCCCTGAATCTGGACGTGATTGTTTTCACATTTCTATGCCTTTTGCCCGATGGGAGAGAGGAGAAGAGGGAGTGGTCAGGGACCCATCCTTGATTATGGCCTTGCTGAGGAAGGGTGAGGTGTAAATGGAGTCAATAAAAGGGAGGTTGGTTTGTGTGATGGTCTGGGCTGTGTCCAATTCTCTGCAATTTCTTGCATTATTGGCTGGAGTTGTTCCCACATTATGCTGTGATGCACCCCGATAACATGCTTTCTACGGCGCATCTGTAGAAGTTGGTGTGAGTGGTTGGGGAGTATAGGGGCATGTTTCTGGGGTTGAATGATCACCTTTGCTTCTAAATTCATAAATTGGAACTCAGATTCCAGACAACCCTTGGAATGTGCATGGGAAAACTCAAAGTAGGAAATTATATTTTTCTGCAATTTAAAGGGACATGGCTCTTGCTGACATCAGGGCATGTTAGAGAAGCTTCAGACTGATTGCAGTTTGCTCAAACCCCCTCATGGTCACAATGTACGTTTGAACTACCAGGAAGTCCTAGATGCTCCATTTGGTCGGTACCTTTTGTGGCAAATCTGCAGGTGGAAGATCTGTAAGTAAGCTGAGGAATGGTTATTGGCGTTTAATGCAGATTAGTGCAAGACGTTACATTTTGGTAAGAGGCAAAGAAATAAATGATGAGTCTCTGTTGCAAAATTATGGCGGGCACGGTAGGAATCTAAGGGGCAACGTTTTTATACAGAGAGTGATGAGTATATGGAATGAGCTGCCAGCGGAGGTAGATGAGGAAGGTACTATAAACAACATTTAAAATGCAGTTGGACGGTTCGTAGATAAGAATAGTTGGAAGTAGCATCTTGGTTGGTATGGGCAAGTTAGGTTGTAAGGCCTGTTTCCGTACTGTGCAACTCTGACTCACTGGCATTTAATGACCGAGGACTTTGGGATGTGTGGTGCAGGCATCCCAACATGTGTTTTAATTGTAATTTAACACCTAGCCCAGCTAGTGACTGCTGCGAACAGAGCAGCTGACAACTAGAGAAAGTCCATGTGATAGCTTGGAAAGACAGCTGACAGGAGGGAATAGACCCCACTTGAGCTGTTATGGGTTAGCACCTCATTGCAGCAGTGGCATCGATTGTAAACGGCCTCGCTGCACCCCAAAAAAGCTATGACAAATAAAAGAAAGATACCGCTTAGAGTCTGTGAGATTAGCAGAGGTGGGCCTTCAAAGCAGCATTTGATGGAATATTAACCAAGCCTTTCCATAGTTAATTAGCACAATAGCGATAAAGAATGTCGGATGTATACATTGTATGAGGTGTATAATTGTGCATTGTGTTCAAGAGCAATATCTACACGCACAATGCTCCCAGATGGAAGATAAAAGTTACCAAAGCTGGACAGTAACATGCCCTTCAGACCCTACATCATCCTGGTATTACTCGTTTCCAGGCATGGTTCCCAGCACCCTGCACTTCCTCAGACACCCGGTGCAGTCACCGCGGTGTTGCCAGTTTCACAGCTCGGGAACCATGAGATATTTACGAGGTTTGTCGATGCATCCTCCAGTATAATCTTACCCACAGCCCAGCCATTGTAATCAAAGATAGACAGAAAATGCTGGAGTAACTCAGCAGGACAGGCAACACGTCTGGAGATAAGGAATGGGTGAATGTTTCGGGTTGAGACCCTTCTTCAAACTGAGTCGAGGGAGAGGGCAACTAAAGATATGGAAGGGTACAAAGAGCATGCAAAGCGTGAGAAAGACAGATCAAAGCAGACAATGTTCAAGGAAATGTACAAAGGTTCAATGTTGGATGAGGGGAAGCTGACAACAAGGCAGACCAACAGTAAAATGAATCAGAAGAACTAGGGTGGGGGAGGGACACAGAGAAAGGGAAAGCAAGGGTAACTTGAGGTTGACCCAAAACATCCATTCCTTCTCACCAGAGATGCTGCCTAATCTGCTGAATTACTCCAGCATTTTATGTCTTCTCTACACTCACTGGATTCCTGCAGTAACTCAGCAGGCCAGGCAGAATCCGCGGAGGAAATAGTTTGTAAATGCTAGTGCCCGAGTTGCCACCTACTCCTCACTGAAATCAAAGCAAGTGAAATAATTCCTTCATGAATGCAGAGCCAATGCAATTTATCTCAAGCTACAGCAAGCAGCAAACGGAGAACTTTACAGATCAGCAGCAGATAATCCAGTGACCAGAAAGCAGCGCGGTACAATGACATTCAGCCCACGAAAAGAACAATTGCGGCATTGAACTAATCAATCTCTAACCTTTCCACCTTAGAAATTGGCACCTCATATACTGTCAATGACCACATCTACCTAGGGAATAGCCCAAACTGCAAACACCACAACTTCAACTAGCCTGGAAGCCCTGACTTCTCTATCCTTTCTAACCCATCAGTAACATCCTTTCTAAAGGGCCTGTCCCACCAGCATGCAACTCCATGCAATGAGCGCGACCTAACGTGGTCGCTTGAGCCGTCTGGCGTCGCGGGGCTGGCCCACTTCGATCGCCGGAGCCGTGCGAAGTTCGTCCCGACATCGCGCGGGGCTCCGAAAAACTGACCATCTTCAAAAATTCCGCGCGGCAACGGCTTGTTGGCTTGCAGTCGCCTCGACGCATTACACACCGCCTCGACGTCGTGCCTCCGTGACCCTCTCTGTAGGTGCCTCCTACAGAGGCGGCCCCTGCTGCCGGTTTGGACGCGCTCACCGCATGGAGTCGGATGCTGGTAGGACAGGCCGTTAAGTTGCTGAACCTATTCAGTGTCATCCAACTTCCTGTTATACCACCGACCCAAACTTTTAACTGATTTCTCCATTCCAGACGGGATTTCTTCTTCTTCTACAACGAACCTTTTCTCTACTACCTTTCCTCGCCAAATAAATACTCTGTGACTTACTAGGCTTAACCTTCAATCTAGCCCATTTAAGATTATCTCCTCTAACAACCTTCTTGCACAAGCTACTGTTGTGGTCACCAAGGTCATATCATCCAAATAAGCTCTTATTGGAGGGAGGCACAACTCATCCTGCCGTCTCTCCCCGCCGACTTCCCACCGTGATGCTCTAATCACTCGCTCCATCGCCATTGTAAACGCTAACGGGGAAATAGTACACCCTGCCTTAATGCCCATCTTTAGTCCCTGCCATGCTGTCGTAAAGTCTGCTGTACTAAAACACATTCGGACATCTTGGAAATATGCTTTCACTAAATTTACTATTAAGAAATGAAAAGCACTCCAAATATGACTGTGACACAGATCCAAACGCATTTGCCAGCCTCTGTGCCACTATGCTAAAGAATGCATTAATCTGAATTTATGTAATTGGCTTGCTGCAACAACTTTGTACTTCCTGATGATTAGCACCTCGTTTAAAGCATTCTAGCGAGGATAAACATGGATTGTGTCGGTGTGTAGGAAGCAACTGCAGATGCTGGTTTAAACCGAAGTTAGACACAAAAAGCTGGAATAACTCAGCGGGACAGGCTGCATCTCCAGAGAGAAGGAATGGGTGACGTTTCGGGTCGAGACCCTTCTTCAGACTGCTGTCAGAGTACTGATTGTGTCAGTGCTATTTTATGAATTAATAACTTGGCCTTGGATTTGAGTACACAGGGCACAACTTCCAAATTTGTAGTTAATACAAAACCTGGAAGATTGTGAAACTTGTAGGTATAGACACAGAGTTATGGTGTGGAAGAACATGGGGTTGAAGAAACGTAATGCAAAAAGTTATTTTCTTGAAAGCATGAGAAGGGGGGATGTAAACCAAAGAACTCATTAGCTGGACATAGAATGCTGGAGGAACTCAGTGGGTCAGGCAGCATCTCCGGAGAAAATGGATATATGATGTTTCAGGTTGGAACCCTTAAGACTCATTGTAGGAGGTGTGGGAGGGAACTGGAAGCAAGTAAAGACCAGAATAAATTGGGGCTGGCAACAGATAACCTCGGGCAGGGTCATTCCCTGATAGATCAATAGTTGGCTAAGGACGTTATGATCCCAAGATGTTTTATACTGTTGCCCACATGGACTATAAATTTTTCATATTAATGTACCATATTCTCATCTAATTTTTCATAATTTACCACCATTGTAGGCAAAATATCGTCGGTTAAATAATTTAACTTGAATTATTCATGGTATTTTGGCACCATTGCCAAAATTAGTAGCTATTTTATCAGATTGTGTAGTTCATTTGTCTTGTCTTGCAAACTGCTATTTGCTGTCATTTCATAATTTAATCTGTAAATTTTTTTTTGCAGTTTAAAAAAAAGGCAAGTAGAGGCCCAATTGCTTCAGTCAACACCCACAGTAGGATGAGGCTTTGAACGGTGCATTACAAGAAAGGTTCCGTAGTCCTTGATAAAGCTCAAATGTTACTGCTTGTCGGAGTGAAATATTTGAGGAATGAGGAAAATCTAAATTACAGGCATGTGTTTTCAACCGAGAAGCATTGGGCAATGTGATGAAGATGATCAAGAGAAATAGAATGGTTTTGATTTTGGGTAGCTGAATCTGAAACAGTCGTGATCTTGCAATAATTGCAGCAAAGGGATGGGTGGAATGGGAGAAAATGCTTTCACATTATTGGAATGTGAAATCCTTATGTATATTGTATTTAATAATGCGTTACTGAGGTTAACATGTGGGACCAAAGTATGCCAATGTGACTATCATATCAAGCACGTTGTATAGTAGTCATGTGTAACAAATGAGTGCCATGTTCACAGACGTGCATGAGTTGATTTTGTCCATTAATCAGAAAGTGCACAAAAATCACTCTTGTCCCAAGTCAATAGTGTTTAATTGCCATGTGTACTGACAGCTGAACAGTGAAATTCTTACTTGCAGCAGCATTTCAGGCCTGTAAACACAATGTCCATAGATAATCTGTAATAATCAAAAATTCAATAAATTAATAACCCCAATTTGAGTGCGATAAAAGCCGGTAATCCTTGAAGCAATTAAAGATAGTTCATATTTAAGGTTTGTCCATCTACACTTTGCACTGCCTCATTTGTAATATGTGGACAGAATGTAGCTTCTGAGAAATATCATAGCTACTCTACCCTTCTGAAGTGCAGTAATAGTTTGTTAGATATCCCCACCTGCCTTTCAGTTCCACATTTTTAAAATTATTTTCTTTTCAATGAGCTGCTGGTTGTCAAATATGCAGCATTTGAGGAGTATTCAGCATTTATTCTGTGCTTTGAATGTGTTTGTTCTTCACTTGGGCTGGGTCAACGTATAGCTTCACTGGGCTCTATGAAGATGCACTTTGATTGTTACCCCCAAGATTTCAGCTTGCCAAAGGCAGTTCTGCTGCTGTCGTTCTCTCTTGTTTGTTGGAAGCACTTAGCAGGTTAAGCAACATTTTTTGAAAATAAAACAAGAACAGATACTGGGAATGTGCATGCCTTAATGCTTAGTGTCTCCTTGCATTCCCATGGACGTATTTTCTACACAAATGCCATTGTTTTTGTAGTTTTGGTTTCTATTGTCTTGTTGAATTTGTATTCTGTTTGTCCAAGTCTACGTGCCTGTGATGCTGCTGCAAGCAAGATTGTCATTGTACCCATAACTCACCGCAGTTATGCATATGACAGCATTATGGGCCTGTCCCACTTAGGGGACTGCAGGACACTATGCGGTTGCCACATGTTCGCGGGTGGTTGCCGGAGAGTCGCCTTCATGCTCGCGAGTCATTCCCGCATTCTCGGAACCAGTCGCGGCTAGTCACATGTTGAAAAATTAGCAGCGACCAGAATGAAGCTGCCATGGAGAGTAGTGAGAATTCCCGTGCCACAGGAGGACCTAGTGAGTCGCCAGGAGGTCGTAGGTTCTAGCCGGTGCTGATTGGCTCATTGGGGGAAAAAAACGTAAACAGTAGTTTTCAGAACCAAGGAATGTTAATGTCCGCCGAGCTTCACAGCCGTGTATCTCTGGCTTCTTAAAAATTGTCTCCCCACACTCTCTCTCTTTCCCCCCCCCCCCCCCCCCCCCCCCCCCCCCACTTTTAAAGGACTTAAGTGAGCCTTCCCGTATACTGTGCTTTCACCGTCTACAGCGCCAACCATCCTGTTCATCTTGGTGTGTCTGTAGCACATTGGCTTTGCACCATGTGAATTTCACTCAGACAGCGCTCCCCCCGCTTGCCCTGCCCCCCCACCTGCATAACTGGCTGTTGAAGGAAGCGATGTGTGTGTGTGTGTTCCACTCTGACAGTCGCCGTTGCAGTCGCTGGGTTTTCAGCAACAGGCTACGACTTGACAGTTGCCTGAAAAATCGCCTAAGTGTGACTGGCCCATCAGGGTGGCGCAGTGGTACAGTTGCTGCCTTAGAATGCCACAGACCAGAGTTCAATCCTGACTACTGATGCTACCTGCATGGAGTTTCTACGTTCTCCCTGTGATCATGTGGATTTTCTCTGGGTGCTCTGGTTTCCTCCCACGCTCCAAAGACATACAGATTTGTTGGGCGTGGTAAAATTGTAAATTGTCCCTAGTGTGTAGGATAGTGCCAGTGCACGGGGTGACCATTAGTCGGCGTGGACTGGGTGGGCCGAAGGGACTATTGCTGCACCATATCTCAAAAGTCTAAAAGACAGTAAACTTGACTTCATATGCTGAAGAGGACATTAATGCAATGTCCTCTACATTTATAGTGTATTTTGTCAAGTTTGACCAGTACACTGGTTAATTATGGTGACAGATTAATTGGGGTGACAATGTGAATGTATCTAGCTCACTTCAAACTGCATTATGGGAATATTTGGGCTATCCAATAAAGCAGAGTGTAAAGATCCATCGACAGACTGAAGGCAAGCCGCACCCAGACCGAACTTGGAAGCATCACAGGTGACGGTGATGGGGCGACTCGCGTCGAAGAACCGCAACGTCAGAGTGTTAATCAGTTTCGACTTGAGGCAGTCAAAGGGCTGCTGGTGATGTGGGAGCCAGACCCAGGCGATATCCTTTTTTGTCAGCTGCTGCAGGGGGAGCACTCAGCTCACTGAGGTTTGGTACAAACTTCCCAACGTAGTTCACCATGCCCAAGAATCATTGTAGACCTGGCACGTCGGTGGGGGCTGCCATCTCGGAGATGGCAGCTGCCTTCAAGGGATCGGGTTTTAGTCCGTTAGAGGTGAAAACGTGTCCAACATACGTGACTTCTGAGACACAAAACCGGCACTTCTTGGGATTCAGGTTCAGGTTGGCCTTCCGCGCCCGATCCAGGACACGGCGGAGGTTCAGGTCGTGCTCGGCAATGTCCTTCCCATAAACCAGGATATCATCCACAATGATGGCACATGGCAGGTCCGAGAATATCTGCTCCATCGTTCGCTGCAACACCTCGCTAGCGGAATTGATGCCGAATGGCATTCGCAGGAACTTGAATCTGCCAAACGGTGTGGCGAAGGTCGTCAGGTCAGAAGACGGTGATGGGGCGACTCGCGTCGAAGAACCGCAACGTCAGAGTGTTAATCAGTTTCGACTTGAGGCAGTCAAAGGGCTGCTGGTGATGTGGGAGCCAGACCCAGGCGATATCCTTTTTTGTCAGTTGTCCAACGGGATCTGCCAAAACGAGTTCTTAGCGTCTAGGACCGAAAAGATGGTGGCTTGCCCGACCTGAGCCGCACGTCCTCAACAGACCGCATGGGGTAGTGTGGTCGCCTGATGGCAAGGTTTAAGTCCTTCGGGTTGATACACGTATTTCGTTCTTGTCTTTATTTATCATGGCAACCATGGTGAAGACCCAATCGGTGGGCTCGCTAACCGCTTATAGCACCCCCTTTTCGACCATGTTGTTAAGCATCGCCTCGACCCTGTCGTTACATCCTGTCTCCTATGCCTCCCGCAGCCCATAGCGGACACCCTGGGGTCGATGCAACACTCGCCCACGCTCAGTGCCAATTCTACTGGCCTGGAATGGCCAAATATATCCGAGACCGAGTTTCTGCCTGCTCCATGTGCAACAGTCTTGCTCCACTCCAGCAGCGACAGCCCCTGCTGCAACAGCCCGCCCCTGCCTTGGCTTGGTCCTCGTTGGCTGCCGACATCTTCGAGTGGCGAGGTAACCACTATCTTGTCCTGGTCGACTCGTACTCAAACTGGTTCGAAGTGGATTTACTGACATCCCTCATGTCGGAGATGGTGATCCAAAAGCTGCGGAAACACTTCTCCACTTTTGGGTCCCCTGTCAGGCTGCAGATTGACAACGGCAGACAGTTTACCAGCCGAGAATTCAAAAGCTTTGCCGATAAGTGGAATTTTGTGCATTTCACCAGCAGCCCAGAGCACCCACAGAGCAACGGCCTTGCAGAACGGGCCGTCCGCAGCGCCAAGCTTCTGATGGAACAGGCGAGACTGTCCAACTCTGATTTGTATTTGGATCTCCTGAACCTCAGGAATGTTTCCAGGGATCCGGCCATGGGGTCCCCTGCTCAGCGTCTGATGTCCAGAACAACCAGATCTACCAACCCGATTGCCCAGCGCCAGCTGCAACCTCGGGTGCTGGAGCCTGCCTCTGTGCAGAGGCGCATTCAAGAGAAACATGACAGCCAGCAGCGTTCCCACGATCGGTCGTGCAGACCACTCGATCCTCTGTTGCCTGGACAGGTTGTTCGGTTGCAGACCGCCGGTGGTCACTCCCGTCTGGCTACCGTGGTTGGGGTGGCCGACTCGCCTCGTTCGTATCTGGTCGACTATGAGGGTACCATCTACCGAAGAAGCCGACAACACCTGCATGCGGTTAATGAGCCGAAGCCGCAGCCCCCGGGGCCCTATGCCCCGCCACTCTCATACCAGCAGCCGGCTGCCGTCCCAGCCAGTGTTCCCTGCATGCCTCGATCCCCATATCGCGGGTCCCCTGTTGCCGGTCCCGGTTCTCCCACCCCACCACCCTTCCCTGGTTCCCCAGCTGCCTTGTGTCCTCCTGTTTCTTCTGCTCTTTCGGGGGAAGGGGGAGACATCCGTACGCGCTCGGGCCGGATTAGTAAACCACCTGTTGGTTATGGCGATTTTGTTTAATTCTGCTGTTTAATTCTGTTGTGACAACAATCTGTTTTGATTTTCTAAGGGGAAGGATGTAGATGGTTTATATATGCAACCAATAACATAGTTACCTCAGTACCATTAACCCCGCCTAGTTAACATCAATCATAATGCCTTCCCCTTCCTGGGTACAGTTCAGCAATGTAGCCAGTGCTTGAGGATGTATGTAATACCCTGTGCTATCAATAAAAGATGTTGCACACTTTAAAAGTTTGTGAATTGCTTATTTACACAGAGTCTCTGATATTTTGATATTAAACTGGAGAGACATAATTCAAATATTTTGCATTTCAATCCACTGCATACCATCGGAAAGGTGAGAGCCAGCCAGCCATTGAGCCAGCCCTGGTACAAATGTCAGTATCATCTCTTGCCACCCAATCTCTTTGTGCATACCACATTATTTGGCAAATGTGTGGCTGGACGTCTGCTCTCACCTAGCTGCGTGTACTCGATGATTAAAACCCCTGTCTCACGGTGCGAGTTGGCCCACGAGTGACCCCGAGTTTTCACTCGTGGTGATCACGTACCAGGAACGTAGCGGTAATGTCGGAACTCGCGCGATCAACTTGTCCACTCGTGGCGCTAACGGCAGGTACCCGTGAAACTTGATAACTCGTAAAAAAAATCAAACATGTTTGATTTTTTTCCACGAGTCAAATTCACTGTTCAAGATAAAAATTGAAACATTTTAACTCGTTGTAATAACATAGGGCCCGTGCGTTGACCTTAGAGTCTCGTGAGTCTAACGTGTTAACCCGTGGGCGCTCTTAAATCGGCAGCTGGACAGAGTAAAACAAAAAGGTGATTTCAAAAAAAGAACATGACGATTTTTCAACACGTCATCTTGCCAGAACAGGCCACATCTCCACTCATTCTAAAATTGGAATTTCTCCGGGCGTGGAGCTACTGCATTGTGGCCGGGTAGGGAAGCAGCTCGCGTGGCTACGAGCGACCTCCATCACCGGACAGCGGAACTGACTGCCATCTCAGCGGCTTCTGCCGGCCCGCCCACCTCTGGCAGTGCTCTCCGTCTGAACAGTGGAGGGGACCAGCTCAAGAGCAACGATCATAGAGCGGAGCGGGTCAGCGGTTGATGGATAACATCACAGCGGGCGGTGGAGCTTATTCCTGTGTCAGCGCGATCAAGGGATCAATTGAGGTTACTTGCACTGACATATGGAGTAAGCTCCACCGCCCGCTGTCCTGTTATCCATCGCCCGCTGACCCGTTCTTGTGCTGGATGACCCTCTCCGCAGAGCCCCTGCCCGTCCCGCTGAGCCACCACAGACAGGGAGTTGAATGTAGACACAGGGGGGGTCCACCTTCAACTTCAGAGCCAAACGAAAAACACAGAGTGCTGGAGGAACTCAGCGGGCAAGGCAGCACCCGAGGAGGGAACATATCACTTATCAGGAGCCGCCACGGGCCAGGACTCTTTTCCCCCCCCCCCCCCCCCCCAACAGAAAGGGAGCGCAGATGCAGCCATCACTGTAGCATCTCTGTCCCTATCTTCCAATTCCCACTTTGAAATAAAATAAAACTTTCGACAAAAATTTCACAATTGTGATGTACTGTATCTTTAAAAAAAAACTACATCAACCAGGTGTGAGAACTACACCGAATCGATGATTGAAAATGCGTGGGAATCGACGAATCGCGATCCTGCTGCGAAATGTTTAAGTCAAACTGTATTTTATTTCAAAATGGGAATTTGAAGATAGGAACAGAGATGCTACACAGATTTTAAGCTCTTGGGTGAAGTCGCACAGTGGGGCAGGGCTTTAGGCAGCATCTGTGGAGCAAAGGAAATAGCCGGGTCTGAAGAAGGATTTCGACCCGAAACGTTGCATATTTCCTTCGCTCCACAGATGCTGCCTAAAGCCCTGCCCCACTGCGACTTCACCCAAGAGCTTATAATTTCTCTGTCATCTCTGTTCCTATCTACAAATGTAACTAAAAAATGTAAATTGACCCTCGTGTGTAGGATGGTGCTAGTGTCGCTGGTCGGAGCGGACTTGGTGGGCCGAAGGGCCCGTTAGAAACACTGTCACTTTTCAGGAGAAGTTGTCAGCTCAAGAGTACGTCAGGAGACGTTGTCAGCTCAGGAGACGAAATTGGTTAACTCTGGAGACGAACTTGGAACATCGCAGTAAACGGCAAAATACCATACCCGTGGGAACTCGTTTCAAACACTTGAACATCAACTTGGGATCTCGTGCACAACCACGAGTCTGTCACTCGTGGGTTAACTCGCACCGTGAGACAGGGCCATAAGTCTAGGAAGGAACTGCAGATGCTGGTTTACACCGAAGATAGACGTAAAATGCAGGAGCAACTCAGAGAGGAAAATAAATCACGTGGCTCTGGTATCAAGGCTGGGTTAAATGTGGTCCTAGAGCTGGATAGCAGGAGGAATCACAGAGGGGGAGCGAAGAGGGTTGCAGAATTCTTGTCAGAGAGAGGAGGAGAACCTCTTCAGACTAGGCATTCCTTAAACAGAGCATCTCAACCCGAAAGGTCATCCATTCCTTCTGTTCAGAGATGCTGCCTGTCCTGCTGAGTTACTCCAGCATTTTATATCTATCCACGATTATGTCTGCTCTGCTGAGACTTTTTTTTTGTTTTTCTCATGAAGCAGCATTTTTGTATTCATTATCATGTGTAGCCAAGACACAGGGTGATGTAATTTAGGGCATGATCATGTTCTTTATCCTGCTCATGAATCCAAAATTGAGCAATTCTCTCCAATAAAACTGAATTTTGAGAAACAATGTTATTGATGATTTGGGGTTTTTACCTGTATTTGTAATTTAGATGTGTGATTCCTCATATAGCTAACAGTTGAAATAATCAGTAACTACAAGTGATTTTTAAATTTTTTTTAAAGCTGCAATGCAAATGAACAGTATTATTAGTCTCTTGGAATGAAATTAAAAGCGAAGTTAAAAGAACGTATTGTAATTGAAAATACTTTTTGCGGTCCTGTAGTCCTGAGGTTTTTGAATGTTTTGCAATATTAACCCGGAACATGTACGCACACTGAACTTTTTTTTTGTTTATTATATTGTTTACAGTGTACTATATAACCATATAACCATATAACAATTACAGCACGGAAACAGGCCCTCTCGGCCCTTCCAGTCCGTGCCGACCATTTGTTTTCCCCTAGTCCCATCTACCTGCACTCAGACCATACCCCTCCATTCCCTTCACGTCCATATACCTATCCACTTTACTCTTAAACGTTAAAATCGATCCTGCCTCCACCACTTCTGCTGGAAGCTGATTCCACACAGCCACCACCCTCTGAGTAAAGAAGTTCCCCCTCACGTTACCCAGAAACCTCTGTCCCTTAATTCTCATGTCATGCCCTCTTGTTTGAAACTTCACTACCCTCGTACTGTGTTTACATATTATGTTGTGCTGCTGCAAGTAAGATATTTAATAGTTCTATGTGGAACATATGACAAATTACTCTTGACTCTTGAACCATTTGAAACATTTCATGCGTTTGATGCATGGCATTGGACACAGCAGCTTATTTTCCCACCTTGTGCACATGCATAGATGGACAAAGACAGATGATAACCCAGGGGCGAAGTTCTCTGCCGTGAAATATGTGGAGTTTCTCATGTGAGCTTTAACAACTCCTGATCTGTCTGTTAAATCACCTCAATGTAATTCTTTCCCGGAAATGCATGCCTTAGATTGGTAACTTATATTTAGAACTCTATTGTTAAGTTCATAGATGACCATTATGAGATGTGTGGGTTCCTGTGTTTTGGACTCTATATTTAAAATATATGGCAAAATGAAGTGAAAGTGTTAAGAAACATCTAAATAGATGGGCCACCTTGATATGCAATGCTAATTCCGTTACTGGAGATTTAGTTTAGAGATACAGCATGGAAACAGGCCCTTCAGCCCACCGATTCTGTGCTGACCAGCGATCCCGCACATTAATACTATCCTACACACACTAGGGACAATTTACGTATTCACCTAGCCCATTAACGTACATATCTGTATGTCTTTGTAGTGTGGGAGGAAACCGAAGATCTCGGAGAAAACCCACACGGTCACAGGGAGAATATACGAACTCCGTACAGACAGCACCCATAGTCGGGATCGAGCCCAGGTCTCTGACGCTGCAAGCACTGTAAGACGGCAACTCTACTGCTGCGCCACCGTGCCGCCCTAATTTTCAATGAAACATAACATTAATCTCAACGTGTAAATATAGTTCCTTAACTTCCACCCTAAATATTCAAACTTTCCATAGAATCCTCAGTATTAGATCAAACATCCAGGACTTTGATCAGTCTTGTTTGATTTTAATAGGGTGAAAATATTTTAAAATATTGGGGTGTAGAAGGAAACGAAACCTGGCAGAGTTGTATACTTGTGACAAGAATTTGTTCAAACAGAAAGATCATGATGGTTGCATGCAAAGGAATAATGTGATTGAAGATATGAGAATGCACAATGCAGGAATGCCATTCAAATTCCATATACCATAATTAAAGGTAGATGTGCTGCCTGACCCGCTAAGTTACTCCTGCACTTTGTAACTGGAGTAACCAGCATCTGCAGTTCCTTTCTACACATACTATAAATTAAAGTATGTTTACTGGTCTGGGTGGAACTATATAGTATCTTGCAAAAAGATGTGCATTGCAAAATTGTTTTGTGTACAAGTTAAATGGATTCTTCATTAAAATCATTTTTAAAGTTGTCTCTGCATAATGAAATGTGTAAGAAGGAACTGCAGATGTTGGTTTAAACTGAAGATAGACACAAAAGCTGGAATAACTCAGCGGGACAGGCAGCATCTCTGGAGAGAAGGAATGGGTGACGTTTCGGGTCGAGAAGTCAGAAGGGTCTCTGTGGACTTTACATACTATAGGACATGAGCACAATTTGATGTGAATGATTAGAATACTTCAGTGAAAGAAATCTTTGGGACTATTTTATTTCAGCAAATTACTCTGAATCAACAACATGAAGATCCTATAAACGCATACTATATCAGGCAGCACCTGAAGAATTGGTGTTTCAGGTTGAACGCCCTACAGAATTGGAAAAGTGGGAAAACAAGCTTATTGAGGATGGGATGGAGAGAACAAAGATAATTTCTCTGATAGGTTGGGGAGAGATGTGCTGTTAAATTTACAATATACATCAATGATTTAGATGAGGGGATACAAAGTTACATTAGCAAATTTGCAGATGACACAAAGCTGGGTAGCAGTGTGAACTGTGAGGAGGACGCTATGAGAATGCAAGGTGACTTGGACAGGTTGGGTGATTCGGCAGATGTATGGCAGATGCAGTTTAATGTGGATAAATGTGAGATTATCCACTTTGGTAGCAAAAACAGGAAGACAGATTATTATCTAAATGGTGTCAAGTTGGGAAAAGGGGAAGTACAACGGGATCCGGGGGGTCCTTGTTCATCAGTCAATGAAAGTAAGCACACAGGTACAGCAGGCAGTGAAGAAAGCGATGGCATGTTGGCCTTCATAACAAGAGGAGTTGAGTATAGGAGCAAAGAGGTCCTGCAGTTGTGTAGGGCCATAGTGAGACCACACCTGGAGTATTGTGGGCAGTTTCTTTCCCCTAATTTGAGGAAGGACATTATTGCTATTGAGGGAGTGCAGCCTAGCTTTACAAGGTTAATTCCCGGGATGGCGGGACTGTCATATGCTGAGAGAATGGAGCGGCTGGGCTTGTATACTCTGGAGTTTAGAAGGATGAGAGGGAATCTTATTGAAACATATAAGATTATTAAGGGTTTGAACACGCTAGAGGCAGGAAACATGTTCCCAATGTTGAGGGAGTCCAGAACCAGGGGCCACTGTTTAAGAATAAGGGATAAGCCATTTACAACGGAGATGAGGAAACACTTTTTCACACAGAGTTGTGAGTCTGTGGAAATCTCTGCCTCAGAGGATGGTGTTGGCCAGTTCTCTGGATACTTTCAAGAGAGAGCTAAATAGGGCTCTTAAAGATAGTGGAGTTGGGGGTTATGGGGAGACGGCAGGAACTGGGTACTGATTGTGGATGATCAGCCATGATCACATTGAATGGCGGTGCTGGCTCAAAGGGCCGAATGGCCTACTCCTGCACCTATTGTCTATAAATTTTGGATTCATGCTGATGGGTTAATGCAGGCAGTCAGAGGGAAAACAAAGAAAAAAAGTTGTACAATGCAGTTAAAGTTGTACAGGAAACGATATCCAATAAATGCTGCCTGACCCGAGTGTTTCCAGCATCTGCAGTCCTTTTTTGTCTAATTTGCTTAACTTTGTTGGTTTATTTGGAAAACTATTGACCTACTATAATACTCTATATCAAGTCAGTCAGATTTTTTTTTTTTTAGTAGGGTCAAAAGATAGAACGTAAATTTTGCACAGATATGTATGTCCTAAGTCTATCCCAAACTATAAGTCGCCATATTATCTGGGGCATTGTTTGGCCTGTCTTGGATGTCAAGCTCTTTGTTCGTTAAAAGTCACACTAACCTGTTCATGTGATGATGGGCATGGTACTTGCCCTCCTTTTTTCCTGCTGGCAATGGCATCAGGGCAGTGAACTTGCTCCTCCCTCTCTGCCCTGCTACTCCTAATGATAGCCAGTTACCTTCCAGCTACCTCGATGGCAGGATGGGTTTTCACTTGCCCGGCCTCTCTGAACTCCACAGCTGGATGACAGCGTTGTGATTCCTTTGGCCACTCTATCTTGGAGGCTGTGAATGGACGAGAGTTGTTGGTGCTGGGAGAGGGACAGATGAGTGGCAGGGTGAAGGGGAAAAAAATTGGTGGAGGAGTGAGCAAATGAGTTGTGTTATCTCTGCTCTCCTTTCCACCACCCCACTCTCTTGCTCTCTCGCCCTATCTTTGTCATTTATCCACTGAGATTCTTTGCGATGTATCCCCACCCTTGATTGTTAAAGTATGTTGGCAATTTTTCAAGCATTTGTTTTCTAAAATCGTAATCCAGAACAAAAATTTAGATACTTGTATACAAAAATAGATCTTGTGGTATTTGTCAACTTGGACACGAGACATGCCAGTCAGTGAGTCTCGCAAGCATTGCAGAATGGTGACATTCCAGTGATAATGAATGACTGGAAAGTATCCTTGCAAATCAACATACACATGAAAAATGTAACCAAACAAGCGGGGGCTCGTTCAATGACTTCATCAACATGAATGATGTGCCTGCACTGTTCATCATCAGCAGTTTGTACTGCATGGAAACGGGCCCGTCACTCCAACTAGTCTACGTTCAAAATATCCAAGCTGATGACATTTGGCTTACTGTATATACATCTAAATCTTTTCTATTCACAAAACTGTTCAAATGCCTTTTCAAACATGATAATATACCCGTCTCTACAACTTCCTCTGGCAGCTTGTTCCACCCCCTGTGACAATGATGCCCTTCAGGTCCCCTTTTAAATCTTTATCCTCTTGCCTTAAATCTATCTATCTGTATACTTCTAAAAGTCTCGACTTGTCTGTCAGTGATCTCAGGAGCTACGCCAAAACGGTACACAATAGCGCGAAACATTTTGCAGAATCTTACGCAGCTTTTTTCGTGGTCGTTCCTATCAAGTTTCTTCACATTTTATGTTATATTTCACATTATTGATATTTCAAGGTTTAAAAAAGCCAACATTAACTAGTTTTTTACTGTTAAAATCCTTCCTGCCAGCTTCCAACAAATTTCGATACAAAGTTGCAATACAGGAATACTCTGCTTCCACCAACCTTTCACCTGAATGAGATATCACAGACCTCCACCTGACATTTGCAACAATGTTGCCATCATACAACACTTACTCCATCTCCTGGCAGGACAGGAAGGGGAGGGTGAATTGGTATTGCAATTGGGGAAATTCAATTGCAATTTTTTTTTTTTAAATTTTAATTCTAGTGCTGGGGGAGGCGGGGGTGCTGGAATCTTACGTTCGGCAATGGGTTGAGTTGGGGGACCACGCCTCCCGTGGGGGCTACAGGCTTGTGGTGCAATATTGCGTTGGGGAACGGGTTGCATTGGTGGACCAGGCCTCCCGTGTGACAACGGGTCCCAGTTGGTCTAGTAGCATACAATTTTGGACTTCTACCCAGCAAATATTACTTTATCTGTACCCTTCATGATTTTGTATGCAGGTAGTTTTGTTATAACACATGTTTCCATAACCTGAATTGAAAGTAATGCAAGTGTTGAATTGGGGAACAATGTTTATGATTTGGGCCAAATTTGGTTATAACGTTATTTGATTGGAACTAGAGAACCACTAACAAGTTGTTCCTGATTATAAAATGTCAGCCCTGTTCAATGAGATAAGATTTTGTCAATTTCAATCAGATCACTTTTCGTTTTGCTAAATTCTGCTTATTGCTTTTCGTATGACCAGCCAACCCCTCCCACCCAAATGGTGAACCTTTGTTTCACTCATCAAACAGCAAGTATCTTTCTCCAGGCGTAACCAGGCCAGATCGGTACACAGTATACCAGTTGCCGTCTCATTTGGGCCCTCTATAGTCCAGTCAAACATGATTAACTTGGACTCAAATCCTCTGGAGTCTACTGTTAGGGAAGAAAGTGCCATAACCAACCATTGGAGTCAGCTGAGTATAGCTAGAGTTCAATGCCAGAAATATTGCCTTGAGAAAGGACACTGATGTTGATTTTCTTATTGAGGGTTTTGTCGAGACAACATAGAAACATTCTGGTTAGGAGCGGGGATGGACCATTCAGCCCTGTTCTGCCACTTAATTAGATCGAGACCAGTCTGATTCTAAACTCAATGCCACATTCCCATCTGCTTGCAGTAGTCTTTTATCTTCCTTCTGCAAGTGTTTAGGCTTTGGGGCTTTCTACAAATGTTGTTGCGACTGTCAACAATGGCTTGGAGCTGTCTCTCCAAATGTGCGCATAAGCAAATGTACATTGCTCTTGATGACACAGACAGAGTGACCTTGGTTTTGGAGAGGCTGCAACGTAGATTAACTAGAATCCCATTCATCTTGTAAATTAGCCCTACCATTTCCTCGGAGCTGCCACACACTGATAGCTACGATGGATGGAAATTGCATCGAGATTTAGTTAAGTTCTTTAATCAGCGAGAGATGCCTATTTAAAACGTTTGTTGCAAATAGCTTTTACTGTGGTGCAATGAGGACATCAAAGTGACCTCTGTCGCTATCACAATCAGATTTATCTCATTTTCTTTCGTCACAATAGTGGCTTCTCAGAGGACCCATGTAGGAGATGAGTTGACAAGTTTGTCTGTGGTCCCAGGTGCTGTTCTTCAGCTGACAATTAGTCTTTTAATTCTCATCTGTCTCGGTTGGTGGAAAGACCAGACCAAACAGTTTTTTTGTGGAAAGTAGTCATGGGCCTTTGGGTTAGAGAGTCCCAGTTTAGAAGTTCTTCAAACTATGTATGGTGGATAGACACAAAGCTGGAGTAACTCAGAGGGTCAGGCAGCATCTCTGGAGAAAAGGAGAAGGTAACGTTTCGGGTTGAGTCCCTTCTTCAGGCTGAGAGTCAAGGGAAAGGGAACCGAGAGATATAGACTGTTATATAGAGCGATATAAAACAAATGAATTAAAGAAATGCAAAAATGAAATGATCAAAGAAACACTGTCCATTGTTTTGTCTGTGGTCTTGGTGACAATGAAACTCACCGATATGACAGTGAAACTAATACAACGACTAGGGTGGGAGAGGGACAGAGAGAGAGAGAGGGGATGCAATGGTTACTTGACGTTAGAGAAATTAATGTTGTAAGCTGCCCAAGCAAAATATGAGGTGTTGTTCCTCCAATTTGCGCCTGGCCTCACTCTGATAGTGGAGGAGGCCCAGGGACCTAGGTGGATGCTAACTGTCTCTGTCCTTGATAAGCTCCCCTCCATTCTTGCCACTCAGCTAGATAGAGTCTTGGGTATTTGAGCTACATTTGCTCTCCACAATGCTGAAGAATCCGGTTGTTGGATCTCCTTTCCACCATTTATCTGTACTGTAGTTGCTTGTTGATATTTAATAGCCTGCAGGCCTGTTTTAATTCCTTGATGTGCTGCAAGTTTCCAATCCAAGAACATATTGCATTTATTGTTAATTAATTCCTGGATCTCCGGGTATTTCGCTACAAACTAGTCCTGGTGTTTCTGTAAAACAAGTCCACCACCGGTTTTACCAGCATCCTTGGTTCCAGAGCTTTTCTGCATTCGGCGTGTAGGAAGGAACTCCAGATGCTGGTACATTGCGACCGCAACGTCACCCATTCCTTCTCTCCAGAAATGTTGCCTGTCCCGCTGAGTTACTCCAGCATTTTGTGCCTTTCTTGATTATCCCTTTTGCCAGACCAACAGAGGTCCCGGCCTACGAGAGGAGTCCAACGGTAACGGAAAGGTCTGCCGCGGCAGTCGAGGAGCCGAGATATCGGATTGCAAATCTGTAGTCAGCTATAGGAACAGATCTGCCAGCAGTGTGGCCAGAGTTCCAGAGCCTCGGCCACAGAGGGGCAAATGGGACCTGCCAATCGGCGTGGAAGTCTCGATGAGGTCGAGATTGGTCGTCTAACCAGGCGTAGGTGCCACATTTATGGAGGTTTTCAAGTTTGTCCTCGTAATTTTGTCCAGATTAAAGGAAGTACTGGACCACCAGTTGCTCGATAATCGATGCTGGACCTGTAGAGACCCAGGCCATTCACAGATAATAATTATAGTGGATCACAACGTCCATTCGCTGTGGACTTCAGCGGTTCTTGTTGGTTGTGAAGCATTATCTGAGAATAGCTTTCCATGCAGACCTTTTATTCAAAACACCTGCAAAACAGATCCTCCATAAAACCTGCCCTTGAGGATGATGACCTACAATAGGACTCTGGAGAATATAGGCAATTTTCATAGCAGGGTTTTGATTACTTCATTTCCTGGAACAATGTTTATGATTCTGCACTGCAGTTTTGGAGCCAGACTGCTGGAGGTAAAGTGAATTATAATTATGCATTAGTCAGTGACGACTTTCTCTGTTGACACCCTTGCATCTCTCGCCAGGGCAATGACATGTTCAACAATTGCCAGTGTCTGGATCTGGCAAAACATGGTGTTGGTTACAAGACCGTGTTCGAAGCATTTTGTAGGAAAAGGTCACCATTGGTGTTTATCTTTCCCTACTCTTTCCTTGCCAATCAAGCATTATCAGAGGTTTATCCTCTTTTCAACCCTGCGTGGGATACCTGGGAGGATTGCCTTGACAACCGTTGAGATATAGGCTAAGGTTTAAGCTTGGAGCTGCAATTTAGCTTTTCTTCAACTGTGTTTCAAACTCTTCAGATTCCCAAGTTCAAACTCTGCTTGTCCGTACCCAGTTCTGGTGAGAATTTTTCACCTCGATAACCTTGAATAAAATAAATAGTTGGTAGTATTGTTGAACAATTCATCTCATCCATAACTAGTTTTTAGGACTAAAGGATATTCTAGACCTACTTTGTGTGGAAAAAATGCTACCTAATTTCAATTGTTCCATCTCTGAATTTTTCAATAATGTGCGCCTTTCAGTAGCACTAGTATCTTGGGCCTAAGGCATGATGGCAGCAGGCCCAGGACCAATGTGGTTGTTTTGTCTCCATGCAGAGACCCATTGATCACACTCGCCAACACCATCACCACGAGGTTGCATCAGTTGCACCCATGCTGATGGTCAATGATGAAGCTTTTGTTATTTTTGCAGTCACAAAATGCAAACTGAGATGGAATAATTTGAGGAGAGGTATAGGTGATTGGTGGTGGGGAGTCTTTGGGATAAATACATATGGAAGAGCTATGCTGTTGATCACGTTCTTGGTGCAATGCAGGAAGAAGGACCAGTTGACATGGTAAACGCACCACATCTCTGAATCAAATCAAGTTCATGGAGTGTGAGTGATGTTGGAAGGACAATGGGCTGTTGAGCTCTTTAAAAATCTGACACAAGGCATGCAATGGGGTCAAATTAACAAGGGTCATTTTACTGCTTTAGTCTATTTTGTTCAGGCATTAAGATGACAATTTATCCATTTACCTGATTAATAAGGTACTTGGTTGGAATGATAAAGGAGAGCTAAATGTTTTAATTTGTTTTTTTTGCAGAGGAGCTTCTTGTCAAAGGTTGTTGATGTTATTCAAAAATGGAATCCATTCTCTGAAACTAAGAGAAGGAAAGATTTGGAATCTCTGGTAAGTCTTTGCATTAATCCTCTTCCAACATGAAGGTTTTCACTTTTGGAGTTCATACAATTTTGTCAAGAAGTTGCCTTTGCTGCTTTGGCATCGAGGTTTTCTTCTTAAAAAGTTAAGAATCTAGAATTTCCTACTTCTGGTGCACATTCTCCAGACCATGTGTTGTCCCAAGGCAAAGCAAATTTTGTCTTCCTAGAAATGAAAGGCTTAATTAATGTTTACAAGGCATATTACAGTGGTAGCTCTACAGTATATATGGATCTTGCCCCTTTCATTGAATACATCTTTGGAGATGTCCTGTGCCAAAAGCTAACTTGAGAGATCTCACATTTGCTACATAATGCTGAACTAATACTTGAGTTGTCCATAACTGCTGCCAATGCATCAGCTATGTCTGCTGAGAGTATTGTGTTCAATTTTTGGCAACATGTTATAAGAAAGATGTTGTCATGCTGGAAAGGGTGCAGAGAAGATTTATGAGGATGTTGCCAGGACTCGAGGGCCTGTTATGGGGAGAGATTAAGCAAGCTAGGACACGATTCCTTGGAGCGCAGGAGGATGAGGGTGATCTTACATAGGTGTATAAAATCATGAGAAGAATAGATTGAGTCTCTTGCCCAGAATAGGGGAATGGAGAATCAGAGGACATAGGTTTAAGGTGATTTAAGAACCTGAGGGGTAACTTTTTCACACAACGGGTGGGAGGTGTATGGAACAAGCTGCCAGAGGAGGTAGTTGAGGCAGGTACAATCACAACGTTTAAACATTTAGATAGGTGCATGGAGAGGACAGATATTAGAGGGATATGGGCCAAATGCAGGTAGGTTGGACTAGTGTAGATGGGACATGTTTGCTGGTATGTGCAGGTTGGGCCAAAGGGCCTGTTTCCACGCTGTAAGACTCTCTCTACATAATGAAAAGTAAAGACTCTCTCTACATAATGAAAAGTAAACACATTTTTTCTTTGCTTTCTTCTTACCATGCCATATTCTTTTGAACTATTTGTTCTCAGACATGTTTTTGTTGCTGTTCTACTTCAACAGCATTAATGAAAATTAAAACTTTTGCATGCAAAAGTAGCAAGAAATTTCACTGAGTTGATTCCATAATAACTCGTAAATGCTCCAATCATCCAAAGGTAATAGAGTTTAAAGAAATGTGATCTGGATAAGCAAGACATCTGTTTTATTGGGATAGGCATCTGGGAACTGATGAATAGATGTAATGTGATTTGTATTTATTCATGGATGCGGACATTGCTGGCAAACCAAACCTAATAAACACATGACACTAATAAACCAACCTAATTCCCCTGCGCTGAGGTGGCACTTAAGTCAGCCACATTCATGGGTCTCAAATCATTTATAGGCCTGGTGTCATTTATAAGCCAAATTGGTGAATAATTATGGAATTCATTCTGTGACGGACATTGGTGAATCAGTTGGGTTCACAATGGCTACCCAGTGGTTACATAGTTACTGGGATTTTTTTTTAATGACTGTCATGGTGGGATTTGAACTTGGGCCTCAAGTTCACAAGTTATAGGAGTAGAATTAGGCCATTCGGCCCAATAGTTCTACTCCGCCATTCAATCATGCCTGATCTCGGCCTCCTAATCTCATTTTCCTGCCTTCTCCCCATAACCCTTCACACCCATTCTAATCAATAATTTGTCTATCTCTGCCTTAAAAATATCCACTGACATTGCCTCCACAGTCAACTGGCAATGAGTTCTACAGATTAACTACCCTCTGACTAAAGTTCCTCCTCATCTCCTTTCTAAAAGAGCACCCTTTAATTCTGAGGCTATGGTCTTAGACTCTCCCACCAGTGGAAACATCCTTTCCACACCCACTCTATCTATGCCTTTCATTATTCTGTAAGTTTCAATGAGGTCCCCCTCCAACCTTCGAAACTCCAGCGAGTAGAGGCCCAGTGCTGTCAAATGCTCATCATATGCTAACCCACATTCCTTGAATCATTCTCGTAAACCTCCACTGGTCCTTCTCCAGAGCCAGCACATCCTTCCTCGGCCATGAGGCCCAAATTTGCTCATAGTACTCCAAATGCGACCTGACCAGCACCTTATAGAGCCTCAGCATTATATCTCTGTTTTTGGCATCCCGTCTTGATATGAATGTTAGCATTGAATTAACTTTTTGGGAGTCCTGCACCAGCACTCCCAAGTCCTTTTGCACCTCCAATTTCTGGATTCTCTCTCTCCATTAGGAAAATAATTTATGCCTTTATTCTTATTACCAAAATGCATGACTCCGCCCTTTGCTAAACTGAATTTCCTCTGCCACTTCTCTACCCACTCTCCTAACCTGTCCAAATCCTTCTGCAGAGTCCTTGCTTCATCTACACTGCCTCCCCCTCCACCTATCTTAGCATCACCTGTAAACTTGGTCACAAAGCCTTCAATCCCCTTATCCAAATCATTAGTCTACAACACAAAGAGAAGTGGAACTGCACTAGTCACTGGCAGCCAACCTGAAAAAGTGCCTTCTGCCATCCAGCCAACCTGTTATTCATGCTAGTATCTTCCCCTTAATACCATGGGCTCTCATCTTCTCTAGCAGCTTGAAGTGCGGCACCTTATCAAAGGCCTTCTGAAAATCTAGGTTAACAACACCTGCAGCTTCCCCTCTGTCAGTCCTGCTATAAACTTCATCAAAGAACTCCAGCAGATTTATCAGGCAAGATCTTCCCTTCACAAACCCATGCTGATTTGGCCTGTTTTATCGTGAACTTCCAAGTGCTGCGTAACCTCATCCTTGATCGGGCCATTTGGCACTTCGAGCCAGCACTGCCATTCAATGTGATCATAAATGGTCACATTGAATGTATAATTACTCTATAATCTTGCCAACCACCAAAGTCTGGCTAACTGGCCTATAGTTCCTGCTCTTCTGCTTTGCTCCCTTCTTCTACAGCGGGGTGATATTCACAATTTTCCAACCTTCACGAACTACTAACTCTAGTGATTCTTGAACTATCACTACGAATGCCTCCACAATCTCTGAGGCCATCTCCTTTAGAACCCTGAAGGAAGTTCTGACATCAAACCTCCTATCTTTTAACCCAGAATCAACCAGTAGACTACAGCAGCAGCAACTTGTTTGTGTGACTGGACCCAATCCACCACTTTAAGGCTGTAACTTGATTCACTGGCACCAGTCAACTGATGGAACAGACTTTATTATGTATTGCCTTAAAATAATAGTCTAGCAGGTGTCTGAAATGCTAATGTTTTAGGATGTGTTTTTACAGGAGACTTGAGAGAATGAGTAATATATGAGCATTTTGTTTTGAAGTGAACCTGCTCAAGGATATTTCAAGATTTCTGCCAGGCTTTCACCTTTGGAACAATTTCAACCAAACCATTTGCCTGTTTTACTTTCCAATGTAGTCAAAAAATTGTGAAATAAAACTTGGCTTTAAAATGGTCAGTTGGTTTGGTATGATTCCAAAAAATATACACCAAGTCAGCCAAGTTATGTTGTCCCTCTTCAGTGCCCTGTTGAAACAATCAGATTTGTTATAGCAGAGATAGTTTTATAAATATCCTATCTGCATAAAGTACCTACAGAGAACATAACATTTTGAAGAGAGGGTGTGGAATAACTTGACAAGCCTAGTAATAAACCCAGAGGTAGTGAAGGAATTGGACTCCTGCCCTTCCTCTTCCATAAGTACCTTCGATATTGGAGAGAAAAGCCATGGGGATAGTTACAGCCCTGTCCCACGGTGCGAGTTCATTCCAAGAGCTCTCCCGAGTTTAAAAAAAAAATCAAACTCGTGGCAAGCACAGAGAATGAATGTAGCGGGTACGTCTGAGCTCGGGGACATCTCTGAGCGCTAACGGCAGGTACTCGGGAAGACTCGCAAACGGCAGGTAAGCACGTGAAGACTCGTGAAGATTTTTCAATGTATTGAAAAATGTCCACGAGAGCCCCGAGTACCGATGAGTGGCTATTACCGTAAATCTCCGAGTTTGAATCGGGGCAAACTCGAGCAATCTCTTGGAAGGAACTCGTACCGTGGGACAGGGGTTTTAGACGGTCAGCAATGTGGAAAAGAAGCCTCACCAAGACTCACCATTATCAGAATCAAGTCTGAACTGGAAATGTTTGAATGAGCCTGCTATGACAATAATGCGGCATGTTTTTCTTCTTTTGTTATTGTTGTAAAGCAGGATTCTGTGGTGGGGAAATTGGGACAAGCTTTGATTATAAATTTGGCTCAGAACATTTGCTCGTTATCTGTAAAATAAACCAATTAAGTGGCCTTGACAAGTGTTTTCTGTTCCTCTGATGACGTTGGAAAGACTTAGTATTTCTTTGTGCCGTTCTAATTTTGGAGACAGATACTATTGAACTCCTCGGCTGTTCAATTCTGTCACTGGGTGTTAAATATTTTAATCCATAATTTTCTCATGGAAATAAGTAGCAGTATTATATCTAAAACCATTTTTTAAAAGAAAAGCAAAACCTTTAATGAGCGTTCAATCAAATGCCAACACATTTGAAAACCTGGACAAATTTATTGGTGGACTTCTGTAAAATGGCATGGTCCCCTTCCACCTATATTCCTTCTTCTGGCTTTTTTTATCTCCAGCCTTTGTCCAACCATCTGTATATCAACCCCACCCCACCGCTTTCTCCTGTATCCACCTGCCAACTCCTCTATTTGAGCTTTCTCCTCCCCCCAATCCCTCTGCAACCAGTTTGAAGAATTGTTCTGACACATTCTGAAGCATTGCCTATCCATGATCTCCAGAGATGCAGCCTGACCCACTGAGTTATGCCAGCATTCTTTTGGTAAACCATTATCTGCACTTCCTTTATCTATTTATCTGTTGAAGTGAGTTTCTACGCGGCTATACTATTTAATTATTACTTACCATGTTAAAATATCATTTCCATTACTACATAGCAAGCAATCATTTTGCTGACATTTTACTTCACCTCTCCACACCACCCAGGGCTCTGCGATTGCTAATTTTATCTTGGAAGTTCTTGCCGAGCATTACTTTATGGATGATTGAGAACTGTATCTAATTTGACACAAATGGAGATTTCTGTGAACAGAGGCTCAGATACCTTGATTTGTGAGCCCATAGCTACTCCTGATCCCCAGACCAAGGGCAGGTACCCAGGAATTGGATGTCGGAAATTTTCTATGTGCTGATTGGATGCTATATAAAGCACCAGTTAATAAGTTCTAGGAGCAGAATTGGGCCATTCAGCCCATCAGGTCTATTACTCAATTTAATCATGGTTGATTAATCTTTCCCTCTCAACCCCATTCTCCTGCCGTCTCCCCATAACCCCTGACGCCCTTACTTATCCGTCAATCTCTGCCTTAAATATATCCACTGACTTGGCCTCCACAGCCATCTGTGGCAATGAATTCCACAGATTCACCACCCTCTATTTTCTAAAAGTACGTCCTTCAATCCTGAGGCTATGGCCTCTGGTCCTGGATTCTCCCACGTCATACATCATCACATTCACTCTATCCAGGCCTTTTATTATTTGGTAAGTTTTGATGAGGTCCTCCCTCATTCTTCTAAATTCCAGCAAGTACAGGCCCAGTGCTATCAAACACTCATCAAATTATTCCTGGGATCATTTGGAAGTGAAATGCAATTGTGAAATCGGGACAACCTCACCTTAAGAAATGATTGTTGTGGTTGGATCATTAAAACCAAATGCTACTCGCCTTTGCAGATGGCAGCTGCTGCATCTTTTGTCGTATGGCCAGCTTCCTTTTAAATGAATCCCCATCTCCTGTGGCTGCTATTGAAATGGGAACAGGGTGGTCTGACAAAGCAGGGGGGTGACTAAAGGGAGATTGATTCCCTCACCAACCACACTCCCCCTCCCAAACTGTGGAACCCAGTGATGGTGTCTGGCCCCTAGTTCTGGGGATCACGAGCAGCTATGGGCTCACAGATCAAGGTATCTGAACCTCTGTTCACAGAAATCTCCATTTTATTTTACAGATGCGTAATAAATAATGGGAAACTAGAGGACTTTATAAATATTGCCCCTACTGTTACTACTGCCCCTACTGACTTGAAACCTTTATTTTCCTGTTGACTTTCAAATAATTTATTGGTGGGATTTTTTGAATAGAAAGTGGATTATTCTAGACATCTCTTACTCCGTAATTTAAAGAGACAATAGGTGCAGGAGTAGGCCATTTGGCCCTTCGAGCCATCACCGCCATTCAATGTGATCATGGCTGATCACCCCAGTCAGTACCCGTTCCTGCTTTCTCCCCATATCCCCATATCCCTATTTTTAAGAGCCCTATCTAGCTCTCTCTTGAAAGCATCCAGGGAACGGGCCTCCACCGCCCTCTGAGGCAGAGAATTCCACAGACTCACCACTCTCTGTGAGAAAAAGTGTTTCCTCTTCTCCTTATTCTTAAACTGTGACCCAGATTTCAGCCTGACGTGCTTATTTTATTGTAAGCAAAGCAAATTGGAGTCTTGGATCATGACCTTTTGATTCAGTTTCTCAATGAAATAATTGAAACCTGATGTTTCCAAGGCAAAAGTGCTTCCCATTGAACCATGGCTGGTGTCTTGGAACCAGGTAATAGAATAAAAGGCTGAAATAAATAACTATCCAGGCACCAATTATAGGATTTGATCAATTAGTGTGCCAAGTAAAATTACAGTTGCCCCTTCAAAATATTGAAGTCATCAGTTTTTCCTGTAGGTGTATATCCTTGGTTCTGAAGAGCAATGTAAGACTCGCTGTTTCAAGTACATAAACGCTACAAGGGAATAGTAGGGGCAGCAGTTACAAAGTTCTCTAGTTTCTCATTATGATTAATTTTAACCCTTAAGGTAGTATTTTAACTGGAGGAATGTTCCTTGGCTTTTATTCATTTCTTATTGAGATTGTATTTTGCGATATTTTAAATGCATTCACATACTAGGAAAATGTCCAAAATATCACATTGAAATGGCCAATGACATTCTGAAGTGTAGAAAATCATGAGAGGAATAAATCGGGTAAATCCAGTCTTTTACGCAGAGTAGGGGAATCAAGACCACAAGTTTAAGGTGAGGGGGAAAAGATTTAATGGGAGCCTGAGGGGTGACTTTTTAACTCAAAGGGTGGTAAGTGTATGGAACGAGCTGACGGAGGAGGTACTATCAAAACATTTACGAAACATTTAGATGGGTACATGGATAGGATAGGTTTAGAGGGATATGGGCCACTAGGAGGCCGGTGGGACTAGTGTAGATGGGGCATGTTGGTCGGCGTGGACAAGTTGGGCCAAAGGGCCTGTTTCCTCGCTGTATGACTCTAAGAGACACCAAGGAACTACACTCGCTGGTATCTTGAGCAAAACAGTGTTCAAGCTACCTGCAACTTACTGTATTGGCTGACTATGTATTTCACATCCTTTATATACTTTACAAAAATAGTAACCCATTATTCTCTTGCTTGCTTAACAAGGATATGGATTTTCAACTGAGCGCTCTGAGCACCATCCTGGAGCAGGAAGTGCTTTTGCAGGAGGATATGGAGCTGATTGAACTGTTGGACCCCAGCATCCTGCGCTCGACACAGGCCCAGCAACAGAGAGGTGGCCATCAGCCAGCACGCTGCTTGTCCGGAACTCCCAGCATTTGGTATGCTTCCTATAATTTGTTCCTGGCTCTTTGCAACTACAGGTCTTTTTTTGATTATTACAAAACCTTAGACATCGAGTACCCATTAAAGTTTTTGCAAATTATTTACATCCACATGAGATTTTTAAAACATTTCCTGATGCCTGCCTTTCTCTTATGTGGGTGGTAACAGAATAATAAAGAAACCCACACACCTCCATGGGGCGCTAGTTCCCAAAACAAATATCTGACCAGCATTGGGAGTAGTGCTGTAGTGTTTGCTCATCCTTGAATAGAGTGCCTGGAGTAGAGTTTCAGAAGTGAGAGGACCACCCCTGAGTTGCTGGAAAGATTATCTAGAGGTAGGTCCCTCTAGATTTAATGACCACATTCATATTTCCACACACTGGGCTGTCCCATTCACCACCTGACATGGAGACCAAATACTGCCACCACTCCAAGTAATAATAATCTATTTTTATGCCTTTTCAGGAAGAGACGGGGGAGGCAAGAAACATTTTTTTAAAGTATTGCATATGTTCCACCTCCACTGACTGCTTGTTCCACTCTCTGCTGTCTTCCAGCGCTTGTCCCCATCCTTCATGCTCAACACTGAACCATCTCAATCAATGAATACTAATCTTCACCTCACTGCCCAGCCTCAAGCTCTGTTCTGAATACTGACCTGTGTTCTCTGTTTTACTGAAGCTTTTATTTATGTTAGTTTTTGATCCCTTTTCTATCCTGAGAAAGGGCTACAAAGAAAAGCCAGGGAACTATAGGCCTGACTCCTGTGGTGGGGAAGCTTTTGGAGAGGATTTTTGGAGACATGATCTACCAGCATTTGGACAGGCATGGATAGTTTATGGATATTGGGCAGGCCTTTGTGTGTAGGGAACCGTCTCACATATCTAATAGTTTGTTGAAGAGGATTGATGAGGGCAAGCCAGTGAACATTGTCTGGGTGGACTTTGACAAGGCTTTTGACAATGTCCTGTAAGGTAGGCTAATCTGGAAGATGGGTTTGATGGCATGGAATCCAATGTGAGCTAACTAATAGGATTCAAAATTGACTTGGAGGAAGGAGTCAAAAGGTAGTTACGGAGACTTGTTTACTTTTGTTTGAAGGCCTATGACTAATGGTGTGCAACAGGTCGGTGCTGGGTCCACTGTTTGTTATCTGCATTAATGATTTGATAGACAATGAAATTAACATTGTTAGTAAATTTGCAGTTGACACCAACATAGGTTGTATAATGGACAGTGAGGCAGTCAAGTCACTTTTATTTATATAGCACATTTAAAAAACAACTCTCGTTGGCCAAAGTGCTTTACATTGGTATAAGAATAGTATAACAAACAACAATGGTTAATAGATTAAATACAAACATCACTACATACATATAGCCCTTGCTCAGAGGACATCAAGAAAGACTTGGGAGTAGAGATGAGTTTTTAGTCTCGACTTAAAGGAGTCGATGGAGGGGGCAGTTCTGATGGGAAGAGGGATGCTATTCCACAGTCTAGGAGCTGCAACCGCAAAGGCGCGGTCGCCCCTGAGCTTAATCCTAGACCGCGGGATGTTCAGCAACCCCAAGTCGGCCAATCTGAGGGGCCTGGAGGTGGTGTGGTGGGTGAGCAGACTTTTAATGTAGGTGGGGGCAAGCCCATCGAGGGCTTTGTAGACATAAAGGAGGATCTTGAAATTTATTCGGAAACTTATTGAGGAAGGTTAACTATGTCTACAAGATCTACAAAGGAGCACGAAGACACATATTTAAAGTCTGAATGCTATTTACGATAGATGAATTCGGATTAGTTGGGAAAGTGGGCCAAAGAATGTCAAATGGAATGTAACTCTGACCAGTGTGAGGTGCTGCACTTTGGTACGTCAAACCAGGGCCAGACTTGCACAGTAAATGGTAGAGCCTTGGAGAGTGTTACAGGACACTGAGATCTGGGAGTACAGATTCATTGTAAGTAACAATGTAGTGAAGAAGGCATTTGACATGTTTGCTATCACTGGGAAGAATATTGATTGCAAAAATACATCACGATGTAGCTGTACAAATCATTGGTGAGTCCACACTTCAAGTACTGTGTGCAGTTTTGGTCGCCTAGCTATAGGAAAAATACCATTAAGTTGGAAAGGATTCATCAGTCTGTAATACCTGGTCTTGTGGGCTTAAGCTGCAGGGAGAGGAGGTTGGTTGTGCTGGGACTATTTTCCTTTGGACTACAGGAGGCTGAGGTGTGACCTTATTGAGGTGTACAAGATCATGAGAGGCAATGTTGAAGTGAACACTCATGGCATTTTTCCCAGGGTAGACTATTCCAAAACTAGAGGGTGTAGGCTTAAGGTGCGAGTGGTGAGATTAAAGAGACAACCTTTTCACTCGAAGCGTAGTTGTTATCTGGAATATTTTGTCAGAGAAAGCTATAAGAGTGGTTACAATTATGGCCTTAAAAAGGCATTTGGACAGATGTATGGAGAGGAAGGGCTTGGGGTTCCGTGGGCCAAATGCAGACACATGGATTTAGCCTAGTGTGCCATCTTGGTCGGCATGGATGAGGGCCTGTTTCCGTTCTATAGCTCTATGCTCTTCTCTGCATGGGAAGTCAATTCACTGTTTTACATGGAATCTATTTAGCAGAAATAGCTTCCAGCCAAACTTCTGTTTGCTGCTGTGTACTATTTTGCATGACCTTTCCTTTGCTCCAAGTATCTCGTTCACTCCTTACCTCACTTCTCTTGTCACCATGTCAACAATCCTTTCAATTGCATTTGTGCTACAACTGCATCCATCAGTGACAGCAAATACATGCTTATGTTAATCCCTCCTCAGTAGTTATTTGGCCTGTTGACAATTCTTGTAAATTGAGTTCAGGCTTTTCAATTTGTCTAATTGCTCTTTTTAATATTGTTGGTTGGAATACAACAAGGGAAAAAGTGGTGTTGGTTTGCATGCTTGTGTCACAGGCAAATGTTGAGAAAACACGCGTGGCTGTGGTCGCGGTTCACAGAATATCGTGTAAATCTAGAGATACAGTGAGGAAACAACCAACCTGTACTCTAGCTCTATCCTACACACTAGGAACAGTTTACAGAAGCCAATTAACCTACATACCTGCTCGTCTTTGGAATTTGAGGGGGAAATTGAGCTCCCGGAGAAAACCCATGCGGTCACGGAGAGAACGTACAAACTCTATACAGAATTGCCCATAGTCTGGATGGAACACTCATCTCTGGCGCTGTAAGACAGCAATTCTACCACTGTGCCACCCACATGGGACAACCAAATATTGTTGTACGGTGGTATCGGGCTGTCAGCAAAAAAACCCACAAGGGTACAAGCATAATAGGTAATTAGGAAAACAAATGCAATCATTACCTTTTATTGCACAGTGCCAGTGACCTAGGGCAAACCCTGATCTTGTGTGCTGTCTGTGTTGGTATATTCTACATGTGGTTGAATGCATTTCCTCTGGGTACTCTGGATTCCTGCGGGTTGGTAGGTTAATTGGCCACTAGATTGTCCCCAGGATCTAGATGAGTGATGGAATCTGGGGGGAGGTAATGAGAATGCAGGGTGAATAGAATGGGATTAGTGTATATTGACACTTGATGGCCAGTCAGACTTGATGGGCCCAAGGGCCTCTCTTTATGCTACATAGCTCCCTCAAATGGTGCATAAAAGTAGAGAGTAATTTCAGTTGTACAGAAGGTTAGTGACTAAACACCAAGAGTACTGCACATAATCACGGTTTTCCTATGGAAGGATATACGTGTAATGGAGGCAGTCTGGCAAGGTTCGCTAGATTGATTCTTGGATGGAGGATGTATTGTGAACAACAATTGATCAGGTTTGGCTTGTATTCAATTGAGGGGGATCTTTTTGAAAGATAAAATTACGAGGAGGATCAACATAGTGGAAAACTGAGAGGATGTTTGTCAGGTATCATTTCTGAATGAAAATCCACCCATCCAAGGCAGAGATGAAGGATTGCTTCTCTCAGTGGGCCTTTGAATCTTTTGAATGTTCTTATGCTGAGAGTTCTGGAAGATGAGGCAATGGATATGTTTAAAACTGATATTTTGGAATTCAGTTGTAGTTAGAAAATGAAGTTGTGGCTAAAATCAGATTACCAGTGATCCCACTGAATGAGAAAAGCTCCTAATCTTGTTCCTACTAACATTTCAATGACGTTTCGTTTAATTACTCTTTGGTTTTAGTATTAATTATAACTTTCTATTGGGTGAATCAACTTCATAATCTAGTGAAAATTATCTTCTACATTGCTTTCAAAATGTTAAAGATTTCTATATCCCCCTTGTTCTGACACATACATTGTTAGTCTTTTCCATGTCCCATTAGACTTTCTCAGACCTAACATCAGCCTGATAAACCTGTGAGAAACTACAGCTATTGAGCAGTTTCAACAATTCCTTGTTATCTTTATATCGAGTACCTGATGGATAATGTTCAGAGTCTTGCTTGCCTTTAGTTTAGCTGTTTTTATTTGTTATCATACATACAGCAGTCTCTCTCTCCTTCTGCATTCCTGAATGTCTCAGTTCCTCAACCTCACAACATTTTAAACCGTTCATCTGGTTAGGTCAATTTATTGGAAAGACGGAGAGTATGTACGAGGTTCATGAGTTGCCTAATTTGAGTCAAACACTGCAGTTGATGAGAATGCTCTATAATTTTGTCTTGTAAACTAATTTTACTCCCATATTTAATATCATGCTATAAATGTTGGACGAGGTCCAGATTGTGATGTTTCTCAACTTTTGGATGATTCTCCTTTTTGATAAAGGACTTTGGTGACCTTTAAAATGATTTTTTAAATCTAGATGATTTTGTTTCTTCTGAGTTTGGGTTTGAAATATTTTGGACCATTTTAGTAAATTAAAGATGCTGTGTGAATGCAACTTGTTATTGATAGTGTCTCAAATTGCGTGAAAGGGTGATGATTACTTGGGGAAGTTAACCTGAAGGGAGCAATACCAAGAAAGAGATACATCAAGAGAAGCCAAAACAATTCAGCATCTGAAAATACAGATGAATTAACATTGGCATAAAATGGTGATTGCTTTAGGATATTTAGTTTGTCATTGTTTGTCACGGAATCATACAAGAACTTCCAGTAAACTAAGTTTGTGTTTCCTCTTTCATATTAGGGATCTTTCCACATTGGCTGCATTTGCTAGTGTCTTCATCGTGACCTCCAACCTGAATAATGCTTTCGCTTGGGTCGTGGTAGGAATGTTTGGGCTCGGTCTTTATTTGGTTTTTAGAGGCTTTGGTTTCTGGAAGAGCGCCAGGCTTCAGCAATCCATGAAAAAATACAGCAAATGTCTCTCAAATCTAGTGACAAATAGCCGAGCCTTCGACAGTCTTGTACGAAAATCCCTGCGACAGATTCAGGAGGTGGAGGTCATTTCAAGAGGATTCATGCTGTGAGTCTTTTTTTACAGATTTTTATGTTGGTATTTACTGCAATTGATAATTTTCAGCTCATATTTTTCAGTGTAGTTCCTCAATCTTTTGAAGTTAATTGGCATCATTTGTTAAGATCGAAACGTTGTAATTTTAAGCATATGAATAGTGATGTGAATGGAGGAAGCAAAGAAATGGAATTATCACTGTAAAATAGTTTTCATCTAACTCAAAGCTGCCTCTGATAACTTGTGCCTTTTGACTTTGTGGGGTCTGAGGAAGTGGTTTTTATCATCTTGCCAGCAGAAAGTAAGATAACAATGCAGCTAATCAGTAACATAAAGCAGCACACCTCTCGAATATCGCCTGCTGAGACTCATGGTTGGCTGTTTGCCAAAGCTGCAGTTGAATCCCATAGTGAGGTATATCATCTTCATGTCCAGTGTGGCTCCACAAGAGGAACGTAGACAAAAACGCCAGACTTGCAATTTATTAATAAGAAATTGTCTGATTAAAAGCAAGAGATGACAATATGAAATGGAAAATATAATTAAAAGAACCCTCCTTATAATATTTTATATTACTCTTAAATGACCTCAAATTCAATCTTCGCCATATATTCTGTATGGGTATTTGAATGTGAATAATAACAACAAGTGCAGTTCTTGTACTGTTAATTCTCAGGATAACAAGATAACCATATAATCATATAACCATATAACAATTACAGCACGGAGACAGGCCCTCTCGGCCCTTCCAGTCCGTGCCGACCATTTGTTTTCCCCTAGTCCCATCTACCTGCACTCAGACCATACCCCTCCATTCCCTTCACGTCCATATACCTATCCACTTTACTTTTAAATGTTAAAATCGATCCTGCCTCCACCACCTCTGCTGGAAGCTCATTCCACACAGCCACCACCCTCTGAGTAAAGAAGTTCCCCCTCACGTTACCCCAAAACTTCTGTCCCTTAATTCTCATGTCATGCCCTCTTGTTTGAATCTTCCCTACCCTCAATGGGAAAAGCTTATCCACGTCAACTCTGTCTATCCCTTTCATCATTTTAAAGACCTCAATCAAGTCACCCCTTAACCTTCTGCGCTCCAAAGAATAAAGACCTAACTTGTTCAACCTTTCTCTGTAACATAGTTGCTGGAACCCTGGCAACATTCTAGTAAATCTCCTCTGTACTCTAAAGATGGTGCATCCGTATCTTTTCGTGTGGACTTTCTCTGGGTGATTCAGTTTCTTCCTATATCCTTACATTTGTTATTAGTTAATTGTCTATGGTATAAACCCCATTAGTGTAGGTTGATGACAGTCAAAGGTGAAACATAGAAACATAGAAATTAGGTGCAGGAGCAGGCCATTCGGCCCTTCGAGCCTGCACCACCATTCAATATGATCATGGCTGATCATCCAACTCAGTATCCTGTACCTGCCTTCTCTCCATACCCCCTGATCCCTTCAGCCACAAGGGCCACATCCAACTCCCTCTTAAATATGGCCAACGAACTGGCCTCAACTACCTTCTGTGGCAGAGAATTCCACAGATTCACCACTCTGTGTGAAAAACGATTTTCTCATCTCGGTCCTAAAAGACTTCCCCCTTATCCTTAAACTGTGACCCCTTGAAGTAGGCCTTGTGTGGGAAAATGAATTACATGGATACAGGGAAATGGGAGGAATTAGATGGCTCCACTCGGAGTCAGTATTGGCACAATCGGCCGAAAGGTCCCACTTTGTAATTATAACTCTAAGATATATATTTTTAAAGGTTCCAAACATTCTGCCTTTTATAGACACAAAAAGCCGGAGTGGGACAGGCAGCATCTCTGGAGAGAAGGAATGGACGTTTCGGGTTGAGACACTTCTTCAGACTGCTTAGGGATATGGGAAACGAGAGAGATGATGATGTAGAGAGATAAAGAACAATGAATAAAAAATATGCAAATAATTAACGATGATAAAGGAAAGACATAAAGGTGAACTCAGCGGGACATCGCTGGAGAGAAGGAATGGGTGACGTTTGGGTCGAGACCCTTCTTCAGACCCAGCATCAGCAGTTCCTTCCTACACCTTCTCCCTTTTATACAATTCAAGGCAATTATTGCTTTATATCTAATCTCTATCCTCAAGTGTTATTTAAGTACTTTGTTAATGAGTTTCTGACAATTATAAATGGAATTTAATTAATTAATTATTCATTCAATGGTATTGCTATCAAAAGGCATCACAAATAGATCTTAAAACTAACTATGCTTGTAAAGAGATCTGCACAGGAGATAAAGCTGAAGATTTGTTTTCCAGGGTGACGGCTGCATATCCTGCAAGTAAACTAGGGAGTTCCCGGCAACTGCAAGGGCAGCAGCTAGTTGGCCTTAGGAAAGCAGTGTACAATGCAGTGAAGTCCACCTATCGTGCTTCTCGTCTGGCCACTTGCTACCTGCTGAAGTGATATCCTTTCATTATGAGTGATCTTGCAAGTGCGCTCTACTTCCAAATGCAGGAGCTGATTTGGAGCATTGCATAGCAGCATGTGTTTATTGTAGAAACAACGAACTGCAGATGCTGGTTTACACAAAAGGACACAAAGTGCTGGAGTAACTCAGTGGGTCAGGAGGCATCTCTGGACCTGCTGTGTTGCTCCAGCACTTTGTCCTTTAGCATTTGTTTTCTGTTTATCAGTGCAAGGAACTGCAGATGCAGGTGTAGGAAGGAACTGCAGATGCAGGTAACTGAACCAACCCACCAACAACTAGAGAGCAGTCCTGAGCTACTATCTACCTCATTGGAGACCCTTGGCCTATTTTTGATCGAACCTTACTGAACTTTACCTTGCACTAAACGTTATTCCCTTTATCATGTATCTGTACGCTGTGGATGGCTCGATTGGAATCATATTAGCAGTCAAAGGTTTTTCGCTACCTAAGTAAACATGACAATAAACAAAACTCAATTATTGCTCTACCCACCTGCTGTAGTTTATGACTTGATGATCTTCACTGATGATCAGCAGAGGAATATCACTCTCAGATCTGAAGCAATTGGCTCAATCCGACTACAATGCTTCGTGGGAAGGTGCTTTGCATTTATACTAGCTTTTGAATAAAGTACTATTTCTGGAATGGCCACGCTCTGAATTTCAATTAATGTTCTTTTGTCCTGGACTCTGCCTCTAGCGAGACAAAAAAGTTATCTACCTTAAATTCTAAAAATCTCAGATCACCCTTGACCAAAGGATGTACTCATCCTGTTGTACTCAAACACTAAACTGCTTCAAAATCTTTAAAAAAAAAAATATTTGAGCACTTGCACTTTCCTGTTATAACTTGGTAAATCGCAAATTCCAAATGCATTTTTGATATCTGACTAGAAATTACTGACTAATAATTAAATGTATTTGCTTTTATGAAGAAGGGTGTCCCAACCCGAAACATAATTTGTCTATTCCCTCCACAGATGCTGCCTGATCTGCTGAGTTGCTCCAGCACTTTGTGCTTTGCTCAAGATTCCAGCATCTGCAGCTCCTTGTGTCTCTAACTTCTGTTCACTCTGGCAACGCCACGCGTATTGGCTATCTTAACCTGATGGTGGTTGGTGGTGACGGAGAAGGGCTCTCCTTGAGCACCTTTGTTGCTCGTTAACCATTAACTACTAACCATAGACTGTGCCAATTTATTTAGGCGGGTCTTTTACACCTTTTCTGAATCCAATACTAACATGCACCAAGGCACTTTTAGATGGTATTTTCAATTTCAATGAAAATTCAATTCTTCCAATTATGATAACTAGGCAGTATCAGGATTTTGGCTCAGTTCGGGTGCTTGAAGCCAGCCACGAGAATGTGTAGAGAATTGAGTGTCATTGAAAGAATGGGGTTGTAAATCACTGTCAGTGTAAAGTTGTATGTGATTAAGATTAGTCTAAGTCTACTTTAGAGATACAGTGTGGAAAGTGGCCCTTCGGCCCACCAAGCCCGCACTGACCAGTGATTCCCACTAACTAACACTATCTTACTCACGAGGGACAATTTGTACAATTTTACCGAGTCAATTAACCTACAAACCTGTATGTCTTTTGAGTGTGGAATACGGAGATCCCAGGGAAAACCCATGCAGGTCAAGGGTAAAACGTACAAACTCTGTAGACATCCTTAGACAGGTTCAAACCCGTGTCCCTGGCACTGTAAAGCAGCAACTCCACCGCTGCGCCCTTGTTGTCGTTGCCATTGATTAATGTCACAATGCTGCAAAAGTTTACTGTTGTTTGTTGATTCACTCAGAAGACTTGTGTAAGACAAAAAATAAAATACGAGAACTCTGCGATTTTTATTTTTACTGTTAGACATTTCTTAAAGACAAGAATTCAGTGTTTGATTTACCAGAAAGGCTTTGACAGTTTAAATTGCCAGCTGCATTAAAATGTTTCACAGCTCGGTGCCTGAAATAAGCCTCCAATAAAATAACTCAATTGGCAAGGAATAACACATCAGTTGGAATGTCCAACAGTTTTATATGCTTTGATATGCAGTTTTAATATTTTATTATTCCAGCTAGGAAATCTTCGCAAAAAAATCTATTTCATCTCAAGATCTCGTCTTGTTTAGCTCCAAGATTTTTCTAAAATGGTATTAACTTAAGTATAGCATGGTGGAAAATTTTATCAACCGTTTGAGCCAGAAAAATTGTTTTAACCTCACATTGTGCATTCTAAATTAGTGTATAACTTATGGTGTACAATTTTGGTCGCCTAGTTATAGGAAGGATGTCAACAAAATAGAGAGAGTACAGAGGAGATTTACTAGAATGTTGCCAGGGTTCCAGCAACTATGTTACAGAGAAAAGTTGAACAAGTTAGGTCTTTATTCTTTGGAGCGCAGAAGGTTAAGGGGGGACTTGATTGAGGTCTTTAAAATGGTGAAAGGGATAGACAGAGTTGACGTGGATAAGCTTTTCCCATTGAGGGTAGGGAAGATTCAAACAAAAGGGCATGACATGAGAATTAAGGGACAGAAGTTTAGGGGTAACGTGAGGGGGAACTTCTTTACTCAGAGGGTGGTGGCTGTGTGGAATGAGCTTCCGGCAGAGGTGGTGGAGGCAGGATCGATTTTAACATTTAAAAGTAAAGTGGATAGGTATATGGACGTGAAGGGAATGGAGGGGTATGGTCTGAGTGCAGGTAGATGGGACTAGGGGAAAACAAATGGTCGGCACGGACTGGAAGGGCCGAGAGGGCCTGTCTCCGTGCTGTAATTGTTATATGGTTATATGGTTATATGGTATAATATTAAGATGCAAGAAACTGCAGATGCCGGTTTATACAAAAAAATACATGATGCTGGAGTTACTCGGTGGGTAAGGCAGCATCTCTGGACAACATGAATAGATGGGTGGCAGAGTGCTGTAGTGATAGTGCCAGAGACCGGGTTCAATCCTGATCCTGTTCACCTGCCATATAGAACCTAGTCAAAAGCCTGTAAAAAGGTGGAGCAAAGATAGGTATTTCAATCAGGTTGCAAATTAACTGCTTGTTTATTGTCTGGTGCAGCAGAATGGCTTCTTGTTCCAATGTCTTTTAGTTTAGTTTTGAGATAAAGCACGGAAACAGGCCCTTCGGTCCACCGAGTCCATGCCGACCAGCAATCCCCGCATATTAACACTACCCTACACACACTAAAGCCATTTTTACATTTATACCAAGCCAATTAACCTACAAATCTGTATGCCTTTGGAGTGTAGGAGGAAACCGAAGATCTCAGAATACCCACGCAGGACACGGGGAGAACGTACAAACTCCGTACAGACAGCCCCCATAGTCAGGATCGAACCCTGGTCTCTGGCGCTGTAAGGCAGTAGCTCTACTGCTGCGCCACCCTATAATTTCTTCTCTGATGCTCTGTCTAGTGCCTAACTTGATAGGCCAGTTGCTGTTGAGGTTAGATTTCAGTGAAAGTTTTACATTTTGTTAAATAGTATGTCATGATGTGTAAGTTTTCCTAACTCGTTTGTACCTTTCAAAAAAAAAAGAAAACTGGAGAAGAGTCCTAATCAGTATCCCATACTAGTTTATTCCATTAAGCTGAATATGTTTTAAACATTTTTGCTGCATATGTGCATTTTTATATTAATTTGTTATTGTGCCTTAATTATGATCAAACCTATCCTCTGAACGCAGAGATTGATAATGTGACAAACTATCTGTGTGCAATCCCATTAAGTGAACTGGGGCTGGGATTTAATGAGGATGCTCTGTCTGACGAAGAGGCTCAGGAACTTACTGATGGCTACAGTCTTGGGCCGTTAAAGGTACGGTGTGATGCACCATAAGATATGTGAATGATTCTGCATGTAACACAAATTAAATGTTTAAACATTGTCTAGGCACAGTGGCGTAGCGGTAGAGCTACTGCCTTACAGCGCCAGAAGCCTGGGTTCGATCCTGACTATGGGTGTTTGTGCGGAGTTTTACGTCCTCCGCACGACCGCGTGAGTTTTCTCTGAAATCTTTGATTTTGTCCCACGCTCCATAAACGTATCGGTTTATATCTAAATTGGCTTGGCATAAATGTAAATTGTCCCTAGTGTGTGTGGGATAATACTAGTGCGCGGGATCGCTAGTCAATGCGGAACCTATGGGCCGAAGGGCCTGTTTCCATGCTGTATTTCTAAAAATTAAAACAAGTCTTATCTATATAAATGTAGCTATTCTCAAGAGTTAGAAAGTGACTAGACCAAGTGGGACCCGTTTGGCCCCGTTCCCCTGCACAACATTCCACCACTCACCCATAGCCCTTAACTGCGCAGGCGCGGCTGACGGGTTCCCGTGGTGACGCCAGAGATCCCCGTTGTAATGCGAGTCACGGCAAACCTCCCCAACTGTGCCTCCCTATCTTTCTCCATTCCCCCCTCATCCCCCCAGTACTACCTCCCCTGCTCTTCACCCTCCCCTCTTCTTTCCCCTCTACTCCCCACTCCCTCACCTCTACCTCCTTCTCCTTTCCCCTACCCTCAACCACTCCCCCATAACCCCCACTCCTCTCCCTCCCTGCTCCCCCATTCCTCACCTCCCCCTATAATGAACTTCGCAATTTTTTTTTGTAAATAAAACCTCTCCCCAACCCACCCCCACACAATGAAAATCACGATTTTTGTTTTGTAACTGAAACCCCTCCCCCCCCCCCCCCCAAGAATTTGATTAAAACCAAGTTTTTTTGAAAAACGCTATTTTGTTAAATGTGAATGAGTATCGGGATCCCATTGTGACGTAATTCGCTGCTAAAGGTGGAAGTTCGGTGCGGGTGGAAGTGATTTTTGTCAGTGGTTTTTGTAAAGTTTAAAATGTGAATAACTTGTAAAATATACCATCAATCTGAACAAAACTTGCCACAGCATACCACAGGACGATGGTGAGTAAGGTGGGCCAAACGTTGTAGCACGACGTGTACCGTTTTGGCATAGTTTCAGGATCACACACACACACACACACACACACACACACACACACACACACACACACACACACACACACACACACACACACACACACACACACACACACACACACACACACACACACACACACATTGGGTCCCAGCATCATACGGGAGGGCCGGTCCCCCAATGCAACATTCCACTTCTCCACCAATTCCAATATTGGGGGGGGGGGGCTTTCTGGAGCACTAGTATGGGTGTTGTGGGCTGAAGGGACTGGTTTCCAGAGGGCTAGTATGGACATTGGTGGCCAAATGGATTCTGGGGCTGGCGGCTCAGTCACTCAAGCCTGTTGTGCTGGCAGCTTACTCACTCACGGCTGGTGGCCTGGCAGTTGACTCACAGCTATTCCTTGAAATTCCATTTCAAGCAGGGTGCAAGGCCACCAAATTCAAGTGCAGCTTCTTACCACTTCAAGCAGGGTGCAAGGCCACCAAATTCAAGTGCAGTTTCATACCATTTCAAGCAGGGTGCAAGGCCACTAAAGACAGCGAGTCGTGACCTCTCCCTCCTCCATCTTGCAGAGATTGAGCCATGCCCACACTTCTGGGTTTTATCGTCCCTCGCCCCCCCTCCCACCAGACAGGTTGTGGCCTTCATGGCGTGATTGACAGGAGGGAGAATCTCAACATTTTTTAAACACTAATAACTCTTTTACTTTTCATCGATGGGAAAAATCCTCGGCACCTGATGAGCGGAGTAACTCTGAGTAAGATAGCCAAAAATCACAGCCGTACATGGTAGCGATTTTTCTAAAATCAATATAAAGCGCAATCAGGAAGTGGTCAAGATTAGACTTTTAATTATATAGAAGGCAAGGCAACTAATTAGGCAAGGCAACTTTAATTAGGCAACACGGCTTTAGCATTTCCAAACCAAAGGCAACACAGCTTTAGCATTTCCAAACTATATTTTCAAACCACATTAAGGGCACTGACAGGTCAGTAAAACCACTCACAGTTTAGTGGGCATGTGTTCAGTGTTATTCACAGCTCAGACTGAGAGACGTGACCCTCTCGCTCCCCCATTTTGCAGAGACTGACTGAGGCACTCAACCCGTTTTATAGTCCCTCTGGAAGGGGTGTGGCCTTCAGGAGAGAGAATCTCAACATTTTTTTAAACACTAATAACTCTTTTAGTTTTCATCGATGGGAAAAATCCTCTTGTCCTGCGCATTGGAGGGAGACTCGAGTGAGTAAGGTGGCCAAAAATCACAGCTGTAAGTGGCAGCGTTTTTTTCTAAAATCAACTAAAATACCGAACAGCAGGAAGTGGTCAAGATCAGACTTTTAGTAATATAGATAGATATAATATAATTATATAATATATACTAGACCAAGTGGGACACATTGGGTCCCTGTCACACGGGAGGCCTGTTCCCCCAATGCAATATTCCACCACTCGCCCATAGCCCCCACAGGAGGCCTGGTCTTCCAACGCAACCCGTTCCCCAACGCAATATTTCACCATTCACCCGTTACCTCAACGTAAACCCGGTCCCCCAACGCAATATTCCACCACCACCTAGAGGCCCCAACTGAGCAGGCACGTTCACTTCCCCTCATCCGCTAGCACCTCCTCCCCCTCTTCACCCTCCCTCTTTTAAAACTTAAAAATCAAATTCCCTTGCCTTGCCCGTTGCAATATTTCAAATGACAGGTCTCGGTGTCCTGTCTTTGTAACATTGTAACAGCCAGGGGCAGCACGTTGAAATGTGATTTTTCTTTTTACAGCGAGAAGATAAATGTTGCTTTTTTTAATGTAAATGAGATCCCATTGTAATGTAATTGTGGGATGGAGGACTGCTCACGGGCAATTTATGTAAATGAGATTGACGTCATAGCTACTAACTGCCACTGCAAGTGATTTTTCTCAAACTTGATTTTGTAAGGTTGATAACGTAAAATATACCATCAATCTGAACGAAACTTGATAAAAACACACCACAGGACAATTTGTGAGTAAGGTGGTACAAACATTGTGGCACCATCGTGTACTGTTTTGGCGTAGTTCCGGGAGCACATGGGCAAGCATGCATGCAGACACACAGTAGATGCACAGAAAGTGAGAGTCAGAAGATGACTCAAACAAGATGAGATTTTAATTTATCCGTTGGGTCCCTATCACATGGGAGGGCTGGTCCCCAAATGCAATATTCCACCACTCAGCCATAGCCCCCAAATGCACAGGCATGGCTGACGGGTTCCCGTTGTAACTCCAGAGATCCCCGTTGTAACGCGAGTCATGGCAACCCTCCCCAACTGTGTCTCGCCATCCCTCTTCCTACCCCTATCCTCCATTCTCCCTCATCCCCCAACACTCCCACCCCCTCATCTTCACCCTTCCATCACCTCTCCTCCACTCCCTCGTCTCCTTTCCCCTACCCTGAGTCTCTCCCTCCCTCCATAACCCCTCTCCCCTCCCTAACCCCTCCTCTCAATCTCCCTTCTCCCCCACTCCTCACCTCTCCCCTATCCCACTCCCCCACTAAACTGAATGTTTAAATAACATTTCTCCTCCTCCCCCATTCCCTTCCTCTCCTTACAATAATGTAACAAATGTCTCATTGCAATGCGTGGAACACTGTTGATGGGCAGTTTATGTAAATGAGATCCCATTGTGATGTAATACGCTGCTAACGGCCAATGGAACACTGCTGAGGGGCAGTTTATGTCAATGAGATCCCATTGTGACATCACAGCTGTTAATTGCCACTGCAACATCAACTTAAAATTGGATTTTTAAAGTTAAAAATGTGAATAACTTGTAAAATATTTTATACACACACACACACACACACACACACACACACACACACACACACACACACACACACACACACACACACACATATATATATGTATACACACATACATATATATACACATACATACATATATGTATGTGTGTGTATATATATATACACAAATACATACATGTATATGTATATATGTGTGTGTGTGTGTATGTATATATACAGTGGCTTGCAAAGTTTTTCATACCCCTTGAATTTTTCCACATTTTGTCACGTTATAACTACAAACGTATTTTGCTGGGATTTTATGTGATAGACCAACACAAAGTGGTGCATAATTGTGAAGTGGAAGGAAAATTATATATGGTTTCCAAATTTTATTATAAATAAAAAACTGAAAAGTGTGGTGTGCAAAAGTATTCAGCCCCCCTGAGTCAATGCTTTGTAGAACCACCTTTCGCTGCAATTACAGCTGCAAGTCTTTTGGGGTATGTCTCTACCAGCCTTGCACATCTAGAGACTGAAATTTTTGCCCATTCTTCTTTGCAAAATAGCTCAAGCTCAGTCAGATTGGATGAAGAGCATCTGTGAACAGCAATTTTCAAGTCTTGCCAGAGATTCTCAATTGGGAGGCAGTTTGACACGGGACACGCGCTGAGGGCTGATCATCCTGCAGCGGGCCGCCCTTGTGGAGGGTGTATAGTGTTTAAAGGCCGAAACACCCAGTGATGCAAGGGTACACTACTGATGATGTGTCCTGTGCCCAACTGTCCTGAAGGTTACCCAGGCCAAGATATACGTTTACTTCCCCCCCCCCCCCCCCCCCCCCCCCCGATGTTGAGCGTCGACCACTCAGCAATCAATGAATGTCGTGAAATGCTCCCCACCTACTGGCACAAGGGACTTCTTAACATCTAGTCCTGTGTATTTGATTCTGATTCTAGGTCTGGACTTTGACTGGGCCACTCTAACACATGAATATGCTTTGATCTAAACCATTCCATTGTAGCTCTGGCTGTATATTTAGGGTCATTGTCCTTCTGGAAGGTGAACCTCCGCCCCAGTCTCAAGTCTTTTGTAGACTCTAACAGGTTTTCTTCCAAGATTGTCCTGTATTTGGCTCCATCCATCTTCCCATCAACTCTGACCAGCTTCCCTGTCCCTTGCTGAAGAAAAGCATCCCCACAGCATGATGCTGCCACCACCATGTTTCACAGTGGGGATGGTGTGTTCAGGGTGATGTGCAGTGTTAGTTTTCCGCCACACATTGGGACTTCTTATGGCTTTGTTTCAACATTGCCACTCTTCCATAAAGGCCCGATTTGTGGAGTGCACGACTAATAGTTGTCCTGTGGACAGATTCTCCCACCTGAACTGTGGATCTCTGCAGCTCCTCCAGAGTTACCATGGGCCTCTTGGCTGCTTCTCTGATCAATGCTCTCCTTGCCCGGCCTGTCAGTTTAGGTGAATGGTCATGTCTTGGTAGGTTTGCAGTTGTGCCATACTCTTTCCATTTACGGATGATGGTCTATCACATAAAATCCCAATAAAATACATTTACGTTTGTGGTTGTAACATGACAAAATGTGGATAGATATAGATATATATTATATATATATATATAAGTGTTTTACATAAGGCAGTTTTTCCACACAGGGTGGTGGGTGAATGGAACAAGCTGCCAGAAGGGATAGTTGAGGCAGGTAGTATTGCAGCGTTTAAGTAGCATTTGACAGGTACATCGATAGGACGGGTTTAGAGGGATATGGGCCAAATGTGGGTAGATAGGACATGTTGGTAGGTGTCAGGCAAATTGGGTAGAAGGGACATGACATATATATTCATTATTTCTAAAGCAGATTAAACATGGTGGAGAATTGTACTTCATTATCATACTACTTGCACCTTAAATACTGTCTTGTTTAAGTTTTAAGTTAATAATGTTCAGTTGCACTGGTGCTCATCCAACTTTGAGCAGCTTCACCAAGAAATGTTGTTTTTCCATAATGTTGTATATAAGTGCATGCCTAGGGTGGTGCGTGTCGCTGTGTAGCTACCGGACATGGATTTGTCATTGCGTTTTCCTGATGTCATCACTGGAAGTAGCCAAGGCAAGGTCAAACAATTACCCACAGGAAAAAGGCTCAGCAAGTGGAACACATGTCCTCGCTCTTCTCTCTGCCTCTTTGGCCAAATTACATAAGAACACAAAGATGTATAAAATAACATCTCAGAAAGCTTACTACAAGACAGGAAGCAGTTGATTAATCTGATTAACCCTTTCCATGCAAATACATAATTGTAGCCAAGTTATAGGAATCTCAAGGAAGATTAACAATGGTATTATTTATATTTCTGTGGCTAATTAAATATTTTAAATACATGTTGGTTCGGAGCTTGTTTTTGGTCAGAAATAGTACAGATAAAAAGCCTTTATTCGAGACCAATGAAGCCCAATGGCGATGATTATGGGGCTGCATCCATTTAAATTATTATCCTTGTGATGTGCGTAACTGATCCGGGCACAATAATGTGGATATACAGACCAACAACTATCCAAATAAATTTTGACAGATCTTTAATATTTGCTAACAGTTTGTTAATGTTTCCTGCATCCAGATACTCTTTCAGCTGTGCGTAGGCCAAAGCTCGGAGTTCTTCAGACGCTTGATTTTACTATTATCTCCAGTTCAAACTGCGCACAAGTCTCGTGTTTCTCCTGGATATTTGGCGCATCAGATTGTCACAGAAGTAATCGACGGTCTTTCTCATACTGTCACTACTCGCCTTGAAGAGTTAAAGCGGAGCTATGAACTGCACAGATATTTGCAACACCAACCTAATTTAAAAACCCAAAAGAGGACCAGCCAGCAATCAAGTAAGCTGAAGAATATGTATGCTGTCGTTCGTAGTCTGCAGCTCCACCTTAAGGTGCTACTAACTGAGTAAGTCCATGCATTTATCTAAAATGTTCAGTCTTAATGTTGATGTCAGTTTAAAGATATGTGATGATTCAACCTTAAAAATCATGATTTGGGTCCTGGTGTATTGTCTATCCAAAAATGATTTCAGCTTTTTAGTCCAGTTGTCTTGAACTCTATAAATCCGAAAAAATAAAATCCTTTTTTTATTTTTGGGACCATGAAGTGCATTGTAACTGTTGCACGCAGAGCTCCTGTTACAAATATTAATGTCCTGACCTGGTCTAGTGTGTCTCATCAATGCATGTTTAACACAGGGTTATTACTTTAGAAGATCATCTGGAGAAGCTTCACGAATCCAGAGAGCAGCAAGAAATAATGCCTGACGTGTGCCACGATCTAGATCAGAAACTCAAATTGATCAAGCCACATATAGAAGCAACAATGGGCTGTTGGGAAGAGGCACGAAATCTGGTGGATAAACTAGATAACTCTTCTAGGGGGCACAAAGGTAAGAAGATATATTTTAAAACATGGAATAATCAGTTTGTTTTTTAAAGAGTGCATTAAAACAGCCTCTTTTACAGAAGATTATACCAAATGGGACACTTCTAAAGAGTGGTGGTCTTGGTCTGGGAGATGAAGAAGATAATTTGGGTGTCAAGGACGCTTCCAAACTGCAGCCTGATGATATTCACATAATCTGTTTTAATTTTGTTGATAGAGGATAAATATTGATGAGGGTAGTGGTGATAATTCCCATGCTATTGAAGTTGTTGTGCTGTCCATTTAAAAAATGTTTATTGCTCAATAATGCCCCTTATATTTTGGAGTATTCGCCTAGATTTTTATATTTCAAATTACTCATCTGGTGCAGAATAACTCGAGGGTTAAAGTCGTGTTGTCTTGTTAAATCTCTCTCCACTTTGATAAATTTGTTCGGGCAACTTTCTTCCCCATCTTCCAGTCGTCTACTAATTTCTCCCAATATGGCTCGCTGTACATTGGTCTCTGTGTAGTTTTTGCAGCTTTCTTGATGGAATATCTTTTTGTTAAAAACATCACGCAAATCATAGAAATTTGTGGCACGAGACCCCATTTGCCGTGTCCATGCCAGTTGCAATAGAGCTAATGAAGCCAATGGCATTTTCAGGCTCAAGGCATGTGTGTTATGGCATATCAAATGCTCATCCAGCCATGTTTCAAATGTAATGAGTTTCTGCTTCAATAATGCTTCCAGACAGTACAAGTCAAGACCTTGCTACTCTTTATACTAAAAATATCCCCTCAATCAGCATAGGAACAGGCACTTCGCAGCAAATGGCTGCGCGTAATGTGATACCAAAATAAACTAACCTCATCTGCCTGCACATGATCCACATCCCTCCATTCTCCATAACTAATCCTTTTACTTACCCAAATCTATGCCCAAATTTATTGATGTCTCAGCAAAGGGAAGTGGGACCATCCTGTTCATCGCATCAAGGGATTTCGTAACTTTGCACAGATTAATCAAGTCTCCCCTTCAATCTGCTCTGTTGTCGGGAAAACAACTCTGACCTAGCCAATCTTTCCTCCTCCTTAGCAAAATCCATGTAAACTTCTCCTGGCCCTCGTATCCGTTCTGTAATGAGACCAGAATAGTGTATAATAGTGAAGCTGTGACCTAACCAGCTTTATTTTGCCTGTTATATCCTGGAGTTTTGCTAATAAAAGAATATAATCCTTATGCTGCCTTAAACATCTATGTACGACATTCTTGATCTGTAGATATGCATTCCAAGATCTGTTCTTGTGTAAAAATAAATGTAGCAAACTTCAACACCAATTTTCTTTTATACAAGTGTTTCTGCACATGCTGAAAGAGAAGAGGAAGCTAGTGTTTGGGGATAAAACTTAAGTTTCTTTCAGGATTGATTTTTTTTGATTTTTTTTTTACAGAGGGATTTATGTAATGGGTTTGCCAGTTTAAAAGCTACGAATACCAGTCGTCTAAGTGAACAATGCATGAAATCCTATATAATGGGTTTGAAGGTCAATCTAAAATTACAGTGCAGACTGTGTGCAGCAGCCGCATGTGTCACACTCCCTGCTTGTCCATTAACAACAGGGGCTAACGTCATGCTATTTCAACAAGATAATTTTTTTCCATGCCACTCAAGTGTGGCAATTTATTTCTTGCAATTGAAAAGCATATCTGTTGTAGAATTGGTAACTAATTTATAATTACATGGGTCACTGAAAAGTGATCCTTTCAACCTTAAATGTGGCATTTCCATTCAATGTTCACCGAGAACATTGGGCGGCTCATCAGTTGAGATGCTGTCTTACAGGGCTAGAGACCTGGGTTCGATCCTGATTAAAAGTGCTTGTCTGTATGGAGTTTGTATGTTCTTCCCGTGACCTGTGTGGGCTTTCTCTGGGATCTCTGGTTTTCTCCCACATTCCAAAGACGTGCAGGTTTGCAAGTTATTTGGCTTGGTATAATTGTAAATTGTCCCCAGTGTGTGGGATAGTGTTGTGCGCGAGGTTCGCTGGTTGGTGCAGACTATGTGGGCCGAAGGGCCAGTTTCCGCACTGTATATCTAAACTAAACATCCCGCGTCAGTGAGCCGTAAGTATCACAAGTGCTTTAGTCAGCTTCTTCCTTCCCTTCCCAGAAATTACTTCTGAGACTAGTTTACAAGATTGGAAATAGATTTTCTTTCAAAGTCAAAGCGGCTGTTCAAAAATAGATTCCTGATAAAATTATTCACTCATTTCTGTAATGAAGTTTGCTCCTTAATCAGTCATGTGCAATTGAACTGATGTCAGGGGAGCATTGTTGCAGGCTCACTGCAGCAGTCATTGATCTTGAAGGCAGTGAGAGGTTCACAAAATTACCCACACAGTTTTCTACTCGTTATTGTCTGTGTACTGCACTTTTGGAACCCCTCCAGTTTTTGTCAGTCATAACAGTGAGGCTCACTTCGAGAAACCCAGTATGATAAACCTTTCCTGACCTTCCTAGCAATTCACTGGCATGACAAGTAGGAACAAAGCTTCAATAAATCACTATTGACTTGCCAAACAGTATTCCATTGGTAAATTTGTAATGGGGTATTTTTCATCTAATTTTACACTTGGCGGTGGCACGCCAACTCAACATGTCACCTGAAGAGCAAGTAACTCTCGTGAAGAGCAAGTTGCTTTTGTGGACCATGTTTCAGAGTTGTTTAGATCACTGTATCAAAGATTCAAACTGAAGGATCAATTTTATGTGCTGACATAGCTGCACTTTCAGATGACTCAAATCATGTGCCAAGCTCGAATTTTGTGTCGAGACTACTTGAGCACATTAATACTGATCTGAAGATTGTGGTCAAGCACTCTCAATTCTGCATTTCACTACTTCATCCAGGGTCATTCCAGTGACGCGAATTAGGAATTTCGTTTTGAAAGAAATGCAGACATGGAATGAAGGCATAACTAATTGAAATATATTATAGGATTATAGGATTTCAGAATTATTACAGCACAGGGGGATGGGATTTGATCCATTGAATCTGTGCTGCCTCTGTCATTTCTCCAGCATTATCTTAAGTCACTCCATCATCCAGGGAGCTCTGGCTTTTGCTTTATCCTTTCCCTTGATGGGAACGTAACCAGATTCACCCAAATAATTTCTTTAGAGTCTGCCTGTTATTCAATTACAGTTTCACTTGCAAATTTGTGCTTCTAATCTATTCGAGCCAAATCCACTTTCAATGCACAGAAATAGTGGCTCTCAAAATGAGGTATTTTATCCTCTGTTTTTCCTTGTCCTTTTTCACGGTCAATCCTGAATTTCTGAGCACAGTTCTCAAAGTTCATAAGTTATAGGAGTAGAATTGGGCCAATTGGCCTATCAAGTCTACTCTGCCATTCAATCAAAGCTGATCTATATTTTCTTCTCAATCCCATTCTCCTGCCTTCACCCCATAAGCCCTGACACCCATACTAATCAAGTTCTGTGTGTGTTCTTCCACTGACATTCGGTCCATCTTTTCCAAAGATGGACCGAAGTTTAGGGGTAACGTGACAGGGACAGAAGTTTAGGGGTAACGTGAGGGGGAACTTCTTTACTCAGAGGGTGGTGGCTGTGTGGAATGAGCTTCCAGCAGAGGTGGTGGAGTCAGGATCGATTTTAACATTTAAAAGTAAAGTGGATAGGTATATGGACGTGATGGAATGGAGGGGTATGGTCTGAGTGCAGGTAGATGGGACTAGGGGAAAACAAATGGTCGGCACGGACTGGAAGGGCCGAGAGGGCCTGTCTCCGTGCTGTAATTGTAATTGTTAATTGTTAGATTGCTCCATCCTTCAAAACACAAAGTGCAGGAGGAATTCTGTAGGTCAGGCAGCATCAATGGAGAATGTTAATGGATGGGCATTGTTTTGTGACGGGACCCTTCTTCAGAATCTTGTATCTCCACTCTTCCCTCCTCGTTGGGCTGGAATGCTCTGTCACGAATATTCTCCTGAACACACTTCAGATATACTTCAAAGGTAGACACAAAATGCTGGAGTAGCTCAGTGGGACAGGCATGCTGCCTGTCCCACTTCTCTGGAGAGAAGGAATGGGTGACGTTTTGGGTCGAGATCCTTCTTCAGATATTCTTCCAATATACTTCCCTCCCCCAGGATTAAAGTTATACAGCACAGAAACTGGACCCACATCGAGGATGATCATCGGCATACTACCCTGGTCTTTCCTTTTTGCACTAATAATGCTTAGCAACAGTTTGCTCCTCTGTAATTTCCCCACATATTTGCTCCTCCATATCTGTACCACTGTCATGGCCCTCTCTAGTTTCTGTAATTATTTTCTCTCCCCTGGACAATTCGGTACACAGACGTCGTGCCCACTGGTTCATTACATCCCCTCCAAAGAAAATAGTAACCATCCAATTGTATTATTTAAACACTTAGACATTTCCATGTTGTCTGCGTAATGCTCAACAGGAAGGGAAATTGGATTTCTGAAGCTGTGACACTGGACCCCACCTTTTTATTTCTTTTTCTTTTGTCCCTTCCAAGTGCTGCATTCATTTTCTGACCCCTGGAGGGAATGTCATTTTCACCCCACCCTGCCACACCACAATTAAAAACAAAAACTATTGAAGCTGAGATTATTAGATTTAAATGCAATGAAAATGTATAATTGAACTTTACAACAGAGAAGGAAGCTTGTACGATAGGCACAACATGCTGGAGTAACTCAGCGGGACAGGCAACATCTCTGGAGAGAAGGAATGGGTGACGTTTCGGGTTGAGACCCTTTCAGTTTAAACTGAAGATAAATACAAAATGCTGGTGTAACTCAGCGGGACAGGCAGCATTTCTGGGGAGAAGGAATGGGTGACGTTTCGGGTTGAGACCCTTCTTCTTACTGAAGCCAGCATCAGTTTAAACCAGCATCTGCAGTTCCTTCCTAAACAGGAAGCTTGTAAGATTGGATGCCCTCTTAAGGGTCTTCTGTTATACTGTTACGCGTTAGATTTTTGTTGTCTTCTTTCTGGATGAGGCCCAGAATCAAGCTAGAGCATCAAATTCTTTCATGCTAATTATAATGGAATAAGATAGAATAACCATCTCCTGTTAGTACTGAGAAATAATCCACCCACTATTGACCCGAGTGACTCCATTTTGTGCAATGTGATAGTTTGTGACTGGGGTGAACTTAGAGATGCGGCTTTGCTGGGTGTACACTAACTGATAGACTAACTTGGGTTCTGTAAAACCAAACATGGTATTTCTATGGAACACTTGGAATTAAAATTAATTATTTTTGACCACGGGTTTACAAGGAGTCTTTGGATACAAGTTGCAAGTTGCAGAGTTTCCCTCAATTAGAAACCATCTGTTATACCATTTAACTGCAAATACTGGTGAGAGAGAATTTGGCAAGCAGCCACCACATTTGGGTAAAGTTGTGAATAGTTCTTAGTCATACAGCGTGGAAACAGGCCCTTCGACCTAACTTGTCCATACCAACTACCCACCTACAACAGTCCCACCTGCCTGCGATTGGCACATATCGCTCTAAACTACCTTCCATTTTTCCAGCATCTGCAGTTCCTTCTTAAACTAATACCTCCACTATTTCTTGGGTTATCAGAGATGCCAACTGGTACGGATTTCCCGTAATTTCTACGGAAAATTGGCCAATTACGGGCGGTACGATTTTCATATCGTAAATCCCGGATTTTGCCGATTTTAAATTAGCACATACTTGTTGTGTGTGTTTGGGAGTGTGTGAGTGAGTGTGTGAGTGTGTGAGTGCCAGTGATGGAAATGGGGGGGGGTACGCAGAGGGACGACGTTCTCCTACGTTCCAGTTTCCAGTTTCCATCCTGTGCATGAATTCCCAGCTTTATCCTGCGCTACTTAATCCAAGGACGAGCGAACAATCGGACAGACGGGCGAAAGGAACGATCATAGATGACATTTCGGATTGAGACCCTTCTTCAGACCGTCAGGGGAAAGAGGAACAATAGATATAGATGGCACTAAGGACAAACGAATGGAAGATATACCTCCCGTTTCCCTTTCTCTTGATTGTCAGTCTGAAGAAGGGTCTCTGCCCAAAATGTCACCTATTGCGCTCTACGATGGTTGCTTTCGTCCGTCTGTCCATGCATTCACTCACTCTTGGTGCCGGCGCTTCTCCGCTCAGACTCCGACACACACACACACGCGGGCCGGGACCAGGAGCAGGGTGCAGGATGACATCAAATGGGTGGCAGCTATAGAAAAAGTACGGAAATTATAAGGGGGGTGGGGGGGCTGGGGTGGCTCAGTGGGACGGGCGCCGGCTCTGGGGAGTGGATGACTTTTCTGGTCGAGATCCTTCTGCAGATAATCACAAGTACTCTCACCGACGAGAGTTCAGTTCAGTCTGAAAAAGAGTCTTCTCTCCAGTCGCTGCCTGTCCCGTTGAGTTACTCCAGCTGTATATCTAACTTAAATTTCAAGAGTTAAATAAAAAAAACAGAGTGCTGGAGGAACTCAGCGGGGCTTCGCGGCATCTGTGGAGGGAATGGATTACGAGTTGTTTCGGGCCAGGGTTCTTGTTCAATAGGAAGGAACTGCAGATCAAAGATACTAGAGCGGATACTAGTATCTTTGCTGCAGATCAGGCATGATATTCTTCCGATTTAAATCATAATTTCGATTATATTGTTTTCCTATTTTTTATTTTTTTCGCGCCCGATTATTTGGTGCCAATCAACGATTGTCTCTAAGGGGGTTGCGTCCAATCACCGACCAGCTACCCTTAAAATTCCCGTCCAATCAATAAATCGGTCTCCTCCCGCCCAATCAGCCGCCGTCTCCAAGGGCATTGTGTACAATCACATAATGCGCTGGTCACTTGGCAGCCAATCAGACAGTCTCCTAGGAGCCTTTTGATCAATCACCGACCTGCTTCCCTCACTAAAGCAGACGATGGCTGCAGCCAACACACACACACAGACAGAGACAGAGTCCCCCCCCCCCCCCCTCCTTCCCAACCTCAGCTTCACGGACCCAGAGTACCCTTAGTTCCTAAACCCATTTCCATCACTGGAGTGTGAGTGTGTGTGTGTGTGAGTGTGTGTGTGTGTGAGTGTGTCTGTGTGTGTGTGAGTGTGTCTGTGTGTGTGTGAGTGTGTGTGTGTGCGCGTATATATGTGTGAGTGTGTGTGTGTAAAACATATCAAGACATTGATAATGAACTCGTTCATCCAGTCTTTCAATAGAGCATTTTCAATGGTGAGTTAATACATGTTTATGTAATACCAACTAATGAACATACAGGTATGTTAATGTTAACATTATGCGCTATCGCTTGCCTGTGGGAGCCGCGCTTGCCATCATGCAGAAAAAAAATTGCTTCGCGCAAAAAATTACTGATTTTGTCTCCAAATTACTGATTTTTAGCCTTATGATTACTGATTTGTGCTCTGGAAGGTTGGCATCTCTGGGTTATAACCATATAACCATATAACAATTACAGCACGGGAACAGGCCCTCTCGGCCCTTCCAGTCCGTGCCGACCATTTGTTTTCCCCTAGTCCCATCTACCTGCACTCAGACCATACCCCTCCATTCCCTTCACGTCCATATGCCTATCCACTTTACTTTTAAATGTTAAAATCGATCCTGCCTCCACCACTTCTGCTGGAAGCTCATTCCACACAGCCACCACCCTCTGAGTAAAGAAGTTCCCCCTCACGTTACCCCGAAACCTCTGTCCCTTAATTCTCATGTCATGCCCTCTTGTTTGAATCTTCCCTACCCTCAATGGGAAAAACGTATCCACGTCAACTCTGTCTATCCCTTTCATCATTTTAAAGACCTCAATCAAGTCCCCCCTTAACCTTCTGCGCTCCAAAGAATAAAGACCTTTCTCTGTTCAACCTTTCTCTGTAACATAGTTGCTGGAACCCTGGCAACATTCTAGTAAATCTCCTCTGTACTCTCTCTATTTTGTTGACATCCTTCCTATAACTAGGCGACCAAAATTGTACACCATACTCCAGAATTGGTCTTACCAATGCCTTGTACAATTTTAACATTACTTCCCTACTCCTATATTCAATGCTCTGATTTATAAAGGCCAGCACACCAAAGGCTTTCTTTACCACCCTATCTACATGCGATTCCACCTTCAGGGAACTATGCACAGTTATTCCTAGATCCCTCTGTTCCACAGCATTCCTCAATTCCCTACCATTTACCATGTACGTCCTATTTTGATTTGTCCTGCCAAGATGTAGCACTTCACACATCAGCATTAAACTCCATCTGCCATCTTTCAGCCCACTTTTCCAAATGGCCCAAATCTCTCTGTAGATTTTGAAAATCTACTTCATTATCCACAACACCACCTATCTTAGTATCATCTGCATACTTACTTATCCAATTTTCCACCCCATCATCCAGATCATTGATGTACATGACAAACAACAGTGGACCCAACACAGATCCCTGAGGCACCCCACTGGTCACCGGCTTCCAACCTGACAAACAGCCATCCACCATTACTCTCTGACATCTCCCATTCAGCCACTGTTGAATCCATCTTGCTACTCCGCCATTAACACCCAAAGATTGAACCTTCTTAACCAACCTTCCATGGGGAACCTTGTCAAAGGCCTTACTAAAATCCATATAGACAACATCCACTGCTTTACCCTCATCAATTTCCCTAGTTATCGCTTCAAAAAATTCAAGAAGGTTTGTCAAACATGACCTTCCAGGCACAAATCCATGTTGACTGTTCCTGATCAGACCCTGTTTATCCAGATGCTTATATATATTATCTCTAAGTATCCTTTCCATTAATTTGCCCACCACTGACGTCAAACTAATAGGTCTATAATTGCTAGGTTTATTCTTTGAACCCTTTTTAAACAATGGAACAACATGCGCAGTACGCCAATCCTCCGGCACTATTCCCGTTTCTAATGACATTTGAAATATTTCTGTCATAGCTCCTGCTATTTCTACACTAACTTCCCTCAATGTCCTAGGGAATATCCTGTCAGGACCTGGAGACTTATCCACCTTTATATTTTTCAAAAGTGTCAGTACTTCCTCCTCTTTGAATCTCATAGTTTCCATAGCTACTCTACTTTTTTCCCTTACCTCACAGAGTTCAATATCCTTCTCCTTGGTGAATACCGAAGAAAAGAAATTGTTCAATATCTCCCCCATCTCTTTTGGCTCTGCAGATAGCTGTCCATTCTGGTTCTCTAATGGTCCAATTTTATCCCTCGTTATCCTTTTGCTATTAATATAGCTGTAGAAACCCTTTGGATTTACTTTCACCTTTCTTGCCAAAGCAACCTCATATCTTCTTTTAGCCTTCCTAATTTCTTTCTTGAGATTCTTTTTACATTCTTTATACTCCTCTAGCACCTCATTTACTCCATGCCTCCTATAATTATTGTAGATATCTCTCTTTTTTTCGAAACAAGTGTCCAATTTCCCTTGAAAACCATGGCTCTTTCCAATTTTTACTATTTCCTTTCAACCTAACAGGGACATAAAGATTCTGTACTCTTACAATTTCCCCTTTAAATGTCCTCCATTTCTCTTCTACATCCTTCCCATGAAACAAAGTGTCCCAATTCACTCCTTTAAAATCCTTACGCATTCCCTCAAAGTTAGCCTTTCTCCAATCAAAAATCTCTACCCTAGGTCCGGTTCTGACTCTCTCCATAATTATATTGAAACTAATGGTATTGTGATCACTGGTCCCGAAGTGCTCACCAACGCATACCTCCGTCACCTGACCTGCCTCATTTCCTAACAGGACGTCCAGCACTGCCCCTTCTCTGGTCGATACCTCTATGTACTGCTGCAAAAAACTATCCTGCACACATTTTACAAACTCCAAATCATCCAGCCCATTTACAGAATGTGTTTCCCAGTCTATTTTTGGAAAATTGAAATCTCCCACAATCACTACCTTGTGCTTACCACTAATATCTGCTATCTCCTTACATATTTGCTCTTCCAATTCACGCTCCCCATTTGGCGGTCTATAATACACCCCTAAAAGTGTTGCTACACCGTTCCCACTTCTAAGTTCCACCCAAATAGCCTCCCTAGACGAGCCCTCTAATCTATCCTGCCAAAGCACTGCTGTAATATCTTCTCTGACAAGCAATGCAACACCTCCCCCTCTGGTCCCTCCAATTCTATCACACCTGAAGCAACGAAATCCTGGAATATTTAGTTTCCAATCACAGCCCTCCTGCAACCATGTTTCACTGATTGCCACAACATCATATTTCCAGGTGTCAATCCAGGCTCTAAGTTCGTCCACCTTACTTACAATGCTCCTAGCATTAAAATATACACATTTTAGAAACCCACCATCCCTTATTCTCGGTCTATTATCTTTTTCATCTTTTTCGCCTACATTTTGGATCCGAGTGCTTCCCTTCTCTGCCTCTTGCCCCACACCCTGACCCCTAGCCCCCTCTACCCGAGTCCCTCCCCCCAGCCTTTCTAGTTTAAAGTCTCCCCAGTAGCAACCCTCCCCAGGGTTGTTTCCTTCAGTCCTCTGGAATGCAGACCAAATGTGTAGGAAGGAACTGCAGATGCTAGTTTATACTGAAGATAGGCACAAAATGCCGGAGTAACTCAGCGGAACTAGACTTGAATCCCTTCAATGCCTCCCCCCCAAAACCAATTGCCTACTAAAACTGATATTCTTTAGTTTCTCCTTTTTACTTGACCCCATGTTCCCTGATATTCCCCATTAATTATCCGTATATTTTGTGAAGACATCATCTGTTTAATTGTGTACCATTACTTTGTTTCCTCATTACAAACTCCCCTCTTTTTGATACACGAGACCTACTGTTGTCCTCGCTCATTATTTTCCCTTCGCACATCTACAGAAGCTTTTACAGTCACTTTTTATGTCCTCTGCAAATATACTTTTATACTTGCTCGCTCTCCTTTCCCAATCAATGCCTTTGTCTTCCTTTGCTGAATTCTAAACCTCCCATATCTCAGGTTTGTTATTTTTTCCCAGCCTTTAATATTTCTCCTCTTCACTATTTCTCCTTTTATATTTATCCTTGAATCTAACTTATCGATAATTAATTTTAATGCATCAGGTTGCAATTTATCCAAGTACCCTTTAACTGCTTGCCATTGCCTATCCACCGTCATCACTTTATGTAACGAGTAATGTTCCTCGGTTTGTCAGGGCAAGCTCACATCATGTTACTTCATAATTTTCTTTATTTAGATTCTTGCAATCCACTCTCTCGTTCTGCATCTTAATGAAGAATTTTGCCACCTTATAATTGCTCTTCTGGGAGGGGATTTGGCACAAATATTCATTAATCCTTTCTCATAACACAGTAGCCGGTCCAGGATGGCTCACTCTCCAGGCGTTTCTGCCACACATTTCTCCAGTAATTCCTCAACTACAGGACAGTGCAACACAGGAACAGGCCCTTCAGCCTATTAATGTGCAAGCCAAACCTGTCAGATTAAATATAATTCAATATAATTATGGAGTGAGTCAGAACAGGACCTAGAGTGGAGATTTTTGATTGGGGAAAGGCTAACTTTGAGGGAATGCGTGAGGATTTTAAAGGAGTGAATTGGGACACTTTGTTTCATGGGAAGGATGTAGAAGAGAAATGGAGGACATTTAAAGGGGAAATTGTAAGAGTACAGAATCTTTATGTCCCTGTTAGGTTGAAAGGAAATAGTAAAAATTGGAAAGAGCCATGGTTTTCAAGGGAAATTAGACACTTGTTTCGAAAAAAGAGAGATATCTACAATAATTATAGGAGGCATGGAGTAAATGAGGTGCTAGAGGAGTATAAAGAATGTAAAAAGAATCTCAAGAAAGAAATTAGGAAGGCTAAAAGAAGATATGAGGTTGCTTTGGCAAGAAAGGTGAAAGTAAATCCAAAGGGTTTCTACAGCTATATTAATAGCAAAAGGATAACGAGGGACAAAATTGGACCATTAGAGAACCAGAATGGACAGCTATCTGCAGAGCCAAAAGAGATGGGGGAGATATTGAACAATTTCTTTTCTTCGGTATTCACCAAGGAGAAGGATATTGAACTCTGTGAGGTAAGGGAAAAAAGTAGAGTAGCTATGGAAACTATGAGATTCAAAGAGGAGGAAGTACTGACACTTTTGAAAAATATAAAGGTGGATAAGTCTCCAGGTCCTGACAGGATATTCCCTAGGACATTGAGGGAAGTTAGTGTAGAAATAGCAGGAGCTATGACAGAAATATTTCAAATGTCATTAGAAACGGGAATAGTGCCGGAGGATTGGCGTACTGCGCATGTTGTTCCATTGTTTAAAAAGGGTTCAAAGAATAAACCTAGCAATTATAGACCTATTAGTTTGACGTCAGTGGTGGGCAAATTAATGGAAAGGATACTTAGAGATAATATATATAAGCATCTGGATAAACAGGGTCTGATCAGGAACAGTCAACATGGATTTGTGCCTGGAAGGTCATGTTTGACAAACCTTCTTGAATTTTTTGAAGCGATAACTAGGGAAATTGATGAGGGTAAAGCAGTGGATGTTGTCTATATGGATTTTAGTAAGGCCTTTGACAAGGTTCCCCATGGAAGGTTGGTTAAGAAGGTTCAATCTTTGGGTGTTAATGGCGGAGTAGCAAGATGGATTCAACAGTGGCTGAATGGGAGATGTCAGAGAGTAATGGTGGATGGCTGTTTGTCAGGTTGGAAGCCGGTGACCAGTGGGGTGCCTCAGGGATCTGTGTTGGGTCCACTGTTGTTTGTCATGTACATCAATGATCTGGATGATGGGGTGGAAAATTGGATAAGTAAGTATGCAGATGATACTAAGATAGGTGGTGTTGTGGATAATGAAGTAGATTTTCAAAATCTACAGAGAGATTTGGGCCATTTGGAAAAGTGGGCTGAAAGATGGCAGATGGAGTTTAATGCTGATGTGTGAAGTGCTACATCTTGGCAGGACAAATCAAAATAGGACGTACATGGTAAATGGTAGGGAATTGAGGAATGCTGTGGAACAGAGGGATCTAGGAATAACTGTGCATAGTTCCCTGAAGGTGGAATCGCATGTAGATAGGGTGGTAAAGAAAGCCTTTGGTGTGCTGGCCTTTATAAATCAGAGCATTGAATATAGGAGTAGGGAAGTAATGTTAAAATTGTACAAGGCATTGGTACGACCAATTCTGGAGTATGGTGTACAATTTTGGTCGCCTAGTTATAGGAAGGATGTCAACAAAATAGAGAGAGTACAGAGGAGATTTACTAGAGATTTACTAGAATGTTGCCAGGGTTCCAGCAACTATGTTACAGAGAAAGGTTGAACAGAGAAAGGTCTTTATTCTTTGGAGCGCAGAAGGTTAAGGGGGGACTTGATTGAGGTCTTTAAAATGATGAAAGGGATAGACAGAGTTGACGTGGATACGTTTTTCCCATTGAGGGTAGGGAAGATTCAAACAAGAGGGCATGACATGAGAATTAAGGGACAGAGGTTTCGGGGTAACGTGAGGGGGAACTTCTTTACTCAGAGGGTGGTGGCTGTGTGGAATGAGCTTCCAGCAGAAGTGGTGGAGGCAGGATCGATTTTAACATTTAAAAGTAAAGTGGATAGGTATATGGACGTGAAGGGAATGGAGGGGTATGGTCTGAGTGCAGGTAGATGGGACTAGGGGAAAACAAATGGTCGGCACGGACTGGAAGGGCCGAGAGGGCCTGTCTCCGTGCTGTAATTGTTATATGGTTATATGGTTAAATACATCTCCTCTGCCTGCATGTGATCCACATCCTTCCATTCCCTGCATATATGTGACTATCTGAAAGCCTCTGCACCATCATCCTTGCCGGCCCATTCCAAGCACCCACCACTGCCGATCAGTTCAGTTTAGTTTATTGCCACGTGTACTGAGGTACAGTGAAAAGCTTTATGTTGTGTGCTAACCAGTCAGCAGAAAGACAATACGTGATTATAATCAGCGGGTGCAGCGGCATCTAAGGAGTGAAGGAGATAGGCGACGTTTTGGGTTGAAACCCGAAACGTCGCCTATCTCCTTCGCTCCTTAAATGCTGCTGCACCCGCTGAGTTACTCCAGCCTTTTGTATACCCTCGATTCTCCAGCATCTGCAGTTCCTTCTTTAGCACATGATTATAATCAATCCATTTACAGTGTATTGATACATGATAAGGGAATAACTTTTATTGCAAGGTAAAGTCTGCAAAGGCCAGTCAAAGATAGTCCGAGGAGCATCAAAGAGGTTCAGTAGTTCAGCACCACTCTCTAATTATGGTAGGATGATTCAGTTGCCTGATAACAGCTGGGAAGAAACTCCCTGAATCTGGTGGTGTGCATTTTCACACTTCTATACCTTTTGCCCGATGGGAGAGGAGAGAAGAGGAAGTGGCCAGGGTGCGACACCTTGATTATGCGGCTGGCCTTGCCAAGTCAGTATGAGGTATAAATAGAATCAATAGAAAGGAGGTTGGTTTGTGTGATGGCTGGGGCTGTGTCCGCAATTCGCTGCAAGTGTATGTATAATGTTCGCACATCTCCTTTAAATTCTGCCACTCTTGCCTGAAATCTATGCCCTCTAATTTTTGACTTTTCCACCCTGATGAAATCGGATCTGTCTACTTCAGTATTATTCTTAATTTGGTTCCTCAAACTATATTTAATTATCTAATAACGTGGTATAAAAAGTTGTGCCAAGACCTGGGCCTATTTTGGCATAAATACATTTTAAATTCTTAATATTTGAGAGGAAAGGCTTCCATCCCCAAATGTCTGGGCTTGATTTGAACCCAAGACCCAGAGGGGAAGGGGTCACTCATTTTCGCCAGACGTTCGCTATTTGTAAGTCTTTTAAGGAAATGAGCAATAAAGAATACCATTCAAAGGAAACTGTAGGAAAGATAAGTGCTCTGTCTGTGCTGGAAGATAATGAACAACTAGAAGTGTTATTTGAGATTTACTGCATTGAGTAACAAAAGGTCCAACTCATTCAGAATCCTGCGTTGCTGGAGTTTGACTTCTGCTCGTAAAGTAACAGAATTGCAAATTCCTAAATTGCTGCCCGCAATATTGCAAACAATTAGAAATATCGAAAGTACAAAACTTGATCAGTCTTATCAATTCTGTGTGGGTGTGAGCACTACAGAAAATCTGTCAGATGGAATTTACCTAGGAGTGCAAGGAGGTACCGGGTTATGGTATTGGTTTATTGTCATGTCTACAGAGATACAGTGGAGAAAATATAATTTAGTGTGTTGTCTGGGTTAGACGTCCATACATGAATGCGATCAATCCACGCAAAATGTACTATTACAGATACAGAGAGAGTGCAGAGTAAAGGAGTGTAGATCAGGAATACATCCTTGGTTATAAGAGGTTAATTCAGGAGTCTGATAATAGTGGGGGAGAAGCTGTCCTTTAATCTGGTGGTATGTGCTTTGAAGCTTTTGTATCTTCTACCCAATGGAGTGGGTTGAGGATAGAATGACTGTGGTACGGGTGGTCTTGGTTATGTTGGCTGCTTTCCCCAGGCGGTGTGTATGTGGATGGAGTTTATAAATCCGTAGGTTGTAGGAGCAGAATTATAAATACGGCCCATTCAATCGTGGCCGAATCATGGCTAGAATCAAGCATTCTATTGCCTTCTCCCCATAACCCTGACACCTGTACTAATCAAGAATCTATCCATCTCCATCTTAAAAATATCCATTGATGGCCTCCACTGCCTTCTGTGGTAGCAGTGGGGTGGGGATAAAGGGGAGTCTGCTTTTCACAATGTACTGGGCTGCGTCCACAACTCTCTGAAATTGTCTGTGTGGAGGAATTGCATGGAAGATAGTGCAGAAATATAGTTGTCAAATCAAGTCAAGTTTATTCGTCAAATACGCATACGTAACCAAAGACACTGTCCATACAAAATCATAATGAGTTACTCCAGCATTCAAGGACAAGTCGCACCCTGGCCACTACCTCCTCCCTTCTACCATCAGGCAAAAGGTATAGAAGTGTGAAAACGCACACCACCAGATTCGGGGACAGTTTATTTGGGGACAGTTTCTTCCCGGTTGTTATCAGGCAACTGGATCATTCTACCACAACCAAGAGCAGTGCTGAACTAATGTCTACCTCTTTGATGACTCTCGGACTATCCTTGATCGGACTTTGCTGGCTTTAACTTGCACTAAACGTTATTCCCTTATGTATCTATACGCTGTAAATGGATCAATTGTAATTGTCTTTTTGCTGACTGGTTAGCAAGCAACAACAAGTTTCTCATTGTACCTCGGTACACGCGACAATAAACTAAACTGAAACTGCTGGAGCAACATTTAAGAGCCTGATGGTTGAAGAATCTGTTGGAAATAATCTGTTCTTGAACCTGGTGGTCACTGTTTTCAGGCTCCTGCACTGTCTTCCCAATCGTAGCAAAATAAGCGCATGGCCAGGGTGATGTGGATCTTTGATGTTAGCTGCCTTGTTGAGTTGCCTTTAAATGGTGGGGAGGTCAACACTTGCGATGGACAGGGCCACGTCTAGTATTCTCTGTAGTCTCCTTTGTTCCTGGGCATTTGGGTTGGCAAACGCAGCCATGATACAACCAGTCTATATGCACTTTACCATTTACCTGCAGACGTTTAATAGGGCATTCTGCAACATCGCAAATCTCTTCAATCTTCTTAGGAACTAGAGTCTTTGATTAGCTTTATTTATGGTTGCATCAATGGGCTGGGCTCAGGATAGATCTTCAGAGACATGTTGATGCAGGAACTTGTACTCTTCCGTGTTCTATGAGTGCCCATGCAGGCTCAAGGGACCCAGTGAGTCCTGCTCCTGGTTGTGTGTACATGTGGCAGTGTGCTGTTCCGGGGAATGGTGCGCAGGCGTCGCTGAATTATCAGAAGTGAGGGATTGTGGAAATGTACAGGCGGATACTTTTTAAGAAGGAGCCGCAGCTGCTGGTTTATACCGAAGATAGACACAAAATGCTGGAGTAACTCAGCGGGTCAGGCAGCATCTCTGGAGAAAAGGATCAGGTGACGTTTCGGATCACACTGGGAGTCGGGGAGGGGGAAAACTAGAGATCTGGGAAGGCAACGCCAGCATCAATGACTCTGGATAGGTGAAGCCCACAATGGTTCATTGTTGGCTGGGGACAAGGTGAATACAAACGGTGAAATTATCAAGAGGACTTGGGTGGGGGTGGGACTGAGAAAGAGGGAATGCAAGGGTTACTTGAAGTTAGAGAAATCAATATCTTCAGGCTGAAGGTTTGCATGGCTTCATCTTCAACATATCTAGCTACTGGTGAAATGTACAGTTCTAATGTTTTATCCACAAATGTCATTTTTTGGTATTGCAGATAGACCTGGTGGACTGAACAATAATTTGCTTTCAGCCTCTCAATCCTCAGAAAAAACAGTGGTGCAGATTAAAGATCAGGATCCAGTCCCCGAAGAGCAGGTGAGAAGATGTTTACATTGATGCATATCCTGTGAGTCGGTGGTCCCCCGCTCGCACTGCTGCTGCTGTATCACAAATTCACCACAAATCCTGTTCACGATGCACTTCCGGTCTGGTTCCAATATGGAGCTGTAGCAACTCCAAGAACATTCCTGGCTATTGTTCATAATCATGTGGAATTTAGAAAACAGCATATTGTTTTTATTCCTGGCCAACTATAACTGAAAGCGATACTTTGCTATTGTAAAATCTATGTTGATCTCTTGCTTTGGTTTGGAGTCTTTCTGGAGCTGGTTTAATACTTCATTCCCCAGTAACTTGGCTAGAAACACATCTAAATGCGTACTTTACGACACAAGTTCAAATATTTGGATATGTGCTATTTTGTTTTCTTTGTCCACCAGTTGTCAGGTTTGCAGGGCAGTCGGTAGTGAGGCCCACTTGCCAAGATGCATGAATCTAAATGATCCATGATCCAGGCTCTGTTGCAGCGTTTCAAGCCAAAACGTGGATAATTCCTTTTCCCCCCCACTTCCCCAGACCAGCTGCCGCCTGACCAGCTGAGTTCCTCCGGCAGATTGCTAGTTGCAGTACGAGTCTAATGAGCCACAGAAGGCCTTGCAGGCCAAGTCAGTGTATTTTTAAGGTGGAGATTGATAGATTCTTGATTAGTACGGGCCAGGAGGTTATGAAGAGGACAGGAGAATGGGGTTGAGAGGGAAAGATAGAACAGCCATAATTGAATGGCAGAGTAGACTTGATGGGCCAAATGGCCTAATTCTACTCCTAGAACATATGAACATAAAGTTTTCATCTACTGGTTGAAAGAATTGTGAATTTGCAGTGGACGTTTTGTGCAGTCCAAACTCTTAACAGTCTTCGATTTCTGCCCTGTTTTTATGGCATGTTAAAACTGGTGAAGGCTTATAGTGGTTTGAATCCAATCAAAAGAAGAAGCAAATCGTAAATTGGCATCTGTTAATTGGCATTGTAAACTGTTAATGCACAGTTATATATGTGAGCATGGAATCTAACAGCCAGTATTATTATCATGGGTCACACAGCACCTACAGTGCACAAACAGGTCCTTTGGCCCATCACGTCCACGCTAACTTGTTTGCCCCACATTCAGAGAATATTTTGCAGCAGACTAAATCTGTCAGTTTGCTTAATCAAATTCTATAAATTTGTACATTAGCAAACGTAAGCCAAATTTCTAACCAATAGGTTTGCTTATATTTAACACACAGTAAATTGAGTTTGAGTTTAGTTATCCCTGGGATGGTGGGACTGTCATATGAGGAAAGATTGAAAAGACTAGGCTTGTATTCACTGGAGTTTAGAAGCATGAGGGGGGACCTTATAGAAACATATAAAATTATAAAAGGACTGGACAAGCTAGATGCAGGAAAAATGATCCCAATGTGGGGCGAGTCCAGAACCAGGGGCCACCGTCTTAGAATGGGGAGGTAATTTAAGACTGAGGTGAGAAAATACTTTTCACCCAGAGAGTTGTGAATTTATGGAATTTCCTGCCACAGAGGGCAGTGGAGGCCAAGTCACTGGATGGATTTAAGAGAGAGTTAGATAGAGCTCTAGGGGCTAGTGGAGTCATGGGATATGGGGAGAAGGCAGGCACTGATAGGGGACGATCAGCCATGATCACAATGAATGGCGGTGCTGGCTCGAAGGGCCGAATGGCCTCCTCCTGCGCCTATTTTCTATGTCTATGTTATTGTCACGCATACCGAGGTACGGTGGAAAGCTTTTGTTGTGTGCTAACCATACATGATTACAATCCAGTCATCCACAGGGTACAGATACATGATAAAGAGAATAACGTTTAGTGCAAGATTAAGTCTGATCAAAGATAGTCCGAGGGTTTCCAATGAGGTAGATAGCAGCTCAATTAGCTTGTAAATCAGAAGACGTACTTGTGCTTGTTCAAACGTGGCAGTTTGATGGTTCTCTTTCGTTGTGTGCAGGAATTTGAAGCTTACGTAGAAGAATCTGACTCGGATGGAGACTTCAGAAGCGGTGCCTATTGCCGCTTGTCACCGGAAGAGCGAGAAAAGGAGAAGCGAGAGAGGGAGGAGTCCAGGAGAGTGCTTCAGGAACTGAAAAGTGTACTGGGATTCAAGGCCTCTGAGTTGGAGAGGCAGAAGTGGAAGCAACTTCTTTTCAATGACCAAGGTGAGCCACCATATTCCTAGTCACTTCTCAGCCCTTTTGCCAAGAATTGGAAGATGAATTTACTAATTATTCTGATAATTTGCTGGATCTCAGTGCTGGCATTGGCAGCAATGTGTTTTTTCTCTCATGGGTCGCTGCATTGATCCTGTGCTGATTTCAGTGTCAAGAGCAGGAATTATGTCAAGTTCATAAGTTTTATGAGCAGAATTAGGCCATTCAGCCCACTGAGTCTACTCGCCATTCAGCCATGGCAGATCTATCCTTCCCTCTCAACCCCATTCTCCTGCCTTCTCCCCATAGCCCATGACACCATTACTAATCAAGAATCTATCTATCTTCACCTTTAAAATATCCATTGACAGCATTCTGTGTCAATGAAATTCCACAGAATCGCCATCCTCTGACTAAAGAAATCCCCCCTCACCTCCTTTCTTCCTCATCTTATTAAAGGTACATCCTTTTATTCTGAAACTAAGGCCTCTGGTCCTAGACTCTCCCACCAGTGGAAACATCCTCTCACGTTCACACTATTCAGGCCAATCCGGCAGGAAAGCAGTCGGAGCCAGTAGGTGCTACAACAGTTGGTGTGACATGGAGACAAGTGTGTCCCTGCACCGTGCATTGTCATTAAATGACGATGCTCGAGTCGCAAGGGTTTAAAAGCTGCTGGTACCTTATGTCTGTAGTACAGGTTTCGATATAAAGCACATTGGTGATGCAGCTGGTACTGCACCAGTGACCCAGGTGGCTCTGGTGCCAGCTGCGTGCTTGTTCATCCCCATGACTGCGTGGGTTTCCCCCAGATGCTCTGGTCTCCTCCCAGATCACAAAGACAAGCAGGTTGGAAGGTTAATTGACCCCAGTAAATTGCCCCTCCTGTGTAGGTGAGTGTAGAACGTGGGGGACATAAAAGAAAACGGGATCACTGTAGGGTTAGTGTTTATGGATGGTTGTTAGTCGATAGTAACTCATTTGTCTGAAGTGTGCAGGAAAGAACTGCAGATGCTGGACACAAAGTGCTGGAGTATCTCAGAGGGACAGGCAGCATCTCTGGAGAGAAGGAATGGGTGACATTTCGGGCCTGTTTCCATGCTACAGGAGTTAATGATGCAGCAGTTGGTAACCGTTACTGCTCAGTTCCAGTGACCCAACTTCAGTTCTGACTTCTGGTGCTGTCTGTGTGGAACTTGCACATTCTCCCTGTGAGTGCGTGGGTTGCCTTCCACATCCCAAACTTGCATTGATAAGTATAGATGAGGCTCTCACCAGGGTCTCCTCTATATCCCGCAGCTCCGCTCTCACTCCCCATCTCCCCCCCCCCACTTGTAACAAGGACAGAGTCCCCATTGTCCTTACCTCCCACCCTACCAGCCGTCACATACAACATATAATCCTCCAACATTTTCGCCACCTCCAACGCTATGCCACTAGTGGCCACATCTTCCTATCTCCTCCCCTTTCTGCTTTCCGCACAGACTGCTCCCTCCGTAACTCCCTGGTCAATTTGTTCCTTCCCACCCAAACCACTCCCTAACCTGGTACTATCCCTTGCAACCGCAGAAAATGCTACACTTGTAGCTTTTCCTCACCCCTCGACTCCATCCAAGGACCCAAGCAGTCTTTCCAGGTGAGGCAGAGGTTCACCTGCACCTCCTCCAACCTCATCCATTGCATCAGCTGCTCTACATCGGCAAGACCTAGTGCAGGCATGGCAATCGCTTCGCCCAACACCTCCACTCAGTTCGCAATAACTAACCTGATCTCCCGGTGGCTCAGCACTTCAACTCTCCTTCCCATTCCGAATCCGACCTTTCTGTCCTGGGCCACCTTCATGGCCAGAGTGAGTCCCACCGCAAATTGGAGGAGCAGCACCTCATATTTCACTTGGGTAGTTTACACCCCAGCGGTATGAACATTGACTTCTCCAATTTCAGGTAGTCCTTGCTTTCTCCCTCCATCCCCTCCCCTTCCCAGCTCTCCCACAGCCTACTGTCTCCGCCTCTTCCTTTCTTTCCCCCCCGACATCAGTCTGAAGAAGGGTCTCGACCCGAAACGTTGACTATTTCCTTCGCTCCATAGATGCTGCCTCACACGCTGAGTTTCTGCAGCTTTTTTGTCTTCCTTTAAGTTAACTAGCAGCTGTCCAGTGCTCCCGGGTAAGTGGTGTCAGGGCAATCACTGGAGAGGGGATAGCCATGGAGAGCGTACACAACCGGTAGGGAATGGGATTGAGAGGGATGTTCTGAGAAGAGACATGGGCTTGATGGTCTGAATGGCCTCCTACGTCATAAGGAAATTGGAAATGTCCGGACAATCAGAGTGTCTGGTCGTGACCTGAGAAGTGGGCGTGTGTGTCACTGCTGCTGACTGCAGAGTAATTCAGCCCCAAAGTGAAAGTCATTCTTGTACAGTTCTTAAATCTTTCTGAAGGCTGGAGATATTTTAGCTTGTTGAGCCTCTCGGGTTGTGAAAGGTGGCAAGGGAAAGCCGCAACATTGAATCCTCTTCCATAACCTGACATCACTGATCATTGATTAGTACGGGTGTCAGGGGTTATGGGGAGAAGGCAGGAGAATGGGGTTGAGAGGGAGAGATAGATCAGCCATGATTGAATGGTGGAGTAGACTTGTTGGGCCGAAAGTCAGGGGAGAGGGAAACAATATAGAATAAATGAAAGAAAGATATGCAAAAAGTAACGATGATCAAGGAATGGTGGTACCTACAATGGTCCATTGTCAGGAGAAATTAGGCACATTAGGAAAGGTTTAGAGGGATATGGGCCAAATGTGGGCAGGTGGAACTAGCGTAGAAGGGCATCTTGGGCAGCATGGGAAAGTTGGGCTGAAGGGTCTGATCCGTGCTCTGATGCTATTACCTTCCCATTCTTTGCAGCACCAACTGTATTTCACACACACACACACACACACACACACACACACACACACACACACACACACACACACACACACACACACACACACACACACACACACACACACACACACACACACACACACACACACACACACACACACACACACACACACACACACGTAAAGTCTTGAGAAGAGACTAGCAGCGAGTTGCTGATTTGGCAGCCCACCATGAAAGTAACAGCTCCTTAAACAAACTAATTGAAACTGCAGTTATTGCCAGTGACAGATGTGTCCAGGCCATTCCCTGGTGCCAAGACCTGCATCCCTTGGGAAGAGTGAAACAGACAGGAGAGGGAGTCTAGCCCTTACCTGGCGACTTTAGCTGCAGCCTTTTCCCCAGTTCCCCATCCCGTCAGAGTTACCTCGTAAATGATTTCACAGTCGCTTCTCTTCAGTAGTTGTGGTTGTGCTGTAGATTTTGGGGAACTTGGCATTGTGTACCAATGTCAAATGGAACATTCAGCTTTCATTTCCGAGGGAACATTTCCTGTATAGTGTCTGATTAAACCTTGATCCCAACACCCCTCCCAGCAGCAAGCCTTGGCTAAAATCACTGATTATATGAGAATATTCCTGTAGCGGCACAGCGCTGCCTTAAAGCCCCAGAGACCCAGGTTCGATCCTGACTATGGGCACTGTCTGTATGGAGTTTTACCTTCTCCCTGTGACCTGAGTGGGATTTCTCGGGGTCCTCTCGTTTCTTCCCACACTCCAAAGACGTACAAGTTTGTAGGTTAATTGGCTTGGTAAAATTGTAAATTGGAAACAGCCTGTTTCCACACTGTATCTCGAAACTACACTAAACTAAGCAAGCTACTAAATCTCAACATCTACTCTGCGTCAGTGGATGGGTGGGTGGAGACTCTTAAGGGAATGTTTAGTGGATTGGCAAGTGGATCAAAGAGTAACAATTGGGGAAAAATCACTAAAAAAGGAAATGTTGTTAATGGCACCAAGACAGGTGTTCCCTAAAATATCATTGGATATTTTTAAGGCAGAGATAGATAGATTCTTGATTAGTTCAGGTGTCAGGAGTTATGGGGGAGAAGGCAGGAGAATGGAATTCGGAGGGTGAGATGGATCAGACATGATTGAATGGCTTCATGGGCCGAATTACCTAATTGGACTCCTATCACATGACCTCTGGAACACCAGGATAAGTAGCTGGCCTGGGGCTTCTCCCACCTCTGAATGGGATGAGTGCCGTGCCGGCTGACCTCTAGCTCTGGAATGCCGGAATCGTGGTGCCCTGCATACTCTAGCTCCGGGGAGCCAGGCTTTCATAGAAACATAGAAAATAGGCTATTCGGCGCTTCGAGGCAGCACCGTCATTCAATATAATCATGGCCGATCATCCAAAATCAGTACCCCGTTCCTGCTTTCTCCCCATATCCCTTGATTCCGTTAGCCCTAAGATCTATATTCTCTTGAAAACATCCAGTGAATTGGCCTCCACTGCCTTCAGTGGCAGAGAATTCCACAGATTCACAACTGGGTGAAAATGTTTTTCCTCATCTCAGTCCTAAATGGCTTACCCCTTATTCTTAAACTGAGACCTCTGGTTCTGGACTCCCCCAACATCGGGAACATTTTTCTTGCATCTAGCCTGTCCATTCACTTAAGAATTTTATATGTTTCGATAAGATCCCCTCTCATCCTTCCAAATTCCAGTGAATACAAGCCCAGTCGATCCATTCTTTCATCATATGGCAGTTCCGCCATTCCAGAAAATTAAGGTTCCTGGTGAGCCGATGCTGCACTCCCTCAATAGCAAGAATGTCCTTCATCAAATTAGACCAAAACTACACACAATACTCCAGGTGTGGTCTCACCAGAGCCCTGTATAACTGCAGTAGGACCTCCTTGCTCCTAAACTCAAATTCCTCATTCCATTTCCCACCACTCTCTCTTCTGTGGATGTCCCATCTGGGCTGGGATAACAGTAATTCCCCCTGAGTTTAACGTTATAAAATAACTAAGTATGTGATTAATATATAGTGCAATTCTTAATCTATATTCTGCCGAATTTCAAATGTATTTTGCAGCTGCTCTGAAAGCCCTGCCACCCATGGATGTGCCACAGCTGGTGGGAGAAGCGGCGGCACCTCTAGACATTGGAGCAAATGACCTCCAGGGTTGTGAGGACTTGCAGCAGAAAGACCTCGGTCAATTCGACACCTCCCCAGATGACCAAGAATGCTGCAGTGCTCTCGCATTTGAATCCACTGATGCACTTTCAAATGATACCACCTTTAGTGATGTTACCGGAATCGGGGATGCAGACGGCAGCTCAGCTTATGGCTCGGACCCCACAGACAGAAGGCAGGAAAATTCTCAATTGCCGCTTTGTGACCAGCAGCAGACGGCTGTAAGACGGAGACTCGCAGAAAGGCATGGACCATCCTCCCTGCACCTGACCTCTGCTCTGGCAGTACAGGCTGCTGCCCGCTCACTCACCTTTACCTGCTTTAAAGAACAAACCTTTGGAGATGATGATGATGATGATGATGATAGTGTTGATGAAGATGATAACATGAGCAATGACCAGGGTGAGGATGAAAGAGAAGAGCAGCACCATGCCAGAAACTTAAGAAAGGGCACAACATGTAAAGATACTGAAAGTTTGATCTCTGCCCTGGTTAAACAATAATTATAACGTAACATATTTATAATTTTTAAGCGGGATGATGCGATGCAGAAGGTACTCTATATAGAAACAAAGCGGGTGTCATTTTGATCAGCAACGTGCCTGTTCCTTGCAGTGTGGGTGTCCATAGTGAACCCTGTGGTGATCATTGGTACGGGACAATGGAGCGATTACATCAGCAGCCACTTGCATTAAATGCACTGGGATATGGTGTGAAGGATATGTGTCCTGGATTCTGGTGAAGATGGGGAGAAATCCTTTGGAGCAATGCAAGAGTTTAGAATGCCCAAGGTAATGCCTACTGATGCACTTTCCCTCTTACCAAGTTCTACCGTTGCTGCTGATTGTGTGGCCAGGGAAAGAAATGCAGAGTATTCAGTCAGCTGGTGTCCAAACATCTCTGAAATAGTATGACTGTGATTGAACCAGATTCATAGAAGAATGAGCAATACTGCACCGGAGCAGGCCCTTCAGCCCACAATGTATGTGCTAAACATGATGCTAGGATCAGCTAATCTGGCTTGCCTGCACATGATCCATATCCCTCCATGCCCTACATGTACGTGTGCCTATCTAAAAGCTTCTTAAATGGCACTATTGTATCTACCTCCACCACCACCCCTGGCAGCATGTTACAGGCTCCAACCAACCTGTGTGTAACATGAAAAAAAATTGCCCTGCACATCTCCTTTAAACTTTATTGCCCCTCAACTTAAAGCTTTTGACATTTCCACCGTGGGGGAAAAAGGCTCTGATTGTCTCCCATATCTTTATTTTATATTTCTATCGCGTCTCCTCTCTACCTTCAACATACCAGAGAAAGCAAAGCAAACCAAGTGCCTGTTCCGCTGAATTACTTCAACATCTTGCGTCTATCTTCAAGTCTGTTCAACCTCCCCTTATAGCTAACACCCGTCCATGCAGCATTCTGGTAAACCTCTTCTGCATCCTCTCCAAAGTGTAAGAAGCTTGAAAGTGCATACTACCAGACTCTGGAACAGCTGCTTCCCTTCTATTATCAGGCTTCTCAAGAGTCCAAGAGTCAAGAGTGTTTTAATGTCATGTGTCCCAGATACAGCACCTTTACCACCTCAGGCAATTGAGGAAATTCAGAGTGTCTCTGAGGATCCTCCAGTGCTTCTACTCAACGGCTGTGGAAAACATCTTGTCGGGAAACATCACAATCTGGTTTGGGAACTACTCTGCGCAGGACAAGAAGGCTCTGCAGAGAGTAGTGCGTTCGGCCCAACGCACTATGGGAACTACACTCGCCCCCCTGCAGGAACTATACATCAGAAGATGCAGATCCAGAGCCAACATGATCATGGGAGACCCCTTCCACCCCAGCAACGGACTGTTCCAGATGCTACGGTCAGGCAAACGACTCCTGTTTTGCATGCTGCAAAAACAGGATGAGAAGGGGTTTTTTCCCCAGAGGCCATTAGGACTGTAAACTCCGTTCTCATCAGGAACTAACTTTACTGGACCCTTTTACTGTTGTGTGGTGTATTTTTAAAATTGTTGTTTTTTTCTTTTTTTAACTCCCACAAATATGTAATCTGTGAATCTGTTCCATTCTGTTTTGTAGTTTTGTTGCACAATCCGCAAGCATTGCCACTTTTCATTTCACTGCACATCTCGTATGTGTGTGTGACAAATAAACTTGACTTGAATGAAATTCTTACTTGCTACAGCACAACAGGATATGTAAACATAGTACACTGTAAACAATATGATAAACGAGAGAGAAAGGTTCAGTGTGTGTGTGTATACGCACACACACACACACACATGTACTGTGTATGTGTGTGTGTATATATATGTGTGTGTGTGTGTATATACTTTATATATTTATGTATATATTTATGTATATATATATATTTATGTATATTTATATATATATATATATATATGTATATTTATATATATATATTTATGTATATTTATGTATATATATATATATATATATATAGATATATGTGTGTGTATATATATATATATATATAGATATATGTGTGTATATGTGTCAGACCTCCCAACTATCCCGCTTTTGGCGGGATATTCCCGCTTTTTAGGTTCCCTTCCCGCCATCCCGATTTATACCCTAATTATCCCGCTAAATTCTTCCTCCCGTGGTGAACGCCGGCGCCATGTGTCCCCGGTTTGCCGGCCCGCGCGATCAGCGGCACTTTGCCGGGCCCTAGTGGCCGCGCGTGCGCAGTGGGGGAGGGTTGCCGGGCCCCAGTGGCCGCGCGTGCGCAGCAGAGATGCCAACTGGTACGGATTTCCCGTAATTTCTACGGAAAATTGGCCAATTACGGGCGGTACGATTTTCATATCGTAAATCCCGGATTTTGCCGATTTTAAGTTAGCACATACTTGTGTGTGTTTGGGAGTGTGTGAGTGTGTGTGTGAGTGCCAGTGATGGAAATGGGGGGGGGGGGGGGGGGGGGGGTACGCAGAGGGACGACGTTCTCCTACGTTCCAGTTTCCAGTTTCCATCCTGTGCATGAATTCCCAGCTTTATCCTGCGCTACTTAATCCAAGGACGAGTGAACAATCGGACAGATCACGGGCTCAGAGGCTCCCACGCGCTGAAGAGGTTTTCTCCTCGCTGGGTACACAAAAAGCTGGAGAAAACTCAGCGGGTGCAGCAGCATCTAAGGAGCGAAGGAGATAGGCGACGTTTCGGGTTTCAGACTGAAGAAGGGTCTCGACCCGAAACGTCGCCTATCTCCTTCGCTCCTTAGACGCTGCTGCACCCGCTGAGTTTCTCCAGCTTTTTGTGTACCCTCGATTCTCCAGCATCTGCAGTTCCTTCTTTAAATATTTTCTCCTCGCTGCCCGTGCAGCTCGCCCCTCCCATCGCCTGCCGGCTCACTCAGCTGCGGGTTTCCAGATAGTCAGAGGCCGCTTCTGTCTCTCTCCGCATTTTGCAGCCCACTCACTCGCCCGGCTCCCATCCAACTTCTCACCTTCTCACCTCTTCTCACCTCCTCCCCTCTCCTCCCTCCCTTCCTCTCTCCCCTCTACCCGTCACAGGGGACGACCTTCTCTCCGAGGAGGCACGATCGTCTGTCTCCCCCCGACCCGGCCCGGCTCTGTCACGCTGGTGGGTGCGCTTACCTTTGCGGAAGCCACGATCGGCTGGTCACCCCGCTGCTTTTCACTGTCCTCAGATCGCTCCATGCCTCGCTCAGGCCCCTGCGGGCTGCCGCCCCGCCCCTCTCCTCTCTCTCTCTTCCTCACTCTCTCACCCTCTCTCTCTGTCGCTCTCTCTCTCCCCCCCCTCTCTCCCCCCCATGCTCTCTCCCCCTCTCTCCCCCCATGCTCTCTCGCTACCCCCTCTCTCTCCCCTCTCTCTCCCTCCCTCTCTCTCTCTCCCTCCCCCCTCTCTCATCCCTCCCCCCTCTCTCATCCCTCCCCCTCTCTCATCCCTCCCCCCCTCCACTCTCTCTCCCCCTCTCTCATCCCTCCCCACCCCCCCTCTCCCCCCTCTCTCCCCCCCCCCTCTCTCCCCCCCTCGCTCTCCCCTCCTCCCCCACCCTCACGCTCCCCCCTGCCCACCCCCAGCAAATTAATAACATTAATAAAATATCAAGGGGACTAGTGGTTGGTGTGAAGGAACTGCAGATCAAAGATACTAGTATCTTTGCTGCAGATCAGGCATGATATTCTTCCGATTTAAATCGTAATTTCGATTTTATTGTTTTCCTATTTTAATTTTTTTGCGCCCGATTATTTGGTGGCCAATCAACGACTGTCTCTAAGGGGGTTGCGTCCAATCACCGACCAGCTACCCTTAAAATTCCCGTCCAATCAATAAATCGGTCTCCTCCTGCCCAATCAGCCGCCGTCTCCAAGGGCATTGTGTCCAATCACATAATGCGCTGGTCACTTGGCAGCCAATCAGTCTCCTAGGGGCCTTTTGATCAATCACCGACCTGCTTCCCTCACTAAAGCAGACGATGGCTGCAGCCAACACACACACACAGACAGAGACAGAGTCCCCCCCCCCCCCCCCCTCCTTCCCAACCTCAGCTTCACGGAGGGTACACAAAAAGCTGGAGAAACTCAGCGGGTGCAGCAGCATCTAAGGAGCGAAGGAGATAGGCGACGTTTTGGGGGCAGTTCCTTCTTTAAAACTCAGCTTCACGGACCCAGAGTACCCTTAGTTCCTAAACCCATTTCCATCACTGGAGTGTGTGTGTGAGTGTGTCTGTGTGTGTGAGTGTGCGCGTATATGTGTGAGTGTGTGTGTATAAACATATCAAGACATATTGATAATGAACTCGTTCATCCAGTCTTTCAATAGAGCATTTTCAATGGTGAGTTAATACATGTTTATGTAATACCAACTAATGAACATACAGGTATGTTAATGTTAACATTATGCGCTATCGCTTGCCTGTGGGAGCCGCGCTTGCCATCATGCAGAAAAAAAATTGCTTTGCGCAAAAAATTACTGATTTTGTCTCCAAATTACTGATTTTTAGCCTTATGATTACTGATTTGTGCTCTGGAAGGTTGGCATCTCTGGCGCAGTGGGTGAGGGTTGCCGGGCCCCAGTGGACGCGCGTGCGCAGTGGGGGAGGGTTGCCGGGCCCCAGTGGCCGCGCGTGCGCAGTGGGGGAGGGTTGCCGGGCCTGGCGCCATTTCGAGCCACGCCACGCCCGGCCCAGAGCCCGGGCGGCGCCGGCCCGCGCGATCAGCGGCACTTTCTTGCCGCCAGCCGGCCGCTCGCGGCAGCCCCATCACCGGGCCTCCCCCCCACCCCCACCCAGTGCGCAGGCGCAGACCCGCCGGCAACCTGGCCAAGTGCGCATGTGCCGCACCCGCCCGCCGGCAGCCCGCTGATCTGCACCAGTGCGCAGGCGCATAGCCGCCGGCAACAACCCCAAGTGAGAGAAATGAAGGTGAGTCTAGTGCCAAGTTTATCAAAGTTTAACAAAGAATTATAAATGTTTCAGCATACATGTACCTTTTTCACATTTTGGCATTTAAAATACTTCTTCACAATTTAGAATTTGTGACATGGGACCCCGAATAGGGCGCCGCGACATATTATGAATTTTCATTTAAAAATATGAATTTTGAGGGGAAATATTATGAATTTTGACAATCAAATGTTGGGAGGTCTGATGTGTGTGTGTGTGTATATATATGTATATACATCCACACATACTCAAACCATAGTAGTGCAATTTAAAAAAAAAAACAGTCGATTGTAGTTCATTTGTATTGTATTGTAGCTTATTTGAGGTTGTCGTGTTTAATACCCTGATGGCTGTAGGGAAGAAGCTGTTCCTAATCCTGTACATTACAGTTTTCAGGCTCCTGTACCTTCTTCCCGATGGCAGGGGAGAAATGAGTGTGTGGCCAGAATGGTGTGGGTCTCTGATGATGCTGGCTGCCTTTTTGAGGCAGCGTTTCCGATAAATCCCTTCGATGGTGGGGAGGTCAGAGCTAGTGATGGACTGGGCAGTGGACTACAACTTTTTGCAGTCTTTTCCGCTCCTGGGCGTTCAAGTTGCCGAACCAGGCCACGATGCAACCGGTCAATATGCTCCCCACTGAATACCCGTAGAAGTTCAAGAGAATCCTCTCTGACATACCAAATCTCAGGAAGTAGAGACGTTGATGTGCTTTCTTTATAATTGCATCAGTGTGCTGGGTCCAGGAGAGATCTTAAGAAATATGCACGCACAGGAATTTAATTTTTGACTCGCTCCACCATTGTCCCGTTGATATAAACAGGATTGTGGGTCCTCATCCTTCCTCTTCCATAGTCCACAATCCATTCATTGGTCTTACTGACCTTGAGAGCCAGGTTGTTGTGCTGGCACCATTTGGTCAGTCGGTCGATCTCACTACTATACTATGACTCATCACCGGTGGTGTTGTCGGCAAACTTGGAGATGGAGTTCGCACAATGTCCGGCTAAACAGTGCTCCTGTACTGATAATGAGGAAGAAATGTTTCTACTAATTCGAACAGACTGGTTGAGAATCCAATTGCAGAGGGATGTGCAGAGAGCCAGTTCTGTGAGCTTGGTAACCAGCTTTTTTTTTGTATCAAAAGTAATTTATTTAATTATGATCACGATACAAAAGAAAGCCGTGGCAACACACCCACCACCACAGTACAAAATCACCACATTATGTAGACACTACATTTTCAAACAACTATGTTACGATCCTTACAAATATACTAAATAACTACTATACAACTATATCCCTCTCTAACACCACCCGGGCACGGACATAACCCCGGTAAAGGGATACCCACCCTGTGCAGCGGTTGCCTCTGCCCCACCCACTGGTCTCTCCTCCACCTCAGTCCCAACCCTGGGGTTAGTGGAAGAGGGGCGTTCCCCAGATGTACCCAGGGAGTCAAGACCTTCGACAGTGGGGGCGACTATCCCTACCCCAGTTGGACCCAGAGTGGACTCTGGTGCACCAGACTCGGGGAGTCCCTCTGGAGCCAGGTCCTGAGGGAGAGAAAGGCTGGTTTCGGACGGGGGCCCGAACCAGAGGGCGGGAGTCTTCCTCCACCACAGTACTCCCATCCCCCCTGGAGGATTCCCATTCGTCCCCCTTCCGCTCCTCCCTAGAGAGATTCCTCCTCTTTTTCGATGGGGAGGAGCTCACAGACTCTGGGGTCACCTGAGCAACCTTTTTCTGCGTCTCCCCCTCTCCCCGCCCGATCCCCACCACCCCGGCTGGATTATGGGGCTTGCGGACTCCCTAATGGGAGGTGACGGGATGGGTGGATTGTTCTTGTCCCTGGGGGTTTTGTTCTCCAGGTGCTTCACCTTCTTCGCCACCTGCCTCCCCCCCCCCCCTCTTTTGACCCTCCCTACCCCCACCCATGCTCTGTGCAACCCCAGGGTTCCCTGACTCAACTACGGGGAGGAGGGTTAGTGGCACCGGAGGCAGAGGCCTCCGCCCGGGATTTGGGACAATTCGTCCGAATATGCCCCACTTCCTTGCAGGTACGGCACCTTGGGCGCTCCGAAGTCCAGTCGACGGTGAAATCACGCCCATCCTGCTGGACACAGAAGCACCCGTCAACTCCCTCCTCCCGGTCCAGCATCATCGTCAGCTGGCGCCGGAGGGAAAGAACGTGCCGCGGAACGTTCCTTCCTGCGCAACCCCTGGGATATCGGGGTGTTGTCCGTGAGTACCTTCCCCAGGGTGTGAAGGTGGGGAAGGAGGGCCTCATTTGTGTTCGTCAAGGGCTTGACCTGCGGAAATGTTCCCCCCACTGAGATCCCTTTACTCACGGTCGCATTCACCCCCTCAACGGACTCGCGGAAGAACACGGCCTTCCCATACATCCTGCCTACACATCCTGCCCACGTACAGGATGCCTGCGGGCATGGCCGCCACCGCAGCCGAGCAGTCCTCCAGGTTCATATGAGGGGGCAAGTAGCACCTGATTCCATGCTCGAAAGGAACGTTGCTCATGGGGAACCAGGCCCCAAGTGGAGACGCAGAAGCAGCCACCTCTGCAAAGCTCCTGGAAGACCCCCATCCCCCAGAACACTGACCCTGCATGATATCAATGAAATAAAACTGTTAAAACAAAATACCGTAGGCACAGACAGTCCAAACGGCACAAGGCCAAGTCCACACACAAAAAACAAATATGGAACAATTCTATCCATTGGGATCAGATAATACTATACATCAATACAATAAAGTCAATCTCAAGTGCAATAGAAAGAGTAAAGGGGGAGACAGAGTGCAGAATAGAGTTCTCAGCATTGTCGCACTTCAGTTTCATAGACAAAGTTCAATCAACGCAAAGAGGTGGCGGTGAATTGGGCAATGCCCTCATTTATGGAAGAACTCTTCAGATGTCTTCACAAGATGGCGCCTGCCTGTGGCGACATGTTGCCAGTGGCACAGGAGAATATCATCAAATATAGAAGTTCTCGGCTTACCAGTATAAAATAAATAGCAGAAACCAGCGCTGCAACTGACGCTGCTAATGCATTTAAACGCATTAGAGCAATTGCGATCTACCGGCAGCAACTGAGCTGCCGACTGTAGGGAATTCCCAATCGCAGGGGAATCCCCGACCTGGAGGAGGATCACAGGAACAGTAAGTACTGTACCTTGAAACACCGGGGAGGCCTCCATGGTGTCCGGCGGGCAGGACCACAAGTCAGACTGAAGCGCAGGGGACTACGACCCCCCTTCTCTACTATCCTACTAGCCAATGTCCAATCATTGGAAAATAATGTGGAGGACTTAAGGCCAAGGCTGCTTTACCAAAGGGAGCCTGTGTGTAGGGGAGAGGGTAGGGCCAAGGATGTCCTGGTTGGGTTGCTCCTGGGCCTGGCCATCCACACCAGGCAGAATAGGGCTCTGCCCAAGCCGGCTGCCTGCCCCTTTTCCAGGGTTACCTCCGTGCCCGGGTGGTTTTGGAGAGGGACTACGCGCTGTCCACAGGCACCCTGGGGGATTTGCGGGACCGCTGGGCAGGTTGTGAGAGTCATTGCCTTGCACTGCCAGCGACCCTGGTTCGATCCTGGCCTCCCGTGCTGTCTGTGTGGAGTTTGCACGTTGCCGTAGGGTTTTCCTCCAGATGCTCTGGTTTCCTCCCATATCTCAAAGATGCGCAGGTTGGTAGATCACTCCTTGTGTGTAGGTGAATGGTAGAATCTGGAGGGGGTTATTGAGATTGAAGGGAGAATGAAAAAAGGGATTGAAGTAGCATCTGTGCAAATAGATGGTTTATGGTTGTTGTGGGATCAGTGTGTGGTTCTATGCTGTATTTCTCTATCGCTGACTGTGGTCCCTTGTGAAATAAACATTCAAATCTGATCCTTATTCCGCAGCTGCATCTAGTACTAAGAATTGTCCTCGCAATACAAAAACATGTAGTGCACACTCTAATATTTCTCTGAATTATTTGGATGAATGTTTCTCGTGCTGTGTTGGGAATATCTACTTGGAACTGCTTTCCCAGTAAATAACTCAGTAAATTAACCTTCAACTGCAGACTTTTGTTCATTACAATGGGGTTATAATCTCACTGAGACCAAGTTTTGTTTAAAGTTCGAAATGGTCATGTCCAAGTGTAATTCACCCTCTTTAACTAAATTAGATAACAGCTAACGGTGGCACAGCAGTTGTGTTGCTGCCTTACAGCGGCAGGGACAGGGTTCGATCCTGATTATGGGTGCAGTCTGTACATGGTTTGTACATGTAGTGTAGGTTAGTTTAGAGATACAGTGTGGAAACAGGCCCTTCAGCCCACCGGGCCTGTGCCAACCAGTGATCCCCGCATATTAACACTATCCTACACACACTAGGGACAATTTTTACGTTTGCCAAGCTAATTTGCCTACATAGCTGCACGTATTTGGTGTGGGAGGAAACCAAAGATCTCGGAGAAAACCCACGGGGAGAACGTACAAACTCCGGACAGGCATTCTCTCCATGACCCGCATGGGGTTTGTCTGGGAACTCCAGTTCCCTCCCACACGCCAAAGACGTAGCGGTTTGTGGGTTAATCGGCTTGGCATAATTGTAAATTGTTTCTGGTGTGTAGGATAGTGCTAGTGTGCGGGGATCACTGGTTAACGCAGACTCGGTGGGCCGAAGGGCCTGCTTCCAAGCTGTATCTTTAAACTAAACTTATAACAAATGTTAAAATGGCTGCTAATCATTAAAAATGGCCCTAGCCGAATCTACGGTTTACGGAGTTTGATAACATCTCCTTTGTTGTGATTTATTGAAGTTAATATAATGCTTGGCAGATCACAGATTGTTTTCATAGTGTCAAATCTGGTGTCCAAATGAATTGCTCAGTGAGATTACTGAGCCCTAACTACACAGAGTATCCCACCCTCTCCCAACCCACACTTGGCTGGGAGACTGCTCAACCCGTATAATGAATAATGACCAGTATTTGAGAGACACTGCAATTGGCCTTGATATCACACAAACAACAGATTAAGAAAATTAGTTCATCAAGAGTTACAAAAAGCTGAAGTCACTCAGTGGGTCAGGCAGCATCCCTGGAGAAAAGTAATAGGTGATATTTCAAGTCAAGACCATTTTTCAGACTAAGGGCTCGGTCTGAAGAAGGGTCTTGACCCAAAACGTTACCTATTCCTTTTCTCCAGAAATGCTGCCTGACCCGCTGAGTTACTCCAGCACTTTGTGTGTAAACCACTTCAGTGTAAACCAGCATCTGCAGTTCCTTCCGACACATTTAATCAAGAGTCGTGTGTGTTTAATTGCCAAATGTACCAACAATGGAACAATGAAATTCTTACTTGCAACAACATAGCAGCCCCATAAACACAGATAATATAAACGATAAATTAACAATCCCAATACTACTGCAAAAAAGCCCAAAGTCCATACTGTAGTTATAGGTCAGTGCCTGATGGGAGAATCTATTATTGAACTTGATGATCACGGTTTTCAGACTCCTGTACCTTCTTTCTAATGGTGAAATGAGTGGCTAGCGTGGCTAGCATAGTGTTGATCTTTTTGAGGCATCACCTCCTGTAGCTCCCGTCAGTGTTGTGGTGGACTGGGCTGTGTCCACCACATTTTGTAATTTCCTACACGCCACTAATGCAAGAATAAGAATACACATGTGGGTGTTATGGTGTAGCAGGAGTGGGCTGCTGGTCTGGGCAACCAAACGCAGACTGGGCGATCGTTTCGGGGAACACCTTCGCTCAGCCCACGTGAACCAACCTGATCTCCCGGTTGCTGGACACTTTAATTCTCCTTCCCATTCCTACACGGACCTTTCTGTCCTCGGTCTCCTTCATTGTCAGAGTGAGGCTAAACGCAAATTGGAGGAACAGCATCTCATATTTCGCTTGGGCAGCTTACAGCCCAATGGTATGAATATTGATTTCTCTCATTTCAGGTAGCCCTGGCATTCCATCTCTCTCTATCCCTCCCCCACCCAAGCCGCACTAGCTTCTCAATTTCACCCTACAAACAGTTAACAATGGCCTGTTTCCTTTATCATCGTTACTTTTTTGCATATCTTTCATTCATAGGTCTTTATCTCTCCACATCACCGTCTATCTATCTCTTGTTTCTCTTATTCCTAACTAGTCTGAAGAAGGGTCTCAACCCGAAACGTCACCCATTCCTTCTCTCAAGAGATGCTGCCTGTCCCGCTGAGTTTCTCCAGCTTTCTGTGTCAATAACAGGAATGAATGTTGAGTTTGGTTTACTCAAGATAAACAAAAATTAAAATTTTGGGTTGATCTCGAGTTGGAGCGGGTATATTAGTAACCTGTTATGCATGGCATGCATGAAAATATCTCCTAAAATAAGATATTGTTTGCAGAAATGGTGGGAAATTTGCTGTGCTTTATCACTGTCATTTATTTTTGTCCTCCCAGCGTCTGCGACTCTTACAAGTATTGCGCTTGTCTGTCATCCTTGTCCATACTGACTCACGGCTCCTCATCCCCACTCAGCCATCTCTAAAACATTGTCCGTGTAATCCATTCCCTTGCCCCCTCTGTGAACTTTAGTCGTACATGCCCTCCATACTCACTCACTCACTCACTCACACGGTACACACATGACATTAAAATAAACTAACTAACTGTTTCAATTAATACTTTCAGCTGTTTCTTGCTCTGCTGCCATTGAGGCCCACTTAACTACTACTTCTTCTTGCGTATGGCTCGCACGGCCTAAAGTTGTAGGACAACTTGTTCTATTTGATCTTGTTTGATTGTGCTCGCCGGGTTGATTGCATTCGTCAAACAGGGCGGACCGCGTGAAGGTTGCAATCTCCCACCCCCACTTGATCATCATCCTCAGTTTCTTCAGCTTCAATAATGTAATTTGCAATAAAAAACATTTCCATTCGCTCACAGTACGAGGTAAAAGTTTCACGGTTCTTGTCGAAAGTCCCGAGTCGGCCTATGTATCCCAAGGACGCCATCTTGCCCCGTAGACACAACACAAAGATAGCCTGACAAACTCTTGACGATTTGTACAGCTGCTGTTTTAAACTGCAGCCCCATGCATAGAAGGATCTGCGGCCTATCGTGCCAGTTCACAAACAACTGCAACATAGCTTTGTATTTGCTGTTTAATATGTTAAACAATACTGCATAATGCAAAACAGTTCTGCACTGCATTTAATTGGTTGATGCATAAACACTGCTGTAATTTCTCCATGGTGAAACCCAAATGGCCTTTATTAAAATCTGATAATGTGCATTTTAACCACATGTGATTTTTTTTCTATTACAAATCTCACATTGTGGAATACAGAAGCAAATAAATAAATGATGGGTCTTTGTCCCAAACATTATGGAGGGCACTGTACAAGGCACGTCAGGAGTGTGGAATTCTCTAACTTGCAGATTCACTAGACAGCTTTGATCCGCTGCAGTATGCCCAGTTTGTCACAACAGGTACGTGGTAGATAAGAACTCCGATATCAGAATCCTATTTATTGACTAGCTCTGCCTTCAACATCATAATCCCATCCAAGCTTTCCCCAAACTTCTGGATTTGGGATTCAACACTACCTCTGCCACTGGATCCTCAACTTTCTGACCCAGAGACCACTTCTTCTTCTTGCGTATGACATGCACAGCTTGTTCTATTTGATCTTATTTGATTGTGCACGTCAGGTTGATTACATTCGTCAAACAGGGCGGACCACGTGAAGATTGCAATCTGCCACCCCACCCAGAGACCTCAATCCGGGGGGATAGGCAACAAAATATTTTCCACAATAATTCGTAAGCTCCGACCGCAGGGCCTGTGGCCTTTAACACTGTGAAGCCACTGCGGTCACTGGCAAGAAGTGGCTGACTCGGGAGCTCCGTGTGTTCCAATCCGTCCTGACCCCGGAGTTTCAATCGTCCCGACGAGAGGGCTTGGACATCGGACTGTCGGCAATGGCAAGTGCGGAGGGTTCAAGGCCCCGACCACGGTGAACAAAGAGGAAGATGACCGAACTTTCTTGCCTTCCATCACAGTGAGGAATGTTGATTCCACTGTGGTGGATGTTTATGATGAATTTTATTCATGTGTGTATTGTGCTCTTTTCACTTGGTATGGCTGTATGGTAACTCAAATTTCACTGTACCTTAGTTGGTTAAGCGACAATAAACGCAAATTTGAACTTGAACTTGAACACAGCTGCTCCGCAAGTATCCATTCTCAGTTACTATGCCCCCTATAATTCACAATTGTGCAACTAAACGATGTTCTAACTCCGTCTACCAGTTGGCCGATGACGCCGCAGTAGGCTGGACAATAAACAATGATAAAATGGAGTGTAGAAAGGAGATGTGGAGATTAATAACATGGTATCAGGCCACCACACTCTCCTTCAATGACAGCAAGACGAAGGAGCTAGTTATCAACTTCAGGAAGCGTGGTGGAGTACTTGCCTCGATCAGCATCAATGGAACAGCTGACGTGGAAATGGTTGAAATCGTGAAAGGCTAGAGTGAATGGTGGATAGAGTGAATGTGGAGAGGATGTTTCCACTAGTGGGAGAGTCTAGGACCAGAGGCCTTAGCCTCAGAATAAAAGGACCTACCTTTAGAAAGGAGATAATAATAAATTTATTTAGTCAGAGAGTGGTGAATCTGGAATTCATTGCCACTGATAGCTGTGGAGGTCCAGTCAATGGATATTTTGAAAGCCGAGATTGACAGATTCTTGATTAGTACGGGTGTTAGGGGTTATGGGGAGAAGGCGGGAGAATGGGGTTGAGAGGGATAGATCAGACATGATTGAATGGAGTAGACTTGATGGGCAGAATGGCCTAATTCTGCTCCTAGAACTTATGAGAACTTTAGGTTCCTAGATGTAAATATTACAATCTTTCATGGATCAACTACATTGAAGCAACATTAAAAAAAAGCACACCAAAGCCGTTACTTCTTAGAAGACTGAGGAAATTTGGCATGTTGCCTACGACTCTCACCAACTTCTACAGATGCACCGTAGAAAGCAGACTGTTAGATTGCATCACAAATTGGTTTGTGATCTATCTCTGTCCAAGAACATAAGACGTTGTAGCAAGTTGTCAATGTCACCTAGTCCATCACTCAGACCAAATTCCCCATCATTGATTCAATCTAAACTTTACACAGTCTCAGAAAAGTACCTGACATGATCAAAGACCTCTCCAATCCCAATCATTCCTTCTTATTCCCGTTTCCATCACGCAGAAGATACAGAAGCTTGAAACTCAGTAACAGCTTCGTGCCCTCTGTAATTTTACTTCAGAACAGTCCTTCCAAAAGCCCGGGTGCAGACCCAATCTTCCAACTGGCCGCAGAGCGGTTATTGAACCTTTTCTCGAACTGTTATTGCTGCAATACTGAGAACTATTTTCTGCACTTTCATATCATAAGAGCACTTAAGAATAAGGAGTAAGCCATTTAGAACGGAGACGAGGAAACACTTTTTCTCACAGAGAGTGGTGAGTCTGTGGAATTCTCTGCCTCAGATGCTTTCAAGAGAGAGCTAGATAGGGCTCTTAAAAATAGCGGAGTCAGTGGATATGGGGAGAAGGCAGGAACGGGGTTGGGGATGATTGGGGATGATCAGCCATGATCACATTGAATGGTGGTGCTGGCACAAAGGGCCGAATGGCCTACTCCTGCACCTATTGTCTATTGTCCATCTCTCTTTGCTCTACCTTTTGTACTTATGTTTAACTTGGTTGTATTTATCCATGGTATTATCGGTTTCGATTGGATAGCATGCAAACAGATGCTTTTCACTTTACTTTGGTTTACTTTAGTATACATGACAATAATTAATATAAACTTAAATGTAATGCATCCTGATAATGCACTTGCCTTTCCTTATTGCTGCTGGGTCTAAATCCTGGCACTCCCTCCCCGACAGCACTGTGAAGCATATTCACTGGAGGGATTACAGTGGTTCAAGTGGTAACACTCTGCCACTTTCTCCACTGTATTTCAGAGCGGCCAATAAAATGCCAGCCTCGTCTGCGAGGCCCAAATCCTGCAAACAGAATAGAAGTGGAACGTACATAGAATAAGTAAGTAAGTAAGTTTATTGGCCAAGTATTCACATACAAGGAATTTGCCTTGGTGCTCCGCCCACAAGTAACAACATGACTTACAGTGACACCTATGCTCTCCAGTATTTAATTTTCTTCATCCTGGAGAAAAGGTTCTGAGTGTCTACCCTATCTGTGCCTCTTATAATTTTAGATTTTACCCTCAGATCTCCCTGCAACCTTCGGCATCCCAGAGAAAACAATCCAAGTTTGTCCAACCTCTCCCGGCAGCTAATCCCCCCTAATCTGGGTATCATTCTGGTAGAACTCCGCTGCACTATTTCCAAAGCCATCCTTCCTGTAATGGGGCGAACAGAACAGCACACAGTACAAACGAGACCTAACCAAAGTCTTATAAAGTTGCATCATGCCTTCCTGAATCTTTTACACAATGCCCCGATCAATGAACAAAAATATACATCTCCACCCCTTTCTGCTTTCCGCAGAGACCGTTCCCTCCGCAACTCCCTGGTCAACTCGTCCCTTCCCACCCAAACCACCCCCTCCCCAGGTACATTTCATTGCAACCACAAGGAATGCAACACCTGTCCCTTTACCTCCCCCCTCGACTCCATCCAAGGACCCCGACAGTCTTTCCAGGTGAGGCAGAGGTTCACTTGCACCTCCTACAGATACAGATACAGATACAGATAGATTTTATTTGTCACATGTGCCAATTGGCAGAGTGAAATGAAGTCACCATGCAGCCAAAAATAAAGAACACAACACAGCGTAGACAGAAATTCAACATAAAACATCCCCTCACAGCAGGATCAAAATTTCCCACCGTGAGGGAAGGCACCAAAGTCAGTCTCTTCCCCTGATGTTCCCCACTGTTCCCCCGTGGTCGGGGCCTCCCCGAGCCCTCCGCTGTCGCCGCTACGGGCGGTCCGATGTTCTGGCCCGCTCCCCGGGGTGATGTAAGTCCGACGTCGGGGCTGGAGGACATCCTCAGCGGTCTGGACCCCGGGTCGGCCCCCTCCTACCGGAGTCCGCGGCTCCCAAAGTCCACTGGCCGCGCCGGGTGGAGATGCAAAACTGGAGGCCCTCGGCAAAGGGCCCCAGGACTCCACGATGACAGTCAGCGCCGCCCGCGTTGGGAGCTCTCTAAACCAGAGCTCCACGATGTTGGAGCAGCGGCCCAACGCTGCGGAGCTCCAACGGCGACCCAGGTAGGCATCGCCCGCTCCGCGGTGACTCCAGCGCCGCCGCCGCTGTTGCAGCTCTGGTCCGGTTCCCGGTCCCCGGCAGGAAAGGCCGCTCCGATCCTGGACGTAGGCCATGAGGTGGGGGGGGGGACGCGACTCGGAGAAATAGTCGCGTCCCCGCCAGGAAGCGACTGGGAGTTAGTTTCCCCCTTACCCTGCCCCCCTCCCCCACATATAAAAGTCAAAGATTCCCCAAAAAACACACTTTAAACTGACTAAAAATAAAAAAAGAGGAAAAACAAACGGGCTGCAAGCAGAGGCTGCTGTCAGTCAGCACCCCCATCGCCCCCAACCTCCAACCTTATCTACTCTATCCGCTGTTCCAGGTGTCAACTTCTCTACATTGGCGAGACCAAGCGCAGGCTCGGCGATTGTTTCGCTGAACACCTCCGCTTAGTCCGCCTTAACCTACCTGATCGCCCGGTTGCTCCGCATTTTAACTCCTCCTCCCATTCCCAATCTGACCTTCCTGTCCTGGGCCTCCTCCATTCTCAGAGTGAGGCCCAGCGCAAATTGGAGGAACAGCACCTCATATTTCGCTGGGTAGTTTACACCCCAGCGGTATGAACATTGACTTCTCTAACATCAGATCGCCCTTGCTTTCCCTCTCTATACCCTACCTCTTCCCAGTTCTCCCACTAGTCTTACTGTCTCTGACTACATTTTATCTTTGTCCCGCCCACTGCCCTGACATCAGTCTCAAGAAGGGTCTCGACCCGAAACATCACCCATTCCTTCTCTCCAGATATTCTGCCTGACCCGCTGAGTTACTCCAGGATTTTGTGTCCACATCCATTGCATCTGCTGTTCTTTCCTACCTACACACCTGAACAAACATACGCAACGTGCCTTATTGACCATTCTATCTACTTGTGTTGCCACTTTCAGGGAGTTATTCAATTCAATTCAATTCAATTCAAATTTAATGTCATTGCACAGATACAAGTATGGGTACAACGAAATGCAGTTTAGTGTCAGTACGTAGTGATAGCAATGTTTAGATAAATACAGATAAATAAATACAGGTGTGGAAATCTATCGGCGGGACTCTGAGTTCAGCAGTGCGATGGTGTTATTGTAGAAGCTACTCCTCATCCTGCTGGTGCGGGACCTGAGGCTCCTGTACCGCCTCCCCGATGGTAGGAGGGCAAACAGTCCATGGTTAGGGTGGGAGGGGTCCTTGATGATCTTCCCGGCCCGTCTCAGACACCGTTTTCGGTGGAGGGCATCTAAGGCAGGGAGCGGGGCACCGATGATGTGCTGGGCGGTTTTCACCACCCGTTGTAGTGCCTTCCTGTCTGCTACAGTGCAACTTCTGTACCATACCGTAAAGCAGGTGGTCAGGATGTTTTCGATGGTACAGCGGTAAAAGTTGGTCAGGATCTGGGGGGACAGGTGGGCTTTTTTGAGCCTCCTCAGGAAGTAAAGGCGCTGCTGCGCCTTTTTGATCAGCTTGGAGGTGTTGAGGGACCAGGACAGATCCTCCGAGATGTGTACCCCGAGGAATTTGTAGTTGGAGACCCGCTCCACCTCAGTCCCATTTATATGGATGGGGGTGTGTCTGCCCCCTCTGTTCTTCCTGAAGTCGACAATGATCTCCTTCGTCTTTTGGGAGCTGAGGACGAGGTTGGTATTGGCACACCAGGTTGTCAGGTGCTGGACCTCCTCCCTGTAGGCTGACTCGTCGTTATCGCTGATCAGTCCTACCACCGTGGTGTCGTCGGCAAATTTTATGATGGCGTTGGAGCTAAACTTAGGGATACAGTCATGGGTGAAGAGAGTAGAGGAGAGGACTGAGCACACAGCCCTGTGGCACGCCAGTGTTCAGTGTTATAGTGGAGGAGGTGAGGTTGTTGATCCTAACAGACTGAGGTCTGTTAGTGAGGAAATCCAGTGTCCAATTGCAGAGGGAAGTGGAGATGCCAAGACCGCTGAGTTTGGTGATCATGCTAGCGGGTATGACAGTGTTAAAGGCGGAACTGAAGTCGATGAACAGCAGCCTGATGTAGGTGTTATTGCTGTCCAGGTGGGTCAGCAGTTATGGACTTGGACCCCAAGATCCCTCAATATATCAATGCTGATTAGGGTCATGCCACTAATAGTTTATTTTCATCTTACATTCAACCTCCCACAGTGATACCTACCCTACCCTGCCATCTCTTCACCCACCTTTGTAGCTGATTTATATCCCACTGTGTACTTTTGACAGTCTTCCTCACGGTCCGCCACACCAACAATTTTCATGTCATCTTCAAACTTACCAACCGACTCACATACATTTACGACCAAGTCTTTTATATATATCACAGTCAGCAGCGGTCCCAACCCACATCCCTGTGAACCTCCACTGGTCAGAAACTTCCAGCCTGAATATTATCCTTCCACTACATCTCTCTGTCTTCTGGCAGTAAGCCAGTTGTGAACCCATGTGACCAAGTCCCGTGCATCTTAATTTTCTGGATCTGCTTATCATGGGGGAGTTTAACAAATGCCTTGCTAAAATCCACATGGACACTGCCCTTCCTTAAGGGCCTGTCCCCCTTGGGCGTCATTTGCGCGTCACGCAGATGGCGCGCGAAGATTTTGTACATCCCGAAATCCTGGGGTGCCGCGTGTGACCGCACGTCACTGCCTACGTCACCACGCACCATGCGCGCGTAATGCGCACCAAACGTGTATCACGTGCGCGGCACAATGCGCGCGTTGTACGTTGTGACGCATAATTGATGAGGCGTAAATTTCACGCAAACGACGCCCAAGTGGGGCAGGCCCTTTATTAATTACCTTTATCACCTCAAAAAACTCGATCAAGCTAGTAAATCACGACCCGTCATGTACAAAGCCATGCTGACTCTCCTTAGTTAACTCATTCTCTTCCAAATGGGAGTAAATAGTAAGATTAAATGAGAACTTACCAGTTTGAAGTTTGATCTTGATTTTATGAGGAGTTACGTTGGTGATTACGTGAAGAACCCCGTCTAGGCGTGTCAATCTTCAAAGCAGCGGTATGAAATCACAAATAACAAACACCGCAGTGACATAGTAAGATGTGTGACTCGAGAACTACCAGATGATCCTTTATGAGAGAGGGTTGGGCGTGGTGGGCATGTAATCACCAACGTAACTCCTCATAAAATCAAGATCAAACTTCAAACTGGTAAGTTCTCATTTAATCTTACTATTTTACTTCGGAGTCACGTGAGTGATTCCGTGAAGACTTCAAAGCTCGGCGTCTCACTGCATCGATTGACTCAGGATGAGTGAATAATCAAAATGTATTAGCATGATATTGATTCACATGTATTAATGGTTTATGCTATTAAAGAAATCAATAGCAACCCCTGTAACTCAGGGGAGGCTAAAGTGGACGCAAACAGAATGGGCAAAACCCCGGGTCAGTAACCGGCCTATGGAAATTTAAATAAAAGTCAATTTAGTTGACCATCCTGCGGTCGCGAGGATATGGTCGATGGGCATGTCCATTGCCCTGGCCGCTGATGTTGATGCTGACCTGGTGGAATGAGATATACAATCGTCAGTATTAATACCTGTATAACCCAGAAGCTGCTGCAGCCACCTTGAAATAGTCTGAACCGACCTTCCTTTGTGTAGTTGTTTGTTAATTAATAAACAATGCTGATTCCACACTTCTTAGGATTCTGGTGGCGTTGATAACATAGACGTAAGACCGTGGGGTATCTGAAAAATGATCTTAAATCATGCCACCCCTGGTCTGCTCTGCTTGTGTAGACCAGAATGTAAAATGTAATGTAACCTGCAGCCAATTCCATCCTGTCTAGCCACAGCGTTTGCAATGTTTGCCGTTGTTGTGCTGATATTAGTGTCATAACTAAGGATGTAGCTGGAACCCTTTGGTGAATAGTGTTCACACATTTTCAATAACCAACTGCATAATCTTGTTGAGGGAGAACTTGTGTCAAGATCTTTTAACAACTCGATATCCGGGTTGAACCCAACAGCGTAGTTCCCTTATGTTGCAGCTGTCGTGTCTCTATAACTGAATTATTGTCAAATACCATTTAAGAATGAACTGGAAAATGTCAGTAATGTGTACCGTATTAAATGTAACATTAACATTTAAACAAAAACACTTCTGATCCCCCAATAGGAATGTACTGCTTTTTTGGGTGCTATCCCTGCACTCTGCTGTGAGCACATTCATGGCTTGATGTGACAACCTGAGGCATAAGTCAATCCATTCAAAATGTGTAAGTCAATAATTGTTTTATTGTGCAAAGGCCAGTCTCCTCTCAGTTTTATAACAGATTGCTATTAACTCCAATCTCTTGCCACAGGGCGGAGTCAAGGCTAATAATAATTAAAGGTAAATCCCAATGACCAACGAACAGTTTATCCTATACCGCAAAGCTTTACTGTTATTAGTACAGTTATATTGTCTTTGATAACCTCTGTAATGGGATTTGCATAGCATGGATCTTTGACCCTTATGAATCTGTTGTTAGTCAGGAAAAATAAGTTTTCATATTCGGAAAGTTCATATGCCCGACACTCTCCACTCCTGCCTTATTCTATGGGTGGTTTGCATGAGAACTTTTGCCCAATTTCCGAACCTTAATTTAAAAAAAATAACCCTGGCCATAATCCAAACTTGCTTGGAAAGCTACGACTGTGCCTCAACCAGATGTTTTTACCCTTTGTGTGTTGTACAAAACAAATGTAAATATTACAACTTGTGAACGGTGCACTACCCATATTTTGGAAGTGCTAGACCCATTTTGTTGAGTAGGATTGGTAAGGTGCATGGAATTTCTAAGCTATCATGCTGCCCCCAGCTCCAGTGAACCACTTACTGCCAATGAGTGCCTGGGGTGCGTTCTGAAATGATGACCTTTGCCCGCCGTTGGACTAATTGATTAGTTTGCCAGGTTTTCTTCCCCTGTTGAATAGGCCTACCTGAATAACAGATTCAGCGGCTGGCTCTCACATCCCCCTGTTGGCGCTGTTCACTGCCGGCACATATGTGCTTCAGTATGTTCCATCGACTTCTTTAGAGCATGGAGTCAGTTATATCTTGACCTTTCGCACTTCCCTCCTCAGAGAGGGTGATTCGTAGGCAGCCCTGAACAGGCGCTGCCGCAGGATACCAATACTGATATGAACCCATTGGATCTGTACCCGAAAGAAACATTCTGCTGGGATGGCAACTTTGTTGTCAGGAAAAGGTATCTCTGACACATGCCCTTTATCCCTTGGGTTATGCCCCACGGCCATACCCTGAGACCCAGTGTCAGCAGGATACTGACCCGTCTTGGTCTCTGCCTCCAAGAGGGAGACCTGTAGCAGCTCTGTAACTGGAGCCGCTGGTGCGGCCTGCAGAGGTGGAACTACTGTCTCACCCTACCACCAGAGTCGGTGTCCGAACTAATCCTCATCTATGAAGGTACTATCACACAGTTCTCTCCCAGATTCTGCTGCCGCCTTTTTTGTGCATGATGGCGCTAACACTCCTCCTGTTGTAGCACTGTATGCAACAGTTGCTGTATTTGGGATAGTCGTTTCAAACGCACTATCCAGCCCTGGTGAGGAATTCATCCCCTGACTCCGTGGGCCTTGCTATCCAGCCCCGGTGGAGAATCATCTCCCGACTCCGTGGGCGTAGCAGATTATGTTTGAACTTGAGCAACCCTGTCCCAGGCGTTGCTACCACCACTTTTCGTAAAGGCCGGCGCTTTTTGACATGAAACAGCCCTGTACCAGGCGCTGCTAGCACGGCTCTCCCGTAGGCCTGTAATGTCACCAATGAAACAGCCCTGTATCAGGCGCTGCTGGCATGGCTCTCCCGTAGGCCGGCACTTTCATACATGAAGCAGCCCTGTCAGGCGCTGCTGGCGCGGCCTGTCCCAAGGCCTGCACTATTACAGTTTAAGCTCACTAAATCAAAATTTTTATTGTACAGCTTTACCTGTGAAGGGTTAAAACAATTCACAGCAACTTGTGCTAAACAACAAGGATTAAATTGTCAGAGACATATAACAATAACTTTTTATGACTTTAACTTTGCCTTTAGCTTTTATCTTTAAGAAAAACACTATAACATACATTTTATTATAAAGAGAAACCCTTTGCAGCCCGACTCACCTGAGTCCAAATAGGGCTGAATGAGTCCCATTTAATTCCTTGCCTGGGGACCAACGTCTGTGAGCCACTGACCCCACTGTCAGTGACTCTAGCGATACTTCCTGCAATTCCACCGGCATCCCCACAGGCTGGGAGCCGCTGGCTGCACAGTCAGTGACTCGGGCTAGAATTTCTTGCCGTTTCACGGCATCCCTGCAGGCTGGGAGCCGCTGGCTACACTGTCAGCGACTCTGGCTTGAATTTCTTGCTGTTTCACGGCATCTCTGCAGCCTGGGAGCGGCTGACTGCCTTGTCAGCGGCTCCTTATCTCGCAACCCGATCTATTTGCCGGTTATCCGCTTCTGCGGTCGGACTGGGTTTCCCCACAGTCCATAACCGGCATACTCGTCGGGCTGCGAAACTGGCAGGAAAACCTCTGTGAAAAGAGTTTCCTGCCTGAAAAAACCTGGTAAGTAAAACAAACTTACGTCTAGGTTTAACTTACCGCTGGCAGGAGCTCTGTCCTGCCAGTCTGGTGCTTGCGCCAGTGCGGCTGAAGTACTGACGCACATGCGGCCTAGACGGGGTTCTTCATGGAATCACTCACTTGACTCCGAAGTAAAATCCTATCCTAAAGAATTCTCTACATTGACTTCACTACCACTGATGTGAGGCTCACCAACCCTTACTTCCCTTCTTAAACAAAGGAACAATATTAGAGTCTGAAGAAGGGTCTTGACCCGAAACATCATCCATTCCATCTCTCCTGAGAGTCTGCCTATCCCGCTGGGTTACTGCAGCATTTTGTGTTTACGTATCTTCGAACAACATTCGCTATCTTCCAGTCCTCCTGGACCTTGGCTGTGGCTAGAGAACATCATGCTCCCACTATCTCCCCTCTTGCCTCTCTCAATAACCTGGGATTGATCGCATCAGGTTCCAGGGACGTGTCCACCTTAATACTCTTCAAGAGCGCCAACACCTCCACCTTATTACTCTCCAATACGCGGACTTAACATTCAACATCACTTGAGCTTCTGTGACATTTTACACCAATTTGAAACACATCTGTAGCAGTGCAAGCTGCTCCCATTACAATGGACAAATGATCCCATATAATTTAATCACCGTAGCGATTTACACTCATTGCACTTGATTGCTGCCCTTCCACGGGCCCCTTCAAATTACACTGGAACTTTTGACCCCAATGAAACAAGCATTTTGAATGTTTCTAAAAAATACAATGAAAAGAGAACTACTAAGGCTGGGGGAAAAGGTAATAAATTAGCAAATACATAATAGTCTTGCGTACTTTGGTTATTTTTATCTAATTTAAAATCGGGTGATGGATTAAGTTAAAGTACTTATTTTTGTGATATCCTCTATTCAGCTATATTGTCAAACTTCAGGCTTCCATTAGTCATACATACTGACCGGTTGCATCGTGGCCTGGTTCGGCAACTTGAATGTCCACGAGCGGCAAAGGCTGCAAAAAGCTGTGACCACTGCCCAGTCCATCACCGGCTCTGACCTCCCCACCATCGAAGGGATCTATCGAAGTTGCTGCCTCAAAAAGGCAGCCAAAATCATCAAGGACCCACACCATCCTGGCCACACACTCATCTCACCACTGCCATCGGGAAGAAGAGACAGGAGCCTGAAAACTGTAATGTCCAGGTTCAGGAACAGCTTCTTCCCTACAGCCATCAGGCGACTAAATGCTACAACCTCATATAAGCTGTGAACTACAATAGACTATTATTATTATTATTATTGCACTATTATTGTTTGTTTTTTTAGTATGTGTGTATATATATATGTGTGTGTGAGTATGTACATATACATACTGTACTTTTTCTTTCTCTCTCGTTTATCATATTGTTCCCAGAGCACGATGTTTACATATTCTGTTGTGCTGCTGCAAGTAAGAATTTCATTGTTGTATCTGGGACACATGACAATGAAACACTCTTGACTCTTGATAAGAGTGTTACTGCTGAGGCCAGTATTATTGTCTTTTTCGAAGAGGTGAGACAATGCGCTCTTTCCAGTGAAGGTGCTCCCATCCAGCTGCTGTGTTTGGAGTTCCAGGATTTAGACTGTTGAAGGGTATTGGTATTGGATTATTATCGTCATGTGCACTGAGATACAGTGATAAACTTGGCTGTGTGTTCTATCCAGGCAGGTTATACCATAGTGAGTACATCAGATAGCAAAAGTGAAAAACGAACAGTGCAGAATATGTTACAGATACATAGCGCAGCGGTTGGGTTGCTGCCTCACAGCGCCGAGACCCGGGTTCAATCCTGACTACGGGTGCTGTTTGTACCTTCTCCCCGAGACCTGCGTGGGTTTTCCCCCGGTGCTCTGGTTTCCTCGCACACTCCAAAGATGTACAGGTTTATAGGTTAATTGGCTTTGGTAAAAATTGTAAATTGTCCCTAGTTTGTAGGATAGTGCTAGTGTGCGGCGATCTCTGGTCGGCGCAGACTCGGTGGGCCGAAGGGCCCGTTTCCGCGCTGTATCTCTAAACTAAAAAAACCAAAAAAAAGATAGAGAAAGTGCGGATAAAAAAAAGTGCAAGGGTCTCAACAAGGTAGATTTGAAGATCCGAAATAAATCTTTACATATGACACGTCTGTTCAAGGGTCTAATAACTGGGGAAGAAGCTGTTCCTGTATCTGGCAATACTTCCTTTCAAGCTTTTATATCTTCTGCCTAACAGGAGAGAAATCCAGGGAGTAAGTGGTCATTGATTATGTTGGCTGAAGTTGATATAAAGTATGCGTCTCAGAGTGAACATGGCAGTGTTTCCATCCTGGCCGCACACTCATCGCCCCCACTACCTTCAGGTAGAAGGCACAGGAGCCTGAAGACTGCAACGTCCAGGTTCAGAAATAGCTCCTACCCCAGAACCATCAGGTTATTAAACTCTTTGTTTAAGAAGGAACTGCAGATGCTGGAAAATCGAAGGGAGACAAAAGTGCTGGAGAAACTCAGCGGGTGCGGCAGCATCTATGGAGCGAAGGAAATAGGCAACGTTTCTTGCCGAAATCCTTCTTCAGACTGATGGGTTTTGGCCTGAAACGTTGCCCATTTCCTTCGCTCCATAGATGCTGCTGCACCCGCTGAGTTTCTCCAGCACTTTTGTCTACCTAGGCTATTAAACTCAACTGAAACAAATATCTGAACCATTATCTGTTTATTTGCACTTTATCTGCTTATTTATTGATGTGTGTATCTATTTATATAATGGTGTATGGATACACTGATCTGTTCTGTATTCATGCCGACTATATTCCGTTGTGCTGATGCAAAGCAAGAATTTCATTGTCCTATCTGGGACACGACAATAAACTCTCTTGACTTGATTTGATATGTTTCCTGTTCTTGCCTTCTGGGTGATAGGGATTAATTTGGGTCCAGGACACCGCTCCGTGCAGCAATATCCTGGGACTGATCTTGTAAAATATTTTTATTAGAAGTAAATACATATTAAGAAGAAATAATATAAAATCGAAAAAAAAGGAAACATATTATTCGTCACATACATTCTTAATATTTTTAAAATTTACGGTCATTCTTATTTATATTTCTATATTTTTTATTATTTTATAACAGTAGGAAGTAAAGAGAAATAATAAAAAGAAAAAGAAAAGAAATCAATAAAATGAGTGGAGTATTAAGCAAGATATTCTTCATTGGAGATATATTCGTGATCTATTTTACTTCGGAGTCACATGAGTGACTACGTGAAGAAGGCCCGCCTGGCGCTGGAACGGCATTACGTCGACGCTGACGGCAGAAGCAGGAGCTGCACAGACAGCTCCTCGACAGCGGTAGGTTCGGAACCGGCAGGTAAGTGCAGTTGAAAAATTTTTTTAGGACTGGAAAACTCCGTGCCTGGTGGAAACCAGGATTTTAAAGGATTTTAAAAACAAACTAAAAGTTTAAATTGAACAGAAATACTCTGTTAAAATAACGGAGTTTTGAAAAGAATGTCCCAGGGGAATACCCAGCGATCGGGACAAGAGATTAATTACGGGGCCGGTTCCGATACTGGTACCGTTAAAAATACGGTAGAGAGGTTAAAATGCTCCACAATCTTTTGGCAGGGAATTTTAAAAGTCAGAAAGGCTGTAATTTAAAAAAGTTAATAAAAATCGCGATATGGAGAAAGTACTCCAAAATATAAAAAGAGACAAGGGTCACAGTACCCAAACAGCCCAAAAAAGACCCTGAGGGGCTTGAATATACAAAATATGGCTATGTGCCAAATTGAGAATTGAACCCTGGATTAGGGTGGAGGAAGTCTCTTTGGATATAATTCCAAGTGGATCAGGGCTGCAAAAGACAGACCCTGCAAGTGGTGATGTGAATTATGAATGCACACCACAAATTAAAAAGTGAGGCCAGATGTGCCTGAGATAGCAAAAGATTTTGCTATATCTAAAGGAAGTGGTGAGGCTATGGAAGAAAACCTAGCTGCCAACATTAATTATATGGTATCTCACCAACTTCAAGAATACGATAAAACTTTTATGTTTTATTAAAATATCAACGGTAAATCCGTTTATAATATCCATGTCTCAAATAATATGAGATATAAGAAATACAATTTCAAAGTATTTCAAAATGGTGCAAATAAGTAATACTTTCAAAATAAAATAAATTGCCATCAGTTGTGGAGCTCAATAGGAAGAAATATATATAATTTACCGAATCTGCACTATAGGTTTGCAGATCAATACAAATCAGGATATTAAACTCCTGATTATTATAGAATAAACCTGCCTTATGATAAATCAAAGATATTAATTACAAAAGAACAGACTACTGATCTTTAAACTTTGGGGAGAAAAACTATGATCCAATGAAAAATGTTGATAATGGATCAAAACAAAGGCAAAGATCTTTTTAACTTGCGGTGAAAAAACTATGATCCAATGAAAGATTTGATAATGGATCAAAACAAAGGCAGATGTGGTATAATCCAAACATAGCCTTATCTAAACCTATATAATTGGGGAAAGAAGGCTTGAAGTACGTTGAAAAGGTGCAAACATCTGGTTACAAAATAAGTTCATGAAATCTCCAATTATGGGGGATTACAGGTGTATTATGATTGTTAACCAATATAACTAAGGAAGGATTGGTTCACCTGTATAAGAAAAACTTTAAAAAATTGATTTCAGGTTTTCACTCAAAAGTAATTTTTAATAAGAAGGGGTACGTACATGTATATTATAAAATTACCTCAGTGTAAAGATTTCATGGTATAAACCATACAAAACATCATTATATTTACACTTTCACAGTGTAAGAAAATGGAAACATCTGGAACATGGAAAAACTGTTGTGATTAACAAAGTGTTAATCAATATTACAGGTGCTTGAAATTAATTAAAGTGGGTCAAGCTGTGCAAGTTTAAACATTGTCCAAACAATCAATCAGTTCAAGGCTGTTAAACCGAACACTGAAGGAACAATTATACTGATAAAAGATCAGCACTTGCACTAATGAGGTCATGGTCATGGGTTATCTCGATTACATTTAAATTGGAAGAGATAAGAGCAGCTGCAAATTAGTGCCTGCCATTACAAACCTGGTGGGGGGTAAGGACCTGACCCATTACATAAAGCATATGCTTAGGCATTAATAAAATATTTATAAATTACTATTCTGAAATTAGAAGTAATTCAAGCACCATAAGAGAGGGGGAAAATTGTTCCATGATACAAATATGTCTAATTGTTGTTGACATACTTTGTCCCTCCATTAGGATTAGGTAAAAAATAAAAATAAAGTTCCAAAAGAAGGAATACAGAAGCTTATAAGAATATGTATGCCTTGTGAAGAGGCTTATGCAAAATATCAAATGATACGTTATCATTATTAAAGTAATGTAAAAAAAAAAAGGTTCATAAGCTGCTTCAACTATAAGATTAACAGCTGTTGCAAACTGAAGCAAGTGTTACAGATGATGTACAGCTTCTGTGAATGTTTGGGTAAAGATAAGAATATTATCTATTCTTATTACAATAATTGATATGTCTCTTGTTCGGACTGCAGACAATAATACCAGGCGAACATAAATGGTTTGTCCTAAGAAATTTTCCAAACATTCGTATTAATTGTTGAAGTATAAGGAGTTATGGATTAAAAAGATAGATTGTTTTATTATGGAACTGTCCATGTCGTATCAAGATGAACAATACCACGGCTGTGGCATATGTTAACAATGGTCAAATTTGGGAGAAAAACATATTGTCATTATTTTGCATTACTTACGATTAATCTGGTTGTATACAGATTAAATCACTGATCTTTCAAATGTTTCTTGTGGGTCACAAGATAAGTCAAATAACAATCATGGGATTATCTAAGTAAACAGATGTGGCATATTTTAAAGTTTAGTCCACCTGTTTATCTCTAAGGAAGAGACAATGGTATCGGAAGATAACAAATTTGGGAGAAAAAAACATATTGTCATTAATATGGATTACTTACGATTAATCTGATTGCATACAGATTAAATCACCGATCTTTCGAATATTTCTTGTGGGTAAACCAAGAACAGTGAAGGTGGATGCTTTTCTCCCAATTACATGAGGAAAAGATTTCTTTGTGTTTCCTCATTTTTGTTTAATAGGGCAGTGTCTGATGAAAATGTAGCGGGACACTGCCAGAGGCATTTTGGTGGCCTAATACGGGTCCTTTATGGTTTCATAAATATTGTGTGATTTTGAACTGCTAGTGATGATTCATAGTGGCAGCAATTTATTGAAGTCAAAAAAGGGGTCTCGACCTAGGTCGTTGCCTGTCTCCCTTCGCTCTTTGGATGCTGCTGCACCCACTGGGATCTCCAAGTTTGAGAAACCCTGCAGTAATTTATTGTTGTACAAAAACCTCCATGACATGAAAATATGAATTTTTACTATCTACAGGTTGACCAGACCATAACAACAGCTGATGGTCAAAGAAGTCTATGAATGTTAACCAATATAACAATATATCAATAAAATAATTATGTATAAAGAAGTGTTATACCTGCAATTTGCAGAAATAAGTCTAAAAAACAATATTTTGTTATAAGAAATTGGAGGTCTGTATATACAGTAAAGTTATTTTATCATATTAGATATATGTGAGTTCCTTGTGGATTGCATTTTCTAAGTATCTAATTGATTAGAGCCAATAATAGGGCTCAGAGTGTTATCGTCTTATAAACGGACAATATATTAACCAAGAAGTTATCAGATGCATTCATAATATCCCAATATGGAAAGGGATATATATGTAAATGTTAATAAATATATATGTGTGTGTATATATATATATATGATATATATATATATATATATATGTGTATATGTATATATAATCTGTCCAAAATTGTAAAAAATATAAAGGCAGGAGATAAATAATCTTGAAATGCCTTAAGAAATGGACTCTAACTCTATCTATGATTCAAAAAAATTGAACATTGAAAATAATAATTCTGATAACTTTAGTATCAATATAAGAGTGCAAACATTGCAAATGTTACGTTATAATTGCATGTGGATACAAATTGCATTATCATATATGTTTATGAATCTACCAAACAAAGCACACCAAGAAGACCTGAAACGAAGGTAAACTATAAGCATATCCTGCCGGCTTTAAGTTGTGTGTGTGTGAACATTGATGAAAATGTTGCAGTAGGTAAGAGTCTCTGTGGCAATGAGACTGCTTATTACACACAAAAACCACATTGGGTTCAGTAAAAACTGATGGTTATAGAGGAATGTATTTCTAGATGGTTAAAAATTGGATACATTCAGTAGGAACTAGACACTGAAAGGTGGAAAAATCACTGTTAATGAGGAAAATACATTCACAGGAATGGCACAGGATGAGCCACTCGAGCAAAGATGCAAGGCCGCAGGAGGCTGTAGATTACTGTTAAAGTAAAAAGGAACCAGTCATGGTGTCAGATTTAGACACGCAATGTTCGGTTCTCTATAATTGTTGCTTTGTCATGCCATAAAAATATATATATATCAATTGGTATTTGTGATAAACTTGCCTTTCAATGGAAAGGGCATTATTTTCATTTTTTATAATGTGAAATAATTTATCACATAACTTGAGGCAATGTTTGGGGAAAATGTGTTATTCGCTCGTTATTGTGTTAAATGAGCCGTACTGTCGTATGGAATAAATTCTACGACACGAAAAACACAGAAAGCTTCAAACTCTTCACGTAGTCACTCACGTGACTCCGAAGTAAAATAGTAAGATTAAACGAGAACTTACCAGTTCGAAGTTTGATCGTTATTTTTATGAGGAGTAACGATGAGGGATTACGTGCCCTCCACTCCCCACCCTCATAAAATAAATGATCATCTGGTAGTTCTAAATCTATGATGAGCCTTACTATCTTACTCCGGCTATTTGTGTTCTGTGTTTTTCATGCCGCTGCTTTGAAGTATGCCGTTCCAGCGCCAGGCGGGCCTTCTTCACGTAATCCCTCATCGTTACTCCTCATAAAATAACGATCAAACTTCGAACTGGTAAGTTCTCGTTTAATCTTACTATTGTATATAATTCTTCATCTATTCCTTCATTCAGGCTTCAGTCATGGCCTCGCACCGGACCACCTTAACCCTTTAAGTATTCAATAAACGGAGACCATATTCCTCTGAATTGATCTAACCTGTCCATTAGGACAAGTCTTAATCTTTCCAGGTGAAGTGTCTCCGACATGTCTGTAATCCACATTTTGATTGTGGGGGATATGGGACCTATCCAAAATCTTAGTATTAATTTTTTACCAATTATTAAACTATAACCAATAAAAATTATTTGTTGTGTTGTTAGTAGCTGATATTTCTAATATTCTTAATATGATTAATTTTGAGTCTGGAGTTAAATTTGCATTAACTACATTCGAGATTATCTTAAAAATTTCTGTCCTAAAATTAGTAATTTTTGTACATTTTGTGAATGAATGCGTTAGATTAGCTTCTAACTGCTGACATTTATCACATCGCAGAAACATTTGAAAAAATTCTGTTTAATTTGGATTTTGAGAAGTGTAATCTATGTAAAACTTTAAATTGTATCAAGGAGTGTCTGGCATTTAATGAGCAGTGGTGTATATGTTGTAAACTTTCATTCCATACTTCTACACTAATTGTTTGACCTAATTTGTTTTCCCATGCTTGTCTATATTTTTCCGTATTTAGTAAATCATTTTCCAGTATTATAAATATATATTAATTTTTCTGAGTTCAGATGTTTATTTAGACATTTATCTAAAATTTCTGTCTTTCTATTCCTAAAATCTGGTGTATTTGATTTAACATAATTTCTAATTTGTAGATATCTAAAATACTCTTTTGAGTGTAATCCATAATTTTGTTGTAATTCCTGAAATGAAAGAAATAAACTTTCTCTGTAGAGATCACCCATCTTATTTATTCCATAGTTCTTCCATTTTAAAATACCTTTATCCATCAATGAAGGTTTAAAAGTAATGTTGTTTACAATTGGACTGGGACTGATCTGACCTGATATCACCTCTTCACACAAACCAACCTCCCTTCCATCACCTCTGGTTCCACTGTCCTGTGAAGAGGCAGCCACCGAGAGATCGCCAGGGTCTTCAGTCTTATTAAAGCTTCTTGTTGAAACACTTGATCAAATGTTGCCTTGATATCAAAGCCCATTGCTCCCCTCACTTTGTTCATGGGCGCCCCGGGCAGTCATGTGCTCTGGAGTTGTGTGTTGCTGGTGCTATAACTCGGCAGGTTTTTGGTGACTAAGTGCTGCTTCAGGGCATCTTCGCAGATGTTTGAGGCAGCAGGCCTGCCTGGCTTTGTCCCACTGCCTGCAAACAGGACGACTTTGTACATTTTTAACACTGTTGCAGCTGCTGTGGATCAAGTGATGGAAAACGCAGGTAGTTCTGCAGCCCCGGGCTGCAGTGTCGCAGACTCACTGGTTTGGAGTCTCGCAGAGACGGACGCAACTAAACACTGAAGAAGCACATCATCTCCTTTAAAAACAAACACAATCTGGCAGCATCTGCTCCCGTTGAATGATTATTGTTGTAATTTTGGAAACGTTCAACACTCGTGTTCCCACAGTCAGCGCCGTGACGTCACCAGATAATAGTCATACAGTGTGGAAACAGACCCTTCAGCCCAACTTGCCCACACCGACCAATAGGCCCCATAGAAACATAGAAACACAGAAAATAGGTGCAGGGGGAGGCCATTCGGCCCTTTGAGCCAGCACCGCCATTCATTGTGATCATGGCTGATCGTCCCCAATCAATAACCTGTGCCTGCCTTCTCCCCATATCCCTTGATTCCACCAGCCCCTAGAGCTCTGTCTAACTCTCTCTTAAATCCACCCAGTGAGTTGGCCTCCACTGCCCTCTGAGGCAGGGAATTCCACAAATTCACAACCCTCTGGGTGAAAAAGTTTTTTCTCACCTCAATCTTAAATGGCCTCCCCTCTATTCTAAGACTGTGGCCCCTGGTTCTGGACTCGCCCAACATTGGGAAAATGTTTCCTGCATCTAGCAATACTCATAGCAATAGCAATACCCATCTACAATAGTCCCACGTGCCTGCGTTTGGTCCATATCCCATTAAATCTGTCCTATCCATATACCTGGCCAAATGTTTCGTTGCGATAGTACCTGCCTCAACTACCTCCTCTGGCAGCTCGTCCATATAACTACCACATTTTATGTGTAAAAAAAAGTTGCCCCTCAGATCCCCCTCAAATCTTTCCCAACTCACCTTAAACCTACGTCCGATTCTTGAACCTGTGTTTAGCCAGAGGGTGCTGAATCTGTGGAATTCATTGCAACAGACCGTATTGGAGGCCAAATCAATGGATATTGTTTAGAAATAGATTCTTGATTGGTACAGGTGTCTGGGGTTGTGGGGGGAAGGCAGGAGAATGGGGTTAGGTGGGAAAGATAGATCAGCCGTGATTTAATGGTGGAGTAGACTTGATGGGCCGAATGGCCTGATTCTGCTCCTATCACTTATGAACTTCTCCTGTTTTTGAACCTATGTCTTCTTGTTCTTGAGATCAAGATCACTGTTAGGTGTTGTGGGATAGTCCATAGATGTTGAGTTTTGTGCCAAGTCAGAGTTCTTGAAGGGTCCCATCTGAAGATTAACGTCCAAAGAAAGATCCCAACCCAAATTGTTATCTGTCCACAGATGCCGCCTGACCTGCTGAGTTCCTCCAGCACTTTGTGCTTTGCTCAAGGTTCCAGAATCTGCAGTTCCTTGCATCTCTCTGAGAGCTTGAAGCTTGTGTGAGCTTTGGGATTTGTGAATGGTGACTTTATGTTGCGGCTCTGAGTGAAGGGGATGCCTGGCCACTGTGAGAGTGGGGGAGTAGCTGGGAAGCAATTATGTGTTCTTGGATGATGTGAACATCGCTGGATGAAACAGGCTTCTACTATCTAGAAAAGGAGCAGTGAAGTGGAGACACAAGGAACTAACTGCAGGTGCTGAGATCTTGATCAAAACACAAAGTGTTGGAGGAACTCACTGGCTCAGGGAGTGTCAGTGGAGGGAACGGACAGACGACGATTCAGGTTGGGACCCTCGTTCAGAGTGTTTGGTTGTCTGAGCATCCCCTCCACAGATGCTGCCTGGCCCGCTGAGTTCCTCCAGCACTTTGTGTTTTTGCAAAACGCTGGTGAAGACACACTGACCTCTCATCATTCACGATCCCAAACATTTTACATTCTGTTCCAATCCGGGAAACACGGAGCCTATTTGCACAAAGGCAAGCTGCAAAAGGATAACATCTTTGGCACAGTCATTGTTGGAGATTTAAATTGAGGGAAAAACAGTGGCTGGGAAACCGGAAACTATTCCTCAGTTCCTCTTGGTGCTAGGGCCAGGGATTATTTTACAAGGGTGGCCAGGACTTCGGTTTAATATATCGGGTGAATGTGGAATGGATTTGACTGTGTTCGTGCAGAACGGTGGAGGAGGCTGCATTGTAAACTCTGCTGGATCGGGAATTAATGCCTTGCCCCAAACTAGATTTAATTACATTGACCTGAGGCAAAAAAATCCCACCAAACTGAAGTCGGAGATATCCAATATCGAGATGATCTTTGTGTTCAAGTATCTTTAGTGACGGATCTCGTGTGAATTAATCTTTCGAGTCTACCCTGAAGCAATTCTATCTTTAATATGGTCTGTGGAGAAAAGCAGATCCAGCTGGCTGTTCGCCCCTGGGGCTTAAGTGTGTGGGAGAGGCAAGCTGGAAGCTATTTGATAACTCAGAGATTAAGCATATTTGCAATTCAGATCTGTGAGACCCTTCGCTGTCACTAGATTTTAAAATGTATTTTTTTGCCAAGTTTGAACTGGGTGACTTGGAGAAGAATGCAGCCATAAACTGGGGTCTCAGATATCTCAGCAACTGAGCCAAAGGAAACCATAAAATCACAGACATATCAAAATGGGCATTAATGGGAAAGAGTGCTGGAGCAACACAAAATGATTGAGATGATCACACCTAACAAAGTAGAGCAGTGATTTTAGTTTTATCATGAAAGTGCTGCGGAAATCACACTGCAAAGTCAAACTCGAGCTGCAAGCAGTGAGCCAGGTTACTGCTGGGGTTCACGGAGCAGCCTTCCACTGGACAGCCCGTGGTCCAGGTGACGTTTAGTGCATGCTTTCACTGCAGCAGCCTCTTCCGTGGGCTAAACTAAAGGAGATGAAATCCTCGGCGGTTACAGCTCTGGAAGAGAAAAGAAAGGATTGCTTCTTACTCGAAACCCAGCCAGGGTTGTTTTTTACAATTGATAGGCACAAAATGCTGGGGTAGCTCAACGGGTCAGGCAGCGTCTCTGGAGAAAAGGAATAGGTGACGTTTCAGGTTGAGACCCTTCACCGTGAAGGGTCTGATAAAGGGTCTTGACCCGGAACGTCACCTATTCCTTTTTTCCAGAGACAATAGGCAATGGGTGCAGGAGTTGGCCATTCGGCCCTTCGAGCCAGCACCGCCATTCACTGTGATCATGGCTGATCATCCACATTCAGTACCCCGTTCCTGCCTTCTCACCATATCCCCTGACTCCGCTATCTTTAAGAGCTCTATCCAACTCTCTCTTGAAAGCATCCAGAGAATTGGCCTCCACTACCTTCTGAGGCAGAGAATTCCACAGATTCACAACTCTCTGGGTTAAAAAGTTTTTCCTCATCTCCGTTCTAAATGACCTACCCCTTATTCTTAAATTGTGGCCCCTGGTTCTGGACTCCCCCAACATCAGGAACATGTTTCCTGCCTCTAGCATTTCCAATCCCTTAATAATCTTATATGTTTCAATAAGATCCCCTGGCAACCGCCTAAATTCCAGAGTATACATGCCCAGTTACTCCATTCTATCAAGATATGACAGTCCCGCCATCCCAGGAATTAACCTTGTGAACCTACGCTGCACTCCCTCAATAGCAAGAATGTCCTTCCTCAAATTTGGAGGCCAAAACTGCACACAATTATCCAGGTGTGGTCTCACTGGGGCCCTGTACAACTGCAGAGGACCTCTTTGCTAGTATACTCAACTCCTCTAGTTATGAAGGCCAACATGCCATTCGCTTTCTTCACTGCCTGCCATACCTGCATGCTTACTTTCAGTGACTGATGAACAAGGACCCCCAGATCTCATTGTATTTCCCCTTTTCCCAACTTGACGCCATTCAGTAATCTGCCTTCCTGCTTTTGCCACCAAAGTGGATAACCTCACATTTATCCACATTAAACTGCATCTGCCATGCATCTGCCCACTCACCCAACCTGTCCAAGTCACCCTGCATCCTCATAGCATCCCCCTCACAGTTCACACTGCCTGACCTGCTGAATCAGATGCTGCCTGACCCGCTGAATTACTCCAGCATTTGGTGTCTGCCTTCGGTGCAAACCAGTATCTGCGGTTCCTTCGTACACACATGGTTGTTTTTACCCTCCTCCCCCTGACTCGGTGACCAGTTAAGGGTACAATCATGGCTGGTAGTTACTCTACAGGAGGCTGCCCATTCCTGAGTTTACTTTGGTGACAGATCGGGAAGCAAGTTAGGTTTATGAAGCTTCCTGCCTCTGTGCACCCACATGGAAACACCATCAGTTCAGTTTCAGTTCAGTTCAGTTTAGTGTCACGTGTACCGAGGTACAGTGAAAAACTTCATATTGCGTGCTAACCAGTCAGCGGAAAGATAATGCATTACAGTCGAGCCATTAATAGTGTACATAGCGGAAGATTATAATTAAAGTAAAAGATGCTGCGGAAGCAGTAGAGAATTTAAATCGTTTTTCACACAGAGAGTGGTGAATCTGTGGAATTCTCTGCCACAGAAGGTAGTTGAGGCCAGTTCGTTGGCCATATTTAAGAGGGAGTTGGCCCTTGTGGCTGAAGGGATCAGGGGGTATGGAGAGAAGGCAGGTACAGGATACTGAGTTGGATGATCAGCCATGATCATATTGAATGGCGGTGCAGGCTCAAAGGGCCGAATGGCCTGCTCCTGCACCTAATTTCTATGTTTCTATGTTTTAAGAGTGTGGATTGTAATATGCGACTGTAGATCTGCTTCTGTGGCTAGCACACACATAGTCGCCTGGGTTGGGGGCCATCTTGGAAGCAACCCCCTTGCTCGGGCAGCACTATGACCTGTGGAACTGCCGCTCCCATCTTTACAGCTGCTTGTGGACAAGCTCCACTCCAGCACCATTTGTGAGGCTTGCGTGGTGGCTAAAGCATTGGCTCATTGTGAGCTTCCCTCAAGGGTCTTGTAATTGGAAGGGTGGTGGGTGAACTGAGGGGTGGGCTGGGCGATTGTTCCGATTAGCCTTGTGAGGCCTGGGTACGCATTCCTCTGTGGCTTCAGTCAAAACCACCAGGAACATAAAAACCACGGAAAAAAGGCTGAGGTTTATTTTAAACACACAATTATAGAGAGGGAAAAATCCATGGAGCCTTGACTTGGGCTGGGAAACTACTGTTCTGAGAAGGGTTTGAGATAGGGTCCGTGATTGCTTGCAGTGCACCGGGAAAATGCTGGAATTTCGCGAACTTTTTAAACTGTTTTTTATAGCACAGTTGCTTGGGTAACTTGGAAAAGAATGTAGTCGTCCATAATCTGGGGATTCGGTAATTCCAGGAAACCTTGCCGATGGAAATCATAAAATCACATGCATGTGCGATCTACATGTGAGAAATTGAAGTGATGGGTACAGTTTAAATGCCACTGTATTTATGTGAAAGATTGTTAGAGCAATGTATTGAGATAGTCACGACTACAAACGGAGTCTTTACAAGATTATTGGAGGAGTATTGTGAAATGGTCTTATTACTGGATAGTGTTCACAAAGATGGCATGGTCACCATGGATGGATGTTGTCACTAGTTGAATGTCAAGTCAAGGGTTGGGTAGTCAAGGGTCCTTCTTGGACTTTGCATCTGGTTCAAAGCCTCGATGGTCCATGTCACCACTGGCTCCACAGAGCTGAGATGGCATGAAGCGGGAGGCGATACTAAGACGTTTCCTGTGTTGGAAGGAACTACAGATGCTGGTTCACACCGAAGATAGACACAATATGCTGGAGTAACCCAGCGGGACAGGCAGCATCTCTGGAGAGGAATGGGTGATGTTTCGGGTCAAGACCTTTGAGAATGAGAGTCAGGGGAGAAGGAAACCAGAGATACGGACGGATACAAAGACCATGTAAGGATAGATCAAAGCAGATGACAAGGAAATGGTTAGTACGGGTTTGAATGGGCATTGGCCAAACGCATGCAGGTGGAACTAGTGTAGCTGGGACATGTTGGCCTATGTGGGTAGGTAGGGCTGAAGGGCCTGTTTCCATGCTGTATCACTCTATGACTGTATGAAATGTACAACGGTTCATTGTTGGCTGAGTCCAAGGTGACAACAAGGCTTGCAGACAGTAAAATTAACCAGGAGGACAGTGAACGAGTCGGAGGACTAGGGAGAACAAGACGCTTGCTACCTGGCTTAGTGCTCGGGGAACATTAGATCTTTCTCACCTGTCAGCAGTGTGAATGATGCATGTGCCTGGGTGGGCGGAGGTCTCTGATTTGGGTCTCAAACGATGGTCGGGGTGACCCATCCAGAAATCACTGTCCTGCTCCAAACTGGCCAGCGAGGAACTAAATTCACTGAGGAAAGAAGACGAGCTTTTCAATTCTTTGATTCAATTCAGCAAGAGCTAAAATAGAGCTGGCAAACATTATGTTACAAACAATCAACTCAAACTCCCTTCCAAACGTTAAGATCAATTGAATACACGAAGGGTGGCATGGTGGCCCAGCGGTAGAGTTGCTGCCTTGCAGCGTCAGAGACCCGGGTTCGATCCTGACTGTCTGCACGGAGTTTGTACGTTCTCCCCGTGACCTGCGTGGGTTTTCTCCGGGTGCTCCGGTTTCCACCCACACTCCAACGATGTACAGATTTGTAGATTAATTGGCTGTGGTAAAGATTGCCAATTGTCCCTCGTGTTAGTGTGTGGGGATCCCTGGTTGGAGTGGACTTGGTGCGGGCCGAGGGTCCTGTTTCCCTGCTGCATCTCCAAACCAAAATCAACTAAATTAAACTAAAAATTAAGTTAAGGTTTGGGGCAAGATTTTCCACTCTGTGTTCTCGGTGCCCAAATAACTAAAATCAAATGATTTAAAGAACTGGAACCAAAGTTTTGATTTCATAAATGACAAATGAATGTATTTCAGACTCAGCACTGGCAGTTTCAGTTGTCTTCAGTTCCACTTAGTCTCTGGACTATTACTTTGCTATTAGTTCCACCTCCTCTTTCTGCAAACTCCTCTCAGAAGCCTCCAGGCTTTTGTAAGTGTTGTTTTTGGCATGATGCTCCGCATTACAATCGAGATTCATATCACTAATAGCCCGGGTACTGCTACTTTTAAGAATAGTTGACAGTTGTACAGGTGCAATATTAAGGACCCTGCCAAAGAACTGCCAGAATAACTTCTACCTTCATATTCCGAGCCAAAACATTCTCAATTGGTTTAAGTCGTGCAGTACAGTGCAGCGGGGCAAGGCTTCTGACCCAGGGCAAGCAAGGACTCAAGGAAGAAAAGTTTCACAAGAAACAAAAGAACAATGGTCACAGAAACCATAAGGGTGGTCACGGTGGCGCAGAGGTAGAGCTGCTGACTCAGTGAATGCAGCGCCGGGTTCGATCCCGACTACTGGGTTCTGTCTGTACGGAGTTTGTACATTCTTCCCGGGACCTGCGTGGGTTTTCTCAGAGATCTTCAGTTTCCTCCCACACTCCAAAGATGTACAGGTTTGTAGGTTAATTGGTTTGGTAAATGTACAAATTGTCCCTAGTGGGTGTAGGATAGTGTTAATGTGCGGGGATCGCTGGTCGGCCCGGACCCTGTTTCCGCGCTGTATCTCTAATCTAAAAATCTAACCTAAACTGTTCTAGACTCGTTGATGAGGCATCTCAGGCTTCCAGACTGCATTCAGTGGCTGTAACCAACTTTGATTCATTAAAACCAATTAACACAACATGAAATCGTATTTAACGAGATAATAACACAAAACCAATCATATCCACAGAGACCGTTTCCCTCCGCAACTCCCTGGTCAACTCGTCCCTTCCCATCCAAACACTCCTTCCCCAGGTACCTTCCCCTGAAACCGCTTTAGGTTAGGTTAGATTTTTAGATTAGAGATACAGCGCAGAAACAGGCCCTTTGGCCCACCAGGTCCGGGCCGACCAGCGATCCCCGCACATTAATACTATCCTACACCCATTAGGGACAATTTTTACATTTACCAAGGCAATTAACCTACAAACCTGTACGTCTTTGGAGTGTGGGAGGAAGCTGAAGATCTGTGAGAAAACCCACGCAGGTCACGGGGAGAACGTACAAACTCCGTACAGACAGCACCCGTAGTCGGGATCGAACCTGGGTCTTCGGCGCTGTAAGGCAGCGACTCTACCGCTGCGCCACCGTGCGGCCCCTGTGCAGAATTCCATTGTCACGAACGCCCATTAATTGATCTGCTCCATTTTGCTTGTCATGATAACGCAAGCCTATAATTAAATAACGAATATGAAACCAAAAGAAGAGAAAAGACGGCTTGATGGAATACCTGAATTTGAAGTCGTGGAGCAGGTGGCGGCCCATTAAATAGTCTTCGTAGGTTTTGGCGATTTGTTTCTTCAGATCCTGAACAGTGTTACTGTACCCATTAAAAATATAGTCAGCAAATAGTAACTTGCCTCCCATGTACATCTGTTGGCAACAAAGAGAGTGTTGGTCAGTCAAGCCCCACTGGTCGTCAGCTGTGGACGCACGTGTACCATGGATCGGATGAAGAGATCACAGCGGGGTGGGAGATTGCAACCTTCACCTGTTTCGACTAATGCAATCAACTCGACGTGCACAAACGGAAGATCAAATAGAACAAGTTGTCCCACAACTTTAGGCTGTGCACGCCACACGGAAGAGGAAGAAGATCACAGTGTCCCAAAAATCTCCAGAGCTGCAGGACAAAAAACCATTCCGACAGACTAAACTACAGACAGTACCAAGCCATTCTGCTTCATCTTTCCTCGCTGAATAACCATATCTCAGGAATTAATCTACTCATAACCTACAGGCACTATCGCAACGTCTAGGATACATTTAGACAGGTACATGGACAGGACAGGTTTAGAGGGATATGGGCCAAATGCAGGCAGGTGGCCCTGGTGTAGCTGGGACATGTTGGCAGATGTGGGCAAGTCGGGCTGAAGGGCCCGTTTCCCTGCTGTATCACTCTATGACTCTGCACAACAGTGCTGTAGAGAAAACCCCAATCAGTAATACACATTTGGTTGATGTGAATCCTAGTCATGGCAAGCAAGCCCTTTTGACCCAACTTGCCCACCTTGACCAAGATGCCCCATCTAAGCTGGTCCCATTTGTCCATGTTTTGCCCATATCACTCTAAGCCTTTCCTATCCATGTACTTGTCCAAGTGTCTTTAAAGTGCTGTTATATCATTGAAAAATGAGTTGAAATGTCTGCATCCACTCTGGGTGTTTGCTCTTCCCTGCCACTATTCACCCAGAGTGTGTATCTGAATCCCTACCATAGCTCACACGCACGCACGCACGCACGCACGCACGCACGCACATTGCTCTATCGTCTGACCGCCTGGACCAATGGGTTGCGAGCTGTGACCTCCACCGTTTGCTCACAGAAAGCCAGCAATCACCCATAATATAAATGTGTAAGAACGAACTGCAGATGCTGGTTTACACCGAAGATCGACACAAAATATTGCAGTAATCAGCGGGACAGGCAGCATCTGTGGAGAAAAGGAATAGATGATGTTTCGGTTTGAGACCCTTGATCAGACTGGGAGTCAGGGAGGGGGACACAGGAGATGTGGGAAGGTACAGAACAAAGCAGAGCCTGCATCGATGACTCAGGAAAGGTGGAGCCCACAATGGTCCATTGTTGGCTGGGGACAAGGTGATAACGAAGGAAAACAAACGGTGAAATTAGCAGGAGGTCTAGGGTGGGGGAGGAGACACGTATGCTTAGTCCGCCTGGGCCTCTGTGATCTCCCTGTTGCCAAACATTTTAACTCTCCTACCCATTCCCACACTGACCTCTCTGTCCTGGGCCTCCTCCATTGTCAGAGTGAGGCCCAGCGAAAATTGGAGGAACAGCACCTCATATTTCGCTTCCACCCCAGCAGTATGAATATTGATTACTCTAACTTCAAGTAACCCTTGCTTTCCATCTCTCCATCTCCCCGCCCACCCACCCTAGTCACCATGCTAGTTTCACTATTTCGTTATCACCTCCACCACAGCCAACAATGGACTATTGTGGGCTCCACCTTCCCTGAGTCATCAATGCAGGCTCTGCTTGTTACTGTAGCATCCAGTCTCCCTCTCCCTGACTCTGATCAGGGGTCTCGACCGAAACGTCCCCTATACCTATTCTCCAGAGATGCTGCCTGACCTGCAGAGTTAGACCCTCAACATGAGGAGGTTCAATCACCTTTTTAGGGCAAATCACAATTTGTGTGGCACAGTGCACATTCTGGGTTTCATTCTGACTACGGCTTGGTGCTGCCTGCACGGAGTTTGCACCATCTCCCGTGGATTTGCCCTGCGTGGGTTTTCTCCAGCATCCCCGGTTTCCTCCCACACTCCAGACGTACAGGTTTGTAGGCTAATTGGCTTGGTATAAATGGCTTGTGTGTGTGTGTGTGTGTGTGTCGGATCGTGTTACTTGCGATGGTCGCTGGTCGGCGCGGACCTGGCAGGTCAAAGGGCCTGTTTCCGCGCTCCTGTCTCTAAAGTAAACCTGCGCAGAGGGAAGCGTGCACACATTCCAGTTCACTACAGAGGGCGGATTAGTAAGGCAACTCCTTAATAATCTGGGCTAACTGGTGAGCAGGAAAGGCTGCTGCTTTCTTTGCAGTTATCAGGCAGTTATCATGCAATTATCAGGGGCCGAGATGTCCCCTGTCCCACAGTGAATGCAAGTGGATGAAATCATTAATGAATTCAGATAGAATGTGAGAAAGGGAGAGGAAGGTGATGGTTATGGGCAAATGCAGTGCTGGGGAGGGGGGGAGGAGCTCTCTGATGCAGTGGTAAACAGAGGGTTGGACGTCACAGCAGATAACTCCCTTGGCACCTCAGGATGACCCTGTCCTGAGGACGCTGCAAGTCAACATGACCTCCATGGGGAAGGCACGTGCATGCTTGAAATTCTTCTGGCAGGATGTCGCAGATCTCAGTGAGAAAAGCCTGAGAAAGTCTTTTAGTTTAGTTAAGTGAGACTATGTGGAAATAGCCCTTCAGCCCACTGAGTCCTCGCCGACCAGCGATCCCCGCACTTCAACACTACCGTACACGCACTAGGGACAGATCTCAGAGAGAACCTACGCAGGTCATGGGGAGAATGTACAAACTCCGTACAGACAGCACCCATAGTCGGGATTGAACCCGGGTTTCTGGCGTTGTAAGGCATCACCTTTACCACTACGCCACGTGCCGCCCTAGACTGAGTCTTTAAATATACGTTCTTCATCACAGGCTGTGTGATGTGAAGACTTTGCAGGGATAGCTACGGGCATGCCTTCACCCCCTGCCCGCTGACCCTGACTGAAGCTAACGACTCCTCCAGTAACACAGTGCTGCTCGTGGCATTCCCAGTGAGGCAGCCATGGATCGCTCTTCCTGTGACCTGCGTGCGTTTTCTCCAGACTCTTTGGTTTCCTCCCACACCCGAAAGACGTGCGTGCAGATAGAATGATTGGTGTCAGTCAATTGTCCCTCGTATGCAGGTGAGTGCGGGATCTGCAGGGAGTTAGTGAGGATGTGAGGGGAATAACAAAGGGGATTAATGTAGGACAGGTGTAAATATGTGGTTGATGGTTAGTGTGGGTTCAGTGGGCTGAAGGGCCTGTTTCCATGTTGTCTCTCTCAATGTTGGGCACCTCATTCCCACCTCGTCCCTTTTGTGCAAACTGATAAAGCACAGATACTGGGCAGTGGGCTATGAGTTATGAGCCCCTGGGTCCACTCATCCAAACTCTGCTTCCTCATATCTGGGGCAGTTAAGTTTAGTTTAGAGATTATGGCATGGAAAAAGGCCCTTCGGCCCACCGAGTTCATGCTGACCGGCGATCCCCACACACTTGGAGCGGGGCCTAACATCACCCTTAACGGCCGCGGGACTTGCCATCGCCCGCCGGGGGCATTAACATCGGGAGCCCCAGTTCGCCTCATCACTGCAGTTGGACTGCTGGACCGCGGGAGAAGCACAAATGGAAGAGATAAGACTTTTGCCTTCCGTCACAGTGAGGAGGTGTTGGACATTCACTGTGATGGATGTCTGCGTAAATTGTGTTAAGTGTGGGTCTTGGTTTTTTTTGTAATTGTTAAGTGTAGAAAATGCAATTTTGTCCAAACCAAGCTGTTTAAATGACAATAAAAGGAATTCTATTCTTCTATTCTATTCTAACACTATCCTACACACACTAGGAACAATTTACTTTTACACCAAGCCAATTAACCTACAGACCTGTACGTCTGGAGTATGTGAGGGAACTGGAGCACCCGGTAAAAACATCCGCAGGCCACGGGGAGAATGTACAAGCTCCGTATAGACAGCACCCGTAGTCAGGATCGAACCCGGGTCTCTGGCGCTGTAAGGCAGCAACTCTATCGCTGCCTCACCATAACGCACCTCCTGCCTGAGGGAGATAATCTTTTGTGCTGCAGTGCATCTTGAGACAGGGATGGCATGGCTACAATCTCGGACTACTCTCAGATTGTCAGCATCTACCCTTCCCACTCGAGATTCTCCGACAGTGCCCTTGGACATGGCTCAATGCCAGCTGCTCAAGACCATTCAGGCCAAGATGCTGCTGTTCTTATCTAACCATCAGGACAGCTGCTGCTACAAATACCCCACCACTGGACACTGACTGCAACTTGAAATTGGGGCATCACAGTGGCGTAACATTTTGATCCTGACTACGGGTGCTGTCTGTGCGGAGTTCGCACGTTCTCTGTGTGACCGCGTGGATTTTCTCTGGGTGCTCCAGTTTCCTTCCAATTTCTTTAACCTAAACTTTATTCAGGATTAAAAACTATGTACCAAACAGGAACTGTTCAAAAAATCCTCCGACATTCTCCACAGATATACTTACTTACGTTAGTGTTATATCTGTCAAGTCAAGTCAAGTCAAGTTTATTTGTCACATACGCATACGAGATGTGCAGTGAAATAAAAAGTGGCAATGCTCACGTATTGTGCAAAAAAACCCCTACAGAATAGAACAGGTAAGACCTTTTTTTCACCCAGTTTTATTCCACCAGGGAGGTCTTACCTTCCACTACCTGCAACCTCTGGCAACCACCTTCAACTAGCATCGCAACCGGCTTCGACTAAAAAATTACCGATTTTTAAAACGGAAACCTATTTTTAGTCGCGGCCGGTTTTGAATTTTTTGAAATAATCACCGGAACATAGAAGAAGCGGAAACCACTTTCGACCATTAGGGAGACTGACAAAAACCTCCGGGAACCGCACGGAAACCTTGGGTGGGGCGCAAAGTCTCCAGAGGTGCCCTTTCAGGTTTCCTAAGTGGGACAGGGGCATCAGTGTATAATCATAATTATACCGGGAATCCTTGACACTCATGTGGCCCCCTTGGGTAATAACCCTTCCCTCGTTTACGGGGCGTTCCCACTGGACTTTGCCCCCAATGTGCAGCAGGAGACCACGGGCACCCTGGAGGATTTCCGGGACCACTGGGCACTGCAGGGGGTTTGAATGCATCTTTAACAAGGAGTGTAAGGTAGTGGTTCATTGTTTGTCATGTATTATGGTGGTGGGTTCTGTTTTGTTTTTTACTGTACTGTATATATTATTTTAATTATTATTTTGAACGGTCACGGAGGCGCAGCGGTAGAGTTGCTGCCTTACAGCGAGTGCAGTGCCGGAGACCCGGGTTCGATCCTGACTACGGGTGCTGTTTGTACGTTCTCCCCGTGACCTGCGTGGGTTTTCTCCGGGTGCTCCGGTTTCCTCCCATACTCCAAAGACGTACAGCTATGTGGGTTAATTGGCTTGGTAAATGTTAAAAGTGTCCCTAGTGGGTGTAGGATAGTGTTTATGTGCGGGGATCGCTGCTCGGCGCGGATCCGGTAGGCCGAAAGGGCCTGTTTCCGCGTTGTATCTCGAAACTAAACTAAACTAAATATTTTTAATTTTAAAAAAATGTGCAGCAGCAGAAGGGCCTTAGACCGGGCCACAGAGCCTTGGCCTTGGCTGCTCCAAGCTTCAAAAATCTAAATTTATTCAACTTTATTCAAGATAATAAATATATGCAAAACAAGAATTCTGCAAAGTTCCTCCGACATTCTCCACGGCTATACATACATTCACTCCGTAGGCATACAGGTTTGTCTGTTAATTGGCTTGAGTAAAATTATCAATTGTGTGGGTTCGGCCTACACACTAGGCCAAGACTCGGTGGTCTGATGGGCCTGTTTGTGCACTGTTTCTCTAAAGTCTAGACTGACATTGAAACCTCTCCCTAGAAGAGAAGCCCAAGGTGATAACTTTCTGCATTCAGCTTCCAAGGTCGCATGTTAAAGTTGATTAAAGTGTCTTTTCTGGTGGATTCTCGGTCACTCACTTCATGGAGATATGTGGCAAAGGTGAAGAACAACACCATGGGAGGGTGGAACGCCACACTGGTGTGTCTGCCATTCTGTGGGTCACCTTCACCCTTTACTCAATGTGTGTATGGGACACAAGCCATATTATGGAAGTTAGACACAAAGTGCTGGAGTAACTCAGCGGGAGAGGCAGCGGGAGAGGAAAGGAATAGATGATGTTTCAGGTCGGAACCCTTCTTCATACTGAAAGATAGAGAAGGCCAGAACAAACCAGAGCCGGCAACTTGTGGAGGTTATCTTGCTTACATTGTGTGTTTAGTTTAGTTTAGTGATACAGCATGGAAACAGGCCCTTTGGCCCATCGAGTGTGCGCCAACCAGCGACCCTTACACACTAACACTATCCTATACACTAGGGACAATTTACAATTTTTACCAAAGCCAATTAACCTACCAACCTGTATGGTTTTGGTGTGTGAGAGAAAACACGAACACACGGGGAAAACCCACGCGGTCACGGGGCGAATGTACAAACTCCGTACAGATACCTGCACCTGCAGTCAGGATCGAACCCGGGTCTCTAGCACTGTAAGGCAGCAACTCTACCGCTGCGCCACCCAAATGCACCCAAGCAGAACAGCAGCATGTTGTAGATAATTCCTCTCTGCACCCCATGTTGTGCTTGCGCAGAGGAAAGGTGTCTTTATAAGAAGATGGCTTCAGCTGAACTGCCTGAAAGTGCGATGGAGAGACATGGCTCCAAAATAAGGGGCCAGTCATTTAAAAATGTCTTCTCAGAGGGCAGTGAATCTCTGGAATTCTCTGTCCCTGACAACGGTGGATGATTGGTGGATACAGTATCTGAGGTGGAACTAGATAAATAGTTGAAAGAGTGAGGAATTGAGTATATGGGGATCTGGCGCAGAAGAGGTGCATAGACCAGCCATGATCGTGTTGAACTCTGGTACAGGCTTTATGGGCCTAATGACCAAATCCAATGTGCCAAGAACATCGGAAGGAAATGGAAATAGATATTCAAACAGAAAATAATTTCGGGACAAAAACCGAGAAAACAATAAAGCTCTAGGTCATGGCAGACACGGATTGACCTGGTGGGCAGCAGAGATAAGGCTGCTACTAAATGTGTCTTGCTGGGAACCAGTAGAGGATGAAGGAATGAGCGACCTCTTGGTGCAGCGGTAGAGTTCGGAGTCTCCTTCAAGTTAGAAAAAACACGTGTTCAAAGGCAGTGTAACGGTAGAGCTCGTGCCTTACAGCGCCAGAGACCCTGGTTCGATCCTGACTACGGATGCTGTCTATATGGAGTTTGTACGTTCTCCCCGTGACCTGCATGGGTTTTCTCTGAGATCTTGGGTTTCTTCCCACACTCCAAAGACGTACAGGTTTGTAGATAAATTGGCCTGATATAAATGTAAATTGTCCCTAGTGTGTGTGGGATAGTGTTAGTGTGCGGGGATCGGCGTGGACTCGATGGGCCGAAGGGCCTGTTTCTGCACTGAACTAGACTAAGCTAAAACCTATGAATGAGAATCAGGAGTAGGCCATTCTGCCCCTCAAGATGGTTCTGTCATTTACTCTGAGCTTTGCTGGTTTGACTGTAACTCACCCCACGTTCCTTCGACTCAGTAACTTTCATCGCCATGTTTATGATGTGGGTACAATTACTATTTGAACTAATTGGATGTATTGATGGATGGGAAAGATTTAAATGGGTATCGGATTTAAATGAGTCAGGTCTTTAAGGGGTCCGGTCGAACTGGTCTCCTGGCTGGCTTGCAGGTAAGTCCCTCATTCACGGTCACTCACATTATTTAATATTTTTTCCCATCTCTCTCTCTCTCTCTCTCTCCAAGGTTGGTTCTTCTGTTTGCCTTTATTTGCTTCAGTTTTATTTGTTTAAGTGTTATTTATCACATTGTAGCTTTTGAAAGATTCAAGCGAGCACCAGACGCTTTCTAAGGGCTGAATTGGCCCATTCACGGGGGGGCTTAACTGCTGCATCGAGCCGATCGAGGCACCCAATGTTGAAGTCCCCACCGGCCGATTTTAAGCCACGCCGGGCGATGAAAGGCCCTGCGAACGGGCCGATTCAAGCCCCATGATTTGGGGCGGATGAAGCTGCTATTGCTGGAGTTCGGAGTCGGTCACCAACCAGGTCAGCTCCCGATGTTACCGTCCACAGGGCCCACGGCCGAAGTCTCCAAAGTGTTGTGTGTGTGTGTGTGTGTGTGTGTGTGTGTGTGTGTGTGTGTGTGTGTGTGTGTGTGCGGCCACCAAGAAATTGTGCCCCCCTCCCATGATTTGACAGCGATTTCCGGCCCAGTCAGAGGGTGGTGAATCTGTGGAATCTATTGCCACAGAAGACTGTGGAAGCCAAGTCAATGGATATTTTTAAGGCAGAGATAGATAGATTTTTGATCAGTATGGGTGTCAGGGGTAATGGGGAGAAGGCCGGAGAATGGGGTGAGGATCAGCCATGATTGAATGGCGGAGTAAACTTGATGGACCAAATGGGCTAATTCTGCTCCTATCACTTATGGACTTATGAAGAAGCCAATGAGATCAGTGTAGGATTAGTGTAATTGGGTGTTTCTTGATGGATGGACTCAGTGGATTAAAGGTCTTCTTTCCATGCTGTATCTTTCCATGTCTCCCTCTCCACTCTGAGTCATTCGTAACTGTCACTGTATGTCATGTTGTTACTTGTGGGCGGAGCACCAAGGCAAATTCCTTGTATGTGAATACTTGGCCAATAAACTTACTTACTTACTTAATTACACTGCATATTAATCCATTAATCACATTCTGAACGGCCTCCAATGCATCAAATTTCTTCTTTAAATAGTGAGCCCAATCCTGTATAATTTCAAGTATCCCCTGCATTCCCTCTCTCATCCTGCTAGTTTCACTGTTCGTATCCCCTCGCTATCACCTCCTCCACGCCATCCTCCAACAATGGACCATTGTGGGCTCGTTGGCTATCGGTGCCGGCTCTGATCTGTTCTGTACCTTTTCATACCTCTAGTTTCCCTCTTCCCTGACTCTCAGTCTGATGAAGGGTCTTGACCTGAAATTTCTACTAATCCTTTTCACCAGTGATGCTGCCTGTCCCGCTGAGTTACTCCAGCCTGGGGATATAAGATTCAAAGTACAACAAAGCTACCTCATTGCATCAACTGGTTTATTAGTTTAGTTTAGTTTAGTTCAGATATGCAGCACGGAAATTGGCCCTTCGGCCCACCGAGTCCAAGCCGACCAGCGATCCCCGCACACTAACACCAACACTATCTTAAGGGCCTGTCCCACTTGGCCGTCATTTGTGCGTCACGCAGATGGTGCGCGAAGATTTCGTGCATCACAAAATCCTGCGACGCAGCACACGGCGCACGTCACTGACAATAGACAATAGACAATAGGTGCAGGAGGAGGCCATTCGGCCCTTCAAGCCAGCACCGCCATTCAATGTGATAATGGCTGATCATCCCCAATCAGTACCCCGTTCCTGCCTTCTCCCCATATCCCTAACTCCGCTATTTTTAAGCGCCCTATCCAGCTCTCTCTTTAAAGCATCCAGAGAACCGGCCTCCACCGCCCTCTGAGGCAGAGAATTCCGCACTCACCACTCTCTGTGAGAAAAAGTGTTTCCTCGTCTCTGTTCTAAATGGCTTATTCCTTATTCTTAAACTGTGGCCCCTGGTTCTGCCTATGTCATCACGCACAATGCACCCGTAATGCACACCAAGCGCGTATCACGTGCGTCGTGAAGCGTAAATTATGTAACGTAAATTACGCACAAATGACGACCAAGTGGACAGGCCCTTTGCACACTGGGGACAATTAACATACAAGCCTTTCACGTCTTTGTAGTGTGGGAGGGAACCAGAACACCCGGAGAAAACCCACACAGGTCACGGGGGAGTGTACAAACTCCGTACTGACAGCACTCGTGGTCAGGATCGAACCCGGGTCTCGGGTGTTGTAAGGCAGCAACTCTACCGCTGCCCCACAGTGCCGCCCAGTGCATCTTCTGTTTTTATTCACACTGTTGGTATTGCTGGCCTTTCTGGGGCATCTATCGATTTAGTGAAACACAGGGGTAAAGTCCATTTGCCATAAAGCGAGCATGGAATAATATTACTGAACTCATACTGAAGCAGGGTAATCAATGGTCAACACTGCAAGGGCATCAGAGAGTATAGGCCTCCGCCACAGGTCAAATTACAAGCATATTGCTGGATCCTTTAGTCTTGTTTAGCTTAGAGATACAGCACGGAATCAGGCCCTTCGACCCACCGAGTCCGCGCCGACCAGCGATCCCCGCACATTAACACTAGCCTACACACACGAGGGACAATTTACATTTATACCGAGCCAATTAACCGACAGACCTTTACGTCTTTGAAGTGTGGGAGGAAACCGAAGATCTCGGAGAAAACCCACACAGATCATAGGGAGAACGTACCAACTCTGTAGAGACAGCACCTGTAGTCAGGATCGAGCCCGGGTCTTTGGCGCTGAAGGCAGTAGCTGCGTCACCATGCCAACTTTGAACAGGTGTTTTTGCTATCTTGAAGGAGACTCGGTGATTTACAGCGGGTCGCCAGTGGCTTTGAAGCTGTCTTTGCCACAAGCAAGGGAGGAATATGTTAGAATGATCACACATTTGACACAATGTGATGACAGTGGGCTGCCTCTGTTGAACACTCACTATTCCAGCGGTAAAGTTACGATTCAACGATTCAATTATACGTTATTGTCACATGTACTGAGGAACGGTGCAGCGTTTTGTGTGGAAAGGAACTGCAGATGCTGGTTTCAACCGAAGATAGACACAAAGTGCTGGAGTAACTCAACGGGTCAAGCAGCATCTCTGGAGAGAAGGAATGGGTGACGTTTCGGGTCGAGACCCTTATAACCATATAACCATATAACAATTACAGCACGGAGACAGGCCCTCTCGGCCCTCTCGGCCCTTCCAGTCCGTCCCATCTACCTGCACTCAGACCATACCCCTCCATTCCCTTCACGTCCATATACCTATCCACTTTACTTTTAAATGTTAAAATTGATCCTGCCTCCACCACCTCTGCTGGAAGCTGATTCCACACAGCCACCACCCTCTGAGTAAAGAAGTTCCCCCTCACGTTACCCCTAAACTTCTGTCCCTTAATTCTCATGTCATGCCCTCTTGTTTGAATCTTCCCTACCCTCAATGGGAAAAGCTTATCCACGTCAACTCTGTCTATCCCGTTCATCATTTTAAAGACCTCAATCAAGTCACCACTTAACCTTCTGCGCTCCAAAGAATAAAGACCTAACTTGTTCAACCTTTCTCTGTAACATAGTTGCTGGAACCCTGGCAACATTCTAGTAAATCTCCTCTGTACTCTCTCTATTTTGTTGACATCCTTCCTATAACTAGGCGACCAAAATTGTACACCATACTCCAGAATTGGTCTTACCAATGCCTTGTACAATTTTAACATTACTTCCCTACTCCTATATTCAATGCTCTGATTTATAAAGGCCAGCACACCAAAGGCTTTCTTTACCACCCTATCTACATGCGATTCCACCTTCAGGGAACTATGCACAGTTATTCCTAGATCCCTCTGTTCCACAGCATTCCTCAATTCCCTACCATTTACCATGTACGTCCTATTTTGATTTGTCCTGCCAAGATGTAGCACTTCACATTTATCAGCATTAAACCCCATCTGCCATCTTTCAGCCCACTTTTCCAAATGGCCCAAATCTCTCTGTAGACTTTGAGAATCTACTTCATTATCCACAATACCACCTATCTTAGTATCATCTGCATACTTACTTATCCAATTTTCCACCCCATCATCCAGATCATTGATGTACATGACAAACAACAGTGGACCCAACACAGATCCCTGAGGCACCCCACTGGTCACCGGCTTCCAACCTGACAAACAGCCATCCACCATTACTCTCTGACATCTCCCATTCAGCCACTGTTGAATCCATCTTGCTACTCCGCCATTAACACCCAAAGATTGAACCTTCTGAACCAACCTTCCATGGGGAACCTTGTCAAAGGCCTTACTGAAATCCATATAGACAACATCCACTGCTTTACCCTCATCAATTTCCCTAGTTACCGCTTCAAAAAAATTCAAGAAGGTTTGTCAAACATGACCTTCCAGGCACAAATCCATGTTGACTGTTCCTGATCAGACCCTGTTTATCCAGATGCTTATATATATTATCTCTAAGTATCCTTTCCATTAATTTGCCCACCACTGACGTCAAACTAATAGGTCTATAATTGCTCCGTTTATTCTTTGAACCCTTTTTAAACAATGGAACAACATGCGCAGTACGCCAATCCTCCGACACTATTCCCGTTTCTAATGACATTTGAAATATTTCTGTCATAGCTCCTGCTATTTCTACACTAACTTCCCTCAATGTCCTAGGGAATATCCTGTCAGGACCTGGAGACTTATCCACCTTTATATTTTTCAAAAGTGTCAGTACTTCCTCCTCTTTGAATCTCATAGTTTCCATAGCTACTCTACTTTTTCCCTTACCTCACAGAGTTCAATATCCTTCTCCTTGGTGAATACCGAAGAAAAGAAAAGAAATCACTTCTTCAGTGAAATGCTTTGTTTTGCGTACAACCCGGTTAAATCATACAGCGGACCTCAACTAGACACGGTACACCAGAGTCACCACGTTTCTGCCACCGATAACGTTACAAAACTTCACCAGACGGTCCAAGGAAAAGACATTTTTAAAACATGAAGATTGACATGAAGCATCTGCAGTTCCTTCTTGAACATTGAGGGAAGTTAGTGTAGAAATAGCAGGAGCTATGACAGAAATATTTCAAATGTCATTAGAAACGGGAATAGTGCCGGAGGATTGGCGTACTGCGCATGTTGTTCCATTGTTTAAAAAGGGTTCAAAGAATAAACCTAGCAATTATAGGCCTGTTAGTTTGACGTCAGTGGTGGGTAAATTAATGGAAAGGATACTTAGAGATCTGATCAGAAACAGCCAACATGGATTTGTGCCTGGAAGGTCATGTTTGACAAACCTTCTTGATTTTTTTGAAGCGGTTACTAGGGAAATTGATGAGGGTAAAGCAGTGGATGTTGTTAGGTCTTTATTCTTTGGAGCGCAGAAGGTTGAGGGGGGACTTGATTGAAGTCTTTAAAATGATGAAAGGGATAGACAGAGTTGACATGGATCCGCTTTTCCCATTAAGGGTAGGGACGATTCAAACAAGAGGACATGGCATGCGAATTAAGGGACGGAGGTTTAGGGGTAATGTGAGGGGGGACTTCTTTACTCAGAGGGTGGTGGCTGTCCAGTAGAAGTGGTGGAGGCAGGATCGATTTTAACATTTAAAAGTAAAGTGGATAGGTATATGGACGTGGAGGGAATGGAGGGGTATGGTCTGAGTGCAGGTAGATGGGACTAGGGAAAACAAATGGTCGGCACGGACTGGAAGGGCCGAGAGGGCCTGTTTCCGTGCTGTAATTGTTATATGGTTTATATGGTTATATGGTTAACAGTTTGTCTACTCCACTGCGATATCTCCTCAAGGTATGCCTACTTTGAAGAAGTTCTCCTCCTCCCCCCGAAAACTGTTTTACAACCTCCTCTCTGACTGCCCATCCTCTGAGCTCCCTCAGCCCTCTGGCTCCTCCTCTTCCTTTCTTCTTCCCACCTCCCCCCCCCCCCCCCCCCCCACCCTACATCAGTCTGAAGAAGGGTTTCAGCCCGAAACGTTGCCTATTTCCTTCGCTCCATAGATGCTGCCGCACCCACTGAGTTTCTCCAGCACTTTGTCTACCTTCGATTTTCCAGCATCTGCAGTTCCTTCTAGAACGTGACATGAAGCATAATGGACATAGTCAGAGGGTGGTGAATCTGTGGAATTCATTGCCACAGGCGGCTGTGGAAGTCAAGTCAATGGAGAGTTTTAAGGTGGAGATTGACACATTCTTGATTAGTATGTGTGTCAGGCGTTATGGGGAGAAGGCAGGATAGTGGTGTTGAGATGGAGAGATAGATCAGCCACGATTGAATGGCTGAGTAGACTTGATGGCCCGTATGGCCTAATTCTTCTCCTGGCACTTATGGCCTTATGGTGTGAGCCCTGTTGCTCATTCAATCATTTCTGATCTATCTTTCCCTCTCAACCCCATTCTCCTGCCTTCTCCCCATAACCATTGACACCCGTACTAATCAAGAATCGGTTAATTTCTGCCTTAAAAATATCCATTGACTTGGCCTCCACAGCCTTCTGTGGCAAAGAATTCCACAGATTCACTACCCTCTGACTAAATAAATTCCTCCTAATCTCCTTTCTACAGGTATGTCCTTTTATTCTGAGGTCACAGCCTCTGGCCCTAGACTCTCCCACTAGTGGAAACATCCTCTCCACATCCACTCTATCCAGCCCTTTCACTATTCTGTATGTTTCAATGAGGTCCCCCCTCATTCTTCTAAACTCCAGCGAGTACAGGCCCGGTGACGACAAACGTTCATCATAAGTTAACCTACTCGTTCCTGGGATCATTGCTGTAAACCTCCTCCGGACCCTCTCCAGAGCCAGCACATCCCCCCTCAGATATGGGGTACAAAACTGCTCACAATTCTCCAAATGCGGTCTGACCAGCGCCTTATAAAGCCTCAGCATTACATCCCTGTTTTTGTACTCTAGTCCTCCTGAAATAAACACAAGCATTGCATTTGCCTTCCTTACTATTGATTCAACTTACAAATTCACTTTTTGGGGAATCCTGTGCCAGCACTCCCAAGTCCCTTTGCAATGTTTGTACTGAGTAAGCCTACGTTGCAGAATCTTACTGAGTAAGAACTAGATTGGCACCTAGTAGCAGAATCTTACGCTGCAGAAAGTACATTGCAGCATCTTACTGAGTAAGGATTATATTGGCACCTTCAGCCTGCTCCAAAGAGTCCTTACTCAGTAAGATTCTGGCAAGAAGGGCAATAGAGGCACCAGAGACTGCAGGTGCTGGAAGCATGAGTAAACAGCAGGTTGCAGGAGGAAAGAAAGATTATGTCGCGTTAATTAGTCACCGTGTGTTACATTCTTCCAAAGATACTGTTGTGACATAAATGACCAAGCTGTTGTGTGAGTGATTTAAGAATGAGTGTTGAGGAAGGGGTTGATGGGGTGGGGCCTATCAGATGTTTCCCAGACTCAAACGTCAGTTTGTGCTGGAGGTTGTCAATGTGGAAGCCTGGCCTGGGCTTCCTGTGGATGAAGGATCTCCTTCCTCCAGCTCCAGTCTCCCGTGGCCTCCACCCTGCTCCTCCTGCTGCGCTGCCTGCTGCTTCCCTCCTTGCTGCTCTGGCCGCCACCGACTGCTCTTGTCCGATGGCCAAATGATGAAGCACTCAGCAGTGCAGGCAAAGAGGGAACAGCTAGCTGCTGATTTACTGCAGGGCCAGACAGTGCTGGCAGCGTCAGCTTATTCCCAGCAGTCAGTTGAGTTTATTTTAGCTTATTGTTATGTGTATCGAGGTACAGCGAAAAGTACTGTCAGTTGAGCTTATTTTAGCTTATTGTTATGTGTATCGAGGTACAGCCCATTGCATACTGCACGTCAGCCCGTTGCATTTAGCAGGAGTGGTCTATCTTGCTCCGCTATAGGATCTTTGCTGCTGCCTCTCATGTTGCAGGGGCCACGCTGCCCCAGGGGGTGACCTTGGAGGACGAGGGGACACCCTGGCCTCAAGTGGTGGTGGTCTCCACTGCCCAGAGCTTCAGACGTTCCGCGCAAGGAAAGACTCACAGGCACTCCCCCAACAGACCACAATTAAATTATAATTCTGAAAATGAGGAGAAGATTTTTACTAAATAACTTTTATTTTTACGCGGATGTTTCCGTAACCGGCTTCCGTCTCCGCACTAGTATCTTTGCTCCACTACGGGATCTTTAGTACGGAGACGGAAGCCGGTTACGGAAATGGGGCCGAAGATTACCCATGAATCTGCCATGATCGTACTACGCCTTTTTCGTCGAGTGGACTATCTTGCTCGCTATAGGATCTTTGGGCAGCAGTGAGCAGCTAAGGACGACAAAATCATAGAGGCTGCAATTTCCTCTGCTGGTCCAGCACCGAGTGCCAGTTAGAGGACACGGTGCCCTGTCATTAGGAGATGCTTGTGGGTTGGGATGGGCCTGGTGGTTGTCATAGCAACGGCAGGCCTGAGGGAAGCCTGCAATGGCCGCGGGCGATGAGGCCGCTCTGCTGACGTGGGTGGGCTGAGGGAGGAGCAGGTGGGGGCCGGCTGTGTGCAGCGGAGAATGATCAGCTCACTGGGACACGTGGCGCACGAGGACAGCTGCAGGCTGCACTGATGCAGAGGCCGCAGAGCTGGGAGGGAGGGTGACCTTGAATTAACCAGGAGCATCGCAGCCATGTGTGTTAGAGTCTGTGCGCGGGGTTTTAGTGACCTGAGTCTCCGCGGAGCTGCATCCTTTGTCCATCTTGGCCACACAGTTCACCCGCTCACAAGCATTTCACTTTCTTCTCACCCATCCAGTTCCTTTCCAACTTCATTCTTTTGCTTTAGATCTTAGACTTTAGCGATGCAGCGCAGAAACAGGCTCTTCGGCCCACTGAGTCCGCGACGACCAGCGAACACCTTGTACACTAGCACTATCCTACACACGCTAGGGACAATTTACAATTTTACCAAGTCAATTAACTTACAAACCTGTACATGTTTGGAGTGTGGCAGGAAACCGGAGCACCCGGAGAAAACCCACTCCTTCACAGGGAGAACAGCTGACTTGAAGAGCACAGATCTGATCCATGCATACCTCTGCAGCCAAACACCCTCGTTACACAAGGATTGTCACAAGGTTATTTCCACAAACATACACATAGCCATAAGTTCACTCACACAACCTCTAGACAAACACAGACAGGTACAAACACAAATCTTGAAGCAATGAACTGCTGTTCGATAATTTGATACTTTGGTTCAAACGTATGAACTGGGGGCAAGAGTTAAAACCTGCCCCGCCATTCAACATCATTATCTCTGTTCTCACCGCAGTCTGAGCTCTGCATTTAGAGTCATTGAGTCATACAGATAGGAAACAGGCCCTTCAGCCCAACTTGCCCATACCGGCCAACATGTCCCATCTACACTAGGCCCACATGCCTGCATTTGGCCCAGATACATCGAACCCTGTCCTATCTGTGTGTGTACCTGTCTAAATGGTTCTTAAACGTTGCGACAGTACCTGCCTTACCTAACTCCTCCTGCAGCTTGTTCCATACACCCATTTTCCTTTGTGTGAAAACGTTACCCCTCAGGTTCCTATTAAATCTTTCTACCCTCACCTTAAACCTGTGTCATCTGATTCACCGGGCAAAAGACTCTGTGCATCTATACCCGATCTATTCCTCTCATGATTTTATACACCTCTATAAGATCACCCCTCATCCTCCTGCGCTCCAAGGAATAAAGTCCTAGCCTGCTCAACCTCTCCCTGTAGCTCAGGCCCTCAAGTCATGACAACATCCTCATAAATCTTCTCTGCACCCATTCCAGCTTGACAACATCTTTCCTATAACATGGTGCCCAAAACGGAAGTAAATTCTGGAAAAACGCAACCACGCCAACGTTCAAAATGTGGATTTCAAATATGTCGGAAACGCTACACATTGAAGAAATGAGATTCCACCTACTGGGCAAAGTAGACCAATTCTTAAAGACTTGGTCTCCTTTTATCGACTTTTTACAAGCATATGGTGCAACATAACGTAACCTTAGAAATTAAATGGTTCAGAACCGGGTGACGGATGGGTAAAGATACGAAATAGGTAGATCTCTCCTAATTTCTTTTCTCTCTACTTTCTCTTTTTCTCTCAATCTTCTTAGCTTTTCATCTCTGCTCTCTGTCTCTCTCTCTCTCTATCTATCAGTTTCTCCTCGCTTGTCTATCTATCTCGACACTCTTTATTTCCCTTTTTCTTTCACTGTTCTTTTATTATTAAATTAAAAACACGAAGTTGTACAAGAATGGTAACATGTATGTGTGTATTAGGTACTTAAGTACCACACTACTGTACTTACATCTAACAAAAATTAAAAAAATACATTTAAAAAACGGAACAAAATGCTCTAAATGCACCAACATCTTATATAACTGCAAATTGACCTCCCAACCTCCCAAATCAGCTACACTAAGTGGGACCAGTTGGGTCCCAGTCACATGGAAGGCCTGGTCCTCCAACGCAATATTCCACCACTCACCCATAGCCAGAGAACGGTGAAGTGAGCTGGCGAAAAATTGTACGGCAATCGCGTACTGTTTTTGCGCAAATAGAAAGACCGCGCAAACCGGAAGATAACAAGACGTGTTTTAGTCATGTATGGATGCTCTGACTAATCAAGGTCAATGTGCCATCTTCCTAAGTAACTTCACTCCTAGCTTATCAAGGCGACCTTAAACGTACAGTGCTTCCACTACCCAACTGTGAAAGCGTGTTCCAAACACCCTCTGACAGGAAACATTATTTGCCTCTACTCAGGGTTAATGTTGTTTGTGGCACGGTGGCACAGCGGTAGAGTTGCTGCCTGACAGCGCCAGAGACCCGGGTTCAATCCGTACTGTGGGTGCTGTCTGTACGGAGTTTGTACATTCCGTGACCAGCATGGGTTTTCTCCGGATGCTCCGGTTTCCTCCCACACTCCAAAAACGTACAGGTTTATAGGCTAATTGGCTTGGTACAAACGTAGTGTGTGTAGGATGGTGCTGATGTGTGGGGATCGCTGGTCGGCACGGACTCAGTAGGCTGAAGGGCCGGTTTTGGCCTGCCTATCTGCTATGAACTGTTATTTTCTCAAATAATAAATATATATAATAAACTAAATCTCCAAACTAATTCCATTCTCCATCAAACTTTTCACACTTTTGCTCTCTATCTTTTCATACTTATATAAAAAATTAGAAAAAAGTATAGAAACACATAATCTTAAAATTTTTTAATATCAGTACGAATATAAATCTCACTAACTTTATGAAAGGTATCCAAATCGAAAAAATGAATACATAAAAGTTTTACTAGTATTACGTATTTTTAATTCATAAAAATTTGGCCTATTTCAAAATCAGAGCACCGATTTATCTATGACTGTAACCATGTAAAAATGCTGGTATTTTACATGTACTTTGTTAATTTTGATAAAAAAAAAAAAGACACATAATGCTGGAGTAACTCAGCGGGACAGGCAGCATCTCTGGAGGGAAGGGATGGGTGACGTATCGGTTTGGGACCCTTCTTCAGACCCAAGATAAACTGAATTAAACTACTGTGTTTTTACTACTGACTTTGGTATGAAGAGCAGGAAAGGGTTATTATTCAGATGCTGTTGATGATACGCAGAACTAGGAGTGGTTCAGCCAGTTCCAGCTCTCTGGGAATGAGCAGCAGCGTGACCTTTGCTGCCCACAGGAATTCCACTGCCGTTCTCTGTGTTAACTGCACACTGCAAACCCATTTCTGATGATGCTTGCATAGTATGGAAACACATGTGCGGGGCCTGACATTTGAAACTTGTTGTTTCCAGCAGGGGAGCTGAGAGCTGGGCTCGCGCAGCAGCTGAACCACCGCCAAGCCCAAAGAAGGTGGACGTCCCATATGGCAGGAAGTTGTTGCATTGACCACACTAACAGCTGCCTCTTTGGAACCAGCGGCAGCACACTGACCCTGTTTAGCCCACAAACCATTCCTCTTCACTTGAAATAAGATGCTGCTCCAAAATAGCACTTGTATTAGATAGTCGGAGACAGTAGGAGATGGAGGTGGTAGGCAGATAGTTGGAGCATGTTTGAATGGGTGCGTGTGGGGCACGGTGGCGCAGCGGCAGAGTTGCTGCCTCACAGCGCCAAAGACCCAGTTCAATCCTGACTAGTCTGTGCAGTCTGTACGGACTTTGTACGTTCTCCCCATGACCGCGTGGCTATTCTCCGGGTGACAATAGACAATAGACAATAGGTGCAGGAGTAGGCCATTCGGCCCTTCGAGCCAGCACCGCCATTCAATGTGATCATGGCTGATCATCCCCAATCAGTACCCCGTTCCTGCCTTCTCCCCTTATCCCCTGACTCCGCTATTTTTAAGCGCCCTATCTAGCTCTCTCTTTAAAGCATCCAGAGAACCGGCCTCCACCGCCCTCTGAGGCAGAGAATTCCACACTCTGATTTCCGCCCACACTCCAAAGACATACACGTTTGTAGGTTAATTGGCTTCGATAACATTGTAAATGGTCCCTAGTGTGTGTAGGATAGCGCTAGTGTAGGGGGATCGCTGGTCGGCGCGGACTCTGTGGGCCGAAGGGCCTGTTTCCGTGCTGTACCTCTAAAGTAAACAAAATTAAAAACCAAAACTAAAGGAGATAGTAGAGGCAGGTACTATTGCGATGTTTAAGAAACATTCAGATAGGTACATGGATAGGGCAGGTTTAGAGCGATATGGATCGAATGCAGGCGGGTGGGATTAGTGCAGATGAGACATGTTGGTCGGTGTGTCTAAAGTAAAGAGTAAAGTGTGAGAAAGTTAGGGGCAGAGGTGGGCGGATCAGTCCGATCATTTAACTTTGAACGAATTGAAGTTAAGTGGCATAATCCCACTACGAACAGATTGGACTGTGTTATTGTTTATATCCGAGATAATTGTAGCGATGTGGGCTGGGGAGGAATTTGCACTCACTGTGCCAACGTTTACTTTTCCCCAACTCTGATGCAAAGATCGCTGATTTGAAATCTAAACTCAGTTTCTCCCTCTTCACAAATGCCAACTGATCCATGAGACTGCACCAGTATTTTTTGTCTCTTGGTTATCCAACATTCCAGTATTTTGCAAAATTCATAGGTTTTAGGAACAGAATTAGGCCATTCGGCCCATCAAGTCTAGTATGCCATTCAATCATGGCTCGTCTATCTTTCCCGCTCAACTCCATTCTCCCGCCTTCTCCCCATAACCCCTAGCACCCGTACTAATCACGAATCTGTCACTCACTGCCTCCACAGCCGTCTGTGGCAACGAATTCCACAGATTCACCACCCTCTGACTAAAGAACTTTCCTCCTCATCACCTTTCTATAGATAGGTATCTCCTTTTATTCTGAGGCTTTTACTTCTGGTCCTAGACTCTCCCGCTAGCGGAAACATCCTCTCCACAGCCACTCTATCCATGCCTTTTACTATTCTGTTAGTTTTAATGAGGTCCTCCTTCATCCTTCTAAACTCCGGCAAGTACAGGCCCAGTGCCATCAAATGACCATCATATGTTAACCCAATCATTCCTAGCATCATTCTCGTAAACCTCCTCTAGGCCCTCCAGAGGCAGCACATCCTTCCGCACATATGGGGCCCAAAACTGCTCCCCATGTGGTCTGGCCAGCGCCTTACAAAGCCTCCGCATTACATCCCTATAAAGTAAGGTCATCCCTATAATTGCTCACACCTTCTCACGTCAGACCACTCCTGTTCTGCCCTCGCTTTCCTCTCTATTTTAAAACTTATTAGATCTCTGCTGAAAGATCATCACTCTAAAGCAATGCCCTGTATCCCTCCCCTCCCATGTACTGCCTCCAGCTTCCCCTTAACCGCCCCATTATCAGGTTCACGCCACCGCTTTCACATCTTGCCGATCCCCGTGGAAGCCGTTTTTGCAACATTAACAGTACCTTGAACCAGTCATAAAGTGATATAGTGTGGAACCAGGACCATCGGCCCAGCTTGCCCACACTGACCAACATGTCCCAGCTACACTAGTCCCACCTGCCCGCATTCGGCCCATATCCCCCCCCATGTCCTAACCATATACCTGTCTAAATGCTTCCTAAACATTGCTATAGTACCTGCCTCTACTACTGTACCTCCTCTGGCAGCTCGCTCTGTACACCCACCACCCTTTGTGTAAAAATGTTGCCCCTCAAGTTACTATTAATTATTTCCCCCTCTCACCTTAAACCTATGTCCTCAGGTCCTCGATGCCTCTACTCAGGGCAAAAGACTCTGTGCATTTATCCGATCTATTCCTCTCATGATTAAGATCACCCCTCATCCTCCTGCGCTCCTAGCATAAAATCCTAGCCTGCTTAACCTCTCCGCGATAACTCAGGCCGCCAAGTCCTGACAACATTCTCGTAAATCTGTAGGAAGGAACTGCAGATGCTAGTATATACCGAAGATAGACACGCAGTGCTGGTGTAACTGAGCGGGTCAGGCAGCATCTCTGGAGAAAAAGGATGGGTGACGTTTCGGGTCGGAACCCTTCTTCAGATTCTAGACACTTCAGACCTTTTGCCATCCTTTTTCTCCAGAGATGCTGCCTGACCCGCTGAATTACTCCAGCACTCTGTGTCAATCCTCGTACCTCTTCTCTGCACCCTTTCCAATGATGCAAGTGCTTTAGTTTAGTTTAGGTTAGAGATACAGCGCAGAAACAGGTCCTTCGGCCGACAGAGTCTGCGACGACCAGCGATCCCACACACTAGCACTATCCTACACACTATATTTGTTTACCAAAGTCAATTAACCTACAAACCTGTACATCTTTGGACCATTAAACAAAAGAACCCACTAATAGACAAAGGGCTTGTCTACACTGAGTTACTCCCATACAAGCTGAGCATTTCTGCCCATTTCTAGAGGGCAACATTTGTGGCACCCTACTGCACCCTGTGGCTGACTCCTTACAATTATTAAAGGAAATCACATACAATATGACATAAGCCACATATTTATTACAACATTTCCATATGTAGAGGAAGGCCCACCAGAATTTGTCAAGTTGCCCGATCACACCTGCCCTTCGTCTCCACTCAAATACAAGCCCAAAGTAACACAGTAGAGGTGATTTTAGTTTAGTTCAGAAGTACAGCGCGGAAACAGGCGCTCTGGCCCACTGAGTCCGCGCCGACCAGCGATCCCTGCACACTAACACTATTTGTCTGAAGAAGGGTTTCAGCCCGAAGCGTTGTCTATTTCCTTGTCCCATAGATGCTGCCGCACCCGCTGAGTTTCTCCAGCACTTTTGTCTTCCTTCGATTTTCTAGCATCTGCAGTTCCTTCATAAACACTATTTTCTCCGGGTGCTCCGGTTTCCTCCCACACTCCACAGATGTACAGGCTTTGTAGGTTAATTGGCTTCTGTAAATTGTCTCCCGTGTGTAGGACAGAAGGAGTGTACGGGGTGGTCGGTGGTCAGCACGGACTCGGTGGGCCGAAGGGCATGTTTCCACGCTGTGTCTCTAAACTCAACAAACTTCATTTCCTTGCTTTGAGCGCAACATCTTTCCCGTTAAGAGGACAAGTCTGAAGTTACAGAAAGCAAGCGGGTTTGTGCAGCTTTGGGTTGGCAGCGGTTCTCAGAGTGACTGTGAGTGGGATGTTCCAGCTAAGGTCAGAACCCTTCACACAGCTCGGATATACTTTATCTTGGAATCTCTTCACTGGCCACTGTCCAGGATGTGGGACTGAATGGGAACAATAGACAGCTTTGGCCTGCCAGTACGAACTGCGCACTGACATGGGAGGAGTTTCTCCTTTTCACAATAAAAGTTGGAGCTGGATTCCTGTCAGTACCCTGTGGGAAATGGGAGCCTGTAAAGTTGTAAAGAATGTTTATTTTCCCATATCTAATCCTGTCCTTTGTGGGGGGGCGGGGGGGCACCATGGCGCAGCGCTAGAGTTGCTGCCTCACAGCGCCAGAGACCCGGGTTCGATCCTGACTACGGGTGCTGTCTGTATGGAGTTTGTACGTTCTCCCCGTGACCCGCTTGTGTTTTCTCCGAGATCTTCGGTTTCCTCCTACACTCCAAAGACGTACAGGTTTGTAAGTTAATTGGCTTGGTATAAATGTAAATTGTCCATAGTGTGTGTAGGATAGTGTTAGTGTGCGGGGATCGCTGGTCGGTGCGGATCCGGTGAGCCGAAGCGCCGGTTTCCGCGCTGAATCCCTAAACTAAACTAAACTAAACTCATGTGGGTGACTGTTGAGTGTTTTATTGACCCTGACAGCCAGTAATCCTATTTTATAGAGATGTAAACTGACAGAAACACATACAAATGTAGCCATCGCAGACAGATATGCAAATAAATAAGTCTGCAGAAATAGACTGTAGAAATAGGGCGACACGGGTAGAGTTGCTACCTCATGGTGCTACAGACACAGGTTCGATCCTGACTACGGGTGCTGTATGTACGGAGTTTATACGCTCTCCCCGTGATGGCGTGGGTTATCTCCGGGTGCTCCGGTTTCCTCCAGCACTCCAAAGGCGTGCAGGTTTGTGGGTTAATTGGCTTCAATAAGAATTGTAAATTGTCCCTAGTGTGTGGGATAGTATTAGTGTACGGGGTGATCGCTGGTCCGTGCGGACTCAATGGGCCGAAGGGCCTGTTTCCACGCTGTATCTCGAAACTAAACTCCAGTAAATGAACATGACTGGACAACATTCCTTTCTCCACCACCACCACTCCACAGCCAGGGGAATTCCCACTGGAAAGATTCATCCTGTCGGGGAACAAGGAATGAATACATTTTCCATTCCTCATTGGTTTGCCACACCGTGACCTCCAGCCAACTGCTCCGACACGTTCTAGCACATTTAAAGTATCGAGCTGTACACTTGGAGCAGATCTTGCATTTCAAATTAACGTCACGTACAATCATTGATTGAATAGCAAGACCCGGCAAGGAAACAGGTTCCTCGGCTCACTGAATCCGTGCCAACCACCGCTCACACTCGTTCTGAGTTATCCCACTTTAAGATAAGATAAGATAAGATGCATTTATTTGTCCCGCGTGCCAATTGGCACAGCAAAATTAAATCCCCATACAGCTGTACATTAAAAATAAACAACACAACATGGAGTAGATAGGATTCAACATAAAACATCCCCCCACAGCAGGATCTACATTTCCTACTGTGAAGGAAGGCACCAAAGTCAGTCTCTTCCCCTGATGTTCCCCAATGATCCCCCGTGGTCGGGGCCTCCTCGAGCCCCCTGCAGTCGCCGATACGGGCGGCCCGATGCTCAGGCCCGCTCCCCGGGGTGATGTAAGACCGACGTCGGGGCTGGAGGACGTCCTCAGCGGCCTGGACCCCGAGTCGGCCCCCTCCTACCGGAGTCCGCGGCTCCCAAAGTCCACTGGCCGCGCCGGGTGGAGACGCAACGCTGGAGACCCTCGGCAAAGGGCCCCAGGACTCCACGATGACAGTCAGCGCCGCCCGCGTTGGGAGCTCTCTAAACCAGAGCTCCACGATGTTGGAGCAGCGGCCCAACGCTGCGGAGCTCCAACGGCGACCCAGGTAGGCATCGCCCGCTCCGTGGTGACTCCAGCGCCGCCGCCGCTGTTGCAGCTCTGGTCCGGTTCCCGGTCCCCAGCAGGAAAGGCCGCTCCGATCCAGGAGGTAAGGCCGCGAGGTGGGGGGGCGAGGACGCGACTCGGAGAAATAGTCGTGTCCCTGCCAGGAAGCGACTGGGAATTAGTTTCCCCCTTACCCTGCCCCCCTCCCCCATAGAAAAGTTAAAGATTCCCCCAAACACAAACTTTAAACTGACTTAAAAAAAAAAAAAAAATGGAAAGACAAACGGGCTGCAGGCAGAGGCTGCTGGCAGTCCAGCGCCCCCTTTCTCATCCATTCCCCGCACATTCCCCAATTAATCGACAAACCCGCAAGACTCTGGGATGTGGGAAGAAACCGGAGCACCGGGAGGAAACCCACTTGGTCACAGGGAGAACGTGCAAACTCCACGCAGACAGCACCCGAGGTTAGGGTCTCTAGTGCTGTGAGGCAGCAGCTCTACCTGCTTCGCCATTGGGACGCCCATGGATTCACCACGAGCTGGGTGGCAGTGTGAACTGTGAGGAGGATGCTATGAGAAAGCAGGGTGACTTGAACAGGTTGGGCAGATGCATGGAAGATGAAGTTTAATGTGGATAAATGTGCGGTTATCCACTTTGGTATCAAAAACAGGAGGGCAGATTACTACCTAAATGGTGTCGTTGGGAAAAGGGGAAGTACAACGGGATCTGGGGGTCCTTGAAAGTCTATGAAAGTAAGCACGCAGGTACAGCAGGCAGTGAAGAAAGCGGATGGCATGTTGGCCTTTATAACAAGAGGAATCGAATATAGGAGCAAAGAGGTCATTCTGCAGTTGTACAGAGCCCTAGTGAGACCACACCTGGAGTATTGTGTGCAGTTTTGGTCCCCTAATTCGAGGAAGGACATTCTTGCTATTGAGGGAGTGCAGCGTAGGTTTACAAGGTTAATTCCCGGGATGGCGGGACTGTCATATGCTGAGAGAATGGAGTAGCTGGGCTTGTACACTCTGGAGTTTAGAAGGATGAGAGGGAATCTTATTGAAACATATGAGTTTGTTAAGGGTTAGGACACATTGGAGGCTGGAAACATGTTCCTGATGTTGGGGGAGTCCAGAACCAGAGGCCACAGTTTAAGAATAAGGGGTAAGCCATTTAGAACGGAGACGAGGAAACACTTTTTCTCACAGAGAGTTGTGAGTCTGTGGAATTCTCTGCCTCAGAGGGCGGTGGAGGCCTGTTTTCTGGATACTTTCAAGAGAGAGCTAGATAGGGCTCTTAAAGATAGCGGAGTCAGGGGATATGGGGAGAAGGCAGGAACGGGGTACTGATTGGGGATGATCAGCCATTGAATGGCGGTGCAGGCTCGAAGGGCCGAATGGCCTACTCCTACACCTATTGTCTATTGTCTATTGTTTATAGAAACATAGAAACATAGAAATTAGGTGCAGGAGTAGGCCATTCAGCCCTTCGAGCCTGCACCGCCATTCAATATGATCATGGCTGATCATCCAACTCAGTATCCCGTACCTGCCTTCTCTCCATACCCTCTGATCCCCTTAGCCACAAGGGCCACATCCAACTCACTCTTAAATATAGCCAATGAACTGGCCTCAACTACCCTCTGTGGCAGAGAGTTCCAGAGACTCACCACTCTCTGTGTGAAAAAAGTCTTTCTCATCTCGGTCTTAAAGGATTTCCCCCTTATCCTTAAGATGTGACCCCTTGTCCTGGACTTCCCCAACATCGGGAACAATCTTCCTGCATCTAGCCTGTCCAACCCCTTAAGAATTTTGTAAGTTTCTATAAGATCCCCTCTCAATCTCCTAAATTCCAGAGAGTATAAACCGAGTCTATCCAGTCTTTCTTCATAAGACAGTCCTGACATCCCAGGAATCAGTCTGGTGAACCTTCTCTGCACTCCCTCTATGGCAATAATGTCCTTCCTCAGATTTGGAGACCAAAACTGTACGCAATATTTATTCATTTAATTCCCATGCACCCAACTTTCTTCCTTACCAGGAACATGCCAGGAGTTACGTTGTGTCGCTCCACCAGCAGCGCAGACGCCTGGCCCGTGTGGGTGCTTGCCGTGCTGATATCGTACCTTAATATTCGGAATGGATCGAGTCCGCTCTGATGGCAAATGGCAAATGTGGTTAGACCCATTGCAATGGAGCAGACAGACAACAGCGCAAATCAATTCATCAAACAACCGGTGGCTTGTTCCACAATGATAAACTCATTGTGGAGCAATTTACATTTAAATAACAACTTAAATAAACAACAAAGCGGATGAAGTCTGCACTCCCTGAACGTGGAGCAAGTGTGGACTGTCTCTTTCCTAATGTAGCCCAGAAGCAGCAAACTAGAAGATGTGGCAGAGATCAGCAGCAGTGGCCACGTAGGGTCCAGAGGCTGGAAATATGAATGCAAGGTCTGTGTTTAGTTTAGAGATACAGCGTGGAGACAGGCCCTTCGGCCCACTGAGCCAGCACCGACCAGCGATCCCCGCACACGAACACACACGACGGACAATTTTACATTTCTACCGAGCCAATTAGCATACAAACCTGCACGTCTTTGGAGGGTGGGAGGAAACCAATGATCTCGGAGAAAACCCACGCAGGTCACGGGGAGAACGTACAAAGTCCGTACAGACAGTACCCGTAGTGGGGATCGAACCCGGGCCTCGGGCGCTGTAAGGCAGTAGCTCTACCGCTGCGCCACCGTGCAAAACAGTGCAGGCACGTGAGAGGGTGCATTGGAGCTCCCAGGAGATCATGAATCTCTGTACGGACGAAGACAGCCGTGCAACTCTCAGCCCGTTAAATCGTTCTGTTTCAGAATTGAAGGGTGTTTGTGAATAAAAGACTATCTGTGAGTAAGTAAGAGCTGTGGTTCTTGAGATGGGAGGTTGATAATCCCACTGCAAATGAATTTTGCAAATAGCAAATTAACCATTTGAAAAGGCATACAGACGGAGTTTTGAAAATCCCACTGAAAAATGACATGTATTTTCCCGAGGGAAAAACAGGTAAAAAGCCCTGTCCCACGATGCGAGTTCATTCCAAGAGCTCTCCCGAGAATTAAAAAAAATTTAAACTCGTGGTATGCGCACGGAGAATGAACGTAGCGGGTACATCGGAACTCGGGGATGTCTCTTAGCGGCTCGTTACATGAACGGCAGGTACTCGGGAAGACTCACTAACGGCAGGTAAGCACGGGAAGACTTGTGAAGATTTTTCAACATGTTGAAAAATGTCCACGAGAGCCCCGAGTACCGACGAGCGGCCATTACCGTAAATCTCCGAGCTCGAATCAGGGCAAACTCGGGAGAACTCTTGGAATGAACTCGTACCGTGGGGCAGGGCTTTAAAAAGCTGCACAAAAATAGCAGTGGTGAAGATGAAGCTCATTTTTCAGCTGCAGAGGGCCATTTCCTTTGGAGCAGTGAGGGTGTATTGGTAGCCGGGGGCAACGGTACCTGCACACAGGGCTGGCTGCGGTTACGGTTCATCTCCTCGTACAGCTCTTGGACCATGGTGTCGTAAGGCATGAGGTTGAGGTAGGATGACACTACGCACACAAGGATGACCTGCTGGATCTCTGGCGTGGCTCTCCTGATAAATGTGTCGAATTCCAGGTCAGTGATGTTGGGCACCCTGTTGACGTTACACTTGCAGCGCTTCATCCCCTCACCCATCATGGTGAGCCGCAGGGCGACCGGGCAAGGACCAGGAGATTGCAGCCACGGCCTTTCCTCCTTGTCAGCCTTGGGGAATTGAGTCCTGAAGGAAGAGGGCAAACAAGTCAAAAACAAGGGGAAGGGAGATGATTCTCCTTTGAACGCACTTGAACGCACACACACACATGCACACACACACACGTGCACACACACGTGCACACACACACACATGCACACACACATGCACACACACCTGCGCACACACATACGCGCACACACACACACACATGCACACACACACGTGCACACACACACGTGCACACACACATGCACACACACGCACACACACGCACACACACATGCACACACACGCACACACACACGCACACACACATGCACACACACGCACACACACATGCGCACACACATGCGCACACATGCACACACACACGTGCACACACACGTGCACACACACGTGCACACATGCACACACACATGCGCGCACACACACATGCACACACACACATGCACACACACACGTGCACACACACATGCACACATACACACATGCACACACACATGTACACACACATGCACACACACATGCATACACACGCACCACACACACATGCACACGCATAACGGACACACACATGCACATGCACACACACATGGACACACACACATGCACACACATACATGCACCACACATGCACACACACATGCACACACACATGCACACACTCATATGCACACATACACATGCACCACACTTGCACACACACACACATGCACACACACATGCACACACACACATGCACCACACATGCACACACACACACACACACATGCACCACACACACACACACACATGCACAAGCACAATGGTCATACACCACGTACACACACGCATTGTGCATACACACCACGCACGCACACATGCACACGCACCACGCACACATACATGGACAAGCGCCTCGAACACACACCACACATACACTCATGCACACGCAGCACAAACACACACGTGCACACACCGCAAACACATGCACCTCGTACATGCACACACCACACACACATGCACATACACGCACACATGCATGCGCACACATGAACACACACATCGTGTATACCCACATGCACACACACAAACAGTGGTGAGTATTTCATTTCTCTATGCATAGCAAGCATAGACACTTGTACATCACACATAGCTAGATATACATTTCCCTCGATCATGTGACTTTTACTGACACATGGTTACAAATGGTAAATCTTGCTTTGTCATCCTAAACAGTTAGTTCTGAAAAGATGTAGGAAGGAACTGCAGATGCTGGTTTATACCGAAGATAGACACAAAATGCTGGAGTAACTCAGCGGGTCAGGCAGCATCTGTGGAGAAGTTGGATAGGTGATGTTTCTGCTGTTCTTGCCTTTTCTATACCTTCAGTCTGAAGAAGGGCCTCAACCCGAAAACGTCATCTATTCTTTTTCTCCAGAGGTTGTTGCCCGACCCACTGAGTTACTCCAGCACTTTGTGTCTAAGCTCTGTAAAGGTGGCTACAGGACCGGCTGTACAGAGAGCTGTGTTACGCCATGTCAGAAGAAGCAGCCAAGTTGAGCTGAATTGGAGAAAGCAGAGATGTCTGTAACAAACGGCTGTGGAGGCCAAGTCAATGGAGATTAAGGCGGAGACTGACAGATTCTTGATTAGTATAGGGTAATGGGGAGAAGGCAGGAGAATGGGTTTGGGATGGAAAGATAGATCAGCCAATATTGAATGGTAGAGTAGACTTGATGGGCTGAATGGCCTAATTCTGCTCCAACCTAATGAACTTATGAAGAACCCTGCCTTTAGAGGTTCTGGTGGTATATGGTCGATGTTTGTTAGTTTCTCAGATGCTGTCTCATTCATAGCTTTTTCTACGTATTCCTGAGCTTTTGATTCTGTTCATCAATGTTACAGCTTGCAGCGTCACTGGTAACAGCATCATTTGCAACATTCATTCATCAGCTGAGTTGCTTTCAGATGATGGACTGAAGTTCATGCCTCTTTGTAATTTGAACCAAGTACCTCTTTGATTCCAATATTACTACCACGAAGGGCCTCAAATCATACTCACCAGCACTATCCTACACACTGGTGACAGTTTACCATTTTTACTGAAGCCAGTTAACCTACAAACCTGCACGTCCTTGGAGTGTGTGGGAGGAAACCGGAGCACCCGGAGAAAAACCTACCCGGTCAAGGGGGGAATGTACAAACTCCGTACAGACGATTCAGAAATCGGAGATGAAAGGGGACTTGGAAGTGCAGGAATTTGAAAAGGTTAATTTGCAGGTTGAGTCAGTAGTAAAGGGCCTGTCCCAATTGCGCGATTTTTTTTGGCGACTTGCCTGCACCCGTCATAGTCGCAGTAGGTCGTCAAAAATGTTCAACATGTTGAAAATCCAGCGGCATTCAGAAAAAAGATACCATTCTTTGGGCGACTAGTCACGACAGTATAGGCATCCAGGTGACGCCTGTTTGGTCGTGAGTAGCCGCCCAAAGAGTCGTACCTTTTTCTGGTCGCCGCTGGATTTTCAACATGTTGAACATTTTCGGCGACCTGCTGCGACTATGACGGGTGCAGGCAAGTCACCGAACAAGTGGCGTAAGTGGGACAGGTCCTTAAGGAAGGCAAATGCAATGTTAGCATTCATTTTGAGAGGACTAGAATACACAGTAGAAAGCAAGATACTCATGCTGAGGCTTAATTAGCAGATGGTCAGGCCACATTTGGAATATTGTGGGTACACAAAAAGCTGGAGAAACTCAGCGGGTGCAGCAGCATCTAAGGAGCGAAGGAGATAGGCGACGTTTCGGGTCGAGACCCTTCTTCAGGCTCCTTAGATGCTGCTGCACCCGCTGAGTTTCTCCAGCTTTTTGTGTACCCTCGATTCTCCAGCATCTGCAGTTCCTTCTTTAAAACTTTGGAATATTGTGAGCAGTTTTGGGCCCCATATCTGTGGAAGGATGTGCTGGCTCTGGAGAGGGTTCCAGAGGAGGTTTACCAGAATGATCTTGGGGTTGAGTGGCTTATTTAACGGCACTGGGCCTGTACTTGCTGCAGTTTAGAAGGATGAGGGCGGACCTCATCCTGACTTACTGAATAGTGAAAGGCCTGGATAGAGTGAATGTGTAGAGGATGTTTCCACTAGTGGGAGAGTCTATGACCAGATGTCACAGCCTCAAAAATTTCCTTTAGGATGGAGATGAAGAGGAATTTCTTTAGTCATAGAGGGTGGTGAATCTGTGGAATTCATTGCCAATTCGTTGGGTATTTTTAAAATGGAGATTGATAGGGTTCTTGATCAGTAAGGGCGTCAAAAAGTTGCGGGAAGAAAACTGGAGAATGGGGTTGAGAGGGAAAGATAGACCAGTCGTGATCGAATGGCGGAGAAGATTCAATGGGCTGAATGGCCTGATTCTGCTCCTATGTCTTATGAGTGTTAGAGTGATAGGGACAAAGAGGTGTGCGGGGCAAGTTTATTTTTACAGAGGGTGGTGATTGCCTGGAGCGCACTGCCAGGGTCGTGTGAGGCAGATACATTAGTGGTGTTTAAAAGACTTTCAGATAGGCACATGGCTATGCAGGGAATGGAGGGATGTGGGTATGTGGTTAAGTGATGCCGAAAAAGTCCGAAGAAAGGTTCCGACCGGAATGTCACCTACTCCTTCTCTCCAGAGATGCTGCCTGAGCCGCTGAGTTACTCCAGCATTTCATGTCTACATTGGTATAAATAAGCATCTGCAGTTCCTTCCACCACGTAGATAAGCGATGATCTTGGCATCGCGTTCAGCACAGGCCTGCCCATGTGCTGTACCGTTCTGTGTTCATTGTTCCAAGTAATTCAATATTCAGCACAACCAAGGTTCTTATTCCTCAAGGAATTGTTCTCCCGATAGGATTCTGGGACAACTCAGTCATTCCCACACAACCAGCTTCATCACACAGAAACAATGTTATTTTCTGTTATGCCTGTCTCTTTGTAGTCAGGTGCACGCTGGCCCTATCCCTCAACTCCATCTCCGTTGCATTGACTACACTCCTTCCCATCCTGCTTCCTGCAAAGACTCTATCCCCCAACTCCCAAATCCTCCGTCTACACTCATCTGCGCCCAAGATGAGGTGTTCCATACCAGGACATCCGAGATGCCCTCATTCTTTAGGGAAGCCATCTCCCCTTTCCCCTGTCTCCTCGCTACCCCACAGCGCCGCCCTTGCTCCCCCTCCCCCTAATCGCAACAGGGACAGAGTCCCCTTAGTCCTAACCCTTTATCCCATCAGCCTTGGCATAGAACACATAATCCTCCGGCATTTTCGCCACCTCCAACGGGATCCCGCCATGAGTCACATCTTCCCATCTCCACCCCTTTCCGCCTTCCACAGAGACTGTTCCCTCCGCAACTCCCTGGTTAACTCATCCCTTCCCCCCCTCCCCAGGTACTTTCCCCTGCAACCGCAGGAGATGCAACACCTGTCGCTATACCTCCCCCCTCGGCTCTGTCCAGGGACCCCGACAGCCCTTTCAGATTAGGCAGAAATTCACTTGCACCCCCTCCAACTTCATCTACTGTATCCGTTGTTCAAGATGTGGACTCTTATACATCGGCAAGACCAAACATAGACCGGGCGATCAATTTGCTGAACACCTTCACTCAGTTCGCCTGGACCAACCTAATCTACCAGTTGCCAAACACTTTAATTCCCCTTCCCATTCTCACACTGAACTTTCTGTCCTAGGCCTCCTCCATTGTCAGAGTGAGGCTAAACGCAAATTGGAGGAACAGTATCTCATATTCCGCTTGGGCAGCTTACAGCCCAGTGGTATGAATATTGATTTCTCTAACTTTAAGTAAGCCTGGCATTCCCTCTCTCTCTATCCCTCCCCCACCCAAGTCACATCACCGTCTCGTTCTCACCTAGCAAACAGCTAACAATGGCCTGTTTCCTTTATCATCGTTATTTTTTAGCATATCTTTCATTCATTTGTCATTTTTTGTCATTCAAATGTCATTTGTCATTCATTTTTTATTTGCATATCTCTCATTCATTTGTCTCAACAGCACATTGAACAGCACCTGGAGGCCGTTACATAACCTCTGCTGCCTCCAACGCGAGAAGAAGATTAATTTGTCTCAATCAACTAACACTATATGATGAGGAGAACGACCTCCGTGCAAGCCAGTCTAAGACACAGGTGTGTGCCTTCCACTTGAGAAACCGAGAAGCCAAGAGACAACTTCAGGTGAACTGGTCTGGAACAACATTGGAGCCCAGTGAGCATCCGGTTTACCTTGGTGTAACCCTTGACCGATGTCTTACCTTCAAGACCCACATTGAGAAGACAAAGGCGAAAGTGAGCGCAATGGTGTTAGTAAGCTCACCAACACAAGATGGGCTGCTAGCCCACAGACCGTACGCTCCACTGCCTTAGCCCTCTGCTATTCTGCTGCTGAGTATGCATGCCCAGTATGGGAGAGGTCCACCCATGCCAAGAAGCTGGACCCAGCCCTCAATGCTTCCTGCGGACTTGTCACAGGTTGTCTGAAGCCAACAAGTACTGACAGCCTCCACCTCCTGGCAGGCAAAGCCCCGCCAGACATCAGAAGACCAGGAGCCAACGTGAAGGAGCTCCAGCAGCAGATAACAGAACAACCACATCCAACGTTCAGCCAGGCAACATTTCCCAGCCGCCTACAGTCGAGGAAAAGTTTTCTTTAACTGTGCGACTCCTGTTGGGGCTGGCATGACAACGAGTGAAGCACAAGTCTCCGTGTGTGGTGATAGAACATCCACTCTACCTCCGTCAACTACCACGGGACTAACAGCAATTGAGCAACTCCCTCCTGGGCAGACGCAAGTTGGGTCAGATGGAAATGCCTCAATCGATTGAGAACTGGTGTTGGCAGGGCCAAGGTGTCTCTGAACAAGCGGGGATATAACTTCAGCAATGTCGGTATTGAGAACCACAAACAGTGGAACACCTGCTGAAGTGACCACAAATGGAAAACCAATGTCCAGCTGTGGATCTCGCCGCCTACAATCAAGATGCTGAGAAGTGTGGTCAGCTCTGGCTGAACTATATCTAATCTTGTGATGTGGACTCGATAGGAAGATTCATTTGTTCTATATCTCCCGACAGCATTGTTTATATCTCTCGTTTCCCTCTCCCCTGACTAGTCTGAAGAGGGGTGAAGAAGGCCACATATATAGAAACATAGAAACATGGAAAATAGGTGCAGGAGGAGGCCATTCGGCCCTTCGAGCCAGCAGCGCCATTCATTGTGATCATGGCTGATCGACCCCAATCAATAACCCGTGCCTGCCTTCTCCCCATATCCCTTGACTCCACTAGCCCCTAGAGCTCTAACTCTCTCTTAAATCCATCCAGTGACTTGGCCTCCACTGCCCTCTGTGGTAGGGAATTCCATAAATTCACAACTCTCTGGGTGAAAAAGTTTTTTCTTACCTCGGTCTTAAATGACCTCCCCTTTATTCTAAGACTGTGGCCCCTGGTTCTGGACTCGCCCCACATTGGGAACATTTTTCCTGCATCTAGCTTGTCCAGTCTTTTTATAATTGTATATGTTTCTATAAGATCCCCTCTCAACCTTCTAAACTCCAGTGAATACAAGCCTAGTTTTTCAATCTTTCCTCATATGACAGTCCCGCCATCCAAGGGATCAATCTCGTGAACCTACGCTGCATTGCCTCAATCACAAGGATGTCCTTCCTCAAATTAGGAGACCAAAACTGTACACAATACTCCAGATGTGGTCTCACCAGAGCCCTATACAACTGCAGAAGAACCTCTCTACTCCTATACTGAAATCCTCTTGTTATGAAGGCCAACATTCCATTAGCTTTCTTCACTGCCTGCTGTACCTGCACGCCAACTTTCAGTGACTGGTGTACAAGGACACCCAGGTCTCGCTGCACCTCCCCCTTATCTAACCTAACCCCATTGAGATAACCCCATTGAGATAACCCCATGACACGAAACGTCACCCATTCCTTCTCTCCAGAGATGCTGCCTGTCCCGCTGAGTTACTCCAGCATTTTATGTCTATCTTCGGTTTAAACCAGCATCTGCAGCTCCTTCCTACACGTTATTTTCTTAATTCTTGTGTGATATTTGGCGCTAACTGACATTCCCATTCCAGCATCTCTTCTCGCTGGAATAGCAAATTACCCTGAGGATATGTGGTGACATATTTACTCTGCAAATGTTCCCTCCAAATGCTCTTCCACTTTGTGAGCAACGCTTGGCTGCAGGCTCCTAATTCAGAATACAAACCAACCCCTGCATGAGTGGTGAGTTACCGTTCTGCAGCGCACTCCTCTGGTGTGTGAACAAACTGCAGGAACTCCGCTCCTCTTCGCACACACTGACGCTCTAAGGCAGTGGTTCTCAACCTTGTTTGCCCCATGCACCCCTTTCACCATATGTCAGAATGTCATTCCCCCCCCTCCTTTCCAAGATTGTCCGCCTCAAATTGTAACCGATGCAGACTGAATTTTGTGCCGCCCTGGGGATCTCAAAGGCAATAAAAAGATGAACATTCTAACAGTTTGAGTTTGCTAATCTGTGGTCCCAATTCCCCCCCTGAAAACCTGAAATCCCCCCCTGAGGGGAATCCCCCCTGGTTGCGAACCCCTGCTCTAAGGGGTGTATGTGTGCACTTGCCTGGAAACCTTAGGGTCACTGGAGGAAAGTTTAAACTTCCTAAATTGGTCTTCTGACGTCAGATGATCCTGACCCACCAGCTTCTTCACAAACTCAGCTGAGATACGTTAATAAGTGTTGGGAGCACAATGGGGCCATTCGGCCCATCAAGTCTACTCCACCATTCAGTCATGTCTGATCTATCTTTCCCACTCCACCCCACTCTCCAGCCTTCTCCCCATAACCCCTGACACACGTACTGATTAAGAATCTATCTACCTCTGTCTTAAAAATATCTATTGACTTGCCCTCCGCAGCTGTCTGTGGGAATGAATTCCACAGATTCACCTGACTCCTCTGACTAAAGAAATTCCCCCTCATCTTCTTCCTAAAGGTACGTCCTTTAATGCTAAGGCAATGGCCTCTGGTCCTAGACTCTCCCACCAGTGAAAACATCCTCCCCGCATCCACAGTCACCCAGGTTCACAATATCGGTGGCCAAGATGATGCTAAATTAAACTATTCTGCCTACCTACATGTGCTCCATATCCCTCTATTCATATCCATGTGCCTATCTAAAACCTTCTTAGCCTCCACTAACATATCTGCTTTTACCACCAGCCCAGGCACCTGCCACTCTGTGTACAATACATCTCCTGGATAGAGTGGATGCGGAGAGGATGTTTCCACTGGTGGGAGAGTCTAGGACCAGAGGTCACAGCCTCAGCATTCACAAACGTTCCTTTAGGCTGGAGACGAGGAGGAATTTCTTGGGTCAAGGGGTGGTGAATTTGTGAAATTCATTGCCACAGACAGCTGTGGCGGCCAAGTCAATGGATATTTTTAAGGCAGCGATTTGACAGATTTTTGATTAGTACAGTTGTCAGGGGTTATGGGGAGAAGGTAGGAGAGTGCGGTTGAAAGGGAAAGATCGATCAGCCGTGATTGAATATACTTGATGGACCGAATGGCCTAATTCTGTTCCGATCACTTATGAACTTATGAACTTAATACTGTGCGGGGCATTTTCCACATGAAACAGAAGGGAATGAGGGACGACACAAAGATCCTCACACCCATGTGGATGTCTCTGGCCCCAGCGATGTTCATCACTTACTTGAATCATTGGGCTAAATCTGGAAATACTTCACATGTAGTTTCTGAAAGCTTGATTTGTACACATTCTGAATCTCTGAATTCATTAGCATGTAAATATGATTAATGTTTAAAGCAATTTCAGAACGCATAATAGTTTATTTGGACCCCATATCTGAGGAAGGATGAGCTGGCTCTGCAGAGGGTCCAGAGGAGGTTTACAGGAATGATCCCAGGAATGAGTGGGTTAGCATATGATGAGCGTTTGTCGGCACTGGGCCTGTACTCACTGGAGCTTAGAAGAATGAGGGGGGACGTCATTGAGACTTACAGAATAATGAAAGGCATAGATAGAGTGGATGTGGAGAGGATGTTTCCACTGGTGGGAGAGTCTAGGGCCAGAGGTCATAGCCGCAGAATTAAAGGGCGCTCTTTTAGAAAGGTGAGGAGGAACTTCTTTAATCAGAGGGTAGTTAATCTGTGGAACCCATTGTCACAGAGGGCTGTGGAGGCCAAGTTAGTCTTAAGGCAGAGATGGACAAGTTCTTGATTAGAACGGGTGTCAAGGGTTATGGGGAGAAGGCAGGAAAATGGGATTAGGTGGCAGAGATCAGCCGTGATTGATCGGCGGAGTAGACTCGACGGGCCGAATGGCCTAATTCTACCCCTATAAAATGTGCGCTTGTTATTGCATCAAATAGTGTTCCCATCAAACTGTTCCGTGAGCTAGTGTACGTGGGTTCGAGGTTGTGCTGAGTTCACACTTACTTGGTTTTGGTACTAGCTCGGACAAAGGACATATTCCTGGTCGCCAACATTGCTGCAAAACTTTCTGCAGTGGAGATGGGGGCAGACCAATTGCTGGAGAAAACAAATGTTTAATAAGAAAAAGATTACAGTTTGTAAGGAGCCAGGAAGATACCCTTTAACATTTACAACATAGCTAATAGATCCATTTTTGAAGATCCACAAACTCCACATTTCTGAATGAAAGCATGCCCGACATTGAAGATGTTTACTAAAGACTGATGAAACTCTTTGTGGAAACATCCAAGCCCAATTTATTTTTGTCATCAGATGTAGAATTAATCAAATGTCTAAACCAGGGCGGCACGGTGGTGCAGTGGTAGAGTTGCTGCCTCACAGCGTCAGATACCCGGGTTCCATCCTGACTACGGGTGCTGTCTGTGTCGAGTTTGTACGTTTTCCCCGTGACCTGCGTGGGTTTTCTCTGAGAGCTTTGGTTTCCTCCCACACTCCAAAGACGTGCAGGTTTGTGGGTTAAGTGGCTTGGTAAATTGTAAATTGTCCCTCGTGTGTGTAGGAGAGTGCTAGTATACTGGGATCGCTGGTTGGCGTGCACTCGGTGGGCCAAAGGGCCTGTTTCCATGCTTGATCTCTAAACTAAACTAAACTAAACTTTATGGGGTCATACGCAGTCACATAAACAATATCAACGAGCAAATTCCTTTGTTCTTTTGATTCCCAGATGTCTGAAATCCCACCAGCCTCCGCACCCAACGCATTATTTTCTGACATTTTTGCCACCTTCAACGTGATCCCAACACCAGTCACATCTAAGATAGACACAAAATGCAGCAGTAACTCAGCGGGTCAGGCTGAATCTCTGTCTGAAAAGGATTAGGTGACGTTTTGGGTCGAGACCCTTCATCAGACCGAGTGTCAGGGGGAGAGGGGAACTAGAGGTATGAAAAGGTTCAGAACAGATCACAGCCGGAACCGATGGCAAAGGAGCCCACAAGGGTCCTTTGTTGCCTGTGGAGGAGGTGATAACGAAGGGATACGAACAGTGAAACTAGCAGGATGACTCGGGCGGGGGAGGAACGGAGAAAGAGGGAATGCAAGGATTGTTTGAAACTAGAGAATTCACTATCATACCGCTGGGGTGTAAGCTGCCCAAGCAAAATATGAGGCGCTGCTCCTCCAATTTGCGCTGGGCCTCACTCTGACAGAGGAAGAGGCACAGGACAGAAAGGTCAGTGTGGGAATGGGAGGGGGAGTTAAAGTGTGTGGCAACCAGGACATCGCGTATGCCTAGGCAGACGGAATGGAGGTGTTCATCGAAATGATCTCCCAGTCTGCCCTTAGTTTCATTGTCTTGAAGTTGCATTATCCCATCCCCACCACTCTCCACAGAGATCACTTCCTCCGCCTCTCCTTGGTTCACTCATCACTTTCTACCCAAATCGCCTCCGTGCCAGGTACTTTCCCCAACAACCGCACCTGTCTGCTTACACCCATCCCTTTATATCCACACTTATATCCATCCAGATCTGCCAGCAGCCCTTCCAGGTCAGCCTGAGGTACAGATGCACCTCCTTTAACCTCATCTACTGCGTTTAGTCCTCAAGGGGGCTTCCTTTACATCGGTGAGACCAACCATAGACTGGTTGACTGTTTCACTGAACACTTAGACTCAGTCCGACAAGGCCTACTAGATCCCCTGGATGCTAATCATATTAAATCCCCTTCTCATTCCCACACTAATCTTTCTGTCCAGGGCCTCCTCCATTGCCAGAGTGAGGCCACACGCCAACTGGAGGAACAGCACCTGATATTCAGCTTGGGTAGCTCACAACCCAACGGCATGGACATTGAATTCTCCAATTTTAGTTAACTGGCCAACAAACCACAACAACCCTCCCCTTTTATTCTCCCCCTCTCTCCCCCGTGCCCAACTTGGATGCCCACGCGCCTATTTCTCCCACAATCCTGACCCCCCTTTCCCCTCCCCTCCTGTTATGAAACGTCACCCATTCCTTCTCTTCAGAAATGCTGCCTGTCCCATTGAGTCACTCCAGCATTTTGTGTCTATCTTCGGTGTAAAGCATCTGCAGTTTCTTCCTACAAAAAAAATCCACTAGCTCCGCAGAAGTGGTAGAGTTGCTGCCTGACAATGCCAGGGGCCCGGGCTCGATGCTGACTACGGGTGCTGTCTGTACGGAGTGACTCCCTGTGACCTGCGTGGGTTTTCTCCAGATGCTCTGGTTCCCTCCCACACTCCGAAGACGTAAAGGTTTGTAGGATAATTGGACTCTGTAATTTGTATATTTTCCCTAGTGTGTGTAGGATAGCGCTGGTGTGGTGAACGCCGGGTCAGCGCGGGCTCAGTGGGCCGAAGGGCCTGTTTCCATGCTGTATTTCTAAAGTCTAAAGTCCAAAGTAGAAGAATGGAGTCGGACAGGAACTGGATGGGTGAGAAGAAAGTGAAATGCTTGCAAAGGGTTTAACTGTGCTCAAGGTGACATTGGACAAGAGCAGTGGGTGGTGGCAAGAGGAGCAAGGAGGGAAGCAGCAGGAGGAGCAGGGTGGAGGCCACGAGAGACTGGAGCTGGAGGAAGGAGATCCTTCATCCACAGGAAGCCCAGGCCAGGCTTCCACTGCCTGTAGGCGCTGTAAGGCTGTAGTTCACAGCGCAGCCATCGTGCATCACACCGCATAAAAGTAACTATGCTGGAGTAAAGGGCCTGTCCCATGCTGGAGTAAACTGTGCTGGAGTAAAGGGCCTGTCACATGCTGGAGTAAACTGTGCTGGAGTAAAGGGCATGCGTCTAGCGCGACCAAACAGAAGTGGAGTTCGGGCTAAGTTCACGATAAGTACGCGCTAAGTACGCGGGAAGTACGCGCAAAGTTCGCGTGTGACGTAATTTACGTCATACTCACCAATCAGCTGGACAGGAGGCGGTCGACTGAATTTGGACGTCGCACGGCGTTGGGCGGTGATGTCATCACGCAACGGCATGCCGGGCGGTGACGTCATCGCGCAACGCCACGTGCTAGGCGTACGACGTCAAGATGCTGGCATGTTGGCGCGCGGGAGTTTCAGACAGTGCGGGATTTTCAGAGCCCAGCCCCGCACAACTCCGTACGCCTTCGCGCTTGGAAGTCCCGCGCTGGACCAGCGCCCCATGCAAACGCATGCCGCCCTTAACTTACAGCCTCAGATAGTTTTGCATCGGACCAGCGAAAACTGGTCTGGCGCTAGATGATTCATGCAAACGCATGGCAAGTGGAAGACACACAGGCCCTTAACTTAGCGGATTCTGGCAGCATTTCTTTCAGCATCAAACATTTCTTAATTTAGTTTAGTTTTTACGGATACAGCGCGGAAACAGGCTCTTCAGCCCACCAAGCCATCGCCGACCAGCGATCCCCGCACGCTAACACTATCCTACACACACGAGGGACAATTTACATTTATACCAAGCTAATTAACCGGCAACCTGTACGTCTTTGGAGTGTGGGAGGAAACTGTAGATCCCGGTGAAATCCCACGCTGGTCACGGGGAGAACGTACAAACCCCGTACAGACAGCGCCCGTAGTCAGGATGGAACCCGGGTCTAAGGCACAGTGAGGCAGCAACTCTACCGCTGCGCCACCCTGCCACTCGTTGAAAATATTGTTCAAAATGGAAGTTAGAACCAAAACTAAAAGACAAAGCTATGTATTACACAACAATTTATTTTATCTTCTAATATCATAAAAGTTTCTAATTGAAAGCCTCAGACTGACTTTGTATGGTGCCACAGTGCAGGGTCACTTTATCTGTCAGCACTTTGTACCCAGTAAGCACAATTAAACTGCTCAGAGAACCAAGAACGGTGTTTGAAATGATTTGCTGGGACATATCATACAGAAATTAAAAATAAGAATAAAACTACTTCTGTCATTATTTACAAGCCTATGTTGGTGCGCTCATCTTCTTCTCTGCGCCAATCGAAAAAGTCCTAATTTTTCAAATCATTGCATTTTCTATTTCTGACAGTCTCCTAATAAATTTGGACCCCTCGCCTCCTATTTCCTAATAATCTTTACCCTGGTACAGAACAAAGGTCTGCATAATTTATATTTGTAGGAAAGGTGGAGCCCACAATGGTCCATTGTTGGCTGTGGGGAGGGTGATAACGAGTGGATACAAACAGTGGAACTCAGCTGGACGACAGTGAAACTAGTACGATGACCAGGGTGGGGGAGGGACGGAGAGAGAGGGAAGGCAAGGGTTACTTGAAATTAGAGAAAGCAATATTCATGCCACTGGGCTGTTTGCTTTCAGATTCCAGTTATTTGATTTGCGCAGGGAATGAGTGACAGGGGAGAGACCAAGCTTGTTATAAATTGCCGCATGATGGGTACAAATGAACTTCTGTGAAGACGGTGACGCGAGTCAGCATCGCCAAACAACCACTTCATCCCATCGACAATAGACACAAAAAGCTGGAGTAACTCAGTGGGCCAGGCAGCATCTCCGGAGAGAAGGAATGGGTGGTTAGGGATAAGGGAAACGAGAGACGTTCCGGGTCGAGACCCTTCTTCAGGCTGGTTAGGGATAAGGGAAACGAGAGATATAGACGGTGATGTAGAGAGATAAAGAACAACGAATGAAAGATATGCAGAAAAGTAACGATGATAAAGGAAACAGGCCGTTGTTAGCTGTTTATTGGGTGAAAACAAGAAGCTGGTGTGACTACCTTCCTACAAATTTCATTCTGTAGGCGCTCAACAGCTGGAAGCTTAGTTTAGTTTAGAGATGCAGGATGGAAACAGGCCTCCAGCCCGCTGAGTCCACACCGACCAGCGATCCCCGCACGCTAGCGTACTCCTACACACACTAGGAACAATTTACAATCTTTACCAAAGCCGACAAACCTTTGGAATGTCTTTGGAGTACGGGAGTAAACCTGAGCACCCGGAGAAAGCCCACGCGGTCACGGGGAGAATGAACTGACTCCGTACAGACAGCTCCCGTAGTCAGGATCGAACCCTGTTTTCTGGCGCTGTAACGCAGCAACGCTACCACTGCACCAACACAGTGCCATGCCCTGGATGCTGGGTGATTTTGCAGCCACTGTATTTCACACAATTCCTCCCAGTTTGAGAGACTGCACCTCAGTCATATTGTTCATCTTGCATGTGTGTTAAACAGTGTAAACTGGTCCTAGTGTGTAGGATAGTGCTGGGGATCGCTGGTCGGCGAGGACCGGTGGGTCAAAGGGCATGTTTCTACGCTGTATCTCTAAACTAAACTAAACTTAACCTTGAGTTGTCGACAGTTCAGTTCAGTCAGTTTAGTTTAGTTTGGACTTTAGACAGTAGAGATACAGCGCGGAAACCGGCCCTTCACTTCAGTTTAGTTTATTGCCACGTGTACCATCGAGCCTGCACCGCCATTCAATATGATCATGGCTGATCATACAACTCAGTATCCTGTACCTGCCTTCTCTCCATACCCCCTGATCCTTTTAGCCACAAGGGCCACATCTAACTCCCTCTTAAATATAGCCAATGAACTGGCCTCAACTACCTTCTGTGGCAGAGAATTCCACAGATTCACCACTCTCTGTGTGAAAAATGATTTTCTCATCTCGGACCTAAAAGACTTCCCCCTTATCCTTAAACTGTGACCACTTGTTCTGGACTTCCCCAACATCGGGAACAATCTTCCTGCATCTAGCCTGTCCAACCCCTTAAGAATTTTGTAAGTTTCTATAAGATCCCACCACAATCTTGTAAATTCTTGCGAGTACATGCCACGTCTATCTCCAGTCTTTCTTCATATGAAAGTCCTGACATCCCAGGAATCAGTCTGGTGACCCTTCTCTGTACTCCCTCTATGGCAAGAATGTCTTTCTTCAGATTAGGAGACCAAAACTGTACGCAATACTCCAGGTGTGGTCTCACCAAGACCTGTACAACCGCAGTAGAACCTCCCTGCTCCTATACTCAAATCCTTTTGCAATGAATGCTAACATACTATTTGCTTTCTTCACTGCCTGCTGCACCTGCATGCCTACTTTCAATGACTGGTGTACCCATGACACCCAGGTCTCATTGCATCTCCCCTTTTCCGAATCGGCCACCATTCAATTAATAGTCTACTTTCCTGTTTTTACCACCAAAGTGGATAATCTCACATTTATCCTCATTATACGGCATCTGCCATGCATTTGCCCACTCACCCAGCCTATCCAAGTCACCTTGCAGCCTCCTAGCATCCTCCTCACAGCTAACACTTCCCCCCAGCTTCGTGTCATCCGCAAACTTGGAGATGTTGCATTCAATTCCCTCGTCCAAATCATTAATATATATTGTAAATAGCTGGGGTCCCAGCACTGAGCCTTGCGGTACCCCACTAGTCACTGCCTGCCATTCTGAAAAGGACCCGTTTACTCCTACTCTTTGCTTCCTGTCTGCCAGCCAGTTCTCTATCCACATCAATACTGAACCCTCAATACCGTGTGCTTAAAGTTTGCATACTAATCTCTAATGTGGGACCTTGTCGAAAGCCATCTGAAAGTCCAGATATAACACATCCACTGGTTCTCCCTTATCCACTCTACCAGTTATATCCTCGAAAAATTCTATAAGATTCGTCAGACATGATTTACTTTTCATAAATCCATGCTGACTTTGTCCAATGATTTCACCACTTTCCAAATGTGCTGCTATCCCATCTTTAATAACTGACTCTAGCAGTTTCCCCAGTACGATGTTAAACTAACTGGTCTGTAATTCCCCGTTTTCTCTCTCCCTCCCCTTTTAAAAAGTGGGGTTAGATTAGCTACCCTCTAATCCTCAGGAACTACTCCAGAATCTAAAGAGTTTTGAAAATGTTTCACTAATGCATCCACTATTTCTGGGGCTACTTCCTTAAGTACTCTGGGATGTAGTCTATCTGGCCCTGGGGATTTATCGGCCTTTAATCCATTCAATTTACCTAAGACCACTTCCCGGCTAACATGGATTTCACTCAGTTCCATCTCATTTGACCCCCGGTCTCCTGCTATTTCCGGCAGATTATTTATGTCTTCCTTAGTGAAGACAGAACCAAAGTAGTTATTCAATTGGTCTGCAATGTCCTTGTTCCCCATGATCAATTCACCTGTTTCTGACTGCTAATCGTTTTCTCTTCACATATCTATAAAAACTTTTGCAGTCAGTTTTTATGTTTCCTGCCAGTTTTCTTTCATAATCTATTTCCCTTTCCTAATTAATCCCTTTGTCTTTCTCTGTTGGACTGAATTTCTCCCAGTCCTCTGGTAGGCTGCTTTTTCTGGCTAATTTGTATGCTTCATCTTTTGTTTTGATACTATCCCTGATTTCCCTCGTTATCCACGGATGTACTACCTTGCCTGATTTATTACTTTGCCAAACTGGGATGAACAATTTTTGTAGTTCAGCCATGCAGTCTTTAAATGCCTTCCATTGCCTATCCACCGTCAACCCTTTAAGAATCAATTGCCAGTCTATCTTGGCCAATTCATGTCTCATACCCTCAAAGTTACCTTTTTTAAGTTCAGAACCCTTGTTTCTGAATTATGTCACGCTCCATCCTAATGAAGAACACAACCATATTATGGTCACTCTTGCCCAAGGGACCACGCACAACAAGACTGTTAACTAACCCTTCCTCATTACTCAATACCCAGTCTAGAATAGCCTGCTCTCTCGTTGGTTCCTCTACATGTTGGTTTAGAAAACTATCCCGCATACATTCCAAGAAATCCTCTTCCTCAGCACCCCTGCCAATTTGATTCACCCAATCTATATGTAGATTGAAGTCACCCATTATAACTGTTTTACCTTTGTTGCACGCATTTCTAATTTCCTGAAGGAGCGGCCGGGGTGCGACTCATCCTTGATTATGCCGCTGCTGGCCTTGCCGAGGCAGCGTGAGTGCGAGACAGAATGAAGCGGTCGTTGGCGAAGTTGCTTCACCACCGCGATAGAATATGGCGGCCGTTTGTCGCCGGCTCACCTGGTGAAAGTGCAACTCCGAGGCAAGCATTTTGTCACGGTAAGGCTGCGGGTTGACAGGAAGCGGATATAGTCAGCCGATTCTGGGGCCTGACTGATGAGAGGGATATTCAGCCTCTGCACATCTGCAAACATTTTCTGCCCCTGACCATCAGGCTCATCGATCTTCATTCTCGGTATGTTCTTCAAACCTGTGAGAATGAATAACAACACCATTCACTTCACAGTCACAATGCACAAGCAGGAGGAAATGGAACCAGAGTGGCAGGCAGGTTCTTGCAACCCAGCGGTATGAATGTCCATTTCTCCAACTTCAACTAACCCTGCATCTCCTCTCTCTCCGTCCCTCCCCTGCCCAGGCACAGAACTCGCTATCAAAAGCATAATCTTTGATCAAAACATGGAAGGGGCCGGGGGACCGGGGGGTCACAATTTGCGCACGCTCACACACACATGCGCGAGGCTTCGGAGGCTCAATCCAGAGCTAAATGCAGCTCAACTCTGCCTGTCTCGCCGGGTTAACTACAGCCCTGACTGGACTGACGGGACACCAGTGCTGCTTCTCCGCACTGCCCATATTTCCCGCAAGCCCAGGCAGGTTCACCTGGCGGGACAGGCAGAGTTGTGCTGGGTTTAGCGCTGCTTCTCTGCGCTGGCTGTGGGCCTGGGGGTACAGCTCGCGTCTGACTGCCGACCTCTCTGGCCACCCGTGGGGAGAGGGGGGGGGGCACTCGGGTGGGGACGGGACAGCACTGGAGACCCGGCTGGGATCGATCCTGGCTGTGGATGAGGCGCAGGTCTGTGCCACCTCTCCCTCCTCCAATCACCGCACTCTATCCTCAGTCCCATCCCCCCTCCACTCCTCCCTCCTCCAATCATCGCGCTTAATCATCATGGTCCCACCCCCATTGCCTGCTGACCGATGTCTCTCTCGTCCAATCGCCGCCCTCGATCAGCAGTCCCACCTCCGCTGTCTCGCGGAAAGCGGGGATTTTAAAATCCGGATCACAAAAACTTGGGGGGGATGTCGCCCACCTCTCAAAACATGGGGGGGACATGTCCCCTCTGGCCCCCCCTGGGTTTTCCGCCCCTGCCTGCCCTAGTCGTCGTACTAGCTTCACTCTCTGCATAGCTCACAGCCAACAATGGACCATTGTGGGCTCCACCATTCCTTGATCATCATTACTTTTTGCACATCTTCCATTCATTCTTGTTCTATATGTATCCATATTTAAATCTGTCTATATCTCTCGTTTCCATCTCCCCTGATGCTCGGTCTGAAGAAGGGTCTTGAGAAGAAATGACCCTATTGCTTTAGGGTCTGCAATAGGGTCTGACAAGAAATGACCCTATTGCTTTGCTCCAGAGATGCTGCCCGACCAGCTGAGTTAGACAATATAGACAATAGACAATAGGTGCAGGAGTAGGCCATTCAATGTGATCATGGCTGATAATCCCCAATCAGTACCCTGTTCCTACCTTCTCCCCAAATCCCCTGACTCCGGTATTTTTAAGAGCCCCATCTAGCTCTCTCTTGAAAGCATCCAGAGAAGCGGCCTCCACCGCCCTCTGAGGCAGAGAATTCCACAGACTCACAAGTGCACTTTTTCCTCGTCTCCGTTCTAAATGGCTTACCACTTATTCTTAACCTGTGGCCCCTGGGTATGAGGGTTTGAGGGTATGAGACGTGAATTGGCCAAGATTGACTGGCAATTAATTCTAAAAGGGTTGACGGTGGATATACAATGGAAGACATTTAAAGACTGCATGGATGAACTACAAAAATTGTTCATCCCAGTTTGGCAAAAGAATAAATCGGGGAAGGTAGTGCATCCGTGGATAACAAGGGAAATCAGGGATAGTATCAAAGCAAAGGATGATGCGTACAAAGTAGCCAGAAAAAGCAGCATACCAGAGGACTGGGAGAAATTCAGAGACCAGCAGAGGAGGACAAAGGGCTTAATTAGGAAAGGAAAAATAGATTATGAAAGAAAACTGGCAGGGAACATAAAAACTGACTGCAAAAGTTTTTTATAGATATGTGAAGAGAAAGAGGTTAGTTAAAACAAATGTAGGTCCCTTGCAGTCAGAAACAGGTGAGTTGATCATGGGGAACAAGGATATGGCGGACCAATTGAATAACTACTTTGGTTCCGTCTTCACTAAGGAAGACATAAATAATCTGCCTGAAATAGCAGGGGACTGTGGGTCAAAGGAGGAATTGAGTGAAATCCAGGTCAGTCGGGAAGTGGTGTTGGGTAAATTGAATAGATTAAAGGCCGATAAATCCCCAGGGCCAGATAGGCTGCATCCCAGAGTACTTAAGGAAGTAGCTCAGGAAATAGTGGATGCATTAGTGATAATCTTTCAAAATTCTTTAGATTCTGGAGTAGTTCCTGAGGATTGGCGGGTAGCAAATGTAACCCCTCTTTTTAAGAAGGGAGGGAGAGAGAAAACGGGGAATTACAGACCAGTTAGTCTAACATCGGTAGTGGGGAAACTGCTAGAGTCAGTTATTAAAGATGGGATAGCAGCACATTTGGAAAGTGGTGAAATCATTGGACAAAGTCAGCATGGATTTACAAAAGGTAAATCATGTCTGACGAATCTTGTGGAATTTTTCGAGGATGTAACTAGTAGCGTGGATAAGGGAGAACCAGTGGATGTGGTATATCTGGACTTCCAGAAGGCTTTCGACAAGGTCCCACATAAGAGATTAGTATACAAACTTAAAGCATACGGTATTAGGGGTTCAGTATTGATGTGGATAGAGGATAGGCTGGCAAACAGGAAGCAAAGAGTAGGAGTAAATGGGTCCTTTTCACAATGGCAGGCAGTAACTAGTGGGGTACCGCAGGGCTCAGTGCTGGGACCCCAGCTATTTACAATATATATTAATGATCTGGATGAGGGAATTGAAGGCAATATCTCCAAGTTTGCGGATGACACTAAGCTGGGGGGCAGTGTTCGCTGTGAGGAGGATGCTAGGAGACTGCAAGGTGACTTGGATAGGCTGGGTGAGTGGGCAAATGTTTGGCAGATGCAGTATAATGTGGATAAATGTGAGGTTATCCACTTTGGTGGCAAAAACAGGAAAGCAGACTATTATTTAAATGGTGGCCGATTAGGAAAAGGGGAGATGCAGCGAGACCTGGGTGTCATGGTACACCAGTCATTGAAAGTAGGCATGCAGGTGCAGCAGGCAGTGAAAAAAGCGAATGGTATGTTAGCTTTCATAGCAAAAGGATTTGAGTACAGGAGCAGGGAGGTTCTACTTCAGTTGTACAGGGTCTTGGTGAGACCACACCTGGAGTATTGCGTGCAGTTTTGGTCTCCAAATCTGAGGAAGGACATTATTGCCATAGAGGGAGTGCAGAGAAGGTTCACCAGACTGATTCCTGGGATGTCAGGACTGTCTTATGAAGAAAGACTGGATAGACTCGGTTTAAACTCTCTGGAATTTAGGAGATTAAGAGGGGATCTTATAGAAACTTACAAAATTCTTAAGGGGTTGGACAGGGTTCCCCAACATCAGGAAGATTGTTCCCGATGTTGGGGAAGTCCAGAACAAGGGGTCACAGCTTAAGGATAAGGGGGAAATCCTTTAAGACCGAGATGAGAAAGACTTTTTTCACACAGAGTGGTGAGTCTCTGGAACTCTCTGCCACAGAGGGTAGTTGAGGCCAGTTCATTGGCTATATTTAAGAGTGAGTTGGATGTGGCCCTTGTGGCTAAGGGGATCAGAGGGTATGGAGAGAAGGCAGGTACGGGATACTGAGTTGGATGATCAGCCATGATCATATTGAATGGCGGTGCAGGCTCGAAGGGCTGAATGGCCTACTCCTGCACCTAATTTCTATGTTTCTATGTTTCTATGGTTCTGGACTCCCCCAACATCGGGAACATGTTTCCTGTCTCTGGCACGTCCAAACCCTTAATAATCTTATACGTTTCAATAAGATTCCCTCTCATCCTTCTAAATACCAGAGTATACAACCCCAGCTGCTCCAATCTATCAACATATGACAGTCCCACCATCCCGGAATTAACCTTGTGAACCTACACTGCACTCCCTCAATAGCAAGAATGTACTTCCTCATCCAAAACTGCACACAATACTTCAGGTGTGGTCTCACTAGGGCCCTGTCCAACTGCTCCTATACTCAACTCCTCTTGTTATGAAGGCAAACATGCCATTTGCTTTCTTCATTCCCTGCTGTACCTGTGTGCTTACTTTCAGTGACTGATGAACAAGGACCCCCCAGATCCCGTTGTACTTCCCCTTTTCCCAACTTGACACCATTTAGATAATAATCTGCCTTCCTGTTGTTGCCACCAAAGTGGATAACCTCACATTTATCCACATTAAACTGCATCTGCTAGTTAGTCCAGCTTTTTGTGCCTATCTTTGGTTTAGTTTAGTTTTGTTTAAAGATACAATGTGATACAGGCCCTTCTGTGAACTGAGACCTTGCCGACCAGTGATCGCCCATACTCTAATTCTATCCTACACACTAGGGACAATTTTACAAAAGTCAATTAACCTACAAACCTGTGTGGGAGGGAACTGCAGATGCTGGTTTACACTGAAGATTGACACAAAATGCCGTAGTTACACAGCGGGGACAGGAAGCATCTCTGAAAAAAGGCAATAGGTGATGTTTGGAGTCGAGACCCTTCTTCAGACTAAAGAATAGAGAAGGCCAGATCACCCCAGCAGCGCTGCCTGACCCACGCAGTTACTCCAGCATTTTGTGTCTATCTAACCGACAATCGCGCAAGTCTTTGAAATGTGTGAGGAAACCAGAGTACCTGGAGAAAACCCACATGGTCACAGGGAGAAGGTACAAACTTCGTGCAGACTACACCCGTAGTCAGGATCGCAAACGGGTCTCTGGCTCTGTAAGGCAGTAACTCTACCAATTCTCCACTGTGCTGCCCCACAGTTTAAGGAAATCCAGAATATAAGGGCTCAGATACTTGAAGAAATGTCAGGAAGGTGGAAGACTGGAGCGACGGACTACTTGGTGTGAATGACTGGAGAATGAAGAAATGGGATTAGAAAGGTCTGTGGATCGGACAGGGTCTGTGGATCGGGGTCTGTCGGTCAGGCAGGGTACGTGGAAAGAGAAACATTGAGCTTTTCAGGTACCAGACCTTGCTTCAGAACAAAGAAAGCACGTTAGTTATAAGTTGCGGAGAGATGTATGGATAGAACAAAGTGAGGATTTCTGGTATGGTGTAGGAAGGAACTGCAGGTGCTGGTTTAAACCATAGATAGATACAAAATGCTGGAGTAACTCAGTGGGTCAGACAGCATGAGGTCATAAGTGATAGTAGCAGAATTAGGCCATTCGGCCCAGCTAGTCTACTCCGCCATTCAATCATGGCTGATCTATCTCTCCCTCCTAACCGCATTCACCTGTCTTCTCCCCATAACCTCTGACACCGTACTAATCAAAGATCCATCTTGCTCCACCTTAAAAATATCCATTGACTTGGCCTCCACAGACTTCTGTGGTAAAGAATCCCACAGATTCACCACCCTCTGACTAAAGACATTTCTCCTCATCTTCTTCCTAAGATAACGTCCTTTAATTCTGAGCCTGTGACGTCTAGTCAGAGACTCTTCCACTAGTGGAAACGTCCTCTCCACATTCACTCTATCCACGCCTTTCACTATTCTGTATGTTTCAATGAGGTCCCCCCGTATTCTTCTTAACTCCAGCGAGTACAGGCCCAGTGCCGACAAACGCTCATCATTGGTTAACCTACACTTTCTGGGATCATTCTTGTAAACCTCCTCTGGACCATCTCCAGAGCCAGCACATCCTTCCTCAAATATGGGGCTCAAAATTGCTCACAATATTCCAAATGCAGCCTGACCAGCATTTGATAAAGAGCCTCAGCATTACATCCCTGTTTTTGTATACAAGCCCTCTTGAAATAAATGCTAGCATTGCGTTTGCTTTCTTTACTACCGATTCGACTTGTAGATTAACTTTTTGGGAATCCTGCACCAGCACTCCCACGTCCCTTTGCACCTCCGATTTCTGGATTCTCTCCCCATTTAGAAAATAGTCTGTGCCTTTATTCCTACTTGCAAAATGCATGACTCTACACTTTGCTACACCACATTCCATCTGCCACTTCGCTGCCCACTATCCCAACCTGCCCAAGTCCTTCTGCAAAGTCCCTGCTCTCTCTACACTACCTGCCCTTCCACCTATTTTCATGTAATCCGCAAACTTTGTCAGAAAGCCTTCAATCCGCTCATTAATATGCAATGTGAAGGGAGTTGGCCCCAGCACCGAGCCCTGAGAACTCCGCTAGTCACTGGCGCAAACCGCTAGTGCGGCATCTCTGGAGAAAAGAATAGGTGACGTTTCAGGTTGAGACCGCTCAGACTGCTCAGAGATGCTGCCTGACCCACTGCGTTACTCCAGCTTTTTGTATCTATCTCTGATATGGTGACGCCTAGGTTGTTCTGATTGAAGTATTATTGAGGGCATTGAAGGAGAGAATAACACACTGAAACATGTACGGGTTGTGAAACCCAGGTCAAATCTGCTACGGAGAACTAAAACCAGAAGTGTACTTTGCTGAGAAATCAGCAGCTTACAACCCAGGGGCATGAATATTGAGTTCTCTAATTTCAAGTAACCCTAGCATTCTCTCTCCGTTCCTCCCCCAACCCTCAACGTCCTAGTTTCACTGACATCCTGCTGATTTTCACTGTTTATATCTACACGTTATCACCTTTCAGACAAAGGAAACAGGGTACTGATTCTGGATGATCAGCCATGATCACTCAACACATAAAACACTCAACACATGATGCAATATGTTTTTTTAGACAAAGGAATTAAATGTAACATCTCCAAGTTTGCGGATGGCACAAAGCTGGGTGGCAGCATGAGCTGGGAGGAGGATGCTATGAGGCTGCAGGGTGACTTGGACAGGTTGGGTGAGTGAGGAGATGCATGGCAGATGCAGTATAATGTGGATAAACGTGAGGTTATCCACGTTGGTGGCAAGAATAGGAAGGCAGATTATTACCTGAATGGCATCAGATTAGGAAAAGGGGAGGTGCAACGAGACCTGGGTGTCCTTGCACATCAGTCACTGAAAGCAAGCATGCAGGTACAGCATGCAGTGAAGAACTCTAATGGCATTTTGCCCTTCATAGCAAGAGGATTGGAGTGAAGGAGCAAAGAGGTCCTACTGCAGTTGTACAGGGCCCTAGTGAGACCACACCTGGAGGATTGTGTGCAGTTTTGGTCTCCTAATTTGAGGAATCGCATTCTTGCTATTGAGGGAATGCAGCGTAGGTTCACCAGGTTAATTCCCGGGATGGAAGGACTGACAAATGACGTAAGAATGGGTCACTGGCTTATTTTCATTGGAATTTAGAAGGATGAGAGGGGATCTTATAGAAACATATACAATTCTTCAGGGATTGGACAGGTTAGAAGATGCAGGAAAAATGTTCCCGATTATGGGGGAGTCCAGAACCAGGGGTCACAGTTTAAGAATAAGGGGAAGGCCATTTAGGACTGAGATGAGGAAAAACTTTTTCACCCAGAGTTGTGAATCTGTGGAATTCTCTGCCACAGAAGGCAGTGAAGGCCAATTTACTGGATGTTTTCAAGAGAGAGCTAGCTAACGGAATCAAGGGATATGGGGAGAAAGCAGAAACAGGGTACTGATGCTGGATGATCAGCCATGATCACTCAACACATAAAACACTCAACACATGATACAATATGGTTTTCTGATTCGCTTTTCCAATTTTGATGAAGGGTCAGAAACCTTAAATGTTAAATGTTTCTCTTCTCCACATGTGTGGCAGAATAGTATTGATTCATTGAGTGTTCACACCATTTTATGCTTTTATTTAAAATTTCCATCATTTGCAGTTTTTTGATTTTCTTTTTAAATTATGAAAGGTTTTCATAGAGATTCCTCTTGTGGTCATAGATTCATAGTTTTACAGTGTGGAAAAAAAGCTCTTTGGTTTGTCCAACTTGCCCACACCGACCAACATGTCACATCTACGCTAATCCCAACTGGCCCATATCCCTCCAAAACTGTTCTATGTTCTATCCACGCACCTGAAATGATGGTGGAATCTAAAAATAAAATAAACAAGAACTCTGGCAGAAACCTCTATTCCTAAAACCTGGTCTGATTGTGGAAGATACCATCGCATGGCTTATTGGGGGATACATTCAAGGATCAAGATATATGTGGGATGACATCAGGCCCTTGGCATTGCGTGCTGGGATATCAGTATTGGGCAATTCAAGCGTACATTGGGAAACGCCCATAAAGCAGAGTGAAAAGAGGAAAAGATTTTCCCGCAGATCTGCTGTCTCACAGCGCCAGAGACCAGGGTTCGACCCGGACCTCAGCTGCTGTCTGTGTGGAGTTTGCACATTCTCCCTGTGACCGTGTGTGTTTTCTCCGGGTGCTCCGGTTTCCACCCACATTCCAAAGATGTACGGGTTTGTAGGATAATTGGCTTCAGTAAATTGTCCCTAGTGTGTAGGGGATAGATGCTTAAGTGGGATAGCGTAGAACTAGTGTACAGGTTTGATCGATGGGTGCTGTCTGTACAGAGTTTGTATGTTCTGAGACCTGCGTGGGTTTTCCCCAGGTGATCCGGTTTTCCTCCCACATTCCAAAGACGTACAGGTTTGTAGGTTAATGGGCTTGGTAAAATACATCTCCTGGATGAATCAAAGCCTGAGTGTCTATGTCTTCTTCTGCAATGAGTGGAACTAACAAATGAAGACACTATTATGGACTCCACTCTACCTCAGCTCATAGTTTAATTTAATTTAGTTTAAAGATACAACGCAGACACAGGCCCTTCGACCCATCAAGTCCACACTGACCAGCGATCTCCCTGTACCCTAGTGCTATCCTACATATTTGGGGACAATTTGCTATTTTTTTACCAAAGCCAAACAACGTACAAACCTGTACATGTTTGGAGTGTGGGAGGAAACCCGAGCACCCGGCCAAAACCCACGCAGTCACGGGGAGAACGTGCAAACTCCGTACAGACAGCACCCGTAGTCGGGATTGAACCCGTGTCTCTGGTGCTGTAAAGCAGCAACTCTACCTCTGCGCCACTGTGTCGCCCATCTGTTGTCGGCCCTGTTTTGTTCTGGCTTCTTCATCTTTCAGTTTGAGGAGCGACTCCGACCCAAGATATCCCCGATTGTTTTTCTCTGGAGAAGCTGCCTGACCCACTGAGTTATTCCAGAATTCTATGTCTATCTTCGGTGGTACATCTGTGCATATTAGTGTAGCATTTGTTTCTTATGCGTAGGAAGGAACTGCAGATGCTGGTTCAAACTAAAGATAGACACCAAATGCTGGAGTAATTCAGCGGGTCAGGCAGTGTCTCTGGAGAAAAGACGCAGGTGACGTTTCAGGTCGAGACCATTCTTCAGACTGAGAGTCTGGGGAAAGGGAAATGAGAGATATAGACGGTGATATAGAGAGATATAGAACAAATGAATGAAAGATATGCAAAATGTAATGTTGATCAAAGAAAGGTGGAGCCCACAATGGTCCATTGTTAGCTGTGTGCTAGGTGATAGCAAGTGTAACTCGACAGGACGACAGTGAAACCAGTAAGATGACTAGGGTGGGTGAGGGAGGGGTAGAGAGACTGGGTTACTTGAAGTTAGAGAAATTAATATTCATACTGCTGGGTTGTAAGCTTGCCAAGTTTATCTTTGTTTTAATAGTTGTCAATGAGAGAGTGAGATAAAATGGGCCATTGCTCACGATATGAAACGACTGAATACCATTTATTTATCCCAGATGGAAATTCTATAAGATTCGTCAGACATGATTTATCTTTCGTAAATCCATGCTGACTTTGTCTAATGATTTCACCACTTTCCAAATGTACTGCTATCCCATCTTTAATAATTGACTCTAGCAGTTTCCTCACTACCGATGTTAGACTAACTGGTCTGTAATTCCCCGTTTTCTCTCTCCCTCCTTTTTTAAAAAGTGGGGTTACATTAGCTACCCTCCAATCCTCAGGAACTACTCCAGAATCTAAGGAGTTTTGAAAAATTATCACTAGTGCATCCACTATTTCTGTGGCTACTTCCTTGAGTACTCTGGGATGCAGACTATCTGGCCCTGGGGATTTATCGGCCTTTAATCCATTCAATTTACCCAACACCACTTCTCAGCAAACCTGGATTTCACTCAGTTCCTCCACCTTATTTGACAATAATCCCCTGCTATTTCCGGCAGATTATTTATGTCTTCCTTAGTGAAGACAGAACCAAAGTAGTTATTCAATTGGTCTGCCATATCCTTGTTCCCCATGATCAATTCACATGTTTCTGACTGCAAGGGACCTACATTTGTTTTAACTAATCTCTTTCTCTTCACATATTTATAAAAACCTTTGCAGTCAGTTTTTATGTTTCCTGCCAGTTTTCTTTCATAATCTATTTTCCCTTTCCTAATTAAGCCCTTTGTCCTCCTCTGCTGGACTCTCCCAGTCCTCTGGTAGGCTGCCCTTTCTGGCTAATTTGTATGCTTCATCTTTTGTTTTGATACTATCCCTGATTTCCCTTGTTATCCATGGATGCACTACCTTCCCTGATTTATTCTTTTGCCAAACTGGGATGAACAATTGTTATAGTTAATCCATGCAGTCTTTAAATACCTTCCATTGCACATCCACTGTCAACCCTTTAAGAATCACTTGCCAGTCTTTCTTGGCTAATTCACGTCTCATACCCTCAAAGTTACCTTTGTTTAAATTCAGAACCCTTGTTTCTGACTTAATTATGTCACTCTCCATCCTAATGAAGAACTCAACCATATTATGGTCACTCTTGCCCAAGGGTCCACGCACAACTAACTAACCCTTCCTAATTACTCAATACACAGTCTAAAATAGCCTGCTCTCTCGTTGGTTCCTCTACATGTTGGTTTAGAAAACTATCTCGCATACATTCCAAGAAATCCTCTTCCTCAGCACCCCTGCCCATTTGAATCATCCAATCTATATGTAGATTGAAGTCACCCATTATAACGGTTTTACCTTTGTTGCACGCATTTCTAATTTCCTGTTTGATGCCAGCCCCAACTCCACTACTACTGTTAGGTGGCCTGTACACAACTCCCACTAGCGTTTTCTGCCCCTTAGAGTTTCGCAGCTCTACCCATATCGATTCCACATCCTCCAAGCTAATGTCCTTCCTTTCTATTGCATTAATCTCCTCTCTCACCAGCAACGCTACCCCACCTCCCTTTCCTTTCTGTCTATCCCTCCTGAATATTGAATATCCCTGGATGTTCAGCTACCAGCCTTGGTCCCCCTGGAGCCATGTCCCAACTATAGCATAGTCATTAATAGCTATCTACACCTTCAACTCATCCACCTTATTACGAATGCTCCTTGCATTGAGACATAAAGCCTCTTATTCTCTGTTTATTATTTTTTTCTTCTTTCCGCCCTACATGTTGGGTCTGAGTGCTTCCCTTCTCTGCCTCCTGCCTCAGACCCTGTCTACTGGCTTTCTCTATTTGAGTCCCTCCCCCTAACCGTTCTAGTTTAAAGTCCCCCCGGTAGCCTTTGCATGAGAGATGTGTGGCGGGGGGGGAGAGTCAGTCTATCCCACGAAATAGAAGTGGGAAGAGTTATGGAGTTGAATGTCCACAGGGGAAAAGGATCTCCTGTGGTGTTCTGTGCTGCATCTTGGTGGGACCATATAACCATATAACAATTACAGCACGGAAACAGGCCATCTTGGTCCTTCTAGTCTGTGCCGAACACTTACTCTCACCTAGTCCCATCTACCTGCACTCAGACCATAACCCTCCATTCCTTTCCCGTCCATATACCTATCCAATTTATTTTTAAATGATGAAAATGAACCTGCCTTCACCACTTCCACTGGAAGCTCATTCCACACAGCTACCACTCTATGAGTAAAGAAGTTCCCCCTCATGTTGCTCCTAAACTTTTGTCCCTTAATTCTCAAATCATTTGAATCTTTCCTACTCTCAATGGAAAAAGCTTATCCACGTCAACTCTGTCTATCCCTCTCATCATTTTAAAGACCTCTATCAAGTCCCCCAACTGAGCAAGGCGCCTGTTGCTGGAGGTGCTCCTCAGGCTGACCAGCATGTTAACTCGAGCTGTAGATCTGCCACAAGAACGAAAATATAAGCACATTTATGTTAGGAGATTCTTACCAAGTGACTTACCGGTTTCCCTTCTGTAATATTCCATCCATTTATCAATTATGTTCCTAATCTTCCTGTGCAGGTGCCGCAGAGAACTGATTGTGATATTGGTAGCAGCAATCACGCCTCCAGCGAACTCCACATTCCGCTGAACGCTGGGCCGCATCCCGTTGAACTATTAAGGTAAGCAACGAGAGCAGGTTTTACTTCCATCCGCACGCCTGGTGGCAGATTAACATTTTATAGAGACCAGGCCAGCATCCCCTTATTTCCCCTCCCCTGCCCCCATTTCTGCAGCCTCAAAGGAGAGTATGCTGTCTGCCAACGAGCGGTGGATGGCATGAGACGCCAAGCAACTGAGGGGAATGGACTCAATCAGTTAATGTCTCAAAATGGGTTGAGTTTGAGCGCGAGTCTGCAACGACCAGGTTCAGGAATAGCTACTACCCCACAGCCATCAGGCTATTAAACTAGGCTCGGACAAAACTCTGATCATTAATAACCCATTATCTGTTATTTGCACTTTATCAGTTTATTTATTCATGTGTGTATATATTTATATAATGCATATGGACACACTGATCTGTTCTGTAGTCAATGCCTACTATGTTCTGTTGTGCTTTCATTGTCCTATCAGGGACCCATGACAATAAACTCACTTGAATCTTGAATCTTGTGTTTAGTTTATTGTCACGTGTACCGAGGTACAGTGAAAACTTTTGTTGCGTGATCACCAGTGAGTGGAAAGACAACACATGCTTACAATCGAGCCGCCCACAGTGTAGATACATTGAGTATAGATTGAAAAGAGCTGAGTGACTTTGCTGAGAAGTGACCAGCACACAAGGAGTCAGTCAGTGGCCTGAGCTGATGCCTCTGTTGTGAGAAGGGGGGGTGGGGTAATGTCACCTGCTGGAGACGGTACAATCAATGGGTGAAGGGTGTGATCACAAGGGTGACAGAGTCACAGGGTAGTCAAGGGGCCTGTCCCACTGCGGCGACCTAATCTGCCAGTTTAGACGAGTTTGCCCTCGACTCCAACTCGCAGCATGGTCGACACGTGGTCCTAGGAGGTCCTATGAGGTTACTGGAACTCTCCTTCATGCTCGAGGGAAGTTCCCGTGTACTCAGCTAGGCCGCAGAAAATTTTCAGCATGTTGAAAAATTTTCCGTGAGTAAAAATTGGTCGGCATGGTTCTTTTGAACTCGTGTTGCAGTGGAGTAGGGTTGCTATGTAGTTACAGGCAGTTGAGGGCAGCCGTAGGCAATCTCCTTCGCTGACCGGGCATTTTGATTGGATCATTGGAGTTTTCAGGACCAAGGAAAACCGACCGGTAGGTAAAATGCCCGCTAATCTTTATTATACTTCTTAAAAGTGTCTCCTCTCCTTCTCTACCCTTCTCTCCCCTTCTCTCCCTCTCCGCGCTTTTTAAAGGACTTACCGTTATGTGCCAGCCATCTTTTACCTTCCTCTTCATCATGCGCGTGAATTTCAGACAGCGCTCCCCCGCTTTCCCTGGCCCCCGCCTTTGCGATGTGTGTGTGTGTGTGCGTGCGGTCGGTCGATCCAGCTCACGGTTTCATCGCTGACGGTCGATCCAGCTCGAGGTTTTCCAGGCGAGTGCCCTCGAGCTCGAACACTCGCGGATTAGGGACAGCCCCTTTATGCAGTGGGACAGCCCCTTTATGCTGTGATTGGATTTACTTTGGCCTTTAGACTTCAGAGATACAGCACAGAAACAGGCCCCAAGGCACACTGAGTCTGCGCCGACCGGAGATCACCCCCTACACTAGAACTATCCCACACACTAGGGACAATTTACAATTTTACCATGGCCGAGTAATCTACAAACCTGTACGTCTTTGGAGTGTGTGGGAAGAAACTGGAGCACCCGGAGAAAAGCCATGTGTTCACGGGGAGAATGTACAAACTCTGTACAGACAGCACCCGTAGTCAGGATCGAACCCGGGTCTCTGGTGCTGTAAGGCAGCAACTCTACCGCTGCGCCTCCGTGCCACCCCGCTTGTGGGTTGTTTCTTAGGGTATGGGTTGGTGTCAGCGATGGGGGCTGTGGGGAGAGAATTACTGTGCGGTACAACTTCTAACAGTGTGCACAGTGTGAAACGGACAGCAATAAATGGGTGAAAAATCGATGTTCCCTGAAGCAATGGCATTAGTTTACACACAGGGCGTGAGGAGCAGCCACTGGGCGTGAGGAGCAGCACTCAAGTCACGTTTATCGTCATGAGGACAAGTCCAGTGAGATCTCAGATATAGCAGCACCCACGGGAACAGGCTCAGACGCACAAATACATACACTATGTAGAATTACACATACATTTTACAACAGTGAAAAGATGGAGAGAAATGCAAAATAATAAAAAATAGTACAAAACAGAAGTAGAAAACATGGTGGTGTAAGTGTTAAAGAAGGAACTGCAGATGCTGGAGAATCGAGGGGACACAAAATGCTGGAGAAACTCAGCGGGTGCAGCAGCATCTATGGAGCGAAGGAGATAGGCGACGTTTCAGGCCAAAACCTTCTTCAGACTGATGGGGGTGGGGGGAGGCGGGGAGAAAAAAGTAAAAAGGAGGAGGAGGAGCCCGAGGGCTGAGGGAGAGGTAGGAAGGGGAGGAGACAGCAAGGATTAACAGAATTGAGAGAATTCAATGTTCAAGCCCAGAGGATGCAGACTCCCCAAGCGAAATATGAGGTGATGTTCCTCCAATTTGCGGTGTTGCTCACTCTGGCCCCAGACGAGCCCAGGACAGAGGTTGGATATGGAATGGGAGGGGGAGTTGAAGTGCTGATCCACCAGGAGGTCGGGTTGGTTATTGCGGACCGAGCGGAGGTGCAGTGTTCCTTTGCCGCGGAAGGATGAGGGTTGTGCGGGTCAGGTCAAGAACCTGATGGTTGTAGGCTTGGATAGAGTGGATGTGGAGACGTTGTTTCCAATAGTGGGAGAGTCTAGGACCAGAGGCCACAGCCTCAGAATTAAAGGACGTACCTTTAGGACGGAGATGAGGAGGAATTTCTTTAGTCAGAGGGTGGTGAATCTGTGGAATTCATTGTCACAGAAGGCTGAGGAGGCCAAGTAAATGGATAATTTTGAGGCAGAGATAGATAGATTCTTGATTAGTACCGGGTGTCGGGGGTTACGGGGAGAAGGCAGGAGAATGGGGTTAGGAGGAGGAGATAGATCAGCCATGATTGAATGGCGGAGTAGACTCGATGGGCAGAATGGCCTAATTCTGCTTCTATCACTTATGAACGTGATACACAGACGCAGAAGAATGTAGATACTTCAAAGAGTTGTGAGACAGCAGTAGACAGCAAAGAGACTATGGAGGATTTGAAGAGAGTGGGAATAAAAGTCAAAGTGTAGGAGTGAGCCAGGGGTGTTGGGACCTTGATTGGGCATGCAGATTTGGAGGAGCTTAAGCTGACAGAGGCTGGAACGAGAGAGGGTAGCCCAAAGCTAACAAAGGTGCAGGTGAGTGTTTCAGCTAATGAACGGTGGTTGTCTGATATTCGCTGACCTTCCAGCTGTAAATGGATGGTCTAGTTGGAGTGGATCTGGGGTCAGAAACCCTTCTTCAGGTGTCAATGTTGCAAACATCTTGGCTCAGCATCGGATAGATGCCAGATTGAATATTATTCCCGGCCATAGCTTTTAATTGCGGTGGACCGTGGACAGTAGACAATAGACAATAGGTGCAGGACGAGGCCATTTGACCCTTTGAGCCAGCACCACCACATTCAATGTGATCGTGGCTGATCATCCCCAATCAGTACCCCGTTCCTCTCTTCTCCCCATATCCCCTGACTCCGCTATCTTTAAGAGCCCTATCTAGCTCTCTCTTGAAAGCATCCAGAGAACCTGCCACCACCGCCCTCTTGAGGCAGAGAATTCCACAGTAGCTTAATGAGCAATGGAATGGGCTTGAGGGATTAGAGAGTCCTG